>OX421939.2:0-2400000 GCA_949128155.2 Xanthia icteritia
ATCTCAAAATATTTTCTTCAAAACCATTTCAGATTTTAGTTTCAATAGATAATTACCTGCCTTACCTGTATTCTGGTGCGCGTTCCGCGAGCTCGAGTCCCGTTTGGTAGTCGTAATTCCCGGTTTTCATATACATTTCGGCCGAAAAATACGTTTTTCGACCAAAAGTCAAAAATTTTGTTCAGCTTAAATTTCAGTAACCGCATAGCTCGCTAGCCCGCGCGGAGACGCGTCTTTTGACACCTCGCACGTGCGCCTAGCGTACTTAGAACCGAAAAAGTAATTTGTATCAATAAATTCATTAACTGACGAAATCCACCTTAGGTATACAGCAATTTCATGAAATCGTTATAACTTTGCATCCAGGTGACGCATTTCGAAGCTGTTTTCAGCTAATTTGATCTTTTATAGGCTCCGTCCTACTATCTGACTATTTAAAATTGACAATAACACGAAAATATTTTTTTCGTTCTGGGACTTAGAAAAAATTTCAACATTTTTCTTTACGAAAATACAAATTAATTTTTATCTCAAAATATTTTCTTCAAAACCATTTCAGATTTTAGTTTCAATAGATAATTACCTGCCTTACCTGTATTCTGGTGCGCGTTCCGCGAGCTCGAGTCCCGTTTGGTAGTCGTAATTCCCGGTTTTCATATACATTTCGGCCGAAAAATACGTTTTTCGACCAAAAGTCAAAAATTTTGTTCAGCTTAAATTTCAGTAACCGCATAGCTCGCTAGCCCGCGCGGAGACGCGTCTTTTGACACCTCGCACGTGCGCCTAGCGTACTTAGAACCGAAAAAGTAATTTGTATCAATAAATTCATTAACTGACGAAATCCACCTTAGGTATACAGCAATTTCATGAAATCGTTATAACTTTGCATCCAGGTGACGCATTTCGAAGCTGTTTTCAGCTAATTTGATCTTTTATAGGCTCCGTCCTACTATCTGACTATTTAAAATTGACAATAACACGAAAATATTTTTTTCGTTCTGGGACTTAGAAAAAATTTCAACATTTTTCTTTACGAAAATACAAATTAATTTTTATCTCAAAATATTTTCTTCAAAACCATTTCAGATTTTAGTTTCAATAGATAATTACCTGCCTTACCTGTATTCTGGTGCGCGTTCCGCGAGCTCGAGTCCCGTTTGGTAGTCGTAATTCCCGGTTTTCATATACATTTCGGCCGAAAAATACGTTTTTCGACCAAAAGTCAAAAATTTTGTTCAGCTTAAATTTCAGTAACCGCATAGCTCGCTAGCCCGCGCGGAGACGCGTCTTTTGACACCTCGCACGTGCGCCTAGCGTACTTAGAACCGAAAAAGTAATTTGTATCAATAAATTCATTAACTGACGAAATCCACCTTAGGTATACAGCAATTTCATGAAATCGTTATAACTTTGCATCCAGGTGACGCATTTCGAAGCTGTTTTCAGCTAATTTGATCTTTTATAGGCTCCGTCCTACTATCTGACTATTTAAAATTGACAATAACACGAAAATATTTTTTTCGTTCTGGGACTTAGAAAAAATTTCAACATTTTTCTTTACGAAAATACAAATTAATTTTTATCTCAAAATATTTTCTTCAAAACCATTTCAGATTTTAGTTTCAATAGATAATTACCTGCCTTACCTGTATTCTGGTGCGCGTTCCGCGAGCTCGAGTCCCGTTTGGTAGTCGTAATTCCCGGTTTTCATATACATTTCGGCCGAAAAATACGTTTTTCGACCAAAAGTCAAAAATTTTGTTCAGCTTAAATTTCAGTAACCGCATAGCTCGCTAGCCCGCGCGGAGACGCGTCTTTTGACACCTCGCACGTGCGCCTAGCGTACTTAGAACCGAAAAAGTAATTTGTATCAATAAATTCATTAACTGACGAAATCCACCTTAGGTATACAGCAATTTCATGAAATCGTTATAACTTTGCATCCAGGTGACGCATTTCGAAGCTGTTTTCAGCTAATTTGATCTTTTATAGGCTCCGTCCTACTATCTGACTATTTAAAATTGACAATAACACGAAAATATTTTTTTCGTTCTGGGACTTAGAAAAAATTTCAACATTTTTCTTTACGAAAATACAAATTAATTTTTATCTCAAAATATTTTCTTCAAAACCATTTCAGATTTTAGTTTCAATAGATAATTACCTGCCTTACCTGTATTCTGGTGCGCGTTCCGCGAGCTCGAGTCCCGTTTGGTAGTCGTAATTCCCGGTTTTCATATACATTTCGGCCGAAAAATACGTTTTTCGACCAAAAGTCAAAAATTTTGTTCAGCTTAAATTTCAGTAACCGCATAGCTCGCTAGCCCGCGCGGAGACGCGTCTTTTGACACCTCGCACGTGCGCCTAGCGTACTTAGAACCGAAAAAGTAATTTGTATCAATAAATTCATTAACTGACGAAATCCACCTTAGGTATACAGCAATTTCATGAAATCGTTATAACTTTGCATCCAGGTGACGCATTTCGAAGCTGTTTTCAGCTAATTTGATCTTTTATAGGCTCCGTCCTACTATCTGACTATTTAAAATTGACAATAACACGAAAATATTTTTTTCGTTCTGGGACTTAGAAAAAATTTCAACATTTTTCTTTACGAAAATACAAATTAATTTTTATCTCAAAATATTTTCTTCAAAACCATTTCAGATTTTAGTTTCAATAGATAATTACCTGCCTTACCTGTATTCTGGTGCGCGTTCCGCGAGCTCGAGTCCCGTTTGGTAGTCGTAATTCCCGGTTTTCATATACATTTCGGCCGAAAAATACGTTTTTCGACCAAAAGTCAAAAATTTTGTTCAGCTTAAATTTCAGTAACCGCATAGCTCGCTAGCCCGCGCGGAGACGCGTCTTTTGACACCTCGCACGTGCGCCTAGCGTACTTAGAACCGAAAAAGTAATTTGTATCAATAAATTCATTAACTGACGAAATCCACCTTAGGTATACAGCAATTTCATGAAATCGTTATAACTTTGCATCCAGGTGACGCATTTCGAAGCTGTTTTCAGCTAATTTGATCTTTTATAGGCTCCGTCCTACTATCTGACTATTTAAAATTGACAATAACACGAAAATATTTTTTTCGTTCTGGGACTTAGAAAAAATTTCAACATTTTTCTTTACGAAAATACAAATTAATTTTTATCTCAAAATATTTTCTTCAAAACCATTTCAGATTTTAGTTTCAATAGATAATTACCTGCCTTACCTGTATTCTGGTGCGCGTTCCGCGAGCTCGAGTCCCGTTTGGTAGTCGTAATTCCCGGTTTTCATATACATTTCGGCCGAAAAATACGTTTTTCGACCAAAAGTCAAAAATTTTGTTCAGCTTAAATTTCAGTAACCGCATAGCTCGCTAGCCCGCGCGGAGACGCGTCTTTTGACACCTCGCACGTGCGCCTAGCGTACTTAGAACCGAAAAAGTAATTTGTATCAATAAATTCATTAACTGACGAAATCCACCTTAGGTATACAGCAATTTCATGAAATCGTTATAACTTTGCATCCAGGTGACGCATTTCGAAGCTGTTTTCAGCTAATTTGATCTTTTATAGGCTCCGTCCTACTATCTGACTATTTAAAATTGACAATAACACGAAAATATTTTTTTCGTTCTGGGACTTAGAAAAAATTTCAACATTTTTCTTTACGAAAATACAAATTAATTTTTATCTCAAAATATTTTCTTCAAAACCATTTCAGATTTTAGTTTCAATAGATAATTACCTGCCTTACCTGTATTCTGGTGCGCGTTCCGCGAGCTCGAGTCCCGTTTGGTAGTCGTAATTCCCGGTTTTCATATACATTTCGGCCGAAAAATACGTTTTTCGACCAAAAGTCAAAAATTTTGTTCAGCTTAAATTTCAGTAACCGCATAGCTCGCTAGCCCGCGCGGAGACGCGTCTTTTGACACCTCGCACGTGCGCCTAGCGTACTTAGAACCGAAAAAGTAATTTGTATCAATAAATTCATTAACTGACGAAATCCACCTTAGGTATACAGCAATTTCATGAAATCGTTATAACTTTGCATCCAGGTGACGCATTTCGAAGCTGTTTTCAGCTAATTTGATCTTTTATAGGCTCCGTCCTACTATCTGACTATTTAAAATTGACAATAACACGAAAATATTTTTTTCGTTCTGGGACTTAGAAAAAATTTCAACATTTTTCTTTACGAAAATACAAATTAATTTTTATCTCAAAATATTTTCTTCAAAACCATTTCAGATTTTAGTTTCAATAGATAATTACCTGCCTTACCTGTATTCTGGTGCGCGTTCCGCGAGCTCGAGTCCCGTTTGGTAGTCGTAATTCCCGGTTTTCATATACATTTCGGCCGAAAAATACGTTTTTCGACCAAAAGTCAAAAATTTTGTTCAGCTTAAATTTCAGTAACCGCATAGCTCGCTAGCCCGCGCGGAGACGCGTCTTTTGACACCTCGCACGTGCGCCTAGCGTACTTAGAACCGAAAAAGTAATTTGTATCAATAAATTCATTAACTGACGAAATCCACCTTAGGTATACAGCAATTTCATGAAATCGTTATAACTTTGCATCCAGGTGACGCATTTCGAAGCTGTTTTCAGCTAATTTGATCTTTTATAGGCTCCGTCCTACTATCTGACTATTTAAAATTGACAATAACACGAAAATATTTTTTTCGTTCTGGGACTTAGAAAAAATTTCAACATTTTTCTTTACGAAAATACAAATTAATTTTTATCTCAAAATATTTTCTTCAAAACCATTTCAGATTTTAGTTTCAATAGATAATTACCTGCCTTACCTGTATTCTGGTGCGCGTTCCGCGAGCTCGAGTCCCGTTTGGTAGTCGTAATTCCCGGTTTTCATATACATTTCGGCCGAAAAATACGTTTTTCGACCAAAAGTCAAAAATTTTGTTCAGCTTAAATTTCAGTAACCGCATAGCTCGCTAGCCCGCGCGGAGACGCGTCTTTTGACACCTCGCACGTGCGCCTAGCGTACTTAGAACCGAAAAAGTAATTTGTATCAATAAATTCATTAACTGACGAAATCCACCTTAGGTATACAGCAATTTCATGAAATCGTTATAACTTTGCATCCAGGTGACGCATTTCGAAGCTGTTTTCAGCTAATTTGATCTTTTATAGGCTCCGTCCTACTATCTGACTATTTAAAATTGACAATAACACGAAAATATTTTTTTCGTTCTGGGACTTAGAAAAAATTTCAACATTTTTCTTTACGAAAATACAAATTAATTTTTATCTCAAAATATTTTCTTCAAAACCATTTCAGATTTTAGTTTCAATAGATAATTACCTGCCTTACCTGTATTCTGGTGCGCGTTCCGCGAGCTCGAGTCCCGTTTGGTAGTCGTAATTCCCGGTTTTCATATACATTTCGGCCGAAAAATACGTTTTTCGACCAAAAGTCAAAAATTTTGTTCAGCTTAAATTTCAGTAACCGCATAGCTCGCTAGCCCGCGCGGAGACGCGTCTTTTGACACCTCGCACGTGCGCCTAGCGTACTTAGAACCGAAAAAGTAATTTGTATCAATAAATTCATTAACTGACGAAATCCACCTTAGGTATACAGCAATTTCATGAAATCGTTATAACTTTGCATCCAGGTGACGCATTTCGAAGCTGTTTTCAGCTAATTTGATCTTTTATAGGCTCCGTCCTACTATCTGACTATTTAAAATTGACAATAACACGAAAATATTTTTTTCGTTCTGGGACTTAGAAAAAATTTCAACATTTTTCTTTACGAAAATACAAATTAATTTTTATCTCAAAATATTTTCTTCAAAACCATTTCAGATTTTAGTTTCAATAGATAATTACCTGCCTTACCTGTATTCTGGTGCGCGTTCCGCGAGCTCGAGTCCCGTTTGGTAGTCGTAATTCCCGGTTTTCATATACATTTCGGCCGAAAAATACGTTTTTCGACCAAAAGTCAAAAATTTTGTTCAGCTTAAATTTCAGTAACCGCATAGCTCGCTAGCCCGCGCGGAGACGCGTCTTTTGACACCTCGCACGTGCGCCTAGCGTACTTAGAACCGAAAAAGTAATTTGTATCAATAAATTCATTAACTGACGAAATCCACCTTAGGTATACAGCAATTTCATGAAATCGTTATAACTTTGCATCCAGGTGACGCATTTCGAAGCTGTTTTCAGCTAATTTGATCTTTTATAGGCTCCGTCCTACTATCTGACTATTTAAAATTGACAATAACACGAAAATATTTTTTTCGTTCTGGGACTTAGAAAAAATTTCAACATTTTTCTTTACGAAAATACAAATTAATTTTTATCTCAAAATATTTTCTTCAAAACCATTTCAGATTTTAGTTTCAATAGATAATTACCTGCCTTACCTGTATTCTGGTGCGCGTTCCGCGAGCTCGAGTCCCGTTTGGTAGTCGTAATTCCCGGTTTTCATATACATTTCGGCCGAAAAATACGTTTTTCGACCAAAAGTCAAAAATTTTGTTCAGCTTAAATTTCAGTAACCGCATAGCTCGCTAGCCCGCGCGGAGACGCATCTTTTGACACCTCGCACGTGCGCCTAGCGTACTTAGAACCGAAAAAGTAATTTGTATCAATAAATTCATTAACTGACGAAATCCACCTTAGGTATACAGCAATTTCATGAAATCGTTATAACTTTGCATCCAGGTGACGCATTTCGAAGCTGTTTTCAGCTAATTTGATCTTTTATAGGCTCCGTCCTACTATCTGACTATTTAAAATTGACAATAACACGAAAATATTTTTTTCGTTCTGGGACTTAGAAAAAATTTCAACATTTTTCTTTACGAAAATACAAATTAATTTTTATCTCAAAATATTTTCTTCAAAACCATTTCAGATTTTAGTTTCAATAGATAATTACCTGCCTTACCTGTATTCTGGTGCGCGTTCCGCGAGCTCGAGTCCCGTTTGGTAGTCGTAATTCCCGGTTTTCATATACATTTCGGCCGAAAAATACGTTTTTCGACCAAAAGTCAAAAATTTTGTTCAGCTTAAATTTCAGTAACCGCATAGCTCGCTAGCCCGCGCGGAGACGCGTCTTTTGACACCTCGCACGTGCGCCTAGCGTACTTAGAACCGAAAAAGTAATTTGTATCAATAAATTCATTAACTGACGAAATCCACCTTAGGTATACAGCAATTTCATGAAATCGTTATAACTTTGCATCCAGGTGACGCATTTCGAAGCTGTTTTCAGCTAATTTGATCTTTTATAGGCTCCGTCCTACTATCTGACTATTTAAAATTGACAATAACACGAAAATATTTTTTTCGTTCTGGGACTTAGAAAAAATTTCAACATTTTTCTTTACGAAAATACAAATTAATTTTTATCTCAAAATATTTTCTTCAAAACCATTTCAGATTTTAGTTTCAATAGATAATTACCTGCCTTACCTGTATTCTGGTGCGCGTTCCGCGAGCTCGAGTCCCGTTTGGTAGTCGTAATTCCCGGTTTTCATATACATTTCGGCCGAAAAATACGTTTTTCGACCAAAAGTCAAAAATTTTGTTCAGCTTAAATTTCAGTAACCGCATAGCTCGCTAGCCCGCGCGGAGACGCGTCTTTTGACACCTCGCACGTGCGCCTAGCGTACTTAGAACCGAAAAAGTAATTTGTATCAATAAATTCATTAACTGACGAAATCCACCTTAGGTATACAGCAATTTCATGAAATCGTTATAACTTTGCATCCAGGTGACGCATTTCGAAGCTGTTTTCAGCTAATTTGATCTTTTATAGGCTCCGTCCTACTATCTGACTATTTAAAATTGACAATAACACGAAAATATTTTTTTCGTTCTGGGACTTAGAAAAAATTTCAACATTTTTCTTTACGAAAATACAAATTAATTTTTATCTCAAAATATTTTCTTCAAAACCATTTCAGATTTTAGTTTCAATAGATAATTACCTGCCTTACCTGTATTCTGGTGCGCGTTCCGCGAGCTCGAGTCCCGTTTGGTAGTCGTAATTCCCGGTTTTCATATACATTTCGGCCGAAAAATACGTTTTTCGACCAAAAGTCAAAAATTTTGTTCAGCTTAAATTTCAGTAACCGCATAGCTCGCTAGCCCGCGCGGAGACGCGTCTTTTGACACCTCGCACGTGCGCCTAGCGTACTTAGAACCGAAAAAGTAATTTGTATCAATAAATTCATTAACTGACGAAATCCACCTTAGGTATACAGCAATTTCATGAAATCGTTATAACTTTGCATCCAGGTGACGCATTTCGAAGCTGTTTTCAGCTAATTTGATCTTTTATAGGCTCCGTCCTACTATCTGACTATTTAAAATTGACAATAACACGAAAATATTTTTTTCGTTCTGGGACTTAGAAAAAATTTCAACATTTTTCTTTACGAAAATACAAATTAATTTTTATCTCAAAATATTTTCTTCAAAACCATTTCAGATTTTAGTTTCAATAGATAATTACCTGCCTTACCTGTATTCTGGTGCGCGTTCCGCGAGCTCGAGTCCCGTTTGGTAGTCGTAATTCCCGGTTTTCATATACATTTCGGCCGAAAAATACGTTTTTCGACCAAAAGTCAAAAATTTTGTTCAGCTTAAATTTCAGTAACCGCATAGCTCGCTAGCCCGCGCGGAGACGCGTCTTTTGACACCTCGCACGTGCGCCTAGCGTACTTAGAACCGAAAAAGTAATTTGTATCAATAAATTCATTAACTGACGAAATCCACCTTAGGTATACAGCAATTTCATGAAATCGTTATAACTTTGCATCCAGGTGACGCATTTCGAAGCTGTTTTCAGCTAATTTGATCTTTTATAGGCTCCGTCCTACTATCTGACTATTTAAAATTGACAATAACACGAAAATATTTTTTTCGTTCTGGGACTTAGAAAAAATTTCAACATTTTTCTTTACGAAAATACAAATTAATTTTTATCTCAAAATATTTTCTTCAAAACCATTTCAGATTTTAGTTTCAATAGATAATTACCTGCCTTACCTGTATTCTGGTGCGCGTTCCGCGAGCTCGAGTCCCGTTTGGTAGTCGTAATTCCCGGTTTTCATATACATTTCGGCCGAAAAATACGTTTTTCGACCAAAAGTCAAAAATTTTGTTCAGCTTAAATTTCAGTAACCGCATAGCTCGCTAGCCCGCGCGGAGACGCGTCTTTTGACACCTCGCACGTGCGCCTAGCGTACTTAGAACCGAAAAAGTAATTTGTATCAATAAATTCATTAACTGACGAAATCCACCTTAGGTATACAGCAATTTCATGAAATCGTTATAACTTTGCATCCAGGTGACGCATTTCGAAGCTGTTTTCAGCTAATTTGATCTTTTATAGGCTCCGTCCTACTATCTGACTATTTAAAATTGACAATAACACGAAAATATTTTTTTCGTTCTGGGACTTAGAAAAAATTTCAACATTTTTCTTTACGAAAATACAAATTAATTTTTATCTCAAAATATTTTCTTCAAAACCATTTCAGATTTTAGTTTCAATAGATAATTACCTGCCTTACCTGTATTCTGGTGCGCGTTCCGCGAGCTCGAGTCCCGTTTGGTAGTCGTAATTCCCGGTTTTCATATACATTTCGGCCGAAAAATACGTTTTTCGACCAAAAGTCAAAAATTTTGTTCAGCTTAAATTTCAGTAACCGCATAGCTCGCTAGCCCGCGCGGAGACGCGTCTTTTGACACCTCGCACGTGCGCCTAGCGTACTTAGAACCGAAAAAGTAATTTGTATCAATAAATTCATTAACTGACGAAATCCACCTTAGGTATACAGCAATTTCATGAAATCGTTATAACTTTGCATCCAGGTGACGCATTTCGAAGCTGTTTTCAGCTAATTTGATCTTTTATAGGCTCCGTCCTACTATCTGACTATTTAAAATTGACAATAACACGAAAATATTTTTTTCGTTCTGGGACTTAGAAAAAATTTCAACATTTTTCTTTACGAAAATACAAATTAATTTTTATCTCAAAATATTTTCTTCAAAACCATTTCAGATTTTAGTTTCAATAGATAATTACCTGCCTTACCTGTATTCTGGTGCGCGTTCCGCGAGCTCGAGTCCCGTTTGGTAGTCGTAATTCCCGGTTTTCATATACATTTCGGCCGAAAAATACGTTTTTCGACCAAAAGTCAAAAATTTTGTTCAGCTTAAATTTCAGTAACCGCATAGCTCGCTAGCCCGCGCGGAGACGCGTCTTTTGACACCTCGCACGTGCGCCTAGCGTACTTAGAACCGAAAAAGTAATTTGTATCAATAAATTCATTAACTGACGAAATCCACCTTAGGTATACAGCAATTTCATGAAATCGTTATAACTTTGCATCCAGGTGACGCATTTCGAAGCTGTTTTCAGCTAATTTGATCTTTTATAGGCTCCGTCCTACTATCTGACTATTTAAAATTGACAATAACACGAAAATATTTTTTTCGTTCTGGGACTTAGAAAAAATTTCAACATTTTTCTTTACGAAAATACAAATTAATTTTTATCTCAAAATATTTTCTTCAAAACCATTTCAGATTTTAGTTTCAATAGATAATTACCTGCCTTACCTGTATTCTGGTGCGCGTTCCGCGAGCTCGAGTCCCGTTTGGTAGTCGTAATTCCCGGTTTTCATATACATTTCGGCCGAAAAATACGTTTTTCGACCAAAAGTCAAAAATTTTGTTCAGCTTAAATTTCAGTAACCGCATAGCTCGCTAGCCCGCGCGGAGACGCGTCTTTTGACACCTCGCACGTGCGCCTAGCGTACTTAGAACCGAAAAAGTAATTTGTATCAATAAATTCATTAACTGACGAAATCCACCTTAGGTATACAGCAATTTCATGAAATCGTTATAACTTTGCATCCAGGTGACGCATTTCGAAGCTGTTTTCAGCTAATTTGATCTTTTATAGGCTCCGTCCTACTATCTGACTATTTAAAATTGACAATAACACGAAAATATTTTTTTCGTTCTGGGACTTAGAAAAAATTTCAACATTTTTCTTTACGAAAATACAAATTAATTTTTATCTCAAAATATTTTCTTCAAAACCATTTCAGATTTTAGTTTCAATAGATAATTACCTGCCTTACCTGTATTCTGGTGCGCGTTCCGCGAGCTCGAGTCCCGTTTGGTAGTCGTAATTCCCGGTTTTCATATACATTTCGGCCGAAAAATACGTTTTTCGACCAAAAGTCAAAAATTTTGTTCAGCTTAAATTTCAGTAACCGCATAGCTCGCTAGCCCGCGCGGAGACGCGTCTTTTGACACCTCGCACGTGCGCCTAGCGTACTTAGAACCGAAAAAGTAATTTGTATCAATAAATTCATTAACTGACGAAATCCACCTTAGGTATACAGCAATTTCATGAAATCGTTATAACTTTGCATCCAGGTGACGCATTTCGAAGCTGTTTTCAGCTAATTTGATCTTTTATAGGCTCCGTCCTACTATCTGACTATTTAAAATTGACAATAACACGAAAATATTTTTTTCGTTCTGGGACTTAGAAAAAATTTCAACATTTTTCTTTACGAAAATACAAATTAATTTTTATCTCAAAATATTTTCTTCAAAACCATTTCAGATTTTAGTTTCAATAGATAATTACCTGCCTTACCTGTATTCTGGTGCGCGTTCCGCGAGCTCGAGTCCCGTTTGGTAGTCGTAATTCCCGGTTTTCATATACATTTCGGCCGAAAAATACGTTTTTCGACCAAAAGTCAAAAATTTTGTTCAGCTTAAATTTCAGTAACCGCATAGCTCGCTAGCCCGCGCGGAGACGCGTCTTTTGACACCTCGCACGTGCGCCTAGCGTACTTAGAACCGAAAAAGTAATTTGTATCAATAAATTCATTAACTGACGAAATCCACCTTAGGTATACAGCAATTTCATGAAATCGTTATAACTTTGCATCCAGGTGACGCATTTCGAAGCTGTTTTCAGCTAATTTGATCTTTTATAGGCTCCGTCCTACTATCTGACTATTTAAAATTGACAATAACACGAAAATATTTTTTTCGTTCTGGGACTTAGAAAAAATTTCAACATTTTTCTTTACGAAAATACAAATTAATTTTTATCTCAAAATATTTTCTTCAAAACCATTTCAGATTTTAGTTTCAATAGATAATTACCTGCCTTACCTGTATTCTGGTGCGCGTTCCGCGAGCTCGAGTCCCGTTTGGTAGTCGTAATTCCCGGTTTTCATATACATTTCGGCCGAAAAATACGTTTTTCGACCAAAAGTCAAAAATTTTGTTCAGCTTAAATTTCAGTAACCGCATAGCTCGCTAGCCCGCGCGGAGACGCGTCTTTTGACACCTCGCACGTGCGCCTAGCGTACTTAGAACCGAAAAAGTAATTTGTATCAATAAATTCATTAACTGACGAAATCCACCTTAGGTATACAGCAATTTCATGAAATCGTTATAACTTTGCATCCAGGTGACGCATTTCGAAGCTGTTTTCAGCTAATTTGATCTTTTATAGGCTCCGTCCTACTATCTGACTATTTAAAATTGACAATAACACGAAAATATTTTTTTCGTTCTGGGACTTAGAAAAAATTTCAACATTTTTCTTTACGAAAATACAAATTAATTTTTATCTCAAAATATTTTCTTCAAAACCATTTCAGATTTTAGTTTCAATAGATAATTACCTGCCTTACCTGTATTCTGGTGCGCGTTCCGCGAGCTCGAGTCCCGTTTGGTAGTCGTAATTCCCGGTTTTCATATACATTTCGGCCGAAAAATACGTTTTTCGACCAAAAGTCAAAAATTTTGTTCAGCTTAAATTTCAGTAACCGCATAGCTCGCTAGCCCGCGCGGAGACGCGTCTTTTGACACCTCGCACGTGCGCCTAGCGTACTTAGAACCGAAAAAGTAATTTGTATCAATAAATTCATTAACTGACGAAATCCACCTTAGGTATACAGCAATTTCATGAAATCGTTATAACTTTGCATCCAGGTGACGCATTTCGAAGCTGTTTTCAGCTAATTTGATCTTTTATAGGCTCCGTCCTACTATCTGACTATTTAAAATTGACAATAACACGAAAATATTTTTTTCGTTCTGGGACTTAGAAAAAATTTCAACATTTTTCTTTACGAAAATACAAATTAATTTTTATCTCAAAATATTTTCTTCAAAACCATTTCAGATTTTAGTTTCAATAGATAATTACCTGCCTTACCTGTATTCTGGTGCGCGTTCCGCGAGCTCGAGTCCCGTTTGGTAGTCGTAATTCCCGGTTTTCATATACATTTCGGCCGAAAAATACGTTTTTCGACCAAAAGTCAAAAATTTTGTTCAGCTTAAATTTCAGTAACCGCATAGCTCGCTAGCCCGCGCGGAGACGCGTCTTTTGACACCTCGCACGTGCGCCTAGCGTACTTAGAACCGAAAAAGTAATTTGTATCAATAAATTCATTAACTGACGAAATCCACCTTAGGTATACAGCAATTTCATGAAATCGTTATAACTTTGCATCCAGGTGACGCATTTCGAAGCTGTTTTCAGCTAATTTGATCTTTTATAGGCTCCGTCCTACTATCTGACTATTTAAAATTGACAATAACACGAAAATATTTTTTTCGTTCTGGGACTTAGAAAAAATTTCAACATTTTTCTTTACGAAAATACAAATTAATTTTTATCTCAAAATATTTTCTTCAAAACCATTTCAGATTTTAGTTTCAATAGATAATTACCTGCCTTACCTGTATTCTGGTGCGCGTTCCGCGAGCTCGAGTCCCGTTTGGTAGTCGTAATTCCCGGTTTTCATATACATTTCGGCCGAAAAATACGTTTTTCGACCAAAAGTCAAAAATTTTGTTCAGCTTAAATTTCAGTAACCGCATAGCTCGCTAGCCCGCGCGGAGACGCGTCTTTTGACACCTCGCACGTGCGCCTAGCGTACTTAGAACCGAAAAAGTAATTTGTATCAATAAATTCATTAACTGACGAAATCCACCTTAGGTATACAGCAATTTCATGAAATCGTTATAACTTTGCATCCAGGTGACGCATTTCGAAGCTGTTTTCAGCTAATTTGATCTTTTATAGGCTCCGTCCTACTATCTGACTATTTAAAATTGACAATAACACGAAAATATTTTTTTCGTTCTGGGACTTAGAAAAAATTTCAACATTTTTCTTTACGAAAATACAAATTAATTTTTATCTCAAAATATTTTCTTCAAAACCATTTCAGATTTTAGTTTCAATAGATAATTACCTGCCTTACCTGTATTCTGGTGCGCGTTCCGCGAGCTCGAGTCCCGTTTGGTAGTCGTAATTCCCGGTTTTCATATACATTTCGGCCGAAAAATACGTTTTTCGACCAAAAGTCAAAAATTTTGTTCAGCTTAAATTTCAGTAACCGCATAGCTCGCTAGCCCGCGCGGAGACGCGTCTTTTGACACCTCGCACGTGCGCCTAGCGTACTTTGAACCGCAAAAAATTGCCCCCCCACCCTCCCTTTTGTCACTGGCCAGGTGAACTTTTCAGTTCTTGGCAAAAAATTTTATTTAATTTTTAGCTCTTCCAGCTACATAATTACCTTTCGGTTACAGTGGGTAGGGAATTTGACGATTTTCAAGACCTTTTAGTGCCTCTTGAAGGCATTTTATTAACAAATTATTAAATTTTTGACCGAGTCCTTGCATTAGGGCTCGTTTTATACTAACAACTGACTGATCCCCCCTTTACAGGGATTCAGTACAGATACTAGTGTCCCCTGAAATTTTAGTCGTTCTGCAGTTCCTATTTCATAGTCCTACCATGATGTCTGGCATAAGGACACCAATAAACAAGCCAAAAGGCCCGGAGGAGAGTGCGAACACGGAGAGGCCGCGACCGGTACAGGCTGGCCCGTCAGTGAGTATTGGGGAGTGGGAGGCTGACAGACCATCATCTAGTCAGCTTCTCAAAACACCAACGCCTACGAAGAAGACCCCACTGTCTACTCCCCCTAAACTCAAGTCCAAAACATCGCTCTTGCAGCAGAGCAAGTTTGATGGACCAAAACAGCCAGAGGGGACTGAAGAGAGCTCGCCGCGAGAAGCACCACCCGTGAGGTACTTAAACCGAACCACGGAGGCAAAGGCATGTCTTTCCAAAGCTAAAATACAACTTTTAAGCTCTCGAAATCTAAAAAAAGAGATAAAAGATGAGATAACTAAAGCGGTGGAAAGACTTTACCAGCTGGTGAAAGAAGCCGAAATCGAAAATCAGAGGGGAGTCAAAGAGGGAGGTAAAGCTGAAACCCGACAGGAGCCCAGGCCGACAACGAAAGAACCGACGGAGCTAATGCAGAGCCTGTTGGAGGGCCTTAAAGAGCACAAGCAGACATTGCAGGAGTGCCAACAGGATACCCGGGCTCTGTCAGAGCATCTTCAGCAGGCCCCACGCTACGTCGCAGGCCAGGGTCCGACGTTCGCGGAGATGGCCGCCGTCGGTCCGAAGCAGAACATCCAAGAGCCTCTTCACTCGGTGGTCGTATCATCAGTCAATGACCAGGACACCGGTGAAGAGGTTATTGAGAAGCTTAGGACGGCGGTCGATGCCAGAAACGAAGGCACCAGGGTCGAACGGCTGCGCAAGGCAAGGGACCAAAAGGTGGTAATCGGTTTCAAGAACAGGGCAGAGATGATACAAGTAACCGAACGGATACGGAAAGCCGGTAATCTGGTGGTAGAAGAGGTGAAGAACAAAGACCCTCTTATAATAATTAAGGATGTCCTCTCCTGCCACTCAGATGTGGAGGTAACTCAAGCCCTGCAAAGACAAAACACCCACCTGATCGGAGACATACCTGCGGAGGATTTGAGGCTGGGGGTGAAGTACCGTCGTAGGACGAGGAACCCCCATATGTGCCACGTCATCCTGCAGGTGTCCCCTTTAGTGTGGCAGAGGCTGATTATGGCGGGTCGTGTGCACATTGACCTACAACGAGTGCGAGTGCAGGACCAGTCACCACTGGTTCAATGCACTCGCTGTCTGCGCTACGGCCACAGCCGTAAACTGTGCACACAGCCTGCCGACCTCTGCACTCATTGTGGTGACCCCCACCTGCGAGCTGATTGCCCGTCACGGATGGCAGAGGAAGCGCCAAAATGTCACAACTGTGTATCGGCCAAAGGAGACAGGAGTGACCACAACGCCTTCGACAGCGAGTGCCCGATACGCCTTAAATGGGACGCGTTGGCTCGCCTGTCGGTGGCGTATTGCTGAGGTCCATCCAGCGTATCCCGTAAAGAAGAACCACAACGATATTGTGTTCAAAATTAAAGTCCAGAAACTCAAATATTCAAAATTTTTTAGAACCAAAATTAATTATACTAAAAAACAAGCTAATTGGAGTCGATTTCGTGAGAAATCGGCCCAATTAAAAGCAGACACAAAATTAAACTCATACTCGTACATAATTAAACTTACCTTATCGTTGTGGTCAAACGTGTTTGACGTTATAAAGAAGCAGGACGCCAAGTTGAGAAGCCGCATCAGAAGCACTGTACCAACACGGAGTGCACGGGTAGTCGAGCAGTACCTGAAACAGAAAAAAGTGCAGGTTAAGAGCCGGAAATGCCTTAGAGAGATACAAAACAAATTAGACTTAAAAACTGTGTCACAAACAGCAGCTCTGAGTCTGCCAGAATTAATAAAAAGTGAACAAAGACAACTTGATATTAAATTAGTATTAAAAATTTATAGAATAGGAAATAAACATAGGTATAGAATAAGAAAATATGTCTATGTGATATATTGTATATATATTAGGATAGCCATAGCATAAATAAAGTATATAAATTTAGATATAGACTAAACATATAATAGTAAGTTAACGTAGACTCAAAAAACAACTAAAAACATATAAAATAAAAATAGTGTAGAGAAATAAGTTAGTAAGTTTTTTAGATATGTAAGATGTTAGATGTTATACACGGTATTTAAATAAGTATAAGACACGGAAATACTTAGACGCTGGCGATTACTTTCAGGAACCCTCCGCTTCCTAACAACAGGACTGCCATAAACTAAATAATACCAAAACGACTGCAATCAAAAAACAATGAAAAACAAGGTCTCTGATCATGTCAGAGGGACACTGAGCAAAGGCAGGAGTGGGTTTTAGCCGGTAAGAGTCCGGCACTGCCCAGACTGGCTCACCAGTGAAGCAGTCTGGGCGTCCATGAGGATTTCCCACTCCTGCTAAAACAAAAAAAATAAAAAAAAAAAAACCTAACCTAACCTAACCTAACCTAACCTTTTTTTTTTTTTTTTTTTTTTTTTTTTTTTGTCGCTGAGAAATGCTTTATGCATTGCCGCTCGTGGGGGACGAGACGGGGTATGTGGGACTCCTGTCGGAATGACAGTATACCCACTAAAACTCAGCGGTGTTCCCACATCGCCGTGATGGGAGGGCCATGGGAAACCGGCTCAGCCTTTACATCCACAACCCTCCCGGCGCATGCCCGCCTAGCTGGCGGGCCCCGCATGCCCCCTAGGTTGGGGGGCTACGGGAATGGCCGGGAACACCTGGCCATTCCCGTCCGACACTGGTGGAGGCCTGTGCAATACAGGCAAGGGTGCCCCCGCATCCGTTGCCTGCTGGCCTCCACCTGGGAGGAGTCGGAGATGATTATCAAATTGACGTCTTCTTCGACCCCTCCTCCGCCTTCGGAGCGGCGCCGCGTGAGGATCGTCCTCCCGCGCGCGCTCTGCCGACTCCTTCTGGGACATGACATGTTCGCAGAAGGAGGCGACTGCCGCCCAGGACCTTTCATTCCCCAGCATGGCGTTAACCAAGCCGGGGAGTGAGAGGTCCGGTCCTATCACCGCGATAAGACCTTGGCGCGTCTCGGTCCACGACGGGCACACCTCGAGGGTGTGCTGCGCCGTGTCCTCCACCGCACCACAGTCGTGACACGACGGTGTCTCCTCCCGTCCGATTCGGTGCAGGTACGATCCGAAGCAACCGTGTCCGGACAGCACCTGCACCAGACGGAAGGAGAGGAACCCGTGCGACCGCTCGAGCCAGTCTCGCAGGACAGGCCCGATCGCGTCGAGGGTTCGGCGGCCGAAGGCTGCGGTGGCGAGTTCCCCCGTCCAATGGACGACGATGGCGTCCCTCGCCTCCCGCCGGACGGCCTCCTGCTCTTCCGGAGCTGGGCGTTCTCCTCTCGCCCTCCGCCCCGCCGTCCATTCATACACTCTGGCGAGCACCCACGCCTCGAGTTCCCAAGGAGGGGTGCTGGCCAGAGCACATGCTGCCGCGAAGCCCACCGTGCGGTAGGCCCGCGCTACCCGCTGGGCTATGGCCCTTTGGGGCGCCCGCAAGGCGGTGGCGTTCTCCCTCCTCTGGAGGGAGTCCTCCCAGATAGGAGCCCCGTAAAGGGCCATACTCCTCAAGATGCCGGCGTAAAGTTGCCGGCATCGCGCGCTGGGCCTCCCCAAGTTGGGAAGCAGCCACGAGAGCGTACCTGCGGCCTTCAGCAGGCGCGACGACAGCCCGCTAAAATGCGGACCGAAGCGCCACCTGCTGTCGAGTACAAGGCCCAGATATTTCATCTGGGCCTTCACCTCAATTCTGACACCCTCCACGAAGATGTGGGCGTCAGGTGGGGGGCGCTGCCGAGGTCCGTGGAAGAACACAGCCTCGGTCTTGTGCAGCGCCACCGTTAAACCTAAGCGGCGGATCCTCCCCGCGACCAAGGATCCGCCCGCCGAGGCCAAGTTGGCCGCCTCCCTGAAACTCCCCCCCCGGGCGGTGAGGAGAGTGTCATCCGCATAGCAGATGACACTCGTGCCTCGGAGGAGAGTTCCCCGCAAGAGCCAATCATAGGCGATGTTCCAGAGGAGAGGTCCTATGACTGACCCCTGCGGCACGCCGGCCTCAACGGCGTATCGCCGGACTTGGCCAGTCCTATTTACCAGGACGATCGCCCGATCCTCCAGGTAGCTGGCCAGTAGATCGCGCATGTATCGAGGCACTCCGTGGAATCGGAGCGCCTCTAGGATAGTGGAGTGGGGAACGGAGTTGAAGGCATTGGCTATGTCGAATGACACGGCCAACACTCCGTCCCCCACCTCCATCGCCCCCTTCACCTGGCCCTTAAGGCGGGCCAGCGCGTCCACCGTGGAACGCTCAGCCCGAAAACCGAACTGAGCGTCCGACAAGTCCGGCCCGATACACCGCAAATGGCTTTTTAGGCGGGCAGCGATTATCCCCTCGAACATTTTTCCGACCTCATCGAGCAGAACGATGGGCCGGTATGCCGAGGGGGAGTCTGCTGGGCGGCCCTCCTTGCGAAGGAGGCACAACTGCCCCTCCTTCCACGGTTTCGGGAACCTCCCAGACGCAAGACATGCGCTGAAGAGGTCCCGAAACCTCTCCTCCATTTGAGTGGCAGCGATCGCCACCACTCTTGCCGGAACGCCGTCGGGGCCCGGAGCTGTCTTCTTGGCGCGGATATGGAGAATCGCCGCGCCAAGTTCCGACTCCGTGACAGGAGGGGCCTCCTCTTCTTCCTCAGCTGGCGGAGCTATCCCCAGCGGTGGGTCCATCACTGGTGGGGTGAAGTTGTCCCTGCACGGGAACAGGGACTGAACCACCCCATCCAGTAATGAGGGCTCCAGGGTCTCGGCCACTGGGGGACCAAAGGGGCGCAGTTTGCTGCGCGCCGCCTTATATGGTCTCCCGTATGGGTCGTTGTCGAGACCCTCCAACATCTCTGCTCTCGCCGAGTCTCTGGCGGCGGCGATGGCCCTATCGAGGACCACTTTTGCCTCCATGTATACCTCATAGAGGTGGTCCTCGTCGGCGTGGTCTCGTCGTCGCCGCCGCCGGCTTCGCGTGTAGGCCCTCCTTGCCTCCACACACGCTGCTCGAAGCCCCGCCAGCTCCGCCGACCACCAGTACACGGCGCGTTTGGGTGGCGGTCGGCAAGACCGAGGCATGCTAGAGTTGCATACCTCAGTCAGAGACTCCCTCAGGTGCCCCGCCACGGTGTCCACATCCAGGCCGGCGGAAGGTGGTGAAAACCAGTCCTGGATGAACGCCGCCTCCCCCGCTGCCTCCCTGTCCAGGCGGGTGAGAGCCCACCGCGGGAACGGTGATCGCACCGAGAGGGGCCGCGTCTCTCCGGGGCCACCGGTGGAGATGTCGAACCGTACGTAGCGGTGGTCCGACATAGTCTCCACCAGGTCCACCCGCCAGTTCAACACGCGCGCGGCCAACGCAGGGGTGGCGAAAGTGACGTCAACTATTGAGCCACCCTGCCGACGCACGCATGTCTGGACGCTGCCTCTGTTCAAGAGGGAGAGTCCAGAGGAGGCTGCCCACATCTCCACTGCCCGCCCGCGTGCGTCGGTGGCCCGGTTGCCCCAGGTCACCGACTTGGCATTCAGGTCTCCCAATACGGAGACCTGACGCGGCGCCGCCCTGCCGACCACGGCGGCCAGGACTCCGAGATAGTTCTCGAAGTCCTGTAGGGGGCGGTTTGGGGAGAAATAGACGCCCACAAGGGCTAATTCTCCCCACGCGGCGGCCACGTATCCCGGTCCCTTCTCTAATAGCGAGAGGGGAGGGGAGTCTGTGGAAGACCGCGCCGTTAGTGCCACCGAGCCGTCCTCGTCACCCAGCCAGCTGCCGGGGATTGAGTAGGGCTCGGCGACCACCGCTACGTTCACCAACCACTCGGCCATAACCTGCACCACCAGGTCCTGGGCCGCTCTGCAGTGGTTGGTGTTCGCCTGGAGGATGCGGTAGTTGAAAGTCATTGTTCCAACATCGCACATCCCTCCTCGGCTACCGCCGCTGGAGCTACAGCGGCGACTTCGGCGGCGGTGGTGGCGGCAGGGCGAACCTGCGCCGGCACTATGCCCTTCCTCGCGGGAGGCTTGCAGCTCCTGCCCGTCATCTTGTGGTCCGCGGGGCGGCCACTGGCGGCACACGCCGCGCAGCGAAGCGTGGCGGCGTGGCAAGTGGCACTCCTGTGTCCCTCCTGCCCGCATCGGAAGCAGCAGTCTCCCCAGTCGAACTTGGAGGGACACGTGGTTCGGGTGTGGCCGAACGCGAAGCACTTGAAGCAACGCATTGGCTGGTCTTCAAGTGGCCGAACCACAGCCGAACTGAAGCCCACAAGCAGCCGTCCTTTGGTCGCAGTAAGGACGGCCCCAGCCGCAGCGACTGGGCACTCGATGCGGATGGTGCCCATGCCGCGGCGGCCGAGCCTGATGGCTCCACCCTTCACCGCGCCAGCATCGCAGCCTCCAGCCACCGCAACGGCCGCCACCACGTCCTCTTTGGTGACCGAATCATCCAGATCGGCCACCTCCAAGGCTGCGGTCTTTACCGGTCTGACGACCGTTGCCGCATCCGCGATGACCTCTTGCAACTTTTTCGCGAAGAGGTCCGCGTTTGCGCCGCGCTGCTCCCCCGAGAACTCGAAAATTCGAGCCCCGGCTAGGGTTCGGCGGCACGTGATGTTGCCGATCCCCAACCGGGAAGGATCCGCGTTGGTACGAGCCCGTCTTAGGACGGACTCATACGTCTCGCCCCGCTCCACGGCCTCCGGGGTGATGGTCACCACGACGGCCGCGGTTTTGGGAGGAACCAGCTTCCTCCCGCCGGCTGGACCCTTTTTGGCTGCGACTGTAGCAGCAGTCGCAGTGGGCTTGGGGGTCGATTTTTTCCCTTTACCCCCCCTGATCACTTCCGTCCACGACTGGTTGGACGGGGTGGTGGAGGGAAGAAGGGCGTCTTCGCCCTGCGGGTTCCGGGGGGCTGCTGGAGTGGCAGACGACCCAGGCGCTCCCTCCGCGCTCATGGTGGGTGTTTGAGGGGCCATCGTGGTCCTCTTGCCCTTTCCTTTGCCCTTGGACGGCTTCGGGCCCTGGGGCTGCTCGCCTGATGCCGGGCCTCCCAGAGGCGCAGGTTCCGGCTCCGTCGGTGGTGGACTCAAATCCGCCGCTAGCGGCGGGCGGAGCCGCTTTTCTGGCAGGAGCCGGTCTTCGATTCCTGCGAAGCAGCCTCTGATGAAGGCCCTCTCCTCCATGACGACACCGCGGATTATCGCCTCAAGGCTGGCAGGGGAGGAGGAGCCTCCTACTACCGCATCTGGGGCAGATTGGGCAGGCCGGGCCGTGACCTCAGCCAGCTTCTGGTGTAGCTGGCTGACCTCCGCCTGCAGACGATCCACCTTCGCCTGCAGCTGCCGCGTCTCGTCTGTGGCCGTCCGCTTCACCAGCTCCACGACAATGCCGTGCATGCTGGCGGCCCGGCATTTGAGGGCCTTCTGGAAGGTCCCCTTCAAATTGGAGGACTTTGAGGCGACCTCCAGAACCTCCTCCTTGTCTTCCTGCGCCATGCGCTCCAATTCCGCCAGGGAGTGGTCAGCATATAGTACATTGGATGCACCATAGCCAGCCCTCGACCTGGCGGCTTGCGCCTGCCGTTCCTTGGTGGCGACCCTCTCCTCCAGGTCCACCTGGAGTTGCGCCCTTTTCGCCAGGTTTAGCTGGCGCTCGGCGTCCACCAAGCCCACATCGTGAGCCACAGCCGGAGTAGAAGTCGAAGCCTTTTTAGACTTCGACTTCTTCTTCGCCCTACTCCCGACCGACTCCGAGGAGCCCCCGGACCCGAGCCTCAGATCGGCCCTCTTCCGCTTGGGGCGGTCGTTTTCGGCCGCCGACGTGTCCATATTGGACTCGTCGGCGTCCGACAACTCGTCCGGCCTGCTGAACAAGCTGGCCGCGGACGGTGCGCGGTCAGCTTCTGACGCCAAAGCGCCGCCGGCGTGGCCCTGAGAAGGGCCATTGGATTGGCCCTGAGAAGGGCCGTTGGGTTGGCCCAGAGAAGGGCCGTTGGGTTGGCCCTGAGAAGGGCCGTTTGAATCGCCCTGTGAGGGGCGATTAGATAAAAAACGCCCAGAGGCGTCACGGCTTTGAATTTTCGACATATCCGCAGACAATCGCGTATTTGGTCTGCGAATCACAGCGCACTTTAGCCGCCGGTCTGCCACTCCGTTACGGTGGTCAGACACGGCGTTGCCCGGGGGAAACTACGTGGAAGTATGCGCTGTGGGGGATCCCCCAACCTAACCTAACCTAACCTAACCTAACCTAACCTAACCTAACCTAACCTAACCTAACCTAACCTAACCTAACCTAACCTAACCTAACCTAACCTAACCTAACCTAACCTAACCTAACCTAACCTTTTTTTTTTTTTTTTTTTTGTTCCGGGGTGGAAAATCCTCATGGATGTCCTCCGCCCTGGGGGGGGCAGAGGGGTCTGTCAGACTCTTACTGACTAAAAACCACCCCGGTGTTCCCAACCCACACCTACGCCGGGGATCGCGGGAACAAAAGCGACTTCCGCAATCCCCGACTGGTGCCGGCCCGCCTCTGCGGGCCTCTCCTCAGGTCAGCGGAGGGAGTGAGGTGTTTGACTCCCTCCGCGACGTCCAAGAGGGGCGCGCGTGGAACACTACGCGCCGCCGCCTCGGGTCCTGTTGAATGGGGGGCGACGGACGTCCCCATGTCCGTCACCCCTGGACCCATTTAGGGGGGCTGGAAGAGGGCGTTGTCCGCCCTCCGCCGACGCCCGGTGCGCCTGCTGCGGATCGGGAGTAGAGTCGTGATCTCCCTCTCCCTCTCCGCAGCCTCCTTCTGCGAGATGACAGTTTCGCAGAAGGAGACCACCGCGTCCCAGGACTCTTCGCTGCCGACCATCGCACTCACTACGGCCGGCAGCGACAGGTCACTGCCTACTTCACTGATGAGGGCACGGCGCGGCTCCTCCCAAGCGGCACACTCTGCCAGCGTATGCCGCGCCGTGTCCTCCCGGCAGTCGACGCAGTGGTGACACCGAGCGTCCGGCTCCCTGTTTATGCGACACAGGTACTTCCCGAAGCAGCCATGCCCCGAGAGCACCTGCGTCGCCCGAAACGACAGGGAGCCGTGCCTCCTCCCGAGCCAGTGGTCGAGCACTGGCCGGACCGCCTCGATGGTGCCGAGGCCGGCGGTAGGGCTCGAAAGCCTGTTCCGCCATTCCACCACCAGGACCTCGCGGAGCTGTGACCGGCGCAGCTCCAAATGTTGCTGCGTCAGTCGCTCGCCCCGCGCCCGCGCTTCCTCGCGCCACCAGTACAGTGACGCGAGCACCTTCGCCTCCAGGTCCCAGGGCGGGGATCCGGCCAGTATACAACCCGCCTCGTAGGAGATCGTGCGATAACCCCTTATGACTCTGACGGCCATAGCCCGCTGCGGTTTCCGCAGAACGATTAAGCTGTTGGCCGTCAGGTCAGCCGCCCAGATCGGGGCCCCATACAGGGCCATCGATCGCACGATCCCCACGTAGAGCCGCCTACAGGCGGCGCTCGGGCCCCCCAGATTGGGAAGCAGCGTTGACAGCGCCCCAGCCGCGCCCAACAACTTGGGCGCAAGCCGCCGGAAGTGGGGGCCGAAATTCCACCGGCTGTCGAGCACCAATCCTAGGTACTTCATGGTAGACTCGACAGCTATTTGGGCCCCCCCCACCACGATGTGTAATCCCGGCGGCGGCGCCCGCCGGGGGCCATGAAAGACCATGGCCTCCGACTTGTTTAGGGCCACCTCCAGGCCTAGGCGCCGTATGCGGCCCACCACCTGTGAGACCGCAGCCGTCGCCAGCAACGCTGCCTCCCTGTACGAGCTCCCCCGGGCCGTGACCAGCGTGTCGTCCGCGTAACACGTCAGGTCCACGCCCGGCTGGAGCTCGCCCCGCAGCACCCAGTCGTACCCGATGTTCCACAGGAGCGGTCCCACGACCGAGCCCTGCGGAACACCGCACGACATGCGGCGCTGCTTTCCGCCATCACGTCCCACGTAGGTGACACACCTCTCCGCCAAATAAGCCCCAACAATGCGGTGGAGGTAGGAAGGCACCCGATGGTAACGCAGTGCCTCCCGAATACAACTCCAGGGCAGGGTGTTGAAGGCGTTAGAAATGTCCAAGGACACCGCCAACATCACCCCGCCCCGAGACACCGCTTCCTCCGCCAGGGCTCTCACTCGCGATATAGCGTGGATAGTGGAGCGCCCATGCCGAAACCCGAACTGGCTATCGTCCAGGTCCGGCCCCTCTCTGCACAAGTGGCTTACGAGGCGGGCTGCGATAATCCGCTCGAGCAGTTTTCCCACCTCGTCTAGCAGCACTATGGGCCGGTACGCGGACGTCGAGTCCGCAGGGCGCCCCGCCTTCCTGAGCAGGACCAGACGACCAGATTTCCACTGAGTGGGAAACTGGCCCTGCTCTAGGCACGCTGAGAAGAGTCCTGTCAGTTGGGGCTCAAGCTCCTTCAGAGCGAGGGCTAGCACTAAGCCGTGGATGCCATCGGGCCCCGGAGCAACGGTTTTTGCCCGGAGCCGCATCACGGCCGCCCTCATCTCTGCCTGTGTCACCCGTGGGACGCTGGCGTTCTCTTCCTCAAGCTCTGTGGCTGTGGGCAATGCCATCGGTGGCGGAGCATGCTCCGCTCTCGCCGGGAAGAGGGCTGCGACCACCTCCTCCAGCAGCTCTGGTTGGAGACTCTCCGTAAGCGGAGGCGCCCAGGCCCGGAGTTTCCCCCGGACCGCACGATAAGGGCGCCCCCATGGATCACGGTCCAGAGTCTCCAAACTCTCCTCCCTAGCACGCGTCTTCGCCTCACCTATGGCCAGCCACAGAGCCTGCTTCGCCGCGCGGTACACCTCATACAGCGCGGCTTCTTCGTCAGGGACCCGACGACGTCTTCTCCGGTATCGGGTGTACTGGCGTCTGACGTCTATACACGTGACGCGCATCTGCGCGATTTCGGCAGACCACCAGTACACCTGGCGCCTTGTAAATTGCGTGTGAACCCGGGGCATGGACGCGTCGCAAATTTGCGTCATCGCCCCGTGGAACCACTGCGCCTCCTCATCGACGTCGACGGGTCCGGCAGTTGCCGACTCCCGGAACCAGGCCTGGACAAAAGCGGCCTCCTCGAGCAATTCCCTGTCAATGCGCTTTCGCGCCCAGCGCGGACCGTCCGTCCGCGGGGCCGACGGACTGCGGCCGCCCGCGGTCTGGGCGGAGACATCGAAATGAATGTATCGGTGATCCGACAACGTCTCCACCTCCACGGCGACACGCCAGTCGTGGACACGGCTCGCGACAGCGGGGCTAGCGAACGAGACGTCCACAATAGACCCGCCCCGCTGCCGCACGCACGTGTACTCCGAACCCCGGTTGAGGACGGCCAAGCCGGTCGTGACCGCCCACTCCTCCAGCGCCTCGCCCTTAGCATCGGTGATCGGAGATCCCCACGCCGCAGACTTGGCGTTAAGATCCCCGAGCAACAGCACCGGGCGAGGATGGAACCGGCCAACGACGGCACCCAACTCGACAAGGAAGCTCTCGAAGTCGGCGAGACTCTTGTTGGGCGAGAAATATGCCCCAACAATACCAATGCCGTCCGCGAGGGCGGCTACCCAGCCATGACCTCGGGACGGGTTGACAAGAGCCCCGCCGATGATGGCCACCAAACCGTCCAAGTCACCCAACCAGTTATCCCTGGCGGGGACAAAATACGGCTCGGCGACCACAGCCACGTGAATCGACCACTCTGCCATACTCTGCAGCAAGAGATCCTGAGCTCTGGCAGAGTGGTTGATGTTGCCCTGGAGGACATGGAACAGCGCCATTAGGCACAGTCCATCCCCTCCGCACCATTCCTAGGCCGGGAGTCGGCCGGAGGGCAGCCAGGCTGAGGGGGGTGTAAAGAGCCCCCGGCAGCCTTGGTTGCCCCTCTCTTTTTTTTATTGTTGCCCTTTGGGGCGCCACAGGCCTTTCCGCCGGCTCTGTGCCCCGCGGGCCTCCCTGCAGCTGTACACAGGCTGCAGTTCGGTGCCTCGGAGCACTCGGCCGCCTTGTGGCCGGGCCGACCACAGCGGAAACACTGATCGCTGCGGTCTGTTTCGCAGGTGCACCGTGCCCTGACATGCCCAATGTCCAGGCAACGGTAGCACCGCATGGCCCTGGGCTGCAGCAATCTTGCTCTTGCTGCAACCCACCCCACCAGCAATCGACCCTGGTCAGCGACCTTGTTCGCCGCTGCCACCGGGCACCGCACCCAAATCGTGCCGAGCCCGGAGGCATCGGCGCGGATGTCGCCTGTGTGCACGGCGTCAGGCGGACACCCTCCGTCTCGGGCGATGGCCGCCACGACCTCAGCCGGTGTCGTCGAGTCGTCCAGGCCATCGACGCGCAGTTCAGCGCTCTTTACGGGCCTGGACACCCGGACGTCCTCCGGGTTGAGGACCTCCCTCAGCTTGGCAGCCAGGATGTCCGCCTTTTCGCTGCTCGAGGCACCCGATAGCTCGAACAGCCGCGCCCCCGTTACCGTCGGCCTCAATTTGAAGCCGGTCGGTGTGCCAAGGTCAGGGAATGCGACCTTGGCTTTTGCCTCCTCGAGGACCGTCTTGTACAGCAGACCCCTCTCTACGGCTCCGGGCTGCAGCGTGATCACTACAGCCGCGGAGCGTGGGGCACGTGCTCTGCGCGGCCTCTTCGTCTTGGTGGCTGCGGCAGCGGGCGGAGCGGGTGGCGTTGCCGCCTTTCCCTTCTTCTTCCGGCTGCGCTTGACCACTGTCGCCCAGGACTCCTCCGTGGGCACGGGCGCGTTCGCCGAGGGTGCACCTGTGTGGGAAGGGGGTGCGGGCGCTCCCTCCGAGGGCTTCCCTGGCCCCTGTGCGGGCTTTTTGGCCCCCTTCCCAGACATCGCCGGTTTGGCCGCTGTGATTGCAGGCCCCGGCTTAGCGACCTCCTCCGTCCTCCGCTTGTCCGCTGCAAGCGGTGGTCGGAGGGTCTGGGCCGGGAGGAGTCTCGACTCCAGGGCCTGCAGACGGGCATTCACCATGCCCCCACATTGCAGCATGCAGATACGTGCGATCTTCTCTAGATCCACATCCGCAAGTATGGGGGCAGACGACGACGATGACGGGGCGATGGCCATAGAGGAGCCGGCAGCGGCGGGAACTGCACGCTCTTGCCCTCTCAATTCTGTCCTCTGGGCGGCGAACTCCCGCTTGAGGTCCTCTAGTTCGGATCGGAGACGGCTGTTCTCCTCCCACAACTTAGCCGTCTCATCCGAGCTCGTGCGATTAAGGAGGACCCCAACCGCCTCCTTAATGCCATCCGCCGCCTCCTTTAAAGCGCGCGTGAATGTGCCCTTCAGGTTGCCCGATTTGGTGGCAACCTTCAGGACGACCTCCACACCGTCCATCACCTGGCGACTGAGGGCCACCGCTGAGAGATCTTCGGCAGCGGCTATGCGAGCAGACCGCCGGTCTCTAGCCTGACTGGCCATTACAGCCACTTCATCCAGGGCCACTGCCCGTCTCTCCTCTCTGTTAGCGGAGTTTATTTCCCCCTTTGTGGCGACCAAGGAAACGGGGTTTTGGGTAGAAGCACCCTCCACTTGTTTGGTCCCCGAGTCCCCACTACCTCCGCTGGGTGCCGGCGTGTCGGGGCGCTTGAGGAAGCGCCCTTGAGGGTCGCGCGACGTGGAAGGAGCTTTCGCTCCAGCAATTGCGCGACCTCGCCCTCTTCTTCCTGTCGGTATTTTGGCGGCCGGTAGGTTCTCCTCACTAGAAGAGAGGCCTGCCAGCCCTGCCAGCTTTTCCTTTCCTTTACGCGAGCGTTTCCAAAATTTGGAATGACGCTCAGCCTCTTCCGTTCGTGAATGCTTTGAGCTTGCGCTCGCCACACTCACCACACTCATCCTTTCGGATGTGGTGTCAGAATCTGACACCGCACCCACACCCATCTGCTCGATCAGCACGATCGGCACTTCTTTTGATTTTTTGTTTTGGTCTTCCATATAAATCCCACGAGTAGATATAGGTCACAAATGTCCACCGGGCAGAGCCTAGATACCCGGTAAGCCTACATACTGTAGAGTGCGGCAGGTGCTCTACAGGGGAAGCGCTAACGACTGGACTCCCTCCAGCCATTCATCCTCTCACCGCGCTTCAAAGCTTAGGATTGGGTGGTTTTTTATCTTAGAGGTAGCCTTCCTCTGGGCCAGGCAATGAAGCCAAGCCCCCGGCGGCGGCATTAAACATGCCTCCGTCCGCTGTCCGGCAACCCGACTCAGCGAACCCGCCGAAAGTTCTCTCCCAAGGAGAGAACACGCGCCGCTTTGGTGTGCCTACACCGCAGCGGCATGGTCGCGTCCAATGTCGATCGACTATCGTCGACCGATCAGGAGCGACCCCATCCCGGTGTCTCTCTTAGTCTGGTCTCTCACTTGGACCTTTCCGGCATGAGTAACTCTACCGGCAGAGCCCCAAGATCATTGAGACGCACAAGCCCCACCACGACAACAACGTGGAGACACCTTCGGTGGGGAACCTAACCTAACCTAACCTAACCCGTTAGGTCAAAAATAAAGATCCGCTTATTATCCTTAAGGACGTCCTCTCCTGCCACACAGACGAGGAGATTACCCAGGCTCTGCAACGGCAAAACACCCACCTGATCGGGGACATTCCTAAGGAAGACGTAAGGTTGGGGGTGAAGTACCGTCGAAGGACGAGGAACCCTCATATGTGCCACGTCATCCTGCAGGTGTCCCCTACGGTATGGCAGAGGCTGACTACGGTGGGTCGCGTGCACATCGACCTACAGCGAGTGCGAGTGCAGGATCAGTCACCACTGGTGCAGTGCACTCGCTGTCTGTGCTTCGGCCACAGCCGGAAACTGTGCACGCGGCCCGCCGACCTCTGCATACACTGCGGCGACCCCCACATGCTGACTGATTGCCCGTCACGCCAGGCAGGGGAGACGCCAAGGTGTCATAATTGCCTATCCGCAAAAATGGAAAAGACTGACCACAGCGCCTTCGACACCAAATGCCCGGTTCGCGTGAAGTGGGATGCGTTGGCGCGCCTGTCGGTGGCGTATTGCTAAGGTGCAGCCAGCCTTTCCCGGAAGTAAGACCCGAACAGACCGCAACGGTATTGATTTCAAAATTAACGTACAAAAACATAAAACAACATACATTATTAGAACCTCAATAAATTACAACACAACACAAGCGAATTGGAGCCAACTTCATGAGAAACTGGCCCAATTTAAAGCCGACTTCAAATTAAACACATTTGAACTTGACACAATTAAATATAAAATAGATTTAGTAATTAGTTTATTCGAAAATATTAACACAGATAATATAGAAAAAATTTGGGACAAACTTACCTTACCGTTGTGGTCCAGTGAACTCGTTGATGCACCGGTCTGGAGTGCGCAGGTCTTTGATCAATACCTGAAACAAAAACAAAATAATATAATAGCAGATGTGAGTCTGCCAGGTTTGATAGATAGTAAATACAGAAAATTTTATGTAAAATTAGTAGCTAGAACGCATAGGATAGGAAATAAATGTAAGCCAATAGATTATGAAATTATGTCTATATGATATATTGTTTATATATTAGCATAGGCATATTATAAATATAGTATAGATTAAGGAAAAGATATTAAATATTATAGGTATTAGCATAGGTAGACTCATAAATGGACAAAAACAAATAAAACTAAAAAAAAAAAAAAAAAAAAAAAAAGAAAAACAAAAATAATATAGAGTTAAAAGCTGATAAGTTATAAGGTAGTTATGTAAGATGCTAGCTTAAAAAATTATTAGATACGTAAAAATAGGATTTAACGAGGCAACTGCTTCCAGGAACTCTCCACTTCCTAAAACAGGACTGACAAGAATAAAAATAAAAATAAAACTGAACGACTACAATCAGATCATTGTCAAATAAGGTCTCTGATCATGTCAGAGGGACACTGAGCAAAGGCAGGAGTGGGTTTTAGCCGGTAAGAGTCCGGCACTGCCCAGACTGGCTCACCAGTGAGGTAGTCTGGGCGTCCATGAGGATTTCCCACTCCTGCTAAAACAAAAAAAAAAAAAAAAAACCTAACCCGTTATAACTTTGCATCCAGGTGACGCATTTCGAAGCTGTTTTCAGCTGATTTGATCTTTTATAGGCTCCGTCCTACTATCTGACTATTTAAAATTGACAATAACACGAAAATATTTTTTCGTTCTGGGACTTAGAAAAAATTTCAACATTTTTCTTTACGAAAATATAAATTAATTTTTATCTCAAAATATTTTAATTTAAAATCATTTCAGATCTTAGTTTCAATAGATAATTACCTGCCTTACCTGTATTCTGGTGCGCGTTCCGCGAGCTCGAGTCCCGTTTGGTAGTCGTAATTCCCGGTTTTCACATACATTTCGGCCGAAAAATACGTTTTTCGACCAAAAGTCAAAAATTTTGTTCAGCTTAAATTTCAGTAACCACATAGCTCGCTAGCCCGCGCGGAGACGCGTCTTTTGACACCTCGCACGTGCGCCTAGCGAACTTAGAACCGCAAAAAATTGCCCTCCCACCCTCCCTTTTGTCACCAGCTAGGTGAACTTTCAGTTTCGGCAAATATAAAAATTTAATTTCTCTCCCTGATATTTACATCTAAGTCCCCTTACTTAAGACCAGGCCTTAAAAAACGTTTTTTTTTAACGGCAGTAGACATCATTTTGACGGAGCTCTCAAATTTTACTACCTAATAGGGACCTTATGGTCATTCGACCGTAGGAAAACTTTGTTTTAAATTAGTTTTGGTTGCTTTGTGTGCATATCCCCCCTTTACAGGGACACAGAAGCAACACCAGTGTCCTCTGACTGGCCTTTTATTTATGAACTCAACATTTACCAAAGCCACCACCATGCTTCGTACACCGGCCAAAGACGTAAGTTCGACGGTATCTAGGAGCTCGCCGCGTTCGACGGAGAAGGCTGGACCCTCGCTTCCCTGCGTGAGGCGTAGCATCGGGGAATGGGAGGCCGGGAAAGCTGAGCCCCAGGCTAAGTCCCCGGCCAACCCAAAGCGTGACGCCACACCACCTGCCACCACCACTCTGGAGACGCGCCGAGGAAATATAGACACCGCAAAACCGACAAAGAGGACTGAGTCCGGGTACCCCAGTCTCACAGCGGAGGCGAGAGCTTGCCTTAGTAAAGCTAAGCTTCATTTGGGCAACTCTCGCAACCTCAAGACCGAGATTAAGACGGCGGTGCTCGATGCCATAAACAGGCTCTATGAACTCGTTAAAGAGTCGGAGCGGAACAAATCTCCTGTCGCACCCGCACCTGCGGTGATACCAGCAGCAACATCGACAGTCGTACCATTGAGCCTGACCACGGATGAGCCGACGGAGCTGATGAAGAGCCTTGTGGCAGGTCTCAAAGAACACAAACAGGCATTGGAGGAGTGCCAAGAGCATACCCAGGCTCTGTCGGTGCATCTCCAGCAGGCCCCTCGCTACGTTGCAGCCCAGGGTCCGACTTTCGCAGAGATAGCCGCCGGCACAAAGCAGCACGTCCAAGGGCCTCTTCACTCGGTGGTCGTATCATCTGTCAATGATCAGGACACCGGTGAAGAGGTTATTGAGAAGCTCAGAACCGCGGTTGATGCCAGAAATGAGGGCACTAGGGTAGAACGGCTGCGAAAGGCGAGGGACCAGAAGGTTGTGGTTGGGTTCAAGACCAAAGAAGAGATGACCAGAGTGACCGAAAGAATTAGGAAAGCGGGAAGTCTAGTGGTTGAAGAAATGAGGAATAAAGATCCACTAATAATTATTAAAGACGTCCTCTCCTGCCACTCGGATGTGGAGATTATCCAAGCCCTGCAAAGGCAAAACACCCACCTGATAGGAGACATGCCTGCGGAGGATTTGAGATTGGGGGTGAAGTACCGTCGCAAGACGAGGAACCCCCACATGTGCCACGTCATCTTGCAGGTGTCCCCTGCGGTGTGGCAGAGGCTGACATTGGCGGGTCGAGTGCACATTGACCTACAGCGAGTGCGAGTGCAAGACCAGTCACCACTGGTGCAATGCACTCGCTGTCTGTGCTTTGGCCACAGCCGTAAACTGTGCACGCAGCCCGCCGACCTCTGCATCCACTGCGGTGACCCCCACATGAGAGCTGATTGTCCGTCACGTCTGGCGGAGGAGGCTCCAAAGTGTCACAACTGCACATTGGCCAAAATAGAAAAGACTGGTCACAACGCTTTCGACAACGAGTGCCCGGTACGTATAAAATGGGATGCGTTGGCACGCCTATCGGTAGCGTACTGCTAAGGTGCAGCCAGCCTTTCCCGGAAATAAGACCCGAACAGACCGCAACGGTATTGCTTTCAAAATTAACCTACAAAAGCTTAAAACAACAGTAATTTTAATAAAAAACAAGCAAATTGGAGTCAATTTCGTGAGAAATTGGCCCAATTAAAAGCAGATACTAAATTAAATTCATGTATAATTCAGAAAGAAAAACTTACCTTATCGTTGTGGTCAAACGTGTTTGACGTTATGAAGAAGCAGGATGCCACGTTGAGAAGCCGCATCAGGAGCGCTGCACCAACACGGAGTGCACGGGTAGTCGAGCAGTACCTGAAACAGAAAGAAGTACAGGTTAAGAGCCGGAAATGCCTTAGAGAGAAAAGAGACGAATTAAAAACTGTGTCACAAACAGCAGCCCTGAGTCTGCCAGAATTAACAAAAAGTGAACAAGGACAACTTGTTATAAAATTAGTATTAAAAATTTATAGGATAGGAAATAAACATAGGTATAGAATAAGAAAATATGTCTATATGATATATTGTATATATATTAGGATAGCCATAGCATAAATAAAGTATAAAGATTTAGATATAGACTAAAAATATTATAGTAAGCAAACGTAGACTCAAACAACTAAAAACATATAAAATAAAAATAGAATAGAGAAATAAGTTAATAAGTTTTAGGTATAAGATGGTAGATACGGTATTAAATAAGTACTATTATTAAGACACGGAAATAATTAGACGCTGGCGATTACTTCCAGGAACTCTCCACTTCCTAACAATAGGACTGCCATAAATTAAACAAAATAAATGACTGCAATCAGAAAACAATGCCAAACAAGGTCTCTGATCATGTCAGAGGGACACTGAGCAAAGGCAGGAGTGGGTTTTAGCCGGTAAGAGTCCGGCACTGCCCAGACTGGCTCACCAGTGAGGCAGTCTGGGCGTCCATGAGGATTTCCCACTCCTGCTAAAACAAAAAAAAAAAAAAAAAAAAAAAACCTAACCTAACCGGACCAGTCACCACTGGTGCAATGCACTCGCTGTCTGTGCTTTGGCCACAGCCGTAAACTGTGCACGCAGCCCGCCGACCTCTGCATCCACTGCGGTGACCCCCACATGAGAGCTGATTGTCCGTCACGTCTGGCGGAGGAGGCTCCAAAGTGTCACAACTGCACATTGGCCAAAATAGAAAAGACTGGTCACAACGCCTTCGACAACGAGTGCCCGGTACGTCTAAAATGGGATGCGTGTGCACGCCTATCGGTAGCGTACTGCTAAGGTGCAGCCAGCCTTTCCCGGAAGTAAGACCCGAACAGACCGCAACGGTATTGCTTTCAAAATTAACCTACAAAAATTTAAAACAACATACATTTTTAGAACTTCAATGAATTACAACACAACACATGCGAATTGGAGCCAACTTCATGAGAAATTGGCCCAATTAAAAGCCGACTTCAAATTAAACACATTAGAACTTGACACAGTTAACTACAAAATAGATTTAGTAATTAGTTTATTCGAAAATATTAACACAGAAAATATAGCAAAAATTAGCGACAAACTTACCATACCGTTGTGGTCCAACGAGCTCGTTGACGCACCAGTCTGGAGTGCGCAGGTCGTCAATCAGTACCTGAAACAAAAACAAAATTATTATTACGAGGTAGTGGCAGTACCGTTCAAGGCTTGGAAATACCCTAGAGGAAAGCAAGAACTTCAAATAGCAGATGTGAGTCTGCCAGGATTTATAGATAGTAAAGACAGAGAATTTAATGTAAAATTAGTAGCTAGAACACATAAGATAGGAAATAAATGTAAGCAAGTAGATTATGAAATTATGTCTATATGATATATTGTTTATATATTAGCATAGGCATATTAAAAATATAGTATAGATTAAGGAAAAGATATTAAATATTATAGGTATTAGCATAAGTAGACTCATAAATGGATAAAAACAAATAAAAAGAAAAACAAAAATAATATAGAGAAATAAGCCGATAAATTATAAGGTAGTTATGTAAGATGCTGTCTTAAAAATTATTAGATACGCAAAAATAGTATTTAACGAGGCGTTTGCTTCCAGGAACATTCCACTTCCTAAAAGAGGACTGCCATAAATAAAAACAAAAATGAACGACTCTAATCATTACATTGAATAATAAGGTCTCTGATCATGTCAGAGGGACACTGAGCAAAGGCAGGAGTGGGTTTTAGCCGGTAAGAGTCCGGCACTGCCCAGACTGGCTCACCAGTGAGGCAGTCTAGGCGTCCATGAGGATTTCCCACTCCTGCTAAAACAAAAAAAAAAAAAAAAAAAAAAAAAAGGGTCCGACTTTCGCAGAGATAGCCGCCGGCACAAAGCAGCACGTCCAAGGGCCTCTTCACTCGGTGGTCGTATCATCTGTCAATGATCAGGACACCGGTGAAGAGGTTATTGAGAAGCTCAGAACCGCGGTTGATGCCAGAAATGAGGGCACTAGGGTAGAACGGCTGCGAAAGGCGAGGGACCAGAAGGTTGTGGTTGGGTTCAAGACCAAAGAAGAGATGACCAGAGTGACCGAAAGAATTAGGAAAGCGGGAAGTCTAGTGGTTGAAGAAATGAGGAATAAAGATCCACTAATAATTATTAAAGACGTCCTCTCCTGCCACTCGGATGTGGAGATTATCCAAGCCCTGCAAAGGCAAAACACCCACCTGATAGGAGACATGCCTGCGGAGGATTTGAGATTGGGGGTGAAGTACCGTCGCAAGACGAGGAACCCCCACATGTGCCACGTCATCTTGCAGGTGTCCCCTGCGGTGTGGCAGAGGCTGACATTGGCGGGTCGAGTGCACATTGACCTACAGCGAGTGCGAGTGCAAGACCAGTCACCACTGGTGCAATGCACTCGCTGTCTGTGCTTTGGCCACAGCCGTAAACTGTGCACGCAGCCCGCCGACCTCTGCATCCACTGCGGTGACCCCCACATGAGAGCTGATTGTCCGTCACGTCTGGCGGAGGAGGCTCCAAAGTGTCACAACTGCACATTGGCCAAAATAGAAAAGACTGGTCACAACGCTTTCGACAACGAGTGCCCGGTACGTATAAAATGGGATGCGTTGGCACGCCTATCGGTAGCGTACTGCTAAGGTGCAGCCAGCCTTTCCCGGAAATAAGACCCGAACAGACCGCAACGGTATTGCTTTCAAAATTAACCTACAAAAGCTTAAAACAACAGTAATTTTAATAAAAAACAAGCAAATTGGAGTCAATTTCGTGAGAAATTGGCCCAATTAAAAGCAGATACTAAATTAAATTCATGTATAATTCAGAAAGAAAAACTTACCTTATCGTTGTGGTCAAACGTGTTTGACGTTATGAAGAAGCAGGATGCCACGTTGAGAAGCCGCATCAGGAGCGCTGCACCAACACGGAGTGCACGGGTAGTCGAGCAGTACCTGAAACAGAAAGAAGTACAGGTTAAGAGCCGGAAATGCCTTAGAGAGAAAAGAGACGAATTAAAAACTGTGTCACAAACAGCAGCCCTGAGTCTGCCAGAATTAACAAAAAGTGAACAAGGACAACTTGTTATAAAATTAGTATTAAAAATTTATAGGATAGGAAATAAACATAGGTATAGAATAAGAAAATATGTCTATATGATATATTGTATATATATTAGGATAGCCATAGCATAAATAAAGTATAAAGATTTAGATATAGACTAAAAATATTATAGTAAGCAAACGTAGACTCAAACAACTAAAAACATATAAAATAAAAATAGAATAGAGAAATAAGTTAATAAGTTTTAGGTATAAGATGGTAGATACGGTATTAAATAAGTACTATTATTAAGACACGGAAATAATTAGACGCTGGCGATTACTTCCAGGAACTCTCCACTTCCTAACAATAGGACTGCCATAAATTAAACAAAATAAATGACTGCAATCAGAAAACAATGCCAAACAAGGTCTCTGATCATGTCAGAGGGACACTGAGCAAAGGCAGGAGTGGGTTTTAGCCGGTAAGAGTCCGGCACTGCCCAGACTGGCTCACCAGTGAGGCAGTCTGGGCGTCCATGAGGATTTCCCACTCCTGCTAAAACAAAAAAAAAAAAAAAAAAAAAAAACCTAACCTAACCGGACCAGTCACCACTGGTGCAATGCACTCGCTGTCTGTGCTTTGGCCACAGCCGTAAACTGTGCACGCAGCCCGCCGACCTCTGCATCCACTGCGGTGACCCCCACATGAGAGCTGATTGTCCGTCACGTCTGGCGGAGGAGGCTCCAAAGTGTCACAACTGCACATTGGCCAAAATAGAAAAGACTGGTCACAACGCCTTCGACAACGAGTGCCCGGTACGTCTAAAATGGGATGCGTGTGCACGCCTATCGGTAGCGTACTGCTAAGGTGCAGCCAGCCTTTCCCGGAAGTAAGACCCGAACAGACCGCAACGGTATTGCTTTCAAAATTAACCTACAAAAATTTAAAACAACATACATTTTTAGAACTTCAATGAATTACAACACAACACATGCGAATTGGAGCCAACTTCATGAGAAATTGGCCCAATTAAAAGCCGACTTCAAATTAAACACATTAGAACTTGACACAGTTAACTACAAAATAGATTTAGTAATTAGTTTATTCGAAAATATTAACACAGAAAATATAGCAAAAATTAGCGACAAACTTACCATACCGTTGTGGTCCAACGAGCTCGTTGACGCACCAGTTTGGAGTGCGCAGGTCGTCAATCAGTACCTGAAACAAAAACAAAATTATTATTACGAGGTAGTGGCAGTACCGTTCAAGGCTTGGAAATACCCTAGAGGAAAGCAAGAACTTCAAATAGCAGATGTGAGTCTGCCAGGATTTATAGATAGTAAAGACAGAGAATTTAATGTAAAATTAGTAGCTAGAACACATAAGATAGGAAATAAATGTAAGCAAGTAGATTATGAAATTATGTCTATATGATATATTGTTTATATATTAGCATAGGCATATTAAAAATATAGTATAGATTAAGGAAAAGATATTAAATATTATAGGTATTAGCATAAGTAGACTCATAAATGGATAAAAACAAATAAAAAGAAAAACAAAAATAATATAGAGAAATAAGCCGATAAATTATAAGGTAGTTATGTAAGATGCTGTCTTAAAAATTATTAGATACGCAAAAATAGTATTTAACGAGGCGTTTGCTTCCAGGAACATTCCACTTCCTAAAAGAGGACTGCCATAAATAAAAACAAAAATGAACGACTCTAATCATTACATTGAATAATAAGGTCTCTGATCATGTCAGAGGGACACTGAGCAAAGGCAGGAGTGGGTTTTAGCCGGTAAGAGTCCGGCACTGCCCAGACTGGCTCACCAGTGAGGCAGTCTAGGCGTCCATGAGGATTTCCCACTCCTGCTAAAACAAAAAAAAAAAAAAAAAAAAAAAAAAAAAAACCTAACCTAACCTAACCTAACCTTTTTTTTTTTTTTTTTTTTTTGTTCCGGGGTGGAAAATCCTCATGGATGTCCTCCGCCCTGGGGGGGCAGAGGGGTCTGTCAGACTCTTACTGACTAAAAACCACCCCGGTGTTCCCAACCCACACCTACGCCGGGGATCGCGGGAACAAAAGCGACTTCCGCAATCCCCGACTGGTGCCGGCCCGCCTCTGCGGGCCTCTCCTCAGGTCAGCGGAGGGAGTGAGGTGTTTGACTCCCTCCGCGACGTCCAAGAGGGGCGCGCGTGGAACACTACGCGCCGCCGCCTCGGGTCCTGTTGAATGGGGGGCGACGGACGTCCCCATGTCCGTCACCCCTGGACCCATTTAGGGGGGCTGGAAGAGGGCGTTGTCCGCCCTCCGCCGACGCCCGGTGCGCCTGCTGCGGATCGGGAGTAGAGTCGTGATCTCCCTCTCCCTCTCCGCAGCCTCCTTCTGCGAGATGACAGTTTCGCAGAAGGAGAGAACCACCGCGTCCCAGGACTCTTCGCTGCCGACCATCGAACCTAACCTAACCTAACCTAACCTTTTTTTTTTTTTTTTTTTTTTTTTTTTTTTTTGTTCGGGGTGGAAAATCCTCATGGATGTCCTCCGCCCTGGGGCGGGCGGAGGGGTCTGTCAGACTCTTACTGACTAAAAACCACCCCGGTGTTCCATCTCACACCTACGCCGGGGTCGCGGGACCTAACCTAACCTAACCTAACCTAACCTAACCTTTTTTTTTTTTTTTTTTTTTTTCGGGGGGAAATCCTCATGGATGTCCTCCGCCCTGGGGAGGGCGGAGGGGTCTGTCAGACTCTTACTGACTAAAACCACCCCGGTGTTCCGTCTCACACTTGCACCAGGGATCACGGGATCTAATGCGACATCCGCGATCCCCGGCTAGTGCCGGCCCGCCTCTGCGGGCCACCTCGAGTTAGGGGGGAGTGAGGTGTTAAACTCCCCCCTTACGTCATAGAGAGGCGCGCGTGGAACACTACGTGCCACCATCTCGGGTCCTAAGTAGGGGGCGACGGATTTCCCCAGATCCGTCGCCCCTGGACCCATTTAGGGGGGCTGGAAGAGGGCGTTATCCGCCCTCCGCCGACGCCCGGTGCGTCTGCTGCGGATTGGGTTAGCGGAAGCAATCTCCCGCTCCCTTTCCGCAGTCTCCTTTTGCGAAATAACTGTTTCGCAGAAGGATACCACCGCGTCCCAGGACTCCTCGCTGCCGACCATTGAGTTGACAACGGCCGGCAGCGACAGGTCACTGCCGACACCTGAAATGAGGGCACGGCGCGGTTCCTCCCAAGCGGCACACTCTGCCAGCGTGTGCCGCGTCCTCCCGACAGTCGACGCAGTGGTGACACCGAGCGTCCGGCTCCCTGTTTATGCGACACAGGTACTTCCCGAAGCAACCATGCCCCGAGAGCACCTGCGTCACCCGAAACGACAGGGAGCCGTGCCTCCTCCCGAGCCAGCGCTCGAGCACCGGCCGGACCGCCCCGATGGTGACGGGGCCGGCGGTAGGGCGTGAAAGCCTGTCCCGCCATTCCGCCACCAGGGCTGCACGAAGCTGTGACCGACGCAGCTCCAAATGTCGCTGCGTCAGCCTCTCGCCTCGCGCCCTCGAGTCCTCGCGCCACCGATACAGGGACGCGAGTACCTTCGCCTCGAGGTCCCAGGGCGGGGATCCGGCCAGAACACAAGCCGCCTCGTAGGAGATCGTGCGATACCCTCTGATGACTCTGACGGCCATCGCTCGCTGCGGCTTCCGCAGGATAGCGATACTGCCGGCCGTCAGGTCAGCCGCCCAGATCGGGGCCCCATACAGGGCCATTGATCGCACGATCCCCACGTAGAGCCGCCTACAGGCGGTGCTCGGGCCCCCCAGATTGGGAAGCAGCGTTGACAGCGCCCCAGCCGCGCTCAACAATTTGGGCGCCAGCCGCTGAAAGTGGAGGCCGAAATCCCACCGGCTGTCGAGCACCAATCCTAACCTAACCTTTTTTTTTTTTTTTTTTTTGTTCCGGGGTGGAAAATCCTCATGGATGTCCTCCGCCCTGGGGGGGGCAGAGGGGTCTGTCAGACTCTTACTGACTAAAAACCACCCCGGTGTTCCCAACCCACACCTACGCCGGGGATCGCGGGAACAAAAGCGACTTCCGCAATCCCCGACTGGTGCCGGCCCGCCTCTGCGGGCCTCTCCTCAGGTCAGCGGAGGGAGTGAGGTGTTTGACTCCCTCCGCGACGTCCAAGAGGGGCGCGCGTGGAACACTACGCGCCGCCGCCTCGGGTCCTGTTGAATGGGGGGCGACGGACGTCCCCATGTCCGTCACCCCTGGACCCATTTAGGGGGGCTGGAAGAGGGCGTTGTCCGCCCTCCGCCGACGCCCGGTGCGCCTGCTGCGGATCGGGAGTAGAGTCGTGATCTCCCTCTCCCTCTCCGCAGCCTCCTTCTGCGAGATGACAGTTTCGCAGAAGAAGACCACCGCGTCCCAGGACTCTTCGCTGCCGACCATCGCACTCACTACGGCCGGCAGCGACAGGTCACTGCCTACTTCACTGATGAGGGCACGGCGCGGCTCCTCCCAAGCGGCACACTCTGCCAGCGTATGCCGCGCCGTGTCCTCCCGGCAGTCGACGCAGTGGTGACACCGAGCGTCCGGCTCCCTGTTTATGCGACACAGGTACTTCCCGAAGCAACCATGCCCCGAGAGCACCTGCGTCGCCCGAAACGACAGGGAGCCGTGCCTCCTCCCGAGCCAGTGGTCGAGCACTGGCCGGACCGCCTCAATGGTGCCGAGGCCGGCGGTAGGGCTCGAAAGCCTGTTCCGCCATTCCGCCACCAGGACCTCGCGGAGCTGTGACCGGCGCAGCTCCAAATGTTGCTGCGTCAGTCGCTCGCCCCGCGCCCGCGCTTCCTCGCGCCACCAGTACAGTGACGCGAGCACCTTCGCCTCCAGGTCCCAGGGCGGGGATCCGGCCAGTATACAACCCGCCTCGTAGGAGATCGTGCGATAACCCCTTATGACTCTGACGGCCATAGCCCGCTGCGGTTTCCGCAGAACGATTAAGCTGTTGGCCGTCAGGTCAGCCGATCCTAACCTAACCTAACCTTTTTTTTTTTTTTTTTTTTTTTTTGTTCGGGGTGGAAAATCCTCATGGATGTCCTCCGCCCTGGGGCGGGCGAAGGGGTCTGTCAGACTCTTACTGACTAAAAACCACCCCGGTGTTCCATCTCACACCTACGCCGGGGTCGCGGGAACGTTCAAATCTTCCGCGACCCCGGCTGGTGCCAGCCCGCCTCTGCGGGCTCCGTCTCGTCGAGCGGGGGGAGTGAGGTGTTTGACTCCCCCCGCGACGTCTAAGAGGGGCGCGCGTGGAACACTATGCGCCGCCACCTCGGGTCCAGATGTATGGGGGGCGACGGACTTCCCCGGGTCCGTCGCCCCTGGACCCATTTAGGGGGGCTGGAAGAGGGCGTTGTCCGCCCTCCGCCGACGCCCGGTGCGCCTGCTGCGGGCCGGGTGAGAGGATGAAATCTCTCTCTCCCGTTCCGCAGCCTCCTTCTGCGAGATTACTACTTCGCAGAAGGATACCACCGCGTCCCAGGACTCCTCGCTGCCGACCATTGCATTCACAACGGCCGACAGCGACAGGTCACTGCCTACTCCTGAGACGAGGGCACGGCGCGGCTCCTCCCAAGCGGCACACTCTGCCAGCGTATGCCGCGCCGTGTCCTCCCGGCAGTCGACGCAGTGGTGACACCGGGCGTCCGGCTCCCTGTTTATGCGACACAGGTACTTCCCGAAGCAACCATGCCCCGAGAGCACCTGTGTCACCCGAAATGACAGGGAGCCGTGCCTCCTCCCGAGCCAGAGGTCGAGCACTGGCCGGACCGCCTCGATGGTGACGAGGCCGGCGGTAGGGCGTGAAAGCCTGTCCCGCCATTCCGCCACCAGGACCTCGCGAAGCTGCGACCGACGCTGCTCCAAATGGCGCTGCATCGGCCGCTCGCCCCGCGCCCGCGCTTCCTCGCGCCACCGATACAGTGACGCGAGTACCTTCGCCTCCAGGTCCCAGGGCGGGGATCCGGCCAGTGCACAAGCCGCCTCGTGGGAGATCGTGCGGTACCCCCTGATGACTCTGACGGCCATAGCTCTCTGCGGCTTTCGCAGAACAGAGATGCTACCGGCCGTCAGGTCAGCCGCCCAGATCGGGGCCCCGTAAAGCGCCATCGATCGCACGATCCCCACGTAGAGCCGCCTACAAGCGGCGCTCGGGCCCCCCAGATTGGGAAGCAGCGTTGACAGCGCCCCAGCCGCGCCCAACAACTTGGGCGCCAACCGCCGGAAGTGGGGGCCGAAATCCCATCGGCTGTCGAGCACCAGTCCCAGATATTTCATGGTGGGCTCGACAGCGATTCGGACCCCCCCGACCACGATGTGTGATCCGGGCGGTGGCGCCCGCCGGGAACCATGAAACACCATGGCCTCCGACTTGTTGAGGGCCACCTCCAGGCCGAGGCGCCGTATGCGGCTCACCGTCTGTGAGACCGCAGCCGTCGCCAGCAACGCTGCCTCCCTGTGCGATTTCCCCCGAGCCGTGACCAGCGTGTCGTCCGCGTAGCACGTCAGGTCCACGCCCGGTGGGAACTCGCCTCTCAGCACCCAGTCGTACCCGATGTTCCACAGGAGCGGCCCCAGAGCCGATCCCTGTGGAACACCGCACGACATGAGGCGCTGGTTTCCGCCATCACGTCCCACGTAGGTGACACACCTCCCCGCCAAATAAGCCCCAACGATGCGGCGGAGGTAGGGAGGCACCCGATGGTACCGCAGTGCCTCCCGAATACAACTCCAGGGCAGGGTGTTGAAGGCGTTGGAGATGTCCAAGGACACCGCCACCACCACCCCACCCCGGGACACCGTTTCCTCCGCCAGGACTCTCACACGCGCTATTGCGTGTATGGTGGAGCGCCCATGCCGAAAGCCGAACTGGCTCTCATCCAGGTCCGGCCCCTCTCCGCACAAGTGGCCGACGAGGCGGGCTGCGAGTATACGCTCGAACAGCTTACCCACCTCGTCTAGCAGCACTATGGGCCGGTACGCGGACGGCAAGTCTGCAGGGCGCCCCGCCTTCCTGAGCAGGACCAGACGACCACTTTTCCACAAAGTGGGAAACTGGCCCCGCTCCAGGCACGCTGTGAAGAGTCCTCTTAGCTGGGGCTCTAGCTCCTTCAGAGCGAGGGCTAATGCTAGGCCGTGAACTCCGTCTGGCCCCGGAGCCACATTCTTGGCCCGGAGCCGCATCACGGCCGCCCCCATCTCTGCCTGTGTCACCTCTGGGACGCTGATGGCGTTTTCCTCTGTAGACTCTGCGGCTGTGGGCAAAGCCATCGGCGGCGGAGTGTACTCCGCTCTTGCCGGGAAGAGGGCTGCGACTACCTCATCCAGCAGCTCGGGTTGGAGACTCTCCGTAAGTGGGGGCGCTGCGGCTCTTAGTTTCCCTCGAACCGCTCGATAAGGGCGCCCCCACGGATCCCCGTCTAGAGTCTCCAACATCCCTTCCCTGGCTCGCGTCTTCGCCTCGCCGATGGCCAGCCACAGAGTCCCCTTAGCCGCGCGGTACACCTCATACAGCGCGGCTTCTTCGTCAGGGACCCGACGACGTCGTCTTCGATAACGGGTGTACTGGCGTCTCACCGCCACGCACGCGACTCGTAAGTGCGCGATTTCGGCGGACCACCAGTACACCTGGCGCCTTGCGGACTGTGCGTGGACCCGGGGCATGGACGCGTCGCAGATTTGCGTCATCGCCCCGCGGAACCACAGCGCCTCCTGTTCGACGTCGACGTCGACGGGTCCGTTCGTTGCCGACTCCCGGCTCCAGGCCTGGACAATAGCGGCCTCCTCGAGAAGTTCCCTGTTGATGCGCTTGCGCGCCCAGCGCGGGCCGTCCATTCGCGAGACTGATGATCTGCGGCCGCCAGCGGTTTGGGCGGAGACGTCGAAACGGATGTATCTATGATCCGACAACGTCTCCACCTCCACGGCGACTCGCCAGTCACGAACACGGCTCGCGACAGCAGGGCTAGCGAACGAGACGTCAACAATCGATCCGCCCCGCTGCCGCACGCACGTGTGGACCGAGCCCCGGTTTAGGACGACCAGGCCAGTCGTGACCGCCCACTCCTCCAATGCCTCACCCCTAGCATCGGTCACTGGGGATCCCCACGCCGCAGATTTGGCGTTGAGATCGCCCAGCAACAGCACGGGGCGAGGATGGAGTTGGCCCACGACGGCACCCAACTCGACAAGGAACCTCTCGAAGTCGGCGAGACTCTTGTTGGGCGAAAAATACGCTCCAACAACGCCAATGCCGTCCGCGAGGGCGGCTACCCAGCCGTGACCTCGGGACGGGTTGACGAGAGCCCCGCCAATGATGGCCACCAAACCGTCAAGGTCTCCCACCCAGCTATCCCGGGGGGGGACAAAGTACGGCTCGGCGACCACAGCCACGTGAATCGACCACTCTGCCATGCTCTGGATCAAGAGATCCTGAGCTCTGGCACAGTGGTTGATATTGCCTTGGAGGAAATGGTAATGGTGTATAGACATTATGCGCATTCCATTCCCTCCGCACCATTCCTAGGCCGGGAGTCGGCCGAAGGGCAGCCAGGCTGAGGGGGGGGTAAAGAGCCCCCCGCAGCCTTGGCATCCCTTCTCTTCTTTTTGTTGTTGTTGGCGGGCACGCCACAGGCCTTTCCACCCGCCCTGTGTCCGGCGGGCCTCCCTGCAGCTGTACAGAGGCTACAGTTTGGCGCCGCCAAGCACTGAGCCGCCTTGTGGCCGGGCTGACCGCAGCGATAACACTGGTCGCTGCGGTCTATTTCGGCAGTGCACCGTGCTCGGACATGCCCGATGTCCAGGCACCGGTAGCACCGCATGGCCCTGGGCTGCAGCAGCTTAGCTCTCGCTGCAACCCACCCCACCAACAAACGCCCACCGTCAGCGACTTTGTTCGCCGTCGCCACCGGGCACCGCACCCAGATCGTGCCGAGCCCGGAAGCGTCGGCGCGAATGTCGCCCGTCCGCACGTTTTCGGGCGGACATCCACCTACTCGGGCGACGGCCGCCATGACCTCAGCCGGGGTCGTCGAGTCGTCCAGACCATCGACGCGCAGCTCAGCGGTCTTCATCGGCCTGGACACCCGGACGTCGTCCGGATTGAGGACCTCTCTCAGCTTGGCGGCCAGGATGTCCGCCTTTTCGCCGCTAGAGGCACCCGACACCTCGAGCAGCCGCGCTCCCGTAATCGCCGGCCTCAGTTTGAAGCCGGACGGTGTGCCGAGGTCGGGAAACGCGACTTTGGCTTTCGCCTCTGTCAGGACCGCCGCGTAGGTAACGCCCCTTTCGACGGCTCCGGGCTGCAGCGTGAGCACTACAGCCGCGGAGCGTGGTGCTCTGACCTTAGGCGGTCCCCGGGCCTTCTTCGGTGCCGGTGCTCCAGCGGGTGCCGGTGGCGGTGGTGCCGTCTTCGTCCCGCGACGGCGGCCCCTCTTGACGACCGTCGTCCAGGCTTCCGGGGTAGGCCCGGGCGCGGCCGCCGGTGGCGCAGCTGCCCGGGAAGTGGGGACACGCGTACCCTCCGTGGGCCCCCCGGTCCTCCCTCCCGACTGGCTGGACCCAGCCGCCGTGGTGGTATTGGGCCCCTGAAAAGCGGCCCCCTCCTTCCTCCGCTTGTCCGCAGCGAGCGGTGGGGCGAAGGGTTGCTGCCGGGAGGAGTCTCTCCTCTATGGCCTCCATCCGGGCACCCAACATCGCACCACACTGCATCATGCAGATGCGTGCGATCCTCTCGACCTCCGCATCCGCAAGCGCAGGCGTTGACGACGGGACCGATGGAGCCGACGACAGGGCCGCGACGGTAGAGGAGCCGGAGGCCGCAGGTGCTGCCCTCTGGGCGGCGAACTGTCGCTTGAGGTCCTCCAACTCGGATCGGAGACGGCCATTCTCCTCCCATAGCTTCGCCGTCTCCTCCGTGCTAGTGCGATTAAGGAGGACCTCAACCGCCTCCCGAATCCCCTCAGCCGCCTCCTTGAGAGCACGCGTGAATGTGCCCTTCAAGTTGCCCGATTTGGTGGCAACCTTCAGGACAACATCCACGCCGTCCAAAACTTGGCGACTGAGCGCCACCCCAGTGATGTCCCCTCCAGCAGCCATCCGAGCAGATCGCCGCTCACGGGCCTGTCGGGCCAACTCGCTGACTTCGTCAGCCGCGACAGTCCTCACTTGAGCCCTCCTTCCTGCATTAGCCTCCGCTCGGTTGGCTTCTAGCAGGGACGCAGTGCTGCCCCCACCTTGTTCCTCCACCATTGGCTCAGGGTCGCTCTCCGCCGAAACTGGCACAAAGCGACCCCGCTTGTCGCGCTCCGGCAGCCGAGCGGGGACTCCACTCGCTGCCGCGCGACCTCGCCCACCCCGTGCCTTTGGCACCTTAGCCGCCGCCACGTTGACCTCGACCGGGGAAGGACCGCGCTTCCTCCGCGACTCCCCCCGGTCGGACGATTGGTCCCTTTCGGGACTTGAGTCTCCTCGACTCGCGTTGCCGTCAGTGACGGCAAGTGGTGCGACCACAACGCGCGGGAACTCCGGGTTCTTTTGGAGCTCCCTTAACCTAACCTAACCTAACCTAACCCTGCGTCCGCATAGTTGTGGTTAGATAGTATCATAGTAGTGACTCAACTAGCTGGATCCGCAACTCCTCCGATAGATAAGGTCTTATTTTATAAAGGACCTTAAGCCGGTAAAAACAAGTGCGCACTGACTCTGCCACGTGTGTTTCGTATCTTGAGCGTCCCAGTCCCAGCGTCCATGTTGAGACCCAGATTACGTGCCTCAAGGACTCGACTGACCGACTCACCCAAAAGGGTAACGTTAATATTGTTGCCGGTACTGCACTGATTTGATGGTTGGTTCCAAAGAGCATATACTTAGTTTTAGTCGGGTTAAGTACCAAACCGTTATTTTCAGCCCAATATGCTATCCTATCAAGATCATCGTTAAGGTCTTTTAACGCGTTGTTATAGTCACTTGGCTTAAAAGAGATGTAGACTTGTACGTCATCTGCATAAATGTGGTACATACACCGCTTTAGGGATTTTATTATATCCGCACAATACAAAATGAAGATGATGGGGCCTAGTATTGAGCCTTGTGGGACTCCTCTATTAACGGAAGTAAGTGACGAAACAAGGGAAGAGCCATTGCTCAATTGTATTTCTACACGCTGCTGACGGTTGGTAAGATAGCTTTGGAACCAGTGTATCGTGTTTCGATCAAATCCGTAATAGTTCAGCTTTGATAGAAATAAATCTATATTAATGCAGTCAAAAGCTCGCGAAAAATCGAGTAGTACGAGAAGTGTGCACAGGCCCTTATCCTGTGCTGACAGAATGTTATCTGTCACGTCCAAAAGAGCCGTAGAGGTACCACGTCGTTTACGAAAGCCTGACTGTAGCTCAGGTAGAATATGTTTGTCTTCCAGATATTTTGACAGCTGCTGACATACAGCTTTTTCAGCAATTTTGGATAGGCAAGGCAGAATACTAATGGGCCTGAGGTCTTTTAAATCAGTTGGATTTGTTTTTTTAGGTAATGGCCTAACAATTGCGACTTTGCAGATGTCAGGGAATGTTGCTGAAACAATTGAGCTGTTCACAATGTCAGTGATGGCTTTTAGTGTATGTGGGAGTGTAAGCAAAAGCATATTCAGTGTCACCTTATCACAGCCTTCAGCGTTAGATTTAAGCTGGCGGAAGTATCGCAGAATTTGATCAGGAGTTACAGGTTGTAATGCGAATTCAAAGCTATCATCGCCATAACGATGAGACTCAAATAAAGTGTTTTGTAATATATTACAGACGGGGTTACCAGGAACACTCAAAAAGTGATTACTTAATTGGTTTGGATCTCTGAAATGAGCAGGAAGGTCATCAACTTGTTTCTTTGGTAATACAGTGTTTTTTAAATTTTTCCATAATGTTTTAGGATCTTTGATTCTGTTATTAATATTGAATTTGAAGTATGCCACTTTTTCCCTAAATAAGGAAATTGCCACCATAGATTTCAGCTGCTTGTAGTAAGACTTTTTGGACTCAGATTTGATTTTTTGTTTACGGTACTTGGTCAGAGCGTCATCCCGTAAGTGCATCATTAATTTAATTGTTTCCGTTATCCAGAGATAGGACGGTTCCTTAATTAAACATTTCTTGACTGGAGCATGCGCATCGTAAATTGTTAAAATATTTCTATTCAATTCCTCAACCATGTCATTCGCATTAGGTAAGCCACAAATGTTGTCCCAGTGTATGTGCGATAAGTCACTTTCAAATATGTCTCTATTTATTTGCCGAATGGGTCTGTACGTAATTGAATGGGGTTTATATTTGCTACGCCTAATATTAAATTCGCAGGAAACAAGTGAGTGACCATTTATTGAGCCATAGGGCTCAATAGATACCCCTTTGTGGTTGAGATCAGTACAGACAAGGTCGATCAATGTTTCGCTATGGTCTGTAAAATGGGTGGGCGAACTTACAAGTTGATTTAGGCTCAGGCTATTGAAGAACTCACATACTTTCTTAGTTTGCCCATTAGCATTCAGTAAGTTAACATTGAAATCGCCAAGCAGTATGTAGTGATCACATTTTACTAAGGAGCTAATGGACTCGGTCAAGGCGTCGAGAAAGAGGTCCAAGTCGAAGCGTGGGGGGCGATACGCTGTGCCTATAGCAATTTTAGTTCCATTTACTGTTAGGGTAATCCACATTTGTTCGACAGTGCCGTATCTAGGGTCAATTGGGGTGGACCAGGTACGAGTGGTCAGGCCGTGTTTAAGATAAAAACCCACACCACACCCCCGACCCCCGTGTACAGACAGCGGTCGTGGCGTGTGGCGCAGGCGATAACCTGGCACATTGGGAGCTCGCCCCTCTTCGCCCGGTCGTAGCCAAGTCTCATTGACTGCGAACACATCGAAAGAATGCCTTTCCACTGCTGCTATAAAATCATCGTGGTTAGTGCCAAGAGAGCCAGCGCGGTACTGAGGACGCCCTCTATGCTCTAATGGGACACTTACGTGACGAAATCAAAAAGATCGTGCTTCTGATATCATTGGATATAGAGGGGGCCTTCGATAACGCATGGTGGCCAGCACTCAAAAGACAGATGGTGGTCAAGAACTGTCCCAAAAACATCTACGCTCTCGTAGCCTCATACCTGGAAGACCGGAACATCAGGGTCAACTACGCCAGAGCGACTAGTGAGAAGGGTACCACGAAAGGATGCGTCCAAGGCTCAATCGCCGGACCGACGTTTTGGAACCTTATTCTAGACTCACTCCTACAAAAATGGCTAATATGGGAGTATACTGTCAAGCCTTCGCAGACGACGTTGTCCTGGTTTTCTCGAATTAATCAACCGGTCCCTTACAGCAGACAGCCAATAACACACTAGACGTAGTATCGGAACGGGGCGTCCAAAATAAGCTACTTTTCGCCGCGCACAAGACCAATGCGATGGTGCTAACGAAAAAGCTTAAATACGACGTTCCGGTACTCCACATGTCGGGCACCCGGCTGAATCTAGTCAAAGAGATCAAGCTGTTGGGTCTCACAATTGACTCTAAACTCACCTTCAACGCGCACGTGTCCGCGACCTGTAAAAAGGCCGCAGACATCTACAAGCAGCTCGCATGCGCGGCTAAGGTGACTTGGGGTCTCAACAGAGAGATAATAGGGACAATATACGTGTAGGTGATAGAGCCCATCGTGATGTATGCAGCGAGCGCGTGGGCTCCCGCAGCGGAGAAACTGATGACAAGGAATCAGTTTGACTCGCTGCAGAAAGGTTTTGCGTAGAAGATCTGCAAAGCATACCGCACGGTGTCTCTGACATCGGCACTTGTTCTGTCAGGCCAACTCCCTCTAGATCTCCGGGTAATCGAGGCTGCAACCCTTTTCAAGATCAAAAAGGGATATTCCGAAGAGTTCATACCACCGGGCCGCGAGCTGGAGTGCAACGTGCACCACTCCCAAAACCCCCACCCAGCGCTACTCACAACAACAGAGTATGCACGCCTAGAGGACTTGTCTCCCGAGACCCTGGAAACACACCAAGTAATCGGTCCCCAAATGTACACCGACGGTAGCAAGATAGAGGGAAAAGTCGGAGCTGCCCTAACTTGGTGGGAAAACGGAAAGGAGTCGAAGTCCAGGACTTTTGGTCTGGAGCCCCACAACACGGTCTTCCAATCGGAAATGTACGCTCTCTTCAGAGCTGTCAGGATGGCAAGAGAATCCAGTGCGGACTCCGTAAGCATCTTAAGTGACTCAAGATCGTCACTTCACCTGCTGAAGAGTCCGTCTGCCACTCACCACCTGGCACTACTAATCAAGAGATGCGTCCGCGAGATCAGAGAGGAAGGCCGAGAAGTGAGGCTCTTTTGGCTCAGGGCCCATGTGGTAACCGCCGAAAATGAGAGAGCGGACGAGCTGGCCAAGGAAGCCGCCCTAACAAAGGATCAGACAGCAGACTACAGTAAGGTCCCCGTATCGTTCGTGAGAAGGAAGATACGGGAGGGGACTATAAAGAAGTGGCAGGCACGCTATGAGTCCTCGAGTACCGGATCGGTCACGAAAGTGTTCTTCCCAGACGTCTTAGCGGCGAAAAGAACACTCAGAGACGCAGTTATCACACCGGTCCATGTACAAGTCCTAACGGGACATGGCGGATTCTCAGCGTATCTCCACCGCTTCCATCTCAAAGATAGTCCCTTGTGCGTCTGTGACCCCAGTTGCGAAGAAACAGTCTGGCACCTGCTCCTCGAGTGCCCAAGATTCAGTCTCTACAGAATGGAGCTGGAAGTAAAGATAGAAACCCAGCTAAGGCAGTCCACACTCCACACTATCATGGGGAGACCGGCTACCAGAAAACCATTCTTGGCATTCGCGAGCAAAATCGCCACAGTCGCAGCAGAAGGGAACAAAACGGACGCAACCTTACAAAGTCGAAACCGACCACCACCTAGTACAAGAACAACAACAACAACAATCACCGCACAATCAACAACAACACAAAACACAACACGTACACCAGCCATAACACAATTCACAAACACAAACACCAACCAACAGCCAGTACCAGCGGTACCACCAGTGGTAGTGGCAGCAGCTGAAGCAGAAGCCACCCTACAAGCAGCCCCTTGCACCATGCCCATGACCCAATTCCTGGCATGCGGAGGAGATGGAGTTCCTGGCGTCAGACTGCGAGGCGTCACCCTTTTCATGAACAGGGAAGGAGAGCCTTGCCGCCTTGATCAACGGAAGCACCACCAAAACGGGCATGAAAGGCAGCAAGTATGCTTCATTGCCACGAGTGGAAGTAGCCTCTCACCGATGCCGTCTATTGCGATCCAAAGGAAAGACGATCACACTATTCGAGTGGGGAGAGGAGACTCCATTCGCTCAGGTAAGCTCACTGCTTCAAAAGATCAGGGAGGCAGGAGAACATATGGCAGTCACAGCACGCACCATAAGTGTTGACGCGATGGTGGTCGGAGGGGAGAGAGGAGACGTCGCAGACCGCTTCGGCTGTTTAAAAGCCTCAGAACATCATGAGGTAGTTGTCTATGAGGACAGAGGGGAAACTCTCAGTTTCCTCAAAGCCCCTAGGCAACCAACAGCCAGCACGACGAGCCCCGCAACAAACCCGACCACTCAAAGTGGTTCAGAGAGGGCCCAGCAGAAGGCAGCCGCCGAAAAAGCTGCAAAGGAGCAGAGCAAGACCACTAGCCCGGAGGACCGGGCCCGGTCGAGGAGTCGCCTGAAAGCCTTCGGCACTTTCCTTGATGCACTGCTCCCAAGCACCAGCCGCGCATATCCCACAAGCAGGATACAGCAGTGGAGAGGTTCTTCAAAAAGAAGCCCAAAGAACCTACAATGCAGAAGCCCACGCCAACAAGAGCTGACAAAGGGCAAGTCAGCCCTCCGACCCTCGCAGTTAATTCGGGCACCATGTACCACGTGAAGAGCGCTTTCCTCGAGTACGTAGCAATCGTGAGAGTGACCAGAGAGGTCAATCTCATGACATGCAGGAAGATCCTGCAGACCTTCCAGAGAGAAACAGAAGGACTGCTAAGGGTACTACTCGAGGAAGCAGAGGCAGCAGTGTACGACAACGTCACATCTCAAGTCATCAAAGGGAAAGTGACGGGGTCGTACATGGCAGCCTACAGCGCGAAGAGCGGTTTGTGGCCCTGGACGAGGAGGAAACAGAGCGCTCGGGCAAACTCAAATTCAAAACACCGAATGACGACCCGATAGTGGTTACCGCCAAATGTACCAAGATCATGCTGGACGAAAAGATCCTCGAAATGGCACAGTCCATTTTGGGGACTTCAGACACCCAAGCATCGCAGGAAATTTGGTCGGTACCCAATATCAGGTGGGTAAACGGAGTCCCGGGTTGCGGCAAGACAACCTGGGTGGTGAAGCACTTCGATGAGGAGAAGGACGTCGTAGCCACCACGACGACCGAAGCTGCCAAAGATCTCAGGGAGAAGCTAGTGCACCGCTTAAGAGATCGAGTAAAGACAAAGGTGCGCACTATGGCCTCAATTTTAGTCAACGGGTTCAAGAAACAAGAGAAATGCTACCGTCTCACGGTAGACGAGGCTCTTATGGACCACTTTGGGGCCATAGTTATGGCAGTAAAGTTGTCTGGAGCAAGCGAGATTGTTCTCATCGGAGACGTAAACCAGCTCCCATTTTTGGACAGAGAGAACCTATTTGAGTTAAGGTATACCCGTCCAAACCTGGTGGCTGGCATCACCCAGGAGCTTCTTTGCACACACCGCAAGCCGATGGATGTGGCGTTTGCACTGAGCGAGATATACTCCGGTATATACTCCTCCAAGTCATCGCTGTCGCAGGTCCACTCCCTGAGGGTGAAAGGTTTCACAGGAGCGCAAATACCGAGCACTGCCCAAAACACCCTATTCCTGGTTCATACGCAAGAGGAGAAAGCTTCTCTTATGAGCCAGGGATATGGGTCCGGCGAAGGGTCGCGCACGCTAACCATACACGAGGCTCAGGGGTTGACCTACGACAGCGTAATCATCATCAACACAAAGTCCAGGAGGCTCCAAATCCACGACAGCATCTCCCACGCGGTAGTGGCGGTGTCGAGACATACAGTCAGTTGCGTCTATTACTCTGACGACGCCGACGACGCCACCGGCCGATTTGCTAAGAGGGCGATGGATGCGCCGACTAAACTGGTCGTCGATTACAACCTAAAGACGGACATGCAGCATCGAGACTTAGCAGTCGTGGAAAAATTGCTCAGGCTAGCGAAGTCCCTGGACAGTAGACCCCACCTATCCACCTAAACACCGAAACAAATCCCCATTCAAACTACAACCCAACCTAACCTAACCCAAACCACCCTGTAAAATAAAAATAACAAATGTAAAACTGTATGGCAGAGCGAGTCTGTCATACTCACGCAAATGCCCTGCCGACGGTGGCGCTGCGCGTGCGGTCGTTAAGTAAAATATGGTTGAGCTGAACGGCGCGGATGCGTACGTCAAGTCCGTGAACGAACGTCGTCGGTCGGGGCTGGTTAGCTCGCACTGCCATGTAGTTAAACCAAAAGTCCTGTGTTAGGATTATTAAAAGAACTAGTGTAAGAAAAATGCATGAAAAAAAATATTATAATAATAAAAAAAATATATATGAATAATTATATATGTCGCCGCGAAAGCGTCTACCTGTAAAGATTATAACATTATCTTATGCGTAACTACTTATTATAATTGTTATTCACCATAAAGTCTTTGATCCTGCCCTCTATGGGTAACTGTGGAATACTGTTACAGCCATTCGCGTGCATCTGTGAACGTTATTGATTCGTTTGCAATCAAACGCCATCTATTACCAACTTTGTGAACTCAGTCAATATACTGTGGGTCAACTGAAAGAGAAACTTACTAACTTCGATGTTGGGGCAATAAACTAAAGTTAAAATTAAAAGGGAACATTTATTTAATGATTTATGGGTTTTTAGTCATATTAACAAGTGGTCATTTGACATAGTAAATTTGTTTATGACAAAGCGGTACCTGAGATGGCGCGGTTTCTGAATATTATGATCAATAACCGAATGTAATAATTTAATACAAGAACTAAATAAGTTTCAATAATTGAAAACCAACTACCTATTCTACTATCAACGAAGAATTACACCGGAGACTGGTCAGAAACGGTACAGGATAGATACCCCGCCGTGTTATATACATGTATATTTATTGATGGACTCACGTAGATTTAAGTTAGTATATAAGCATACTAATATGATTTGTCCGATGTAGGACCACAGTTGCAATATAACCTGTAAAAAAAAACATTATTCTTAAACAAAAGCACGGATCACCAAGTCTGTGGATTTATTGTAAGGCAGGAGTGTGGTTTTAGCCGGTAAGAGTCCGGCACTGCCCAGACTAGCTCATCTGTGAGTTAGTCTGTGTTAGTAGTGTAAGTGGGATGCGTTGGCGCGCCTGTCAGTGGCATATAGTTAAGGTGCAGCCAGCCTTTCCAGGAATTAATACCCGTACAGACCCTAGTGCATGTGCAAATTTCTTGAAGGTTGAGGAAGATATCAGGAGATCGGACCACTACAGTACTATTTTAAAAATGAAGGTACAGAAGAACAAAATTTCATTTATTATTAGAAGAACACGAAATATCAACATAAAATTTATGTGAATTGGAACCAACTTCATGAGAAATTGGCCCAATTAAAAGTAGAAATCGAATCAAATCCAAAACCAGATAAAAGTAACAATAAAATGGGTTTAGTAAATAGAACAAACGAATACATTAGAACAGACCTCATAAGCAAAATTAGAGACAAATTTAACTTACCCTGGTGGTCAAACGAGCTTGTTGATGTAAAGAAAGAGGAGAACATCTTGGGAAATTGCAGTCGAGGCGCTGCACCAGTCTCGTGCGCGCAGGTTGCCGAGCAATACCTGAAACAAAAAGGGAACCATGAGCAAGAGGCGGTGGAAGCACTGGTAGAGATCTGGAAATGCCTTAGAGAGAAGCAGGCCAAAGAAAAAGTAAAAATCGTCATAAGATTAGCAGCTGTAAGGTGCAGACTCACAGCTGCCAATCTGTACGAAATATCAAAATTGAATATAAGAGTTAAACTAGTAGTAAAAATTGTTAGACTAAGTAATAAATGTAAACAAGTAGAATAAGAAATTATGTCTATATGATATATTGTATATTATATTATGGTTTGAATTCATTTATTTCTAAAGATTACAAATCACTTATACAGAGATTAGCCATATTAAAAAAATTGTAGAGATTTAGATATAGATAAAAATATTATAGGTATTAGCATAAGTAGACTCAAAAAGAAAAAATACAAAAAATAATAAAAATAAATTAGAACGTATTGCAAGATGTATGGTGAGATGTTAGCTGTTAGAAGATAAAACATTGGAACTACTAACATTAAGATATTCTTTTGGAATGTAGCAATAAGGGTTGCAAATGCTTCCATGGAACTCTCCATTTCCTAAAGCGGGACTGATGAATAAAATAAAAATAAAAACAATAGAACGAATATAATCAGATCTACTGCGAGAAAAGGTCTCTAATCATGTCAGAGGGACACTGAGCAAAGGCAGGAGTGGGTTTTAGCCGGTAAGAGTCCGGCACTGCCCAGACTGGCTCACCAGTGAGGCAGTCTGGGCGTCCATGAGGATTTCCCACTCCTGCTCGTAAAAAAATCGCCAAAATCGTGCGCCTAAAGTTGCCAGTGGAATTGTGCAGTGCTAAGTCACCAGGAAACGTGTGGGCAAGTGTGTACCTTTACGGGTTGTGGAGCAGGACCTTTAAAACTTCAGAGGTGAATAACGTGGAAAAGGTTTGTCGAATTTCTCTACAAACATTATTCCTGTGAGACGTGGCTAGGGCCAAAACAACGACACCAGGATCATCAAAATCAAACAAGGGACTTGGGAGCTATTAAGGTTTGGAAAACACTAAAACACGTGGTTTTTTGTGTAAAAATAACCTTACTTTCCATCGAGTATTTTTCCGACACGAGGCGTGTCGTGGAAGCCAACCATCCCAGCCAAATCTGAAGACTCCGAAGCCGGCCGAGGAATTCCCTGCAGACTAGCCATCAGCGTGACGACTCCGCGGCTCGCAAACAGGTAAGCCCCGAGGGAACTCCTGAACTCCTTGTCTTAAACCCCCCGAGCTTGGGCTCATTCTACTTGGGACTTCAGGATCTTTCCTGAGCCACCAAGGTTACCCCCACCCCCCTCCCCTTAACCCCCAATATCACCCCCCCCTCTGTCAGTGCAAGAGCACCTCTTTCCTCCTCACCCTTACCCTCAGACCCCCCTTGTTCCACCCCCCTCCCCCCCCAACCCTACCTTACCCCCAACCCTACCCCACCCCCTCAATTAAACCCCCCACGAAAGCCCCCCCCCTCCTCCCTCTCAGGGCTACCTCACCCCCCCGCGGGCTTACTTTGCACCCGTTGGAGCTAGGAAGCCGAGTTTGGGCTTGTTTGAAAGGGCTTGAAGAGCTCTTTCAGGCTCCAACAGAATCCTGAAATTCGGCACCACGCACGAGCAACAATCCAGCAGCGCTGCAAAATTCCACTGTAAACCACCACCAGAGCACACACAGGGCTCAAAACATCGAGCTCTGACAGCATCGGGCTCCTCATCGGACAACAGAAGTAGAACATCAGCGGAAGTATCCGTGAGTCCATCACAATAAAAAAAAAAAAAAAACATTTAAACAAAATAACTAAAATAGGCATACTTAGATAGCATTTGCAGCTAATTGCAACATTCCATTTTAACTGTAGATTTAAACCGTTTTTACTTTAATTGCCCAACTCCTTAATTTCCCCTTTTTGCCCAACAATGTCTTCCATGTCTTCCAAGCAGTCCACCACCTCCCGTAAAATGACCACGGATGCCGCAAGAGCCCCTAAATCCCTTAGGGAAAAAAGTACTAAAAAATACGGCAAAATCAGTTGTCTCGGAACAGTTGGCGCGTCCGTCGCAAGCGCCACAGGTGGCCAAGGCAGCGTCAGAACCGGACAAACAGGACACCGCCAGTAACAACAGTGCCCGAGACCAACTCTGAAGATCGCAGTGTCACCGAAAAAATAATTAACTGGGTGCAGTATGGCATCTCCCCCCCCCCCCGCCAGATCATCTCGGACGAGGAAAGCTTGGTGGCCTCCTCAGTGAGCCAGGCTCCCACGAGTGGGCGGCCGAGCCTCCTTTATCGAACGTCGAGAAGGGGACAGGAGTGGAGATGGACTTGGCCACGCGCGAGGCCAATAATCTCCTTCAAAAAGGGAAAGACGGCCTGGAAGCCGCGGGCAACATGAAAAGGGAGTGCAAGGCCATAGCCCACTAGTGTCTTCAGGGCCTCTACGAGACAGCCCTGTCACTCGCAGATTCAAGAGCGCGTCACAAGTATAACCTGGAGAAGGAGCGCTCTCGACACGCCCAGGAGCTTGTGCGGGTCGAGAGAGCTCATACCCGAGAATTAATGACGCTGAAGGCCGAGCTCTCCCTGATGCGGACGGACGTCACGGAGACTAGAAAGGAGGCGAAAGGGATCTGGGAATGGCTGGGTCACGAGACCCTTGAAGAGTTCAACGGCATCAAGGAGGTGAAGAGCGCGGTCACAACCGCGAGCCTCCAAAACCAGAAAGAGCACGAGCGTACTAGGCAAGAAAGTGCAAGAGCTCCGGGGGATCCAAAATGGGATTCCATGGGGGCTGGCCTTTCACGCCTCGACACAAACGTGACGAGCATCTCGAACCAGCTGGACGTGCTCCGAAAGTCTTTGGAAAGACTCAAAGAAGACCTCTCCCAGCCCAGGACTTTGCAGCCGGACCTTAGAAGCCCAGAGGTAGAGACAGATCTGCTGACGACGTCGAAGTTCAAAGCGGAAATGCAAAAGGTAGAAAACAATTGCAGGCCATCGCCAACAGGCCTATAGTCTCCCCTCCACCACCACAACCACCACTCAACCTCACACCACACCTCAAACCGCTTACCGAAAGATCGGAGATGGTCTCAGCAGACCTCCGCGAACTGCGCGATAAAGAACCGACGATCCAGGCGCCGTTGGCGCTAAATCTGGAAGCGGAACTAGCAGTCGGGGAGGTAAAAAAGACCCTCCAAAATTATAGAGAAGGGGGTAGCGGAACTGGGCAAAGCGGATAAACCGCTTTTACAACTACAAAGCCCCAAAACCTTTGCCCAGGTCGCCAGCACACCCAAGCCCCCGAAACCACCCACCCAACCCAACCACACCCTGATCGTCTCGTCAACGGACCCCAAGCACTCTGGAGACAACGTAATTGAGAGGATCAGAACTGCCCTGGACCTCAAAACAAGCGGAGCTCGGGTCGACACAGTCCGCAAGGCGCGGAACCAGAAAGTGGTGGCGATTCGAGACCCCCCGAAACCTAACCTAACCTAACGTCGTCGTCGAGGGACGTCAGGACAGTCTACAATATCATCAGGAGCCATAGTCGATTTTACTAGGACGTGGGTGATCGGGCGAGGAGAATCAAACTATGTATTTCACACAAAATATAATCAGGATCTTATTACAAAATTATTGGCAACATTGAATCACGACACTTCACCAAAAACGTAGCGCGTATTCGTGATGTGAACGGATTGCCACCTCGATTCTAACTGAATCGTCGCGTCGTTCCGTCGCCCCACATTAGCTCTTGGTGTTGCGTCAGAGTGAATGATAGATAACCGATTTTCGATAGATGGCGTTTGGCATATCCGGTTGACATTCACTCTTAAATAATTTTCAAATAATCACATGCGCCGTCATATTAAATAATAGTGGAGATAACGGATCACCCTGAGCCAAACCACTACCCGAATATCTGCAAATAAAGTCATTACCAGATCTTATTTTGAGTACTCTTCTATGAAGAAAATTCCATAAATATCTACAGATGCGTGACCCTACTTGTAAGTTATCCAAAACATTGATTAAAACAGTATTATTTACATTATTATACGCATTATTTATGTCTAAAAAACAACCCACAGTAGAACAACCCTCGGAAAAACCAATTTGAATTGCGGAAATTAAGCAACTTACGCCATCCAAACACGACTTACCTCTTCGGAAGCCTACTACTGTGTTCGCAGAAAATATGTTACGTTTTTCCAGAAACCATTCCAATCTTCGAAATAAAACGTAATGGAAAATTTTGCATAATAATATGTACGACAACAGGGATATAGGTCGGAGTGAAGAAACGTTACTAGGGTCACGACCAAGTTTTGGAATAGGTACAGAACAAATGTCGCGCCACTGAGAGGGAACAAAACTGACATTAAAAAAATCATTATATAACTTTAATAAAATAGATTTACCCACATTAGGTAAATTCTTAATCATAGAATATGATATATCATCGCATCCAGGAGATGTATCCTTAGATTTGATACATTTATCTAGCTCCTGAATAGAGATCTCACACTCTAATATAGGGCTACTATGGTGAACCGTAGGGGTCGATGGGGAAACATAATCTGGTGTTAAAGAATTTAAAAGACTTGTGGCACTTTGGGCGTCCACAAAATGTCTAGGCGAACGGTAACCTTTTTTTTAGCCATCTCATTTTGCGCCACATTTCACTAGACGATGTAGTGTAATCAACTGTAGAACAAATATTTTGCCAGTTCACTCCCCTAGTCCGCCGGATTAATTTCTGCGATGTGCTTATCCTACTGTTGAGACCATCAAGATTTTGAGGAGTGGGATTACGCCTAAAATTGGATAATGCTAGCCTACGGTGAGCCACAGCTTGTGACAGTTCTGAAGTCCAGTATGGCTTTGGAGTAAAATTTGAACAAGGGTTTTGGTTAAACTTAAACATCGGGATGAATTTGTTAGGAGCGTCATTCAAAATATCTATAAATAAATCATAATCTTTTTGGAGGTCATTCGGTAAACACAAATGGCAAAAATTTTGTTCCAGATATTTTTTATATGAAGTCCAGTCTGCTTTGCCAAAATTTATTTTAATAACTGAAGGGAGGTATGACGTACACAATGTTGAGATCTTAATCATTAAATGGTCACGGCCAAGACTTTCATTTAAAACGGTCCAGTTAATGTTCAGCGCAATTTTGTAGAAACCAGCGATACATCTGGGGAAGTTTGTTGCAAGTTGTTGTCAGCTAAACGAACTCGCGTATGTGTCTCATCGTTCAAAGAAACAAAGTTGCTGTCAATAAGCGAGTCGTGAATAAGACTGCCTCTTTGGTCAGTCTTATAAGACCAACTGACTTGATGGGCGTTAAAATCACCTAGAATTAAAGTTTTGGCTGACCATAATGATAAAAGACCATCCCAATCCTGCTGAGTGGTAATGATTCTAGTTGGGCAATAAACAGTAACAATGTTTTCGAACGGATCACAATTAAATAATTGAACACACACTACCTCGATACCGTTATTATTCACGTGCACGCGCCTCTGGTGCGCTTTAACAGATTTGTGTACTATGAGCTACACCGCCGTATGAGTCATCCCGGTCCACGCGATAAACCTCATATTCACTAACTTTAAAATTACTTTCTGGTTCGAGCCAGGTCTCACTAAGGGCAGCAATATGTACTTTATCCTGGCATAAAATTTCATGAAACGATGCTAACTTAGGCCTGATACTTTGGGCATTCCACGGTAAGATATTTAATTTAATTGATTTGTTAGCCATCACAAGGAATAAAAAAGTGAAGTAATGTTTTTATCCACGGCCACTCTGAAACAATATTAGTAGTATATTATTGGGCATTCTATACCACTATCGGCAAGTCGCTCGGCGAGTGCGCCTCGCTGCCGACAGTGGTATAGAATGCCCAATAATTGATAATCGACTCGCCTCTTCACTCGACCGAGACAGTACGTTCGCTCTGAAGGGTGGTACAGAACGCTTAATAATGAACAATCGACTCGATCAATGACCAGTAACGCAAAAGAGGTTGTGGTAACTTTATAAATGTTAACGTACTATATACATTCACTCATTTCCAATCGGTTCATTTCCGACAGTAATCATGAAATTTGTAAAACAACCGCAATCGCTGCATGTTAAAACAGTCTGCGATGATATTCGTAAGACTAGTTTTCGTCATGGTGAATTATTACCTGACTCAGTACGATGTATCATTTGCGGTCCGTCTAATTGTGGAAAAACCAATTTATTAATCGGTCTTCTTATACATGAAAATGGATTAAGATTTGAAAATGTTTATGTTTATTCAAAAACTCTGCATCAACCCAAGTACATTTTTTTAGAAAGAGTTTTGCAACGGGTTCCCGGTATTTCCCTCCAGAAATATCAGGGAAATGAGGAAGTACTGAGCGTTCAGGACGCAAAACCCAATTCCGTGATTATTTTTGATGATGTTGCATGTGAAAATCAAAATAACATGCGTGATTATTTTGCAATGGGAAGACACAAATGCATTGATTGTTTTTATCTGAACCAAACATATAGTAAAATTCCTAAGCAGTTAGTAAGAGACAATGCGAATTTAATCATACTTTTTAAACAAGATGAAATTAATTTACGACATATTTATGAAGAACATGTCAACACTGATATGACATGGATTGAATTTCGTGAAATGTGTTCGAAAATATGGAGTGAACCCTTCAATTATGTAGTGATTAATAAGGATTGCTCCAAAAATAAAGGATGTTACAGAAATAAATTTGACACTTTTGTTGTCTTTGATTAAATACTAATATTTAAGAGCGTTATCCCTGCGATATTGTTATTCTTCAGACAACGCTTAATCAATCACGAGCATTTTTGTTATTATGGAAAAATCATTGAAAAGACAAATTGTTGAAGCTGCAGAAGCTGTTAAGAAGAAAGTGCAAAAAATGAGAGATGTTGAGATTAACAATCAGCAAGTACTGGAATCAGTTTTCAAGCCATTAACAGATCCACTTAATCAAATTGCTAATGTCAGTAAGCAGGCTTCTCTCTTACATAATACAGAAAATGAAGAAACCAAAGTTCCGTTTATCGATGAAACTTTTCAAAAAGATCCCACAATTAGCAAAGGAAGCAATGATAATAACGACAATGAAGACGAATATGAATCTGATATTGAAAGTGACTCTTCGTACAAATCATTAGTTGAAAACAAGCAAGGTTGTGATACGTCATCTTGGTCAGTGTCCTCAGAAGCACTGACAGATATTCCGTTTGGTGTCAGAGTAGAGACAGGAAAGTTGATGTTAGGTTCTGCTCGTATAACGATCAGCGATGAGTATATCATCGTGGCTGGACGCAAATACCAAAATACCTCTGGTTTAAAACAGTTGCTGTTGAAAAAGAACGTAGATTTAAGTTTGGTTACAGAGAGTGATATGAAACACTATAAGTCGATGCTACTTGATACGAACGCACATCGACGAGACTATGAGCCTGGTAAACCAATAAAAAGTAATAAAGGACAAAAATATATGCAAATTATTAAGCCTCTCTTCCAACTACGAAGTACAATTCAGGACCACCAATCAAAGGGAAAAGGACTACCCTTAACAAAAATGTGGAAGAAAAACGTTGATTTTGTATATTGGGACGATCCAAATGAACTGGTGGATAGGTTAAAATTATTAATTGCATCTCGAGATGCTGGTAACACAGGATTAGAAAATGAAATTATATCTATCATTGAAGAATTGCGTGAAAGTAAAGTTATAAATAAATAAATATTTTGAAATGTGTTTATTTTATTATCAGCTTCTTGATACAAAACACCTTAAACATGAACGTAGACAAATTCGGACACTACATTCACAAAAGAATGCGTTTATCAGAGTTATTTGAGTTTAATGAGAACGCATTGTTAAAATTAGAAAACGGAGATTTTGATTTAAAAACATCAAGACTGAGAGGAATTCAATCTCCAGTAGAAGCAGATGAAGCTGTGAACAAGGATTATGTAGATCGATTGAATGCTAACATGTTAAAAGAATTAAATCATCTGACCGTGAACAAGGATTACGTAGATCGATTGAATGCTAATATGTTAAAAGAATTTAATAATATGATTGGTTCATTGCGCTCTCAAATCATAAAAGACACGAAGGGTACAGTTCAAGCTACTTTAAAAGCAAAGATGCTTGAAGTTTCAACTCAGTTGCAGGATAAGTTTTATACTAAAGCAGAGGTAGATAAATTACTACAAAAAACTCCGTAATGGCAAAACAGCAAATTGTTAATGAAATACACAAAGCAGCACGAAGAAATTTTGTTAGACGCCCTGTTATTCTAAAGGGGATCGATGACTTGTGGCAAGCTGATCTGATGGACATGCAAAACCTAAGAAAATATAATAAAGGTCATAATTACATTTTAGTGGTGATTGACTGCTTCTCAAAGTACGCTTGGGCAGAGCCATTAAAATCAAAAAATAAACTTGATGTTACTCATGCATTTAAACGAATACTGATTAACAGCAATCGTAAACCGGTTAATTTGCAAACTGATATGGGAACAGAATTTTATAACCACTCATTTCAAACGCTTATGAAGACAAACAATATTAACCATTACTCTACATTTTCTACCAAAAAAGCTTCGATCGTAGAGCGACTGATTAAAACTCTTAAAAATAAATTATATAAATATTTCAGTTTGAATGGAAACTATACGTGGTTAGGTATACCTTTAGAAGTTACATTAAAGATATATAACAACACAAAACATCGTACCACAAAATTTAAACCAATTGAAGTAAATAAATCTAGTGAGTCAGTTATAAAAGAAAATATTAAAAAAGCTTTAAATCATGTAACCGTCCGTAGAAAACCTAAGTTCAAAGTAGGTGACTTTGTTCGTATCAGTAAATACAAACACAATTTTGAGAAAGGTTATACACCGAATTGGTCAACTGAAATATTTACTATAAAAAAAATTAATCGTACTATACCAGTAACATATCATATTCAAGATCAGCGAAAGCAATCCATAATGGGAACCTTTTACGAGCAAGAACTTCAGAAATGTAACTATCCAGGTATTTATTTGATAGAAAGGGTTTTAAAAAGAAAAGGAACAAAACTGTTTGTGAAATGGTTGGGTCTAAACGAAGAAGAAAATAGTTGGATCGACAAAACTGCAATAGTGAATTAAAATAATTATATAACTATTACTCTTGCATTATTTCTTTCATTACACTTTAGACAATGCAAGGAGGTGAACTTGTTAATACTTTAATTAATAATCTACCGTTCGAACTTCATTTACCCGGCTACAATTATTGCGGTCCCGGAACAAAACTCCAGAAACGTTTATTACGAGGTGACAGAGGCGTAAATAAGCTAGACGAAGCTTGTATGCATCACGACATTGCATATGCAAACCATACAGATTTACCCAATCGTCACAAAGCTGATTTGCAACTACTAAATATGGCTAAACAAAGACTTAAATCGAGCGATGCTGGGAGAGGTGAAAAACTTAGTTCATGGTTAGTGAGCAAAGTTATGAAAGCCAAACTGAAATCTGGTTCCGGCATTAAAACGTTTAAAAGTTTCGTGTCAAAAATAAAAGCAAAAATAAAGAAACTGAATCCAAAGGACAGTAAAACTTTAATTAACTTTGCTTACTCAGCAGCAAAAAAAATATTTCCAAAGATTCAGAAAATTCGAGTACCGCGAGTGATACCCTTACCAAAGACTGGAGGTATTCTACCTTTAATCCCAATTTTTGCGGGCTTATCAGCTTTAGGAACTTTAGCTGGTGGTGCGGCTGGAATTGCAAAAACTGTTAACGATTACAAAGCAGGGCAGCAAAATTTGCGAGAAACACAACGACATAATAAGGCTTTGGAGTCTTTAAAGTTAGGTCAGGGTTTATACATCAAGCCACATAAAGATGGTAAAGGTTTATTCGTACAATCTTCAAAAAACTGAAAAATAGGCTACCTAATCGTCCTCTCACTAATATAGACATTCAAAGGTATGCACGCAGCATCCCTCACTTTCGAGGAGTATACATGAAGGATCAGTTACCAAGGACGCCAAAACGAGTTGAATGTGGTATCGTTAACTTGGATGATTCTAAGAACGAAGGCTCGCATTGGGTAGCTTATGTAAAAATAGGCAATTATTGTGAATATTTTGATAGCTTTGGAGATTTGAAACCTCCAATGGAATTAATGCGATATTTTAAGAATTGTAATGTTTTTTATAATTATACAAGATATCAGAAATTCAACACTGTAAATTGTGGACACTTATGTTTAGAATATCTGTGGACTTTTTGGGAATAAACGTATAAAACTTATGCTTTTCTTTTATTTAAATCATTTGCAAGATGTCACTCACATTATCGATAACTGGAAACTCGTCAACTTTATCTACTTACTATCCTAACACGTTGCAACTATATGAACAGTATGAGTGTGCCTTATTGCATTTCGCAACATTTAATTCTATTCCAAACATTGACAAAACGAATAATAAGCTCTATTATGGTTCTAACGAAGTTATTGAAATACCAGACGGCACCTATGAATTGCAAGATATTAATGATTATTTAAAATCTGAAATGAAAGATGCATCAATCAAACTACAGTGCAATAACAATACTTTAAAAGCTGCTGTATATTGTACAAAAGACATAAATTTTAATAAAGAAGGTACTTTTAGAAATTTATTAGGGTTTAATAAGCAGATCTTGAAAGCAAATAAATGGCACGAGTCACAGTTTCCAGTCAACATTTTACCTACAACAGTGATCAGGATCGAATGTGATATTGTAAGCGGCTCGTACACAAACGGAGAACCGAGTCACATTATCCACGAATTTGCACTCAACGTGCCTCCCGGATATAGGATTATAGAAATCCCGAAAAACGCGATATATTTTCCAATTAACCAAAACAACATTAGCTGCATACATATCAGGCTGTTAGATATAAATAACCGCTTAATCAATTTGCGTGGTGAAGAAGTGCAGCTGTATTTGCATCTCCGAAGAAAAAAATGATTGACTACAATAAATATGTGCATCCACAAATCAAAAATATCAGTTCCGCTCAAGCTTCCAACCAAATAAGAGCTCGCCCTAAGAAGAAAATAAAATTAACTAAAGACAACAAGGCATTCCTCAAAGCGATCGGTTTGCTAAAATGAATATCTTAGACGTTTTATCCGCTCCGACTTATGACAACACTGTAGAAGGAATCGAATTTCATTCTTACAAGCCCTACGTAACTAGTTTCAATAGAAACGATGAAATCCGCATACCTATTAACCAACAGGACTTGTATATACTTCCGTCAGCTAGTACCTTGTATTTGGAAGGAACTGTTGTCGTAAGTAAAAAGGATATGAAAGAGAAAGCCACTAGTGTTAATTTTACGAATAATGCTCTACTTTACCTATTCCAAGATATAAGATATGAGCTGAATGGAGTGGAAATTGATAGAATAAAAAATGCTGGCATAACTACCACCATGAAATCGTTAATATCAATGAGTGAAAGTGAATCAAAGATAGCCAACGCATGGGGCTGGAATATCGATGGAATTAAAAATATTAATGGGGGTAGCTTTTCCGCTTCTATACCACTCTGTAACATCATCGGTTTCGCAGAAGATTTCAAGAAAGTCGTGATAAATAGTAGGCATGAACTGATATTGCTACGAAGTAATACTAATCTGAATGCTGTCAAACTTAACACCGGTGAATTTGTAGACGACGTTCAGATAAATAAAATCATCTGGCGCGTACCGCATGTTAAAGTGTCCGACAAAGAGAAAATAAGTTTGCTAAAACTGTTAGAAAAAGATCGACCACTCCAGATGATATTTAGAAATTGGGATTTGTACGAATATCCAGCTTTACCTAAAACTACAAAACATACCTGGTCTATCAAAACTTCCTCACAAATAGAGAAACCAAGATACATAATTATGGGTCTACAAACAAATAGAAAAAACAATTCAAGTTCTGATATGTCCCAGTTCGATCACTGTCATGTTCGTGATGTTAGAGTATACCTAAATTCAACATACTTCCCGTATGAAAACCTAAATGTCAGCTTCGCGAATAACAGAATTGCTTTATTATACGAGCAATACATCAGATTTCAACAGTCTTATTACGGACGTCGCTCGGAACCCTTATTAAGTGAGAAACAATTCAAATATTTGGCGCCGCTATTTGTCATAGATTGCTCTAGACAAGCTGATAATGTAAAGACAGGTCCTATTGTGGATGTAAGAGTGGAAATTGAGAGTGATTCGGATATACCAGATCAAACTTCTGCATACTGCCTTATATTGAACGACTGTATCATTGAGTATAAGCCGTTGAGTAATACTGTGAGAAAAATATCATGAATCCGAATACTATCATATTAGATGTTCAAGGGTTTAAAGACCTCAACAATAATTTTATAATAAAAGAATTAGCTTTTGCTAGTCGTGATTATACGCAAACATTTTTAATAAAACCACCATACTTGTTTAAATACTTAACAAGTGACGAAAAGAGACAAGTTAAATGGTTGGAAAGAAATAGAGGTATTTATTGGAATGAAGGATATATTGACTATAGAGAATTTCAACGCATAATCGTTCCATATCTAGAAAATAAGGAAATCATTGTAAATGGTTTGGAGAAGGTGAATTGGATAAAGGATCTGTGTGTGAATTGTAAAGTATCAGACCTTGGTACAGAACAATGTCTTAGTTTCTCTGCTTTGCATAAAAAATACTGTGAAGGAAGATCAAATTTTAATTGTAGTAAACATTTAAAACATTGTGCACTTAAAAACGTGCTTTGTTTAAGGAAGTATTTAGAATGGGCATAAAATGTATGTAATAATGTGTGTAATGTACTTAGATTACTAGTTTTAAGGTTTTTAAATAAAAATCATAATAAAGTAAATTTGCCTTTATTTTTACAAATACCCCACACTTCTTCAAATAACACAATCTAATACGAAATTAAAAACATTTACTATTTTACACACCCGGTTATTAAAAGTCAGTATCTATTAAAGATTTTGATATTTTCTTAACTAAAGACTCAGTTTCGTCCATAACACTGTCGATAGCATCTTGAACTATATATTGAGCGTTTATAATAACGTTCTCACTGTCACTATCACTGTCCATGGTTTGAGAATTGTTGTTACACAGATCTACGACTGAAATTTTTATTAATTTAATCCCTCTTCGCTGTAGTCGACTCATAACGAAGGATTTTGTTGGCTTTTGCTTTTTCGACTTTTCCCTGCATCGTTGTTTTGGTTTTTTATCTTTCGTGACTTGTTTGCTGTGCTCGGGCTCGCTGCGAAACATCTCAGAGAATCCCTCGTAGGGATCCTGAGCATACTGGCTGAACACAATCTCGGATTCAGAAATCTGAAACAAAAATATAAACACAATTTATACCACTATCCCGTAGTAAAGCGCTTGAACGCTTTATAATTAGGTTTTCCATCGAGGAATTTCTCAAAAGCAGCCTGAAGTCTAGATTTGGTTTAGATTTGTGACAATAGGCTCTGGAAAAATGTAAGTCTATATACACCTCTGCCAAACCAATCGTCAGTTACGAAACATCATAAAAAATCGAATTAAAAATATTTTACTCACCGACATGATGACTTTTGATAGAAGTTATAAAAAAATATTTAACAAGTGTTCGCGCTGAATAATTTTTCGTAAATGATGACAAAACAATTAAATACTGTTGTACATAATTACATGTCATACTAATATTGTCGACTAAGCGTTTGTGTCTCCAGGCTAAGGCCCAATGAACTGCAACGTAGGTAATACTTATACAATGACTAATAGCGCCTTGTAAGCATGTTACTTAATCGTAAAACGTTAGTTATTCGAAAATCAACCTTATGATGCATGGTACTCTAGGTGCATAGTGAAATAACTGCAATCAGTATTTACTTTATTTACCGATTTAAAAACAGAGTGTAATGATATTTTAAAATAAATAGGATTTCATAAATGAAACAAATCGATAGTTATAATAATTCACATTTTATTTCATTATCGTATAACTTTAACATTTATTATTTCCTAAAACTAAACCAATACAGAAGTAGCTGAAGCAACTTAACACTTAACTTAAATTACACTTAACTTATATTATAACTTAAATTATTGCACTTAACTTAAATTATTATCAAAGTAATTCATTCTTAAAAATAAATGCATGACCCCAGGCTCGGGTCGATATTTGATCCACAGATATCGATCGTTTGTCATCATTTCTAGATAAAGCAACTTTGTTGACAGTCCGAGTAAATATTTCGTGTTTTATAGATTTAAACATATTATTTTTTCTCCGAATTACTCCACCATTAAATAAAATGGTTTCATAGTCTGATAAGTTTAAATCCCTGACCACGCATGATTTTACTCCTTTTGCTTTTTTAATAATATTATTAGGGGTTTTTATAGAGTAAAGTTTCGATCTCAAACCAACAAAATCAGATATATATTTTCCTCCCATTTCATCTTTAAAGAGACCGGGAACCTTTTTATTTTTTAGCGGTATTTGAAAATCATTTGTGACTTCATAGTTACTGCTGTCAAAATATTGCAAAAAATTATATTTCAAATCATGGTAAAAATCGTTAGTGTATATTTTATAGACAAAGGAATCGGTATCTGTGTAACATAGCTGCACTCGGTCTTTATAAAAAGGCTTTACAATATTGTAATGAAAGTAATACATGTGTGCTTTTGAAAGTTCTAACACAGTGAAACCTATGTATATAGGCTTGTCTAAAATAATTTGATCAGGTTTCATTTGTATTGCAACTAAATTTTCTGATAAAACAGATGCACTGTGGAAATAGGGGTTGGCTATAAGTTTCTCAGCGGATATGAATTTCTTAGTTCGATTGGACTGATCGGACCATTGATTAACTAAATGAACGGTTACTCTATTTTCCGTATTTTCTAATGTTTTTCCAAAAACACTGTTGTTTAGTAACTTAAAAAAGTCTTGTTCGAAGGAACTTTTTGCTTTTTGTCTTAATTGAGTATTTAACTCTATGTACTGTTTTAAATATGGACTCTGTCTAAAAGTAATAGCTCTATGAATTTTACGTAATATTAAACCATGTTCCAAACATTTTTTTAAATGAACGTAATGAATCACGTAATTGTACTTATTATACAAATTTGCTATTAATTTCTTTGTTTTACCTCCCGGGGGTATACATTTTTCAGGACAAAATGGTAAGTCATTATGGTGATTATGTAAATGCTCGGGATACAATAGATCGACTTCTAATATGAAGCCCCAGTTTGCGTTATCCTCTATAGTGGTAACATTAAAATTAGCTAATTCGTTATCACTTAAAAATCTGAAACTAGAGTATGGTAAATACTGACACATGCTAAAACCGTAAAGATTATTACAATCTAAATATACTATGAAACTCTCAGGTTGTGATGGATTATATTCAGGCATGTATTTGTGATTGGCTCTAGCGTGCCGATGGGAACACATGCACAAACCACCGCGTATACCGCTTTGTATCATTCTGATGATAGCTAAGTCCGACACGAGTTCTAACTGAACGCCCGTTTTTAGCAACATTGCATCGAAAGATAAACTTGGTGCAGTAATGTAAAACGCTGGGTCAAGACTGTAATACTGTTTACAAGTTTTCCGGAAATTTTGAAATATGTCTGTCAACAAAAGCACATCCGTTTTTAAGTATAGATCCGTATACTCGCCGAGGTTATTAATATTGAATTCAGCCCAAACAGTCTGTGCGTGATTATAATCTTCATCACTAATGTCTTCGTTAGTCAAAGAATTATAAAAATTACCCTTAGACGGCAAAGATTTTTGATCGTAACATTTCCAATTGGTCATGTAATCATATGGATATATACCTTTTCTTGTCAATAAATTAAACTGTCTGTCTTTAGAAAAATGAAATCGAAGGTTAACAAAATCTGCCACTTGCAAAGTTTTAGCGAGCTTGTCTAAACTTGTCCCTAAAAAGTTGAATGAGTCTAAAAATCTTATACAAATAAATTCGTTATCAGCAATAGGAATAAATTTGGTAAATGCTACATATTTTTCTTTAGTCTTGGGGATTATTTTAATTGGGCCTGGAATTTCGCCTAACTTTTTTATAAATAAATGACAATCGTACCCGGATAAATTGTGAAAAAATATTGGAATAAATTTTGGTACTTTGTGTTGCAAATTACAGTGTCGATGTGCTGCACCTCGATAGAGGCCTGTAATATGGCAATGATCTCTTACTTTGTCGGCCAACAGTAAATTGTCGCAAATATGACACCTAATGGCACGTTTGAACTCAAGAGAATTTTCCTCAGTGAATATCATAGGTTCACTTTTGGATATAATTCTATGTATTTGTTTTACATCCTCAGTAAGAAAATGTATAAATTTTGAAACACAATCATTACCGCGATAACTTCTATAGCCTTCAACGGTATCATTTTTATTTGATGACACGACATTGTAAGCGAACGCCGCCGGCACGTGGCGTTTTGAGTATGACGTATTAGCGGTGTTGAAATCATCGCCGGAAATGGGTTCTAGTAACGTTTCGAAATCGGCGTATATGACGAACGGAATATTTTGTTTCCTATCATAATTTTTAAATTTTAAAAATGACCCTGGCTCTGGTAAAACAGTGACGATCCCCCCACACAAGTGGGATTCAATTTGACTAAGCGTTGGAAAAAACAATAAACAAGTTTCACAGAAATATAGTTTACCATGATGCCTGGTCATCTGATTTCTAACTAAACGAGATAAATCTTTGATAAGACAGTAATGAGAGTTATTATTGTTTTCTATAAACAGTAGATGGATACTTTTATTAGACTTATTATTCAACGTTGTATACAATGGTCCAATAATTGTCTTTTCATTTTTTAAACCATTTACAAATATATTGACAGAAGGATTATTTTTCTCAAAGATGGCTATGTCTGAGAATGTGATTGGAAATGTCAAATCATTAACATTCAAAACATCCTGAAAGCGGGGATAAGACGAAATCCTATCAGGATGTCTATTTGTGGGGTACAGTGCCGCCACAACACACCACAAAAAGCAATACTCATCATTGTTCCGAATATTCAAACAAGCTCTTTTACTTTTTATGAATTTCGGCAAAGTTAAAAATTTAGATCCGCTGAGTGGTTGATATTTATTAATATTTAATTCTAAATGTGAATTGCATAAAAAAGTCCAACCACTATCTCTTTCTTCAAATTCTTCAATTTTTTTTAGTAGTAAATCAACAGTTAATTTATAAATAGATTCAAAATCGTAATTAAAATGTGTAATAAAATTGTTGGTACGGAATGATTTTATTTCTTGTTGATCATTTTTATACATAAGAAAAGAAGCAAACAGTTCAAAGTTTATTTTGACAGAGGTGTGTTTCTTTAATGAAGTATCTATTAGATGTTTGACTTGTGTACTAATACTTTTGAGAAACATCTCGGGAAAACTATGTATTTGTTCACCTGTCGCTGTGATTTTGTAACTTTGGATTCGTTTTTTAAAAGAAGAATTAATAATTGCAACATTATCATACATAGGGATAGAACTATTGTTTTTATGTACATTGCTACGTAAATGGCCAGACCATCGACGATTATCTACAAATACTTTGCAATCAGAGCAGTGAGGCATTATGTTATTGTTGAAGTCAAAGAACACTTCAACTAATTATTTCAATAAAATTAGATTAGTATACTTACAACTAATATTCACGGTCTTAGGTATACCAGACAAAATATTTTATTATAATTACTATAATAACTTGATCAGGACTATTTTACGTTCGTTCCAAAATCCTTGTATAACTCTTCACAGACAAGTCGGTAATTATTTTAGGCAAGATGAACCTGAAATAATGATAAAAAATGAATGCATTAGGTACATAATCTACTTAGGTAAGATAATGGTATATTCTGAAAACAAAATTATATTTAATAATTTACCTGCAAAATGTTAAATGATTTAGGTATACATGAGATTGTGTATCTGCGTGGTCCAAATATGTAGGTATACTTCAGGTAATTTAATAATTCTTCACAGGCAAGTCAGTAATTAATATTATGTTCAGGCAGAATGTATCTGAAATTTTGAAAAAATTGTTGTATTAGGCACCGATAAAGAATTATGCATATAGTTGCAAATTCTAGGTTGAAAAATAACAATAATTATTATTGTTTTCTGGTATTTGATAATTACCTGCACAATATGAAATGATTTATACATAAGAATATGTATCTGCGTGATCCAACTATGTTATTTTCAGCTCCCAACGATATATCGAACACAGTTGCTCCAGGAGATGAAATTTTTCGTATGTACTTTCTGGTGTGTGATCAATAAAATATTTATTTTTATTTATAATATTTGACTTGATTGTACTGTAACAGTTTAGAAACGTGCTCACTCCGAGAGACTTTTGAAATGATAAATAATATTTTAGGGTATTTTTTATTTCTTTTTTGTCTACAAAGCAGAAAAATATTTCATCATAAAAGTTGTTATTGTCTAAATGTTACACGTGTGCTGAACATAATTATTTATTTCACAAACACAATAATCAGCTTTTTTAGTTAGGGTTGGTTATAACTTGGTAGGCATTTCAATATACAAATTTTACACAATGCACTAATACGATTAAAATATATCATAGTATTTCGATGGATATTAACTTTCATGGTTTCCTCATGGCTGTTAGCATAGTTATAGGAATTATATTATCTTTTTATTTTAGGAAGTCTAGAAAAATACGCGGTAGACGGCAGTAAGTTCACTTTTTCTACACGAGACCTAAATGTAGATGACGAAATGATTACCTTAGAAACATTTATTTACTTCTTTAAAATAATAAAATCCATGTGGTGCGACGTTTCCGCACACGCTATCGTTTGGCCAGCCCTAGCTCATTTCGCTGCATCGACATTCGATACAGTATAACATTTTCCTTAGTCTTCATTTTACCAACGTGTATAATACGACTATAGAAAAAGTTACTTTAACACAGCAACACCAGATTGATTGTAGTGGATTTAAACCGTGTTACTTATAATTCGATTTTAACTTATAAGCTACAAGTATTCCCGTTCGGTACAAAGTATTCGCAGTCTGCAAGTACAACGAAGTGCTCTGCTATCTTCGGCATACAATCACTCCCTGTCGCCTACAAATCAGTGACGGCATTGTGGATAGCCAACCGCTGCTGTCATCGCCAACCAAGTGAACTTCTGATTGAAAAAATGTAAGTCTGATAAAATATTCTGTTCGTTTCATGGATCACACTTGTCATTTATAACTACATAAGTTTGTTTGTGAGCACGTTACTTCACAGATCACCTGATCTGTACATAGTATGTCGAGCTCAGTCTCAGTGCTATCCCATTTAAATATTAGCGAAGCAGTGTTTGCCTGAACACTTGTGTTCTATAGTATGCCCAGCGCAATGGAGATTACTCCATTGAGAAAATTAATAATATTTGTGTGACTAAATTTCCCCTATCTTTATTTCAGGTCAGACTCTGAGTGTGATTACTCGCAAGCATCGATCACTGGACACAAAGTGAAGTCATGCCGCAAACCGTCTGCAGACAGCAATGGGAAACGCAAGATGCAGTCACAAACAACAACCGCAGCTCGTAGCAGGTGAATAATATTTTGAATTAATTATCTCCTAGCTTTGATTAAATTAAAACAGTAAAGTAGTACGTTTCTACTAATTGAACTATAATAGCCCAATTTACATAAGTATTCCATTCGTTTATTAGGTAGTCACTTGTAATATTTTCTATAGAAATATCCGAGTTGTCGTTCATAATAATATATTATGCGATTGTGTGCGTTGCTTACACACAGTGGTTACATATATATATATATATATATATATATATATATATATATATATATATATATATATATATATATTTTAAACATTAAGTAATAACAGTTTTCGTAATTGTTTCAGTAAAAAAACCAATACTGGCATCGACATATTCGGCATCGGTCAAAACCGCGACATCCCACACAAAGAACATTCATCGGATCACCTAACTTCATTCTTTGTGAACCGCGTAGCCAGCGGCTGTGAGCGCCGAGCAACGAGCACCGACGGAGAGTACTACATCGACTGCAAGGTGTACAAGGCTGACGACGCTCGCCTGACCGACTCCGCCGAGCTGTGGAAGAAAGCGCTCGTCCGAATCAAGTTCCAGACCGACGCGGACTCTCCTCAGTGGCGAAAATTACAAGAGCTCGTACGTGCGGCTGATGTCTTGTTTCCAGACAAACCATCATTTTATGATAATTAAACTAAGTATCTAAGTTACAGTTGTATATTATTTACAGTAACAACCCGTTAACGCTTCAGTCACAAGCTTTGGTTTGTTACAATCATCAGCCACCATCACTCTCGCTCGACATTCTGTTAACAGCGAATGCAAACTCGAGTAATCGGTCGAGTGCAGTAAGTAAACGGAGAGTCGAGTTGATGGTTGATAGTACATCGTTCTGCGAAACGCGGCATACTGGTCAGACGTATGGAAGACAGTGGTCAGGAGTAAGTTACTAGTCATTGGTCGAGTTAAGCTCATCCAGTACGCGACACAATGAACTGTCTCGTTCGAGTGTATCAGTCGAGTTGAGAGTCGAGTCGAGTATCGATTTGGTCGAGTTAATCGTTCCTAATCAAGTACTCAGTACAATGTACTGTCTCGGTCGAGTGCAGAGGCGAGTAGATTATCTATTATTGGGCGTTCTATACCACTTCGGCAGCGAGGTGCACTCGCCGAGCGACTTGCCGATAGTGGTATAGAATGCCCAATAATATACTACTAATATTCACTGACACTAAGATTAACCATTCTAGGCATAAATTATAGACACACCTTATCTTAAGAATTAAGCTGGTCTTTTTAATTAAGGTGATAACTTCCTTTTCATCCCACCATCTCGGAAAGAGTATTTTTAATCTTCAATATCTGAGTGGAAAAGCCGTTTTTATTCTCTAGAGGATAAAGTAAATTGAATTTAGAACATCGTGTGCACTAAGTTTGTGAATTAAAAAAAAACATTAAACCTATTTACTGCTACCTCTATGGTGCCGAATATATCATACAACTTTTTTTTAATTTGTTAAAAACTCAGACTCGGAACCTTCTTGGTGTTCTTTTTTCAATTTGCTTTGTACGCGGTTCTTTACGCGGCATTTTTTCACGTCATTGTTAAACCTTATATTAAAAACAAGAAACTTGAAAACAAGTGAAAAAACTAAAATGAGTGATTCTAGCGACGAGGAAGTTTGCTTGACGCCAACAGAATTGACTGAAACTGTTAATAATGCGCAAATGAGCTTTCTCCCTCAACAATCACGCGAGAAGTATTTAAAACAGTACGATATGTTCAACACGTGGCGACTATCAAAAGGAGCCAAAACTTTCTCAGAAAACGTTTTGCTGGCATATTTTATAGAATTATCCGAGAACAAGAAAGCAAGCACTCTATGGAGTACGTATTCGATGCTAAAAGCAACAATAAAGATGAAAAAAGACAAACATATCGATACCTATCCTAAATTAGTGGCATTTTTAAAAAGAGCCTCATCTGGTCATCAACCAAAAAAATCGAAGGTTTTCACAGTATCTGATATTGAAAAGTTTCTTAACGAAGCACCCGATTCCGTATATTTGGCGGCAAAAGTAAGTCAGTTGCACATTCAGTATCTACTTAAGTATATTAATCTCAATTAAATAGTATACTTAGTAGATGTTGATAGGCATAATTATGCGTTCATATCAATTTTATTCATTTATTTTCTACAATACTCTTTACGTTACAGATTGTTCTTATTATTGGAATAAACGGAGCATGTCGAACTAATGAACTAACACAACTTAATGTCAAAAACATTGAGAAACATTCAGATGACTTACTATTAATTAATTTACCTAATACAAAGACAAAAAGAGACCGCAACTTCGTCATTCGCAAGGAATACGTAACGATTGTTGAGAAATATCAAGCCTTACGCCCGCCTAACACTCCAATCAATCGATTTTTTCTACAGTATCGCAATGGAAAGTGTGTTAGACAGCCTATGGGTACTAATAAAATTGGCAGTATCCCACGAGAAATAGCAACATTTCTTGAACTTCCAGAACCCCTGTGAAACAATGACCCGTGTACACACGGGTCATTGTTTCCGACGAACTTCAGCCACACTTTTGGCTGATTCCGGAGCTGATCTCCTGTCCCTTAAGCGCCACGGAGGCTGGAAGTCCAATGCAGTTGTAGAGGGATGCATAGAGGATTCCATCCAAAATAAGTCTAAAATATGTGAAGGCATCGTAGGAGCCATTACACTGAAAGAGCCTCAATCGGATCCTTGGACTGGCCCTTCTACATCAAAAATAAGCCGTTATGAAACACCTAACCATCTCCCTCTCTCTCCAACATTCACGCCAAGGGAATCCGATGAATCGGTACAACTATTAAGTATGACAGATAGTTTACCGAAAAACAGTACACAAGTGACTAACACCAATATTACAGTACCAAACAAAAATATTACACTCAATTTAAATAACTGTAGCAACGTTACTTTAAAATTTTCTTAATTATACCTTAGTATTATTTTGTTATAATTTAAAGATTATTCTGTAATACTTACCTGTCATAATGTAGTAATTAATACCTAAACTGAAATAAAAGTGTACCTATCTTGTGATTGTAAACGTTTTTTTTTTGCATTTAGTCATTTCCTCGCTGAGGTGGAATGAAAAGTTACGTGTTGCACTCGAGTGCAAAGATTTTTCACCTCGTGCTCTTTTGATTCCCTCGCTAACGCTCAGGATTCTAATTTTGAATCACTCGCTGCGCTCGTGATTCAATTTTAGAATCCTTCGCTTGCTCGGTCATCAAAATTGAACACGCGGTTAAAAAGCAACTTTGCACTCTTGTATAACAAATAACTATTATCCTGGACGACAACTCGTTGAAAGATGGACGTTCATCGTTACCCTCTCCATCATCAGGGGATTGATGAAAGTCTTTATCATCTGGATCCGAATTCCAAAACATCCAGTCTTCTTTTGGAGGGTTGTTTTTATTTTTTGGAGACTGTACTTTGGGTTTTGGAGGGTCATCACTAACCGTAGGAGTCTACACTTTGTGTACAGTCGCCTTAGTATGGATAATTTCGGCAAAAGTGTGATGAAAAGAGGCTCCCGAATACGTTTTACTAACTTGTGAAGGCTCGCCTGCAAGAGGTGTAAGAGGCTGCCGGAGCTTCAGGGTGAGCGATAATTTCGGGGGGACCGGAATTTTCGGGAGGAACATAACATTCTAGGGCTTTCCTGTATGTGCAACCAACATCAGCCATCATCTCCCTTAGCCTTCTCTCCTCTTATACATTGAACAAATCTTACTGAGAGATATGTGTGGTTACCTTTACAGTTGACACAGGTAATCAATAAAGTGTCGCAATTTTCATGATTCCCACCACACTTCGGGAAAATCATGTTTTTCGAGGGGCACATTTTCCGCGTATGGCCTAACCTCCAACATTGGGAACATTGCGATACCTGGTGTATGTAAGGCAAAACCTTTATGTTTATATCACATACACGAACTGATGCTGGTAGATGATCACGTGTTAGAATCTTAGCCCAAATAAACAATAGACAAAGCTGTAAGCCCTATTTCCTTAAATATAAATTACTCACGCTTCCATGTATATATTTACACGATATTTGTATCTACGTATTCAAAAACATACACACGTTCACTAAAGTAAAGGACATACACACTTGTAACACCCGACACAAACATAACTTATACCAACCACCATCAAGACTTAAAATACTACATCAGAGCCCACAACACATGGCAATAAGAATATACAACAAGCTGCCTCAGGAGATAAAAAAATAAACTAGACTCACTCCGTTTAACAATAAATTGAAAACACTTCTTTTGAAAAACTGCTACTACTCAACTGAAGAGTTTTTGAATCAGAAATAATTACTTACATAATAAAAAATAATAATAATTGAATAATGAAATAATTGAATAGCTAAAAATTGAAATAATACATACATACTTGAATAATTAAATAGTGAATAATTAAATAAACAAATACCTAAATACCAGACATACTTGAATGATTAACTAAATAATACAGACACACATAGCCTCGTTTACAGACATTATACACAAATAGAGTTAATTAATTATATGAATGTGCATGCGTCAAAATGTTATGACTTAAATTATTAGTAATGATAGAAGATAATTATGAATTTCATTGTGTCGTATAGTTTAAATGTTTGCTAGTTAGCCCTCAAGTTTGCGATGCCTGGAAAAGGCCGCTAAGTTGTAAGTACCTGCATTTGTAAACAACACCAAAATGTACACTTAGTATGCAAATAAATCTTTGACTTTGACATTAAAATATTATGCGCAGCCGATTCACATTCAAATTGAAAGCGTAAAAGGACTTAAATATTTTACCTGGCTAATTTTGGTTATGTTATTTTCTTTTAAAATACGTGCCATCGCAAACTGTTTCGGAAGACGTTCCTTAGAAGAAACATAGATCTCATACTTTTCTTGTTTTTACTACCGTGACATATCTTTTTTTTACTTCCCTTAACTTCTGTCCAACCCTCTTCGTCTTCAGTACTGTCCTCTCTTTCTCGCTTTCCCGCTCTCAACACCTCCTCTTTATTTTTACCGTCATCATCTATAGCATCCATGTCCGACGAATCCTTCAACAAACTGTACATCATTAATCATTATTGAAAACGGGCGAATCACAGCGTGGTGAAGCGCTTACGTTATCAGCAAGTAAGTCACACGGTAGGGCCGCGCAACCGGGAGGTCCGGCGCACACCTATAGCGCGTGATACAACAACAATTCGCGCAGTGGGGATAGCGATCCGATGCGCGACAAAAAACACAACCAGACCGCACGAGTGCCGGTACGGTTAATGAAGTAGTAGTTATAAAGACATAGCGTTCCATTGACAGGCGCTGTCGTAGCGGAAGCTATACGGCGAGCCTATCTATGTGTTCTATGTTAGGGGGTTTGGTTTCCGCACTTAGTCCGTCAGGTGGACCATAGTGCGTGGGCCATAGCGGCCGTTTGGTGGTTATTCCAACCAGCCCACCTCCCTCCAGAAGTTGACTAAGTCTCCTGGTCTGTTTAGAACGTCTGTGTATGATCTGGGTGACGCGAGGATTTCTGTTCTAATCTGGGTGACGCCCGTACATTCGAAGAGCACGTGCGCAACGGTCTCCTCAGCCTCCATGCACGCCCTGCACTGAGGACTGTCCGTTATGCCTACGGCGAGCCTATACGGTGTTTATAAATTGATCGCAATGTGTAAAACAACCACCGCCATGTTTGTTTATTATATGTCATCATGAATGATTTATTTTAAGATGTGCTAGTTAATAAGCAACATTTTTTTATTATTTGAGGTTTTTAGTATAGGGACACATGTGAGTACGTAAGGCAGAGTGCAAGGCAAGCAAAATGGAATGCAAGCGAGACGTATGTACGGCCGACTACTTACTGCGATCCGCGCGAATAATTATAAACTGTTTTGTTTTTATTTATTTTTTCCATATTAATATAGAAAAAATATAAGTAACAAAATGTCCACCAGGCAGTGCCTAGATCTAGGCTCTGCCCGGTGGACATTTTGTTACCGCCGCACTCTGTATTAAGTAGGCATAGCCTACTTACTGCAGAGTGCGGCAGGTGCTCTACAGAGGAAACGCTCGCGACTGGACTCCTCCCAGCCATTCATCCTCTCACCGCATTTCAAATATTTGCATTTAAGGCAACCCCCCGGCGGAGGCATTAAACATGCCTCCGTTCGCTGTCCGACAAACCCGCCTCAGCGAACGAAGCCTGTTAATTTATTCAGTACCTTTCTATGGGAGCATCTACCCAACAACTACAACACTAGAATGCGCACAAGTGAATACTCGGCGCGGGCTCGTAATTCACTTAGACACTGAGCGGTGTTACACAATTCAATACCGCTCACACGCACAACAGTTCCTTAGCCCAGACCGAGCCTAGCTCTGGAAGCGGGGCTGGCGGGAACCTCATCTGTAGTGTAGGAGCGTTGAATCGGCATCCTTGTCGCTGGTCGACTCTCGCCTGGCCTCCCCCAGGAAACTGGTGGTCTCATCTGGCGGGGACTGACCGCCGAGGTGTCATGAGAAAAGCGGCGGTATGTATCAACGTCGCGGCGCGCCTACAGAAACAAAAAAGCAATCACTCACATGGGCGCGCGTAGCTAACGCGCGCTCAACTACCAATGTGCCAAGAGCACACACGAGGAGGGGCCCGTAGTGACGGGCCACCGTATACTCTCTGCGGGAAGGGGGCGATGCCTCGTGACCGCCTGCCACGCCTTCTGACGGGATTATCGCGTGACATACAGATGTCAGATTAGACGTTTGACGCGTTTGACCGACAATCTCTGACTCAACTAACGCGACTGCCTACACGCGTGTGAAACGATCATTACACTGTTTAAGTATTATACTTCGGTATTGCAACGAAGTCATATATATAATATATCATCTAAAAATAAATAATAAGTGTTCTGTTTGTTGAATGTCATTTGAACGTTAATAACTCCGCTCATGTTGCGCCACCCAAGTTACGCTAGTTTAGCCTCCGTCCAGACACACACACTCGTTTTATTTTACACTTGGTACACTAGTACCAGGTATGTAACACACACACTTGGTACACTAGTACCAAGTGTGTAAAATAGGCGTCGTTTGTAGGTATAAACATTGCAGTATGAGCGCAAACAGCTCCTCAGGTGGAATATCCTTAATTCAATTCAATTCAAAATATTTTATTTCACATAAACCTACAAGGGCACTTATGAAACGTCAGAAGCTAGGTGCACGGTTCCAATTGGTCTTTTAAAAGTAAATGGTATTTACAATGTTTTCACATTACAGAGTTAATAGGTATGAGAGGACAGTGTAGGCCTATCAACAAGTACCAGGTACGTAGCAAGATAGAAAATGTTCGACAGATCTAGATATAGTCTGTTAAGCCTACAACGTTCTCACATTCACAAAATCTAAATCTTAGAAGACCTGCGCTCGTTTGCGCCTGCGCTGAACCTCAGGGGACGTTTGGCATAAATGAAACTGCAACTCTCTATTAACTCTCAAAGAGTTTATTGAATTTGTTCTTAGAACGGTGACTGAATAAATTCTTTAAATCTTTCGCGGCACAACAACCATCACATTCATACATAGTAAATCACAATCGTTAGATTAAACTTCCATATTATAATGACATAATATTTATAATTTATTTTATTATCTCCAAAATATATTTATTACTTAACGTATTAGTAGAGGATCACAAAATAATGGATAAATCCTACACGAACCAAGGAGGAGGCCGCGGCAGCGCGCGCGCCGCTCGCACTCGCGTGTGCACACGTACCACAGGACTACAGGAGAATCTTTGATAATACTGGTATCTGTGGTACTGTGGAGTACGTCCAGTGATTCATTGTTGAGTAGCGCGCGGCGGCGGGCCTCGCGGGCGGCGCGGTCGCGCAGCGCACGCCTCTGCTCCGTAGGCCAGTTAAAGCTTGCTTCTTAAACCCTTAACGATAAAGTAATGATAGTATCCTAAATTGTACTTCATTTCCTACAAATAAATAGATCGATGCTTACTTCTATGCATAGCTATCACGTTTTGTTACTCTTTAGTCCCTACTCGTAAAATTTAAGTTTGATATTATAGTCTAAGGTCTGCTTAGCTCTCGAGGAAAAAGCATGAGCGACACATGTACACCTCACTCGTACACATAAATATTAAGTACCCCGCCACCCCGCCCCCCCCAGCGCCCCGCGGTGCGAGGCACCAGTGAGAGTGCGGGGCCCGCGAGGCCCAGGGACCGTGGGCCCGGGGCCCGGGGCCCGGGGCGCGGAGGAGAGTGGTTGGGAGGCGCGGGCGCGGGAGGCAGCCCCCCGCACCCCATCACAGCTCGCACAGCCATAAGCTCTCAAACTCTATTGTCTACAAAATAATAAGTATCTCTATGTATGTACACAACAAGATAATTTTACATCGACGCGTTCTTGCGTCGATGGTTCAGCGGCTCGCACGAAGGGGAACGCATTTGCAGTGCTCTACTTCAGTATACATATAATTACTATTCTTACGTGTATATAATAACGTCAGATTTTATCTAAATATCACACTCCGTCAAGTCAATCTCAAAAAATATGTTCTCGCGTTAGGTACGACGTATCACAAAGTCTAGGCTTGCGCCGGCGGCAGCTTGGCGGGCTCCAGGCGCTCGTCGGCCGCCAGCAGGCGGTCCAGCTCCTCGTCCTCGTAGAACACCACAAAGTGCTCAGGCTTGGCCACGGCCTCGAAGATAGAGCACACGGACGGCTTGACGTTGTAGAAGTACAGCGGCTGGCGCGTGGCGTGGAAGTCGGCCGTGAGCTGCTCGATGCTCTTGGCAGCCGTGTAGTCGGCGCTGTAGATGTGCGTGCACTCGATGACCACGGGCACGGAGCTGGAAGCGGCGTGCTTGGTGACGAGACGGCGCACGTAGTCCACGGACGGGAACATGAGGCAGCGGTCCGGCGTGATCATCAGGTACTCCACACCGTGCTCCGTCTGCAACACACGTCGGTCAGTAAGCACGCGCACCCACAGCACACGGTCGGCACAAGCGCGCGACAGGCCTCACCTTGAGCATCTCCACGGACAGTTTGGGACGCGCCGCGTGGTACAGGATGAAGATGATGTTCACGATGACGCCGGTGAGAATGCCCAGCTCGATGGGCAGCGTGAGGCACAGCACGAACGTGCCCACGCCGGGGATCAGGTCCAGCTCTGCAACACAAGGCGCCATACAAGGGTTGCATTTGCCAAGGTTCACTATAACCCTGAAGTCCTCATGAATGATAAATTACGACCGTCTTGGTGAATTCTATAATAGTTTCATATTAACATCACGTCAGTAATCCCCGAAGGATCGGCAGAGGTGTAGGTACACCCACATGACACCAGTTATGTTTTAGTCTTATAATACCTATAGCCTATTGCCATCAGCCGGACACAAATCCAGACTCCTGCGACTAAAACATCTCTAATGGAAAAACCCAACAACACTTTGCCCGATCTCTAATGTTCCCACAACCTGCTGGGACACGGAGCTCCTCTCGGTGAGAAGGAATGGGCCGTAATCCAACACGCGGGTGCAGTGCGGGTTGGTAGATGACAGGTATTTTCGAAACGTGCGGATAGATATACTGTATTATGGGAACACAATATGTTCTGCATAATCAAGTTATGTACAAAACAAGTGAATGTACTCACTCTTAGCTCGCCACATGGGCTTGATGACGTTGTACTCAACCATGAACAATATGGCGGACACGATGACGGCCGCCAGCGCCGCCTTCGGGATGTACTCGAAGTACTGCGTGAAGAACTGCAGCGCCAGGATCACCATCACGCCTGAGGACACAGAAGCAGTCGTGAGCACCGCGAGCCATGGGTGCCTACGTGTGCACGAGCATTACATCAGAAGTGAAGTATAGCTCACCGGTGTACAGGCCGTTGAGCGTGGTCTTGACGCCCGAGCCGTTGGAAACCACGGAGCGCGCCAGCGAGCCGCCGCCCGGGTACGCCTGCATGAAGGAGTTGATCACACTGGCCACGCCCAGCGCGATCATCTCCTGCGTGGCGTCGATTGTGCGGCCGTCCGAGAACGCCTTACAGATGGCGATGTCCTCCAGCAGCACGATGAGCGGGATTACTAGCAGCCCCGAGCCCAGCTCCGATACCATGTCCAGGAAGTCGGCCGTGGAGTTGTCGGCGCGCACGTAGCTGAACGGCGGCAGCTGCGGCAGCGGCACGCCCGACGGTATGCCACCTGCACACACACACGGCGTCACTCGCGTCACTCACACAACGTCATGACTGATGCGGACTGATGCTAGCTAGCTACGCTACATGAAGTTGAACGATGACGTGAGGGTTTCTAATCTCTACGCTACTAACCGCTGCCTCTATTCTCGGCTGGCGTTTGCAAAAAAACAGAAAGAAAACATTTGAGTCGGGAATCTCATAGACAGTTTTGCGAATCGCAGTATATCGGAGCGGTACGTACCCATGAGGCGCACAGGCGGCTGTCCATAGGCGGCCACGAACCAGAAGCCCAGCACACCGGTGGCCACCACTATGATGGCGTTGCGACACGTGCTGACCATCCACAGACACTTGGTTATCACTTTTTGTCTTGTGCTTGGACCATCTTCAGACTTTGCACCGAGTTTTATCATACCGATTTTCTGTAAAATATAGGGCAGTACCCGTTATAAATTATTATTTAAAAAAATACCAGTGAGTGTGAGTGCTGGTTTCAGGCGTGCTACTCACCCTCATAAAGAGCAGGAGCGCGATGCACGAGAAGCCGAGCACGGGGTCCCAGAGCGAAGCGGCGTGTAGGTTGCGGAAGATGGAAATCCACTGCTGCAGGAATGTGGTGCCGCTCACCGAGATCGCGAACAAGTCCTTGACCTGCGACGTGGCGATCATGAGCGCGACGGCCGACGTGAAGCCCGAGGACACTGGGCCCGATACAAAGTTAATGAGAAAGCCGAGTCCCAGCACACCCATGAGCAGCTCCACCAGCCCCGTCAGGAAGTTGAGCAGGATGGCCTTCTCCACCACGCCGCCCGCCACCTGGAACGTGAGCAGCGACGCGATGGCCGTGGGGCCCGCGGGCACGGCACGACAGCCACCCAGCACGATGTACACGAAGCAGCCCAGGAACGAGCCGTACAGCCCGTACTGCGGCGGTAGCCCCGCGATGTTGGAGTACGCCAGCGACTGCGGGATCACCGTCAGCCCCACCGTGATGCCGGCGATCAGGTCACCCACCGCCTTCTCCGTGTTGTACTGTGGCAGCCACGACGTGACCGGCAGCCGCTTGTGCAGCGTCTTGCGGTTGAAGCGGCGCCGGAGGGCCGCGCGCCATCCGCAGCGAGACGCGCTGTCGGACACTGCCAGCAGAAACGACACAATACAGCATGTTCCTGCTACCTGCACCAACTTCGACTACTTTAGAAGGAATACACAGAGCAGAGTAGCATGCCCTAACAAATCATATTGTATATTGAAGTTGTAAGCAGTAGTGAGTGGTCGCGGGTGGCGAGTGGCGAGTGGCTCAGTGTGATCGTGCGCAGCGGTCAAGTTCAGGAGCGCACGCGGCGTGCCCCACCGCCACGTGCTCGCCGATCTATTTCACACTTCATCAGCTGCTATTCCGCCAGTCATCGCGAGTGGCGGAACGAATCACGCGCTCCGAATGTAAATGACTGTCAACACTCGGCAATCTAACTGCGCACAAGTTCTCGTTAGCAAAAGTAAGGCATAGTTGACCGTAAAAATAGAAACGTATATACAAGTAGCTTAATAATGTTGTAGTTTGAAAAATAATGATTGAATTGTACTCGTAAAATGCAAGTTAAGTACACTTATTAAGCCTCGTGCAGACTAGTGCGACGCGACACTGGTTATTGTTATACCGTGAAGTTCGCTTAGAAATTGTATTGTTCGAGCAACGTAGCGCTAGTCTGCACGAGGCTTTATTTCGTTTTGTAGATGGCAGTTGGCACTTCAGCCGGTCCACGGCCGGGCGCTACTACACCCTGCAGCAAAGAGAATATAACCACTTTGCCCTGCAGACACTGCTCAGTGGGTACTCACGGATGTAGTCGTTGCTGGCGTGCTTGTCGTCGGGCGGCGGCAGCGAGCCGGACGAAGCATTGTGCTTGCGCCGCGGGATCATCCTGCAACAGAGTGCGCAGTTGTTACTACACATTAATGGTTCTAACACACGCTACTAGAAGCAGTATCGCCATCGTAAGGCTAATGCTAATGATCAACATAATATAACTTGCTATAGTCGCAGGATTTAATTCATCTAATTCTAAATCTACTTCATTTTAACTAAGTCACTATCCTATTCTGTACTATTAAATGAGCAATATTTATAGGTAATCAAGTTCTCAAAAACGGCTCTAATGATTTCGATGAAAGCTGCAATATAGGGGTTTACGGGGGCGAAAAATAGATCTAGCTAGGTCTCATATCTGGGAAAATTCGTTTTCTCTATTTTCACCCGAGCAGCGCTCGGTGGCCCAGGTACTCTAACTAAATATCTAAACTAATATTTGAAAGACGTAAGTTTAATTATGGTGCCGATTCTCTTGTCACAAATGCCTCTAAACTAGACTAAAAATCACCAAAATTTTGTTTATTCCTGTCAAACGATGATTTCCCATTCTGAAATAGACTAAAGTGACACAACTTAACTATATTTTAGTTTGACAGCACTAAGATGGCACTGAGATTTTAATTTATTGAAAATGACAATTTTGCTATTCTGAATTTGACGTTTTTCACCTAAAATTTTAATTGTCTAACTTAATCTGACCATTTTTAATCGCAGTTAAAAATGGTGTCGATTAAAAATGGTGTATTAAATGTGGAATACTATTAGTTGTCATGAATTAAAATTCATACGAACACCGACTTCTGGTGCAAAAACAGAACTGTATATTATATGTTTTTCTTTTCTTTTTCTTATATCTCGAAAATGGTGTGTCCTATCGCAAAAATAATGAAAATTTCGTCCCCCTTTATGAAATCCTTATACCCCTAATTATCAACACGTAGGTAATAATTTTTCTTATTTTCCATGAAAAACGTGAAAAATTCCATATAAAACACGTCGAGGCTGCCCCACGTGCGCGCCTCCGGCTCTAAACAAAATCACGTAGGGCAAACAAGTGTGTACCACGTGGAGTCGCGATTGTCAAATTCGATTTAGTTGTGTCAAAATAATTTTTAAATTTAGAGACCATTTATTTCAGAATAGCGTTAAGATTCTCATAGTAAAAAGTAAGGAATTTTAGTGATAGTTTAGTTCGGTGTACAAGAGAATCGGCACCATTGTTGGTTTTATAGCACTTAATCAATTCGTACGGACTAGAAGATATTGTAAAATGAGAAAATACGCAAGTGAATTAAATAAATTCATGTCCAGCGAATAAACAGTACATAATGTTATATATGTATTCATACTTAAAACTGAAGTCGCTTTCCGCGTCGGTCCGCGTTGTTCTAAACTAGGTACGCAACGGATTTTGATGCAGTTTTCACCAGCATTTATAGTTTATCCCGGAAGGTTACCTACATAATATAATAAAATGTTATGTCAAGTCGTTAAAATCGTGTGAAACAGAGGCGAGGCGCTATATAGTAATGTTTGCCTGGGCGACCGAGCTCTGCTCGGGTGAAAATAGAGAAAGCTAATTTTCCCAGATATGAGCCCTAGCAAAATCGATCTTTCGCCCCCGTAAACCCCTATATTGAGTCAGATTAACTTTCATCGAAATCGTTAGAGCCATTTTCGAGAACGTGATTACAAATATATATACATATAATAAACAGGCTTCCAACGGTGCGCGACATTGCGCACGCACGCGCACTAACCCGCACGACGCACCGTGGGAAGAGTAACGTCCTTGCTAGCGCAGACACGTGCGTCGCGGTGCGTCCGAGATTGGATACATTCCCAATGAAGACGACTCGCCGCCGATTCGATAACTTCAAAGGTGCGAAGCGGGATATGCTCGGTTCCTATAAACAAAACGAATCGTTTTTCTTACCAATGAGAACTTTTTTAATTGCCAAACTACATCTACGCCACATGCGAATATACTGACGTCACATAAATCCTGCATCGCGCAATTAGTTTACCGCGGGAACGACATACATAAGCCTATCCGTCAACAATCGTTGGACAGTTGCCCGCCAGACACGATACCCTGTTTCTCATGCCTCTAAAGATTCGTAAGCAAATTTTTTGACATGGGCGTTTTTGAATTTTCCACATATGGCTAAGTATAACCGCCTCTGCGGTCTAATGGTAACACCACCTGTCTCAGACATAGAGGTCCCGGGTTCGATTCCCAACGGGGGCAACATTTTCTGCTGCTTTGATTGTGTGACATAAATGGTGGCTCATTCGCTTTAGTAAGTTAACAGTTCAAACTTAACGACGCGACGAGCCTATCTGTTGAGTGTGTACAGGCCCCTTCAGGATTGTATGACTGCTTCGGAGAGGTAAACACAAATGCATTCAGTTTACGCTACCTCACGTTAGGCAGGTGATAACTAATTTGTAGATAAAGGGCGAACAATTTAACCCTGAAGATAGCGCAGTATTCTTGGGCTTAACTGTAGATGCTAAGCTTCAGTGGGGCCCTTGTAAGACCCTTTGTGAGTTATTATCTAAGGCTTTCGATTGTGTTTCTCTTGATACATTGGTCTTGAAATTGCATCACTATAAAAAATCAAGCACAACTACGTCAACGCAATAAAAAATACGGTGATTTTATGCGACATTTTATTTTGATACTCTCGCAAATAAATGATAATCTGTTATTATGGCCACACTATTAAATTAGGAAATTCCTGTAATGATAGTGATGATGAGTTGATAAATAAATCAAACCTATAGAGTACTTCCCGTTGACCTAGAACAAGAAGCAAGGTCTCACAGCACAAGTCAAGGAATATGTCCGAAAATCGTTAGTTTGTAGTTTTATCACTTTTTTTTCGATTCCGAACTTACTTTTGCAGTTGGAGAACTGACCGTGGCGTATATCGATATCAAACTTAACATTCTAGTTGAAAAACATGTTCTCCCATAACATGGGAGAACATGTTTTGTTGTTTGTGCGAGGTCCGACGCGCACTTGGGCGGTTTTTTACGAGTATTTTGAACCACGATATATAAATTAGTTAGTAAGTATCTTAAATCTCTTTGATTTTGAAATATATGCGGGAAGGACATATTGAAATTGTCTATGCATCGTGTCAGCCGCACTTTAACTTTTTGTATTTCAAGAGGAGATGCATAGAACATGGAATCAGTCACTATCTCCGATTTCAGTTGTGTTTTAATAAACATTTACTTAATAATTTATTAAGTAAATGTAAAACCATTTTGAAATGTGTAATGTCGGGTCAACATGTATAAGTATATACAAGTACTTAGGTAATGCATCTTTTTTTTATGCGTAATATCTTTCCTCTCACTTTCCTGCAATCAAAATATTAAAAAAAAATCTCTCGGAGTGATTTCGTGAAAAGGGACGGAGAAAAGGACGGCGAGCGCGCGCTTCCCGGCTTTCTGTTATACAGGAAGCCAGGGAAGAGCGCGCTATTTGATTTGACCAATGAGCGCGCGCGGTGGTATAGTTGGCCATCAGAAACGATCTTGATGAGGTCCCGCCCCTTTAATGTTGCTTATTACCTTAATGTCGCATATTACCAAGGTGACTTGTCAGATATGTCACACATCGTATGCGACTACTGTAAGGCTCGCTCGTTCTTTAAATAAGTATATTTAATTATCCTTAAAACTGCACAAAAAACTTGTTTTCTTCGGGCGCATCCGCGCATGAGGCTTACCTGCCTAAAACGTAACAAGAATGACCCCAATAGAAACGAGTTTTGTCGACGGAAGTACAGACAAAATGACAGATAAACAATGACAATCTATCATTTTGTCTATTCTTCCGCCGACAAATTAGTAGAAAACCCCTTTCTATGATTGTCATGCTTAGCGTGCTGGCGAAATATCGGAGGCTTTTGACCTCTTATCCAATGAGAAGTTATGGTCTAAGCTCCATAGTTTAAATTTGCCTCCAGAGCTAGTTAACTTGTTGAAGTTCTGGTACAGCTCGCAAACAAATCGCGTTAGGTGGAATAATGTGTCTTCAGAGCCATATTTGTTGGAGTGTGGTGTTAGACAGGGTGGGTTGACATGGCCTGCTCTGTTTAACCTGTATAAGAAAGACCTGATTGATGGGCTCAGCAGAACCTAATGTCGGATGTTCAATAGATGGTGTAATGGTTAACAATCTGAGTTATACAGACGATATGGTGCTGCTGAGCCCATCAATCAATCAGTGCACTCCGGAAATTACTTGTGGTATGCGAGTCTTATGCAGCGACGCTTGGACTTACATACAACGTTAAGAAATCACAGATGGTGATTTTTAAGTGCAATATGTTAGCCCGCAGGTTTGCACGTTGTAGTGCGGATGTGAAGGTGTATCTTTTTAAGGCCTACTGCTAAACCATCTACACTTGCAGCTTGTGGGTGAAGTATACGCAGAGGGCCTACAACGTCCTGCGCGTTCAGTTCGTTTTTAAGTCTTTGTTACTAACACCATATGGATTGTATGTACTTACTTTTAATGTATGATCCGAAATAAATGAAATTAAAAAAATATATATATAAGTACCTAGGTACCTACACTCTGCCACCTGTCCTTCGAGGACTACAGACGCGCGTAGGCACTTTCTTACCTACCCATAGTAGGTTACCCATTGAATTTTTCAACATACTTAGTTATTCATACTTTTAAAATAGATTTATTATAAGTGATAACCGCCTCAACACGGCAATTTGAATCTTTGTCAGTCGGTGTTGACGTGTTATCAATGCCATCATCGTATATGCTTAAATATGAGGGATTCACAAAGACCTCGGATCTTTCGATAAATAAATCAATTATTGCCATTGATATGAAAAAGTAATAAAGAATGAATAGAGACAGCTCGCTCCCTCCGGCCACACGCCCGTGCGCCCGCGCTGGCCCAGTCATGTGTTTGCAATGAACAAGGTCTTTGTGTCGAGACTCGCGCGCGAGTCGCTTCGTCATTAAAACAAACTGAATTACCTTAAATTTAAATGGCAGTATATTTGATACTTATACGCAAGCACACAGTATCGATGTCACATGACTCGGAGGGGCGTGCTCGGCTCCGAGATCGCCGCACGGCGCGCCGCACGCCACGCACGCTCGCACAGCTGCCTGCTGCGAGCGCGCACGTGTCGCACGTCTATATGCCCGTCAGCTGCAGGTTACAGATTTTCGGAAAAGTGCTACGATGTAGAAAGTGAACTAATGCTTATCACGTATTAATTTGACTATGGCATGATCTTTTGGCCTTGATCTTTTTCTTTATATTTTTTTAACAAAATTACCTACTTAGATTCCGTGAAAATAAGTAGGTACCTAGTTATTAATTATTAAATAAAGCCTGCACGTGTCCGTTAACAGACAAAAATAAATGTTGTGTAACTGATCTGTGACTTAACGCAATGAAAATGATGCTCCATTTAATGGCCGGTACTTTCTTCTTCTGGCCGGTCTTAATTCCATTAAAACATGTACATGTGTGTACTGTGTTCCAAAGGCGATAATTCATTTTGGGCTAAATTATGAAAGTACCGGCCAAACAAAACAATAAGGTATATTCCGTTAGAACATATTATTTTATTCACTTTTCATTATGACACCAAATCTGTAGGGCCTTTCCCTGCGCTATTATACGAGTTTGAAAAATACTGTTTTAGAATAATAGTAACCTAATTATAGTGATAGCATTTTATGCCAGTACAGTTATCATTTTTTACTGTGAAACTAAGGCTAGGCTCTAGAGTTATTCTCCACATAGCTACAGTATGCGAAATAAACATTTTTTTTAAAGTGAAATCTTCTTCAGCGGCGTTGTGCACTTTTTTTGTGATGTGTAAAAAATGTTAAACTCGCGTCAGGACACGTGACCTGATCGAAAATTCGTAAGACGGAGGAAGAGTAGTACCAAAATATCAAAAATGCACAACGTTAATATTCAAGTTTTCACTTCTGCCGCCGGCACTCCCGGAGTGCAACCCGTTGTTTTTTTCGACAGTACTAGTATTAACAGATTTAAATAGGTAACTAGTTTCAGGTCTATTTTGCGGTTTCTATTCAGACAAAAACAGTGAAATAAAAAAACACAGTCATGGTTTTAGGTACATAAATAACGGATGTAAAAAGAAGCCTGTATTTAAAAAAATACATAAAAAATTAAAAGAAACAGCTCTAAGTTTTTTTCATGTTTCAAGCCGATACGAAAGAGAAAGAACGACGAATAAAATGCATGCAGTTTAAAAAAGCCGTATTATTATTCCAATAATCCGGCTATGTCAATGTACACACGGCTACACATCAAGCTGTACATTTCCCGTATAAGCTGATCTCGCATTTTATAGGATTTCCGTACAATGCAAGGTTAACGTAAACTGGAAATGTATAGCTTGTTGTGTAGCTGTGTGTACTAGCAAAAGAAGCATGTACCTATGATAACAATAGCTTGCCTCAATAAAAATCAATTAAATTCATTACACCACTCTTAATCCCGTATCAAATTAAGGATGTAAAAGTGATTTTTCGAACTCATGTAACTTGACGGAGTTTGGCCCTACGAGGTTTGGTCCCATAGTAAACGTATTCTCCTCAACGATTAGTATTTCACGGGTGGCGATAAGATATCTTGATTTAGATAGCTAAACAACTGTGACGAAGCTTTAAATAAATGGTTCTGATCAAAATGATACCATCAAAGTTTAGAGATTTCTAAACTAAACTAGGCTTGGAAGGTAGGCACCGGAACTCCGTATTAAAAAAATGTATCCTAGCCGTGTTCGGGCTTATAAAAGATTATTAACCGACTCCAAAAAAAGGAGGTTCTCAATTCGTCATCATATCATCCAGGTACGTCTATGTATAATATATATATTTACTATACATTGAACCTGGTCGACCGAGCTCTGCTCATATCATCCAGGTACGTCTATGTATAATATATATATTTACTATATATTGTACCTGGTCGACCGAGCTCTGCTCATATCATCCAGGTACGTCTATGTATAATATATATATTTACTATAAATATTGTACCTGGTCGACCGAGCTCTGCTCATATCATCCAGGTACGTCTATGTATAATATATATATTTACTATATATTGTACCTGGTCGACCGAGCTCTGCTCATATCATCCAGGTACGTCTATGTATAATATATATATTTACTATATATTGTACCTGGTCGACCGAGCTCTGCTCATATCATCCAGGTACGTCTATGTATAATATATATATTTACTATATATTGTACCTGGTCGACCGAGCTCTGCTCATATCATCCAGGTACGTCTATGTATAATATATATATTTATTATATATTGTACCTGGTCGACCGAGCTCTGCTCATATCATCCGGGTACATCACATTCCCGAGGCTGTAAAATAGAGAAAACTAATTTTCCCAGATATGAGACCTAGCTAGATCGATTTTTCACTCCCGTAAAACCCTTTATTACAACTTTCATCGAAATCGTTAGAGCCGTTTTCGAGAACGTGATTACAAATATATATACATATACCATATTGATACAAATATTGCTCATAATATATAATACTTATGTAGTATAGGATTATGTTCGGGCATAACTTATTTGTTTATGAACCGATTTTTATAATTCTTTAATTTGGTAGTGCAAGCTTGCGCGGTGGTCCCATATAAAAAAGTCCCTTTTCTTCTTTTCTTTATTTTGACAATCTGCAGTCTCTGTCTACTCCTATGGGATTATGGACGTAATTATATGTTTGTATTTATATCATCGGGTATACCTAAATTGAAGGTATATTAAAGAAAAAAGAAACGCCTGATGAAAAACAAATAGCAATATCGCACATTTACCCAGCGAATCTTACAATGAAATATTTTCAGAATGATTTCACTACATATCACAAAAATTCTGAGCTATATACGGTATCTGTTCATTCTGGGTTTTTTTGAGCATACTCCTTTGTTAAGTTTGGTTCATAGTTTTTGAGTTAAATAATAAAAAATAGTAGCCCACCAGTATCGGGAACAGGGTCCAAGCTACCGGCGGTCAGGGCTCCAGAGAGAGGAACCTCCTAACAATACGAGCCGTGTCCAAGAGTACCGCTTTCTGAATCAAGCCCTTAATCCAGCTGCCCAACGAGAGCCTCCTAAGGTGTTGGTCGAGGCTCTTGGCAATTAAGCCATTGGCTGATACGACTATCGGCACAATGATCGCTTATTTATAAACTCATTCAATAATACGTATTACATCCACTTGGTGTTTGTAGATGATTTTATAAAACTTTATAGCAAGTAGTGGTATACGAATTTGTGTGAGGTAGGTACCGACAAGGGGTCGGGTTCAGGTGCTTGAGGAGTGGAAAGATATCCCACGGCTACCAGGACAACCCCGGAAGTACGGTCAAGATCCCTACCAGCATCTTACTGGAACTTCCTTCGTTCGAGCACGTTTGCTCTTGCGAATCTCTACTCAAGCCGGCCAATATAGGCAAGAAAAGGGGTGGGAGCTCTGTTCCTCGTCAGTGTCGACTCCAGCCGGTCAATAAGGCCAAGCCAGAGGTGAAGTACAAGACTTCTCCCGGGAGATAGGGTCCGTGGAGTCGCTACTGCCCAACAGCTCGCCACATGCTGCCCTGCGGGTTTATTTATCTCTTTTGGTCTGGTTCCTTACCCTAGACCTATTCCGGCAAAGTAAACTACCACACACAGACGGGAGCTCAGGAGAGCGCCAGCCCCACCGTGACGTCAACGTAGAGATACGGCGCGGTTGGGTTATTATTATTATAAGCCCGTGTTGTTGAAGGGTTTTGGACAAAATAAACCAGGGTGGAAGTATTATTTTGCTGATATATTTATTAGCATAAATACAGTGTAGCTTTTACAATGTAAGATGATAACCCGACCATGACAGATAGTTGACATCTACTAAAGCGCCTCTAGTTGCGTATTTCTAAACTAACACGACACTTTTAAAATTTTCGGTTCATACGTTCGTTCCAAAACACAGTTATAATGTTTATATTTACATAAAGACAGTTGAAACATCTGCTGGCATGTTTTCAGTAGACAAATATTTCAATTCAATAATCTTAACCTTTACAATTTGTCTTACATAATGATGCCTGAAGTCTATATGTTTGCTTTGACTATGAGTAATTTGACTATTACAAATCTTTTGCCCTGACTGATTATTTAAAAACTTACTAACATTAGTCCAAACATTTACTTAAACATTCAGAAAACTTCTAACAAATTTAGCTTCTTTGGCTCTTTCACACAATGCCATATATTCTCCCTCATTGCTTGATAGGGCCACAGTTTTTTTGTTTTCGGCTTTCCCAAGACACTCAGAGTTACCTATTTTGAAAACATAGCCCGTATAAGAGCGTCGATCCAGTCGGTTTGACGCCCAATCTGTGTCTACCTACGTATCCCGCAACACATAATGTGGATGTTCCGTACACTACGCAGTAATCCATAGTTCCTTTCAGATATCACGGACACGTTTTGCTGCTTTCCAGTGTGTAGCTGAATGACAATGATTAAATTGGCTCAATATACTTGCTGCATGTGCGATATCAGGTAGTAAATACTGTAATGTACATAATGCATCCAATAAGTCTTCTATACTTTGGAGTCAATATCAGTTTGACATCCTATTGCCACGCCATTTTCTAAAGGCGTATTCACAAACTTGCAATCAATCCTATCAAATTGTTCTAATTTGTATGTAATTTTTCTGATCAAGAATAATTTTATTTTGATCTTGTCTCAATTTCAAATAGTTTCATCACCTCCTTCAACTTTTTCTTCTCTGGTGTGTCCTTCGCAAATATTAACATATCATCGACACACGGAGCTAATGTGATAAGATTACCAGCAATATCAGAATTGAAGTAAATACAAGATTTTCTGAACTGGAGGTCTATCAGGGTTTTATCAATTTTATCATGATTTTTATCTTGGATGCCTGTTAAAGTCCATATATTGCTTTATTAAATTTAAACATTTACATGGTTTTCTTTACCATTTATAATGTAGCCATCTGGCTGCTCCATATATACAGTCTCTTTTAGTTATCTATTTAAAAAGGCTATCTTCACATCCATGTGTTCAACATAACCAAATTAACTGCTAGCGCAAGCGAGGTACGGATTGTAGAGTATCTTACTACAGGTGAGTAGGTTTCATAGTAATCTGTGCCATATTCCTGAGTAAACCCTTTGGCTACAAGATGAGCATTGGAACGAAGTACAGATCTTCTGATCCTAGTTTCCTTTTAAAAATCCATTTACATTTACAGATTTCTTTCCTGCAAGCAGGAGTGTTTTCCAAGTATTATTCTTTCAAATGACTCATACTCTTCTGCAATAGCTTCCTTACAGTGATTTTTATAAGTTCCTGACAACGCTTCCTGTATTGTATGAGGTTTTTCAATGTGGCTTGCTGCTATCGTGGCAACTGCAGTACTCACAGCCTCAACTGTGTCATCATAGTCACTTGTAATTTCTCATGTATTAGTATTCCATGTGACATCATTAGGATCATCGGCGCAGCTAGAATCAGACATACTTGAGTCAGATAACTCTAGAACTGGATTGACCTGTAACAACTTATTATTTTCATTACAATTTGCAGTATTCATACCACTATTGTGATAAGATCTAACTGACAATCAGTAGTGCAATTTTCCTGTTTTATATTAAAATCCTTTTGATTCACCAATATCCCACGAAGACGTACACTTTTATTCTTTGCATCTAGTTTCTTCCGTTTTTCTTAAGGGATGCATAGGCGATGCAGCCAAATATTCTTAAGTTTGATAAGTTTACTTTGGCACCATTTGTCTTACGTTGTGCTGCCCCTTATTGCTTTGCTCGGTGATTTGTTTTTAATTATTATTTCCGTATTCAATGCCTCCGCCCAGAAACTCCGGTCCAGTCCTGCATCCTGCATACATCGCCCAGTTTCCATAATTGTGTGATTTGCCCGCTCCGCCACTCCATGTTGTTGTGGTGCGTATGTCACAATCGTCTGATGCTTGATGTCATGCTCTTGCAGAAACATCTGAAACTGTTTGTTTACATATTCACGACCATTGTCTGTTCTTAGCATTTTTAAATCACTTTGATTTTCCACTAGACTTTTGAAAGTCAGTCATACAGCAAATACTTTATCTTTACTTTTAAATAAAGTAACTAAATGTCGTTCTATGTAAAATCCCAAGGCCTATAGCTGCCATTTTTCCAACAGAAATAAGATTTGTTGTCCTACCGCAGGCACTCCTGCCTTCCCTCTTCCCACTTTTCCCGGTCTACTGCGATTGCCGGCCAATCTTTTAAGAAGGAGTCCAGTTCATCCCACCATCTCTTTCTAGGCCTGCCGCGTAGTCATATACTGCTATTTCGGACTTCACTGAGTCGTGGATTTTGCGTATTGCTGCTCCGACATGCGACCGGTGAGGCCAGCCCAGTTGCACTTTAGTCCTGCAACTGTGCGGCCAGCGTTCGCTATTTGTGTATTGCTGCTCCGACATGAGACCGGTGAGGCCAGCCCAGTTGCACTTTAGTCCTGCAACTGTGCGGCCAGCGTTCGCTATTTGTGTATTGCTGCTCCGACATGAGACCGGTGAGGCCAGCCCGGTTGCACTTTAGTCCTGCAACTGTGCGGCCAGCGTTCGCTATTTGTGTATTGCTGCTCCGACAAGCGACCGGTGAGGCCAGCCCAGTTGCACTTTAGTCCTGCAACTGTGCGGCCAGCGTTCGCTATTTGTGTATTGCTGCTCCGACATGAGACCGGTGAGGCCAGCCCAGTTGCACTTTAGTCCTGCAACTGTGCGGCCAGCGTTCGCTATTTGTGTATTGCTGCTCCGACATGCGACCGGTGAGGCCAGCCCAGTTGCACTTTAGTCCTGCAACTGTGCGGCCAGCGTTCGCTATTTGTGTATTGCTGCTCCGACATGCGACCGGTGAGGCCAGCCCAGTTGCACTTTAGTCCTGCAACTGTGCGGCCAGCGTTCGCTATTTGTGTATTGCTGCTCCGACATGAGACCGGTGAGGCCAGCCCAGTTGCACTTTAGTCCTGCAACTGTGCGGCCAGCGTTCGCTATTTGTGTATTGCTGCTCCGACATGAGACCGGTGAGGCCAGCCCAGTTGCACTTTAGTCCTGCAACTGTGCGGCCAGCGTTCGCTATTTGTGTATTGCTGCTCCGACATGAGACCGGTGAGGCCAGCCCAGTTGCACTTTAGTCCTGCAACTGTGCGGCCAGCGTTCGCTATTTGTGTATTGCTGCTCCGACATGAGACCGGTGAGGCCAGCCCAGTTGCACTTTAGTCCTGCAACTGTGCGGCCAGCGTTCGCTATTTGTGTATTGCTGCTCCGACATGAGACCGGTGAGGCCAGCCCAGTTGCACTTTAGTCCTGCAACTGTGCGGCCAGCGTTCGCTATTTGTGTATTGCTGCTCCGACATGAGACCGGTGAGGCCAGCCCAGTTGCACTTTAGTGCTTCAACTGTGCGGCCAGCGTCCGCTATTTGTGTATTGCTGCTCCGACCGATGAGGCCAGCCCAGTTGGCACTTTAGTGCTTCAACTGTGCGGCCAGCGTCCGCTATTTGTGTTTTTGCGTATTGCTGCTCCGCCATGCGACCAATGAGGCCAGCCCAGTTGCACTTTAGTGCTTCAACTGTGCGGCCAGCATCCGCTATTTGTGTTTTGGAACGAAGTATAGAGTTCTTAATGCAGTTTGTAAGTTTGAATGTGATATGCAATAAAGAAATCAATATGTTTTTTTTTTTATAAAGTTACCTGCGTGATGATAATCATTTAAAAGGATAAATCTGTAAACATCTGCAATTATTTTAACCTTTTGACTCATCTTTTTACAACAAATTGTTCCCCTACTTTGTAACAAATTTTAATACTTTTTTTTTTAACATTCAATGAACAGTTTTGACTTCGCTACGATTTTATTATATCTACGAGTATGTATAGAAGATTAAGTATTTCCTCACGACGTTTTTCGTTCACCGATGTCAGATACGTTCAAGATAAATTAAGAAAGTACCCATGTGTACATCTACATATGAACTGAAAATGTCACATTGGTACTTGCCCAGATTTGAACCCACAACCTCGTGTATGAGACAGTGCTTAAGTCCTCGCGGCCTTAAGCACTGAGCCACCATAACATAATAATTAAATTCATCACTATAAATAGATTAAAACTTCGCGAACGTTAAAACTATTTATGTAAATAACTAAAACACAGACAAAAAAACCTTTTTGTGTTGTGACGAAAAATATGAATAACAATTTGGCTTGCTTGTTTTTATGTTGCTTATCTCCAACATTTCCTCATCAATTTTTGGTATGAGTACAACCAGCAGCTCTCACAATCAGAATCATTTCATTGAAGGGGATTGTGTGATCGTAATACTTAGTTATTTGCACACCTGGTAAGGTCGGATATGTCTCGAAGAACATTTTTTTCTATGTATTATTTTACAAGGAAATAAATGATTTGATTTGTGAGTTGATTCGAGGTTTAAACTCAGATTCAAATCGTTTATTTAAACATAACACAACATCACGCCTGTATTCCCCGAAGGGTTAGGCAGAATGTACCTAACAGTACTCCCACCTTGTGCTAGTTATGTTCAAGTCCCATGGAACAGGGGACGAGCCTATTGCCGTCAACCGGGCACAAATCCAGACTGACTCCGGGCTACTACTGAGCAATTCCAGATGGAAAACCCCAATAACACTTTTCCCGACCCGGGAATCAAACCCACGACCTCATGCACAGCAGTCGCGCTTGCGACCACTAAAACAACGAGGAAGTCGTTTATTTAAAAAATAGGCACTAAAGAGGCACTTTTGAACGTCCACAGGCACACACGCGTGCGTAGCGCGGCCGTGAGGGTTACCATGTCCGGGCCTTGGTCGTCAGGACTTTGTCCAGCCTTGTCATTTGTAGGGACTTTTCGACGTAAAGGGTTTTTTTAAATTTGGAAGATGTAATAAAACATCAAAGGTAGGTAAGACTAAAAAATAAAATGACTTTTTTTGCAAATGTCCGGCTATTTGTTAGGACTTTCTCGATGCCACCCTACCGGCATACAATAGGATACATTGCACACTCGCCAGGAGCCATGTGTTTCTATTTGCTGTGAAACAACAGCGCACGCGCCAGGAGCCGTGTATTGCTACTTGCTGTGAAGCAACAGCACACGCGCCAGGAGCCATCTGTTGCAACTTGCGGCAAACCAACAGCACACGCGCCAGGAGCCGTGTGTTGCTACTTGCTGTGAGCAACAGCACACGCGCCAGGAGCCGTGTGTTGCTACTTGCTGTGAGCAACAGCACACGCGCCAGGAGCCGTGTATTGCTACTTGCTGTGAAGCAACAGCACACGCGCCAGGAGCCATGTGTTGCAACTTGCGGCAAACCAACAGCACACGCGCCAGGAGCCGTGTATTGCTACTTGCTGTGAAGCAACAGCACACGCGCCAGGAGCTATCTGTTGCAACTTGCGGCAAACCAACAGCACACGCGCCAGGAGCCGTGTGTTGCTACTTGCTGTGAAGCAACAGCACACGCGCCAGGAGCTATCTGTTGCAACTTGCGGCAAACCAACAGCACACGCGCCAGGAGCCGTGTATTGCTACTTGCTGTGAAGCAACAGCACACGCGCCAGGAGCCATGTGTTGCAACTTGCGGCAAACCAACAGCACACGCGCCAGGAGCCGTGTGTTGCTACTTGCCTTAAAAAGTCAGACTCGGTATCAGATAAGTACTTGGTAGGTTCCTAGATATTTTAATAAGAAACTAAAGTATTATTTTAACAAACAGCTTTCAAAGTAGAATGGTCTTTTTAGCGATACAAATCTATGAAGTGGTGCAAACACCACTCGGGAACAAGGCGCAACTGTTAGTAGGTAGTAGCGTTGATTGAAAGTATGAGGGAAACGACTGGCTTGCTACGTGTATGTAAATAAGATGATAGAATATTGGAAGTGCAGGAGCCGCCCGCGCCGGTCGCGGTGCAGCGGGCAGTCGCGAAGCGCACGGCCCTCCGGGCCGCACGCGCACGCGCACACATTGGCTCAAACATTTGGCGAATCGATTATAGCGCGCCACACTGGATTATCCGCATTATCGATAACGAACGTAAACACACACAAGAAAGACATAGGTAAGTACCATGAACGCTTGCGATTGGTTCGGCTAGAAACGAAATAATAAATAAACAAGCTTTACCTACTTTATATTAGCAAGAACAACGGGTACTAAATTATAACGGGTTATATATTAACCTCAGACCAAATAAAATACCAAGTCTTTATTTCATTGAATTCGGCCCACTCGGTCAAAAGTTATTACAACCTTTCTAACATGTAGGTATTATGTGTTCAATGGCTGCACTAGAGTAGGTATTACACATTCAATCTGCCTAGCTTTTTCCCATGTTGGGGTCGGCTTCCAGTCTAACCGGGTGCAGCTGAATACCATTATTTTACTTGACTGCTCCACAACCCAGTTACTGGGTAACACGATACCCCCGGGTAAGACTGGACTTTCGGGTTTCTGACGACCCGTAACGACTGTCAAAGATCCACGAATGACAGCTGGGACCGACGGCTTAACGTGCTATCCGTGGTACGGAGGAGTCTCGGTATGTAAAGATGGTCACCCATCCACGGACCAACCCCGGCAAGCGTAGCTTAACCCTAATGGATCGACCCGTGCGGCTGGTATTACTTAGCCATGAGCACACATTAATGGTGATAATAATATTTAAATGAATATTTTATGTAGCCGTATTTAGAATCATATAAACCTGTTTTTCGTTAAGTGTTCTGTTTACACCCGTTAAATCTGTTTTCATTTTCAATTTTGTTTAAATATCAATAATTCTATAACTTCTATAAGGCGTCGGGGTAACCACGCACACTGCACAAACAGAACACAAACACAAGGGATCCAAGCTTGCAAAAAACGCGCCTTATTTTATAGTCGCCGCGTGTGTTGTCGGGGGAAACACAGGTTGGTGATTTGTTCTTTGTATAGGTATGTAAGGCACGCACCTGGCGCTCCTCAGCGGAGTGCCCACTGACTGCGTGTACAAGGCATGTGGACACTGTGCGTGATGTGATTGTATGTACAATTGAGTGGCGGGAGCGAGGGGCGCGGGTTGCGGGGCGCGCGACGAGGGATGACACGCGAGCGCTCGCCCCTCACCGTCCAGCAGCCTCCCTAATAAACTATACTAGCACAGATACATCAAACGGCCCATTCCCACATTTTTTTTAATTGTGGGTATGGGCCGTTTTATGTATCTTTTCGTTCAAAATCTAGTCGCAATCTCATCTTAGCGACAATCAATGTCGAAAGTTGTCAAATATTTAAGGTATTCATAAAAATGCGAGAAATACCCGTCAGATGAATGCTAAATCTTGCTGAGCTCTTGCGGGCTTGAATCAGCAGCTACAAGTAATTGTAAAGTCGCTACTCATCAGTAGGTAACAATATTTCCTTCGCATTCTGCTGGGCTGTAAAGCCCGGCTCACGGACCTACTCCAGCAATGTTTAAATTTGGAACATTCCAATTATTATTCTACGGCGTAATGCGAGCCCTGCCCTGCTTCGAGCGGTATACGCGAATGCTCCCGGTGTGTAATCTTTTTTACATACACCTCTTTCCTACTATTTGCTTAATCCATCTTCTTCGTTCATTCATGATTCTGCGAGTACTACGCACCTCACTTTTTTGAAGGACATTACCAATTAGGTCTGCGATTTGGTCTGTTCGCTAATATCTTTCATCATCATCACCACCGTCCGCTTTATTTTCTTTTGCTCGATTCATTCTCACAACACGTTACGCGAACAAACAGTGTTACCAAACTTTCTTCAATATTTGTCTCTGTAGGTAGCTTTAGCGTCTTTTAAACCACCTACAATGTTATGTATGTCATCGTAATATCTCCAAAACATAATATTTTACAACCCCCAATAGTCCCTTCTGTAGAAAGGCATTGTGTCCTGTGAGACCATTGTGGTCAGCCAGTCAGTGTGTCTTTTTGGACATTGATTGATTAGTCACCACCGTTTGTATTTCCGTTTACTTAATTTTCATCACTGTTCAAATCCGCATCAATCTTACCAACTTTTGAAAAACAACTTTTATCTGTCTTTACATTACAAACAGATCCATCTTTTTTCTTATTAAAGGCTCGTGAAGACTGGCGCGATAATTGTTCTACCGTGAAAGTTTTATAGAAATTGTTTTGTTAGAGTCGCATCCCGATGTCGCGTCGCGCCGGTCTGCTGTCTGGACATAGATAGCGATCGCTATACGACCGAATTCGGTCGCAAAATTGTAATGGCGTCCGGAGACGCGCGCGACGTGCTTCACAAGCACGGGATTTTATTTTGCGTATCAAGTAATTTTGACCGTCTAGGGACGCCATTACGAGTTTGCGGCCGAATTCGGTCGTATAACGATCGCTATATATGCCGAGACTGCCGCCCCTGCACGACGCTTAAACCGTAACCTTGGTCTTGGTAACATAATTTATTCTGCTCAGTAGTAATCCACTTCTTGCACAATGTGCTGTCAACTTAATTTATATGCTTTCACTGCTTTCAGTGTTCCAAGACTTTCATCGGTCTCTGAACAAGAACCCATCACTCGTAATGACATTTAACTTCAATGTTCCCGACACTGCGACTGCACGGACTTGTCACAGACCGGCTTGACATTGGCCCTGAAGTTATCAGTGAATAAAGTCGGCCGTCCACTGTGCACCCGTAGGATGAGCACGGAGAGGTTTTCCAGTGAGCTACGCAGTTTGCCACGCATTCGTGCGTAGCGTGACCGTGGCCGCAGGGGACTATCCCGCCTACATTTTCATACAAAACAAAGCTAAACTCACAGGTGCGTATCTTAGCCGTGGGCTGGCCTGGAGAGGTGCTTTCATTCTTGTTATTTTTATGTTCTCTTATAGGTAACGGTACATGTACCTTTTTTTCACTCTTTCCGAATTATTTTTCATATTCTCGTTGTCTCGTTTATCCTATTTTGGCAACTGGCTGCTTGTTAGTATGGCTTATTTGTTTAGTCGACTTTGTTACTTTTGCCCAACCTTCTTTTTAACGTCATCGTCTATATACAAATTATTCGTTCTCCCACAACTTTTCATCTACATCGCAACATTTGTGGCCATTGATTTTCTATTTTAATCACGTGGGACTAGGCCGGGTATACCACGAAGTATCAAGACGTATTAACAGTTATACATAGTGTGAAACACAAAGCTAAAACAGATCTCCAGTTTCTAATCTTACTTACAATTAATCCTAGCTTGATTATAAACATAACTGGCGGAATGTAGGTTTATTATAGGAACACCTCTGCCTCTACCTCTAGGACCACGTCTGCCTCTACCCCTAGGACCACGTCTGCCGCACGCACAGCATAATCAGCCTATTGTGTACCCACTGCTGGGACACAGGCCTCCGCTCTGTGAGAGGGAGTGGGCTGTAATCTACCACGCGGGCCCAGTGCGGGTTGTAGATGTCACTGTATGTCCTCGAATGTTCGGTTCTCCCACGATGTTTTCCTTCACCGTTTTGAGAGCAGTAGTGACGAAATTATTTACACAAGTAAAGCGAGAACATTGGCGGACCTGTGGTAACGGCCCCGACTTACCAAGTTGTAGGTCGTGGGTTCGATGCCAGGTAGGCAGTACCACTGCTCTCAAAACGGTAAAGGAAAGCATTGTGAGGAAACCAGCATGTCCTAGAACCAAAAATTAAAAGAAATACGAGTGATATATACTAACACGCACTGTGCCAGCGTGGTAGTTTTAAGCCCATTCCCTCTCGAAAAGAGGAGGCCTGTGTCCCATCAGTGGGAATATTATAGGCTGATTATGCTTTTATACTAAAGCGGCCGCCTGGTTTGAACCAATGACCTACAACCCGTAAGTCGAGAAACCCTTCAGGGAATACAGACGTGATGTTGTTTATGTTGTCTTCGAAAAAATATACCTGTGATCGGTCCGCTTCACAAAATTTACCTATGACCGGTCCGCTTCACAAAATATACCTATGATCGGTCCGGTTCACAAAATTTACCTATGACCGGTCCGCTTCACAAAATATACCTATGATCGGTCCGGTTCACAAAATAACAAACTAAAATGATTGAAAACTTTGATTAAAAACTTGTCTAAAGATGGAAAAGAAAATAATGTTTATAAGTTTTTGTGCTGTTTATCCTCAACAGCAATAGCGAGGTAACCCGTTCTGCCGGTACGGTGCTGCTATCTGCGGCGGTGTAGGTACTTGTAAACCACCACTTCCATTAAACATTTGATTACCTACTATTGGCATGTAGTACGGTGTCACTCTGTGGACATTCATTGCTTGTCGACGTCCTTCGCAAGTTCCTGGGCTGCCATGTTGGCGCTGCGGGACTGCGGGGTATCACAGTAAACTACAGCGAGTCACTGAAGATGCGGGCCGCCATCTTCTGTCAGCCTTCTTTCAGTTCTTAACGTTCTTAAGCTCTGTATTTTGATTTTGCGCGTCAGCTCTTTGTGCTTCTTGAAAGCGGCCGCCGTCGTGCCGACTCCTTGGGAACAGTCCAATTGCTGCCGATCGCAGCGAACAATGCCCTGCCTCTTATTTAAAAGCATTTATTTTGTTAAAATCTCAACCTAAATTAAAAGGATTCAATTCTATCCGTACCTACCTGCTTTCCACGACAGCTTTGAATATTTACGATTGTTCCAGGAGAAAAATGTATTTATTGCAGATCTTGTACATAACTTTAACAGAATTTGTATTATTTCTTGCATTAGATGTTTGTGAGCACTTTTACAGAAAATGTTAGCAACTTGACGGAAGCCTCTGTGGCGAGTGGCAGTAATAATACAGCTTTTTCATAAAGTTTCTCGACTTCTTCGGTCAGTTTTCTACTCGGATCAACAAGTTAACGCACACGACATAGCACGGCATAGCTAAGGAACGTTAGAATATGTGATGCAAAAAGAAAAAAAAACAAATGTGCCGTACAGACAGCAGACAGGCGCGTTGTTGTTAACTTCTAGGCTATTAAGTTAAACAGGCGACAGCTTTTTAACAATGCTCTGGTCAACAACCGTGATTGCATGAGCGTGACACGCTTTTGGCTGGGTTTTTTAAATATTCTTATACCTAGTCGTTAAGACAGTAGAGAATACTCTGATGGTTTGAAGATTCTGGTTATCACTACACGGGAACTGCAACAAGAAGTAGGTACCGAGGGAACAGCGCGGCTGCTGGCCGCCGATAGCCACGCTGCGCGAGAAAGTAACGCCGAAGAATTTGTAAGTCACCTGCGTCGGTGCGTCCACTCTCGCGCAATACGATAACTCTACTAGCAGTAGGATATGCGAACTTGTGAATTCGTTACGTATCATATTTAAGGTCAGGTAGACAGCAGCAACGTTCGTCCATAGTAACTGACTTCATTAGGATATGATGACGTCTCGCTTTCGCTGTACCTTCGAGCGATTGTCACAATTAACTAATTAACACCAACAATTTAAAGAGGATAATAACTATGGAATGCGACCAACGCTGTGTGACTCACCTCATCTCACGTCCTCACTGACGTTCAACACCAGTTTTTTTTTAACACGTTCTTTTGCAGAAAATAGTCACGGGCATGGGGTCGTACCGGGCACCCGAAGGGGCTCGGAACGATAACAAACGGGTGTGTATCTGCGATTACCTGAGCGGCGGCGGACCTTTGTCTCGGCGACGCCGGCTCAGGGGGTTCCAACCACGCCGCCGACGGCGACGTCCAGCTCGCCAGCTCGGGTCGCTCGGAACAGAACTCACTTGTGCGGGAGTTCGGCGGAGTCCGGCGCGGGGCGGTGCGGGCAGTGCGTGCGGTGCGACAGGCGGCGGTGTCAGGGGCGCATGGAGCGGGAGCGGGCGTGCGGTGGAGGTCGCGGCGGGCCGGCCGTGGTGCTGTCGGTGTGGAGAGCGGGAGAGCGCGCGGCGGGCGCGAAGAACGTGCGGAGGTCGGCGCGGTCGGAGCGCGACTGGCGGTGCGGCGGCGACGCGCGCGGTGTGTCGATGTGCCGCACCCGCCTGCCGCGCGCCCCGAGATGCGCGGAGGCTGCGCGACACCCCCCCCGCCCCGCCCGCCCGTGCCCGCGGCACACACACATACCCCTGACATTGTAAACATTGAGCTCCCGTCACCGTTTGCTCACATGTGTCATTCTCAATAGTGGTGCAGTCAAAGCTCGCGGCACTTATGTAACTCATGCTTCCCACTTCATCAATCAACGATGTCTGCATCTGTATAGGCGCACGTCGTAACCTGCTTGACCGACTGACGTGTTGGCTGTTTTATTGCGCTCAGCGGCATCAGTCACCTCCAACGCCAGCCACATCTGCACCTTGCACCACATATTTTTCACATATTTTTCTAAAATTATAACGTTATAATTAATCATATTTTAGTCCTTATTGAGTAAATGGTAAAGTGGCCACACGTTTCAGGCAGGCTCACTTTTCCAGTGATTTACCTTCAAATTGACCGTGGATAAGATATTGGTAAACTTATTAACACAAGTCCGTCTTATGTTAATCTTGAATGAGAATATCTACGACAATCCGTCATGCAAATGGAATAATGCCACAGAACATCGAATCGAAGTCATAAAAATATAACGTAATACTCGCAGATAGTAGGTACGTACTGTAGTAAGTACACAGTTTTGGCCTGCAACAAACTTGACTATGAAAATCTATAAGATTTCAAATATCTGGTACTTTGCAATCGTCCTAGGATTTTCGCAAAGAGCCTTTCACGACATAGGTACCTGTATATGTCGCAGGATAATTGAAACAATAGTTTTTCGTCTTCGCAAAAGGAGGCGACGTTGTCCCACGCGCTTTCGCTCCCGATCATGGCCTCAATCACGACCAGAATCGAGGGGTTAAACGCAGTACCTCGCGCCGCACCAAGGTCACGTGGTGCTACCACCCAGGCTGGGCACTCCTCCAGAGTGTGCTACGCCGTGCCGTCGAGGCAGTAACCACAATGGTGGCAACCGGGCATCGGCTCCCGGCCTATACGGCACAGGTACATTCCGAAGCACCAATGTCCGAAAAGCCCCTGTGTCAGCCAGAACGCAAGGGCGCCACGCCGTCTCTCCAGCGACTCTTTCATAACGGGTCTAGCCGCCGCTATTGCGGCGTGCCCTGCCCTGCATGCGTAGCCCTAGCACGATCCGCCCCTCCTTCGTACGGGTCAATGAAGGTACCGGAGTAGCAACATGCAAAACATCGAGATTCCTGTGCTATCATCTGGAAACTCAGCTCCTATATCCACGTAAGCTGCGTAGTTTCAAGTGCATACGAAGCTTTTGCTCAACACGTAGTGTGCAGCCTGGAGGACGCTGTAGTCGTGCCGGAGACTGGTCTGTGGAGCAGGCAACGAATAGTCCCGAGTGCTCCCGAGTGGTCCCAGTCCCAATGCGACTTCCAACGCAGTCGCATGTGCCGCCATAATATTAACTACCACAGTAAGTATCTATGTACAGCAAGTACGGCATGCACCATGCCGTACTTGTAGTTAAGTAGGGAGCACGTGATCGCTTCCTCGTACTTGTTGAAATCAATATGTGATGTAATTACGAGCTGCCGCGTAACACTGAGAGTGTATCAGCACGGCGCACGGCTACATTGGTAGCACTTAGGTACAAGTTTATCATCCGGAATTCATTACAAGTATTTTAGGAGATGTAGTCTTAGGTCTACTGCCAATAACAACAAATGAACAGCATTTTTTTTTTTAATTTAGTGAATGCTCTATAAGTAAGTGTCAATAATTTTTCCAAATATTAAAACTTCTAAGTGTTTAAAGTATTTATTTAATAAATGGCGGCAGGATTGACCAGGCCCTGCAGAAGAGTTTCTGTTTTATACGTCGCTTGTTTCAGCAGGTAGTTAATAAGCTGACACAAATGCCAAAAAACAGCCTTAATTTTCATGGCAGCAATCATATTAATCAAATCTATGTAGATGACTATAGAAACATTGTATCAAAGAAGCTCATGAAATCTTCTAGGTTCTCGTGCTCGGACTCGCTCGTGCACCGCGCGCGTTGAACTCTTTAGCAGGAGCGGCCACTGATCAGGTGATCACATTGATCTTTATCTTCTACAGTCGGGTGCTGTGATGTATGGCTATAGAGCCGAAAGTCCTAAAAGCTTGCATGTCATAGGACATGCAAGCTTTTAGGACTTTCGCTCTAAATAATATGACCACGCTTTAAAAAAATACCTAAGCAAAAAGAAATAGAAGCTCTGCTTTATATTTTTTGATGTTGACGACACGCGGGGCGCCGCCGCCTGCCGCTGTCCGGTCTGTCGGAGCAGGTTCCTAGGACGGACCGGCACACCGACTTGTGAGGCGGAGACTCGCGGGGAGGAGGGGCGCTCACGTGACAGTGCATCGGGCGCAGCACGCACACTGCACCAGCTCGCACGCACACCGCCGCACGTGTGAGCTCCACTGTACCCGCCTTGCACTTCATTTACGTTCTCATGTGACGAGACACTCCGACGAACAGCTCCGTTGCTATAAAGTACAGCTGGCACGCACGATCCTACATGCACCTAGTAACCAGGCCACGTGATCTATCAATGGGTCCGCTCACAGCGGCAGAGATGAGGAGGGACTGATTCCCCGTAACCGTTAGACAGTGGCAGCTAAGTTCAGCAGCGGGATGCACGAGCAAGGTCGTTCCCGAGCGGCACGCAAGTAGTGCAAGGTGGTGCCGGCAGCGGCACCGGGTCACGCGCGGGAGGCGCGGGCATTGACCCGGCGCACGCGCTTGTGCGCTCGTGGGGGGGTGCACAGGAAAGTCGGGCCGCGGCCGGTTAGTACGCGCGGTGTGCGGGGCGCGGAGTGCGGGGCTCGTCATGTGACTGCGACGAGTGGTGGGCGCGGTGGGGAGGGCGAGCGAGTGCCCATTGATGACGACGGACGGCGCGGCGCGTGCGCCACGCTGACTCAGCGGAGTGCCCGGTGACGAAGGTTCGACGGGAGTGCTCGCCGCATAGACACAGATTTGTTATTAGGCATAACGTCTACTATGCACTCCACTCCGCTCCACCTCTGTGTAGTATTTAGCAGCTCCAACTATAGGCGCACGAACACTTGCCGCATACGTACGTATAAATATGTTGATGACTCGACATGTTCTAGCTCATCTGTATGTACATAATATGTGCTATAGTTCTAGTTGCACGTATGTACGTCTTCGGTGCGCGAGTTGGTTTTTGCTAAGGCTATGTGGTTAGGCATTACTTACTTTATCGTTTTTAGTGTTCCGTACCCGAAGGGTGGCAAGCCAAACGGAAGCCTATTACTAAGCCTGCGCTGTTCCAACTGTAAATGTAAGTTTTTACGCACAATATTGGGAGATTTGCCATGTTCTATTTTCTATAGTTTTTCAAAATTTCAGGCTCAGTCGTTTTGGAGATGAGGCGGGAATGGTAAATTTTCATCAATTTTCTTAAATATCTTTAAAAGTCTTTATTTTAAAACTATAAAATAAAAGAAATGAGATCGTCACAACAAGCCCTTTCATTGGATATGTCACACAGTACAGTTTGCAAAAAAAATATACTTATTTTTTATTTTTCAATTTGCGTCCGAAAAGTGACCCCCGTATTCAAAATTCATTTATTTTCGTTACACGTCCGTGTTTGGGTCACAGAAATTGATGTGTACCAAATTACAACTTAATCGGTCCATCAATTTCGGAGCCAATTGCCTGTGACACACTTATTTACCACCTGCCCTGAGAATGTTACCAATTAATAAGTTTAAATGTAAAATGTTTGATTGGCTCTTAGACATGCATGTGTTTTTATTCCGTTAATGAATTTTTAAATAATACTTTTGAAATTGTAATTACAATCTTAATAATGACATTAGTACTTTGACATTATGAATTCTTGGACAGTGTAATTTTTGTTTTGAATTGTTTTATATTTTGACATTATGATTTATATTTCCGACATTATGATTAATATTATTGATTTAACCATTAATATTTTGACATTGTAAATAATGCGTTTTTATGAATGTCAAGATTCATTCAGTCTATTAATTTGTCATTAAAATTATAAATTCATAAACTTAGTACAAGATTTCATAATTTAAAATAATATTTTTGATAATGTAACTACCTAGTTCTGATTTGCATGTACCTAGCTTATTATGTAATATTTCTATAACAGCAATGGTAGTATGTGTGAAATAGTGTTTAATGTAATTATTTGCTTAGCATGACCACAGTAGAGTGTTGAGCTCCACGATTACTGACTTGGCTTGCACTGACTGGACAGGTCCACTCAAATCTGTGTGGTTCTTCCCTCAAAAGACCATTTCAGACACTAATCTACCTACATGGTCCTCATATTATGCCCTGACCAAGATTACGTCTGGACTTAAAAAGAGACTGTGACCTCTGAGTTTGTTTCGGTCTTTCTTCTCAGAGTAGTCAGATAGGAAACGCCGAACTCAAATAGCATTATTTTTTTAATATTCTTGTAATATGACGTGTAAAAGTGATTGCAATATTCTATTTACAGAATAATCAATTTCATTTCATTTCATAGAAATGGGTTTTGTCGACAGAAGAATAGACAAGATGACAAATAAACAATCACAATCTGTCGTTTGGTCTATTCTTCCGTCGACAAAACCCGTTTCTACAGTGGTCATGCTAAGCGTGCATGCAAGAACCTGGATGTAGTGTAACATTTGATTGTAAGTTGCTTTTTGATGGACACATCGAAACCGTTGTTTTAATGAAGTTTCCAAAGCACTTGGATTTATACTTAGGTTATCAGCCGGTTGTGACACGTACCTAATATTTATATAGACAGAAGTGAGAGAACTCAACAGCTGTTCCTACGTTTCTTACAGTACAAAACTAGGAAATTTACTTCCAACTAGCTGCGCCCCGCGGTTTCACCCGCATAAGTCTCGACCCAGTGGAAATATCGGGATAAAAAGTATCCTATGTCCTAACCAATGAGCCAAATTTCGTCCAAATCTGTTCAGCCGTTTTAACGTAATTAAAAATACTTTATTTTTGTAATTAAAAATACTTTATTTTTGTAATTAAAAATACTTTATTTTTAATTAAGGTATAGTACCATAATTAAAAATAAAGTATTTTTATTTTTCTGGGGCCTAAATCATTTCAAAAACCTAGGCGGAATGTAGGCTTGCACAATATCACAAAAAAATTGGTACAGAATCGGCCTTTAAAAGAAGTGAGGCGGAAAATCTTTTAAAAATGATTGTCGACGGCCGTCTACGGCTGACGTCGACGAGTGACGACAGTTGCCTCTGCGTTCTAGTTAGTGTTATCACTAGCTAAATGATTGTCGACGGCCGCCGCCAACACGTCTACGGCTGACGTCGACGAGTGACGACAGTTGCCTCTGCGTTCTAGTTAGTGTTATCACTAACTAAATGATTGTCGACGGCCGCCGCCAACACGTCTACGGCTGACGTCGACGAGTGACGACAGTTGCCTCTGCGTTCTAGTTAGTGTTATCACTAACTAAATAATTGTCGACGGCCGCCGCCAACACGTCTACGGCTGACGTCGACGAGTGACGACAGTTGCCTCTGCGTTCTAGTTAGTGTTATCACTAACTAAATGATTGTCGACGGCCGCCGCCAACACGTCTACGGCTGACGTCGACGAGTGACGACAGTTGCCTCTGCGTTCTAGTTAGTGTTATCACTAACTAAATTATATCAAGAATCGCGGAAAATAAATGGTGTATTTTTGGATAACAAACTTCACTATTTGGACCGTCTATTTTAAAGCTTAAAAGGACTTTTAGCGTATCCACCTTCGAAGGCCGATTACAGTGAATAATAGAACGTTAAGTAGTAACTTCTTTTAATGTTTTGGGTAGCTTAGGGACCTGCATAGTTTTTAAAGTCATCTAGAATCTATTGAACCTCATTTTTGTATTTTTAAATTGATGTTGAAAATTTCAGTCTAAAAACTTAAATTCCTGCTATCGATACTTTTTTGAGTAACTTGCAGGAATTTTAGGAAGTTTATTATTTTACTTATGAAAGTAGCATTCAAGACGATACCGTCGCAAACAAAAAAAAACTGAAAAACACGAACTTTAAAAAAAGATATGAATTTTTAAAACTCCACCGGCAGAAAACTAAAAAAAAATTACAAAAACAATTATATAACTCGAAAACTCGCGGAACACACATGGGGTATTTTCGGATATCCCTGGACATGAGAAATCTATTTTTTTTTATTACGTCTCTTTTTGGTCTACCCTGTACAATGCTAGCTTCTGCCGGCGAAGTCGTCCACGTCTACTTTCTTGTTCCTTCGCATCGCCAGCTTGCGATGTTAGGGGGCGTTCATAAAATACGTGAGATGTTTAAGGGGGGGAGGGGGTCGAGTCAAATCTCATCTAATCTTACGTTGGAGAGAGGGGGGGTCTCGGCAAATATCATGCAATTTTTTTTCTGATTGAAACAAAAAAAAATTATACTATTTTGGTCCATTTAATCCAGATTGTACATGTTTAAGATTTAATCTTAAGCGTTATCGTAATACGATTAAGATCATTCACTAATTCGTTCGAAAGAAAATAATTTCATTCATACTTCGACGTTATACATCTACTGACTGTCAAACCACCATATTTGTTTTTACAATAACAATCCAACGCGTTTACGTAAGAAACCCACATTTTGAAAAATCTCATGTGAGATTGGGGGATGGGGGAGGGGGTTGAATAAAATCTCACAACATCTCACCAGGGGGGGAGGGAGGGACAGAAAATTAAAAAAAAACACCTCACGTAATTTATGGACGCCCCCTTACTTCGTTTTCGCTTAGCGTTCTTTCCAACTTGTTTACTTTTGCACGGCTCCGAAGGGTCTTAGCGTGATGATAATCACCCTTGATTATGGAATTCTTTAGTTGGATAAGGATTAATATCATGATACGAATATCATCATCTTTCTATTGTACCCGTGTTTTGATCGACTAATTATTTGAAAAAAAAATGGTTATTGTGAGTCCACGAGTCTAATGTCTATAATCTAGTTAGACATTAGACTCGTGGACTTTTTGTGCATAATGATAGTATAGTACATTATTTTATGTATCATCAATAGTTTTCGCAGCGCACGCCAAATAATGACTTTTATAGGCAAATTTTTGATTGCAACAATAATTGAAAATTGCAATAATGTAACCCAAGGTTACATTATTGCAATTGTCGCAGGAACACATTATTTTTTTACCTACCAACTCTGTCCCACTCCTTGGCAAAGGCCTCCCTCCACTGCTTCCATCGTTCGCGAGCCCGCGCGTCCTCAATCCAGTTTGACGGAACCTATCCAGCTCATCCCGCTCTCCTACGTGGTCTTCCGCGACCCCGCCTCACTGTCTCAGGGCAGCAGTTCTGTGCTATTTGGGCCCACAGTTTGTCCGGCATGCGACAGACATGTCCTGCCCAGTCCCATTTACGTTGGGCAGCCTTTTGAGCCACGTCAGCTATGTTTGTTTTGGAGCGCAGTAGTGTTTCGAACACGATCCGTTAATTTAATGCCTAGTAAACAGTAATCCCAGGCAACACAAAAAAAATAAAAAAATACGCCTATGTCACTCGCTGATAAGTAGCTTTCTATAGGTGAATGATTTTTTTAAATCGGTTATGTATTTTTTGTGTTTATGCATTACAAACAAAAAAAACATACAAATATACAAACATACAAAAATTAAATATTTTCTCTATAAGTATAATATTAGTTTCATAATTCATTTCTAAGAAGGAATAGAACAATATTGAACGGTGAGGGTCATGGTACGAATATGAGAAATGATGGTGGTAGGCCCCAGCTGTTCAGCTGTTGGCAGTTTAGGATTAGTTACACTCGGCAAAATGTTTCGCAAACCTACCTTGTTACATGCCCGTCCATTCCAAGTCCGCGCACATGCAGAATTCGTTTCTAATCCTTGCGTGCAGCAGTTCTAATAAGCTGTCTAATGAACATCATTTGGATATTCAATACCAATGTTTCTCCTTCTTCACGGAAAAGTAATTGTTTGCGTCTACACGATGTTTAGTTTGAACTAGCTTCTGCCCACGACTTCGTTCACGTGGAAGTCGTAAGACACCACAATATCCTACAGACATAACAGCCACATTTTTATAAAACTTCCCTGTATAGGTACAACGCACGTTTGTAGTTTTGTTCTCAGCAAAATATGCAGAGAGTCAGGACTGATGACGCGGGAGCAAGCGACGTACAGTTGTCCGTGTGAGAAGCAGCTTGTACTGAGGTCGACACCAGCATTCTTCAGTGTCTGCCCCTGTAACTTTTTGATAATCATCGCAAAGCAAAGCAAAGCTCACAGGGAACTGCACGCGCTCAAACTGGAAGGGGTAATTGTGGGGAATTAGTGGTATACGCGGTATAAGCACTGTCTCGCCAACGCCATAACCTGTTAGATTTTCCTGCAAAGATACGACTTTGAGCTTGCTTCCGTTACACAGCTTCGGCGGCGTTATCGGGACACAACCTTCAGCTGGATAATGTGCACCGGAAGCCTACGCAGGCGCGGTCCCAGGGGGGAAGGGTCTCGGGGGTCATGACCCTCCCAAAATCGACAGCTTGAATGATTTTTACGTGTCTTACTAACTTTAGGAACTTGAGCCACAGTGACCCCGATGGGCATTGTATACAAAAAAAATATGAAAAAAAGCCTGTTAAGCAAACTCGGGAATTTGGACAACACTACGCTCGGGTTAAGGCCAGATTTCAAAATCCAAACTGCTGTTCTTCTCGACAAATTAAGTTCTCTTCCTGTATAATGGTCAAAAGAAAACACAACTTATTCAAGGCGGGGTGCAAACATTTTGAGGCTCGCTTTTCTTGATTTTTTAGCATAACTCGATAAAGCAAGTAATTCTTAGGTTTTTGGAATGATTCAATGAAAATCTAAGGTATCCGAAAAAATTCAATCAAATGCAAAATTTTTGAGCTCGCTCCGCTCGCTCTTGTATTCTACATTTTCATAAGCACTTGGCCTTTCCTGCATACACCACGTTTGAATATGTAAATCAACTCCTAACCTATCCAAGACGGGGTTTTAAAATTATCGAGTAAGCTCCGCTCGCTCTTCTCGCCCTATATAATCTACTGTACTAATACTTATTGGCGACCAATTTGGCAGCATTATAAAGTACCAACGCCTCCGCCCCCCAATGTAAGAAATATAGCTGCGTCCCTGAACAGCGTCTAGTAGCCTGAATCATAATGCATTGGATATTACATGCAAAATGTCAAAGTTTAAAAAAGCTTTAAAAGTCCTAATAGCCAAGCCTTAATTACTGTAATTTTTGTCTGTTCTCTTTTATGGTTATGATTATTCATTTTGTAATGTTTTTATTATTAATTTGTATTGTATTTAATTTTTTGTTAATTTCGTGTTGTATGTTTTCGTTTATTTTATTATTATCATTATTTTCGCATTGTCAAACTTAATGTATCTACCTAGATTATAAGAGAATGATGTGGTCTCCTATAAATGGAAGCGTATATTTTGTCCCTGTTCGTAGATTGTAAACTTGCATGAAATTGTGTTGCCTCTGTTGGAGATTCAATAAATAAATAAACAGAATAAGTAATTGTAACGTTGTGAGCGGTCTCAACTATGAATAGTCAAGTGATGCTAAAATATCGCAATTAGTACGTTCCTAACAACATCACAATTTTTCTACAGATACTCTGTCATTTTATCTGCGACCAGCTATCCTAGCAGACAATCGTGATTATACTATGTGCCCCGAATCTAGAGTGAGTTCAGCATTATATTACTATTACTATGTGCTGTGCTAAAAGCTATCTAGTGTGCCATCTGCATTGATCTTTTGTTATCTTGTGTTTTATGCTCACGTGTCACATACTTAACCTCATTTACATCTGTCATGGTGCCACGCTGTCCTTGCACTCTCTCTTTGCACTCTCTCTCTCTGCATGTAAGCCGCTGCGATGTGTTAAGTCACATCTCCGTTACCCCTTGCCGCCTGGAACGTATTGCTTGTTGGTGGTATGGGTATCACTTTGAAAACTTTAAATTAGCATATCAATTCTCAATTCTCAATTCTTTATTGCGTACCATAATGTATACAGTTGGTAGGGAAACAGTTACATAAGTCTCAATTATGGACCCTGTCGGGCACAGCATAGATCAAAAGTAGGAGAGAGGAGGAAGAACGCTGGGTGTTATTATAGGTAGGAAGTCAAATAACCAGTATATAGGTACTTGTATTTAGTAACTTTTGTTAAAAAAACGAAACCATTTGCTTTTAAATTATTAATTATTCTTTCATTTATTTATTATGTGATTTAATTATTATAATTCCTAGGTAGTTTTATTAATATATTATTATTTTTATTATGTGATTTAATTATTTTTCATATTTATAATTTATCATTTAAGTATTCGCCTATACTATAGTAGCATTTGTTTTCTAGGAAGATTTTCAATTTATTAATAAATATATTATATTTCTCTAAATTCTTAATACATGCAGGTAACTTATTATAAATTTTTACGGACATGACAAAGGTACTATCGGAGTGCATTTTTAATCGTGATGTTGGCAGGTTTAATCTATTTTTGTGTCTTAAAATAATTTTTGTTTGTATGTCCTCTCTTTTTGTAAAGAAATCTGGGTACTTACGCACGAACTTACAAACTTCAAATATATAGAGACATGGTAGGGATAAAATCTTTAGTTCCTGAAAGTGGGGTTTACAGCTGTCGGTGGCTTCAATATTTACTAAAATCCTAATTAGTTTTTTCTGCAGGGTAAATAGCGTAATCTTTTTATTGTTGAGACGATTGCAATGAAACAAAAACTAAATGTTACATCGTGATTATATTCTATTTACAATTTTAATAGGACTGTAATTGAATGTAGAAAAATGTATTCCAAAATGTGTACCATTTTGGGCCAATAGATGTCATTGAGATGCAAAAAAAATTGTAAGCCCCTTTCTACACTTTCAAGCCAGTTTTGAAAAATGTATGATTGTATCTTTATTATTACCGAGATAAGTTTATACCACGTTTTCTAAACCAAACGAATAAGATCTTTCATACAAACCGTATCCCCCCTTTTAACCCACAAAAGGGTTAATTTAAATCATTCCACTTTGCCCCACCAAGTCGCCCCACTGGTGGGGCAAATACATTCTGCCCCATGGCATGGATTCTTCCCCACTAGGGTTGGCACCTTAGAATTTGTGTAGGTAGGTATGCTCGTATTTTATATTTGATTGGAAAAGAAAGAAATTTATATCTAAGTAAAATGTAATAAAGTGTTCTGGAAGGAATCGGGTTGTAAATCATACGTTAATTAAACTATTCGTTACAAATAAAATAAAATCTAAGTAAATACAAGTCCTAGTTACATTTTACTTAACTATACATTTCTTTCTTTTCCAAACAAATATAAAATACGAGCACACCTACCTACACGTTTCTAACGTGCCAACCCTAGTGGGGCAGAATCCATAAAGATTTTAGACTAGTGGAATCTGCCCCACCAAGTCGAACTAGTATATTCCACAGAAAAATTTTAGGCATTCCTCTTTGCCCCACCAGTGGCGCGCGTGGGCGGCCCGGTGGGGCAAAGTAGAATGATTCGTTAATTTTTGAAAAATCTTTTGTTGTTTCTTATATTCGACTGGTATACGAATTTGTGCGGAGTAGGTATAAACACAACTAAAAAGTGAAAAATAAAAACTTTTTACAAAAAAAAAACAACCGACTTCCAAAAAAAACACTTAAATAACTTTTTACAAAACAAAAACCACCGAATTCTACAAAAATAACTTGAATTTCGGAAGTCGGTGGCAAAAACGAAAATACCGTGATATAGTTATATCCCTAAGGAAATAGTTATGAATTGCTGTCATTATATGTTACGGTATATTTTACTATATTATGTATCTAATAAAATACTATCGTTTTTGCCACCGACTTCCGAAATTCAAGTTATTTTTGTGGAATTCGGTGGTTTTTGTTTTGTAAAAAGTTATATATTTAAATGTTTTTTTTGGAAGTCGGTTGTTTCTTTTTTGTAAAAAAGTTTTTATTAGTGAATTAATACGTTCTACGAACAAATATTTATACATTATATTAGTATAACAAAATGAAAAAAATAAAAATCACGTAAAAGTCCTTTTACAATATGCAGAGAAGAATACGAACATAAAGTAATATTGCTCATTCCCCATGGCAAATAGCGTGATATTGTATACCCTACAGTTTGACAGACCTATAGGGAATATCTATGCAAAATTTTAATAGAATCTGTCCGGTAGAATTTGCGTCATGCTGGAACATATATTCAGACAAACAGATAAACAGACAAAAATTCTAAAAACTATATTTTCAGCATTAGAATCGTTCCCAGGTCTTTAGGTCCTCCAGGTCCCAGGCAATTATTTTTTTTTCAAAAATATGCAATGTACAGTTTTGACTTCGCTACAATTTTATTGTATGTACTTATAGATTAGTCGATCATAAGAATTTTGTACTGACCTTTAAATTTTAGTGTTTATCAGTGGATACTTGTAAATGGCCTTCAATTTAATATTATTTAACAGCACTGTATAAGTTACCTCTCAGCTGTAAGTTTCCCGAATAGAATAAAATCAAATATGTCTGATATCTTACTATTGTTTATGGGTTAATAATTGCTACTCAACCACTCAACCTGCACATAGTGTTAATGGTGGGTGGCCTTCATCGGTTAGCCGGTCGTATGGAGGTCCTGTAGTACGACTTGCGACTGCTCCGGAGGCTTGAGGAACGTCGCTATCGCTCTATGTCGCGCGTGTCAAGAGCAGCAGTAGGAGCTCGGTGTGGGAGGCGCGGGCGCAGGACACGCGACACCGTAATCTTTATAACCTCCGTGAAGGGCGCGATTACAGCGAGGCGCGCCGCGCACTCGTGATAACGCGACCTGCGCCGGGGCCACCACCCGCGCCGCCTCGCCGCCGCCGCCGCCCCGCCGCGCCGCGCGCCGCTGTTGGGAGATGTCTTTCATGTAAGTACCTACCTACATTTGTTTACCTATGTAAATATTTCTCAATTTTCACAAAACGCCCATCTCGCCCTGCGTTTCGTTTGACCTACAGAGTCGGTCTATTTGTCTACGTAGCGATAGCGACTGTGATGTGGTTTGCGAGCGCAGTCGGCGGCGATTCAATTACTCATATACTATACTTACTTATAGATCTACTAAAAGATCTACTTTCAGACGTGTCGGAACGCGCTCGCGTTTGTTAGCAGTCGGCTTAGCGCCACTCAAAGAGAAACAAATACCTTCGCGCGATAAACCCTACTTATTGTGCTCATGATATGATCGAGACTATTCATTGAAGGAGATCCTTCAATGAATACCGACTTTGTTCTTTATCACCGAGTAGCCGCTTAACTAACATTCTGAGTGTAACTTGATTCTTGAATAGAATAGTTGGGCTGTTCAAGTGTTCACCGTGTTACCGGTTTCCGCAGAAGTATTTGAAGCTCGCTGCGCAGTCCGGCCACAGAGCAAGAAACGGACTCTTTACTCATGTAGTCCGGCGCCGCGCACCAATCGTACTTGTGGTCGACGCGGTGGCTATGTGAGACAATCGATACTAGATACTAGTGAAGCGATCGACGCTTCATTTAGTTAAATGAATCTCAATTTACGGAGCGCCCTCCCCTCCGGGCCCGCCTGCCGCTGGCGCGCGGCACGTATGTATTCAGCAGCTCGCTACACTCACTGTGTGACGGTCATGGCTGTGATGACCACTGCACTCCACCCACTAGTTTTCTGGGATGAATAGTTCTTCATAAATTTCCACTTTTGAACATGGAATGGGCAATGATGATGATAGCTTGTTTTATTGTTTTTTTTAACTTATTATATTTTTACCGCATTCGTTGTTTTAACAATAACAACGGCAGGATGCTGGAGCCTGGACTGGTGCCCGGTTGATGGCTCGCCTCCTATTACATGGGACTTAAACAAACGGCGAAATGTGGGTGTACTATAGGTGCACCTCTGCCTAATGCTTGGCCTTACAAATTACCTTCATCGGGATTGAAATATCTGGTATTATTATTCGGGTTTAGATGATAGGGATCGAGCGGTCGCTGACCCAACCCTTCGCAGGGAATACAAGCGCAATGTTATGTTAGATTATGTGATGCTATCCGTGTTCCTGGCTAAAGTAAATCCTCATCGCTTTGTATGATACTAACGGGTGTCTACCAGTGCGGGTCTCAGTGAGCTCTCGGGAAACGTAAAAAATTCGTAATGAATTTTGAGGCGAAATTAAAAAAGAAAGAAAGTAAGAAAAAACAAAAATATTTTATTTGGGACACGCACAGGAAATACAAACAGTAAAAAATACAAAATTATATAAAAAAATAAAAAACATAAAAAAACAACAATAAAATCGCGATTTTGCGAACGTTACGGGTATAACGGACTACTTATTCAAGGTTGATTCATTTTCGACGAGGGCTTTATAGTACTACTACTGGGTAGGTGTACATGTACTGATTCTAGGATGACTAATATAATTATGGATGCAAACTTGTATTGTTCTAGAGAATTTGTCGGCAGTTCGGCACCTCCTTGTAGCCCCTTCGCGATTAGGCTCAAGAAGGACTTTACGATTCTGAGGGGCTGCTAGCCAATCGAAAGTCTGATGGAGGAAAACAAAAAGAATACTTAAATATTTCGTGTATTCCCGTTCGTCCTGCCTGCCTTTGGGACGACGGCAGTGGGACGAACGGGAATAATTTATCCGGTCCCACCAAATAATTTGGTTCTGGGTGTTCAATGTAAAACCTTTTATAAATGCGAAAGTGAGTTGTTGTTGTTTGTTTATTTGTTACGCTTTCACGCTAAAACCGCTGAACGGATTTGGATGAAATTTGGCACAGGCGTAGACCGTGACCTGGCCTAGGATACAGGGTTGTACTTTTTATCTCGGTAGGACGTTGCATGCATACAAGGTCGGTAGGTATTTTGTTCTCGACACGTTGTGCAGTTTCTGAGCAGTAACCTAAAGTCTGAGCAGTGACCAGTAACGAAAAGTACTATAAGCTAGCATGAATGTACTTCGATAATTAATTAGTATTATTAGGATTTCGTTTATAACCCGGTAGTGAACGTTTCCGTGGGATAGTTCTCGTCCGCGGGGACCTCCATGCGGGCGGAGCCGCGAGCAAGAGCCGACTTCATTTCTTTAGCATGTTCTAGCAGTCAACCACATGGAGATTCCTGCAGGAACCGTGCATTTTATATTCAAATTAATCAAATTGAAGTGTCTGTTTGTTAAGTCAAAATAACAGCTTTTTACTAAATGCATATGAAACTCTACCTATACGGTAATAACCACAAAAAACAATTTTTTAAATGTTGTTCTTATTTTCTGTCTGTCTGTTTTATCCGGCTAATCTCCGAAACGGCTGGACCTATTTTGATGGGACTTTATTAGCAGATAGCTGATGTTATAAGGAGTATAGCCTTACTTAAAAAAAATAAAGAATTGGGGAACTCCACGCGGGCCAGCCGCGGGCAGCAGCTAGTTAGGCGCAACAATAAGTCCGTCACATGTCTGGTTACACATTACTGATAAGCTGTTACTAACAAATGACTTGATAAAGGTTGTAATTTTTTTCATAGAAATAAGTCATTCGTGGGAAAATACGTAAGTATTACCTGAATCAGTCATTTATTATAATGTGAAATTGCATCAAGAATAAAAGCTAGTATAGCTATATCCATTGAAATTCTGCAGTGCTGTTAAGAATGGTGTGAGATGTTTCCGTCTAGCGGCACGTACTCCATGCTACGGTTCCGCACCCTACTATCAACGTAAGCTTTAAGCTTTTCTCTGGTCTAAAACCTCTCTTATTTGTCGTTGGTGTAAAACCAGCTGAAGAGGCCTCTTTTGGCCTTTATTATTGGGGTATTGGTATACCCCTCAGGCCCTGCTTTTTACCAGCATACCGTGGAATGCGATACCGATGAGCTAGTTTCGGTGTTTTGCCTGTGATATTTTCCAGGCGGTCTGAGGGCCCAGTTTTCTGAATGTCGTGGCCCCTACCCGCGGCATAGTCGTGGCACAGGATCGGCTAATTTTAAACCGTCACGCTCGCTATTGTATCTATCAGTGCTCGTAGACTTTATAATTATTGTAGCATAGGTACATGTTGTTGTTTTCTTTAAACTAGGACTAGGTATTTATCCCGGGGTAACTTAGGTTCTTCTAAGATAATATTCACGTGTTGTTTACGTGATCACTGCACGCGAACTTAAAGCCGATTGCAATCGTTTCGCTACTCCGAAACGTTACCAAAATTTACCATCTGATAGTTTTCTCGTAAATCCTTTTTCATTTAAAACTAATTACCTATTCCGCGACTAAACCAATCATATTTATTACTGCAGTGTTATATTTTTTGTTATGGTGCTTTTTATATAATTCTAAACTATATTCTTTATACGTGCAAAAGTGGTGAAGCTGCATTTAAATTTCACTACAGTATGTATGTTGTATTATTATCTGGGGTAAGTATAGTTTCCGCATCTCAAACTTAACACAAAAGGCATCTTCTGTATTATTTAAAACACTTTCAACCTAAACGAAACCGGACATACTTAAATCATACTGTGTGAGTGGGAAGCAGTTCCTTGCAAAGATAAGTATAACAATGTTACATTGTAGTTTGTCACTGAAATAATGTTTTACATTGGCAGGACCTGAACTGTCACATCACAATGTATTGAAATATTGTCTTTCGAATGCTATCAAAAACATATCTCGCTTCCAAGTCAACGATAGATCAATCACATTCCAGAGTTACAAAAGTTCGCCGCTCTATTTCACACAGAGTTGACTCTGAGTGTAGACTACTACTACACTACACTGCTCCACACCGCGCCACACCACGCCATACCGCGACACACCGCGCCACACCGTTAGAGATTGCAATCCGAAAAATCACCGGATCCGGTAAATGTTTAATGACACCGGATCCGCCAGATTACCGGATCCGGTGTCATTAAACATTTACCGGATCCGGTACCAATATACCGGACCCGGTGACCGGATCCGGTGATAGCAATTTTTGGCAAAATAATCGCGCTGTCGCATGGGTTGGTATTTTAAACGTATGGTGCACGTGCGTGCGAGTCGTTCGACGCTAAGCCGCCCCACCACGCCGCGCCGCCAAGACCGACCACGTGACTACGTGCTCAGTACTATTCCACTCCTCGCTCGGGTCACAATTCGTCATCCTCCCCGCTAACTGTTGTATCTCACAAACTGACGTATCTGCACTGACATTACCAACGTGTTCATAACTTTTTCGTGTTTAAATTTTATGGCCTTGGCTTTAGGGCAACTACTAACTCAAAGAGTAAGCCAAGAGCAATATAAAAAAAAGTGATTAATTCATTTCTCAAGCCACAGCTAATGACCGAAAAACTGTTGCCCTGGAAAAATATCAATTGCTAGTTAGGACCAGGGCCGGATTTAGGGGAGGGCAACCGGGGCGAAAGCCCCGGGGCCTCCACAAACGGGGGGCCCCACAATAGACTTCGGAAAAAAAAATCTTTCAAATTCCAACTAGTAAACACTAGTAAACATCTTTCCCTTTGATATTTTTTCAGAGCTACATTCCCAAACCTCGAAATTGCATTGAGAATGTATTTGGTTTTGATGGTAAAAAATTGCACTGGAGAGCGCTCATTTTCAAAAATGAAAATTATAAAAAATAGGCTTCGAACCACGATGGGACAAAACCGTCTATCGAAGCTTTCTCTCCTGAGCATTGAAAGCGATTTACTCCGAGAACTGGATTTTAACGAAATCATTAACGATTTTTCGGCGAAAAAAGCTCGAAAGGTTCCGTTCGTTAACCCTAAAATTTAATTTCAGATAATTCATGTGTTTGTTCAATATTATTGTGAAACCAAGTAGATTCCCATAAATTATTTATTGAAAAACTCGACTGAAAAAAAATTGTTTACTTTTTTTGGAAAATAATTTGCGGCGAGGGGGCCTCCGCTCCTTTGTTGCCCCGAGGCCTCTGGACCTATAAATCCGGCCCTGGTTAGGACAGTTAGCGAGGAGGGTGACGAAATGTGTTTTTTTTTGTTCGTCGCTGCATGATTATTTGCTGACTACCAAGACAGTGTAGAAGCTGAAAGGGCCTTTTCGGCCACAGGCTATATATTTAGCTCAGAAGAAGATTTTTTTTTAGAAGTCGATTGGCAGATTACACAATTAATACTATTTGTTTTCACCGATCCTTTTTTCAAAACCAAAAGTCATTTTTAGATAAACACTGTATATGTACAGTAAACATTCAAAAGCGCATGGGCCTTAAGAGTCATTTTGCTATGCAGATTGCCGTACAGTCCGTTCATCTGTTTGTGTAAACAACACGGTACATATACACCACAGAGATCGCAGTTTTACACTTCACACACTGTCGTATCGCATCGCACTACACGAAACCGAAATATACACACATCAACACGGTCTAGGGATATTTTTAAGGCTCGTACAGACCAGCGCGACGCAACGGCGCGACGCGACTCGAACAATACAATTTCTAAAAAAACTTCACGGTATAACAATAACCGGTGTCGCGTCGCGCTGTCGCGTCGCGCTAGTCTGCACGAAGCTTTAAAAAAGCGAATTACTATCAATGTGTTAATTATTTATATGACATGTATATATTTAAAAGATACGTTATTTAATATTCTACCATTTTTTAATAATGGTTAAGGTACTTCGATTAAAATTTCAGGATTTTATGGAAAAAAAATGAAGCATAGACGGAAACCGTATATGAATTAACTTTTAATTTATGAGTAAAAACTGAAAAAAATAGAAAAATCATTTAATTTGTGTTTATAAACTTGAAGTTAGTAGTCTGAGAAAGCGCCCATGATGTTCATAACACATCGGCAACGATTCGGCATGCTCAGAACAAGGTTGTCAATGTCTTGCTGCGGAATATTGTCCCATGTCCTTCTGAGGTGCGCAAAAAGTTGATCTTCTGTAGCCAGATTTTCAGGAACTTCCTTCAGAGCTCTTCTTTGCAGCATATCCCACGCATGCTCAATGGGATTTAGATCTGGCGATTGAGCAGGCCAGTCTAAGGCCCTAACATTGTGTGTATGTAACCAAGCTGCTACCGTTCTCGCCGTGTGTGCCCGGGCATTGTCGTGCATGAGCAGGAAATCTTGCCCCATTTGTGTTCTGTGGGGCAAGATTACGGGCCCCAGCACCTGTTGGACGTATCGTTCTGCCGTCATATTGCCCCGCACCCAAACGAGATCCGTCCGTCCTCCAAGACGAATTCCTGCCCAAACCATAATTGTTCCTCCTTGGTATGGGTGAACTTCCTGAGGGTTCTGAAGACGGCTCCATCGTCCAGGAACTCGCCAAACACGCGTCCTTCGTGAATCTGGATGGAAGCCGAACCTGGATTCATCCGTGAACAGCACATTGGACCATTGCTCACGGCCCCAGTCCACGTGGTTCCGAAGCCATTCTAATCGTCGTCCACGATTGCCTCTCCGTAAAGGTGGAACCCGGAGTGGTCTACGAGAGCGTAGATTGCTTTCATGCAGTCGCCTTCTTACAGTTCCACTTGCAGCCTTTGGACCAATTGAGTCGCCGTTGCATTTGGTTGAGCTCGCGCAGTAATTTGCAAAAATCGATCTTGTCTGGGGGTAGTGATGCGACTTGGCCCCCGGTGCCTCTCCGCTACTTCACCTGTGGCACGATAGCGTGTCCACAATCTTGAAATTACATTTTGGTGGGTCCCTATGGCCTCAGCAACATTACGCTGAACAGACCCAGCTTCCAGCATTCCCACAGCTCGTAACATCTCCGCCCTCGTCAAATGTTGGCGTTGCATGGCTACAATACCTCAATTTTAACTTTATCTTTCGTTTAAAAAAAACTGCAACTAAACGTAATTCGCATTGTTTTCTAAATTTCGCACAAATGAAAATTCCCTCTCCTACACATCAAGACATTTTTATGCCACCGAAACAAAAGAATTTTCAAAAATTTGAATTTGGAATTAGTCTGTTACAAACAAATCGGTGTATGAAAGATTACAATGCGGCCAGTACTTTTCGAGTTATTTCATTGAGTATGAAATATCCCTAGACCGTGTTGATGTGTGTATTTCAATCGCTTTTGTTAGACACAGTCACACACGCATCATACGCGTGACCTTGGCCAGTTTATGTCATTGCTAAAATTCGAACAAAACTATTGTGTCCTAGTAGCACTTAGCTGTGAGGGGTTGGACTGTGATACAGCTGGCCTAGGTTCTGATCTAGTATAGAACAGCGCGTTTTTTGCAAATATTATTATTTTTGTTTGTAATAATACTTTTTTTTTTTTTATTGCTGCCTTTTTTATTAATGTTGTTATTGCAATAAAGGTTTTAGAAGAAAAAATGCGTGACAAAATTTAAAAAATATTTATTTGTTTATTTATTTATTTAACCATTTATGTACACACATTTATATAAACAGACAAGAAGAAAAGAACAGAAAAATACATACAAAGGTGATGCTTTTTCTAAAGAAATCTCTTCCAGCATACCTGCGATAGGACAGAGGGCAAAAAGAGATGTAGACACCGTGTGTAAGAGTAGAAAGAAAGTAAAATACATAAAATCAAAACAATTCATTTATTCGTTATATATATTTATTTTACATAAAGTTAACAAACTGCTTCACTTATTTATTATTACTTCAGCTAAATAAGATGTGAAATAGATAGTCAAGAAACTTTGAAGCAATTTGTATTATTTTGACATAATTAAATTATGATATAAGTACTTGAAATGAATTCATTTCACCATAAACATTAAGCTTCGATCATGATCGAAGCAATTAAGCAATAAATAAGAATATTAGATTACTAATGAAATGTACTTACCTACAAAATAAGTGATTTTAAGGTTAAGTATGGGCAATTTGCTTACATTAAGTAAGTATTTAACATTTTATTTGGTTTTAGTAAATATTGAGTTAATAGTTATTGAGGTTATAGCTTAAGTATTAATTTTCTTTACGAAAAGAAAATTGAAACTAATCCTCAAATTTTAATCCTTAAATAATAATATTACTAAAATAATGTAAACATTTTCGGTCTATCTGCAAGAAATACGACAAACATCATATTCATATTTATTTATTTGCTCAGAATGTAGGTATTACAATAGGGTGGTTACAATATTGAAGGATCCTTGTACATTCTACCATTTTGGCATGCCAACATTGATGCAGTACATCATCAAACATTGAAATATTGATACACTGGATACAACTAAAATTTATCGGCAAAAAAATCCGTTACAGAGTAGTAACATTTATTTAATAGAAGGACAGTTAGTTTATTTTTGAAAATTGTTACTGGTTCCTCTTTTATGGAATTAGGAATGTGGTTAAAAATAGCCGGAGCCATACCAAAAACACTTTTCCTCAACACAGCAGTCCTGTATCTAACTGTGCGTAACAAGTTTTGGTATTGAGATCGTAATACTGCTCGTAGGCAAGTTTTTGGGCCTTAAAAATACTCTCTCTTTCAGTACAATTGCCCCAATATATAATAACAAATCTTAAAATGGAAACGACAAGACTATGATATGCTAGTAATACTGTTTTGATATCAACTTTCTTTTTAAGATTATAAAGTGCATATGCAGATGTGCTAAGTTTTTTACAGATTGCTTCTGCCTGTGCCTTCCATGTCAGTTGACTGTCAATTAAAATTCCTAGAAATTTTGTAACATCTACTCTGTCCACATTTTGAGTATTATAATTAATATTTATATCATTGATACGAAGTCTTTGGTAAAAATGCATTATCTTTGTTTTTTTTATGTTTACTTGTAAGTTGTTACTATTTAGCCAATTTATTATAATTTTAATGGTGTAATTTATATCATTTTCATAATTTTCATTATTGTCGCATTTTAAGAGTGCCGTACTATCTTCGGCAAACAGTACCATGGGATGGCGGATTTGGCGTGGAAGGTCGTTAATGTAAATTAAAAATAACAAAGGCCCGAGGACGCTTCCCTGCGGCACACCGAATTTGATTTCTCTATTGGATGACACGTGTTTTTGTTCTAATTTAGACTTGACACATATTTTGTAAATTTCTGTCATCTGTTTGCGACCGGATAAATATGTTTTTATTAGTTTCAGGATATTACCTCACCATGTTGCATACATGCTTAAAAAAATAGTTACCACAAATTCGTGCAATTAAAGAATCTGTTGTTTATTACAGGTAATATTTTAAGGTTAAAATAAAGCAGTGTCCCAGTTGAAGTCTAAATATTCTCGTGCGAAACTAAAACGTTCTTGTTAATGCGTTTCTGTCTAAAACTGTTTTTTAGCTGATCTTCGGTGGTGCAAGCCTTCAGAGTGCATGGCAAACGGTTCATAATGACGTGTTTAATCATACAGAAAAATGTCTCGTTGATATGAAACCATTTGTTTTATATTCATTAGGTATGTGACGTCGCTGCTCCTCGATAATAAGACTCACAGTATTTCTCTAGAACAAAGAATAACAAAGTATTTATTACACATAATAATTATTTATCATTCACTAATCGAATTAAACCTCATAATGAATTTAAAACATTATTTAATTAGGCATCTTCTGAGTAAAAAGATTAACAATACCTTTGATTTAGATTTATGTTTAGTAAAATATGAAATACTTAAATTATAACACTCACACTTAGTCCAGTTTCATTACATATTTCTGTAAATTACATCCACTTTTACACAGCGCAATAATATTTGATCTCGCTTCTACATTTAATAGGTCCTGTCTTTAACTACGAAATTGCCGTTTTGTATGAAAAAATTTAAACGAATTTTTTTAGTAGTCTGTAGGCGCAAGGTCTGGTGAGTAGGGCGGATGACGGAGAGCTTCCAACCCCAGTTCTTGCAACTTGGAGACCGTCTGCTGTGCAGTATGAGGTCGCGCGTTGTCGTGCAGGAGCAGCGGAGACGAGCGATTGACCAATGCTGGTTGGAGATGTGCCAGCTTCTCCATCATTGTGTTCAGTTCTTCACAGTACACATCTGCAGTAATGCTCACCCCGTTTGGTAAGAAGCTGTGATGAATCACACCGGCGCTAGACCACCAAACAGTGACCATCAATTTTCTAGGGGTAAGTATTCGTTAAGGGCATTGTTTAGGTGCTGAACCAGGATCTAACCAACTTGCTGAGCGCTTGCGGTTATCAAACAGAATCCATTTTTCATCGCAGGTAACAATGCGGTTCAAAATTCCTTCATTTGTGTGTCTGTTGAGCAGTGCAAGGCACGTCTCGACTCGTACTTCGCGCTGGCGATCATTGAGTTCGTGGGGCACCCATTTGTCAAGCTTTTTTATCTTGCCAATTTGACGCAAATGGACCAATATTGTTTTGACGCTAACGTCGAAAGCTGCTGCTAATTCAGCCGTAGATTGTGTATCATCAGCTTCCACAATCGCCTTTAATTCGTAATTGTCGACCAAAGTCTTCGGACGACCGCGAGGTTCATTTTTCAGGTCGAAATTTCCAGAACGGAAGCGAGCAAACCAATAACAAGTGGTGCGTTGGTTTGTAGTGTTAGCTCCGTAAACGTCGTTGATGTTGCGTGCCGCTTGTGCCGCGTTGCTGCCACGACGGTACTCATATTCCATAATTACTCGAATTTTTAACGTATCCATGATGACGAAAAAGATTGAAATGCGATGAAAATGTAACACTAATCAATAAACAAATGACTACTTTTGGAAAAAAAAAAATAATTTGTAATTTGAATTCTTATCCAAACGAAAATTATTTTGATTTGAAATGGCCAGTACTGCAGAACGGAAATTTCATAGGTAAAGACCATATATTTGACTGCATTTTGAAAATAATAACCACAACACCCCTAATAAATTTAAATACTCGTCACCAACAATAATCACGAACTAACAACATTCTATTAGGTGAATACTCGTAACGAACAGCATCTGTCTACCTCACAGAAATCGAAATAATTTACTTAGTTTTTGTGTCTACCTACTAAACTTTTTTATTTATGTGAACAAGACGAATGAAACAAAAAACTAATGATTATCGACTACTACTTGTCCATATTAAAAAGAAATAATGAATTATAAATAGTAATTATTTAAACAAACAAACCGCAGGTGAGATTCAAACCCTCAACTCGCCATAAACACACTTACCAAAGCACGTTAACCACTGAGCTAACAAGCCATATAGTTTGTTGGTAGAAATTGTGAACTAGTATGAGTTGCAGACAAAGTGAGTGTGTGTGCGTGTATATAGTATTGTAGCAACTTATAGAAGAAGGTCGTAAGTCAATTCGACACGTCAGTCTATTGCTTTCTGAGATTGCTTATGGACTTATGAACGCTACTGTACTTAAAATAATTATTTATCGTAAGTTCATTAAACCAAGGAGTTATATTTTATAAAACAAACTCATTATTGTAATAATTGTTAAGAATTCTCAAATTATTGTGATCTCAGTAAATAATCATGATTCAAGGTTAAATGATATTAGATTTTATAAAGCTAAGTATAATTTTAAGTTCTAACATGAAGAATAAAAGTTGAAAACATAAGATTTTTTTAAATACACTAAGTACTACTCGACACTACTCTACTATTCATTACACTTACTCGATTAATTCATTAACAGTCCATTTTTGAAGGAAAAGGGAAAGTTATCCTGATTTGATCAATCCGGTCGGATCCGGCCGGATCGATGAAAATCCAGCCGGATCCGGCCGGATTAGAAATGACCACACCGCGCTCCGTCCGAATGTCAAGACTTCCTTAACGTCGAGGTCGCGCGACGAATTAAGTAAACAAACTCCTTATAGGCGTTCTTATTCCTATGTTTTAGGAGTGTGGTCCACCTTGCACGCTCCACGTTTTCCTTTAACTAATATGGTAAAATAAAGTAGATGAAGTGATTAATAGTATCGTTGACACAGGAAGCTGACCACCAGTCCACCGATACATGATAGATACCTAATATTGCTTTGTGTTTTGTAGGAATGTTTACTTTGAACTTGAGGAGAGAACAGTGCCGAATTAAGCCAGCGCGGGGTTTGTAGCACATTCTACCTAGGGACTATGGTAAAACTTCGGTTATTTTAAGTTCTAAAATTTAGGAGATAACAAGTCAAATCAATGTTTCTAGACAACTGTTCTGTTCCTAAACAATTAAGTAGGTACTATACTATCAACAATACTAACTGTAGTAGGTACTTTTTTAAAACCTTTATAATTCATTTTTAGTATAGCTGTGCGTCAGTGATTTAATTGTAATTATTATAAGAGAGTTGATTACAAGAGCGAGTGTAGCTAGCTCGAAATTGTTTGCACCTCGGATAGTCTAGCCTTCCTATTGACCATTTATACCGAAATAGGAGTTATCACAGGAGTAACTTAGAGAAACTAAAATGCAAGACCGAGCGAAGCGATGTCAATTTTTTTTTGAACGCCGTTTGTTTGAGTGACCTTAAGGGTACACTAGTCGACGGCTCGAACTCGTTGGTGGGCGTAACTAATAAGCATGCTAATTAGTCTAATTATATGTTTTATTAATCGTAAATAGTTCTGAGCAGGAAACTCTATGGTACCTACTGGCCGATCTTGTAAGACAAATGTTTTTAACCTACTTCAAAAGGGAGGATTTTATTATAATTGATGGACTTCCGTGTGACTAATAACTGATGGTAAGCGATGGTGTGGTCGACGATGAAGCATGCCTAGATGTAGTAAGACACCCAGATTATAGCCATTAGGAAGCACAGACTCCGGCAGGAAATTCCAGTCCGCATAGTAAATTATTCCCGAAACGCGTTGTCCGATGATGGCACGGGCATGGCGGAATTAAATTGTGCAGTCCCGACGCCCACCCGAGATGGAACAGATACAACCCGACCGCCTTGACACTCGGCGGCGTTGTTCAAGACTGAACCTTTGAGTCAACCAGTGCTTTGTTGCTGATCAGCGTCTTGGCCTGTTCCTCAATCGACTCACCTTTGCTAGGATTTCCAACTTTTTGTCAGCTAGTTGAGTCTTTGTCTAGATGTAGTACGACTTAAATGAAGGGTGGATGTCAACGTAACGCCAAGAAGCTCAAGATACCCCGTAAAACTATTTTATTTCAGTTGGAGCATTGATCTGTCACGTAGACCTATATATGGGAGAGAACATTTTTCCAATGCAGAGTTTAGTTGTCCTTTAAGGCTCTTGCGGTCAGGCAAACCAACGCATGGTTTCACTATTGCGATGGCCACACTGACGCTTGATGCCACGGCCCACGCTGCATGACAAATATCTTGTCACTAAGTGAGTCTCCAAGTGCATCCCGCATCGACGGCGTCTCCAAAATAAACGTATTAAATGAAAAGCAGATCTCCTAGCACCTGATACCTAGCATCCAGTTCAGCAAGCCACACTGCACGGTCGAGCTACGCTACACTCACCCAGCGTAGTGATACGGAACATTTGCACCCCACGATTAGCTCGATCGGCGATCGGCGTGTTACTTATTGTGTGGGACGGTAGGTCATCAATTCGTCATCATACCAGTAGTAGTATTAGGTATTGAGGTCGGCGCAGCTGACTTTCGCTGTGGCGGAGGTATCGTCAATACATACATTTTATTCGATTATATTGAAGTTTATACCGCCATCACAACATGACCCAGTCATTATGAAAACAGTAACATTAAGTTTGTGGTGAGACCGGTCGAGGGACCCGCCCGCCCCGCCCGCACCACGCACCCCGCACCTCTAGCGGTAACACCTCGGCGACAAACAATGAGCTATAAACAGACTTGTGATGAGCTGATGGCAATGGACATTAGTGGAACGACATGAGCGGTAATAACGAGGAGCAGCGGGTGTCGCCGCGGGGGACGGGGGAGGGGGGCGAGGGCGCTGCCCAATTTATTACAACTTGGTACTAACCGACTTCATGCCCACATTACCAACTGCGTCAAGCGCGCACCTTATTTTTTTTACACGTTTTATTAGCTTGACCTGATTCTACAATATCTATCTATGTAACGGAATCATCATCAACTTCAAGACATTCGATTAACTTGAAAATTTGCACACGTATCAAGAACCGATGACTTAATACAATTACTTCATAACTTTAGCCGCTGATCTGATGATGGAGCCAGGAGGTGGATAGTGGTCTTCAGTAGCTCTTAGTAAGCCCTTCATGTTTCAGGTCATACGATTCATTTTGATGAGGCCAATAGATTTCAGTTGATGATGGAGCCTGGAGGTTAATAGTGGATTTCTTTAGTGGCTACTAATAAACCGGTCAATTGATAACTTCCTTGACTTTAGACTTATTAACTAAATGAAGAATATACTAGACAAAAAAGAAAAAATTAAAAACAAGTTAAAAAAAATTACGCACTAAAAATTATAAAATAATTAAATTGACTTGTATATCCAATGATTAAATCAAAAAGCCAATAGCGATTTATAGTTGTGAGTACTTACAATTAATTTAAACATAGCGCTCTTATACAAGTCAATTTAATTATTTTATCATTAATAATGCGTGATAAAAGCATACATATACCGACATAATAAATAGTACCTCCGTAACATAATAGATATGATTATGTGGTTCAGGTATTTACTTCTTTTTAAAAAGTAAGTCTGTTTTGTTTACAGCCTGTACAGACGCCAGCACATCAACCTACTACAATCTGACAAATTTCTTTAATCGATTTTAAACTTTATCACTAAAGTATAAGGTTCAAAGTTGATTGGGATAATTTGACAGTTTCGGGTAGGTTGACCTGCTGGCGTCTGTACCACCAACCAAACATGCGTAGTACAGTTTACTCGCCCCCTTCGCGCGGCGTGCTTGTAATGTGACACATGACCGGTTGAAGAGCTATCATGTTTTCATCTGCTGCAGAGATCAGAGCACTGACTGCCGTGTTTCAGAAGCGCGTTGCTAATGAGCGCGTACGTCAAGTTCTGGTTCGCAGGAGAGATGCCAAGCAAGCGGGGGGAGGGGGCGCGGGGGCGCGGGGCGGGCTGACTGCCGGCCGGTGTGAGTGCGCCGCGTGCCGCTGGAGATGCATCGTTGGTAATAAATTAATAGTAATTTAGATGATTCCAGTCCTTGCATGCGGCAGTGGTTGCTCCCTATCGAGTATCGATTGGTTCCGCGCGGCGGCGGCGGCAATTAATAATACTGGCGTGCAAACAGACGTCGATCTATAACGTATCATTAATTCATCAGCGCGCGCGCACTACTCGTACCACTCTCAATAAGTTGAACCAATTCACTGTCGTTTTGACTTTGATCCAGTTCTGCTGAATCGTATTATTCGTTTAAATATGTACATACTTAATGTATATAAGACGTTGTGCAAAATACTAGATTTTTCGATTTGTCGTTAAGTAGATAAAATATGTCTGCATAATTCATGTTAATTGTAGACTAGAAATAGACTAATCTAGGACATAAAAGTATAGATCTTGTCTTATAGGAAGGATACCTAATTAATTAATACAAATGCCACAGCTTTTATGCGAAATAAATAATATCCTAAAAATATAGTACCAACTAGGTATAATAATACTTAGCGAACCAAGAGGCGGGTGAAAGATATAAGCGGGACACGCCTGATAGAAAATTGCATTATTGTACTCGTATGTAGCAGGATTAATTAGTACCCATAACTTATTTATTTAGCATGATCTTCATAATACCCGGAGCGCTTGTGTCAATTATGTATTTATTATTCTACGTTGGTACACTACTTGACAGCTTGCTGTGCGGAGTCTTGAGTATGTGTAACATAGGGCGAGTAGCGCGTAGCGTGTAACCCGTAGCGTCTGGGCGAGGCACCGTAGCTTGTAGCCCGTAGCTTGTAGTGCACGTAGCTTGTAGCAAATTATTCGTAGCCTGTTCAAGTTCCAAAAAGTGCAAGTACCTTCGTAGTTGAAAGTACCATGTAACGTGTAGCGCGTAGCTTGCAGCGAGTTTCTCGTAGCGCGTAGCACGTATCTCGTAGCACTTTGTTCGCCTATTGCGTTGCATGTAGCGTGTAGGTCGTAGCGCGTAGCTCGTGGAACATCACAACTACATGCTGGACTGTACGAGCTACGCGCTTCACGCACATCACTAGTCTAGTACATTCTACACCAATGCACGTAGACCGCGGCGCGCTGCTTGTAGCTTGTAACGTGTATCACGTACGGTGTAGCACAGATGGTAGCCACGTAGTTTGTAGCGCGGAGCGCGTAGTAGACAGCGTCACGTAGCGTGTAAAAAATAGCCCACGCATATGCGTGTGCCTTGTCACAGGGCAAAGGCAGGACAGCGCTTGGTATTTTGATAGTGAATATATAGTGTTTGTTTTAACCATGCAATTCTCAAAAAGTACAATGGCCACCAGTGGTGTCAATTTAAGTGGAAGCAATCGGGAATTATAATCCTCGTGAGAATGAACTAAGCGCATACCACCGCCGCCGACCCTTCTCCCGTCGCCACCTTGTTCTGTGCATACAAATGCTAATAGTTGGTATTATTTGGTTTATTTTTGAACGGGTAAACAATATTTAATAAGCAAAAGGTGCATTTAAGTCAAAGTCACGTACTGTCTGTTGGTCTTTTCCCGCATTCGTAAATACGGTCGCAACAACGCAATAGCCTGACAATAAATAACGATTGGTTCATCGGTCTGCCATGGAAATAACTTAAGACGTTACAATAGAACCATAAATGCAACGCGCGATAACAGAGCAGACAACGCTCGAGCCGCCAGCTGTGCGGCTCTAGATACCTGCTGCTCACACTGCACTCATATGAAACGTAGCGGTGGCAAGTGCGCGAGGGATGCCGTAATGTTACTTATCAGTAAGGTATTCGCTTATTCAGGGCGCACTATCGCCATGCACGCACCGCACTAGTGCGCCGCGGTGCCGCCACGCTCATGTACTGCAGCGATGTCGCGTAATTATCAACAAACACAACGGTTCAAAACTCATACCAACGAGGAAAATAGTGTTTATTCTTATTTTTACAAAAATTATGTTTATTCAATGTCACTTCTAGTGCTGAAGCTAATGTCGGTATTATATCTAACGTGACATTACTACGTTAAATTATGTTGCACCCAGCAATAATATTCAACAAGTAACAAAGATATTCCATGGTTCGTCTATTAGACAACAGCAATGAAAACAACGAGTCAGTACGAGTATCTGGTCAGTCCTCAAATAACAAATTTAAAAAATAAAGTTCTTACCGGAAACTGTAAGTGGCACGTGGGCCGCGAGCCGACGCAGACCGACTGCCACCGCTGTGGTTGCAGCTACTGCTTCGACGCTTGCACATTGGAAGAATGCCCCGTCCGGCCAGAGAAGCCCTGAACTCTCGGTGCCGTCCGCGGTTCCATCCATGGTCGAGACAAAGAAGTTGTAGGGTGTAACTTACAGGGACTTGAGGAGGCTCTCGACTCGACGTGCCGTAAGTATCGTGATGTATTATACATTTATAACATTCACAACCGCTAGTTGGTAGCGCGTGGCGCGGGACCGGCGCGCGCGGTGCAGTAGCAGCTGCCTTGCATCGGAGACACACCCGTCACCACTCTCTAACAGCGCAAACTAATCAATACAGAACACCTCCTAATGTCGACCTATGTATGCTTGTAATTAAATTCAATCAAAAGCAATGATTCCAATGTTAGTTCCGTCAGACGGTGTAGAAGACGGCGGCCGGTTCGAGTATTAGTAAAACAACTATACTTAGGGTACTTTTGATATTATTTCTGTTCTATGCTTTTGACCTATACAGATACTAAAGCAAAGACTGATGATACAATAGGATACTCATTATTATGTACCCATACAAACTACAGATATCTATTTATTGTAGAAATTTTAGAATGATATTATGATGATATCTATTAAAGAATGTTAGTGTATTTTAGTGATAGTTTTATACACGTTGTATTGAATAAGGAGACACTAGAATTCGTCGAAAAAACGGTTTTCCTGGGAAACACGCTTGACTCAAAATTACAGTGGGGTCCTTTTTTTTTTTGATTACGGGGGGAAATCCTCATGGATGTCCTCCGCCCTGGGGAGGGCGGAGGGGTCTGTCAGACTCTTACTGACTAAAACCACCCCGGTGTTCCGTCTCACACTTGCACCGGGGATCACGGGATCTAATGCGACATCCGCGATCCCCGGCTAGTTCCGGCCCGCCTCTGCGGGCCACCTCGAGTTAGGGGGGAGTGAGGTGTTAAACTCCCTCCTTACGTCATAGAGAGGCGCGCGTGAAACACTACGCGCCACCATCTCGGGTCCTAAGGAGTAGGGGACGACGGATTTCCCCTGATCCGTTGCCCCTGGACCCATTTAGGGAGGCTGGAAGAGGGCATTATCCGCCCTCCGCCGACGCCCGGTGCGTCTGCTGCGGATCGGGTTAGCGGAAGCAATCTCCCGCTCCCTTTCCGCAGTCTCCTTCTGCGAAATGACTGTTTCGCAGAAGGATACCACCGCGTCCCAGGACTCCTCGCTGCCGACCATTGAGTTGACAACGGCCGGCAGCGACAGGTCACTGCCGACACCTGAGATGAGGGCACGGCGCGGCTCCTCCCAAGCGGCACACTCTGCCAGCGTGTGCCGAGCCGTGTCCTCCCGACAGACAGTGGGGTCCTCACTTAACATCACTTGCAGGGCGGCTGAGTTCAGCCGCTTACGCTGTTTGGAAAATCCGCCAACTAACAGACGTGGATACCGCGAGACTGGTCTATTTTAGTTACTTTCATAGTATCATGTCTTACGGTATTTTGCCATGGGGTCGGGCCGCAGATATTGATTCTATCTTTATTCTGCAAAACAGGGCTACCAGAGCCATCTACAACAACAAAATTTAAAACTTGTATTAAACGCACACTATGTAGACAAGCATACTATAAGTTGGATGATTATATCATAGATAAAAATGCTTGGCTTAATCCTACTTAGTCCTGCTCCACAGCCACTTGGGCTCACTAGTTAACATGTTTATTTTTGGAAGAGTTGCTTCCCCTTTTTTATTTTTTCTGACTTTACGAACTTAATGTTTACTTTTTATTTTTATTTAATCAAGTTTTAATTGTTGAATACTCCTATAGATGATAATAACTATGTATTTTCTTTCTTTTCGGTAGTAAAATTATTTTAATCTCACAAATACATTGCTGTATGCGCTGCTGAATGGGTCGCACACACCTTGGATGATAGCTTGAAATGATAAGTCACGGGTAGCCAAAGAACGCTGATTACTGTCGCTGTACACTATGTAGTACTGTCGCTTTACACTATGATTTGTGTAAGGCGACGGAAAAGTGCTGATCTATGCAATGCGCGCGTGCCCTGTACGATCCATGACTCGTACAATTGCAAACTATAGTTTTGTATGATTTAGAAGCTTTTTTTTTAAATTTTTGTATATTAGAGTACCATGGAGCCGTTTACTATGATATTATGTTGTATGTTGACTTGAAAGAGCATGGCAGTTGAGAGTATGTCATGCTCACTTAAATATCTCGCTGATCGTGGCGAGTGTGTTGGATCATTCGGTTCCCTACAAAATGGTTGAGCTGGATGGTGCTGATCCACGCGTTATGTTCGTGAACGGGCGCCATCGGTGGAGACTGGTCATCTCTTATCTGCCAGAGCTTATTTTTAATCGTATATTTTTTAATCGTTTTTTATTATTATTGTTTTTTTACATTGTTCTCACATATAGAAGCAACAAGAGTAATGTACCCAGGATTTTGTAATTTTTCTATATTTAAAAGAGTCTCCTTGGAGTTTTTTGCCCGTTCTTCTCCATAGAGATATACGTTTTGGAATGGGGAACTAGCTTCAACTTTCTGACTAAATGACCGACTCTTTGACCATTCAAAAGTGCCTGTAAATGGTTTAATTGAAATAAATGCTTTGAGTTTGAGTTAATTTCGCGGGCTACCCTGACGCTTTCGCCTTAAGCCTGACGCAGTTGTGGGAGAGCCCACAGGACATTATATACCTACCCTGGCACGGTCGAGCCGCACCGCATTACACTACATCGTTTTCGTACCTTTTGTATGAGCCATCACACTACAGGCCGCCGCAGTCGGCCGCGCCGCAGGTTCTTAGGGTTCCGTACCCGAAGAGTTGCAAACGAACCCTATTACTGAACCTCCGCTGTCCGTCCGTCCGTTTGTTTGTCAGCGGGCTGTATCTCATGAACCGTAATAGGTAGACAGTTGATATTTTCACAGATTGTTTATTTCAATTACCATTGTGACATCAAATAATATTTTTTTAATAAAGATAAAGTTAAATTAAAGGAGGTCCCCATACAAGAAACGTGTTTTTTGTTGGATCTTTTAATACGGAACCTTTCGTGTGCAAATCCGACTCGCACTTGGCCGGTTTTTGTATTGACATGCGGCTATCATGTGCCAACATTAGGATATTATGTGTTAATGCGAGGCAAGTGCCGATTCTCTTGTACACCGAACTAAACTAAACTATCACTAAAATTCCTTACTTTTGGTTATGAGAATCTTAAAGCTATGCTGAACTATATAAAAAATCTCTAATTTAAAAATTATTTTGACACAACTAAAATAGTATTTGACAATCGCGACTCCACGTGGTACATACTTGTTTGAGCCGGAGGCGCACAGGGCGGGCAGCCTTGGCGTGTTTTATTTGTAATTTTTCACTTTTTGCATGGACAATATGATAAAATATTACCTACGTTTTGAGTATTAGGGGTATAAGGGTTTGATAAAGGGCGTCGAAATTTTCATTATTTTTGCGATAGGACACACCATTTTCGAGATATAAGCAAAAGAAAAGAAAAACATATACAGTACTGTTTTTGCACGTGAAGTCGAGGTGTTCGTGTCAATTTTAGTTCATTACAACTAATAGTATTCCACATCATTTTTAATCGCGATTAAAAATGTTTAGGTTAGGTCAGGTTAATTTTTTTTTTATTTAATTTTTTTGTTGAAAAACGTCAAATTCAGAATAGCAAAATTTACATTTTCACTAAATTAAAATCTCAGTGCCATCTTAGTGCTGTCAAACTAAAATATAGTTAAGTTGTGTCACTTTAGTCTACTTCAGAATGGGAAATCACCGTTTGACAGCAATAAACAAAATTTTGGTGATTTTTTGTCTACTTTAGAGGCATTTGTGACGAGAGAATCGGCACCAATATCTAGCTAATAAGAAGTTAAAATAATCTCTCAGTGAGCAATACAGCAATACTCATCACGTGGCCTTGTGTCCATCATTTTGTGTTGTGTTGTTGTCATCAGGTAATGGTTCCTGTTCCGACACCTGCGACAGTGTGCAAGTCAATAATCATCTCATATTATTCTCAAATTGTTTGAATACATAACAAGTTAACACATATTTGGGTAATAAGAGTAAATGTTAAGGCTTGAGGTTCGTTTATCGTTTACTTAGAGGTGGTTATCACATGCCGCCGAGCCGTGGGGCGCTCGTTAGTGCCTGCTGTAATATAACTTTACGTGGAAGGCTAATTTTATACATAAATCACTTGAGTTTATAGACTTTTAAAAAATGTTCTACATATTTCCATTATATTTTATAATTCCTTAGAAACTACGACTCGTGAGGATTCAAAACAAGCAAAGAACTCGTCCCCATATCGCCCCCTTTGATAAATAGAGCCCTTTATTTACAGGTAGTCGCGTTAATCCCGTTTCTCAGCAAAGGAAGTTATATAGAAATGAACTGTTTTTATTGTTAAGAGATGAATGTTTTTTTAGTTTTTCTTCAACCAAGTGTAATGAACGATTATTACAATACATAATTAACCAGTTAAGCATAGTGGACCCGTCTGAGACTTTGATAAAACAGTTAAAAGATGTCGTTAAAGTGTTTGTGGCAAAGCTTTTAGCTAAATGGCGTGAATGTAAACATATGTTCGAACAAAAATGACGTTGGCAATTTAAGGCATATTTCTATCGTACCAGCATTTAGCAAAATATTTGAAAAGCTAATACTCAAGCAGTTGCTAATCCATTTTAATTTAAATAGCCTCCTTCATAATGAACAATATATTATGGCTTTACGACCCTTTGGTCGTTCGACTACAGATGCGGGTGTTGCTCTGCTGAAACACATATTTAACGCATGGGAGAACTCGCAAAATGCTATTGGGCTTTTCTGTGATCTCTCCAAAGCCTTTGATTGCGTGCACCATGACACGCTTTTGCGTAAACTGCGTCATTACGGTGTGCAAAATGAAGCTCTCAACCTTATAAATTCTTATTTACATAATAGATCCCAATGTGTAGATGTTAATGGTGTGAAATCTTCCGGGCTACCAGTTCAGTTAGGTGTACCTCAAGGCTTAATACTGGGTCCATTCTTGTTCTTAGTCTATATCAATGACTTACCATTCTATTTAACACATTAACTGCCAGAGTAATAATGATAAAAATCACAAAAAAAAAATGTGCCAATTGATGTTATGGGTCTAGATATACATAGTATTAAATTTTGGGGTCAATCGGAGGCAGGGTTCCGTAGAAAATAAAAAAAAACTTCACGAGGTCACCGGTACCCTACATGGCGCACAGAAGTAATTATGTTGATTTCTGTTACCAAGGCGCCGTGCGGTCATCTCTCCGGGCACCCGCGCACCTCAGTCGCTTACACGCGCTATCACGGAACGGATGTTACGTTATGTCATTTTGCGATTACCACTTTCTTTTGTCGTACGTACTTAGTAAACAATGTCCGAGTTAGATACTTTGATATAAACTCTGAGGACTTATTTTTTACCCAGGATAATTTATATGAAATTGATTTACTGGAAAAGATGCCTGGATCATGTTTTGCGAAAATACAACTCAACAAGGAATTGTAGAATTCCGACGTCAATTAGTGGAATATCTAGTAGACTCTGGTAAAAATGAAACCGAAAATGAATCTATTTCTAAGAGACCTAAAAGACTGAAACATACATTAAAAGCAAAGGAAGGCAAAGTAAGGCAATCCAGGCGCTTCTGTGTAGAATGCTACAAAACCAGTGTCACGACGTTTGGATCAAGACTTGCTAAAAACCAGGCAAAAAAAGTGGCAACCTATTGTGCTGAATGTCCTGGACTACCCCACTATTGTCTTCAATGTTTTAATAAGTGCCATCGGTATTTGTAATTGTAAGAATGTGAACTTCTTTTTCAGATATATAGTTTCCTTTCTTTTTTTGGTTTATTTTTCAGATTAGTTGGCAATTTTATACTAAAAGGTAAAAAAGTTTAATTTTACTACTCGTTTTATTATTCTTCCCATACCATTAATAAATACGTTTGGATTTTAAAAAAATGTTATGTTCTGGGATTTTTAACGTTATTGAATTATAACTTCTAGTTACAGCTATATGTAAGCGGGCACGCCCTTTATGCCTGGAGGCTTTTATTTAGATATAGTTTTCGTTAAGTTATTTTTATTTCTGCTTGAGTATAGTTCTCGATATTTTTGGTTGGTATATTGGCGTGTGCTAGCTGTCATAAGGCTATTAATTTTATAATTTAAATTATGTTTTGTGTTGCGTAATGTAAATATCATTTTGCATACTATTATATATAATCATTTTTTTCTAACTGAACAGACAGCTGTGCTGCTGGGGAGTTTGTTGCGCCACTTCTTCTTCCCAGCTAAAGCACTAGGAAGTGGTGAAGGGTGGGCGTTTTGGGGGACTGTCTTATGTAATTTTGACGTTCGAAAAGTGCTGATTCTCAGCCTAGTTTGAATAAATGACTTTTGAATTTTGAAATTTTGAATTTTTCTAATTGGGGTTTGTTCCGAAACATGATTCCGGTACTACCGTACATAATCTTTTTATTCAAAGTAATTATTATGCTATCAGCATGTACCACTTCTGTATACTTACCTTACGACCATGCAGAATCACACCCACTTTTCTCTGTGCTAATCAGATAAGACACTCACTTTGCCACCTGCGACTATTCGAGTCCCAGTCCAGTAATGTATGAGGAATACATCGCTCACAGCAACGCATTGCTTAGGACTCTATTTGACATCACAATACATGTTACATGTTGTAATCACATAACATAATATTACGCCTGTATGCACATGCGGTCAGCAGGTCTACAGTTCACAGTTTCCCCCGTTTTTTCGTCAGTTATGTTAAAGTCCCGTGTAGTAGGGGCAAGCCTATTGCCATCAACCGGTTACAAATCCAGGCTTTGACTGCGACTAAGAATTTACTAATGGCAAGTTTAATCAGCCTATAATGTTTCCGCTGCTGGGTCATAGGCCTCATCTCTTCGAGAGGGAGTGGGCCGTCATCTACCACGCGGGCCCAGTGCGGGTTGGTAGTGTCACATGTCTTCGAATTGTTGGTTCTAGGACATGCTGGTTTCCTCACGATGTTTTCCTTCATCGTTTTGAGAGCTGTGGTGACAAAAATATTTACACAAAGTATAGCGCCCGCCTGGGTTCGAACTCACGACTTGTAAGTCGGGGCCGTTACGACGGGGCCATCACTGCTCTCAGGAAAAAAAACCCATTAAAATTAACCCGACTTGTAAGCGAACCCCAGGACTTACCGCTCCTCGAATAGTTGTCAAAGTCAAAGTCAAATCATTTATTTGAAATAGGCCCTTTGAACGTCAAAATTTAACAAACTTTGCAACTTTGACGTTCAAAAAGTGCTGATTCTCAGCCTAGTTTGAATAAATGACTTTTGAATTTTAGCCTGCGGTTTCTGCTCATGTGTCACATCACATACGACCAATATACAGGGTTTATAGAATCATATATGACTACAACAATCAAATTATAAAAACAAAATCTGAACATGAAAGTTATAATGAACACAATATAGTGTCAAGAACAAACTGACTTAGAGGAACCGTCTTGCCTGTATTGTCCCACTGCACGACAAACGCTCACGGTCCGCCACCAAAGATCTGCCACGACTCCGGGTGGTTCTTTTAATCCACAGCGCATCAGACATGCGACGACTTGTCCGGCCCAATGCCCCACAAGCTCAGCAGCTCTCTGGGTCTGGGTGACGGCCGTTACTTAATTTGACGCACAATTATTGTTGTCCATTCTATATGTTACGTTTGAATTCCTCTTGGATACTGCGCTCTATTGTGAGGCGCGTCCTCTGAGCTAAAGCGTCACAGACCAGCTTTTAGCGCTGTATATGTGAGTATACGGAGAATTAAAAGAGTAACGGTGGAGTTTCTTGCCCATTCTTCTCCATACGAAAACTACCTTTTGGAAGGGGCAACTAAAATCAATTAATTTTTTTTGTAAAATTTGACGTTCATAAGTGCCTTATACGGGCCTATTTGAAATAAATGATTTGACTTTGACGTTGACTTTTGAATCCACACATTCTTCGTTTGTGACATTTTGGTAGATCTCCCTTTGAAAAATCTGGCCTTGTCCTGTCCGTCTTTGTCTTGGTAGCTTAATTTTGCCCATATTATCCAGGGCGAAATCTCCTCATTCTCATCCTCAAATCATCTTTTGATGCCGTTTGTTCCATGCCGTTGTGAATTCAGCCTTAATCAAAATCCGAGAGTCGACTTGTTTAATACTATGAGCATGTACCACCGCGGACACTGATGGTGAACCTACAAGTAGTTGTTCCGGGTCTGGCTGTTTGTGTATGTGAGTTTAAATGTTTGTAAACGCACCCACAATACAGGAGAAATTCCCAGGTTGGGGCAAAGTTTATTTAAAAAAAAAAAACAACTTTATTATTAAGGGCATAAGGTTAAAAAGTGGTCAACTTTCGAGGAAATATTTAGGTAACTTTTTATCCAATACTAGCGACCCGCCCCTGCTTCGCAATGGCGACATGTCAAAACATTTAGATTTCTGTGCTATAAATAAATATTATTGTTTTATACACATAAACCTTCCGAAATAATCCGGAGCTCTAAATGATGGTGAAAACCGCATCAAAATCCGTTGTGCGGTTTAGAAGAACATGTGAACGGGCCTTGCAATAAAATAAAAAGTGGTCTATATTGTCTATGATCCTACAATTTCTTTTGGTTGATCTGGATAACGGATATATGAAAAAATTGTGAATCCTTCTCCATTAGTGGAGTTTGGACGTCCAAATACTTAATTATTAATGGTTTTCAGTCTCAACCACCTTTTGATGACAGTGGGGTACCGTTATCAAACGGCAATAATCGTAGTTCCTTAATAGCCGAGGAAAGAACATTGACCCCTATCAGTTGTTGCGCCACGCCGTCAGCCATAATTATTTAACTGCGCATAATTTTTAATCTGTGATATCTTTTTGTTTTTATTTATCTTTTTTTTTTCAGCCTCAACCACCACCCCGCTGTCATCAAACGGCAATAATTGCAGTTCCATAATAGCCGAGGAATGGTCATTGACCCCTGTCTGTTGACATTGCGCCACGCCGCGCCGTCAGCCATAATTATTTCACCGCGCGTAATTTTAAATCTGTGATATCTTTTATAGTATTCATTCAAATTATGTGACGTCCAGGCAAATTTTAATCTTAATTAAATGGTCAATTTTAATAACATATTTTATCGGATAAGGATTAAAGGCTCCGACAGACTAGCGCGATTTATCGCACTACGACGCGACACCGGTAATTGTTCTACCGTAAAGTTTTCTTAGAAATTGTTTTGTTAGAATTGCGTCACGCTACGTCATCGTCGCGCCGGTCTGCACGACGATTTATAATATATTGGTCAAAATAGGTTCGAAAATACAATAAAAAAAAAACCTGATAGACAAAAATGTTTACTGTGGGTCATCCTTAGAAGATAGACATATGATTATGCTATCGCGGACTTTTCTGTTGATCTTGATAAGATTTACAATCCAGTAGCAATTAATTTTATCTATCTGTTACGGTTTAGTCAGCGCACGCCATGTAAGCGCTCTAAAAAGTGCCTTTTTCACGACTTGACAAAACGTCAAGTTTCAGTAGTACGTTTACGTTTAATATAAAATAATTATATATGTTACTGTAAAAGCCCGAATTGCGGTAAATCTTAGAATTTACCGGTAAATCCTAAGATTTACTTACTGCGGTTCGGGCATTTACAGTAATATATGTATGTATATAAACCTTCCGGAATACATTCTCTAAATTATGTTAAAAACCTCATCAAAATCCATTGCGTATTTTAGAAGAACAACGCGGACATACACACAAACGCGAAAAGCGACTTTGTTTTATAATATGTATAGATAAGAGAAAAACTTACAAAAAGCATAGCTGATTCTGGTCGCCCCTTCCAAAAGGTAGTTTTCGTATGGAGAAGAATGGGCAAGAAACTCCACCGTTACTCTTTTAAAATGTTTTCACAGTATATTGTAAGAAAAAAGAAGAAAAAAAAAAGAAAGAAAATACGTTTATTCTGCACAAACAAATAGCACATTTAAATAAAAATACACAAAAACAAAAGTAGCCAAAAGCTACTTACTTAGCTGTATTGTATACATTAATAATATAATTATATGTGAAGACGATAGGTAATAGGTAATACGGGCTGGAATCCGCAACTCCACGTCAAAGCGCGTTTTTTGTGTTTGGGTAGGAAAATCGGTTATCGATCCACCCCAGCTCCTCAAAGAAGACCATCAATGCCTTGGTGTCACTGACAATCTCACGTAGGGTACCGGAGTTGCCGAAGTACTTTGCCGTGTATGTGGCGACCAACGAGCAGTTTAAGAGCACATAAACTGCTGTCTTGTCGTCCTCCATGCAGGCTCTGTACAGCGGACTGTCTGTGACTCCTATGTCAAAGAGGTGTTTATCAAATGACCCATGGCCAGTTACATCTGCTGTAACTGTACGCAGCTGTTGTTTCGTTAGTCGGAGAACCTGTTTCGTGAGGCGACCATTGACTGTAAGGAGTGCCTCCTTAGCCCGCTTGCACTCATCGAGGTCCAACCGTAGTTTGTGATGTTGGTCACTGGTTCGTTTCCTTACCAGAGTGCGTAGGTACCCGAAGGGGAGTGGTGCAATGGGTTCAGGCTCCACTGGTGCCATACTCGACCCCCTGGCAAGTTCGTCGGCTGCGTCGTTGCCCCGCAAACCGCTGTGTCCTTTGATCCATTGAATGGTTATATTATTGAGGCTACCCACCTGGTTAAGGCGCTGGTGGCACTCGTATATCAGCCCAGAGTCAACAGTGTGACTGTTTAGCGCTTGCAGAACAGCAATGCTGTCTGACATATTCATATCGAGTGGTCCATAATTCCCTGGCCATGATGGCTGAAGCGGCAAGAGATATACCCATGCTTTCGGCCTTGAACACTGTGTTCTAAACTTCCAATGGTGTGGCTATGTGTATGTTGAAGTCCTCCGAGAAGATTCCAGCACGTGTGCCACTACTTGTTTTGGATCCGTCGGCGAAGATTCATAGCTCTGCGGGGCCTTTTAAACCCTCACATCGACGATCCTCGTAAAGTTGGATTCTGTATTTTTTATCGAAGATAAATTGTTTGGGTAGCCGGTTATTTATGGCTTTCGTAATAGAGAACTCATTTATGAGTCCTTCAAGCAGCGCGGTGTATTGTGTGTCTCTCTTACCCCAGTGATTAATTGCATTAAGACGCACCGCCGCCACTGTCGCTTCCTGATGTATGAACAAGTGGAGCGGGGGCAGTCCCAGCATGGCTTCGATTGCTGCAGTCGAAGTAGTCCTCATGCAGCCCGTGGTCGCCATGCAGGCTAGTCTTTGCATGCGTTGTAGTTCGTTGGAAGCTGTAACCAGCTGAGTACGAGCACTGCGAGCCCACCAGACCACGGCCCATAAGCGATCATGGGGCGGATCACTACTTACCTATCATTTTCCTGCACTGCCAGAAGGTAATGCAGGCCCTGTTTAGCTCGATGTCTACATGATTGCTCCAGTTTAACTTACTTTTTAAAACGACCCCGAGGTACTCGACCTCGTTGGCCAACTGAAGTTCTGTATCGAACAGTTTGGGTAGGCGGAAAGGGCCTAAGGCTCGTTTTTGGGTAAACATGACTAGTTCAGTTTTAGTGGGGTTCACTGATAGTTCAAACCCTGCACCAACTTTCTAAGAAAGAAAGAAAGAAAGAAAAAAAGGTTTATTTGTCACAGAGACATGTGCATACAAATAAAAAAATAAAAAAAAACAACATAAATATTTGGCAGCTGCACGTCATGACTGTGACAAGAAGGCTTCCACTCAACATAATTCTGTGCTATGAGGGACCCACAGCACAGCGCTGATTTTCAGTGGTCACCCGAAATATACGTACGGACATCAAGTCAGTAACTAGATATGAATTAAATAAGAAAAATTCCAGGGTGTAAATATTGATTCGATCAGTGTTCTGTCTCGCTCCCACCCTCACCGTCGCGTCGCCTGCGTGCGCGCTTGCTATTTAAAAAGTACAGCAGTTGCATTTCACTATTGCGTCTATGAGCGTGATGACGTACTGTGCTGTCTGTGAGCCATCGAGCGGCGTCGCGCGCGGCACCGCCCGGCCGCGGTGCAGCGGCGCGTGCGGCTCACGAGACCTGCGAGGTCACGTGGCGCGCCACGCGACTCGTGTTACTACCGCCAAACAACACACTGTCAGTGGGCAACCGGCTTGCGCTTGCGTCTTAATTGACACTTGATCAAACGCGACGTGAGCTGCTTCGAGATACTAAGTAGGTACTTAGTCAATGCACCACGAGGGAAGATGACGACGCGTCCCACCCACGCATCGCTATCCATGCCGCCTCGAGCCGCTTGGATGTTGATATACCTTGCCCATAGATGATAAACTTTATGTGAGTATTATTTATAAAATACTAGCTGACCCGGCAAACGTTGTTTTGAATAATGGAAAAAAAATAGGGTATGAAAAATAGATGTTGGCCGATTCTCAGACCTACTCAATATGCTCACAAAATTTCATGAGAATCGGTCAAGCCGTTTCGGAGGAGTACGGGAACGAACATTGTGACACGAGAATTTTATATAAGTATAAGATTTGCTGGTCATACTTTTGTTTTTCTAATAATTTTTTTTTCAGATGTGTCTTAAAACTTTTCTCGTTTTCAGGGATCTTATGGGAGGTGGTAAATCATTCCAGCAGCGAGAAGCGGCATACTTGAAACATCCTCTAAAGGCTGTGGTCCTATGTCGAGGCATGTATCTACGATACGCAGTGCTTGCTGGATGAGGTTGCAGATCGGTCCCATTACCTTACCTGAGTCAAGGATTGCGAGGTCATCTGCATACCCTATTGTGTAATAGCGGTTGGCATTGAGTTTAGTGATGAGGTAATTAGTCTAAGAGTTATTTATTTACAAAAGTTTTTGTTTATTATATATATATTCATTTATTCTCAGGTAAATAACACCCATATCCAAACATAAATTAACAAATTAATAAGATTAATTAAAATACAATAAAATCAAATAAAATCAAACATCTAATAAAATAAAATGAAATGTAAATAAATTATGTTAAAATAAAATCAATAATAAAAAATAAATATTAAATCAAATAAAAGTAAAAATAAATAAACAATTCCACAATAAAATTAATACCCTCTCTCCGACACTGGTACAGCAACATGTCTGCTGGAACAATGCCGAATGAAAGGGCAGTCCAGCCTTCCCGCAATCATCGCCAGTACGATGTTGGGGCTAACCCGAACCCTGCGCACCAAGGACGCGGCGCGCTTGCGCATGGTTGCGTGAAAGCAATCGATATGTGCCTCTGCGAACATACCCGAGGCGCTGCAGTGTCGGGGTAGCTCCATCACCGCCCTGAACGCGTTATTGTACTGGACGCGGATGGCACCGTAATTTCTGTTAGAGTAGTGAGCCCACAGACTGCATGAGTACAGCGAAGTACAGTACGCTCTAAAGAGCGTAGCCTTAACCCCAGTAGAGCACCGCGCATATCTGCGGGCGATCATGTTAGCTCTAACAGACAATGCCCTCCGCTCCCGTTCCATGTCTGCGTGATCTTTGAGATCGACAGTCAAAACATGCCCCAAGTATGTAAACTGGTGAACCCTTTTCAAAGGAACCCCATTGAGTCTGACCGGAGGTATGCTTCCCGGACATTTTGCACTGGCGGTCTCAAAGATCATACATTGGCTTTTCTTTACATTATACAATAAACCGTGACCACAAGCATATTCCTCGCATATCTGTAACAGCTTCCTCAAGCCGCAGACCGAAGCACTCATCAGCACCATGTCATCAGCGTAACTTAAATTATTGACACATGTACCGTCAATGTGACAGCCGACATGATGGCTGCTGAGCGCCACGATCAGCCCGTTAATATACAAATTAAACAGGGTAGGAGATGTTAAGCCACCCTGCCTGACTCCGCATTCGAGCTGATACGCATCCGACATTGCCCCCGCCCACCTAACACTATTAGACTGGTGCGCATACCAGTACTGGAACATGCTGATGAGTTCCGGCGGCAAACCTATGCTCCTCAGCTTGTTCCACAGCAGGTCATACACTACAAGGTCGAAGGCCTTGGACAGATCAAGGAAGCACGCATACACGGGTGTTTTACGGTCTGTATAATATTTGACGGTATGCTTAAGACTCAGTATTGCACTTTCAGTGGACAGCCGGGGGCGAAACCCGAACTGATTATCGTGTAGTGTTACCGATCTATTTAACTGTGCATTAAGCAAACCGTCAAACACTTTAGCAGTTACAGTGGCAAGAGAAATAGGCCTGTAGTTACTCTTATCAGTAAGGTCACCAGTTTTATTCTTCACTACAGGTACTACCACTGTTTTCATGAAGTCTGCTGGCAAGTAGAAATGGCTCACGCACAGCGAATAAAACATAGCCAGTACCCTGGCAATGTGTGGTCCGGCGTGTTGTAGGTGCTCAATGCTGAGACCATCATGACCCGGAGACTTACCTCTCGAGATAAGCATTATGGCTTTAGCTACGTCCTTAGCCCGGAAGGCAGTCCCCGCATCCCGACTGTTGACGTCAGCATTGAGCTCCGTCGCTGTACCCAATGGAGACTTCACCGAAAATTGGTTCTTAAAAAGATTCGCAATCTCCGTCGGGTCATTAATACCATCAATGCTCACAGGAATGCCGGGGCGTAAGTTTTCTTTCTTGGTGCCCTTCCAGAAACCGCGGAAATCCCCTTTACAATGTTTCACAGCTAGAGCGTCCATTCTTATTTGGTCCTGATGATTTTGGCACCATTTTAATCGAGACTTGAACACTCTTCTGCTATCGCACATTTCTTTATATAAAAATCCTGACTTAGGCCTACCACACAACACCCAATCGAGGAACCTAGATTTGGCCACCCTGTGAGCCTCGCTGACATGTTTGTTCCACCCGGCTATGCGTGGGCCACCCCCGCCCTTCCCCGTGCTTCCCCGACTCGCCACTGCCGCGTCACGGAGGGCAGTCACAATGGGTAAAGCGTATCCAGAACAAGCCTGTGGCCACGGTCACTACAAAAACAATCAGCACAGCTAACACACTCAGGAGGGAAGTCAATTATTTTAAGTCGCTTATGACACTCTTTGACATATATGGAAATTTGTTCCTCAGTTTTTATTCCCCAAACCACATCTTTATTTACATTAGTAACTTGAGACGTAATCTTAGGGGACAGTAATTTTAAATTACACATAACCACAAGTGGGAAATGATCAGACCACAGAGTGTCATACTTAATATCTACATTAACAACAGCCTGCTTTGCCGAGTGAGTTGCTAAACAGTGGTCCAGCCAGCTGCCAGTCCCGTGCACATCACTTACAAAAGTAAAAGTACCCGATCATTATACACACATCAACACGGTCTAGGGATATTTCATACTCAATTAAATAACTCGAAAAGTACTGGCCGCATTGTAATCTTTCATACACCGATTTGTTTGTAATTTATCTCAGACTAATTCCAAATTCAAATTTTTGAAAATTCTTTTGTTTCGGTGGCATAAAAATGTCTTGTTGTGTAGGAGAGGGAATTTTCATTTGTGCGAAATTTAGAAAACAATACGAATTACGTTTAGTTACAGTTTTTTTTCATTTTTAAACGAAAGATAAAGTTAAAATTGAGGTATTGTAGCCATGCAACGCCAACATTTGACGAAGGCGGAGATGTTACGAGCTGTGGGAATGCTGGAAGCTGGGTCTGTTCAGCGTAATGTTGCTGAGACCATAGAGACCCACCAAAATGTAATTTCAAGATTGTGGACACGCTATCGTGCCACAGGTGAAGTAGCGGAGAGGCACCGGGGGCCAAGTCGCATCACTACCCCCAGACAAGATCGATTTTTGCAAATTACTGCGCGAGCTCAGCCAAATGCAACGGCGACTCAATTGGTCCAAAGGCTGCGAGTGGAACTGTAAGAAGGCGACTGCATGAAAGCAATCTACGCTCTCGTAGACCACTCCAGGTCCCACCTTTACGGAGAGGCAATCGTGGACGACGATTAGAATGGCTTCGGAACCACGTGGACTGGGGCCGTGAGCAATGGTCCAATGTGCTGTTCACGGATGAATCCAGGTTCGGCTTCCATCCAGATTCACGAAGAACGCGTGTTTTGCGAGTTCCTGGACGATGGAGCCGTCTTCAGAACCCTCAGGAAGTTCACCCATACCAAGGAGGAACAATTATGGTTTGGGCAGGAATTCGTCTTGGAGGACGGACGGATCTCGTTTGGGTGCGGGGCAATATGACGGCAGAACGATACGTCCAACAGGTGCTGGGGCCCGTAATCTTGCCCCACAGAACACAAATGGGGCAAGATTTCCTGCTCATGCACGACAATGCCCGGGCACACACGGCGAGAACGGTAGCAGCTTGGTTACATACACACAATGTTAGGGCCTTAGACTGGCCTGCTCAATCGCCAGATCTAAATTCCATTGAGCATGCGTGGGATATGCTGCAAAGAAGAGCTCTGAAGATATTCAACAGCAATATTCCACAGCAAGACATTGACAACCTTGTTCTGAGCATGCCGAATCGTTGCCGATGTGTTATGAACATCATGGGCGCTTTCTCAGACTACTAACTTCAAGTTTATAAACACAAATGATTTTTCTATTTTTTTCAGTTTTTACTCATAAATTAAAAGTTAATTCATATACGGTTTCCGTCTATACTTCATTTTTTTTCCATAAAATCCTGAAATTTTAATCGAAGTACCTTAACCATTATTAAAAAATGGTAGAATATTAAATAACGTATCTTTTAAATATATACATGTCATATAAATAATTAACACATTCGCTTTTTTAAGCTTAAGCTTTTTTAATATCCCTAGACCGTGTTGATGTGTGTATTATATTAAAATATGTATATTTAGGTTAAGGTATTTTACTATGGGCGGGTGTCGCCTGAAATAAATGGTATTATTTATTATTATTATTAATAACCAGATTCCATAGAAGGGGGGACAGCACCACTCGTTTGCTTAACATGTTTGTCTGTTAGTACTTGTTCTACTCCATGTCTGGAGAGGGCGCTGCTGATGCTGGAGAAGTTGGTTTTGTCGAAGGCTCCTTCGATATCTATGAGAGTGCCCAGGCAGGTGCCTTTTAGATGAATCGCGTTCTTTATCTGGCTGACCACTAGATGAGTAGCAGATTCGGTCGAAATACCTGAGCCGTATGCGTGCTGATTACCATGAATGTAGTGGTATGATAGTTGGAGCGTATGTGAAGACGACGCACCTATGTAGAATAAGATTACTATATCACGATAGGTAAAAATAATGAAAACTGAAGCAATGACATAGAAATTAATTATGTGATAGATACATAGTGCTCACATATTTACAAACATTGTTAAATTATACGATATATGGCTATTCCTAACATTTTAAGAAGTAATAACTAATAAGTCAGTGTCTGAGTTCAAGTAATCACAGAATGTAAAATCATTGTTATAAAAAATAATATTATACAATTAAATTAGCAACCAGTTTGATTTTGTCTAGACTCTAAAGGATGATGCCAGAGTTTCTATGAGATCTGGTCCCACCTTCCAATAGCTATGTGTGTTACATCGTTGGATAGGTATTTTTGAGCTGAATAAAAGTTACTATGGCGCCAAGTTCAAATCTTAGTCCGTTCAGAGTTATTCTTTATTAAACATGGTAGTTTTATCAGTAGCCAAGTAATGCTATTTAAGTAATAATTGCATTTCTTTATGACAAAAAGTTAAACAGATGTCAACATTGACAAAATGGTTTTTTTTACAAATAATACAACGATTGCGGATTTTAAACGTATACATTTATTTAATCATCGTTGTCTGCAATGACGTTATTTAAAAATAAGGCTGGGCCTACAAATCCCTCATGCCTGGCGTGCCCTAGGTACCAAACGATTGACACGATATGCGCACAGGTTCCTACAGTACGTCGTCCCGTCATGCAGGTACAATATCTTTGTATAATATCAGTGTTGCGAACTAATAAGTAACAGTAGTACTTTCTAGCTCTCACGTGTCGCGACTGTATACGACCACGTAAGAGCCAAGCATCCTCATCAATGCCAAAATCAGGTAAATCCTCCAGTGCAGCTTCTCGGTATATTTCTATTGTATACATTCCATTTTGTAGATGTTCGCTGCAGTAAGATTTCGCTAACTTCAGTTGGTAGGTTCCCAAAGCTAACAAAATGATAATGATTTGTTCTTCACTGAATCTTGGGAAATCAATATCACTTGCTTCTACTCTTGTAAAATCAGCTCTTCTGCTGTTTAAACGTTTCCGTTCCACATATTCATATAAAATATTAGGGGTATGTAACTTCTGTTCAGTTTCATTGTTCTAAGCATACTTAACGAGTGCGAGTGAGACAGACCGATAAAAAGGTTTGCGTTACCGTCTACACTACGTGTATAAAGCACAAATGCAATTATTACGTAAAAATAGCATTACTTGGCTACTGATAAAACTACCATGTTTAACAAAGAATAACTCTGAACGGACTAAGATTTGGAACTTGGCGCCATAGTAACTTTTATTCAGCTCAAAAATACCTATCCAACGATGTAACACACATAGCTATTGGAAGGTGGGACCAGGATTTGCATCCTCCTTTGTCCTATGGAGCATGACCTGCACGTTTCCAAGCATTCTTATCTTGGATATAATCCTCTAATTTGTTATATGCTTGTTTACAAAGTGTACTTTTAATATGAGCTTTAAATTTTCTTTCATTTAATTGTAAATGATCACAAGGTATTTTATTGTAACATTTAACACCCATGAAAGATGTATGTACTTTAGATAATCTGAAAAATGGTTGATCTATTTTACCTTTATTTCTAGTATTAACATTATGTCACTTATTTTATTAAAAAGATGTAGATGTTTTCTCACATACATAATATTTTTATAAATGAATTGGCAAGGTACCGTCATAATATTAATATTTTTAAATAATCCCTGAGAGATTTGCGACGACGTAAATTATAAATGGCTCTTTTGTAAAATAAAGATGATTCAATGTCAGTAGCCCAACCCCACAGTAAAATGCCATACGACATAATAATGTGGGAGTAGCTAAAATAGAGCAAACGCGCGTGTGCATACGAGGTACCTATCGCAGATAGCCAATAATCCCACACGATGAAGAATTGATGTCCCGTAAGTAAAGTCGGAGTAGAGCAGTAGTGTCGGCGGCGCACAGGGGCGCGGTGCCGTAAACAATACTTTTGTGTCACTTTGAGTGTTTATCACATTTATTGCCGCTTGCTGCTCGATACGGTCCATTCAGGTTTGTTATCCGTATTGCGCGTTCCGGCCAAGGCTCAAGGTTGGTTACCTCATTGTCTTACATTTTAATTGACCGACTTGGGACCTGCCAGAGGCCCTTGCAACAGCTCTGCTGCTTATTTTTGTGTCCCAAAAGTAGGTAAGCAGAATAGTCAACTTACTTAATAATCAAACTTTTTGAACAAGATTGCCTGCGGTCTGCGATGTGAGATCATGACAGGTGTTCGGTTTACCTACTGAAGTTTTGTGACGTCAGAGGTCGATAATGAGACTATATTATGTTTATAACCCGACTGCCTAGAAGGAGGGTAATGTGTTTCGAGTGTTATTGTTGACAAAGCCTTCCGTGGCGTTAAGTGGTTCGTGCTCTCAGCTCTGTTTTCAATAATATTGCTTCCCTGGTATTGTCATGCCATCATTACAATTACTATTACGTTATCAGACGGCAAGGTCAGTGTGGCGCGATTCGGTACCTTGCAGCCGGTTTGGTTGGGTAACATCAGTGATTATGCTGTACTGATTTAAAAAAAAATGCCCCGTGGTACCAAACATCGTACCATCTTCTCAGTTCGAGCCGAACTTCCCCAGGCGCACATCGCGCGTGCGTCGGGAGTCGGCGGGTCTCTTGGAAGTAGTAGGCACTTTGTATGCTGGAGAGCACCAATGCGGTCCACACCTTTGAACCTGCTGAACTAGACTTAAGTGTACACAGTTAGGTTAGCTAGGAACATATCAATTCTTATTTAGGTGTCAAATCCTTGAAGGCAACATAATGAGAAACATTTTACAGAAACCGGTAGAATGTTTATGAATGTTATCACCTCAGAACATAAAAAAGGGTTATCACACACTACTCCACCAGGCAGCGGTTCAAGTTTCCACCGGCAGCGCAGCCTATTGTATTCCCGACACCTCACGCGGGCTAGCAGCTCCGTGCCTGTGCCACGTGTAAACTGCTCTTTGTTATGTAAACATGTGCAAGCTCAGCGCTATCAGTTTGTTCACCTGTCCAGCCACTGTCGGAGCTATCAGCTCTGCGAACGAATTGGTAAACTCTCCCTTTGTTATCGTTCGACTTGAAAATGTAACACAGACAAGAAGCTGTCAAGTGGCGAATGAGCGGCGGTTTATCTCCAGGATAAGTGCGATACGCTGCGATATGCCGCGTCAGACGACTAGATTAGCGTACTTACGCGAATGACATATCAGTGTCGATGCATGGCACATTCATCCGCGCACCTCTCAAGATAATGCTCACAAACTCGGAAATTATTGATGGATTACAGAATCCTTGACGTGGCTCAGCGACGATAAGCTTACCTCCACAACATGTCCATGCCCGTTCTTTCCATTACCCCTTCAGTAAAACATCAAATTCGTCCAGTCAGATCAATTGTGACTATGCATGTAAGAGGTACCTATACGTCCTGTACCAGGGGGTCAGCAAATGATGCCAAAGTTGCTGAATTTTGTGAAATCCCCATTATGTCTTTCGTGCTAGGTCTCACTCAACTATAGCCCTAGCCGGGGTGAGACTGCGAGGGCCTCTCGCTGGCATGCTCGCCCCGCGTGTTCAGGCTGAGTGAGCAAGCAGACAACGTCAAGTGTTCATATTCAACATACCGGGTGATAGCCCACCGAATATACACCGAATTTTAGGCTAACTATGCATTAATTTAAAACAATGTATTTTTTTTTTCATTTATCGTTTAGGGTAGTGACAGCAGGGAAGTATGTTAAACTTTATATACCTACATAACTTTATATAATACATAAAACGTCTTTAACTTAATACTTGGTAGATAAAACATTAACAGACATGTTTGTATAGAGTATTTGTCGAAGAGATTATAATAGGTAAGTACCTACTTCTTACAGTAGGTCAGTAAATTAAACATTTTTGTCCACGGAAATTTCGATAAAAATAAAATTACGAAATTTTATTATTGTTTGCTTAAAGTACCTACACTCCAAGCAAACATAATATTAATAGCGGTTTTATTACATTAAATTATCTACCTAATTAATTATTCTAATACGATATCCAACAAAATTAAACATATTATACTAATGCAATAGCGGTTCAGGTAACAGAGTTAGTTTAACTTTTATTCATAGGTTAGGTAGGATCTGACTTAATTACAAGAAAATTAAACACAATTTAATCGTAACAAAAGAAATTAGTCATCTTGTTTTGTCAATACAATTTCTGTGACACAACTATTTCACAAATGTTTACCAACAACGTGTCCCTTTTTTTTTTGTATGGGATATCATCGAATAACTTCTCCCGCTCTGGGCGGAGCAGGAGGGCGTGTCAGACTCTTACTGACTAAAACCCACCCGTGTTCCTTCAGTTGCCCGTACGTTGCCAGGGGTCACGGTATCCCTTTCGGACTTTCCCGCAACCCCGGCAGGCATCGGTCCTATCGGACCACTTCAGTTGCTGACATCTCTTTGAGGCGCGCGTGGAACACAACGCGCCGTCGACCCTGCCCTTATCGGACGGCGAGCTACCCATTGCTCACCGTCCGCAAGTCCGCGCCTAAATTTTAAATTTGCCTCTCCCTCATGCGTTCTGCCTCCTCCTTCGCGAGCATTACTGCTTCGCAGAAGGAGGTGACGGCCTCCCATGCCCTCTCGCTCCGTACCATGGCCTGGACCAGGGCCGGATGCGAGAGATCCCCGCCACCGATCGCCTCCACGAGGACACGGCGATGCTCTGCCCAAGCCGAGCAGACCTTCACCGTATGCTCCACCGTGTCCTCCGGGCGATCCACGCAGTGATGATACCCGGGCGTTTCCTCCCGCCTGATACGAAACAGGAACCTCCCGAAACAATCGTGTCCGGTGAGGACCTGCGTCAGGCGGAAGGTGAGGACGCCGTGGCGCCTCTCTAGCCACTCCTCAAAGAGGGGACTTATCGCCGCAATAGTGGCGTGCCCAGCACTGGGTTGCGACAATCGCACTCTCCATGATGCCATGAGATCACGCCAGAGCTCTGTCCGCTGTGCCGCGATTTCTCGCGGCAGCGGAGTTAAGCCCCGGCGTTTCGCCTCCTCGCGCCACTCCCAAATGTGCGCGAGGACTTTTGCTTCCAGATCCCATGGCAGCAATCCGGCAAGGAGGCTCGCCGCCTCGAACAAGGTCTCCCTGTCAATGTCATTACGACGCCAAAATATTCTAATAAAGACTTTTATTTTACTTTAGGCTTCGTTCTCGATATAACATTTACATTGCAGCTTCCTCACGCCAGTCGACAACCAAACGCATATTTAGAGCAGAAAGCAAAAACTAAATACACCAGTGTAGATAGCTATTCCGCTCTATACGTCATATGTCATTCTTTACGTTTGCGCGGCAACCAGTACGCTTTAATTCCCAAAGGATATTTATGTGTTTAAAACTAGTTCTCAATTGCCAAGAGGGAAAAGAAAAAAAAAACTAGTTTAAAGTGTGTTTAAAGTTGGCATAAGTTATCATGTCGAAACGAAAACATGAAAATAGTATATTATGCAATTAGTGAATAAAGGACGGATTTAAAGCGAGGGCCATAGATGAACACGAGCAAGTGAAGGATTCTAACGACTGAATCTCGACCGCAGGGAGTGATTCATGATGATTGAATCACGAGCGTAGCGAGTGATTCAAGTGTTAGAATCCTGAGCGAAGCGAGTGATTCATGGCCCTAGATATAAATCCGTTTTATTCAAGATTTGCATACTTTGTACCATGACTACGAGAAAAAGAAAGATTCAAGCGAAAATGTACATTTAATGAAAAAAGGAAGGTGAAATTAATTAAAATGCACATTAAAATTAGAACTATTTGTATTCGTACAACTTGCAGTATTCAAAATAGTGCCAATTTACTAATGACAGCAAAGAAGACAAAACAGTTTTTATTCTAATGCTAAACTCCTTGTTGAAAATGTCGAACAATCAAATCTCGAGGAGTGATTTGCACAAGGAGTTTCTATAGAGTTTTTTTTCGCAAAGTTGTATAGCATTGAGATAGAGGTCGAATATATCGGTGTGTTCTAAATTCAAACACCAAAATAGTGCTTTTTATGTACTGTTTTTAAATGGGAGGTATTCAGTACCCATATTGGCTAAACGACATACATTAACATAGATTATGATAGACAAATTTGGCTATTTGCTTCTTACGAAAAATCGAGGGATAACAATGAAGCAGATTAAGAATCACATAGGTACAGCCAATACTAACATAAAGTGGGAAATGAATACCTCCACATTCCAGTACATTGTGACTCAGTTTGGTCAACCTGATAGGAATTGACTTTTGCTTCAAGAATTAATGAAAAATTTGAATCTTACATTTCCTTTAAACAAGCCCAGATGCATCGAATATAGATGCTTTTACCGTGTCTTGGACGAACATTTTTTGTTTTTTGTCTTTTTTATGTCCATTTAGTCTTTATAAAGATTTTTACAAAAAGATAAGAATGATAAAGCGACAGGCATTATGGATATTCCATACTGGCCGTCATAAGCCTGACAGAATCACCCTCTACATCCTCACTGGGATATTATCAGGAAGGCATGGCTAAGACTGGCCATCCCCCATCAGCAATAGATGTTATGTTAAGTTCACTTTCAAATAATACCTTGAAACAATACAATTTCACCTATAAATTATGGGAGTCATATGCCAAAAACAAAGTACTTATAGATCCATTTACACCATCTATACCAATAATTATTATGTATTTTTTTAACCAAACCAAATGTACATACTTCAGCTCTTGCTGTTATAATAGACTCAAAAATGCGGGTGATCATCGCATCAAGAGGCTGCTTAAAGGTTTCTATAAAATCAAACCACCTGGGGCCAAGTATCAAACTAGTTGGGACCCCAAGTACAGTCTTAAATGTTTTAAAAAATTTACTCTTTAAAATAATTATTATATAAATGTTGAAAAATTATGAAAAAAAAGTACAGTACAGCCCAAAAAGCACAGACTTTGTTTCTTATTAATTAATATTATTTCTAACAATACAATAAATCATGCACATTTCTATTTTCTATTACAGATGCCATTAAAACATCTGTTCCCGGTCGCAGCCTTTTTACCTTGTTTGAAAAGACCGAAATTTGTCCAGCTAGTACATTACGTGATTAAATGAACTATACTCTCATCACCATCTAGCATCTCTCTCATCACCATCTCTATCATCTAGTTGCTATAATATACCTACTATAATATACCTACTCTGCATCATAGATATTAGTATTTTTTCAGGACATCGACATCATAAGGCAAACAGTAGGCTGGACAAATTGCTTTTCCACCTTTCGCTCTAGATTTTATAATAGGCCAATTGTCAATCATTCAAACGAATTTGCTCATGCTGTGCTTAGCAATGAACAAAATACTTGATTAAGTATTATGAATATTATGTATAAATCCTACGTGCCTTAAAAAGTATAAAACTAAATTAGACAGGAAATTCAATATTAAGATGAATAATTTGATTTTGTATCTAAAAACTAAATGATTTTAATTTGTTATTAAAATACTATTTATTTATAATTTCATCTTTGAAATCTGAATTTTCCTCACTAATGTAAATGTTATATCGAGAACGAAGCCTAAAGTATAATAAGTGATCAAACGAACTTACCTGTTGTGAAGTTCGATCATTATTATACGAAGGGCTTCGTTCGAAGATATAAGGAACCCTCCCTACCCTAAAATATCGATAGTTTATAGTCTGTGGTCGCTATGATTCATCGCCCATCACTAATTAGGTCGGCGTGCCCATAAAGTATGACATTGACAGTTACTTTATTATGAAATTCAGGACTTCATGTTCATAGGCGTGATGTTACTGACAGCTGTCGCCGAGATCAAGCTATATTTTATGAAGTATAAGTATTTGAGCGCCGTTAAGATGAATAACTATTATTAAATAAATGAAATTATTCACGTGTACCCAAATTTTTTACATAAAATTAACATGTGAATGTGAAGTTGTGAACAGCAGGTTGCGGTGTGCGCGGCGGGTGCGCAGTCACGCGGTCGGTGGCGGCGCGCGCATACGAGCGGGGGAGCGCGGGCGGGCGCACATTTGCATAATTTGATTGTGAATTTGGAGGTTTTGGAACTGCGACATTCTTGTTGTAAACACCATATTTCTTTCCTAGCTTTATTAATACTGCTACATGAATTCTGCACTAAGTACCTACCTATATTGCATTATTTTTTATGAAGATTGAATCGATTTAAATCCACACGAATAAAGGTTCCCGCAGACAGGCGCGACGCAACGGCGCAACGTCGCGTCAGGCACTTGAATAAACAATTGAAATGTGTTTTTTAGAAGGTTTTCATTGTTTTTTTCATATTTGTCTATTTCAGGGTTGGAGCCATACTAAAAGTAGTTCATAATTATGAGAGTATATAATCAAAGGATGAGTATGTACAACAACGAGCCCCGTTTAGGTCCAACACTAGTTAGTTAGGTACCTACCTACAACTTATAGTTTTAGGTTCAGCCTGCTGTTAGCCTGCTGTTCCCTGTGCAGTAGCCACTGCCGCCACTGACACTGACCTCAGCGGTGAGTAGTACTCACCGCTGTGGCTGTGGCCAAGGAGCGGCTGGCGCTGGCGGCGCGGCGCCGGGGCCGACCTTGCGGAGTGCGCATCTCGGAGGCGGAGTGATAACGGTACTAGCTATCTTATCGGCGTGCCGATCAAACTCTACCAAGTCATCATTGAAGCACTACGACTGAGATACACTTAGTTGTTATTACACTATTGTGTTGTTGTATACATACCTATCTATTTGAGAGATAAGCCGATTTCTGTTTGTATTCTGTCGACGCACAGCTAGGTACCTGCACAAGACATATACCGAGGTAGCCTTGGACCCGGTTACCTACTTTTCATCCGGTTTTTTTCCAGATTTAAAAAATACCGACCAACTGCGTCTCGCCCCACGCGTTCGATTGCCGCACGGAACAAATATTTGTATGACCTACAATTAGTTGTTCCGGGTCTGGCTGTTTGTGTATGTGAGTTTAAATGTTTGTAAACGCACCCACGATACAGGAGAAATTCATAGTGGGACAAAGTTTAAAAAAAATTAAAAATAATAATTGAGGATTATATCCAAGATAAGAATGCTTGGAAACATGCTGATCCTGCTCCATAGGATAATCTAGAATCTAGACAAAATCAAACTGGTTGCTAATTTAATTGTATAATTTATTTACTATGTTTTAAATATATTACATTGATTTTACATTATGTGATTACTTCTTCTAATGGAGCAGGACCAGCATGTTTCCACATGCTGGTCCTGCTCCATTAGACAATCTAGAATCTAGACAAAATCAAACTGGTTGCTAATTTAATTGTATTTTATTATTTTTATGAGATTAATTTTACATTCTGTGATTATTTGAAATTACACACTGACGTAAAGTCTAGTCAAAGTCAAATCATTTATTTCAAATAGGCCCTTATAAGGCACGTTTGAACGTTAAAATTTACAAAAAAATTGAATTGATTCTAATCATGCCTTCCAAAAGGTAGTTTTCGCATGGAGAAGAATAGTCAAGAAACTCCAAACTCTTTTAAAATGTTTTACAATATTTTGTATAGGTAGATTAGATATATAAGTAATTATATGTAAACACGATGCACCTAGAATAAAATGACTATACCACAATAGGTAGAAAGAATTAAAAATTAAGCAACCACAGATAAATTAATTATGTGATTGATACATGGTGCTCACATATTTTCAAACATTGTAAAAGTAGACCATTTTCCAAAAAAATTACAATTATTATGTCAGTGTGTGAGGAAGTAATCACATAATGTAAAATCAATGTAATATATTTAAAACATAGTAAATAAATTATACAATTAAATTAGCAACCAGTTTGATTTTGTCTAGATTCTAGATTATCCTATGGAGCAGGACCAGCATGTTTCCAAGCATTCTTATCTTGGATATAATACTCTAATTTGTAATATGCTTGTTAACAAAGTGCACAATTTATAATTAATGTATACAGAATATTGTAAAATATTTAAAAAGAGCAACGCACTAACGGTGGAGGTTCTTGCCCATTCTTCTCCATACGAAAACTACCTTTTTTAAGAAACGACTAGAATCTGATTTTTTTGTTAATTTTGACGTTCTAAAGTGCCTTTCATATGCCTAATTGAAATAAATTGTTTGACTTTGACTTTGTGGTTGTTACAGAAAATATCCCATATCCCAATAACTATTGACTTAAATAGCTAAGTCACTTAGAATCATCATAATCTTTTTAATTATGGATTCCAATAATATCCACACGCTTTTATGCAGTGATTTTTTGAGTGAATTTTGATCCCTCGGTTACTTGTATGGGAAAATGTACCCCTAATTAACCCCTTATTTTACCCGACTGCGGCGAAGCCAAAAAAGGAGGGTTATGTGTTTGACCTGTATGTAAGTATGCATGTATTTATGTGTGTCCGTCTTTATGTTCCCTCAAACAGAAATAGGTCATCTTGTTTCCATCTTCATTAGCGGGCGGCCATGAAACCAGCGGAGCGATGGCCGAGCGAAACGGCGCAGGCGGCGCCGCCGCGCGCCGCGCGGTGGGCTGAAAATCGGCTTTCATGGATTTAAAGAAAGAAAGAAAAGAAAATAAATTTATTTAGCACAGACTAAAAAGCACAAAAGTAAAAAGAAATAAAAGTAAAAAGAAAGATAACAAAATAAAAAGTGTAAAGTGCTTTGTACCTATGATACAAGCAGGAATGTGTGCCTCGCGGCTGCGCCAAATGGGCCCAGTTCAGCAAAAATGCCAGACAACTAGTGCCTGACGCTGGTTTTCAACTGGACTTGAACTGTGAGGTGACGGATGATTTCAATTTACAAGTGCCGGATTTTTTGCCGGATATCGCTTCTATTATTTATTACTATATTCAAAAATCACACCCGAGTTAATTCTGCACAAAAACAATTTTTTTACGAAAAATTTGCATGAAGCTAGTATGAAAAAGTCTTAAACGGCAAGGAAAACCGTAATATCCTTACAGGTGGTTATAGTAATAATTATTTATGATTTTTGGACATACGTCACATAAAAATTATCGCTGCAATTTTTTTTTTTTTAAATCATCAAAATATTTTTATTCATTTGAAACGGTTCCTTTTAGTGTTTAAGTTGAGGAACACAGACTTTTAACAACACGTAACATAAAGTAGCATCACCCCTATATTCCCGAAGGAGTAGTCAGAGGTTTGTAGTACATCCACACTTAGACAACTATGTTTGAGCTAGATATTTATCAATACAAAATTAGTTTTAAAACTTTAAATACAACCAAAATATCAAATAACAAACTGTTTAGTCTTTTAGTGAGTTTGAAAATAAGTGATTAAGTAAATACAATGATTTAGTCTTCTAATAAGTCTGAATAGGTGATTAAATGATTGTTAATGATTTCTGATAAGTAAGCTAATTTGTGTTATGAGTTCTAAGAAATGTTTTTGACGATTATAAATTTTTATTGATTATAATTTATTAGCACATCTTTTAAAACTCTAATGAGGGTAGTTAACGAATTATCGAAGTTTAGCAATAAAAGGGCTATTTACCTATAAATAAAATTATTAATGTTTTAGATTGTTCACAACTGTGTAACTGCTAACACAAAATTTTTGCTCTGCGACTATATAATCTTAAAATGGTAAATTTAATCACCAATTTAGACTTGTTTGTTCTTCTAAAAAGTGAGAGTACTTCATTTAATCATGAAGTATTGTTTGGTGCAGTTGTATCCCGCATAGGCGATTGCCTTTCTGCCGAAGATCGAGTAAATCGCAAAGAATTTTATCGGAAATTCACGAGAGCTGCTTTGCAGTGGTGGCAAAAATCCAACCGATTCCTTGATCACTTCAGGAGACTGTACGGAAATTGTCTGCAAGCAAATATTGATTGGCCAAGCTGTGTGCAAACTTTAGTTAAGCAAGAACCAACTGTTGATGAGATACCAAGAGCACAATCAGACTCTCAAGAACCGTCGACATCATCGTCCGACGTTGGAACAATTACAAAAAGGTCCCGAAAACCATTCGAAGATCTGGGAAGTAAACAGAAAAAGAGAAGATCTGATGATCACACAGGCGAAGACTCCAGTGAATTGGCATATGCAGCTGCAGCGCGTTTAAAAGAAGAAGCAAGCATGAGGATATCGCAACTGTGATTGAATACATGATGAAAAATCCTGAAGCAGCCATTAAAATTAATGAAACGCTTAAGAAACCAGTGAAAACAGTCATATTTACACCAGAGAAAGCGCTTGGAATGCTTCTTTCACTAAAACTGACAAAGTGGCAATATATTACTTTGCGAGAGGCTGCCATTCGGGAAGGTGCTAAGGATATTTATCCATCCTACTATAAAGTGCAACAAACTAAGCTTGATTGCTACTCTCCGAAGCAATCAGTGTCAGTAACGGATTCCTCGGCTAGGCTTACACTTCAAGCTTTACAGTTACACATCACAGTTACGAGGATTCTTCAAAGTCTTTCTGACTATGCCGATGTGCAAAATAAGCAGCTAAAGCTGATATCCAAGTGGGGATTTGATGGTGCTTCCAACCAAAGCCAATACGAGCAGAAAATGGAGGGTGAGCAAGATGATTCAAGCATTTTCATGACCTCCTTGGTGCCACTAAAACTGACAGATGGAGATAAACTTAACTGTATGGACGAACCCATAACCATGCTCAGCTTTGTATTGTCATCCAGTTCAGTTTACTTTTGTAAAGGAGAGCGAAGCAGTTGTCATTGATCTCAAAAGACAAATGGATGATGAAATTCAGGCCCTTATCCCCACAGAGTGCAGTAATAGTAACAGGGTGACTCATCAACTAATGATGACAATGATCGACGCCAAAGTCTGCACATACCGTTCTGAGGCCAGACCAAATGCATCGTGCTACCTGTGCTTAGCAAAACCTACGGAAATGAACCGCTTAGATGTTGTAACATCATAGACTGTGTGTGTTGACGTATACGAATTTGGCTTGCCATCCCTACACGCACGTATAAATTGTATGGAATGTCTGTTACACATTGCGTACTGGCTGCGGCTGGACTTCAAACGGTGGGCAGCGAGAAGTAATGAGCTCAAAGAAATGTTGCAGAACAGAAAAAAAATATTCAAACTAAATTCAAAGTATTGTGAAACAAGGCTCGGGAACTACCAATGACGGGAATAGCGCAAGAAAGTTTTTCGAGTTTCCCAATAAAACTGCAGCTATTACCGGGTTGGACGAAGATCTTATCAAAAGATTTGCTGTAATTTTGCAAGCGATAACATCTGGCGAGAAGATCGACGTAATCAAATTTAAAGATTTTGCCCGCAAAACAGCAGAAAAGTACGTGGAATTGTACGACTGGTACTACGTGTCGTCAACCGTACATAAATTATTAATACACGGGGCTGAAATAATCGAGGAAAATTATATTGTGCCAATTGGGACTCTCTCGGAAGAAGCCTCAGAATCTCGAAACAAAGATTTTAGGAGGTTCCGGGAACATCATTCGCGGAAAAGAAGCAGGCAAGATTCTAATCAAGACATCTTAAATATGCTTGTTGTTTCTTCGGCTCCTTTCCTAAGTGCACAAAGGCCTAAGTTAGATGCCAAGAGAAAGCAGAGCTTTTTTGCTGAAACTCTCGACTTAATTCAGTTTCAGGACCGGTGACTTATTTAATGTTACAGTCGAACAAGTGTCGGATGTAATTATGAAGATGTCCAGAGGTAGGTCTCCCGGTCACGACGGGCTCAGCATTGAGCATCTAAAGTATGCAGGCGTTCATTTTCCGCGCGTTCTGGCAATGTTCTACACACTATGCATGAGTCATTCATACCTGCCCCCCGACCTCTTGCGAACTATTATTGTTCCCATTGTCAAAAATAAAACGGGTGTTTTATCCGACAAAGAAAATTACAGGCCAATTTCTTTGGCGACAGTAGTAGCTAAGGTGCTGGACGCTGTGCTTGACTCAGAACTGGAGAAGCATCTCAGAATTCATGATGCGCAGTTTGGGTTCCGCCCCGGACTTTCTACTGAAAGCGCTATTCTGAGCCTCAAGCACACCGTGCAATACTACACGGAGCGGCGTACACCTGTGTATGCATGTTTCCTCGACCTTTCAAAGGCTTTTGACCTAGTGTCATATGACTTGCTGTGGTCTAAGCTTAAAAAAACAGGCGTGCATGCACAGGTGCAACGGATCTTCCACTACTGCTACGCCAACCAAACCAATAATGTCGGATGGGCAGACAGCCTCTCCGAAGTGTACGGGTTGGAGTGCGGGACGAGGCAAGGTGGCTTGACCTCCCCTAAGCTCTTTAACCTGTACATTAACGACCTGCTAGCTGAGCTCGGCAGCACGCATGTCGGTTGCTCAATTGATAATGTTTGCATGAATAATATAAGCTACGCGGATGACATGGTGCTGCTGAGCCCAGCTGTCAGTGCAATAAGGCAGCTCTTACAGGTCTGTGAAAAGTATGCCCATGAACATGGTCTTTTGTACAACAGTAAAAAAAGTGAGTTGTTGGTCTTCAGGGCCGCTGGCAAGTGTCCGCGTAGTGTGCCCGCCATAAAACTGAATGGTATTGAGCTAAAACGGGTCTACCAGTTCAAATACCTGGGGCACTATGTCACTGAGGATCTTGATGACCAAGTTGACATTGAAAGGGAGCGCAGGGCATTGGCGGTTAAAAGTAATATGCTGGCACGCAGGTTGGCTCGCTGCAGTAAACAGGTAAAGGTCACACTTTTTAAAGCTTACTGTCAAACTTTTTACACGAGTAGCCTGTGTGTCAGCTGTACTCAAAGGTCGATCAATGCCTTGCGTGTTCAGTATAATAATGGATTCAGGATGCTGCTAGGGCTGCCCCGCTTTTGTAGCGCTTCGGGTATGTTTGTGGAGGCTCGGGTTGATGGCTTCCATGCTATAATGCGCAAGCGAACCGCCTACCTATTAAGCAGAGTGAGGAGCAGCACTAACAGTATCCTTCAAGTAATTGCTGAGAAGTATGACTCGGCAGTCATGAAGGCTTTCGTTCGGATTCTGGTCAGATAGCGTAGCAATCTATCCTGAACCCGAGCGAGAGGTTTCATGACTACTCACTTTTTATGTAAATACCGTTGTAATATGTCTGTACTAACATAGTTTGTAAGATATTTTTTTGTGACTAACAGTAATGGACTTTGTCTGAATAAATAAATAAATAATAATAATAAAAATAAAATAATAATGGACTTTGTCTGAATAAATAAATAAATAATAATAATAAAAATAAAATAATCCGAAACCTACAAGTATTTGGGTATGTCGGAACCGTTGGGCATCAATGTTACTGACATGAAGCAATCGTTGAAGGAGCGCTTCTTTGGCCGCCTGAAGAAAGTATTTAATAGTCTTCTATCAGGCGGAAACAAGGTGCGCGCCTTCAACGGTTGGGTCATGCTGGTTTTGATGTACTCTTTCGGCATACTCAAATGGACTCAGACCGAACTCGACGCCCTGGATAGGAGGGTCCGTACGCTGCTAACTGCATATCGAATGCATCACCCACGGTCATCGGTAATGAGACTGTATATCCCGCGAAAATGTGGAGGTCGAGGCTTTTTAAACGCTAAGACCCTCCACAATCGCGAGGTATGCAGTCTCAGGGAATATTTCCTAGAAGCCGACGTGGGGATGCATCGAGATGTGGTCGCGGTGGACAAGGGCCTTACCCCGCTCTCCTTGGCTAAAGAGAACTGGCGCAAGCCTGTAGTGCTTGACATTAATGATCGCAAGGAGGTATGGCAGAGTAAGGAGCTTCACGGACGCTACTTCCGGGCCCTACATGGACCCGATGTAGATTCACTAGCGTCCGTAGCCTGGCTGCGTTTTGGTGACCTCTTTGGGGAAACCGAAGGTTTTGTCTGTGCAATTATGGACGAAGTTATGATGACGAACAATTACCGGAGATTCATTGTGAAGGACGGCACGGTTGACATCTGTCGGGCATGCCACCGTCCGGGAGAATCAATCCAACACATTATCTCCGGGTGTTCTCGTCTAGCTAACGAAGAGTACTTGCATAGACACAACCTTGTAGCCAGGATTATCCATCAGCAACTTTCTCTGAAATACAGCCTTGTGGAATCGGAAGTACCGTACTACAGGTATGTGCCCGACCCAGTTCTCGAAAATGGAAATATCACATTGTACTGGGATCGATCCATCATCACTGACAGGACTATTGTTGCCAATAAGCCTGATATAGTGGTGGTGGATCGAGGAGAGCGGCGCGCAATGATTATTGATATAACGGTCCCGCATGACGGGAACCTCGTGAAAGCCGAGAAAGATAAACAGATTAAGTATCTTGACTTGGCTCGCGAGGTTGTCGACATGTGGGATGTGGACTCAGCGATCATTGTGCCGATAGTCGTATCAGCCAATGGCTTAATTGCCAAGAGCCTCGACCAACACCTTAGGAGGCTCTCGTTGGGCAGCTGGATTAAGGGCTTGATCCAGAAAGCGGTACTCTTGGACACGGCTCGTATTGTTAGGAGGTTCCTCTCTTTGGAGCCCTGACCGAACTGTAGCTTGGACCATGTTCCCGATACCGGTGGGCTACTATTTTTTATATTTTTAAATGTTTTTATATGTTTTTATTCTAATATTTAAAAATATAATTTATATGTAAATATTGAAATAAAGGAAATAAAAATAATAATTATCGATGTTCTTAACTTAGACATCTAAAAGGAACCGTTTCATATGTAAAAATATTTTGATGATTTAAAAAAAAAATTAGCAGCGATAATTTTAAAAAAGTCAGTCAAATAATTTATTTCAATTAGGCACAAAGAAGGCACTTTTGAACGTCAACATTTACAGAAAAATAATAATTGATTCTAGTCGCCCCTAGAATCAGTTATAATTTTTCTGTAAATGTGTGTGTTTATATGACGTATGTCAAAAAATCATAAATAATTAGTACTATAACCACCTGCAAGGATATTACGATTTTCCTTGCCGTTTAAGAGATAATTAGCTTTTTCATACGAGCTTCATACAAACTTTTCGTAGAAAAATTATAATTCCTTCGTTTTTGTGCAGAATTAACTCGGGTGTCATTTTTGAATATAGTAATAACTAATAGAAGCGATATTCGGCAAAAAATCTGGCACTTGCAAATTGAAATCCCTAAGTCTATGAAAGCCGATTTTCAGCCTACCGTGCGCCGCCGCCCCGGTCGGCCATTGCTCCTCGTCGCTCGTTTCGTGCTCTCGCACATAGCCCACGTTCGCAGGGACGTACTAAAATTGTGGCGATTTTTTTGGATTTTTTTTGCACTGTATTTTCAACGCTTTGCTTAACGCCGAAAGTTGAAAATCCAACAGTGAGTTTTTTCAACGCGCTGGGACGAGAGTGCGTCCCAACGCGTTGGATTCTCAACGCTCGGCTCAACACCGAGAGTTGATTTTCAAGTGTACGAAAAAAATTGCCATCCGTCCGTGCGTACCGGAGCTTAAAGATTATTTTAAATCATTATTAATTTTTTACTGCCGTTTTTTGTCATTTACCTACGGAACCCGAAAAATAAAATACACGCAGACAAACTCGCGGGCAACAGCTCTAGTTAGTTTGTTATAAAGCAAAGTTGGCGCGCTTAGGTAAGCCATACGGCCGTACCCCTGGCCGGACCTACTGAACCATACTTAGGTAATACTATACGGCCGTACCCCTGGCCGGACCTGCCGGACCATACTTAAGTAAGCCATACGGCCATACCCCTGGCCGGACCTGCCGGATCATACTTAGGTAAGCCATACGGCCATCCCTGGCCGGACCTGCCGGATCATACTTAGGTAAGCCATACGGCCATCCCTGGCCGGACCTGCCGGATCATACGCAGGTAAGCCATACGGCCGTTCCCCTAGCTGGATCTTGTCACGCCTCATTTCACTCGTGTCGAAACCAAAAATGCTAGCTAGACGGTGAGTATTAGAGGCGGTGACTGTTTCCTCGTTGCGAACAGGTAAATAAATAATTACCCGTGTGATCGTCATCGTCAAAACTGGACAGAATTATTATATTTTGTTTTCCTCAACGCACCGCAACGTAAACGATTCCGTCAGCTTGTGTAGGGAGTATAGCATAATACATATTACCTAATATGTATATACCTATAATAACCCAGACGTAGGTTAAGTACCGTCACAGTATAATAGAGTAACCGCCCAATAGGGCCACTGGGCCACTGGGCCGCTGGGGTAGCGAACATGGTTCCTAGTGGTTCACTATCGATTGGTGGTGGTGGGTATCGTTCGATGGTGAAGGGCGGGCGTTTTGGGGGACTGTCTTATGTAATTTTGACGTTCGAAAAGTGCTGATTCTCAGCCTAGTTTGAATATATGACTTTTGAATTTTGATTTTGAAATGAAGTGGGTTTAGGTGAAAAGGCCTTACGAAAACGATGACTTATTGATGACATACTGTCTTGTCAATTGACGTGAAGTATTGTATACTTATGTATATAATTACGTATTACCGTAGCTGACGCGTCATTTATGACGAGTTCCATTATTTTGAGTATAATTTAAGGAATGCCTAAAATTTTGCAGTGGAAGCTGCCCCACTATTTCGATTTGGTGGGGCAGATTCCACTTGTCTAAAATCTAAAATCATGATGGATTCTGCCCCACTAGGGTTGACATTTTAGAATTTGTGTAGGTTGTTATGCTCGTATTCTATATTTGGTTGGAAAAGAAAGAAATGTATATAATTATAAGTACATGTAACTAGGACTGGTAACGTTAGACTTAGTATATGTATACTTACCTAGCAATCACAATCTGTCATTTCGTCTATTCTTCTCGTCGACAAAACCCGTTGAAAACCCGTTTCTATGGTTAGCATGCTGCTACAAATAAAATATTAGTAAATATAACTACTATATACTTTGTGATTTTGAACTTAGTATGAAAAACATTAATGAAACAGTAAGAACAAATTATTGTATATCTGTGATTTAAGAGGTTTACCTTAGTTACATTTACTAAGAATTTATTATATTTGTTACAAATCGTGTAATTAATCTGTGATTTACAACCCGATTCCTTCCAGAAACAAATAATAAACAAAAATTACCAAACAATTTTTTTGTACTTTTATTTAAAAACACCACCTAGGTATGTAGTACCTAAGTCTAACGTTACCAGTCCTAGTTACATTTTAGTTAGCTGGTCGCAAGCGCGACTGCTGAGCGTGGGTCCTGGGTTCGATTATGATTATTCCTCTATTATTGATAAGTGATTGCCTGAAACACAGGTTAAATTAACTTTTATTTATAATATCTTAGTTTTAGTTTACCTTTAGGCACTTTAATTATATGGAAAATCTTTTTACTGTTGGCTAGATGTACACTTTTTGTAATCGTTTTTTATATGAATAAATTATTAAATTATAATTATAATTATTCCCAGGTCAGGCAGTTTTATTGGGTTTTTCCATCAGGATTTTTTTAGTAACAGCCCGGAGTTTGGAAGTTGGCAGTGTGATACCCCCGTGCGCACGTTAAGCCGTTGGTCCTGCGCCTGATCTCTGCGGCGGGAATCGAACCCGCACGGAACACGTAGTGCAGCAGTCAATTGCTTAACCACACTACGCCAACCGTGCCGTCAAATGATTCGCGGTTTCGTGTAAATATTCCATTGAGATAATATCGTGACTACTTGACTAGTAGGTAGGTATTTGACAAGTTGTTAATTCCAAGGCTCTGATAAACGATGGCGTAGATAAAGATAAATGAAGATTCGCTTAGTGATCTAGTTAGCTGTTAGAAATGGCAACATGAGTAATCTACGCAATTATAAGTGAGTGTAAACAACACGGTGGCAGTAGCGGTGCAGACTGTACAAAGCCGCGCGCGCGCATGAATGCAAGTCAAAGTAAACGTGTAACCTAGGTACTGAGATCGACGTTCAGGTAAATTGTATGACGTAAGTACCTGCATTAGGTATTTCAACAAATAAGGAAAGAAAACTCTTGCGACAGATAAGCAAGTCTATAATTTATCATTTCGAAACTGCTGTTGAGGGGACTTTTAGCTACGCGTAGGTTGCCACCTCGACCCACTCATTTCCCTAGGTATAGATAACCGTCGGGTTTGGCCTACCGCAGTACCTACCCACTACTTAGTTGGAAGTTTTGTTTTTCCTTCCCACCGATTACTCAGCAAGGCGTATCCATATAAGAACATGTTGATTAATTGCAACCTTTACTGAATGATAGTGAAACGATGTTTTAATAAAGGAAATCGCCAAAAGCAGCACTCAACCAGATAGCCTAGCCTCAATGTAGGTACATATTAAATGATTTAAAAAAAATGAGCTTTATGTCAATTGTGTAACGTACAAACTAAAGGCGAGCTTATAAAGAACTGCGGGAATTACCGAGAATGCGCGAGAATAGTGATGATGCCTGGATAAAAATAAACTATTAAGTCCGTGCAAAGTCCGCCAGTCAGATCTTAGTAGAAAAATATTAGACACGTATTTTTTGCTTTATCATATTAATAAAATAAAAAATACATCCGACTTCCAAAAAAAAAGCCAAAAGGTGAAAAATAACTTTAATTTCATTCGTAGAATGTCGTTTTTCATTTAATATCTATGGTACCTACATACAAACATACATACACCTATAAAATTTTGTACCAACATTTATTTGGAAGCCCTAATAGATTATTATCTATTATTAGAACTGCAATATATCTATATACTCGTATGTAAATATATTGCAGCAGTGCTTTTCTTTGACCATCTCACCGGCTGTTCCAATAATATCGCATACATACGTATCGAATATCGAATTGATACCTAAACTCCAATTAAAAAAATATAAATAGATATGGGCCGGTAATTCCCCCTCTGAGATATCGCCAGTCCTGTTCTTCACAACGGGCACTCCGATTGTGTTCATTAAGTCATGTGGTAAGTACCTGTGAGTGACTCATGCACATCGTGAAAAACACGGCCTGCAGGCCTAACATGACACACGCGACAATTACTCACTCTCGCGTGAGTAATATTGTCGTCTATTTCTGCCACTTTTCTCGTTTTCTGACAGCGCTTCCATACAAAATAGTCGACTCCTTCTGTCAAACTTGATGTTTTTTCGACAAGCCCTAACATGAGACCTTAGTTATCTAAATTTTTGACAATTAACATGAGATAATCCCCGATTCTTCTGTCATTTAGTCGTATTTACACGTCCTCGATTTTGACGACGAGAAGAGTAGACAAAATTATGATACAAAAAAAAACTCCAAAATAACATGGCATTCATAATTGTATTTATTTTAGTCATCATTTTATTTTACAATACTCAAGTTTTAAACTACTACCTATTTATATTGGAACGACGTGTTTTATATGGAACTTTTCTCTTTTTGTATGGAAAATATGAAAAATGATTACCTACATGTTGAGTATTGGGGTTTATGGATCTCATACACAGCGTCGAAATTTTCATTATTTTTGCGATAGGACACACCATTTTCGAGATATAAGCCAGAGATAAGAAAAAAAATGATACAGTACTATATTTGCACCGTCGAAGTGTTGGTGTGAATTTTAATTCATGACAATTAATTTCCACACCTTTTTAATCGCGATTAAATACTTAGACAATCAAAATTTTTGATGAAAAACCTTTTTTTTTTTTTTGTGTGGGAAATTATCAAATAACTTCTCCCGCTCTGGGTGGAGCGGGAGGGCGTGTCAGACTCTTACTGACTAAAACCCACCCGTGTTCCTTCCGTTGCCTGTACGTTGCCAGGGGCCACGGTATCCCTTTCGGACTTTCCCGCAACCCCGGCAGGCATCGGTCCTATCGGACCCCTTCACTTGCTGACATCTCTTTGAGGCGCGCGTGGAACACAACGCGCCGTCGACCCGGGCCTGGTCCCTATCGGACGGCGAGCTACCCATTGCTCACCGTCCGCAAGCCCGCGCCTACGGTGGCCGGGTATCGGCCTGCGATTCCCGACGCCCAGGGCGTCTCCTGCGGCGGCTAGGGGCGTGAGGGCGCGAAATTTGCCTCTCCCTCACGCGTTCTGCCTCCTCCTACGCGAGCATTACTGCTTCGCAGAAGGAGGTGACGGCCTCCCATGCCCTCTCGCTCCGTACCATGGCCTGGACTAGGGCCGGACGCGAGAGATCCCCGCCACCGATCGCCTCCACGAGGACACGGCGATGCTCTGCCCAAGCCGGACAGACCTCCACCGTATGCTCAACCGTGTCCTCCGGGCGATCCATGCAGTGATGACAGCGGGCGTTTCCTCCCGCCTGATACGAAACAGGAACCTCCCGAAACAACCATGTCCGGTGAGGACCTGCGTCAGGCGGAAGGTGAGGACGCCGTGGCGCCTCTCTAGCCACTCCTCAAAGAGGGGACTTATCGCCGCAATAGTGGCGTGCCCAGCACTGGGTTGCGACAATCGCACTCTCCATGACGCCATGAGATCCCGCCGGAGCTCTGTCCGCTGTGCCGCGATTTCTCGCGGTTGATGAAAAACCTCAAATTCAGAATAGCAAAATTGCCATTTTCACTAAATTAATAACTCAGTGCCATCTTAGTGCTGTCAAACTAAAATAATAGGTTGGGGAAAAAGTTTCTTCGTATTTTTTAAGAAAATTCAAAACATTTTTTAACATAGTATGTTTACATTTAACTAAAGTATGTAGGTACCATTTTGTTCGATAACTTTTTGCCATCTTGTAGGTAGGGACATGATCCCATTGCTATAGAAATTTTGGGACTTCTGATCAAAATACCGCGACAAGTGGTTTTGGCAGTCCTCCCGTGATGTTAACCTGACACTGCCTAAAGAATTCTGAAGAGACCGAAACAGGTGGAAATCTGAAGGTGCAAGGTCAGGACTATACGGCGGATGCATTAACACCTCCCAGCCAAACTCTCTTAATTTTTGCTGAGTGGCTAAAGATGTGTGAGGTCTAGCGTTATCATGATGAAAAACCACACCCCTTCTGTTGATTAATTCCGGCCGCTTTCTCTCAACTTCTTGCTTTAATCTCATCAGTTGTTCGCAGTAGAGTTCAGAATCGATGGTCCTGCCTGGTGGTAACAGCTCATAATGAATAATGCCCTTCCAATCCCACCACACACACAGCATCACCTTGTTGCGAGTTAACCCGGGTTTTGCCACAGTCTGTGAAGCCTGACCGGCCTTTGACCACGACCTTTTTCGCACGTTCTTGTCGTACGTGATCCACTTTTCATCACCAGTTATCAGCTTCTTCAAAAATGGTTCGGTTTCATTACGTCGTAATAAAGAATCACAAATGAGTACACGGTTCATTAGGTTTCTTTCAGTGAGCTCGTGAGGTACCCAAATATCGAGCTTTTTTGTGTACCCAGTTTTTTTCAAATGCGCCAAAACTGTTTTGTGGTCAATTCCCAGTTCTTCAGCTACGTCGTAACTACTAATATGCCGATCTTGCTCCACTTTTTCAAAAATGGCATCCATTTTATCCGTAATAGGGCGACCAGAGCGACGTGCATCTTTGACATCAAAATTTCCGGATTGAAAACGCTTAAACCAAATTTGTGCTACTCTCACAGACACTGCACTAGGTCCATAAACATCGCAAATTTTTTTCGCGGCTTGCGTTGCATTTTTACCTTTTTTGTAGTAAAATTTTAAAATGTATCGAATTTCTTCATTAGATTCACTCATCTTGACAGTACGAAAAACAAATAAAAATCACACATTTTCCTAATTTGAATTTGGAATTATGTTCTTTAAAATTTAAACTTTCAATGATACCAAAACCAGCCAGATACACATAGTATAGCCAAAGAGATTTTATTACAAGTTCATACATACTATAATGCGAAAAGACTTTTTCCCCAACCTAATATAATTAAGTTGTGTCACTTTAGTCTATTTCAGAATGGGAAATCGTCGGTTGACAAGAATAATCTAAATTATCGTGATTTTTAGTCTAGTTTAGAGGCATTTGTGACAATAGAATCGGCACCATTGAATGAATGAAACGGAATCTCAAGCTGATTTTGCTATCATAAAAATAATTTGTTTTTAATAACTTGCAACATTTATTTATTTATTTATACCACAATTATAACACCTTTACAGATTCATCCAAGGCGATGTTATAAATTACAAAGTCTGTAACACTTTTTACAAATTAAATAAAAATTATCTGTAAGCAAATGCCAAAGAATTATAAACATACTAAGCATAGGCTACATAGAGATACTACGTATATACTAAGTAGTATGACAATTATTATAAACATGGCAACTTTTATAATATACCTCTTTCAATGACGGCACGGTTGGCGTAGTGGTTAAGCGATTGACTGCTACGCTGAGTGTCGCGGGTTCGATTCCCGCACGGAACAAATATTCGCATGACCTACAATTAGTTGTTCCGGGTCTGGCTGTTTGTGTAGGTATGTGAGTTTAAATGAATGATTTTCATGAATTTCGGCAGGTTTTGCCCAAATATATCCTCCGACACCGTAATAACATTAATAATACGTGCGGCTCGTGACATAGGGGTAAACTTGAGTAGGTTAGTCCTAGCCGCTGGCACGTCTAACAGAGCGGGGCGGCGGCGCGCACCTACACACCCGTCCGGCGCGCGCAGCCGCAGCGCTGCCAGCACCTCCGGGTGGTGTAGCAACCCTAGCAGTACGCGAGCCACGTATTTGACCAGCGCGACGTCTCTTCTTACTGCCAGCCTGGTGTACCCGACCATGCCCAGGACGAACAGACTCGGGTACATCAGAGGATAAAAGGGATACACCCCGTACTGTTTATGGTAAAGAAACCTAGCAAATTTGTTTTGAACCTTTTACAACATATGGCTGTATTTCCCTTCATGCGGGTTCCAAATAATTGCACTCGTTTCGAGATGACTCCTCACAAGTGCATTATATGTATAAAACTTTAACAGCTGCAATTTCGGAAAAATCCTTACACTGTCTCAAGATGAAACCGAGATTTCTGAAAGCCCTGCCGCACATCTCAACTATGTGCTTGCGAAACGTCAGCTCAGACACCATCTGTACACAGGTCTCGTACCTGTGAGACGCGCGGTATAAATTCGCTGTCCATCTCGTACTGATGCTGCAATGGAGCACGCGCGCGGGTATAGCTCATCACACAACTCTTTTTAATATTAAAATGTAGCTTGTTGGATGTACTCCATTGAACTACATTATCAACGTCAGACTGGACATTTAGGAATAATTTTAAGTCATCTGCAAACAGTAGACACTTCGCCTCTTTCACGACTGTTGGCAGTTCATTAATTATTAAAATGAATTCTAAAGGTCCAATATTACTCCCCGGAGAACGTGTAATAAGGTCTGGATTCATGTCCCGCAAACTCGACGTACTGTTGGCGTTCGCCAAGGTAACTAGCAAAAAACTTAAGCAAGTGCGGTGTAAATCCCATTGCAGAGAGTTTGCACAAAAGTACGTCGTTATCCACGGTATCAAAAGCTTTCTGGAAGTCGAAATACGCCACATCCACCTGCCCCCCGGCATCAATGACGGGCGACAGGTAGTTAACAAATGACAACAAGTTACCCCCGGTACTGCGACCCGGCCGAAAGCCGTGTTGAGCGTCTGACAATTGTGGGCTCACTTGTGTATAAATACTTGTATGCAACACAGATTCAAATACCTTAGCGAACGCCGACAGCACCACCACCGGTCGGTATCCACTCACGTCAGTGCCTGTACCCCCTTCAGGGACTGGGATAACTCGGGTGATCTTCCACTCGTCCGTCCCTCCCGCAAACACAAGCTGAAAACGTGCAACAAGGGCTCCTCAAAAACCATACGACAATCTCTGACAATGTAAGGTGGTATGCCGTCAGGACCTACTGACCGTTTAGGCTTGAGACGCAGGAGCGCCGCGCGCAGGTCTCGCGCGCCGAGGCGGTCGACGTGCACGCGCGCCGCTCCCGCCGCCTTGCCACCCGCGCGCTCCGCGGCTACTGGGTCTAGCGCTGGGCGCTTTTCACTGTATACCGAGTGGAAATACGAGGCAAAACATTTCGCACACTCCTCCTCCTTCAGCAATAAGCCGTCCTTTGTGACTTTGGGTTTATTGCGCCTCGATTGTTTAGCCCTAATATAGTTCCAGAACGATTTCGGATCCCCTTGTAGGTTCGTCTAAAGTCTGTTTTGGTAGACTTCATAGGTTGAAGTTATCTTTAATTTGACACGAGTTCGAAAACAACTAAACATAAACGTAACGATTACATAATGGAACGTATTGATTGTGCATACAAAACTTACACGGCATCAATCGAAAATCGCATTCGAAGTAACCCACTTCAGTTCTGGCAGTACATCGAAAGTATTCGGTCTAAAGGTGGCTTTGAGCCCACACTGAGTTACAAAAACAAAACCTTCACTGGCAGTGACGCAGCCAATGCCTTTGCGGAGTATTTTTCTAGTGTATTTTTGCCACAGAACCCTAAGTTGGATGCTGATAATATAAATAAATAAATAATCACCCTGGGATCCAGTTGTTTTATATAATTTGTGATATCGCCACTTATGTTTGATATCCCTTATCAAATCAGGTGTGTACCAATATGGATAACTAAACCTAGACCCATGCGTATTTACTTTAATATTTTTCTTAGGAACGCATTCGTCAAGGATCTCATTCACTATTTTATAAAAGTAATTTAAAGCCGCTTCAGAGTTTTTAATGTTAAACAAGAACTCCCAATTAGCTAGCCTAAAAGAATTATACAAGCCTAGAAAATCAGCTTTATTAAAATTCCACCTGTGTCTATTGAGTGAAGAGACACTTTCATTCTGAGAAAGCCCCCGGTTACCCTCTGGTTCACGATGAGAAAGCCTGGCGCTAATTACCAACGGCGGATGTTGTGTATCAATACTAACTAAAGGTTCATCCGAGAGTTGTACCCCTAAGTCACCTAAGTTAACTCAAACGTAGACAATACCAAATCCAAGGTACGATCATTAATATTAACAACATTATTTACCTGCCGAAATCCACCGTAGGCAATAAAATATTCCAAATAACTTTGAATTTATAATCGGTCTCTCATCACGAGATATAGAAGTGTCTAAGTGCCTTTTTCGAGTTTACTCATCGTTTACGGTCACGTTACGGATTAGAATGACGTCAGAATCGTAGACAAATTTCGAGAAAAAGAGCGTTTTCGCGCTTGTCATGTTAGCTCTGCAGGTTAAGTCGGTTAAAAATGACTTAGATAAAACGCATTAGGGCGAAAGCGTCAAGGTAACCCGCAAAATTAAATTTTTCTTACGTTTTTTGCAATTTGAAGGTCAGTACCTATCAGGTTGTATGTTGATTTAATATGATTCTAGCATATATAACTATCATCAATAGGAACAAAATTGTAATTCTAGATTGTTTACTGTTTATTAACGGTATTAAATCTTAGCAGTATCTATCTAAATAAATATCAGTAAATTAATATTTATCACTTATTTTTTTATCAAAGAATTCTTTTACACTATAAAAGCCTGTAAGTAGGATCACGTATATTTCGCAAAAAAAAAATCGAAATTTCGCATAAATATAAACTCAAAATTTCGCAATTAGTTGTCAAAAAATACCTCAAATTTCAAAATCATGTATTTATTTATTTACATAATCATTACAAGAACTATCTATTGAAAAATAGTACATTATGACAAAAGTGTGCTGTGTTGGTCAATTACACGTAAGGCGGTCTTATTCGATAAGGTAGCCGAGTGTGTAATGCTAATGATACTAATGATCAATGCACACGCGTTTCATACGACGTTTCTCAACACACTTGCGAGGAAAAAACAGACTTGTTGTAAGAACTTATGCTACAATAACGTAACTAAAGAGATGATGATACATTTAAGGGTAATTTAGCCACATGTGACTGTACCTAAATTACCCTAAGGCTGATAAAATTTTCGTTTTTCCTAATTACGTTAATATTATCTAAGTGTTTGAGTCGGTTTCCCCTTAGGGAGAAGGGCCGCACTCCACCCTGTACCGCCCTGTAGAGGTCGTCTCCGGACTTGACACTCTCCCACCGATATTAGAAATGCAAACTCAAACTCAAAGCATTTATTTCAATTAAACCATTTACAGGCACTTTAGAATTGTCAAGAAGTCGGTCAGTCAGAAATATGAAGTTAGTTGCCCATTCCAAAGCGTAGTAGGTACCTATGGAAAAGAACGGGCAAGAAACTCCACGGACACTCTTTTAAATCAAAAAATTGTTACAAAATATTGGTTACATCAATAATGTTGAAATTATACATGTGAGAACAATGTAGAAAGACGTGCACGTTAAAAGCGTCCGTAATAAAAATATAAAAAACAAAGAACAATTCAAAAATTTAAATAAGCCATGGCAGCTAAGAGTTGACCAGTCTCTACTGACGGCGCCCGTTCACGAACATGACGCATGGATTAGCACCATTCAGCTCAACCATTTTGAAGGGAGCTAAATGATCCAACACACGCGCCACCGCCAGCGAGACATTAGAGTGAGCATGACATAATCTCAGCCGCCAGGGCACATTCAAGTCAATGAAAGACATACCCAGTACCTAAATGGTAGCTTTATAGTCGGTACATAGTACTCACACATGTGCTATGCAATTATACAATGCTAAGACATTGAATTTATACAATTCAAAGATAGTTTTTTTAAATCTTCAGCAGCTCCAACGGTATTTTCAAATGCTAATCAATTAGTTTATGCTTATGGAGCAGGACCAGCAATGAGCCAAGCATTTTTATCAATTCTGTAATCCCCCAACTTATAATATGCCTGCCTACATAGTGTGCGTTTTATACAAGATTTTAATTTCGTCTCATTCAGTTGAAGTATGTGGGGAGGAATTTTATTGTAACATTTTAAACAGTACCCCATGAAAGATGAGTCTACTTTAGCCAGTCTGAAACCTGGTTGAATTAATAGATCCCTATTTCTTGTACTATAATTATGTCTATCACCTCTTTTACTAAAAAGATGTAAATTTTTTCTTACGTACATGATTTTTTCATAGATATATTGACAAGGTACCGTCATGATGTTAATGTCCTTAAACAGTTCCCTTAGAGAATCGCGCCTACGGAGATAATATATGGCTCTGATAGCTCTTTTCTGCAGAATAAAAATTCGTCCCCACAGCAGAATACCATAAGACATGATACTATGAAAATAACTGAAATAGACTAGCCTCGTCAATTAACTGATGTAGATACCAATCTACATCAGTTAATTGACGGATTTTTCTGACAGCATATGCTGCTGAACTTAGCCGTCCTGCAAGAGATGTTAAATGAGGACCCCATTGTAGCCTTGAGTCGAGCGTGATCCCTAGGAAAACAGTTTTATCGACAAATTCTAGTTTCTCTTGATTCAATACTATCTCACAATTACTACTTTTAACATTTGGTAAAGAAAATTTTATGCACTTATTTTTTTTTCCATTTAATACTAAATTATTAGCAGTGAATCAATTTTGGACCTGCAGTAGGGCGTTATTTACGTCGTCAAAATTTGTAGCACGTCTATCTACCTTAAAAATTAAGAAGCTAAATTGAGCGCAAGTTTTCCAAGTCCGTAATGTTCAAGTTTCAAATGAATTCCCAAATAAGAAGTGCGATACCTTGTCCCATTAATAAGGCAAGGAAAGGATTGAATGAGATTGTAAATGAGACTATAGATATAAGCTTCATAGTTGAACGTATGAGGATCGACTTGAAGCGGGTAGTGAAACAAAACACTGGACTGGTATTGAATCGCGTATAATCAAACTTGTACCGAATCACAGTGAACTGTGTGTGTACTGCTCACCCCAAAATGCGAGTGGTCGCGACGCCCCCGCAAGGGGGCGTGGCGAGCGGGGTCGGAGCATCGCCCCTCGCCCGCGGGAGCCATTTTCATGGAACCAATTTTCATGGTTTTTGATTCGTTGGATTTGTCTCCTCCCCGAATAGCAGAATAACTACTAAAACATTGGAAACATTCACGAGAAAAAAAGATATGAAGAAAAATCATGTTTTTATAAATTTTGCACTTATGATGTCCCGGTATACATGCCATAAATCCTAACAAAAAGTACTAGGCTTGCATGAACACGATAAAACACGATTAAACACTACTTAATTCATTTTGTATGGAACGGCTTTTTTGATGACATCTCGAGAACGAATTGACTGACTTCGAAGTTTTTTTTTCATTCGTCTCGACCTAGATATGAAGAAAAATCATGTTTTCATCCATTTTGCATTTATGATATCCCCCGTTAGAAGGTAGGTAGGCAGGTAGGTAGGTATGTATGTAGGTAGGTAGGTAGGTAGGTAGGTAGGTAGGTATGTATGTAGGTAGGTAGGTAGGTAGGAGATAGGTATGCAATTTTTTTATTTTAAATATTCCGTGAAGTTCGAGGAAGTATCTTATGAAGAGAAACTTGGAAAAATTGCCGGGAAAACGTAAAAACCCCAATTTTTTTTTATCTGATACAGACTGTTCCTAGCTGTCGTTGCCATAAATCCTAACAAAAAGTACTAGGCTTGCATGAATTCACGATAGTATTTAATTTTTTGGAAAATCCACTGGAACAGTAGATATTTAATCTCTGACTTCCACGCGAGCAAAGCCGCGGGAAAAAGCTAGTATCTAATACAAAAATACAAAAAAAAATACAAAATGTTTATTTCTGTACCAACTAGTTTACATTAGTTTATGATTGGAGCCTCCTTTTAAGCATGATGACGCCTGTGTTAGGAGACTCCGCACTTCCATAGCTTCGGCTGTTTGTACACTTACAAAATTAAATTCTTATTAGTTACTTAAGTTACACTTTACATTAATGTGGGTGTGTTGGGTGTGCGGAGTGTGTGATGTGTGAGGGGTGTGTTTAGTGTGCCGAGTGTGTGTGGTGTGTGATGTGTTTGGGGTGTGAGAGGTGTGTGGTTGGTGTGGATGTGTGTATGATAGGATGTGCGTGCGGGTGTGGCGGTGTCAGTTAACTAATTTCCACTTATTGTAACAACCATTCAATATCTGCGTAGGTGCGTGATTTTAACCATTCTATTAGCATTTTCTTACCTTTATGAAGATGTTCAGTGTAAATATATACGTCTTTATTAATTTTATTATATAACCGTGCTGATTGAGTATTATATTGTGTAGCAGCAAAATTGGTTTTAGATTGTGGCACCTGCACAATAATATCCTTTCTTCTCTTTAACATTATGTTTTTGTCGTATGTAAGTGCCTTATGCTTTTTTAAGGTCGAGGCACAGATATATAATTTCCTAACAGATAGCAGGCCGCTAATCTCATATAGACTTTCAGTAGGGAATCTCCGTTTCTTGAAGTACATTATTTTTATCAGACCTCTTTGCGCTCGTTCAACGTCTATAAATTTTGATTTCGCTGCCCCACCCCATACAGGTATACAGTAGACTATTACAGATTGTGCAAGGGCTGTATAGATTTCATTTAGAAGATTTCTCTTGGCGCCCACATTTGTGGCTATACTTGCAGGGGTCACATATCTTAGTGATTTAAAAAATATCCATCCCAATTTGCGTATTCTATCAGCAACATGTTCAAGGTGGGAGTACCAACTCAAATGTTGGTAAATTATGACACCTAAATATTTTGTCTGTGTTACTTTATTAATTATAGGACATGTACAGGCATCATTCATGGCTCGTTTACAAGAATGTATTTTTATATTTAAATCTTGATCTGGTTGTGAGCGGTTTCTAATTGTAAAACACATATAGTTGGTTTTAGTTGCGTTTAACGTAAGGAGGTTTTCATTGAGCCAATTAGCAATTTGAGCCATACCTATTTCCGTTTTGAGCTTTACTTCGGACCAGTTATCACCATAAAAGACAATGGAAGTATCATCGGCGTAAGAAAATATTTTTGCGTTATCTACTTACTCTAATACAATCGTATTTCAATTGGATACCGGTAATAAACATAATTTAGACGCAGGTCTTTTTATAGTAGACGATTGTGTTCGTAGAGTTACGGCACGAGTAAGACCGTCAGAACCAGGATGTTTTTGTTCAATCCTACATAGTAACCACTTGCCAGGCATATCGTCCTCTTTAACAAGCACTACTTCACCCACAGATGGTTCCGGAACTTTATAATGCCACTTGTTTCGTTGCAAACATTGGTGAAGGTAGTCGTGCGACCAACGTCGCCAGAAATCTTGCATCATTTTTTGATGAAGTTGCCATTGCCTTAAACTATTAACTTTTTCCTTTTCATAATTTAAATCGAGAGGTAAAACTACTGGCTCCCCTTCAAGAAAATGCCCAGGAGTTAGTATGGTTAATTTATCCTGATCCTCCACATACGATAAAGGCCTCGAATTAAGACATGCCTCAATTTGAGCCAATACTGTGATCATCTCCTCAAAGGTAAGAGTCGAATTCCCTATCACCCTCTTAAGGTGATGTTTAGTGGACTTAATCCCTGCTTCCTACAGACCTCCGAAATTTGGCAAATGAGGGGGGATGAAGTGCCACTCCGTACCATTATTCCCTAAATTTTCTGCTAGTTCAGGGTTAAAGGCTGACTTTTCTTCGTTATATAGACGTCGCTATATAGTTCCGCGCATCGACCACGTCTAGACACAAACCGCTTAAATGCAGCCAAAAAGCCTCTCTTGTGGGACTTATTGCCACGACCTTTAGATACTCGAATACTTATCAATTTTATTGGCCCTGAAATATTCCGGATCAGCCAAATCATTTTCGCTCAAGTCTACCCAATCTACCCGGCTTACCCTTGAAGATGGGAGAAGAGCTGTAACGGACTTCAGAACGTGAGCATTAACCTTTATTTGAAAAGAAGGATTAATTCTCGAACGGAGCTTGATAGCCACCATGGATGTTGAAGTTTTACTTTTACTTCCACCCACACCTAAAACCGTATTTGAACCCTGGGATCCCTGATCCAGTAACGCCCTAACCACACGGTAAGTCCCATTCTTCGACTCAGCCTTTACTAAAGCTGTAGTTAATAATACAGTTTTCCTACTGTGTCCTGTCACAAGACATGAGACTAGTGGTTTTTCCTCCCCCTGATTGGCGGCCTTGATCCTCTCATTTTCTACTGTTGAAGCTTCCGCGCGAGCAGCACTACTACCTTCACCAATATCTGACCCTACAACACCCTGCGGGTGTAACAATGGATGGTGGCGGCGTTTACACACCTGGCACCTAAGAGTGTTTCTACAATTTTTTGCAGAGTGGTTGCTATATAAGCAAACAAAACATAAATTATTCTCTTGGACAAACTTACGGCGGACTTCATTGGTATCTTTGCTAAACTTAGGACATAAACTAATTTTATGATCCGCCGCGCAATATGCTCATGATACCTTTTTATTTTTAATTACATGAAGTGCCTGAGTAGCCTTTGGGATCCTGGTGTCTATTTTAGCTTCTATGCTTTCTAAACCTCGATATCGAGTCACTAAAAACTCCGTAAATTGATCAAAAGTAGGTAAGTTATCCGTTTGATCCGATGGTACCATCAATTCCCAAGCCCTTCTAGTCTCTCGATCTAATTTAGCACTGACAATGTTTATAATTAGGATATCCCATGATGCGACATCTATCCCTAAATTTTTAAGTGAGCCTAAACAGTCGGATGTTGTACTAATGAGTCTTTTTATGTCTGTTGCGGACTCGTTAGTTATACTCTTTTGATTTAAGAAACTTTTTAAAATTCCGTTTGCAAGAAATCTTTTGTTATTGTAGATAGACTCCAATTTATCCCAACTAGCCTTGTAATTGTCAGATGTCACGTCGACATTTCTCAACAAGTATTCCGCCTCCCCGGTTAAATACCCTTTCAGATAATACAATTTCTGTGCATCATCTAACCTACTGTTTTTGTGTATTAAACCTACGAATAAGTCACGAAATGTCTTCCATTCAATATATTTACCTGAGAAAACCGGTATTTTGACCTCTGGCAATCTAAAATTAATCAATTCCTTACTACTACTAGGTCCCGGATTACTGTTAGGCTCACCAGATCGGACGTTACATTTCGTTATTAATTCCTTTAAGTCGCTTTTGAATTGTATATTATATAATTCTTCAACATCATCATAAACACAATTTTTATAGTAATTTGAACTATATAAATCTGTCTTTTTCACCTCGCTAATTAATGTAACATGGGTCTTACCAAATAATTGCCACTGTTGTTCTAAACATTCTAAGCGTGTTTCAAGGTATGAGACAGTACGACGAGCCTTTGGGCATTTTTTGAAATTAGTAATAGCCTTGTTTATCGTTGTCTTTACGTCTTCTTGGATGTCATTTAATGAATCCATTTTGCAAACAATAATCCAAATTACAAGAAAACACAAACACAAAAACATTAGCACGCACGGGTACGTTACGTGTACGTTTGGTATGCCAAAGATTTTTTTTTTTTTTAATTGCTTATGCTAACCGAATACCTACCTGACAAATAATACGAGACGAGCTTACAGAATATGGTGTAGCTCAAGAGTCACCAAAGGGCGGACCGCGATCCGAATCTGGACCGCCGACCTATTTTTTACGAATCAATAAAACCATCCAAACAGACACTATTCCCACTCAATTTAAAAAAGTGCTTACATCTGTGTTTTAAACAAAATTTTTCCCGCGTTAAGTGGAAAAAATCAACGGTTCCAAAATCCAAATTTCTTAACCCTTGGCAAGCACTACTTCATTTCAATACTTAATTCTTTATTGCATTCCATAGTATTACATATATGGTATACACAAGTAAAAGAGCAATATGGACCCTGTCGGGCACAGCAACATTAGGAGAGAGGAAGAGGGCTCAGTAACAATTCAAGCAATTAATATTATTATAAATTAAGTATTACATGTGTTTAATTGGGTGTATAATTATTTATATTTATACATTCTTATTATATATTATTAGGTTTGCGTATATCGGTGTAATTTTGAAATTATGTATTGAATATGAATAATGTAGGTAATTATTATGAAATTTTTAGAAGTATTTTGATTATTATTAAATTATGTTATTAATTATGTATTCATATTTTCATATTTATATTTGATTTTCTATATTCGATATTATATTATATAATATTTCTTAATTTTTGGTGTATTAGAGAGAGATTTTTTATTTTATTTTGGAATCGATTTGTCTTCTTAAAACTCCTTTACTGAGTAATATGACTTGGATTCCAGAAATTGATTCAATTTATGAATAAATGTATTTGTTTTACTTACTTCTCAAATATCATTTGGCAATTTATTAAACATTTTTATGGACATAACTAAAGGGCTGGTACATACCTCAATCCCGACTCAAAATGCACTCAGCATTTTGAGTCGGGATTGAGGTATGTTTATTTTGTTTTTGTTGTGTCGAAAGGTGTATCTTGTTTGTGTTTCTTCGCAAGTGGTGTAAAAATCTGGGTGTTTCTTGACAAATTTACATAATTCTAAGATATATAGACAGGGAAGTGTGAATATTTTGTGTTTTCGGAAGTGTGGTTTGCAGCTATCTGTTTGTTATTATTCGATTTAACTTCTTTTGCAAAATAAATATGGTTTGTGAATCTGTACTGTTACCCCACAGCATGACCCATATGCATAGTAAGTAACAAGTGCAGTCTGTAGGTTGGTAGTTTTTTTTAATTTCGCGTGGGGCATTATGAAAATATTGCTTTTATTTTCTGTATATGGGATTTCCAATTTATGTGGGTATCTAAAGACAAACCGAGGAGAGTAAATTCATTTACTTGTTCCAGTTTTACATTATTAAAAATGAAATTTAGTTTTAATGGGGATTTTTGATGAGGATGAAAAGTAATTAATATTGTTTCGGTGACGTTAATTTCTAGATTATGGTGATCCATCCAGGTTATAGCTGTAGAAAGAAGAGAGCTTAACTTGGCGTTTATATTGTCAGCGTTCTGGCATGAGGTGAGCAGAGAGATATCGTCCGCAAATAGAACACATGGTCCTTTTATAATTTTAGGAAGGTCATTTATGTAGATAAGAAACAATCGGCAGCCTATTACACTTCCTTGGGGAATTGACGCGTTAACTGATTTACTGTTGGGTCTCATTTTAATTATTTCATTTGTGTTGTTATCAAAATATTCAATTTCTACTATTTGTACCCTATCCTTTAGGTATGATGCAAACCATTCATGAGCTTTTCCTCGTATTCCTATCCCACGTAATTTGTCTAATAGTATTTTAAATTGCACCTTATCATATGCTTTGGTCATATCGAGCAGCATACAAATGGCGTAGTGTTTTAACTTAATTTTCTAAATACTTTAAAGCAATGATAATTACTACATGTGTATGAAATGTGTACTCGGATATCAGGTTCGAATCTCGGGCACCCTACCGTTGTCTTTTTGTGAATGTTTTATCACAAATTATCCAAATACGAACTAATGCTAACAGAGTGCGCTGGAGATATAATAAAAACATGGATAATGATACAGATAACAACATAACATATCGGAAACCGCACAAAACGGGATCTCTAACTAACTCGACTGATATGACAAATGACGACGAAAAAACAATATTTGACACCACAATGTTGAGCATACTAGACAGTCTACATGACTTTAGTGACAAATGTGACAATGACATAGTTAGCGACTTATATGAACAAATAAAATCACTTAAGATGCAACTAATGAGTGCTCATCAAGAAATAGACGACTTAAATAACGAGAATTTCCGTTTAAAAACTGATCTACAAACATTTTTGAAGACCTTCGAAACGTGTCAAAATATTTGCTTAACGCCTGATAGGAAAAATGGCTCACCATCAGCTCGCAAAAAAAATACTAAGCATCAACACATTCCACCGATTATCTCAAATAATGAGTCCAAGATTAGAGACACTCCTTACAAAAAACCGAAAATGCTTAGTAAAGAAACCCAAACATCCAATCTGACTAGCGACAAACTGACACAAATAAAAAAAAATTGACAACAACTTCACAAGTGTGTAATATTGCTAGCGAAAATACACCAGGAGCTTTGTATGTACCAAAACATAAAAACAGATTATCTGTAATAAGCAGCAATTGCACAAAGGGAACGCTGTCCATAATCGAAGAAATATTAATAAATTAATTAATAAATAATAATAAATAAAATAGTTTATTTGTACACAAAAACCAAATAGTACAAGATAGAGTCTTATAATTAGGTTGTACAACATTGACACAGTTTAAAGTCGAAACATCTGACTTCTAAACTAGGCAAGAAGCCTGTATCTTAGAAGCCGAAGTTCCCCAAGATTTCAGTGACATACAACAAATTAAATATAGATCGTCGTACAAGTACTACTACTATGAAAAATTAACCTATCAACTAGCTTAACAAATAAATATTCTCAAAACATTTAATTTTTTGTCATCATGTACTGCCAGAAGTCACCACAACAAGTTTCCTGAACTCTATTAAGACATTATATAAATTATATATAATAATAATTATAGAGAATATAAATTAAAAGACTTCACGATGAACGATTACTGCCTGTTTTTCATTGGAGAAAATGATCTGAGCAATGGAGACTATTTGAATATACGTGAAAACTTAAAAAAACTCGATGAAAAATGTTAACCACACAAACATTATTATCTGCGCTCCGACTTACAAAAAAGGTGCTTTAATCCACAGTTATAAAGTCAAGTTGTTGTTGTTTCCACCTACTGTGTTTAGACATAAAAAATAATCAATACGCATATTTTTTCGATAGCAATCGCACCCTATCACTTGAAATGTTTTCCAGTAGTACAGGAAAATTTAACAAATATGGATGGAGGAACATTTTTGAACAAATCATGTCCAACATATTGATAGACTACAAATCATTCTGCTCTCAAGACGATTTGACAAACGACAATGATGACCAAAGGCTGCCATTCTCGACTAGCGTGATTGAAGACAAATCAACAACAACACAAGACACAGCTCATATTGACACGTCAGACAACAGTGATTGAAGACAAATCAACAACAACACAAGACACAGCTCATATTGACACGTCAGACAACAGTGACTGAAGACAAATCAACAACAACACAAGACACAGCTCATATTGACACGTCAGACAACAGTGATTTGTTTCGTCTATAGAGACATACATATAATTAGTACCACAGAACACTTCGTAATGGCCGCACATGAGAAATTATTAAATATGAACTACAAGTTAGGAGCACTTTATTCAAGACCATCTCAGAAACGAGGAGGAGCATGCATTTTAGTTAGAAAGAAAGAAAGAAAGAATAATATTTATTTTAGTTAAAAGATGTGTTGAATGCAGAGAGCTTTTGGATGTTTCTCGTCATTCCATACCTAATGTTATTGAATGTTGCGACATAGAACTTACGAACCAAAGTGTAATTATTATTTGTATTTATAGGCCACCAAAGTTAAATAACTTAAATGTTTTTTTAATGAAAATATACAGATTATTTTGAAGAAGCTATGTTCCAGACTTTGAATACTTTTTTTTGGGCTACAATCTTACATTAGAACTACGACAGCTCACCAGGCTGGCCAGTAATACTTGTTTGGATAATTTTGCATGCAACCCTAAATTAAAATGTAAATCCGAAGAATTGGACGTTGCATTGTCTGATCACACTGCTCAGCTGATCTTCGCAGCTTGCATTGTCAGATCTTATAGAATAAATTGTTAATCAGTGCGAGATTTGTTTGCAGTCCAAATATGAGCGCAATCCTTTAAGACCACCTTTACATACACCGCGCAAGCCAGTGGAACACATATTTATGGACCTTTATTTAACAGGCGGAGTAACATTCCTCACAATCATTGATAATTTCTCTAAATACGCTCAGGCTTTAAACGCATGTTGCGGAAGCATTGCTCATCTTGTTGCAGGACCCTCATCTCAGGAGCCATCGTGCTCTACAACAGGAACCGTACCTATTGACCCCGTCAATAACGAAAATGGCATCCTTCTAAAACAAGGACAGCTCCTTAAACAGGATAATTACTTTAGTCTCGCTTGCGTGTACAACATAACAAACCTTCATTTTACGTCCATTCAACTTATGTTGTTATATGCAAACACTAAAGCAGAGGACAGTGTAATGTCAGGAGAGTTATATAGAACTTATATAAATCAAATAGAGATTCGAGCTTAGATCAAATAGGTAAAAAAATAAAGTTTTTAAGCCCACAAGTTAGAAAAAGACGCGGTTTGCTTAATGGGTTAGGTATGGGTTGCTTGTGGGTTGTCGTTAAATCCATAACTGGAGATCTCGATCATGATGATGCAGCAAAATTCGAAGAAGAAATATTAAACATAAGGAATAGAATTAATAATGTTCGGAATGTGCAAAGAAAGTCTTTAGTTCTAGCACAAAATACAATAAATGAGTTTGGCAATCAATTAAGTAAATTGAAAATGATATCAAAAAATTTGGTTAGTTTATTGAAAAACATAATACGTAACAGTAATGACGTCACTAATCATATACATTTTCTAGATATATACGTACAGATAGATTTTAGTTTACAGATTATCTTAGATAAGTTAATGTTGTTAGAAGATGCCATGACGTTCGCGCAGCTGGCCACCATGCATCCTAGTATTATTAGTCCTCAAAACCTGAAAGAGGAATTAATCAACTTAGGTAACACCTATTCGTTTAGAGCAGTAGCTATTATTAATCTTAGTAATATTCATAGGATTGAAAAATCAATTAGAGTTAAGGCCTATATAGTACAGTACACTCAATAAACTTTATACTAGAAATCCCATCAGTAGCCCCACAAACATATGACCTAATTCATCTCTACTCCATTCCCAACAAAAATAACCTTACTATTATCCCTAAATCCAAATACATTGCACTTGGGAACGATGAGTACGCCTACTTAGAAGAAGACTGTCAACCCCTGACCGATGACATCCAGCTTTGCAAGACCCTGGACACTAGGAGAATTGAAGACACTACTAGACGATGACTGCATCCCATCCCTCATTCAGTACACTCTCTTAAATTGTTGCTTCTATATGTGAGAACAATGTAAAAAAATGATTAAAAATATAAGATTAAAAATAAGCCCTGGCAGATAAAAGATGACCAGTCTCGACCGACGGCGCCCATTCACGAACATGACGCGTGGATGAGCACCATCCAGCTCAACCATTTCGTAGAGTACCGAATGATCCAACACACTCGCCACCATCAGCGAGACATTTAAGTGAGCATGACATGCTCTCAACTGCCATGCTCTTTCAAGTCAACATACAACATAATAACATAGTAAACCGCTGTAAATGTGAGTGCCATGGAGCCGGCACTCACATTTACAAACATTGAAAAAAAAATGCTTCTAAATTATACAAAACTATAGTTTGCAATGTATTTGTGAGATTAAAACAATGTTACTACCAAAAAGAAAGGAAATCATTATTATCTATTGGAGTATTCAACAATTAAAACTTGCTTAAATAAAAAATATAAAAAACATTAAGTATGTTTTTTTTTAACTAGTGAGCACAATTGGCTGTGGAGCAGGATTGTGGTACAATCTAGACAAATAACAACCAGCAATTTAAGTAGTTTTAATAATAACTTAATTAGCAAGTTAAGTATACCGGGTCATATTATAAACAATGTAAATGAATTATATGAGGAATTATTTTCAGTAGTGCACACCAAGTTCAATAATACTTTAAAAAAGAAAACTAAAACGATTTGCCCAAGTTTTTGGTTCAGTGACTGGGCAACTAAGGGTATTAGGAAAAGCAGGGAAAAATTGTTTGAGCTGTATGGCATTAAGCCTTATATTAACTCTGAATCTTTTAAAAAATACGTTGCGACTTACTCTAAAACTTTTAAAAATACCTGCAAGATAGCTAAAGCCTTGTACATTAGCATCAAGATCAAATCAGCCGATAATAAAATAACGACGGTTTGGAAAATTATCAATGACAAAACAAACAGGAATGAAAGACATATTAATGATTTCACATTAGAAATTTCACGTGGTCTCATAAGCACTAACAAATAAGTTGCTCAAGAATTTGTAAATTCCTTTACCAGTATCCCACTTAAAACTACTGTCCATTTAATTGATACTAACAATTATGTTGGTAATAATTTGAATTTGACAATAGATAGATATAATATTGTTATGTACTATCTTTCTGACTATTGTAAAAGACAGATGGCTATCATATTTTTTTCTATTTCTGCCAATAATTTGGCAACAACTAATGACATGAATTATCATTTAAATTAGAAATTAGGACAATAGAGGAAACATCTTGCTTAATAAATGGAGAAAATTTAAATACTGGTTTAAATCATAAAAATGTTACAAAAAGTTCTTCTTTAATATCTCACCCTTCAAATAATAGTAGTCTAAATAAATGTAATAATAATACTCTTAAAATTGCTCATCAAAATATAGTGTGATAGTTAAGGAATTAGAATTGGAGCTGTTCATGAACTGTAGTTATATTGATATCCTATGTGTAACTGAACATTGGTTAAAAGTCCACCAGTTCATGTTCAGCTTTAACAATCACCAGGTTGCCACCTCATTCAGCAGAGTTAATATGATACGTGGTGGCTCTCTAATAATTGTTCGTAACAATATGAAATTTAAAGAACGTAAGGATATTGTGAGCCTATCTGTTGAGCGAGTTATTGAAATAGCTTGCATTGAGCTTGAGCAGTTCATAGTAATGAGCGTGTACAGGCCCCCATGTGCTTCATATGATATTTTTGAGAAATATATGGAAAAAGTATTGTTAAAGACTTGTAATAATAATAAAACAGTTGTAGTCTGTGGAGGTCCTTTCTTATTTATAATTTATATAAATGACTCACCTTACCACATAAGGGATAATCACAAGATCGTCTAATTCGCAGATTTTACTTCCCTCATTTAAATCAAACGTCAGTTAGTCTACTTTGAACGAGTTAACGATGCACTCTCTAAAGTTGTGCATTGGTTTAATGTAAATAATCTTCTCCTGGACGAAAAAAAGACTAAACTCCTTAGATTTTCAACGCCAAATGTCAGGCAGCTAACTACTAATGTTCAAGTTAATGGAATAGAGTTGGACCCAGTTGAGTCAACACATTTTCTTGGAATAACTATTGACGGTAAATTACAATGGGGCCCACACATAGAAATAATTGTCAGGAAGGCTTAGGTCGGCCGCCTATGCTGTTAAAAAAATTAGACAGATAACTGACGTAGATACAGCCAGAAGATAAGACTATGAAAATAACTAAAATAAACAATATTTTAGTTATTTTCATAGTCTTATGTATTATGGGATTCTTCTCTGGGGAACCTGTGTGGACATTAAAACTATCTTTGTTCTACAGAGAAGGGCTGTTCGAGCCATTTAGGTACAACCTAGGTCCCAGGGATTCCCTTCGAGAAAAATTCAGAGAAATAAACATTCTGACGTAGCCTCACAATATATTTTTGAAAACCTATTAAAATTTAATATATTTTTGTGTACATAAAACACAAAAATATATCAAATTTTAAGAAAATGACCGATATTCATCGTTTAAATACCAGGAATAAACACAACCTTGCTGTACATCGCACACGTCTCCACAGAGTAGGCAACTCGTTCATGGGTCAATGTAATCGCTTTTACAACAAACTTCCCATTGACATTCGAAACTTACCCATTAAACGATTTAAAAGCTGTATTAAAACCAAATTTGTAAAAAAGGGTACTATAAAATTTCGGATTATTTAGAACAGCTATACTCTAAGTGTGTTCCGCGGAACCCTAGGGTTCCGCGATACCTCTGTAGGGGTTCCTCAAGAATTTAGAAAAAAAATCAAAACACCTCTCTCTGGTCGAACGTTTTGACTCCGCGGCCGCGCGTAGGTATATTTATTTTTATATTTCTCTTTTTATTTTTGCTTTTTGTTTATCAAAGGCGCCGACTAGAGTATTTTCGAGAATATTCGAGATCGAGTCTAGGACTAAGTATAAAAGCGGCGATCGCGCGTCGCGCCTCGTCCGCCCCTGGCTGGAGGCTTTGAGTGTAGAAGCTTAAGGCAGCCACAGGAAAGTCCGGTTAAGCAGCTACGACCGTCTTCTGAGGTCAACTGCGAGATGCCCTAGTCGAAAAAAATAAAAATCGCGCCTCGTCAGTCAGTTGACGATTAGCGTTCGGAGCGATAAGTTCCTACCTACCTACTTACAAGCTCGCTAGCGAGAAACTAGTGTTCATTGTTCTACTGCCTGCTGTATTCTGTTGTCTCAGTTTTATACATTTCTTCATTGTACTAAACTTAGTCTCTTATACGCAGTAACGATTGTGCATTATTTAGACCAGATTTTGATTTTGATTAGATCCTGACGTGTAACATTATAAATAAAGAAGAATGGAACGTGGCTTAAAGGTGTTAAACGTGTTGCAACAACATCTTCTAACACTGAATGTTCAAAAGCAGTACGCGCGGAGAATATAGCAATCACCGATCCAGACGATGATGCCACGACGTCAAGCTCGACGGTTTCAAAGAAGAAAAAAAGGAAGTATGATGAATCATATATCAGTTTCGGATTTTTTGATTCCAACGGCTCACCTCTCTGCATGCTATGTAGTAAACTGCTTCCTAATAGTTCCATGGCACCTGCCAAATTGCGCCGACATTTAGAAACTGTACACCCCGAGTCTAAAGACAAGAATAAAGAATTTTTTGTTCGTAAAAAAGATTAGTTATTGGAAAGTCAAAAAAATATGATGCATGTAACACAAACTATCAACGAAAAGGCCACGGAGGCATCATATTTAGTTAGCTATCGCATTGCACAAGCAGGTGAAGCGCACACTATCGCTGAGAATTTAATAAAGCCATGTGTATTAGACATAACAAAATGTATGCTCGATGAAAAATCTGCAAAGCATCTTTCTACTGTGCCGCTATCAAACGATACTGTTTCACGGCGAATCCATGATCTGGCAAGCAACGTCAAACAAGATCTAGTTACACGTCTACAAAAAACACGATTCGCCTTGCAAATGGACGAGTCAACTGATGTCGCTGGTTTGGCTATCTCACTGGTTATCGTAAGATATCCATATGAAAGTTCTTTTGAAGAAGACATGCTTGTGTTCACCGCTGCTCACAAACACTACCGGGGAAGAACTTTTTAATAAAATAAATATAAGTTTGTATGATAAAACTTGGTTGTTCCGATTGTCTTTTATGGCGGATATCTTTCAAAAACTGAACGAATTGAAATGAAATGAAATGAAATGAAATTGTTTATTCTGTAAATAGGATATTGGAATCACTTTTACACGTCATCTTAAAAAAATAATTAAAAATTAGCTAGATGAGTTCGGCGTTTCCTATCTGACTACTCTGAGAAGAAAGGCCGAAACAAACTCAGAGGTCATAGTCTTTTTTAAAGTCCAGACATAATCTTGGTCAGGCCATATGAGGACCATGTAGATTAGTGTCTGAAATGGTCTTTTGAGAAAAGAACCACACAGATTTGAGTGGACCTGTCCTGTCAGTGCAAGCATTTGTCAGTAATCGTGGAGCTCAACCCAGAACTTAAGGAGCTCAACTCGACGAACAATACCAAAGAAAGGACATTTGGGTTGGCCTCATAAAATACTCAAACTGCCAGACCATCATTAAAACTAAATAAGAAAGAAAAAATAATAATAATTGAAAAATCCACATAGTCCTCACATTCACAAAAATTTAAAAAATAAAATAAAAAAATACTTTACAAAGTAATAATGTCATTTTGTATGTAATTTTTATATAATACTGGTATTGATTTTATGATTTTAGCACAAGGCTTAGCAGAGCGAGCAGCTCAATCCCAAGCTTTTTTATCATCTAAATAATCTAAAATTTTATAGTACCCTTTTTTGCAAAGTTTGGTTTTAATACAGTTTTTAAATCGTTTAATGGGTAAGTTTCGAATGTCGATGGGAAGTTTGTTGTAAAAGCGTATACATTGACCCATGAACGAGTTGCCTACTCTGTGGAGACGAGTGCGGTGTACAGCGAGGTTGTGTTTATTCCTCGTATTTAAACTATGAATATCGGAAATCTTTTTAAAATTAGATATATTTTTGTGTACATACAATAGGTTTTCAAAAATATATTGTGACGCTACAGTTAGAATATTTATTTCTTTGAATTTTTCTCGAAGGGAATCTCTCGGACCTAGGTTGTAAATGGCTCGAACAGCCCTTTTCTGTAGAACAAAGATAGTATTAATTTCCGAACAAGTTCCCCAGAGAAGAATTCCATATGACATAAGACTATGAAAATAACTAAAATAAACAATTCGGGCTGTGTCTACGTCAGTTATCTGCCTAATTTTTTTAACAGCGTACGCGGCCGAACTTAGCCTTCCTGACAATTTTTCTATGTGTGGGCCCCACTGTAATTTACTGTCAATAGTGATTCCAAGAAAAACTGTCGACTCAACAGGGTCCAGCTCTATTCCATTAACTTGAACATTGGTATTTAGCTGCCTGACATTTGGCGTTGCAAATTTAATGAGTTTAGTCTTTTTTTCATTCAGGAGAAGATTATTTACATTAAACCAATGCACAACTTTAGAGAGCGAAGTGAATTTATCATTGAAAGGTACACAGACAGGTAACAGTGTTTCAGGCCTATAACAAAATAACTGCCTTCAAAAGAAAATTAGATTTTTGGATTATTTGCGTTGGTAAGAAAGAAATAGAAAGCTTTACGTCACTCAGTGAGTTGTTAGCGATAACGACTCAGAAATGTTTCAAGATGATGTGTTTGAAGAATTGGTCCAATATCTCAGTTCGATGCGCGCATCTTTTGAAAAGTATTTTCCTGAAGAACAGAATACAAAAATGAAACTGAATTCATGGATTCATAATCCTTTTTTACCCAACTTGGAAAAGCCCGAAAGTTCCTATGTCAAATGAGATATATGAATCTCTTTTAGAAATGTCATCAGACACAAGTATGGAGTCACTGTTCAAAACGACGGCTTTCAACGATTTTTGGTGCAGAATCCGTGATGAATATCCAATGCTTGGCAAAATGGCTCTGAATATTCTTCTCCCGTTCCCAACAACATATTTGTGCGAAACAGGATTCTCAACCTATGCAGCCACGAAAACAAAATATCGCAAAAGACTGGACGCCGAACCTGATATGAGACTTCAACTGTCTTCTATCAAACCTGATATCAACCAATTGATAAAAATAAAAAACAGTTTCATACCTCCCATTAGGTAGATTTTTTCTTTTTTAATATCTTCTATTATTGTACTTGCCATGTGGTAAAGTAAGTAATAATTAGTAACTGTTACATTGTACTTTTATTATGCTTATTAATAAAGAATACACTTTTAAAAACTATTGTTTTATTGTAGGGTTCCATCAAGTATTTTGCTTCCCAAAAGGGTTCCGTCACCAAAAAAGTTTTAGAACCACTGATTTAGAAGATAAAAAAAGCGTGGGATTGAGCTGCTCGCTCTGCTAAGCCTTGTGTGTCAAATGTCAAATTTTATGGTTTTACATTTGAATTATTTTGTAAATCTTTCAAAATACCATTTTTATATACACATTGACATTGTTGAAATTATATACAAAATAACATGATTACTTTGTAAAGTATTATAATTTAGTTATTGTGAATGTGTGGATATTTTTTTTATTTGTTTTCCTCTTTCTTTAATTTTTTCTTTCTCAGTTAGTTTTTATGATGGAGTACTTTATGCGGCCTACCCAAATGTCCTTTCTTTGGTATTGTTTTTCGAGTTCAGCTTCTTAAGTTCTGAGTTGAGCTCCACGATTACTGACAAATGCTTGCACTGACTGGACAGGTCCACTAAAATCTGTGTGGTTCTTTCCTCAAAAGACCATTTCAGACACTAATCTACATGGTCCTCATATGGCCTGACCAAGATTATGTCTGGACTTTAAAAGAGACTGTGAACTCTGAGTTTGTTTCGGTCCTTCTTCTCAGAGTAGTCAGATAGGAAACGCCGAACTCATCTAGCATTTTTTTATTTTTTTAATATGATGTATAAAAGTGATTCAATATCCTATTTACAGAATAAACAATTTCATTTCATTTCATTAGAAACCTTAAATTCCTCGCATTTCTTTTTTTTTCAGGTTGCGTATTTATCAAATAACTTCTCCCGCTCTGGGCGGAGCGGGAGGAGTTATTTGTGTCAGACTGACTAAAACCCACCCGTGTTCCTCCAGTTGCCAGGGGCCACGGTATCCCTTTCGGAATTTCCGGCAACCCCGGCAGTAAATTCCTCGCCCTTGCGTTCTATTGATTTATTTTTAATTCATCCTACTCGATTGAATTTAAATTCAAGCAGGTAAACCCCTTAACAGTACCTACCAAAAGCCTTTAAGCAAATCAAGATCAAATTAACCGAAGATCTATGGGGAATGTCAATCAAAGTTTGTACCTCCATTATTAAGACTATAGCACCGTACTTAGCCTTAATATTTAATTTGTGTGTAAATTAAATATTAACACCAATAAGAAAAAGAGAAAAATCCGTCAATTTACTTGATACCGCGAGCCTAGTCTGTTTTAGTTACTTTCATAGTATTATGTCGTATGGTATTCTACTATGGGGACGGGCTGCAGACATCGAGTCTATTTTTATTCTGCAGAAAAGAACCATCAGTGCCATTTATGGCCTCCGCAAGCGCGACTCTCTAAGGGAACTGTTTAAAGATATTAACATCATGACGGTAGCTTGTCAATATATCTATGAAAACATTATGTACGGAAGGAAAAATCTACATATTTTTAGTAAAAGAGGTGCAAAACACAATTATATCACTAGGAATAGGACCCAATTAGTTCAACCGGGTTTCAGGCTGGCTAAAGTAGACTCATCTTTCATCCCTACCCCACCTAATTGAACTGAATGAAACGAAATTTAAATCTTATATTAAACGCACACTATGCAGCCAAGCATATTATGAATGGGGGGAATATATCGCTGATAAAAATGCTTGGCTCAACGCTGGTCCTGCTACACAAGGGCGCATAAACTAATTGATTAGCATTTGAAAATACCGTTGGAGCTGCTGAAGATTTTAAAAACTGTCTTTGCATTAAATTCAATCTCTTAGCATTGAATAATTGCATAGCACATGTGTGAGTATTATGTACCGACTTTAAAGCTACCATTTACTGGGTGGGCATTTTCATTTTAAATGGCGCAGGTTGGTTTTCGGTTGTCCCATGACAACAAAATGTTGAAAAAAATATTAGGAAACAATTTTTTTAAGAAAAAACGTATGTGCACCGAAGGTATTTTTATAAATTTGTGGATTTGATTTATTGGTTCCTGATAGAACACATTTTCAATTTTATTTAAATTAATAATGTTTCGGAAATGTGTAAAATCATGATGTCCCAATGACAGTGTGCATCATTGCATTTAATTTTTTAGTTTTTTTTGTACGATAGCTAACGTAGCGACAATTCAATTTCATTGTTAGATAGAGGTTGCGTTTTCAAATCGGACAAAATTCTGCTGTTTTTCGGTTCATTTTGTGACAAAACTAAACCGAATTTTATATAACTAATAACTACCACATATAGATTGGTTCTTCATCTTCAAATGCAAGTAACTTTTGTGTTAAAAATTATAGTTTTTTATATTGTAAAAACGATCTTCCGATGCCATTTTCCACAAAATTAACGATACTGGGTCGAGTTTCAGTACAGTTTTTATTCTATTATCAACATATTTTGAGATTTAAAAAATACTTTAAGTAGGCAAACATACTTATTTCTAAAATCTAGAAAAAAAAATGTTTCAAAATGTCACAAATAGTCGCAAAAAAAATAAAAACCAAAACTATTTTTTTCACATATTTTGCTATTACGGATGAATCTTAATGGATTGCGTTAAGGGTTATTTTATTTTTGGTTCCTGTTTTGATTATTGCACAAACATTTCGAAAGAAACCTCAGTCCGCGCTAGACCGCTGTCGTGAGTGGACTCTGTGTTGCCTGTTTGCAGCGGTTCGTGTGGAAAAGATCGCTGTACAAATACAAAATATTCTGTAAACCAAATTTGATACTTGATATTGTGGTAAGATAATTTTATAATTACACATTTTTATTTCGGTAAAAGTAAGTAGTTTATAAATGCCTATTCGTCTGGGACTTGATGGAGTGACCTGAAGGTGTACTTCGGTGACTGCTACTGGTACTCCTCGACTAGTACAACTAGGTCTGCCGAGTTTGAGCTCGTTTTGTTAGTTATGATGAGACCTTACCACCGGACTTGATGGAGTGACCTGAAGGTGTACTTTGGTGACTGCTACTGGTACTCCTCGACTAGTAGAATTAAATCTGCCGAGTTTGGGCTCGTTTTGTTAGTTATGATGAGACCTTACCACCGGACTTGATGGAGTGACCTGAAGGTGTACTTTGGTGACTGCTACTGGTACTCCTCGACTAGTAGAATTAAATCTGCCGAGTTTGGGCTCGTTTTGTTAGTTATGATGAGACCTTACCACCGGACTTGATGGAGTGACCTGAAGGTGTACTTTGGTGACTGCTACTGGTACTCTACGACGAGTAGAACTAGATCTGCCGAGTTTGGGCTCGTTTTGATGAGACCTTATCTCCGGACTTGATGGAGTGACCTGAAGGTGTACTTTGGTGACTGCTACTGGTACTCTACGACGAGTAGAACTAGATCTGCCGAGTTTGGGCTCGTTTTGTTAGTTATGATGAGACCTTACCTCCGGACTTGATGGAGTGACCTGAAGGTGTACTTTGGTGACTGCTACTGGTACTCCTCGACGAGTACAACTAGGTCTGCCGAGTTTGGGCTCGTTTTGTTAGTTATGACGAGACCTTACCTCCGGACTAGATGGAATGACCTGAAGGTGTACTTCAGTGACTGCTACTGGTACTCCTCGACTATTAGAATTAGATGTGCCGAGTTTGGGCTTGTTTTGTAAATTATGACGAGACCTTACCTCCGGACTAGATGGAGTGACCTGAAGGTGTACTTTGGTGACTGCTACTGGTACTCCTCGACTAGTAGAATTAAATCTGCCGAGTTTGGGCTCGTTTTGTTAGTTATGATGAGACCTCACCACCGGACTTGATGGAGTGACCTGAAGGTGTACTTTGGTGACTGCTACTGGTACTTCTCGACGAGTACAACTAGGTCTGCCGAGTGTGGGCTCGTTTTGTTAGTTATGATGAGACCTCACCACCGGACTTGATGGAGTGACCTGAAGGTGTACTTTGGTGACTGCTACTGGTACTCCTCGACTATTAGAATTAGATGTGCCGAGTTTGGGCTTGTTTTGTTAGTTATGATGAGACCTTACCTCCGGACTTGATGGAGTGACCTGAAGGTGTACTTCAGTGACTGCTACTGGTACTCCTCGACTATTAGAATTAGATGTGCCGAGTTTGGGCTCGTTTTGTAAGTTATGACGAGACCTTACCTCCGGACTAGATGGAGTGACCTGAAGGTGTACTTTGGTGACTGCTACTGGTACTCCTCGACTAGTAGAATTAAATCTGCCGAGTTTGGGCTCGTTTTGTTAGTTATGATGAGACCTTACCACCGGACTTGATGGAGTGACCTGAAGGTGTACTTTGGTGACTGCTACTGGTACTCCTCGACGAGTACAACTAGGTCTGCCGAGTTTGGGCTTGTTTTGTAAGTTATGACGAGACCTTACCTCCGGACTTGAAGGAGTGACCTGAAGGTGTACTTCGGTGACTGCTACTGGTACTCCTCGACGAGTACAACTAGGTCTGCCGAGTTTGGGCTTGTTTTGTAAGTTATGACGAGACCTTACCTCCGGACTTGAAGGAGTGACCTGAAGGTGTACTTCGGTGACTGCTACTGGTTCTCCTTGACGAGTAGACCTAGGTGGTCACTCCATTGAGTTCGGTGGTGAGGTCTCATCATAACTAACAAAACGAGCCCAAACTCGGCAGACCTAGTTCTACTCGTCGAGGAGTACCAGTAGCAGTCACCAAAGTATACCTTCAGGTTACTCCATTGGGTTCGGTGGTGAGGTCTCATTATAACTAACAAAACGAGCCCAAACTCGGCACACTTAGTTCTACTCGTCGAGGATTACCAGTAGCAGTGTCTGAAGTACACCTTCAGGTCACTCCATCAAGTCCGGAGGTACGGTCTCGTCATACCTTACAAAACGAACCCAAACTCGGCAGACCTAGTTGTACTCGTCGAGGAGTACCAGTAGCAGTCACCAAAGTACACCTTCAGGTCACTCCATCAAGTCCGGAGGTAAGGTCTCATCATAACTAACAAAACGAGCCCAAACTCGGCAGACCTAGTTGTACTCGTCGAGGAGTACCAGTAGCAGTCACCAAAGTACACCTTCAGGTCACTCCATCAAGTCCGGTGGTGAGGTCTCATCATAACTAACAAAACGAGCCCAAACTCGGCAGACCTAGTTGTACTCGTCGAGGAGTACCAGTAGCAGTCACCAAAGTACACCTTCAGGTCACTCCATCAAGTCCGGAGGTAAGGTCTCATCATAACTAACAAAACGAGCCCAAACTCGGCAGATCTAGTTCTACTCGTCGAGGAGTACCAGTAGCAGTCACCAAAGTACACCTTCAGGTCACTCCATCAAGTCCGGAGGTAAGGTCTCATCATAACTAACAAAACGAGCCCAAACTCGGCAGATCTAGTTCTACTCGTCGAGGATTACCAGTAGCAGTGTCTGAAGTACACCTTCAGGTCACTCCATCAAGTCCGGAGGTACGGTCTCGTCATACCTTACAAAACGAACCCAAACTCGGCAGACCTAGTTGTACTCGTCGAGGAGTACCAGTAGCAGTCACCAAAGTACACCTTCAGGTCACTCCATCAAGTCCGGTGGTGAGGTCTCATCATAACTAACAAAACGAGCCCAAACTCGGCAGACCTAGTTGTACTCGTCGAGGAGTACCAGTAGCAGTCACCAAAGTACACCTTCAGGTCACTCCATCAAGTCCGGAGGTAAGGTCTCATCATAACTAACAAAACGAGCCCAAACTCGGCAGATCTAGTTCTACTCGTCGAGGATTACCAGTAGCAGTGTCTGAAGTACACCTTCAGGTCACTCCATCAAGTCCGGAGGTACGGTCTCGTCATACCTTACAAAACGAACCCAAACTCGGCAGACCTAGTTGTACTCGTCGAGGAGTACCAGTAGCAGTCACCAAAGTACACCTTCAGGTCACTCCATCAAGTCCGGTGGTGAGGTCTCATCATAACTAACAAAACGAGCCCAAACTCGGCAGACCTAGTTGTACTCGTCGAGGAGTACCAGTAGCAGTCACCAAAGTACACCTTCAGGTCACTCCATCAAGTCCGGTGGTGAGGTCTCATCATAACTAACAAAACGAGCCCAAACTCGGCAGACCTAGTTGTACTCGTCGAGGAGTACCAGTAGCAGTCACCAAAGTACACCTTCAGGTCACTCCATCAAGTCCGGTGGTGAGGTCTCATCATAACTAACAAAACGAGCCCAAACTCGGCAGACCTAGTTGTACTCGTCGAGGAGTACCAGTAGCAGTCACCAAAGTACACCTTCAGGTCACTCCATCAAGTTCGGTGGTGAGGTTTCATCATAACAAACAAAACGAGCCCAAACTCGGCAGACCTAGTTGTACTCGTCGAGGAGTACCAGTAGCAGTCACCAAAGTACACCTTCAGGTCACTCCATCAAGTCCGGAGGTACGGTCTCGTCATACCTTACAAAACGAGCCCAAACTCGGCAGATCTAGTTCTACTCGTCGAGGAGTACCAGTAGCAGTCACCAAAGTACACCTTCAGGTCACTCCATCAAGTCCGGAGGTAAGGTCTCATCATAACTAACAAAACGAGCCCAAACTCGGCAGATCTAGTTCTACTCGTCGAGGATTACCAGTAGCAGTGTCTGAAGTACACCTTCAGGTCACTCCATCAAGTCCGGAGGTACGGTCTCGTCATACCTTACAAAACGAACCCAAACTCGGCAGACCTAGTTGTACTCGTCGAGGAGTACCAGTAGCAGTCACCAAAGTACACCTTCAGGTCACTCCATCAAGTCCGGTGGTGAGGTCTCATCATAACTAACAAAACGAGCCCAAACTCGGCAGACCTAGTTGTACTCGTCGAGGAGTACCAGTAGCAGTCACCAAAGTACACCTTCAGGTCACTCCATCAAGTCCGGTGGTGAGGTCTCATCATAACTAACAAAACGAGCCCAAACTCGGCAGACCTAGTTGTACTCGTCGAGGAGTACCAGTAGCAGTCACCAAAGTACACCTTCAGGTCACTCCATCAAGTCCGGTGGTGAGGTCTCATCATAACTAACAAAACGAGCCCAAACTCGGCAGACCTAGTTGTACTCGTCGAGGAGTACCAGTAGCAGTCACCAAAGTACACCTTCAGGTCACTCCATCAAGTCCGGTGGTGAGGTCTCATCATAACTAACAAAACGAGCCCAAACTCGGCAGACCTAGTTGTACTCGTCGAGGAGTACCAGTAGCAGTCACCAAAGTACACCTTCAGGTCACTCCATCAAGTCCGGTGGTGAGGTCTCATCATAACTAACAAAACGAGCCCAAACTCGGCAGACCTAGTTGTACTCGTCGAGGAGTACCAGTAGCAGTCACCAAAGTACACCTTCAGGTCACTCCATCAAGTTCGGTGGTGAGGTTTCATCATAACAAACAAAACGAGCCCAAACTCGGCAGACCTAGTTGTACTCGTCGAGGAGTACCAGTAGCAGTCACCAAAGTACACCTTCAGGTCACTCCATCAAGTCCGGAGGTACGGTCTCGTCATACCTTACAAAACGAACCCAAACTCGGCAGACCTAGTTGTACTCGTCGAGGAGTACCAGTAGCAGTCACCAAAGTACACCTTCAGGTCACTCCATCAAGTCCGGAGGTAAGGTCTCATCATAACTAACAAAACGAGCCCAAACTCGGCAGATCTAGTTCTACTCGTCGAGGAGTACCAGTAGCAGTCACCAAAGTACACCTTCAGGTCACTCCATCAAGTCCGGAGGTAAGGTCTCATCATAACTAACAAAACGAGCCCAAACTCGGCAGATCTAGTTCTACTCGTCGAGGATTACCAGTAGCAGTGTCTGAAGTACACCTTCAGGTCACTCCATCAAGTCCGGAGGTACGGTCTCGTCATACCTTACAAAACGAACCCAAACTCGGCAGACCTAGTTGTACTCGTCGAGGAGTACCAGTAGCAGTCACCAAAGTACACCTTCAGGTCACTCCATTGAGTTCGGTGGTGAGGTCTCATTATAACTAACAAAACGAGCCTAAACTCGGCAGACCTAGTTGTACTCGTCGAGGAGTACCAGTAGCAGTCACCAAAGTACACCTTCAGGTCACTCCATCAAGTCCGGTGGTGAGGTCTCATCATAACTAACAAAACGAGCCCAAACTCGGCAGACCTAGTTGTACTCGTCGAGGAGTACCAGTAGCAGTCACCAAAGTACACCTTCAGGTCACTCCATCAAGTCCGGTGGTGAGGTCTCATCATAACTAACAAAACGAGCCCAAACTCGGCAGACCTAGTTGTACTCGTCGAGGAGTACCAGTAGCAGTCACCAAAGTACACCTTCAGGTCACTCCATCAAGTCCGGTGGTGAGGTCTCATCATAACTAACAAAACGAGCCCAAACTCGGCAGACCTAGTGTGCGGGATTGATCCAGGTATAATTAGGGGAAGAATGAAAAAATACGTTGCTTGATGTGATCGTGCACTTTTATTGTGACAATTTACAGATGTAGGTAGCCGGTCGACTCACGTTAAAAAATAAAAACGATTAGCCATAATCTACATAGCCTCAACATAACTGTATGCGAACTTCGGTAGGCGCTTGCGGGAACATACCCCCGGGCGTTGAAAGCTTGCCTTTAACCACTAAGAATCTTCAGACTCTGGATATACAGGCAACGGACAAATCTTGCTGAATGATCTGCGTAACAGACTATTAGAAGTCTTGACGTCTGCAACTCTGACTACTCCGTCTGTCCCTGGATACGTAGCAACGATCCGACCCATTTTCCACTTGAGTGGGGGGAGGTTGTCTTCTTTTAACAGAACCAAAGAATTAAGCTTTAAGGAGCCTTTACATGCTCGCCATTTCATGCGAATTTGGAGCTCCGATATGTATTCTTTGCTCCATCTGCTCCAAAAATGCTGTCGGAGAAGCTCAATACGCTCAAAACGAGTCAGAGAATTGATGGACTTGTCTTTATAATCAGGTGACGGCAGCGATGTCATAGGACGTCCAATCAAAAAGTGTCCGGGTGTAAGTGGCGTCAGATCCTCGGGGTTCGATGATAACGGCGTCAGTGGTCTGGAGTTCAAAATAGCTTCAACCTGAACCATCATGGTGTATAGCTCTTCGTAGGTAAGGTTACAAAGGCCCAGCACTCTGAGTAAATGATGCTTGGTTGATTTAACACCAGCCTCCGCAAGGCCAGCGAAATGAGGGGAATATGCAGGAATAAAGTGAAAGTTAATTCCTTCCTTAGCCATCTCCTCGGACAGCGAATCGCAACCCGCCTTAAGAAACCTAGAAAGGTCATTAGATGCACCAACAAATGAGGTGCCATTATCCGAGTAGATATTTCTCGGCTTACCTCTACGTGATATGAACCTCTTCAACGCCATAATGAAAGTATTGCTTGTTAAATCACCGACTAGTTCAAGATGAATTGATTTCGTAGAAAAACAAACGAATATAGCTATATAAACTTTTACTAATTTACAGCCACGACCTTGACGAACAGCTGACTGAATAGGACCTGCATAATCCAAGCCTATATTTTCAAAAGGAAAACCTGCTAGAAGTCGCTGCTGTGGTAAATCTCCCATAATAGGACTTACAGTTTCTCCTCTAAATCGGCAGCAACGAACACATTGTTTACAGCACATCCTAGCTAAATTGCGACCTCGAATGGGCCAGTACGTATCTCGTATAGACGCCAACAATAACTGGGGTCCAGCGTGAAACAATCTTTTATGCTCATAATTAAAAAGTAACTTAGAGAAATGATGACTAGATTGAATAAGAATTGGATGCTTTTTATTATAAGGAAAATCTGAATGTTGTAATCTACCTCGAATCCGCATTATATTATTCTCGTCCAAAAAAACGTTAAACTTATTTAATTCACTTTTCTTGGGTAACGTTTTATTATTCAGTAGTAATTTATAGTCTTTAAAAGATTGACTTTGAGATAAACATATAATAACGTTTAAAGCCCTTTCTAGTTCATGCACAGAAAGAGGATCGCAAATGGGTTGTTTTCTACATGCGTCAATAAAACGTAAAACATAGGCGACTGTTCGCTGAAGTCTTAAAAGGTTTGAAAACCGTGTAAAATTAATCAATTCATCAAATTCATTGTTATTGAATAAAACATGCAAGGTGTATAAAACTGAAGGAACTTCTTGGGAATTTTTGGGAAGTAAAACGAAATCAGGATATATTTTGCAGAGAACCACTTTAATAATGACTGGTTGACATTGAAAAGCAAAACCAAGGGCAGCGAGATCAACGCCTGTTAAAATACTTATAGCTAATGTCTTACTGTCTACAAATTGCGCTGAGTTAAACTTAAGCTAACATTGGAACTGATGCTTTAACATGCCCCCGGCCGTTGGAAGCTCGCCTTTCAACAGTTGTCTTCCAACAACGGGCAAATCTTGGAGAATGCTCGTCTGATAGTTCCAGTTGAAGTCCTGATATCGGCAACTCTGCTTATGCCGTCTGTGCCAGGATGAAGACCAACAACTCGGCCCAACTTCCACTTCAGTGGTGGCTGGTTATCCTCCTTTATAACAACGAGGGAGTCCAAGTTCAGGCCATCGTTGCCGGTACGCCACTTTACTCGTTGCTGAAGCTCGGAGACATATTCCTTGCTCCATCTGGACCAGAAATGCTGCCGCAGCTGCTCAATACGTTGATGGCGCGTCAAGTGATGAGTGGAGTAGTCCCGGATATCCTTTACAGGAAGAGACGTGAGAGGTCGTCCAATTAAGAAATGACCAGGAGTGAGAGGCAACAGGTCTTCTGGATTTGACGATAACGGTGTGAGCGGCCGAGAATTTAAAATGCCTTCAATTTGAACTAAAACGGAATTAAGTTCCTCGTATGTCAAATTACAATTGCCCAACACTCGGAACAAATGAAATTTGGTCGACTTAACACCCGCCTCCCAAAGACCACCAAAATGTGGAGCGTAAGCAGGAATAAAGTGGAATTTGATACCATCTTGAGCTGTACTATCAGTTATGGAGTCACAATTGCGTTTCAAGAAATCAGCTATTTCATTGTAGGCTCCTACAAACGAAGTACCGTTATCGGAGTACATGTTGAGAGGTTTTCCTCGTCGAGACATAAACCGACGTAAAGCCTGTAAATAATTACTGCTCGTCATGTCACCCACCAACTCTAAATGAATGGCTTTTGTAGTGAAGCACACAAAAATAACAATGTATACCTTCACCAATCTACATCCACGACCTTGACGACTAGCCGAGATTATAGGGCCTGCGTAGTCAACTCCTACGCTTTGAAAGGGAAAGTCTGCTGGTGAGAGTCTGCTCAATGGTAGATTACCCATTTGAGGAACAACTGCATGTGGCTTTAGACGCTGACATCGAATGCACTGACGATAACAGGCTCTGGCTAAATTGCGACCACCAAGTGGCCAGTAGGTCTCTCTAATTGTACTTAGTAATAATTGAGGACCTGCGTGCATTAATCTAATATGCTCAAATCTGAATAAAAGTTTCACAAAGTGATGAGTGGACTGTAATAATATTGGATGTTTCTTTTCATACGAATATTCAGAATTGTGTAATCTACCACCTATACGAATAATTTTATTTTCATCTAGAAACACATTTAGACTTAATAATTGGTTTTTATGTGGTAATTTTTTGTTATTTAATATTAAGTTGTATTCAGGAAAAGACTCCTTTTGCGACTGAATAATAATAATGTTTAATGAATTTTGTAATTCTTGAGCATTCAAATAGGACGTATTTGCTGAACGCTTTTTACATACATTGATAAAACGAAAAACGTAACAAATAGAACGCTGTAATCTAATAAAATTTGAAAAACGATTAAACTCAATGAATGCCTTAAAGAAATCTTGGGTATCATGATCTTGGGCTAAATTAATTAAAATACTAGATTTAATGTCTGGTAAGATTCCTGCATTCATAGCAGGAGATGGCCATGTAGTACTGTCAAACTTTAAGAAACATGGACCGAACCACCACAAATCCAGTGATTGCATAGCGGTAGGTTCCACTCCGCGGGTTATTAAATCAGCTGGATTGTCGTGTGTCGACACATGTCTCCAGGTGCTTGCACCGGATAGTTCCAATACTTCGGCAACACGGTTGCGAACAAAAGTATTTAATTTAATAGGTAACATTTTTAACCAACCCAGCACTATCATGGAGTCAGTCCAAAAGACTACACTAAATGGTTTAATGCGAAGGGAACTAGCAACCTTTTGATATAAACGTGCACCAAGGACAGCAGCACAGAGCTCAAGTCGCGGAATTGTTATTGGTTTAATAGGAGTTACGCGACTTTTAGCCATTAATAATCGCACATCGACGTCACCCTGCTCATTGATACTGCGAATATACAAACAAGCGCCGTAAGCTCGCTCCGAAGCGTCACAAAAAATATGAAACTCAACCTGTTTGTATGCGTCACAGACCACACGACGTGAAACCCGTAAGTTATGAAGGGAAGGCAAGGCTTTAATTGTGTTTGCCCATATTGATCTAATCTCAGGTGATAACTGGTCATCCCACTTTAACCCTTCCAGCCAAAGTTTTTGAAGTAACATCTTCATGCTCACGACACACGGTGCTAACAACCCTAGAGGATCAAATATTCGCGCGATTACTGCTAACATGCCACGCTTAGTATTTTCTTTGCATTCAGGAACATTTATAGGAAAACAAAGATCATCTGTGTCAGTTTGCCAACTAAGACCAAGCGTTTTATTGACGACATCACTTTCCTTGTGGAAATCAAAATAAGAATTGCCAGATGGTTCTGAAATTAAACTGGGTTCGTTAGATTTCCACTTCCTCAAAGGCATGCAAGCAGAAGCAAGAGCATCAGTCACTTCATGACGCAACATTCGAGCCTCCTCAAACACGTCGGCACCGGTCAAAAGGTCATCCACGTAAAAGTCATGAAGGATTACTTCTGCGACCTTTTGATCCTGACATTCAAGACCGACCTGTTTGAGGCATCTAGTAGCGAGAAACGGTGCACTAGCCGTACCGTAAGTTACTGTATGCAACTGGTAGTATTTAAGAGGACTAGAAGCATCATCACGCCAAATAATTTGCTGCAGGTGCCTATCTGATGGATGTACAGACACCTGCCTGTACATTTTCTCTACGTCAGCAGAGATGACGTACTTATGCATTCTAAATCTAAGAAGGATTGCAGTCAGATCATCCTGGACGGTAGGCCCCACCATCTGTATTGTATTTAAAGAAAGACCAGAGGTGGTGGATGCACTAGCATTAAAAACTACCCGTAATTTAGTGGTAATACTACTCTCGCGCAGTACTCCGTGATGAGGAATAAAGTATGACCGCTGATTTTTATCAATATTACACTCGAACATATGGCCTAAAGAAATGTACTCAGTCATGAAATCTTTGTACATTTTACCGAGGGAAGGTAGGCTGAGATTTCTACGCTCCAACGACAGAAAACATCGTTTTGCACGATGATATGAATCGCCTAAACTATTCGAAGATTCCTTCAATGGTATTTTAACGCTAAAGCGGCCATCTGCTAAGCGCGTTGTGTTTTTTATAAAGTGTTCTTCACACATCTTCTCCTCAGCTGAATAAGTCGATGAATCATGACAAACTTCCTCAAGCTGCCAGAAACGCGTCAGTTGGTTTCGGATGTCATCTAACTCAATCGAACTGGAAGAACTTTCGTAAGAACTTTCACAATAATCGTCAACATTAGTAAAATTACATTTAATTGATGAAAATTGAGATGAATTATTACTACAGCCGCCGGTAATTGGGCCGCAAACTAGCCAACCAAGTCTAGTTTGATAAAGTGTTGGTTTCCCATCACCTAGTAATATCTTATCAGATCCTAGTAAACTCCAGAATACGTCTGCTCCTATAATAATATCAATAGAAGCCGGTGTGTGGAAATACGGATCAGCTAAGTGAATATTTGACGGTATATTCACATGCACCTGTCTGGCAGGAACGTTATCAGTGATCGTAGGCAAGACAAAACATATTAAATCATTAGCGTACGATTCATGTAACGATTTAATGTGCACACGACACATTTTCTCCACATGTGATAGAGAATTATTTATGCCTTGTATAGATTTGTTTGTGTTTAAATGGGGCAGATTTAGCTTATTAAATAAGTTCTCTGTCATTAAACACGACGAACTACCGGAATCGAGAAGAGCTCGAGCGATGTGTTCTTTATTATTGACATCGTAGCACCTAACTAACGCAGTTGACAACAGGATGTCGCCTGTGCGGCTCGTATGCGAATGCGCAGATATATTAGCTGATAATGCAACGTGACTATTGTTTGCGTCGGCAGTGGAGGATGACTCAACCTTAGCTTTATCGGTCGTGCCGTCAGCTGATTTGTTTGAAACAGGTTGTGATTTAAAATCTGTGTTATGAATAAGCGTGTGGTGCTTGCGTTTACATATTTTACACCCTGGTTTCTTGCAATTATTGGGATAGTGACCGTGACGCAAACAATTATAGCATACCTTAAAGCTAGGTAGTAGTAAAATTCTATCGTTGACACTTAATGATAGAAACTGTGGACACGAATTGAGGTTATGATCACTTTTACATTTTGGACAACTATGTGATGAAGAACTACTAGTGTTTTTTGTTGTAACAAAGGCTTTTATTTTAGTGTTATTTTTTATGTTACTACTTGTAGAATGACGTGACTTTTCCAGTGTTTCTATTAGATCAGAGCGATTACGCATAAATTCAATGAACTGCTCAAAAGTGATTCGTTTTGATTTATCGATACGCCCTTTGTATTCCTCCCATTCTCGGAATGTTGTAGTATCAAGTTTTTGTCGAATTATATGGATAAGTAATGTGTCCCAACTATGAACAGGTTCGCCTAATGTTTTTAACGCTCTAATATTTTTATTTACATTGTCTACAATACCTTTTAATGCAGTTGAGGACTCCTTGGTGATTGTTTCGATATTGAATAACGCCGTAACGTGATTTTCAATCAATAATCTTTCATTATCGAATCGCTCACAAAGAAGCTCCCATGCCACCTTGTAGTTTTTAGCAGAAAACTCAATTGACTGGATCACAACAGCAGCAGATTCTGTTAATGATGACCTTAGGTAATGGAATTTATTAATCTCGTCTATATCGTCACTGTCATGGATGAGACTTGCGAAGGTATCGCGAAATTCAAGCCAGTTATCATAGGATCCTGTGAATTTAGGTAATTGGATTGTGGGCAACTTGACGAACTGACGCTTACCACTACTACAATTTGATTTTACTTCATCTTGCTCCAATTTTGAAAAGTTAGCTAACATAATTTTAGCTTGAGCTACCAACCCATAATATTGAGATTCAATTGTAGTTCTTTCGAGTGTCTCAGTATCAATATTATCACACATGCATTCTAACTTCAATTGAACCTCGTTAAATTCATTAAAAAGATCATCCAATTTGGTGACTCGCAATTGCAACTCCATTACCTGAAAGGGGGTTATCTCAGCATCTTTTAAACTACTTAAATAGGTTCCAAATACAGTTAATCTTCCTTTATAACTGCTTCGCTTCTTTTTAAGTTCTTTAATCTCGGTCATATCGAAAGGACGGTGGAGGGTGTCGCAGACCTGTAATTATACAATTATAATTTTAAACAACGAAACTGTTTGTAACAAAAATACCTATCGTATAGTCTAATGAGACTAAGCAAAAATTTGCCTAAGTTATTAATTGTACAAGTTTGACTTTTAAGTTGTACCACTGTACTGGAGGAAAGTATGTAAGGTTTACAATTCTTAAGAAATAACGTAACAAACAAATTAATTAAGTATCTATTTGTTTAATGGTTTACAAAGCAACAATTAATTTTAAAGGTTTAAAATTAGATATAACATTTGTACATTGAAATAAAAATAGCCAACTAATGTAGGTTAACAATAACACTACTGTACTGTATTTTAAGTACACGTTAACTATATTAATTTACAAATGGGACTAAACCTAATGCACTGTAAATAATTCTTTGTAAATACTTATGTCTACACAAAAGAATAAAAACAAGTAAGAAATAACTTTGTAAATGTAATATAAAAATATGTTACTAACCTTATTTAAGTTCTTATACCTACCTAATTCCTGTATTTAATTTTACCTGATTTAATATTAATGAGTGTTGGGTGAGTTTAATTAATATTATAATGCTTAAACACTTCCTGTTTTATTACAATTAATGTCCGATCCACTTTTCTTCCAAAACGTGTTCGTCACCTCGTCACTCCGGTACTTTTTAATCCAATTTCCAGAATATCCAATTACAGCTTATTCCACTTTGCTAGTATGAAGATACTTAATAATATCCGGCTCGAAGGACCATGTATAAAACTGAAGGAACTTCTTGGGAATTTTTGGGAAGTAAAACGAAATCAGGATATATTTTGCAGAGAACCACTTTAATAATGACTGGTTGACATTGAAAAGCAAAACCAAGGGCAGCGAGATCAACGCCTGTTAAAATACTTATAGCTAATGTCTTACTGTCTACAAATTGCGCTGAGTTAAACTTAAGCTAACATTGGAACTGATGCTTTAACACAAGGTGTGGTCTAATTTCATTTCAGGCAAAGTTTCGTTATTAAAATTCATTAATTTAGAAGGCCAATAAGACATTTCATTCATTAAGAAACTAGGACCGGACCACCAATCATCTAAACTAGGTAATAAAGTTATGTCTAAACCACGAGACAAATAGTCAGCAGGGTTTTGGTCAGTTGGAACATGTCTCCACTCACAGCCACCAGTCTTATCTAATATCTCGGCAACCCTGTTACGTACGAACGGCTGTAATTTATTCGGTAACATTTTTAGCCACCCTAGAACAATAGTGGAGTCAGTCCAAAAGAAAGTGCGTCGCGCGCTAACTCGTAACGCTGCCACAACCTTTTCAAAGATGCGAACACCTACAAGAGCACCGCATAGCTCAAGTCTGGGTATGGTCGTCGGCTTGAGTGGCGCAACTCTGCCTTTGGCTAACAATAAACGCACTAAAACCTGTCCCTGCCTGTCAACGCTTCGCACATACAGACAAGCGCCGTAGGCGCGTTCAGACGCATCAGAGAAAATGTGAAATTCTAAAAACTCATAACAATCAATTAAAACTCGACGAAACTCGATATGAATTTCATTTAATTTAGGTAAATTAATAATTACTTCATTCCAAAGCGTACTAATGTCCGGTGATAGCTGTTCATCCCAAGACAGTTTTTTCAACCATAACTTCTGAAGTAACATTTTCATAACAATTACACACGGAGCCAATAATCCAAGCGGATCAAAAACTTGTGAAACAATCGAAAGCATGTCACGTTTTGTGTTATTAAAATTAACTAACTGACTAATTGTAAAACAAAGGTAATCTGAAAGTGGCTGCCAACCTATGCCTAAGGTTTTGGTTGACTCAAATCCACCAACATTTAAATCCAGTGAAGACTGGGGAAAGTCAGAACCAATTACCAATTGTATGTCATTCGACTTCCACTTTCTTAGATTCATCTGCGCTGAAGCGAGAGTTGAAGTAACTTTATGACGCAACTCTTTGACCTCATTGATGTCATCTCCTCCGGTGAGCAAGTCATCCACGTAAAAGTCGTGGAGGATGACGTCACCAATCTCCTTATCAACACACTCTAGCCCTAACTGCCGAAGACACCGGGTTGCTAGGTAAGGAGCGCTGGCCGTGCCGTAGGTGACGGTATTAAGTTGATAAGCGTGTAATGGAGTTGACGGATTATCATGCCAAATAATTTGTTGAAGATACCTATCATTTGGATGAACAACTATCTGCCGGTACATTTTTTCAACATCAGCAGCTAGGATGTACTTATGTTGTCTAAAACGCAACAGGATCGATAAAAGATCGTCCTGTACCACGGGTCCAATCATCTGGATATTATTGATAGAAATACCAGTACTAGTTAAACTACTTGCATTAAAAACCACCCTTAACCTAGTGGTGGCGCTGCTTTCGCGCAGAACTCCGTGATGCGGAATGTAAAACGCTTGATCATCAATAGTTTTACATCTAGACATATGACCTAAAGTTTCATATTCCATCATGAACTCTTTGTACATATTACAAAATTGAGTTTTAGATTTAAATCTACGTTCCAGAGAAGCAAAACAATGTTTGGCTCTTGACAAAGATTCGCCTAAATTGTCCGGAGAACATTTTAAAGGGATCCTTACACAAAATTGACCATTTTCCAAACGAGTAGTGTTTTTCATAAAATGCTCCTCACATAGCTTCTCCTCTGATGAGTACGGAGACGAAATACACACTTCTTCAAGTTGCCAAAACTTTGTGAGTTGTTGATCAACATTAAAATTTAATTCATCATCAGCATCACAGTCTGAACGCACATTTATAAAATTACATTTTAAAACTTTAGAAGAAATACAACTGTTAATTGGGCCGGAAACCAACCAACCCAATTTAGTCTCACAAAGAATTGGTTGCCCATCACCTAACTTAATTCGTTGAGATTCCAATAAATCCCAAAAGCTGTCAGCACCCAGCAACATATCGACAGCCGCCGGTGAGTAATAGTTGGGATCTGCGAGACAAACATCAGATGGGATCTTAATTTTTAACAAGTTAACATGTTTACTTGGAATCTCATCTGTGATGGATGGGAGAATAAAACAATTAATATCCATACTAAAATTATTATTTAAAGATTTTATTGATACAGAACACATTTTATTTATAAAGGATGACGAGTTGTTGATACCTATAATAGAATTGTTTACAGTCTTGGCAGTCAAACCTAGCTGGTGGTATAACCTCTCAGTCATGAGACATGACGTGCTGCCACTGTCAAGCACAGCACGAGCAACATACTGCTGACCATTAATACTCATGACCTTGACGAGTGCAGTGGACAATAACACGTCACCGTGTTCAACATTCACGGACAGCGATACACCCGTACCTATACCTATAGTAGTGGGCTGAGTGGAGACCGTCGCACTGCCATTCGTGTCAACAACAACACTGCTAGCAGAAGCACCAGTTGCGTCTGACTTCAAGGATTTATCAACGTGAACAATAGTGTTGTGTTTACGACGGCATAGTTTACAACCTGGCTTTTTGCAGTTGTTTGCATAATGTCCCAGATTAAAACAGTTGTAACAAACTTTGTATTTGGGTAATAACTGCAAACGAGCTTCATTGCTCAACGATAAAAACTGAGGACAACTACTTAACTTATGATCACCGTTACACATAACACAATTCCTAGGCTTATGTGAAACACCATCATCCTGTTTACTTGAACTTTCACCTGAATTATTTTTATTAGAATCCTGTACCAACATTGACCTAACCTTGTTTGAATTTTTACCTGTGTGTAAGTGTTTATTATTCGTAGAAGCTTCCAATTCGAACGTTTCTAGTATCTCAGCACGGTTCTTAATAAAAGTAATAAATACTTCAAAGGTAACTTTAAAATTCTTGTCTAGGCGGCCCTTATACTCACCCCATTCACGATAGCTTTTGCTATCTAATTTGTGTGTGATAATATAAATGAGTAGAGTATCCCAATGATTAACAGGTTCATGTAAGGATTCTAGGGCACGTATGTTTTTATTAACAACATCAAGTAAACCCTTCAAATTAACTGACGACTCCTTTTGAAGGGTGTCGATTTGAAATAATGCAGAAACATGATGATGGATAAGCAGGTGTTTGTTATCAAACCGCTCGCAGAGAAGATTCCACTCTACCGAATAATTAGCAGAAGAAAACTGAATTGAGTTGATCACCACAGCAGCAGACCCTTCTATGGATGACCTCAAATAGTGAAATTTATTTATTTCGTCCATATCATCGTTTGAATGGATGAGACTAACAAATGTGTCGTGAAACTCTAACCAGTTTGTATAAGACCCACTGAATTTCGGCAACTGAATAGTCGGTAATTTAACAAACTTATGATTGCTAGAACGCGACATTACGTCACAGGTATCGTTAGAATCTCCTTTCCTATTATAATCCAACATTTGTTGAGCTTTAGATAGGGTTTTGTAATAAAGAGATTCAAACTCTGCGCGTTCCGACATCTGACCATCCAAGTCATCAGTACTACACTCCAGCAATAATTGCACCTCATCATATTGGGCATACAATGCCTCAAGTCTAGTAAAACGTAATTGCAACTCGCTTACCTCAGTAGGGCTCAAAGAAGAGGTGGTCAACGAATTTAAATGGTTTGAGAATATTGTCACCTTTCCTTTGCAACTCGCTCGTTTCCTAACGAGTTCTTTATTGTCCTTATTTAATTCCTTATCCTCTGGCATTGCGTAATCTGGTATGATCAACCTGGAATGTATATAAATAAAGATAAAGCAACGTTTAAATTACAATTACATATGATGCAGCCTGAAATACGTACAAGATTAAAATACACTAACTTTATAGTGAATTTACATAAATAATAATTCAGAAATTATACCAAACTGTGCGTATTAACGGTTATATTGTACTAAACTTTAATAATAACACTGCTATTGCAATGATTTTTAATGTCTATCTGTGCTAACTAATGTGATTACCTAACTGTCTCAATAACTGTAAAATTATTACACCGTAAAGCAAAATAATGCAGTTACTACAAAGAACTACTCTTTAACAATGTATAACTAACAAAAATGAACAATAATTACTGATCAGTTAATAATTGTATTACAATTTGTAACCACTCACAGAACAAAGAAAAATGACAATAGGTATTACGTACTAACCTAGCTATTAACGGCTTACTTACACTAATAGAGTGTTGGGTACACAAATATAATAATAAATACGACTTTTCTCAGCTATTGAGTATCCAGACCACGCAAATTCCAACAATCTTCTGAATGACGTAGCAGAATTCACGTGGCACACCGGGCGTCGTCGGCTATGATTTTGATGTCCACCAATTCTCTTCAATCCCTTTGTAACAATTCGCTGATCGGAGTAAATATTCTTCTAATCTCCAGGATCGGGCTCGAAGGACCATGTGCGGGATTGATCCAGGTATAATTAGGGGAAGAATGAAAAAATACGTTGCTTGATGTGATCGTGCACTTTTATTGTGACAATTTACAGATGTAGGTAGCCGGTCGACTCACGTTAAAAAATAAAAACGATTAGCCATAATCTACATAGCCTCAACATAACTGTATGCGAACTTCGGTAGGCGCTTGCGGGAACACCTAGTTGTACTCGTCGAGGAGTACCAGTAGCAGTCACCAAAGTACACCTTCAGGTCACTCCATCAAGTTCGGTGGTGAGGTCTCATCATAACAAACAAAACGAGCCCAAACTCGGCAGACCTAGTTGTACTCGTCGAGGAGTACCAGTAGCAGTCACCAAAGTACACCTTCAGGTCACTCCATCAAGTCCGGTGGTGAGGTTTCATCATAACTAACAAAACCAGCCCACACTCGGCAGACCTAGTTGTACTCGTCGAGGAGTACCAGTAGCAGTCACCAAAGTACACCTTCAGGTCACTCCATCAAGTCTGGTGGTAAGGTCTCGTCATAACTTACAAAACAAGCCCAAACTCGGCACATCTAATTCTAATAGTCGAGGAGTACAAGTAGCAGTCACTGAAGTACACCTTCAGGTCATTCCATTTAGTCCGGAGGTAAGGTCTCGTCATAACTTACAAAACAAGCCCAAACTCGGCACATCTAATTCTACTAGTCGAGGAGTACCAGTAGCAGTCACCGAATTACACCTTCAGGTCACTCCATCAAGTCCGGAGGTAAAGTCTCATCATGACTAGTAAAACTAGCCCAAAATCCACAGCCCACATCTTTCTACTAGAAGAGGGCTTCCAGTGCCTCCTAGCAGTCACTGAAGTAAGCATTTGTATCTAAGTATTATTTAGTAAAAATACAAACTACAATACGAAATATTTTTTGTAGATGCCTATGTATTATAAAGAATATAGAGAAAAAAAAAATTCAAAGTACCAAAATTAGTTCACTTGACTACTATTCCCGCAATTAACCGTGCGTACACTTGTGTGTGTGACCTTTGTCAATGTAGTAGTTCGATTCTATACCTATCAAATTTGTAAACGCGTCGTGTAAATTTGTAAGATGAAATGCTTAGTTTAAGACTAAGCATTTCATCTTAGTTAGTAAAAAGAATATTTAATAAATTAATAAGAAACTTGTCTCACGAATTCGCGACTACCGGACATGTCCGGATAGTGACACGCTTTTTACTATTAAAATACATAAATATTATGCTAATTCAGTTTTCATGGCAGTCCTGGGTACAAATGTCAAAGTATGAATTGCCATTTTGAAGTTAATCACGCACGGTGTCCAGCTAATGCGGACGTTTCGCGGCACAAAAAGTTTGGTCAAGAAAAATCCATTGAGTTTAGTAACGTTTTTTTTCGTGAATATAAAGTTTGTCTTTATTTATTTTTTAGCTGTACATAACTTAAACACTGCTGAAGGCATAAAAGTAAAATTTGATTGGTTTCTGATAATATTGTTTGAGTATTTTAATTTAGTTTTAAAACGATCTACATTCGTCACGTCCTGTTAGCAACCGTTACTATAGGATGGACAAAAAATGTTACGAAACAGACCTGTTAAGCTTAGAACTCATGAATTAAACTTAACGAAATTTATTATTGATGACAACGGTTAGATCCTACTAATATTTTAAATGTCGGTTTGTATGTTTGTAACAAAATCCCGCAAAAGCGGCTGTTCGGATTTGGATGAAATTTAGCACACAAATAGATAGTTTATTACTTGTATTAACACATAGGATACTTTTTAGGAAAATCTGATTTAACGCGGGCAAAGCTGTGGGGCGGAAAGCTAGTAGAAAAATAATGTATCTACCATCTCAGAAGAACTAACATTTTCTAAGATTTTAACCTGACAGTGAGCACTATTCATAATAATTCTGTTTCGTCATTTCGCATGTCCATTCAGTAACTGTCCCAAAATATTTTTGCCTTATTTATTTAAAAAAGAATTTAAATATTATGCGGAATATTATTATTAGAATATTATAAATGAAGAAAAATAAAACTACATTAAGATTATATTCCAACTTTAGCACTCCTTGACTGATCAAATAAGTTACTCGAAAATTAAAACTTGGATTTGGACAATATGTTACGATACTGACCAAATTGTTGAAATTTTAAATAAAAATAAATATCTAATGACCAAGTATTAATATTTAATTTCATTAATAGATAATAAAAACTTATTACTAGCGTTTTTCTCATTTAAATTCCAGAAGCTGAATTTTTATATCGTCTAAAAAGACATTTTTAGCCCAATCTACTTTACAAAAATAATTTTATAAAATAAAATAAACATTTCTGCACGGATTTTTTACATTAATCCACTAAAATTATATATTTTTTACAATAAATCAAAGTTCAAAGTCTTAAAACAATAATATTTTTTTAAAGTCTGTTTATTATAAACTGCGCCATTTAAAATGAAAATGCCCGGGTATGTCTTTCATTGACTTAAATGTGCCCTGGCGGCTGAGAGTATGTCATGTTCACTCTAATATCTCGCTGACGGTGGCGCGTGTGTTGGATCATTTAGCTCCCCTCAAAATTGTTGAGATGAATGGTGCTAATCCAGGCGTCATGTTCGTGAATGGGCGCCGTCAGTAGGGACTGGTCCTCTCTTAGCTGCCACAGCGATTTTAATTTAATTTAATTTTTTAATTGTTTTTAATTTCTATTGCTGACGCTTTTAATGTTTTGCGTCGTTCTCACATGTATAACTTTAACATGAATGATGTAACCAATATTTTGTAACCATATTTTGATTTAAAAGAGTCTTCGTGGAGTTCCTTGCCCGTTCTTCTCCATAGGTACCTACTACACTGCGGTATGTGGGACGAGAAGATATTGTGTAGCTTCCCGAACTCTGCCCAGCCGAGTCGGATTCGACGATTGACCTTTTCTCGACAGTTTGTCCCAGGTAAACATACCCGTTCACAACTTCGAGCGTAGCATCTCCGATCTTCATGAGAGTGGGTGTTACATGGGCATTTGACATGACCTTTGTCTTGTCCATGTTCATCTTAAGACCCACTCTTTCGGAGGCTCTACTGAGGTAATCGAGCATTGTACTGAGGTCCTCCATGGTCTCAGCCATGATGAGTATGTCGTCAGCAAACCGAAGGTTAGTGTAATACTCGCCATTGATGTTGATGCCTATCCTTTTCCAGTCCAGAACTGGAGGATGGAGATCCTCCAGTGCAGCGTTTTCGAATAGACACTTTAGCACATCGATGTACCGATAGTCGATCTGGCACCGTTGCAGTACAGCCCATGTCTCGATCGAATCGAAGGCTTTCTCGTAATCCACAAACGCTTAGCATAGAGGCAGGTTATATTCTTCGGTCTTCTGTATAACCTGCCGCAGTGTAGGTATGTGGTCTACGGTGTTAAAGCCTTTACGGAATCCGGCTTGTTCGGGAGGCTGGAAGTCGTGAAACCTGCGCGCGAGACGGTTCGTGATGACTCTTCAAAACAGCTTGTAGACATGGCTCAGAAGTGTGATAGGCCTATAGTTCTTAAGCAGGGCATTGTTACCGTTTTTAAAGAAGAGTACCACCACACCTCTGTTCCATGCCTGTGGCGTTTTACCCTCGAGTATAATGGAATCGAACAGCTTCTGGAGAGCCTTAAGAACGGGTTTTCCACCAGCCTTTAGGAGTTCGACCATAATTCCGTCATCACCCGGGGCGCCTTGTTTCTTTTGAAGTTGCTGTAGCTGCTTTGTATAGTGTAGGGTGCTTCCCTAACATAAGTAATGTCAATGCAGATGTAGAATGTCAAATTTAAACTTAAATGCAGAAAATGTCAGTGAATGCTCAACGGGATGAATTTAAATAAAAATGCAAGTAGTCCGACTCAAACCACGTCTAATTGAACACTAAAATGTAATATACGTAAAATGCATAGAACACACACTTGGCAGTGCATTGACACTGACACATATTGCATAATATGTCAGTGTCAATGCACTGCCAAGTGTAGGTCGCGTCCAAAGTGCAAATACGCGAGCCTACTGGCTAACTTATTGTAATAACTATATTTTAAAACCCATGTACGTGCACCGTACATATTGCCACAACACAGAAAGAGAATAACTAAATAAAACAATCCCAAAATATGTAAAATAATAAAATAAGAATGTAAAAATAATGTAATAAATTTAAAAATGCAGGACTCTAAAGTAAATATGATTGATCTACGACTACTATGAAGAAATATAACTAAAGTCTATAAATAGAATGTCACCATAATAATAAATTAGCACACCTCTCTATGTTTTTCAGTGTCAAATTTCACTTCACTTGAGGTAGGGTTAGCACACGACACTTTTTTCACTTTTAAGTCCCGTTTGTCGGTCTTGCTGTTCCTGTCCTCGATGTCATGATCTTCTTCTAGCCTGCTTCTGCTTTGACCCTTCCCCTGTCTTTGGGTGGCCATCTTTCGCCAAAAGTACATCGATGTTACAAACAGTGCAATGCTAATCGCAACAGCCACATAGATTGCAATGTAGTGATGAACGTCGTGAGAGGATACGGTGTCTAGCTTAGACTGTTCTTCTATAGAGCGTAGTTGCGTGTCAATCTTTTTGAACGTCTCTTCGTGCGTTTCAATATGCAACGATGAGTTACGAATCGAGGTATTGATTATGTTGTTGATTGGAGAGATCGTGGGCCCGATCATCGCATATGGTTCATTGACTAAAATGTCATTTGTATGTTCCATATATGCGTGCAATGTGAATGAGTCGCCTTGCAAATTGCATCCTTGTTTCAGCGTTATCAGACCCGAGTGACGTAAGGTCTCAGATGTAATTTGAGTGCCGCACACTAATTGTACTTCGCACGTATCACAACAATAATAGAACCAGGTGTTTTGTTTATGTAATTTGACCCATTTGTCGGCGCATATTTTTATTTCCGTATGGCAATAAACGCTGTGTTCTTCGTTGTCTCGAATCAGCTGTACATCGCAAATAGATTTGTGACGATCACCGGTGTTGTATATAGGGTGATTTAGTTTGCACAGTAGAGATTGCATGGTCATGTAATTTTTGGCATTCATCAATGTCATACTATTCTATGGGTATAAATGAGTATTGGTTGACGTTAAATGTTATTAATGCAGAGTTGGGAATAACATACATTACCCGATTTATGTCAATACGTTGAGGAATGCTGATAAGTCTGTTAAGTTCGTATAGGGCATCACTCAAGATCGGTACTTTTATTTCCATCAACAGGTAGTGCTGTTTTATGCGCGAATGTATTCTGAACAGCCTGTAGATATCTCTTATGTCATTGCGAACTTCAGGTAGCGTAGAATCGCGAGGTAGTAGTCGAGCTACTCTATCTAGTTCGCTTTGCATTTGGGTTGGTGATAATAGATGTACGTCCATATGTCCTTGGTACATATTTGTCAGGGTGTTGATGAGTGATTCTTGAATATCTTTTAAGTTTTGGGCAATTCTTTCTGCAGCTATGGCCGATGTAATGATGTAGAATGCATGTGAACTCTCAAGTTTATCTTTGAGCGTCTTGTTTTCTAGGGACGTGAGGTGATCGTTGATTAAAGTGAACTGCTTCACCATTGTTGCTTCATTACGCTGTACAATGTTGTCCTAGGTTTCCAGAACACATGTCTGGTTTTTAAGCAGTTGGAATAGGTGATTTTCATTATGTTGGATTGTGTCGATATCCTGTTCATATTGTTCTGCAAAATATTGATCTAACACTCCAAATAGCGAATTTGCAACATATCCTACTCCGTCGATCAATCCTCTTTTGAACCTGTGTTGGATTATCCGCTGGGACCTCAGTAATTCGTTGTGATAATTTAGTTCACTCGTGCTTTGTTCAAGTTGGTTAACCAGAACATGAAATTGCATCAACCACTCTTCGCAACGAGCTTGCTTTATATGAGATACAAATACTTGCAGAGTGTCCACATTGCGCCAATAAGTTGTCATATTGTAATAGAATACCAGTTTCCATTCATCTCTAATATCTTGTAGATCTGCAATCTTGTCAAAGTAAAGTGTCTGATTTTTTGTCAGTTGAGTAAGTTTCATATCTTACTGGACAGTCGGTGTTATCAATGTCATAACTAGCATCAGCAAATAGCATACCAAGCTGTTCCAGATAAGCCTTTTAGCTCGGATTCGCTTGTTTTTGGGTAGTTTATCAGTGTCAGGGTTGTTTTGTTCCTCAACCTCCACTAGTGGTACCAGTTTTAATAATAGGTCGTTTTGTATCGCCTTTTGCAGTTTGTAATGTAGTCTCTAGTGTAGCCGTCCTTTCCAGGGTGTAAATCCGCTACACGACCCAGTGCCCATTTTCCTGCAGGTAACCTTTCATCTTTAATGCATACAATGTCATTTTTCTTTATGTCAGTATTCTGTCGTTTCCATTTTAGTCTTGCTTGTAGTTGTTGGAGGTACTCTTGTGACCACTTCTTCCAGAAATCCTTGCTAAGTTGTTGTACAATTTGCCATCTCGTGTTTAAACGGTAAGTATTGTCCATGTCGGGTTAAGAAATGTCCTAGAGTTAAACAGTTTATCTCTTCGGCGTTCTCTGAAACGGTGCATAGTGGTCGTGAGTTCAAGCAAGCTTCTATCTGACATAGCAGAGTGGTAAATTCTTCGTATGTCAGACGTTGGTCTCCAATGACCCGTTTGAGATGATATGTCATGCCCTTCACAGCGGCTTCCCGCAGTCCGCCTGTGCTTGGCCAGACCGGGGCATTGAAGTGCCATTGAATTCCCATCTCTGATATTTTGCCCAAGAAGAAGTTGTCAATGTTTTCTACAATGCATTTGTTTTGTTGCAGTAGGATACGATTTGCACCCACAAAATCCGTTGTCGCTGTACATGTCCCGTGGCGTACCTCGACGTGCGCAGAAGCGCTTGAAAGCCGATAGGAATGCTGTACTGGATAGTTCTGATACCAGTTCTAGGTGAATGGTTTTTGTTGCTAGACAAACAAATACTGCAACGTACGCCAGCAATGTTCTGACGCCTCGGCCTTTACTTGCCTTGATTTCAATGTGTCCAGTAAAATCGACACCTGTATGTGTAAACGGGCGAGATACTGTCACTCTCCGCTCTGGTAGATCAGCCAAAATCTGGTTTGTTTGTTTAGCATTAAATCGACGACATGTTCGCATTTGTGTAAGACCTGTTTGACGGCGCGATGTCCTCCTACGATCCAAACTCTTGGTCTTAGATGTGTCAGGGTTAATTTAGGACCTCCGTGTAATGTTCTTCTGTGAGCTTGCCAAATGAATAACTCTGTCAGTTTATTGTCATGTGGTAGTAGAATTGGATGTTTAGTGTCTTCGGGTAAGTTTGAGTTACGTAACCTTCCACCTACTCGCAGAATGTCATGTTTGCCAAGCAATGGATTTAAACTCAAAAGGTTACTTTTTGTGCTCAAAACTTTGTTTTCCTTCAATCTCATAATCTCGTCATTGAAGGCATGCAATTGAATGTGTTTCATTATTAGGTTTTCAGAGCTTTGTAGTTCTGTAGATGTCAAATAAGTAGTAGTACGATGAGTGTCGGTGTTCGAACAGCTGTTTATGAAACGTTTCATCCAGGCAATGACCCTTGTAATACGAGTCAAATCGCTGTGTCTGTCTAATAACTCAATTGTTATTGAAGACGGTTCACATTTCACAGCATACGTTTGCATTTGTTTTTGTTTTGATTCGCATGTTGTCGGTGTAATTGTAATTTTGTCAAAAGCATCTTCATTGTAATTTTTCATCCAGTAGGGACCTTGCCACCACAAAGAATGTTGCAATAGTTGGGAACAACTGATTCCGTGGGATGCACAATCTGCAGCATTTTCCTCGGACTTGACATAACTCCAGTGCTGTTTTGGAATTACGTCATGCACATGCTGTACTCTGTTGCTGTCGAACGACTTCCATTTTGTGACGTCCCCATGCAGCCAGCCTAATACAATCATAGAGTCCGTCCAGGCATATGTATTTTTGTGCACATTGTCCTATTTAAAGGCTGTCAGGACCTTTTTCATGAGTCGTGAAAGTAGTAGCGCTCCACATAATTCGAGTCGCGGTAGGGTCAATTTTTTGTTGATTGGCGATAACCTCGATTTTGCAGCGATAAGTGTAGTCGCAGGCTCGTTTTTGACATTTTTTGTCAGCAGGTATATATAGCGCATGCGTAGGCCTTTTCGGACGCATCGCAGAACCCATGAACTTGGAATGGTTTCGTAATATCTCCCAGCCACCTTGGTATTTGGTATTCGGTTATGTTATCTAAATCGCTAGTAAGCTGCTTCCATTCTTCTTGCACGCTGTCAGGCAAGGTTTCATCCCACTCGCATCACGATAGCCAGACGCTTTGGAACAGTAGTTTTGCTTTTACTGTCAAAGATGTCAGCCAGCCCAGTGGGTCAAAAAATTTCGAGATTTCCGATAGTAGCTTTCTTTTTGTCAATTGGTTTTTATTGTCAAATTGTGTTTTGTTTGTAAACGAAAATGTGTCAGTTGTAGGATTCCACTGGACCCCCAGGACTTTTGTCATTCCATCGTTTGTAAAATGCATTTTCGTTTGGTTAAGATCTGAAGACGATAAGCTTTCAATCAAGGTCTGGTCGTTGCTTGACCACTTCCGTAGTGTAAGACCAGCTCCACTCAGCATGTCGATGAGTTGCTTTTGAATTTCTTGTGCTCGTTCGATGGAGTTGCTGCCACTTAGAACGTCATCAACGAACATTTCGTTAGCAATGACATCCGCTGCTAACGGATATTTCTGTGCATCATCGTCTGCAAGCTGTTTCAGCGTTCGAAGAGCTAGGAATGGTGCTGCCTTGGTGCCATACGTCACTGTGCATAACTGGAACTTCTTTAAAGGACCTTGGTTGGATTCCCTCCACAAGATCTTTTGCAAGTGTTGGTCTTCTTCATGGACAAGGATCATGGGTACATCTTCTCACAATCTGCAGTAAACACGTACTTGTATAGCCGCCATCCTAATAATAATGTCAATAGATCTTGATGAAGCTTAGGGCCACACTCCATCAAGTCAGTCAGGCTGTAACCTGTGTCAGTTTTCTGGGAGGCGTTAAAAACCACTTTTGATGTCACTGAGTCCTGTTTTAGGACTCCATGATGAGGTAAGTAGCATGCCGTGTTGCAGCCAGGTTTGCTCTCCTTCATATGTCCCATTTCCAGGTACTCTGCATAAATTTGATGTAACTATCTGATAATTTGTCATCCCTGCCTAATCTCCTTTCTAATTGCATAAACTGTGCTACAGCTCGTAGCTTTGACTTGCCCAGCAGCTGATTTAAATTAGGCTTCATTGGCAAACGAACTGCATATTTGCCATCACCTAATCGCTTGGTTGTTGCAGTGTAGAACTCCTCACAATATCGTTCCTCTGACGTCATAGAATTGCATGCAACTCCATTGATGTCTTCCACTTCCCAGTATTTTGACAAGTCGTTAACTTCATTAACTACGTTGACGTTGCAATTAAATGTTTTGGTGACATTGCCTGACAATATCCACCCCAACCGTGTTTGTTGAGCCATGGCTAGGGCTGCGCAGGGTAGGCTGCGCAGGCCGTTAACGGATAGGTAGGTAGATAGGTTAGAAAAAGAAACAGTTGTGACAAATAAATACATATATTAGTACCCGGCTAGGTCGCGGGTAAGGTCCTTAACACTAGGGTTCTGTTCTGAGCACTCACACACTTATAGGAAAGTAGGGTACCGCCCTTGGTAGCACGTGGCAGACGAGGGGGCCTGTCAGCACAGGCTCGTGGCGGCAACACGTGGCGGTAGGCCGCGGAGGCCTGTCAGCGCAGGCTCCCGGCAGTAGCTCGCGGCGGTAGGCCGCGGAGGCCTGTCAGCACAGGCTCGTGGTTGTAGCATGTGGAGGTAACTTGCGGCGGTAGGCTGCAGGTAGGTCAGGCCTAAGTTAGCCTCGCTAGCATGTGTAGGTTATAGTATCTACATACTACAGACACTACATCATATACTTACACTATACATTCATTAATATTATGTATTATACTCGTTTATTGATTTTGCATTATTATTTTGCGAATCGTTCTAAAACGATTAGTTTTCTTTAATTTTCATATTTTTCAATGTTATGACTAGTGATCGGATAATCGGATGCATATTTGCCTAAAGTACATTTTTGGTTAGGAAATTATGGAAGCGGCTTCTTAAAACATATTTTTTTTAATATAAATCCCGGGATTCCAGAAAAATCGGGAATGCGAAACTATTCTGTAACATGGTGAAGAAACATCGTCTTTAGCAGGTGGCATTTATTAAAAAAAAAAAAAACAGGGGTTTCATAATTATTAATGTATATTTACTTGAAGTAAATTTTAAGCTCCCCATCAATTTATGACTCTATGTTGAGTGTAAGAGGAATAGTAGGTAAGTAGTAGGTATTAATTTAAAAAAAGTGAATGGCACAAGGACGAATGTCATAAAATGAACAATAGGAACTTCCTTCGGGTACCTGCACACAACCAGGAATATAATTTGCCGTCTCACTCGCACTCATTATGAAATACCATACCCTTCTCTATTATACAAGCCGTGCTACGGAGATCTGACAACGTTGCGCGTGAGCCGTCCATTTTTATTGACAGCGCCAATGAAATTACGACCAATGATATTCTTAAATTCTTTTTTAAAGAATTTCAATTTCGTATTCAATGATATTCTAAAAAAGAATATCATTGAAAACAACAAGAGATAGCCTACTTACCGACAGCTGTCAACCGCTCAAATTAGTCAAGTTATGTAACACGACCGTTTAAGTATGGACGGCACACGAGCGTTACATGTAATGCTCGTAGTGCCGTCCACACCTAGAATTCGCGTTACATTACACGGTGGATTACATTACACGTAACACTAGTCTGGACCCGGCTGTAGGAGGCAGTGAAGTTACATAAATACTTTGTATCCTAAACTTTCAACTTAATCGTTTAATACGATACTGTCAGTCAGACTCAGTTGAGCGCGGTAGTTTGTTGATGATGTTGTGGTACGTTAATAATAATCATTAAGAGATTTAATGGTTTTTCTTTGTAATTCTTATTTATTATTCGTTTGAGATAAATGTTTTGAAAATTTAAGAAAAATTAAGAGGAAGTTATTATTTCTAGTTTTTTTTTAAATATAAAAGTTAAAATAAGTAAATATACCTACACCCGATTTGATTCTATAATAAAAACAGTAAATTTGTTCAATCCGAAATCTCGGGATTTTTTCGACACAAAAGTGCATTCCATAATATTATCCAACACCTTAAACTAAGTAAATATTCCTACACCCGATTTGATTCTATAGTAAAAAAACTAAATTTGTCGATTCCGAATTCCCGGGATTTTTTCGATACAAAAGCGCATTCCATAATAACCAACACCTACACTTTTGGTAAAATGCATCCGATTATCCGATCACTAGTTATGACACTTACGTCAGGCTGTCAAGCTATCATTATTTTTTTCTTCTAATTTTCTCTCTAGTTTTCTTACTGGCTTAGTCCATGAAGGTTACTTTTGATTTATATAATTTAAATTATTTTTATCAATATGTTTAGCTGAAATATGGTATTTTATAGGCAATTATAATTGTTTACTGTAAAATATTTGTATCCTAACTTACATTTTATAATAATAATTGAAACGCTCTCAGAATTCATCAAAGAGGTTTTTTGGTACGAATATGTCTGGCCCTTTTCGATCTCTGAATTTGAAATTAAATTCTGAAAGAACAAGAAAAAGATAATTTGAAAAATTAACGTCAGAGGGACTACGGACCCATTCGGCATAGCTGATCTGGAAGCGCTCAAGGAAACATCTCCTCAAGAAAAGTCTTGCAAATTGGTCTATATACATTTCACCCTGAAATCATACTCTGTCTTCACGGGACTACGTTTCTTGCCAGGAGGACCTTCCACTACTAAGTCCTGACTGGTCTGTCTGAGAGACTGGGAAGCGGATCTTCAGGCCTCAGAGCTAACGAGGCCTGACGTCTTCTACATTGCCTGTGAATTTATCAAGATTTATCTGGGAAACGAATCTGGATGTTTCAGAACTGACAGGACGACTCGAACCTGAAAGCCGTAACATACTTCCTCTGTAAATATTTTCTTTTCTGAGAGCGCTAGGTAGGTTAGGTTATTTTTTTAATTATTTTTCTGTGTTTTACCTCAAATTATATATTTTTAACTTGTCTACTTTCCCTTTTATTTTAATAAGCAGTAGATTCGTTACAAGGTAGCGTGCAGGATTGAGTAAGGGTTCCTGCCCTCAGCCCATACGAAGAACCCTGGAAGGCGCGGTAGGAAGCGCATGTTAGATGCCGTGCGAGTAGCAGCAGGCCGCATGCGATGTGCCAGCTTCTTCCCCTTTTTAGTTACCAAGGTACAGTATGGGAAGGGGAGTAGGCGGTAGCATAACACATCGCAGCGGCTTACAGGCAGAGAGAGAGAGAGTGCAAATAGAGAGGACAGCGTAGCACATTGACAGATGCTAAAATTAGGTTAAGTATGTGAGCAAGCGTGCACAAAACACAAAGTAAACTTTGATCATCACAGATAGCTCACTAATCACTAACAATAGCACAGCAAGGCACTACACCACCTTGATGCAGCAGCAATACATACATATTACCATCTCCTGTGCGCTGGATAACTCTCAGCCGCGTGTCCAACATTGACACACGCAAAGTCAAATACTACTTAGGTAATAGAATCAATATAGGTTATCCAGCGCAGAGAGTCAGGCATTATTACCAGATTAATGTGGAACTCACCCTAGGTCGGGGCACACAGAATTCTGAGGATTGGGGAATTGCTTCCACCAGCTCTGCAAGCGGAAACGAAATGAACGAGCATCCCCAAAGAAAGTTAGTGTTGTACCCCGATTCTAGTGATGTGATTAGGCACTTACTAATTGTAATATTTTAGCATCACTCGACTAATTATAGTTGTGAGTCCACACAACGCTACAGTTCACTAACCTCTCCCTTGACTAAGCCATTCATGATTATTTCGGAAAATACGTGTGCATCCAGAAGTATGTCAATGGGCCTAGATAAGTTGTAATCTGGGTCGGCTAATGTGATGTCTGTCACATGAGCCCAAGGTTTCTTTGCAAATGTAACGTTAGGCAGACTGTTTACTACCCGTGTCATGATTAACGCTTCCGTTGTAAACTGGAAGTCGTTATACATATAAGGACTTGCAGAATAGATGGACCTTTCCTTTACTCCTGTTGGATAAAGTACCGATGCCGCTTATGTTTGCACTCAGCTGTTGACGTTTTATGCCCAATCTTTGAGCTGCATTCTCCGTTATCAACGTAATTTGTGAGCCTTGATCAACTAGAGCCCTTAGTGTAATGTAGTCACCTCCAGCTGTGGCTACTTGCAATCATGCTGTTGGTAATAATATTTCATCATCATTATTTAATGCGAAGTTGTTTTGTAGATTTTTATTTGACCTAGTTGAAGTCGATGACGACGGTTTAGGTGTTGTTTGTGTTGCTGAGGGCGTTTGCGCTGACTTCACAATATCGCTGTGCAGAAGTGTGTTATGTTGTTCGTTGCAATCTCTGCATCTTTTCTGTGATGCACAGTAACCCTTAGTATGCACATACAAACAATTTTTGCATATTTTATTGTTTTCTATAAATGGCATTTTTTCCGGACTCAGCATGTCAGCGAATTTAGAACATTGAAATAATGCATGATTCGTATTGCACAATAGACAAATAATCTTGCTGAATTGTCCAGCGTTAGACGCATGGAAATTGCGAGAGTAGTTTGCTGAACTTTTATTGTAACAACATTATGATTTAAAAGAGTGTCCGTGGAGTTTCTTGCCCGTTCTTCTCCATAGGAACCTACGCTTTGGAATGGGCAACTAGCTTCATATTTCTGACTGACTGACCCCTTAACAATTCAAAAGTGCCTGTAAATGGTTTAATTGAAATAAATGCTTTGAGTTTGAGTTTGGTTGGGTTGTGACTTGGAATTTTTTCCGAACGGATGTGGCGTAGTAAAATGTGGTTTTGATGCAGGTTTATCACCGTTTTCTGGCTTTTTCATGTGCAATGGTTCTAACGCCATAAACTTGTTTTCGACGAAATCCATAAAATGATTGTATGATGGTATCTCGCGCGGATCCGACCTGGACTGCATGTATTCCGAATACGTTTCGGAGTCTAATTTTTCGCACAACACGTAAACTAGAATCGGATCCCATGAGCTTGTATCAATTCCCAAGTTGTGTATCGCGTTTATGGTTTCGTTGGTAGTGTCATATAACCGCTTGAGATCGAACGCAGATTGTTTTTGCAAATTAGGTTGACGCATAAATACCTGGAAATTTCTGGTAAATAACAGAAACTTATTATTATTTCAGCTCCTCGCCGTACGGCACAGTGAATAGACGTGTGCACTCGCGTAAACTAGTCGCGCTAAAATCTATTTAACTAAATTCTGATTGGTTTAAATTTAAAATTCTAATTCTCGTTTCTTCCTGGAGCATGTAAACGAGTAGGCCACTCCCCACGAAAGTGACAACGATATTTTTGTCACCACCCTTGCCTAAAGCATACAGAGGTTCCATCGTGATTGGTTTTTATTAACCCGGATTTGAACCGCCTCCTCAGTGCGCGCGAGTCGGTGTCACTTACCGCTTAGCCAAACTGCGTTGACGCATCGACGCGAAACACCGCATCCCTACCACCTATGCCGAAGCGGACTGCTACGAGACTACGCGTCATCAATAATCAGCTACGAGCGGAAAGGCTACGGCTGCTACGCGGCGCCAATTTGTTGTGCTACGGTTTGGCTACGAAACGGGTTCTACTCCGTATTGCCGCGTGTGCCGATATAAAAATCAAGTTGTAAGTAAACGAGTACAGCTACTATGCCGAGGATTCAGCGCTCGCCCCCTGCTACTCCTGTCTGTGAGATGGGCAATCCTGCTATTTTCTCAACCCCTGACACTTCAAATAACCCAAATCAGCCTGAGATCTCAAACATTACCTCGCGATCCAAGCGACTGCGACCAGACTTCTCTCCAGAGTGTGAATGGAAGAATCTCGAGGATAAAATAACGGAGTTATTTACCTCTTGGAAAACTGAGCAAGAAGTTCTGCTCGGCAAACTAACGTCTGAGCTGAGGGAAATTAAACTACAAAATGTGGAGATTCAAAAAACAAATGCTGAAACCCTTAAAACTGAAGAATTTCTTAGTCAAGATTACGATTCTATTAAGACATCAATGCAGAAACTAGAAAAAGAAAACAGTGAACAGCGCAACTACATATTGGATCTGGAAAAAAAACTAGGAGATTTACAGCTGAGCTCGCGATCATCATGTCTCGAAATCAGGAATGTACCAGCAGTTGAGAAGGAAACAACTAGCGACCTAACCTCGATTGTTTTAAAAACCTGTGAGACCCTCCGGCCGGCGGTAACCCCTCCTCAACTTCGTGATGTATATCGTTTGCCTGGAAAAAAGGGCTCAAACAGACCTATAGTGGCAGAGTTCCTGACTGTCCCTTCAAAGAATCAACTGCTTGACGCCTGCCGTACGTTCAATAAGGGTCTGCCATCAACCGAGAAATTAAACACGGGACACATTGGTGTTCCGGGTGAAGTCAAACCGGTCTATATCGCCGATCACCTGCCTCGCACCCAGCGACAACTATTCTTCGAGGCTCGTTCTTTCGCTAAAACAAATAATTATAAATTTTGTTGGTCGCAAAATGGAAAAATCTTTCTCCGCGAACGTGAAGGAATGGACTCCGTTGTTATCAACTCAACTTCTTGTCTTAAAAAACTGCTCACCCCTGCATGAAGAACGCAAGGCATTTTATTTTCATTATTACTGCATGCTTTTCAAATATTCTAGTACTTTACATTTTTATTTACAAACTCGAGCACTACTAGCCTCTTACAAACATATTTTTTACTACTTTATAAATACAACTTGTTACCTTTTTACAAAAATAATATTGAGATTATCAACTTTATATAATGTATACTGTCTGTATCAACTTGTGTATTTCACATCGTATCTTTTTAGACCTTGTAAAAATGATTATAATTTGAAATTATGTTATGACAAACTCACAACTCATATCTTACCCGCGTTTATGTACATCCTATCGACTATCTTGTTTATATTATGTCCTATACCTGCTACTTACAAAGCAGAATTATTAATTGTTGACCACATTAAAACAAAATTACACATAAACCACGTCATATATACGGTTACAATCAATATGCACATAACATCAAACATTACTATTCGATTCTGACACTTTAAATGATATTGACTCTTTTGGTATGGGTGATTCACATATATGTGTACCGGAGTCATGTAGAAGTTTCATTAACAACAATAGTAAGACGCTTAATATAATGCACCTTAATATACGCAGTGTTAATTGTAACTTTGATAGTTTCCTTGTGCTACTGGCTAGGATGAAAATTACATGTGATATTTTGATTTTATCGGAGTGCTGGTTGATGGTGTCAACAGTTCCACCACTGGATGGGTATGTTTCTTATCATACGACTAATCCTATCAATCAGTGCGATGGTGTCATAATATATGTAAAATCAGAATTACCTCACATCGTTACCGAACCTTCTATATCTGGTGCTAGCTGTTTGATCTGTAATGTGGAATCTCATAATATTTTACTTTTAGCGCTATATCGCTCTCCGTCCACACGAAATCTTGATAATTTTATTAATGATTTAGACACTGTCCTTACTCAGTTGCCAGTCCAAAAAAACTTAGTGATAATGGGCGACATCAATATTGACATCACTCCGAATGCTATCTCCCAACAAGCAAATCAATACCTTAACCTTATTGCTTCACATGGTCTCCTCCCTACTCATCTATACCCAACCCGTATTAACTCTTGTATTGATCACGTAATGTTGAGATCTGATCTTAAAAATACGACTTTAGTTTTCGATACTTACATTCAAATTCAAATTCAAAATATTTTATTTCACATAAACCTATAAGGGCACTTATGAAACGTCAGAAGCTAGATGCACGGTTCCAATTGGTCGTTTCCTATGGAGAAGAGCCGGCAAGAAACTCCATGGTTACTCTTTTAAAAATAAATGGTATTTACAATGCTTTCAAATTACAGAGTTAATAGGTATGAGAGGACAGTGTAGGCCTATCAACAAGTACCAGGTACTTAGCAAGATAGAAAATGGTCGATAGATCTACAGTCTGTTAAGCCTACAACGTTCTCACATTCACAAATTCTAAAAGAAAAGAATCTATAAAAAAGCAAATTACTGATCATAGGCCTACGTTTATAAGCATCCAACATGTAAAGTCACTCCCTACCTATAAAGCTAATCGCATTGTTGTTAATTATACAGCTGTAACCACCGACATTTTATCAATGGACTTTAGTGGAATATTGACTATTCAAGACGCAAACAATGCCGCCGAGTCTCTGGTTTCCATAATTAGCTCTGTCATCGCTAATCACTCCAAATCGGTTTACATGTCATCGAAACGCAGAATCCTTAAACCTTGGATTACCAATGGTCTGCTACGTTGTATCCGTAATAGAGACGGCATGGCTCGGACCCTAGAGGCAGATCCTAAAAATTACATTCTCATGGTCACATATAAGCGATATCGTAATTTTTGTAACAAGCTTCTCAAAAATTTAAAACATGCCTACGAACGGAATGAGTTTCAAACGGCAAAGAACAACCCTAAAGCCACTTGGAAGTTAATTAAAAATATCACTGGAACTAACCTTAATGCAAAATCCCCTAACGAGCTACTAGGGATGTCTTCGGATGAAAAGTCTTCAGTCAACAATGTTAACGAGTTTTTTGCCAATGTTGGAAAGACCTTGGCTGACAAATTCTCATCCACCTCGTATACCTCGGAGTATTCTCTCGATGCGCCGCCTTCCAACTCGCTGGTACTTCTACCCACAGATGAAGTAGAGGTCGCAAATCTCATTATTGGGTTACGAACTGATGCTGCGGTGGGTTGGGACGGAATCTCATCGAGACTGTTAAAATCCTGCCTGCCCGTGATTGTCCCAGCCATCACTCATATCTGCAATCGCTCTATTTCCACGGGTTGCTTTCCCAGGGTTTTTAAAAGGGCTGTCGTTCATCCAATCTTCAAGAGTGGGGACAGACGCGGTGTAGATAATTATAGACCAATCTCAGTCTTGCCTGCCATCTCTAAAATATTAGAAAAGGTACTTAATAAACGTTTGGTTGACTATCTTGAGTCATACAAATTATTAAGTGACAACCAGTATGGGTTTAGAGGTGGCAGGTCAACTGAAAATGCTGTTGCTGCCTTGGTAGATCATGTAGTATCTAAACTTGATAGTAAAATGAAATGCTTAGCTATTTTCCTCGATCTTTCCAAGGCATTTGACACTGTGTCTGTTCCCCACCTCGTATCTAAGCTGGAAGCTACGGGCATTCGCGGGCATACCTTAAAAATTTTCCAGGATTACCTGCGTGATAGAAGCCAATGCGTCAAAATAAATAACGTTACTAGTGACACTAAATCATTGAGTTACGGCGTTCCTCAGGGCTCAATTTTGGGTCCCACCCTCTTTCTTATTTATATTAATAATTTATGCAAAATGTCTCTAACAAACTGTTCAATCTATACTTACGCAGATGATACGGCCTTGCTTCTTCACGGTAGCGACTGGCCTGAAACTGTAAAATACGCGGAACTTGCTCTAAATTCAGTGATGAAATGGCTATCAAATAACATCCTAACCTTAAATCTTAAGAAAACAGTTTACTTACCTTTCTCCTTACTATCCACTAACCTCCCTTCACCGGATACAACGGCGCTGAGAGCTCATACCTGCTCACTCGGTCTATCCTCTTCACAATGCGGCTGTCCACAACTCACAAGGTGTAAGTCAGTCAAGTATCTCGGAGTATATGTAGATAGTTCTTTGAGCTGGAAACCTCACCTTAGCAATCTCATATCACGAGTCCGCAAGTGTATATTTATTTTTAAAAAACTAAGGCACTCCGCGGACTCCCGTACCATTAAAACTGTTTATTATGCCCTGTGTCAAAGTATAATAAACTACTGCATCACAGTGTGGGGTGGGGCCCCCAAGACAACCCTACTGCCTCTGGAACGAGCACAGAGAGCTGTCCTCAAGGTTATGAGCTTGAAGCCGTTTAGATATCCCACCACGGCCCTCTACACCGAATGTCAGGTCCTCACTGTGAGACAGCTCTTTGTTCTTGGCACCATTCTGCGCAAACATCCCTCTGTGATATACAAGCCGAATGCTGCTAAAAAGCGTAGAGGCTTCGAGGTATGCTCAACTCGCGGATGTAGAACAGCCCTTGCTCAGCGTCATTATGATATTCTGTCCAACCATTTATATAATAAAATAAACAAAGTATGCACCATAGCTCCCATGTGCCATAATGGATGTAAGACCAAGGTCACAAAGTGGCTACTGACAATGAGTTACGATAAGACTGAAGATTTACTACATGTATCAATCGCTTAACTTTTAAGTAGTTAGTAAATTTATATTTTTATAATTACATTTACACAGACTTATATACACACTAGTTTTCACCATATTTTTTCTCTCTCTCAATACATACACAAACACATTCCCCTACATAGGTACTTTAACAGACACATCATAACATGCATTTTCTAGAAGTAAGTAGTTTCCTTAATAATAATATACTGTGCTCGTCATACAACTACTGTTATATGTTCAAATTATAGGCGAGGACGCTGGCACCCTAAACACAAGTTAAATCTTACTCTGGGTGCCAGAGTTCATCGAAAACACTCTTTATTTTAGTTGTTACGATGCATAGTGTTTAGCTAACTGTTTATGTACAATGGAAGATAATAAAAAAACTTTTTTTTTTTTTTTTTTTTTTTTTTTATTATATCTATGGTTCAAAATTTCCCAACACGTGTCATAATTTTCGGGTGCTATGTGTAAATGCTGCACGGGCTTTTCCGCTTCACCGCGAAGTCTACCCTTTAGATGCTGTATTTTCTGAGCTTTTGCAATCGCCGAATTATTATGAATCGCTTCCACGTAGAGATCTATAAAAGTAAGCCATAAGGTATAGTTGCCGTTAAAGATAGGTATGTAAATTTTAGGCAATGTTTGTTGCTAATGTATAGAAGCGTTTAATTTCGTGTTCAGCGCCCGTTTCATATTTGTAAATGCATTTTCGTAACGACAGAACTCGTCATAATAGTCCTGTGAATTCCCCTCTAATATGCCATCAATTTGTAAATATAATTTGTCAATCGCAGTCCACCGAAACTCTACAGTCTTAAGCATATCCTCAATTTCCCATTTCTCCTTAACGTCGTCTAGGCTTCGATTTACTAACCTAGTGAATGCACGGAAGTTAGCTTGTTGCAACTGCTGTAACTCGAGTAGCTTGTCCTCTGCTCCTACAGATGTCTCGAACAGGGTTTTGTCGAACTCAATGTTTAACTTACTATGGCCGGCGTTACTGGGTCCAGCAAGAGTCTTCATCTCGAACGCTGCAATCTCCTGACGCGTTCCATGGAATTTATGAGGTCATTAAAAGCTGGTACCATGGTACTAGCTTTTAATGACCTCATAAATGTTACCGGTGAAATATTGATGGTCTTTCTCCTCTACTGCACTCAGCTCCCGGTTCTTCTCTTCACATTCCGCCCATAGTACATCTGTGGGATTTGGTTGCTCCCGATTATTCGAAATAAAACCAATCACTGTGATCCATAGGTTATAAAGTTTAATCAGCTAGGAACGCCCACAAATTGTAATTACACTAGGTAGAGTGATACAATGTTAAAACAAGTGATAGTCGCACTATAGAAACGGTGAGAGCCTGGATTATTAATCTAACAAAATCCCCAGGAAAATTCTCGTCTTAGCTTCTGTCAAGAAACGTAGTGATGTGTCACTATCGTAGGGATGTTACATGGTCATTCAAGTGAACGATGTGTTCATCGCCACACCACCCCCCTACGGAGAGAACAAAACCAGGCTTAAGTAACTAACATGGTACAGTTATAAAACATCAATAAACAATAAAAATAAAAATTAATCAAAATTCTTAAATCTAACGCGCCTGCCCGAGCGTGTGGTATAGGACTGCCTTACTGGTAAATGAACCTGTACTGACTGTTGCGGGATTGAGGGCTCGGGCGACTTATCCCTCACGGCTTGCCGTGAAGGATGATCAGCCGGGGTGGGCAATTGCATAGTGTGGGTCGTCTGCAGATCGGAATGTCAATGAAGGCCGGCTTAAGTCTGTCGACGCTTACGACGGCCTTGTTGCCCTTTACCATTAGGGTGAATGTTTTCCCATCACACGAACGTTCCAGGACTTTGTATGGACCTGTATAGGGTGGCTGCAACGCTTTTCGAATGGTATCGTCTCTAAGGTATACATGAGTCGCAGTCGACAAATTCTTGAATATAAATGGAGCTGGTTCACTATGTCGACTAGCTGGTAGTGGCCGTACCAATGACATTTTGTGTCGCAGCTGTACAACGAAATCAACTGGATTTTCTAATGTTCCTGATGTTAAAGGTGGGACTAAAAATTCTCCAGGGAGCCTGAGAGGCTCTCCGTAAAGTAATTCTGCTACCGTGGCTTCGAGATCTTCCTTATACGCCGAACGCATTCCAAGCAGAACCATCGGAAGGGACCTCACCCACGAATCATTATGACACATTAACGCCGCTTTAAGTTGCCGATGGACACGCTCGATCATCCCGTTTGCGCAGGGGTGATATGAGGTGGTTCTAATGCGTTTGGTGCCGAATTGCTGCAGCAATCGTTGAAACAAACCCGACTCAAATTGGGAACCCTGATCTGTAGTGATAACTGACGGAACGCCAAAGCGAGATACCCATTCTTTGGTAAAAGTCTCGGCTACTTCATCCGCGGTAATGGATCGCATGGGCCAGACCTCGGGCCATCTGGACACTCTGTCTATTGCGGTCAAGCAATAACGGTATTCGTTACAGACGGGCAATGGACCAACGATGTCAACGTGGACGTGCATGAAGCGACCGGATGGTATGTCAAAATTACCGACGGGGGTAGAATTGTGTCTTGAAATCTTGCTACGTTGACATGCTTCACAAGATCGGGACCAAGCTCGGCAATCTTTTCTAACCGAAGGCCAGACAAAACGCTCTGCCACCAAACGAGTCGTAGCTTGAGCACCGGGATGGCTCAAATTGTGTAACTTATTGAAAGCAGCGCGGCGGAAGGAAGGGGTCAGATAGAGACGTGGCTTACCAGTAGAGATGTCACAGTAAACCGGAGTGTTGGTCCCTGATGTACTGATCCAAGTTGAATTACTGTGACATAGTCTATGGACCGTGCCTGCTTTCAAGAACTGAGCGTGTAATCCAACGTATCCAGAATGCCTGCATTCGTTTTTGTGTTAATGTCCCACGTAGAAGTCATGTCACTCCATACATTAACGAACTAAAATTATTGAAGATGGCTGCCAGGAGGAAGCTTCATTTAGCAAACTTGATGTTTGGTATTGTGGCAAATCAGAAACCACACTATCTCTATGAAAAGTTAACTTGGAAACAAAACCATCTAAAGTATAGTCTTCGTTCCATGGTAAGCCCACTGTCGGTGCCAATGCACAGAACTACAGCATTCAGGGGGTGTTTCAAGTTTGCAGCCACACGTTGTTGGAATGATCTCCCACCACCAATGCGATGCCTGAAATCAATACAATCCTTCAAATTCCAATACAAGAAGTTACTTATACACAAACAAATTTTACTTCAACCTTAGTCATGTACTCTGTATTGGTTCACTGTACCTCAGGGGTCATGGCCTGCAGGCTTTGGCTCGGGATCTCCAAGAGTGTGGGCTACTGGGAATTCGCTCTTCTGTGAGTAGGGCTGTACTGGTGTGTTTTTTCGCTACAGTATTCATCCCTTTTTATTGGGAGCGCCACCTTGTTTCTGTAATTTACGGTCAAACCTAATTAATCAACTGCAGCACCCTACGGTTTGTCAAGTAGGTAGTTCCTTGATAAAAGAATATCCTAATTTTATATAACTAATTTAATCAATCTAATTTAATTTTATCTAATTGTAACAAAATTCATTACAATCACGATGCATAATCTAAATATAATTTTACACAAGCTTACCTTTTTTTGTCACTGATCTGTAGTTTGATCTTTTTAATATCATTATCTCTGTATCTACTTAAGAAAGGATAAGTCACTGAGTTTGTCATACACCATCTAACACAAATATCACAGACACTGTTCGCAATCACCCAATACCTACATCATCAGTTCCATATTCCATCATAATCATAACATTCATTGCATAATCATACGAATGCGCCATGCTAATTGTTGTGTAACCAGATGTCAAAACGTCATACAAATAGTTTTCTGACATCTGCGCGCACAGACTACTCCAAGCCGACGGCGCGCGAGTCGATTACCACAGACTACACAGAGATTCTATCGTATGTTTGTATTCTATCTATTCGTATGTCGATTACCGGAATATTGCCATTTTTAAATATTATACTTTTTTTATTTATGTAGAATTAATTATTGTATATTTATTTTATTTTTATATCTTAATTGTATTTCATGATAATGCTGCACCGGTCACGTCATAACGTCAACGCCGGCTGTCGCTGAAAACCAGCGCTGGGGCTCTGTCTTGCATAGGGTCGCAGCATCATGCTGAGCGATGGCCGTTTTGCGTGAATGTGACGCATATTTTCCCTGAACTTGTTTCCATTTTGTAATTTTGTGTTATTTTTTGCGTCATGTTTACCGCAAATAAACGTATTTTCTTTCTTTCTTCTCTTCTGATTTTGGTGAATGTTAAGCTGGAACCACCTTGCAATAAATTAGCAAGTTCTTGGTCTGATTCCTGCGACCTAGACAAAGCTTCATAATCTTGATCCAGAGTTATGGCGTCTATGTCGATGCGTGACATAGCGTCGGCCACGACATTGTCTTCACCCTTAATGTACTGGATGTCAGTCGTGAATTGACTAATGAATGATAGCTGGTTAAGTTGTGGAGGTGGAAGTTTCTCGCGTCGCTGTAAAAAGGCGTACAAGAGGGGCTTATGGTCTGTGAAAATTGTTGCGTGCTGGACTTCTAAAATGTACCGAAAATGTTGGACACTCTCATAGATCGCTAATAATTCACGGTAATAAGCTGGCCACTGTGCCTGCTGCGGAGTCAACTTTTTGCTGAAAAAGGAAAGTGGATACCACTGGCCGTTTAGATTTTGCTGAAGGCAGGACCCAATATGAACGCTAGATGCGTCAGTGAATAAACCCAACCTGGCGTTGCTGACTGGATGTTGCAGAAGTGTTGCGTTGGAGAGGCTCTTTTTGCAAGCTTCAAATTTTTGCAAGAGTTCGGGTGACCATGGAAATGGCTTTGCACCTTTACTGTTAGTTGAAACCAATGCGTCGATCAATGGAGCCTGAAACTGCGCTGCACGAGGCACGAATCGACGATAGTAGTTAAGCATACCCAGAAACCGGCGCATACCTTGTACTGTCTCAGGTGGTGGGAAATCCAGTAACGTTTGAATTCGATCCTGTGGGGGGCGCGTTCCATCACCACAAACGTGGTAGCCTAAAAATGCGGCTTCGTTGACGCCTAGGACACACTTTGAAGGGTTTATTACCACTCCGTAGTCTTGCAGGCGTTTGAAGAGGACGCGCAGTTGTTGAAGGTGGGTAGACTCATCTTTGGAAAATATGAGGATATCGTCTATGTAAGGAAAACAGAATTCGAGACCCCGTGTGACCTCATCGATGAAACGCTGGAATGTTTGGCCAGCGTTTCTTAAGCCAAAGGTCATAAACGGGAATTCGAAGAGGCCAAACGGGGTCACGATGGCAGTTTTCGCAATATCCTCTTCAGAAATCGGAATTTGGTGGTAAGCTTTAACGAGATCCAGTGTGCTAAATACCTTGGCACCAGCGAGGTTATGGGCGAAATCATTAATGTGCCGAACCGGGTATCGATCTGGTACGGTCCTGGCGTTCAGGGTGCGGTAGTCGCCACAGGGGCGCCAGGTGTTGTCTTTTTTAACGGTCATATGTAAAGGTGACGACCAAGCACTTTTTGACGGCCGGGCTGTACCGCATCGTACCATTTCCTCGAATTCTTTTTGGGCCGCAACAAGTTTCTGCGGCGCCAAACGTCGAGGTCGACAGGAGACAGGGGGTCCGTCTATGGTCTTGATGTAGTGCACTGTGTCATGCTTGATGACTCTAGGAAAGCCGGGAGGTCGAGTGATATCTGGAAACTCCGCCAGGAGTTGAGTAAATATTGACTTACCAGACGCTACTGCTCGTACACTGGGCTGGTCAGTAGTAGCGGTAGAAGCAGCAGATGTTAGTCCAGTAGTACCGTCGACCAATTTCTTATTTCGGCAGTCGGGTAAAAGGTGATAAAATGCCAAAAAATCAGAACCAATAATGGCTGTGCTGACGTCGGCTATCACGAACTGCCAAATGAAATCGCGGCGCAAACCAAAATTTAATTTCAGGTTTACTGTTCCAAAGGTTTGTATACTACTTCCATTAGCGGCGCTTAGTTCATAATCAGTAGGCTGCCTGCGTGCCGGTAACCAGCGATGTGGAAAGCAACACAGGTCCGACCCAGTGTCAATTAGGAAACGGCGGCTGGTCACGTGGTCCGTGACAAAAAGGCGGCGGCCGATGTTTTCGCAATCAGTTGCCGCCGCTACTGACCGCTGGTTGGGTTTTCCGACTCCCAGTCACATGGCCTAGTACATCTAGTTGCCTTAACACCCCATCTCCTGTGGTACCAGCATCGTTTGGAATTGTTCGCTGACCTATTGGAAGATGCTGACCTGCCGGAAGATGCGGACCGGTCACGTATAGGACGGTGTTGCTGCCTCGAGAGTGCAGCTACTTGGTTACTCACAGCTTCTAATTGTTGAGCTAATGTAGCTAAAGTTAAAGTTGAAGTTGCTGACGTGCAACAAACAGCAGGTGATGGGGCTAACTCCACAATTTTGTCAGCTAACTCCGACACTTTATCCAAATTAAGGTCAGCCTGTGCTGCTAGTATTGCTTGAGCTTGTTGTGGCAGACGCCGCAACCAAAGTTGGCGTATGATACTATCGTCGGAAAGGACCGTCCCAGCAAGTGAGCGAAGGTGGCGAAGAAACTGGGACGGTTTCCGGTCACCAAGCTCTTCGTCGCTTAGAAGCTGTCGAACCTGTTTTTCTTGGGAAGTTGAAAGACGCTGTATAAGGGCTTCTTTCAATTTCAGATATTTATCTTCGACTGGTGGATTTGTTATTAGATCCTCGACCTCACCTGCCAGCCTCTGATCTAGATGGCCTACTACATAATTGTATTTGGTGGAATCACCAACAATATTAGCAATTTGGAATTGGGCTTCCACCTGTGCAAACCAAATTGCGGGCTTGTCAGCCCAAAATGTAGGTAGTTTTACTGCTACCCTACATACCTTGGCCTCCACTTCATTCTGGCCTAGTCGCTTTTGTAATGCTGCATTTTCTGCCATCACTTGCTCGAGTTGTGCTTGAAGCTGTTCATTCGCCATGATGCAAAACCTATACACAGCAAGCAACAATAATACCACATGCCCGAGCACCGCAGAACAAACAAACAATTTTTTTTTTTTTTTTTTCTTTTGGTAACTACAATACCAATCCCAAAAGTAAATTAATGTTAGCAGTAGGAAGGCATTCAAACATATACACAAAATTGTACAATATCATAAATTATTTCAATTAGCTGAGCAATATTAAATTTTAAGTTTTTTTATGATGCGGGTTAGTTACATGCACTTATTTCAATTATGTAGATATGTTAATAGGTATACAATTGCACTTTATAACTAACACAAAGAAAAGATTGGCATTAACATTATTACTATCTAGTTCCTATAGTAAATAACAACAAGAACTATAATCATTCACTTAGATCGTTGAGTAAGTGCAATGCAGCTCCACAACATAGCATTTGCGCAACCTAATGTTGTTATTAGCTGTCAGTATTCAGAAAAATTAATAAAAAATAAAAAAAACTTGCGTGAGGCGGTTAGGAATGTCCAGTGCTGCAAAACATTAGTTCAGATTTCACTGCATTTGAACCCAAAGCACACACAACATGCAATCATGCACTCCGGGGAGTTGTTCCGACGATCGCGGTCGTAAGTTACGTCTGCAGAAACGCGATGAAATTTTCGTAGCGTAGATGTACCGTAGACCGACCGGCGCAGCGTCGGGACCGTAGTTGGGCGTCGGCAACGTCGTCATCAATGTCAAAATATGGTATCTGCACTCGTTTGAAACACGACGACAGACGCAAGGAGTAGGCACTTCGGCGCCAGCGTTGGCACTTTTTTATTTAGCAGTCTAGCTACTGATTACAGGTAGCATGATTTTGTAGTCGCGGTCACCAATGTGGGATTTGGTTGCTCCCGATTATTCGAAATAAAACCAATCACTGTGATCCATAGGTTATAAAGTTTAATCAGCTAGGAACGCCCACAAATTGTAATTACACTAGGTAGAGTGATACAATGTTAAAACAAGTGATAGTCGCACTATAGAAACGGTGAGAGCCTGGATTATTAATCTAACAAAATCCCCAGGAAAATTCTCGTCTTAGCTTCTGTCAAGAAACGTAGTGATGTGTCACTATCGTAGGGATGTTACATGGTCATTCAAGTGAACGATGTGTTCATCGCCACACATCTAACCTCTCAAGCCTTTCACGAATGTAATCGATGGTCTTCCTGCTCGCTGAATCCTTCTTAAAATTAGAATGGATTCTCTTCACTTCCTCGAGGATCTCCGCTTGACGCACGATGAAACCCTCCATTGTAAAGCCGTAAGATAAATAATGAACGATCTTACTTGAAATTCAGGAACTCTCCCTGTATGCAAATGCAATGCACTGTGACGCTCTGGAATCTGGACCGCTGCTACCTCCCCGAATGCTCCTGCACGGCAACACACGTGGCACGGTATGACACGACACGAAACAGATCCCGCGCGGCGACTTATCGACCGACGTATCGGACTATATAGTACTTGCAATAGTTAAGAAGGACCAAAAAACTATGTAGGGTGCTTCCCTAACATAAGTAATATCAATGCAGATGTAAAATGTCAAATTTAAACTTAAATGCAGAAAATGTCAGTGAATGCTCAACGGGATGAATCTAAATAAAAATGCAAGTAGTCCGACTCAAACCACGTTCTAATTGAACACTAAAATGTAATATACATAAAATGCATAGAACAATGCAATATGTCAATGCACTGCCAAATGTAGGTCGCGTCCAAAGTGCAAATACGCGAGCCTACTGGCTAACTTATTGTAATAAATATATATTTTAAAACCCATGTACGTACACCGTACATATAGTGTCAGGTTAATCTAGCTCTTGAGTCGATTGCCAGATACGTAATGGTTGACGTGTATAACCGTTCATAACATCCCTTCCATCATCGGTCTTCAGTTTCGCAAGCTGGCTCTGCCCAATAGACAGATCTCTTGCAAAGACCTTGGAGCCCTTATTCCGCTCTATCGCGTCCTTAATGCGGTCTGCACTAAACCGGCGATGGTCACGTTTCAAAGACTAAAAGATCCGTCTATTGAGCTGCCGGTACTTAAACGCATCGTCTGAAGACTGCTGGGTCATCTCGCGCCTCTCCTTCATGAGCTGTATAGTAGGATCAGAGAGCGTTCCATTTGTACGATGGGTCTTGAAGATCTTGGACCCGACCGTATAAACAGTTTCCACGACAACCCATCGTTAAAATCGTCCGCGGAGCTCCCTAGGCACTCGAAACGATTCTGAAATTCGAGCTGAAAGCTCTCGGGGTATTGGAGTGGATCGGTGCTGGGCGGAGCGAAGACTTAATCAGTCGAGATCTTTCCAACTTGATATTTAAGTTCAATGCAATGCGGTGATCACTTCCGGGTTTCAACGCGTTGATCTCAGAGACATCATTGAATACCTACTTGCTTCTTCGTCAACATAATGAAATCAATCTCATTTTTTGTTGCACCATCAGAGCTCTGCCAGGTCCACTTTCTGTGCTCAAGTTTTCTGAAGAAGCACAGTAAGCGCAGGTTTGCGCGTTTTAGTAAGGATGTAAAGGTCTCGCTTTTCAAGGCATACTGCCAAACCTTCTACACGTGCAGCTTGTGGTTGAAGTATACTCAGAGAGCCTACAACGTCCTGCGCGTACAATAATATAATGGATTGAGGATGTTGATGGGGCTTCCGCGCTTCTGCAGCGCTTCGCAGATGTTCGCGGAAGCCCGTGTTGACGATTTTCATGCTATTATCAGGAAGAGAACAGCGTCAATAATGGGTAGGTTGCGCGGAAGCTCCAACAGCATCCTAAAAACATTATCAGACAAAATAGACAGCCCCTTTATAAGACACTGGGTACGGAGGCACGTGCCAACGTGTGTTGGGCCACGTCAGTTTTAGTTGTTTAGTTTGTGAAAGTTTACTAACATAGTTTTTAAGCGATTGTTACTAACACTATATGGATTGTATGTACTTGTACCTATGTGTAGTCCGAAATAAAGAATATATTATTATTAAGCTATCTATATGAAATTTTCCCAGTCTAACTATCATTATTATAATTTATTGAATAATTTAATTAATTATAATTATTAATTAGGTACTTATAATTAAAATAATCATAATAATTAAGATAATTTTTAAAGCTATGTGCATACGCTTAATAAAAACAGTACAGTTTTAATAAAAACTTTACCGAAACTATCTAAGGCCAGAGTTAGGAAAGACAAGTAAAAATAAAATCTGAAGCGTTGCAGAGCCACACTGAACGTAAATAGGAACAAAATCTTTTACCAGACATGGCAAAAGATTATGTTCACACGGCATCTTTCAGCCAGATTTGAACTCACTACGCCGAAAATTTTGTTTACAGGGTCGAAAAATCCAAGTGTAAGTGTAAAATTTCTTGAAAATGATTAAGCTAGCGAAATTTTCTCTAATTCCAATTTTGATTTTTTTAAATTATAGGTGGTCGTCTCCACTTTAACCCATTTGCCTTTGGACTACTACGTTTTTGACACTTGCATATAGGTAAAGAAATTAAAAGAAAACTAGCACAGCTAAGTAGGCTCTATTTAAGTTAACGAGTAATAATCGACCAACTAATACATCCTATCACTGCTTTTTACGTAGCAAGTAGAGGTATACGAATTGGTCTGGGGTATAATAGTTACAATAACTAATAAAAAGTGACAAATAAAAACTTTTTTACAAAAAGAAACAACCGACTTCCAATGTGGCAAAAACTAAAATACCTACAATCCAAAGACACCGCCTTCTAAAGACATCTTCTTCCAAATAAAAGTTATTTTTACCCGACTGCCCCAGAAGCAGGGTAATGGTTTTCGAGAGTATGTATGTATGTATGTCTATTTCTTTGGCACGCTCTGTAGCCTAAGCGGCTTGATGGATTTTAACATATGAGGTGTCGCTAGATTCGTCTTAATTGTGGGAGTGACATAAGCTATATAATATTTATATATTGCATCTGCAAATACGAAAAAAGGTTGTTAGGTTTTTTTAAAAGTAAATTACCAAGTATTAAATTACAATATTGGTATCAAATAGTTAGTAATTTTTTTAATTTCAAATATAAATAAAGTCAAAGTCAAATAATTTATTTCAATTAGGCACAAAAAAGGCACTTTTGAACGTCAACTACATACCTGCATATGTCGCCGCGAAAACGTCTACCTGTTAATATTTTAACATAATCTTATGCGTAACTAGGTACTTATTATAATTGTTATTTACCATAAAGTCTTTGATCTTGCCCTCTATGGGTAACTGTGTAATACTGTTACAACCATTTGCGTGAATTTGTGAATCGATATGCAATCGAGATTAAACGCCATCTATTGCCCACTCTGTGAAACCAGTCAATATACTGTGAGTCGATTAGAACAGAAACTTACTAACTTCGATGTTGGGGCAAAAACTAAAGTTAAAATTAAAAGGGAACATTAATTCAATTATTTATGGGTTTTTAGTCATATTAACAAGTGGTTATTCGACATAGTAAATTTGTTTATGACAAAGCGGTACCTGAGATGGCGCGGTTTGCGAAGATTAAAATCAATAACTGAATGTAATAATTTAATACGAGAACTAAATAAGTTTCAATAATAGAAAACCAACTCTATAAAGTAATAAGATTATTTTTACAATGCAATTCACTAATGAATACCTGTTGTTTGATTAAATTCCTTGAATCACAGGAAGTGTTGTAAAAAGAGCAATAGTAAAGTTGTAGAAAGTAATGAAGCTTCTAATTCAACTTTAATCTGAATAACCTTTGTATTAGTGAATATTAGCATTGTTTAATTATAAAAGAATTAACTGATAAGCATTTTAGCATTGTTTGTAAGTTTTATTGAACAAACTTAGTAATAAGATATTGTATTGAAATTCGGGGTATGTCGCTCGACTTTGTAAAAAGCGAGGCGCACCGAATGGCGTGTGTGGGAAATAAACATGAAAAGAAAAGTTGTGTTAGAAAGGACTGAGATTGTAATCGTTGAACAAATAACCTCTGTAACATAATGTTTTGATTTAAAAGAGTGTCCATGGAGTTTCTTGCCCGTTCTTCTCCATCAGGAACCTACTTCGTTTGGAATGGGCGACTAGCTTCAAAAAATAACTCAAACTGAATGACTCCTTGATAAGTGATAACTCAAAAGTGCCTGTAAATGTTATACCTAATTGAAATAAATGCTTTGAGTTTGAGTTAAGAGTTGTGTGTGATTGAAAACCAACTACCTATTCTACTATCAACGAAATTCTTCGTTGATAGTAGAATAGGTAGTTGGTTTAGTAGAATAGGTAGTTGGTAACACCGGAGACTGGTAGGAAACGGCACTGGATAGATACCCCGTCGTGTCATATATATTATCTATAGAATTTTGGTATTGCAGGCGGAGACAAACCAATAACCTGACATGATGGTGTAACTTTTATTTGTCCCCGCCTTTAATATCAAAATTCCAAAGATAATGCTTGTTTTTCTCTTTTCAGTTGTGTTTTTGCAGTCGGGTTTTTTGTTTTTTTTTAATAATTAGCTTTATTCCCTTTGCAAGCAGTGTTTTTTTGGAAGTCGATTGTTTTTTTTTTTTGACCGTTCATACAGAAATATGAGTTACTTTGTTGACATGCGGCAAAGTTTGCGAACAAAGAGAATGCAGGATTTATGAGCGAGTGAAGCCAGCTCGATAATTTTAACAACCCGCCTGGGATAAATTAGTTTTTCTTTTGACAGCCCATAGGATACGGCTTTGGATACTTGCCCAAGGTGGTCAACGGAAAAGACTACGGCCCTGCCGACAAGACTCTCTCAGTGAATGCTCAAAGGGCAGGAATTCATTCTATTCTGTTTAAAAATCAGAGTCAATATAAATAGAGCATAGCAATTACAATTACACCTATGTGAAATAGAGTTCAACACTCTACCTATATTAGAGTACGGCGTAGCGCGACACAGCACACGAGACTGCAGACTAGATAGCGCCGGCGCAATTGCTCGCAATAACAGTGTGTGTGAGCACATGATCGTGTCGGACGCGCGCCTACCATAACAACAACACACTGATGTGTTGTAAAATGTTTAAGTCACGTACAGCGTCCGCGCACATCAACTATGCATTTGTTAGTGCACGTCTTGAATATAAAACAAATAGGTAACGAGCGATATGGCCCAAGCCTCAGCTTCTTCACCTGCACGATTCATGAGCACTTGCAGACTAGGGACTCGTCTTACGACGAACTAGTCGACGTTATTTCAAATTCAAAATATTTTATTTCACATAAACCTACAAGGGCACTTATGAAACGTCAGAAGCTAGGCACACGGTTCCAATTGGTCGTTTCCTATGGAGAATAGTCAGCAAGAAACTCCACGGTTATTCTTTTAAAAGTAAATAGTTTTTACAATGTTTTCAAATTACAGTGTTAATAGGTATGAGAGGACAGTGTAGGCGTATTAACAAGTACCAGGTACTTAGCAAGATAGAAATTGGTCGACAGATCTACAGTCTGTTAAGCCTACAACGTTCTCACATTCACAATATCAAAAAGAAAAGAATCTAAATAAATAAAATAATAAAAATAAAGACCTATTTAAACCAAATGACATGATTGCCACTACAGCTGTAACAAATCAAAATTAATAAAAAAATATGGAATATTGTAGGTATATAATGTCAAACAATGAAAAGATTATGTTTGTCAAGGAACTATATAAAAAAAAAGGTAAAATAAAATAATCATATTAATTTGGGAGCAGTTAATAGACATTTACATAGTTATGCCGTTAATGAGGTACCAGGGAAGCCACATGTGCAGAAGGAATTATTGCCAAACTTCCTTGTCTTCAACGTAGTCTTTAATCTTATAATATGCTTTTTTGATAAGGACGCCCGGAGGACACGGTTGGGCATACCGTGGAGGTCTGCCCGTCTTGGGCAGAGCATCGCCGTGTCCTCGTGGAGGTGATCGCTGGCGGGGATCTCTCGCGTCCGGCCCTGGTCCAAGCCATGGTACGGAGCGAGAGGGCATGGGAGGCCGTCACCTTCACGAGGCGAAGCAGTAATGCTCGCGAAGGAGGAGGCAGAACGCGTCCCTCACGCCCCTAGCCGCCGCAGGAGACGCCCTGGGCGGCGGGAATCGCAGGCCGATTCCCGGCCACCGTAATGCGGGTTTGCGGACTGGGAGCAATGGGTAGCTCGCCGTCCGATAAGGGCCAGGCCCGGGTCGACGGCGCGTTGTGTTCCACGCGCGCCTCAACCAGATGTCAGCAAATGAAGGGGTCCGATAGAACCGATGCCTGCCAGGGTTGCAGGAAAGTCCGAAAGGGATACCGTGGCCCCTGGCAACGTACAGGCAACGGAAGGAACACGGGTGGGTTTTAGCCAGTAAGAGTCTGACACGCCCTCCCGCTCCACCCAGAGCGGGAGAAGTTATTTGATAATTTCCCATCTAAAAAAAAAAAAAGGTACTCACGAGGACCCAGATCGCGCGAATTGCCCTTTTTTTAAATGAAAATTAAATCTACGTCAGCTGCCGATCCCCACATCAGAACGCCATAAGACATAATACTGTGGAAATAAGCAAAGTATACTTACCTAGCTGTGGCTACATCAGTCAACTACCTTATTTTTCTTACTGCATATGCAGCTGAACTTAATCTACCTGAAAGAGCTTTATGTGGGCGCCCCATTGCAATCTCGAATTTAAAGTAATTCCTAGAAATACAGTTTCCGTAATAGCATCTAGTTTCTTGCCATCGAATTTAGACCTACTTGAGGTACATTTGGTAATGAGAACTTAAGACATTTAGTTTTGTTCGCATTAATTAAAAGATTATAAGCTGCGAACCATTTCGAAAGAAGTTATAGTGTAGGGACAGCTATGTATTTAGGTACCTACAGAACTACAGAATCTTTATTTTATTATGTGTCGGACTCGGTAGACAGTCCTCTTTTTGAGCAGCCGTACCTACTTATCCATACATTCTTAAATTTTGACCATAGACCTGAAAACAGACAAACAGCGGGATGAGCTAGACTTCTGTAACAAACACTGGTTCTTATTCACCGAGAGAAGTGGAAAGAGAGTAGAGAGGCCTTTGCCCTGCAGTAGACGATACGGGCTCTAAATATATAGTTACATTCATTTCAGCCGAAAGACGTCCACTGCTGGACATAGGCCTCCCCCAAGCACCGCCAATTCAACCGGTTCTGTGCATCTCGCATCCAGCGGATTCCTGCGGCCTTCACCAGGTCATTGATCCACCTTGGGGGGGTCCTTCCACCGCTACGGCTTCCGGTACGCGGTCGCCACTCCAAAACCTTTCGGCCCCATCGGCCATCTGTTCTGGGAGCAATGTGCCCTACCCACTGCCACTTAAGTTTGGCAATTCTTCGGGCTATGTCGGTTCTCCTACGGGTCTCTTCATTTCTGATTCGATCACAAAGTGAAACTCCAAGCATAGCCCTCTCTATTGCTCTTTGGGTGACTTTCAGCCTTCTAGTGAGGCCCATTGTGAGCGACCACGTTTCAGTGCTATAGGTGATCACTGACGACACGCACTGGTTAAAGACTTTCGTCTTGAGTGAGACGGTGGTATATGAGACGAGAAGATAGTTCGCTGCTTCCCGAACTCCAGCCGAGTCGGATTCCACGATTGACCAGTGCAGCGTCAAGGTCTGGTCCTGGAGTCAGAATGCATAGTAACGTTTTTACACAAACACTTCAGCACTTCGATGTACCGTTAGTCAATCTGGCACCGTTGGAGAGACTGCAGTACAGCCCAAGTCTCGAAACAATCGAAGGCTTTCTCGAAGTCCACAAACGTTAAGCAGAGGCATGGTTATACTCTTCGGTCTTCTGCATAACCTGCCGCAGCGTATGTATGTGGTCTACTTACGGTGTTAAAGCCTTTACGGAATCAGGCTTGTTCAGGAGGCTGGAAGTGGACAATGGGCTCACCCAGCACTCCATAGCTAAAGAGAACTGGCGCAAACATGTAGCACTTACTACCCATAAGGTAAGGAGGTAAAAGAGGTATGGCAAAGCAAGGAGCTTTATGGGCGCTTCTATAACCCGTTTCGCCTCATGAGCTCGGTGTAGACTTCCTAGCGTCCGTATTCCTGGATACATTCTGATGACCTTTTCGTCGAAACTGAAGGTTTCGTTTGTGCAATTATCGAATTTAGCAGCGCCCCGCGGTTTCACCCGCATAAGTCTTGTTCCCGTGGGAATATCGGGATAACAAGTCCATCCTATGTATTAATCCAGATTATAAACTATCTGTGTGCCAAATTTCATCCAAATCCGTTGAAAGAGTAACATCCATCCATCCTCACTAACTTGCGCGTTTATAATAACGTTTTAAAGAGTAGGATGGACGGAGTTATATTGACGAATAACTACCGGAGACATTATGAAGGACGGGACGGTTGACGTGTGTCGGGCATGCCATCGTCCGCGTGAGTCCATCAGACATATTATTATCTCTGGTTGTTCTCGTCTGGCTAATGGCGAGTACTTGCACAGGCATAACCTTTCATAGGGTTGTTCACCAACAACTAGCTCTGAAATATAATCAATATAATAATATAATCTTATCTTACATTATGAAGCACATAAAAACCTAGCTATTTTCACTGTAGTTTTAACAGAAAAAAATAAAAAATGAGAACACGGAAGTGACACAGCCTCGGTGGTGACATACTTGTATAATTTTAATAAACTATGAATGCTTTATTGACGAACAAAACGATTTCTTTAAATTATTATCTTTTTACCTAATCAGTTTAGTATTTTGTCTTTTTAAGTAGGTATGTAATTATTTAATTACGCTTAATATTACTAATAAGTTTTATAGGAACACAAATCGGTTAACAATTTTTATGCAGTTTTATCTGGTCACAAAGGCAACCTTTTTATTAGTAATTAAATTAGTATTCATTAACATCATTTAGTTAGCTATAACTTTACAAAACTCTTACGAAATAAAGTAAGTAAATAAAGTAATCCACGTGGGTGACATTAAAAATGTCACTTAGATCACAGATTAATACAGATGGGACACTCCGCAGATTAGGTATGAAGCTACAAGTACGCAGCGAGCTCATCTTACTATGCCAATTCAGTAGAGCTGCCGCGCCCCCCCGGGTCGCACGTCTGTTATGTTTACCCATTATTAATTTTTTAACTTTGTTAGCTTAGTTTTTAACTTTATTGTGCATACTGTGGCTGTCCTATAAGTGAAGGAGTACACCTACTTCATACCCAATGTTGCCCTTTAATTATGTGTTATGTATTGTGTACATCTTGTTTGAGATCCTAAATAAATATATAAATAAATAAACATTCAAAGAGTGCAATAAACTGGTTTTGAAGCATATTTCATCTTCTGTACATGAATTATGTACCGCCCATAGGGCCCTATCTCTCTCAAGACGCGAGACAAGCAAGAGTTGCTGGAGACCATAGACGGGGATCCGTGGAGGCGCATCTTTACCGTATGGTTCGAGGAAAACTCCGTGGCTGGGCCCCCCAACTTACGGAGGGTCTGCAACCTCAGCTGCTGGAGCAGGTAGTTGCGGCACTCTTCCCTGCAGGAGCGGAACACGTGCCACCGACGATGGCTCCACCTGCAGCTGCGGAGTCAGCAGAAGACTTTAGCGCGGGCGTCCCTGACTTTGACATATCCAACGCCTGCCCTGGAGTTGTATTAAGGAGGCGCTGTGTTATCATCGGGTGCCTCACTACTCCCGCCATGTGGTTCGGTTCGCCACAGGGTTCGGTTCGCCACAGGGTTCGGTTCGCCACAGGGTTCGGTTCTAGGACCTCTCCTGTGGGGCATCTGGTACTACTGGGTATTGACGGGCGAGCTACAGCCGGGGGAGAAATTGACGTGTTAGGCGGACGACACGCTGATCACAACTCGGGGCAATCGCACAGGGAGGCAACGTTGCTGACTATGGCTGCGGTTTCACAGGTGGTGAGCCACATCCGGCACTTGGGCCTGGACGTGGCCCTCAACAAGTCGGAACCCATCACTTTCCATGGTGGGAAACCTGGACCTAGAAGCGAGAGCCCTTGCGTCACTGCATCGGTGGCGTGAGAAGGCGTGGGCGCGGGACGTGGTACTGGTGCAGCGGCAAATCACGCTACGCCGGTCTGAACTCCGTCAGGTCTTGGTGGCGACGCAGGTGGTCTCGGGGCACGGCTGCTTCGGGAAGTACCTGCGTCGCATAGGCAGGGAGCCAGTCGCTTGATGTCATCAATGCGTCCACTGTTGGGAGGACACGGCGTGATATACGCTTGCAGAGTGTGCAGCTTGGGAGGAGTCGCGCCGTGCCTTCGTTTCGGAAGTGGGAAGCGACCTGTCGCTGCCGGCTGTGATTCGTTCTACGGTCGGCGGCGATTTCCTTCTACGAAAATGTCATGTCGAGTGCTCTCCTGGCCCGTAGCAGGCGCACCGGGCGTCGGCAGAGGGCAGATAATGCCCATAAATGGATCCAGGGAGGGCAGACTCGGGGACGTCCGCTGCCCCCTATCTAGGGCTTCCAATATTCGTTCATTTTAACTATTCGAATATTTCGAATGCAAAAAATTTTACTATTCGAATACTTCGAATTTTCCAGTTTCGAATTGTACTATAAGACAGTCATATATAAACAATGATAAAAGGTCATAATCATAATACCTGTGTGCCCTGCCATAGCGAAATGAAAATATATTTATTTTTCAAAAATCCTATAGAAGTAAGAATTATAATGAATGAGTGAATGACATGGAATCAAACGAAAAAAAAAACTATTTTTTGTAGTGCGACCTTAAAAAGCACAAGGCATCGAGACTTTCATCATATGTATCTACTAGATGAAAATACCCTTGCTGATTTCACACTCGTAGGAGGAATAGATTAATTGAGAACACAATAGTAAATTATAAGCCTGCAATAAATGCAAGTTTGTAGGTCCACCGGCATCAAAAGAAGCCATTTGGACAAAAACTACAGTCTAAAGCTTATTCATCCTAGATCTCGTAGCGATGACGTCCATGCTGTAGCTACATTGCTAAGGTCTATCTCTTGACGACTAGAGAAATGTCGTCAGCATCATCGTCATGAATATTGACACTGTTTTGCCCCGCTTAGACGTCGCGGGGGGTCAAACACCTCACTCCCCCCGCTTGACCAGACGGAGCCAGCAGAGGCGGGCCGGCACCATTCGGGGGCTGCGTTGAAGAGTGGTTAAGTGCCCCCGATGCAAACAAATACTTCACTGTGGCTAGTAGCTAAAACTTGCAACATGGTGAAACGTGCACAAGCACGTTTCACTTAACGTATAGTAAAAAATTGAGACGGAGTACTATCGGGAACGTCCGTGCACTTCAACGTCCAACGACCGAATCGGCCTTAACCGCTGGGTCTATAAACATCATAACATGAAATTTTGCTAAAGTTTTTTTTGCAAGTAGGTAACACAAGATTTAGTTATTTATTTTACTAGTCTAACCAAGCCTTACTAGGTCACCGTTTCTGTTACGAAATTCGATACTGAAGTAATAGTGTGTAATAACTCCTAACAGAAATTGACTAGCAATTAATAGCTTTTTGTCGTGTGTTTTTGTTCTTGAATGACTAAAAAAACTGCTGCTTTAAATTAAAACCGGTGAATTAAAATGTAGGTCTATTGCTGCACTGTAAAATGCACTATGTGTAGCTTTTGTACATGATCTTTTTGTTACGGGTACGCCAATATAGGAGAGTGATCATCCTGCTTGGCATGGAAGTTCGGTGTTTTTGTTGCCGATAGGAAACCCCATCGGGCACGCGGTTTGGATATGTACATATCTTTAGTGCATATTTTTTTATAATATCAAACAAACGCTATCGCCATGCGATTCTGGGACATGTCACATAAAAAATAGCCCAAAACGGTAACAGATAGTTTATTTGTTTTTGAGCTTGGATGCTTTGAGCGCGCGGTACGCAGCCACGGCGTCCAGGCGCGCGCGCTCGCGCCGCTGCAGCTCGGACTTGTTGTTATTGCTGGAGTCACCCGCCAACAGACTGTTGAGCAGCAGGTCTCGCTTCCCCGGCTAGAACACCAACATAATTTTAATTACAATAATTATTTGCCTTGAACTACTATATGTAATTACAACCACTACATTAAACGGTTAAAAAGATACAGACTGTGTGTCGGCACACAGACAGAGTAGCCGGCTCAGTTATAGGGTTAAGTTACGGAACTCTAAAACGATTTAGGAAATTCAAACAGTTGAAGGGTCGTTTTCAAAATTAATGTACATTTTGTTATAATTATCTGTCCATAAAACTTAATGGTAAAATAAAATAAAATACAAATCGAAATTTAAACATATAAATCAAAATTCAGACTAATTATTAATAAAATTGCAAACATAGAAATGTTTTATATGGAAATTGGTTCTATTGATTTAAAAAACTAAATCTAATTCCTGTCGTTTTGTCATTTGTTTCCCACACAAAAGTACAATGTATATACACTTGAGAGCAATAAAATCGCACACCCCTTGTAATTCGGTTTATAACTGATTTTTTTCTTAAATCTAAAGATATTTAATACAAATCATACAGGTTTAGCTTTACAAAGACACAAAATTAAAATCATTGACCTTCACGTAACTTACAAAAACCAACGGTACACCAAAGTCCCCAAATTCACCCGTTTGCGTTGTCACTACTTGCACCCTTACCCGCAGGTAAAAATGACGTTTTGTTTAATTTTTTTATCAGTTGCATATCGAAGGTCAACGTGATAACATCTCTACTGGAAGCATACGGATTTACTGGAAAAATATGGATACGACGCCCGCAGAAGCCGCTCAAATTATTGCCTTGCTCGAAGCAGGCCATAATCAAATTGAAGTTGCTCGACAGCAAAATTTGAGCCGCTACTCTATTCGTCGTGTATACCAGAGGTTCCAAGAGACCGGTGGCTACATTCGGTAACCAGGATCTGGCTGGCGACGCAGAACTTCAGAGCGTGATGACCGCTTTCTTGTGACAAGGTCTTTGAGAAATCGGCAACTGAACGCGGTTCAACTGGGACAACAGCTTCGAGAAGTTCGCAATGTCAGTATAAGTCGGTGGACAGTTAGAAGAAGACTGGGTGAAGCAGGACTGACTTCACATCGCCCAGCAAATGGTCCCAAATTGACCACAGCTCACCGACAAGCCCGGCTACAATTTGCCAGGGAACACCTTAATTGGACGTATGACCAATGGCGGGCTGTTATGTTCTCTGGTGAGTGCAGAATGACGTTACATGGTCATGATGGACGCTCAAGGGTCTACAGAAGGTCATCAGAGTGATTTTCACAATGCTGCATAAGCGAACGTGTGGCTTTTGGAGGTGGATCGTGTATGTTTTGGGGTGGTATAATGTTGGACACTTAAACTGACTTTGTATTCATCACTGGGGCGAATACCGGCCCGAGACCGAGAGGGTGACGGCTGCACGATACGTCGAAGAAGTGCTCGAAGAACATGTGAGGCCGCTTGCGTGGCTTATGGGAGAAGATTTTGTCTCAATGCACGATAAAGAAAGAAAGAAAGAAAGAAAGAAAATAAATTTATTTGACTCAGATCAAGGCACACAATATTCACACAAAAACAAAAAAAAAACAGAGAAAGCTTAAAACAGTACCTATTGTGTGCCTCACGGCTGCGCCAAATAGGCCCAGTTCAGCATAAATGCCAGACAACTAGTGTCTGACGCTGGTTTTCAACTGGACCTTATGTTACGAGGACGTCTTACGGATGTAAATCAGTTTTATAGTGTGTAAGTGTTTTATATTTAAATAAAAATAGATAGATGTGTAGCAAATAATATTAAACTCGATTAGATATTTGTTTGTTGTGGTTTTTGTGGAGTTTGTACATGGGATAGTGTTAATGAAAAAGAAACATTCCCACCAAAGTAACTGTATAACAGCAGTTATTTACATTATCGTGCAACATTAACCGACAGAAACACTGCAAGGTACATAAATATCATATAATTGATAAGTTTTGTGTGACCATATCCAGCGTCCGTTGCGCATCTATAAGGTACTGCCGTAAGCGTCGTCTAAAAGCGCCTATCGTGTTTATAGCTCTAATCGGTGGTGGCAGGTTGTTCCATATTTTGGACGCCGCATAACGAAAGCTGCCTCTGAAAGCGGCTGTACCCTGAGACTGAGTCGAGAGTTGTTGCGAGCATTGCCTTCTCCCGCATTCCCGTCTACTCGTAACCCAACTTAGTTTGTTGTATAAGTAGTCCGGTTTCTGATATTTAACCACACCGAACAGAAGGCAAGCCAAGTGCAGTTTGCGTTTTAAAAGAGTAACGGTGGAGTTTCTTGCCCATTCTTCTCCATACGAAAACTACCTTTTGGAAGGGGCAACTAGAATCAGTTAATTTTTTTTGTAAATTTTTGACGTTCAAAAGTGCCTTATACGGGCCTACTTGAAATAAATGATTTGACTTTGACTTGACTTTGACTTTGACTTTGCGTCTGGACTTCATTTTTAGTGTAAAATGCTTGTTTAGGAAAGGTGTTACATGGCTTCTGCGAGGGATACTGTAACAAAACCGAGCACAAGCGTTTTGTACCCTTTGGATGAGGCGGTCTGTACGAGTTAATAGGCGCGGGCCGTACACTGTGTCAGCGTAGTTCAACCTAGACAGAACCAGGGTTTCCACAAGCTGTTCCCGTAGTGTTTCTGACAAGTAAGGTCTAATCTTGTACAGAACTTTCAGGCGGTAAAAGCAGTTCCTTACCGAGTCGACTATGTGTTTTTCGCCAACCGCATGCCGCTAGAACAGTTTGCCACTACATGGAAGACGTTGCAATCACGGCGATGGAGTGGCCAGCTCGTAGTCCTGATCTCAATCCGATTGAGCATGTCTGGGATGAGCTAAAAAGAAGAGTTCGAGCAAGAAGCCCTGCTCCTACGCGCCTCCAAGAGCTACAACTTGCCATTGAAGAGGAGTGGAACGCCATACCACAAATTTCATGGTAAAATTAATACTGTCCATGAAAAACCGATTAAGAGCTGTAATTAGGGCCAGGGCTAGGGGAGGGAATACACCTTAAATAAAATTTGATCAAGAATTTTGAGTTTGATTTTCATTCTTTCTTAATTGAAATTGGGTGACTTTACACGCATGTTTTTGTACCCTAAGCCCACATAAGGGTATTTTTCACACTGTATTTAATATCATTAGAAAGGTAATGAAGTAAACTTTCAATTAGTGTAAGTATGTACTTTTTTAACATTCACATTCATGAAAAAAACTGCCTTAAAAAAAAAAGTCAAGGTGTGCGATTTTATTGCTCTCAAGTGTATATAGTAGCAAATAATAAACAATGGACGCAATAAGTAACCTGATTCAATCATGAACTAATAATGAACTAGCGACACACGAGGTTGAGACAATCGTGGACAGAATCCGGCAATTGGGACTCGAGGTGGCCCTACACAAGTCCGAGGCCATGTGTTTTCATGGTCCTCGGAACGCGCCACCGTCGGGTTCCCAAATAACGGTAGGAGTTCACATCGGCGTCGAGTCGACGATGAAGTACCTAGGACTCGTCCTCGACAGCCGGTGGAACTTCGTGGAGCATTTCCGACGTTTGGCTTCCAGACTGGAGCGGGCCGGGGCTGCTTTCAAGCGGCTCCTGCCCAATTTAGGGGGTCCAAACGCCTCCTGCCGGAGGCTCTACGCGGGGGTCGTGCGGTCCATGACCCTTTACGGGGCACCGGTGTGGGCGCGTTCAATAAGGCGGCGGCCAGCCCGCCGGTTGGACGCGTTCCAGAGGGTCATGGCCACCCGGCTGGTCCGGGGATACCGCACGGTCTCCGGTGAGGCGGCGACCCTCCTTGCCGGATTAGCACCATGGGATCTGGAGGCAAACGTCCTCGCGCACATTTGGGAGTGGCGCGAGGAGGCAAAACGCCGGGGCGTAACTCCGCTGCCGCGAGAAATCGCGGCACAGCGGACAGAGCTTCGACGTGATCTCATGGCGTCATGGAGAGTGCGATTGTCACAACCCAGTGCTGGGCACGCCACTATTGCGGCGATAAGTCCTCACTTTGAGGAGTGACTAGAGAGGCGCCACGGCGTCCTCACCTTCCGCCTGACGCAGGTCCGGAAACGGTTGTTTCGGGAGGTTCCTGTTTCGTATCAGGCGGGAGGAAATGCCCGGGTGTCATCACTGCGTGGATCTCCCGGAGGACACGGTTGAGCATACGGTGGAGGTCTGCACGGCTTGGGCAGAGCATCGCCGTGTCCTCGTGGAGGCGATCGGTGGCGAGAGGGCATGGGAGGCTATCACCTCCTTCTGCGAAGCAGTAATGTTCGCGAAGGAGGAGGCAGAACGCGTGAGGGAGGCAAATTTCGCGCCCTCTCCTGCGGCGGCTACCTAGCCGCCGCAGGAGAAAGGGTTACCGTGGCCCCTGGTAACGTACAGGCAACTGAAGGAACAAGGAAGGGTTTTAGTCAGTAAGAGTCTGACACGCCCTCCTGCTTCACTCAGAGCGGGAGAAGTTATTTGATAATTTCCCACCCAAAAACAAACAAAAAAGGTGTACGGGTAAGATAAATGGAATATTCCATTTACCACTATCACTATAAAACAATTTTATTATTATAAATCATTTATTTATTTATTTGCCCACAAACACGTGTCTCATATTCCATTGCTTTGTGTTATTCTTTGTTACTTTGATATTTTATAATTATAGAAGTAAATTCCAAATCTAGTATGGCAGAGGTGCGTCAAAATAGCTACAACGAGAGGGCTCTAGTTTATTTCGGCCGAGCCATTTTGTTTTGTAACTGATGGTGTCACTTCGTGCGCGTCGTAAAAATTACAATGAGAATTTGTTTTAAAGTGCCAAATTACGTGAATTCGGTAAGTACTATACTTTACAGTGCAGCATGTCAGTGTAGTTGATGGTAAATTATAGTCAAATTCATGTTTCACGAGTAACTCGATGGTGAAATTACAAGAATAATATTATTTGTAATATTTGAAAAGTTAATACTCTAGCAGTTACTAAGACATTTTAATTAAAATAGCCTCCTTCATATTGAACAATATGGCTTAACAAAGGGTCGTTCGACTACAGATGCGGGTGATACATAATAGGTCTCAATGTGTAGATGTTAATGGTATGAAATCTTCCGGGCTACCAGTTTAGTTAGGTGTACCTCAAGGCTCAATACTGGTTCCATTCTTGTTCTTAGTATATATGAATGACTTACCATTCTATTTAAAGGGTATCTGAGAAACTGTACTGTTTGCAGATGATACTTCTCTTATTTTTAAAGTAGACAGGAATAGATAAGATTTTGACGATGTAAACAGTGCACTCTCAATGGTTACGGATTGGTTTTCGACAAATAACCTAGTTCTCAATAGTAAGAAAACGAAATGTGCAAAGTTCGCCCTTCCAAATGTTTGAAATCTAGGACCCAACATCGTCTTAAATAAAGAATTGCTTGAAACTGCAAACTCGGCAGTTTTTCTGGGCATAAAAGTAGATGCCAAACTTCAGTGGGGCCAACATATATCGAGCCTAGCGGGAAGGCTCTGGGGCCGTATTATAACGTATTAATGCCACCATTATTCTAGTGTGAGTGAGAGACGGAGCTATACAAGGCCGCTAGCACCATCCTTTTTTCGCAGTGGAATAATGATGGCATTAATACTTCATAAGACCCCATTTCGGCCACCTACGCCGTCAGGAAAGTAAGACAATACACTGACGTTGATACAGCTCGGTTAGTCTATTTTAGTTATTTTCATAGCGTTATGTCCTACGGTACCAAGCTGCTGATATAAAAAATATATATGTTCTTCACAAACAAGCTGTTCGAGCAATTTACCAGCTAGGTGCCGGTTTCTCTAAGAGATATTTTCAAAGATATCGGTATCCTCACAGTGGCATACTCATAACAATTCATCTTCGTCAACACCTTAAATTATAGTAGGCCAAATATACACTTATACACTAAAAACAGTCATATACACAATGTTAACACTAGAAATAAGGACAAACCACGAGCTCCCTTTCACCGGCTTCAAAAGGTACATAACTCATTTGTTGGGCTTGGTATTTGGTATAACCTTTTACAACAAGCTACCCTCTTCTTTGCTAGATTTGCCTTTTAATGCGTTTAAAACTAAAATAAAATCCAACCTTTTTTCAAAGGCATACTATTCTATCAAAGACTACTTAAATGATAAGAATGTTGGTCGCTGTGATTAACTCAAGACAATGTTTAAATATTCTTTCTCCAGAATTAGCTTACCTACTGACAGGTTATATGAGTTTATAAAATTGTTTTAATTTGACTTTATATGTCAATTTATTTTAATTTATTGTTGACATAATCTACTCATTACAATGTTTTTTTATGAGTTGTATTGAAGTATGTGGTTACCTAGCGACCTCGAGAATTGATCATATTATTTTTTGCAGTTCGTCATGCTCGCTTAGATGTCACTGCTTGCGGTAGTGTCGGGGGTCGGGTTTGTTGCACCACTTCTTCCCAGCTGAAGTCTTTTGAATTTTAATTTTTTGTGGGTAAGGGACACGTTCATTACCGCAGCTGCCCCGGCCAAACAAGGCTCGTCGAGGCAGACCAGAGGCGGGGCGGCTACACAGGCGGCGAGGGCCCCGGCCCTGGCAAACGGCCACCCCCGCCTCCTAAATATCCTCCGGCCGATGCGGAATGGCGTAGTAGTCGGGGAGAGGAGGAAGGCGGGTAAGGCAGCAAGGACGGCCATCAGAAGGGCGAGGCGGCAGCAGCGCAAGAAGCGAAGCGTCGCGGCTAGACTCTGCGCCCCGAAGTCCGCCGCTATAATGATCACACTACAGCCAGAAGCAGAGAAGAAGGGCGTGTCCTATCGCGACGTACTCGCCAAGGTGGGGGCAGCGCTGGATCTCAAGAAGACCGGCGCCGCTGGTGACTGCGACTGAGGCCCGGATGCTGGAGGTCCCCGGTGCGGCCAGCGGCCCGGCCGCTGACGCTCTGGCCGAAAGGCTCAGGGCGTCCATAAATGCGGACGAGGCCCAGTGTCCAGGCCCACCAAATGCGGTGACATGCTTATTCTTGGCTTGGACGACTCAGTGACGGAGGGACAGGTGGTGGCCGCTGTCGTTAGGACCAAGGGGTGCTCTGTCAAGCAGGTGAGGGCGCATCCCCGTGAAGTCAGGACCATCCGTCCTAATGCGCCCAAGTTCAGGGGAATGCGAGCCCTTACAGTGAGCTGCCCTGCGTTGGCGGCCAAGAAAATTGCCGGGGAGGGCCAAAAGCTATTGGTGAGCTGGGTATCCGCATAGGTCAAACTGCTGGAACCCAGACCTCTGAGGTGTTTCCGCTGCCATGTGGGCAACTACGTGGAAGCTAAATGCACCTCGGAGGTGGACCGCAGCGGTCATTACTACCGCTGCGGTTAGCCCGGTCACAAGGCCGGCTCGTGCGATGCCACGCCGCATTGCGTTGAATGTGCGTCGATTGGGAGCAAAGTCTGCGGGGCCACCCACCAAAGCCAGAGGCAAGCGCTCCGCCACCACCGTCACAGCCGCAGCCGCCGCCACCGCCGCCATTGCCACCTCCACCGCCGTCGTTGTTGCCGCCGCAGCCGCCGCGGCACGGCTCTCACAAAGGGCTCGGGAGGGGACTGACACGGAGTGCCAATAATGGCCCCATTACACCTCCTCCAGGCGAAGATCAATCACTGCGCCGCAATCAACCAATTACGGCACAGCGGACAGAGCTCCGGCGGGATCTCATCGCGTCATGGAGAATGCGATTGTCGCAACCCAGTGCTGGGCACGCCACAATTGCGGCGATAAGTCCCCTCTTTGAGGAGTGGCTATAGAGGCGCCACGGCGTCCTCATCTTCCGTCTGACGCAGGTCCTCACTGTTCAGTTGTCAAGGGTACTGCACCTCTTAACTTCAGCATTGGGAAAGAAGGAATGCTCAGTGGCAGTATTCCTTGACATGGAGAAGGCCTTCGAGCGTGTATGGGGCATGAGGGCCTAATATACAAACTGGCATGGCTGTAAGGGTGGTCTCCTCCTTTCTGTCCCACAGGACCTTCAAGGTGGTGGTCGACGGGGCTCTATCCGGCGCCCGCCCGGTGATGGCTGGCGTGCCACAGGGGAGCTGCATCTCGCCGGCGTGTTACTCACGTTACACCGACGACATCCCCACCACTCCAGAGGCGACGCTCGCGCTGTATGCTGACGACGCCGCGTACATCACAACTTGGCATAATGCGAAGCACGCGGCGGTCAACATGCAGCGCGCCCTCGACCTGCTCCTAGATTGGCTGTCTAAGATTGGCGTCTGTCGGTTAACGTGGGTAAGAGGCAGGCGCTGCTCACTGGGTATGCGCACCTCCCACCACCTTTGAAGCTACAAGGAGCCGCTCGGTATTGACGTACGCCGCGCCCACTTGGTTCGCCCTCACGAGCGAGTCGAGCCGAAACCAGCTCCGCGCGCAACAAAATCTTGCGCTGCGGACCATCGTAGACGCTCCTCGTTTTGTAAGGAACGATGTCCTCCAGCGGGATCTCGGGATCGAGAGTCTGGATGAATTAGTGGGGCGACTCGCGAAGGTGATGTTCGCGCGTGCCGACGCTTCTGCCTGGCCCCATGTCAGGCAGATAGCGCCACTGCATGCGCGCCCGCCCGACGCGAGACAACTGCCCCGCGACCTGGTAGCGGACAACTGACCCCATCCACCGGATTGACGCCTCGAGTAAGTGCACCCAGGTTACACACAGCTCACTCGAAATAATAAGACTACAGATGTACACATACATCTGTTGCGTGCCGTGTTCTAGGTTAATATAGGCATGTCACGTAACTAAATACAGACAACCACGACTATACATGCATCCATACATAACACGTGCAGGCGCGACGCGGGCCGCGACGCACTTAGACACCGAGCGGTGTAACTCTACAACACAAACCGCTCTCACATACATGACTGTTTATCCCTCAATCCGTAAACGGCTAGATCTGTGAGCGGGGCGAATAAACGATAGTAATATTTTTATCATCGATTCTTCGCTACTTCAAAGTTACATCGTCCTTTCGATCACGACCAGTCAGGAATGCATTCTCTCAGCGGCCGAACTATAGGAGTTTTTTTCGTTCATCAGAAAATAGTTACATAAATGTTATACAACGTTAAATAAATGTATGGTATGTGTGAATGTAAAAAACATATTGCACTGACCCGGGGAGCTCCCGCGGTTCCTTTGTGTTTGAAGTGCAGCGTGGGCGGCGCGTGCGTCACGTCTCCGAACGTGACATGCTCGTACACCACCTCACGCCGCTCGTTGCTTACCTGCTGAACAATACATTTTGGTGACTCGATTACATTAGAACCATTTATTAAAACTTGCAAAATATATTACCATTACTGTACGTATGTATACTTTGATAACTGATGAGCTCGTGGCTAAGTAATAACTGCCGCACGGAGCGATCTATCAGGTTAAGCTACGCTTTCCTGTTTTGGTCTGTGGATGGGTGACCATCTTTACATACCGAGACTCCTCCGTGCCTCGGAGAGCACGTTAAGTCGTTGGTCCCGGCTGTCATTCGTGGATCTTTGACAGTCGTTACAGGTCGTCAGAAGCCCGAAAGTCTGAAAACCAGTCTTACCAAGGGGTATCGTATTACCCAGTTACTGGGTTGTGGAAGTCAGATAGGCAGTCGTAGTGCAGTGTAAAATACTGGTATTCAGGTTCATTAAAGGTTCTATCGTGTATCGTTGAAAGAGTTGAAAATGGGTGAATCTTTCTTTCTTATTTTTCGTGTGGTCAATGACTAATCTGGTTTGAGAGTTTTTATGCCGCCCATTGACTTGGCTGAATATTATGAGATTTATCCTTAATTAATAATAATAGTGGCTTATGTATTTTATTATAATAATAATAATAAATAAAAGTTTATTTACCAAAAAAGTTACAGAAATGTACACAAGTAGATATAACTGGTGGGTAGACTTATTCTAGGCATTACAGTGTGTTGCAAAAATTTCTGAACATAATTATATGTAACCCTGCCTCTTAAACTAGGCTAACCTGTATTTTAAAGACAGTGTCTAGCTTATAAATTCACCATTTTTATACAACAGTGGACAGTGTCGATCTACCGTTTAAACTTGACAGCAGTAATAGTGGTGCGTGTACGAGTAACATGTGGAGGGGATGTGTTATGTGCTTGTTGTGGGTTTGTGTGTGTGAATGAATATAGGGTGAATGTGTGTGGATGTATGTGTGAATATGTTTGTGAGTGTGCGTTTTTTTTTTCATTTAGGCGATGAAAGTGAGTAAAGACTCCGTGTGTACAATCTTAGATTTAGTTTGATACTTAGTTCCTGATTTACCAATAGATGGCGTTGTACATGTAGCACTCTCCGCTGAATCGCGGTGTTAAGAGTCTCCGAAGAATCATGACCTATTTCGTTTTTAGTTAAATAAATTGTCTTCGTCAAAAGTAACATTGGTTTTAATCATGGTCATTCGAGTCGGATTAAGTTGAATGCCGTGACTGATGCACCCTGAGTGAGTTTTGGACAATACGACAGTGGCGCCCCCTATTGGCGATATTTGACTGTTAAAGTGAAAAAGTGTATGTGACGTGACAGTGCAATAATTTGGACAAACTGTGAGTACTTTAAAATATAACAAAAGTTAGTGATTCAGTCATAATAAAGTGGAAAAGAACTTAGAGAACATTAGCATAAGTGGACTTGTAAAATTTTCATGCAAAAGTGATAGACAAAGAATCCATGCCCAATCTCGGCAGTGTTTACAAACACTTAGAATAATTTTCCAAGATTTTGAACTTATAAAAATTTTAAGAAGTTTCATCAACAGCTGCAGAATTTAGGACTCGTTATTTAAACTAGTTCTGGAATATCAACAGTTTATAAAAAATGGATTCATTTATAAGATTGCAAGTAGATATCAATAAAAAGATTGAGAAAGGATACATCAATTTCAAAAAGTCTCCTAAAGAAAGGGTTACCGTTAGCTACGTAGAAACAAGGTTAGAATGTTTAGAGAAACAGTGGTCGATGTTTGAAGAGACCCATCGTAAAATAATATCCGAGGTTAAAAGGGAAGAATATGAGAAGTCAGAGTACAATTTAGGTGATATGTATAGTCAGTCTGAAGAGTTATACATGGACTACAAAGTCGAGTTAAAAGAACGTTTGAATAAGAAAAACACTTCTGATTGTTCGGAAGGCAGCAACCAGTTAACTCAGAATGACGCGGGCGTGAAATTGCCTAGAATAGCGATACCTACATTTTCGGGACATTATTCTCAGTGGACAACGTTTCGTGATCTCTTTCAAACACTAATACATAAAAACCAATCATTAGATAACGTACAAAAACTGCACTACTTGAAAACTTATCTCACCGGCGCACAGTGGATCGAAAATCGGCTGTAGAAGACATAGGATCTCGATTTCTTAAATGTTATTTTTTTTGCTGGAAATGACTTCTGCTGATCATTACTGTTCTATAAAATGTCATATGAAGTAATTGTGTGCACAAATGGAAGAGTTATAATTTTTATAAGAAAAAAATGTATGGAGCTGACATGAAAAATGAGGATATCTCTGGAATCGAAAGGTTGGCCATTATATCCTTGCACACTGTTATAGTACTATTTATTTCTGAATTTTTGACATACTTAATATTGCGGCATCACTTGCGATTTTTTTTTTAAAAATCGTCAAAATTAAAAAATTAAAAATGTTTATGATATGTACATTTTAATGCTTAAATATGGCTATGCCAAGTGTAACTTACAATATTTTTTATGCTTAGACCAAAACATTCTAAGAAATCACAAAGTCGTATTACCTACTTTGTGATTTTCATTTGAAATTACATGGTAATTATGAATTACGTAATACGTAATCTTGTCTAATGCCTCAAGTCCACATAAGAAAGAAAGAAAATACGTTTATTTGCGGTAAATATGACGCAAAGAGAAAAAAAAACAAAAAAAAAAACACGAGAATAACAAATTGGGGGAAAATATGCGTCACATCCACGCAAAACGGCCACATTAGCTAATGATTAAAAAAACTTAATACCTATATACCTAGTTAAAAGGATAAGTACCAAAATAATTTGGGGTACTCGCTAATTTAGCAATTAGTGCAGGATTAACTTAATGAAAGTAATTAGATAAATGTTGTAACATCATTAGTCAATAACAATAAATAGTCAAACATTGGATTCACAACTTCAGTTCATTTAGAGCATTTCTAATACTAACATCTATCCTACCGTGTCTTTTTACTCAGTGATCGTGAATAATGGAAAGCATTATTACAAATTTGGATTTGTTTGTTATTCTGAGCAATCAGGATGCTTCGTCTTTCGATCATGAAATATTGTTCAACACACTTGTTATTCGACTGGAGTCTAGCCTTTCAGATGAAGACAGTGTTACCGTGAAAGAATTTTGTCGAAGATTTACACGGGCAGTTCAAAAGAGATGGTTACGATCCCACAGGAAAAGTGAAGTTTTTAGACGTGATTACAGTAATTGGCTTGAGGCAAATATTGACTGGCCAAACTGCGTGCAAACCAATTTGCTCATTCAAGAATCAACAAGTGAAAATATTTCTACTGAACCTGTACCATCAACTTCAACAATGAAATCAACTTCAACGATGACAAAAAGATCTCCAAAGCCGTTTGAAGATCTAAGTAACAAGTAGAAGAAGAGACGATCTGATGAACATATAGGCAATGACCCTAATGAAGTAGCTTATTCAGCTGCAGCACTTTTGAAAGGAGATGGTCGTGAGGATATTGCATCTGTTATTGAACATATGCTCCAAAATCCAGAAGCAGCAGCAAAAATCAAGGAAATGTTGAACAAACCACCTCCTTCAACAATAGTTTCACCAGAAAAAGCACTGGGTTTGCTACTTTCATTAAAACTATCGAAATGGCAATATATCACATTAAGGGAAACGACTATTCGAGAAGGTTCAAAGGAGATATATCCGTCTTACTATAAAGTGCAAAAAGCTAAGCTACAGTGCTACCCTCCGAAGACATTTGTGACTGTAACGGATTCATTTGCTAAGATTGCACTACAAGCGTTACTAGATTTAACAGTGAACAGAATTTTTGAAACTATTCGTAGTCCTGATGCGATACAAGATAAACAATTGATATTAATATCAAAGTGGGGATTTGACGGTGCATCTAACCAAAGTAGATATAAGCAAAACATAGAGAGTGGTCAAGATGATTCCAGCATATTTATGACCTCTTTGGTTCCATTAAAGTTGACAGCTGACGGTGATACCGTATGGGTGAATCCAAAACCCTGCTCACCTAGGTATTGCCGTCCAGTTCAGTTTAGTTTTGTGAAAGAAACCAAAGACGTTGTCATAAATGAAAAAACTGCAATGGATAACGAAATTGAAGCTCTCGTTCCCTCAAAATGTCAAGGACATGAAATTAGTCACAAATTAATGATGACGATGATTGACGGCAAAATTTGTACATATCTGTCTGAAGCTAAGTCAAATGCGGCCTGCTACCTGTGTTTGGCTAAGCCTACAGAAATGAATAAGTTAGATGTCATTGCGTCAAAAACCATTTCTTCTGGTGTGTATGAGTTCGGATTATCATTACTTCATGCCCGCATTAATGTGATGGAATGTCTTCTACACATAGCGTATCGTCTCGACTTCAAAAAGTGGTCTGCAAGAGGAGAAGGTCATCAAGAGTTATTGCATTCACGAAAAAAACTCATTCAAGATCGATTCAAAGATGATCTCAACCTTTTGATTGACATCGTTAAGCAAGGATCAGGCACAACTAACGACGGGAACACAGCAAGGCGGTTTTTTGAATTTCCTGATAAAACTGCAGCGATCACTGGATTAGATGAAGACCTAATACGCAGATCTGCTGTGATTCTGCAAGCTATCACATCTGGAGAGATTGTAGACGTGCCAAAATTTAAAGAATACGCTAGAACAACCGCTGAAAAATACGTGGAACTGTACGATTGGTACTACATGTCATCAACCGTCCACAAATTGTTGATTCACGGAGGGGACATAATTGCAGAAAATGCTATTGTACCAATTGGAAGTCTTTCGGAAGAAGCTTCAGAGGCCCGAAACAAAGACTTTAGGAGGTTCAGAGAATACCATTCGAGGAAAAAGAGTAGACAAGCATCAAACGAGGATATCCTCAATATGCTTATCGTCTCTTCTGATCCTCTAATTTCTTCCACAAGACCAAAATTAAATGCCCACAAGAGGCAGACATACTTTAAGGAAACAGTAGAACTACTGAAACTTCAGGATCAGGAAGCTCCGACAGAGTTCTTAGAAGTTATATCTATTGTAGAGCCTGATTCTGAAGTGGATTCTGATGGTGACGAAGTATAAAATAAGTTAACTTTTATTGTTTATGTTAGGTTAGGTTAAGTTAATTTTTTTTTTTAATAATTTGCTTTTATTTTTAATCATACAATAGTTTACCATTTATTATTATTGACTAATGATCACGTTTATCTAATTACCCTCATTATGGTACGTATCCTTTTAACAGGAATATGGGTATTAAGTTTTATTAATCATTAGCTAATGTGGACTTGAGGCATTAGACAAGATTACGTATTACGTAATTCATAATTACCATGTAATTTCAAATGAAAATCACAAAGTAGGTAATACGACTTTGTGATTTCTTAGAATGTTTTGGTCTAAGCATAAAAAATATTGTAAGTTACACTTGGTATAGCCATATTTAAGTATTAAAATGTACATATCATAAACATTTTTATTTTTTTAATTTTGACGATTTTTTTAAAAAAAATCGCAAGTGATGCCGCAATATTAAGTATGTCAAAAATTCACAAATAAATAGTACTATAACAGTGTGCAAGGATATAATGGCCAACCTTTCGATTCCAGAGATATCCTCATTTTTCATGTCAGCTCCATACATTTTTTTCTTATAAAAATTATAACTCTTCCATTTGTGCACACAATTACTTCATATGACATTTTATAGAACAGTAATGATCAGCAGAAGTCATTTCCAGCAAAAAAAATAACATTTAAGAAATCGAGATCCTATGTCTTCTACAGCCGATTTTCGATCCACCGTGCGGCGAAGCTGAACAACTGTTGCGACACCTACCTATTACCAGTGATAACTATTTAACTAGTTGGAACCTTTTAGAACATAGATTTAATAATAAGAAATTTATAACGGATTGTATTTTCAAAAGATTCTTTAATCAAAAATGTTTGACTACTGAATCATCAAATTCTTTAAAAGAACTATTTGATACTACTAACGAATGCCTTAATGCTTTAAAAAATGAAGGTATTAATATCGAAAATTGGGATCTTATTGTTATTTACATATTGTGTTCTAAATTGGATAATGAGTCTCGCAAGCAATGGGAAGCTAAAATTTGTAGTTCAACTAAGGAATTGCCTACATTAAAAGATTTTTTAGATTTTATTGAGCACAGATTTAGGTCGCTTGAATTTTTATGTCCTAAAGCAGGAAAGAGCACTACCACAAAGTCACATCATATTGTAAAAAATGCAAATGAGAATAAAACATCTTTATGTACCTTTTGTTCAAATAACAATCATAAGATAGGAAATTGTAAAGATTTTGCTAAGGAAGAGTTGTCAGCCCGTCGCAATTTTGTCCAAAATTCAGGTTTGTGTTTTAACTGCTTAGGCGCAAATCACATGGTAACTTCGTGTCGTTTGCCCACAAGATGTAGGATTTGCAAAAAGAAACACCATTCGTTGCTGCATTCAAATAATAATAACCAATCAACTGATAAAGGAGAACCAAACAAGCAATCAGTTGATAGTACTAATGTTGAAACTGCAACAACATCAAAAGACGAGACCGAGGTAAGGAACATTACCACTTGTTTTTCTAACGTTAACTGTCAGGTTGTATTAGCAACAGCCTTGGTAAAGGCAGGAACTAACACAGGGTCTTATATAACACTGAGGTCTCTAGTGGACCAGGGATCACAGGCATCCTTTATAACGGAGTCTGCAGTCCAATTACGTGGGCTTAAAAGAATTAAATGCAACAGTGTTATATCAGGAGTGGGGGGTGAAGACAATGCTTCACTCGATTGTAAACATGTGGTTTATGTTAAACTACAATCTCTCCAGGATCCTAACTTTACTGTAAAAGTCAAAACATACGTCCTTCGGAAATTAACTTCATTTCTACCTGAAAGAAAAATTGTCGTTCAGCTGTGGCCCAACTTACCAGTTATGAAGTTAGCAGATCCGAAGTTTAACATACCAAATAAAATTGATTTATTGCTTGGTGCAGAAGTCTATTGTCAAATTATAACTGAAGGACTGATGAGAGGTCCACCAGGAACACCGATAGCACAGAACACCAGGCTGGGTTGGATTTTATCTGGCAAAGTGGGTGGTGATAGTGAAATCAATACTTTGAGCTGCAATAGTACTATCATCACTATGCATACTAACATTTGCAATGAAGATTTTAATCTTAAACAATTTTGGGAGCTCGAATCTGATAACTTCATTCTGAAAAAAAATCAATTCACTCCGGAAGAAAAACGTTGTGAAGAAATTTTTGAGGAAACCACAAAACGTGATAGTTCTGGAAGGTACATTGTAAAATTACCATTTAAAGATAATGATCCGAGCTGTGAACATGGGAATTCGCGTGATATTGCTGTAAAGAGATTATTATCCTTAGAAAAACGTTTCTTAAAATCACCGGATTTAAAAACTAAATACTCGGATGTTTTTTTAGAATATTTAAAGCTCGGTCATATGCAAATAATACCTTCAAAACAAATTGATAAGCCAGAAGCAGTTTACTTACCTTATCATGAAGTAGTTAGAGACGATAAAACCACCACCAAGTTCCGGATCGTATTCAATGCTTCTAGTCGTGATAACAATGGTGTTTCACTGAACAGTAATCTTATGGTAGGTCCGACCTTACAAGATGACCTTAGGCACATTCTTATGAGGTGGAGGCTTCACCCTATTTGCTTGGTAGCTGACATCGTAAAGATGTATCGACAGGTGAAGGTGACTGACCAAGATGCAGATTATCAACGTGTAGTGTGGAGGTCCGACTCTACAAAAGATATACAACATTTGCGTTTAGTACGAGTAACATTTGGGACTGCTTCAGCTCCATACCTGGCGGTAAGAGCACTTCACCAAGTAGCTTATGATGAGGGAGGCCAATTCCCACTAGCATCTGAGAGAGTATTACATGATTTCTACATGGATGATCTTATTACTGGATGTAAAAGTGTATCCGAAGGAAAACAAATATTCTCAGAAATGACTAAACTACTAAGCAAAGGAGGTTTTGAACTGCAAAAATGGGCAAGCAATGATGATCAATTACATAAGGAAATAAGCGAAGAAAGCAGAGTAATAATAAGCAACCTGGAACTGAAAGAAAGTGATACAATGAAAATATTAGGACTTACCTGGAACCGACGAACCGATGACTTCGAGTACTCCGTTCAGCTGCCACCAATCTCGGAACCTGTAACAAAAAGGAAAGTAATATCTGATATTGCAAAGTTGTTTGACCCAATGGGATGGATATCACCAGCAATCATAAAAGCTAAAATTATGATTCAAAAGCTTTGGCTTGCGGGAATAGAATGGGATGATAAACTACCACCTACACTATTAAATGAATGGATTACTTACCGTGCTGAACTTGTTGAACTTACCAAATGTCGACTCCCACGATGGATTAATGTCAAGGAAAACAGTACCATGGAACTTCATGGGTTCAGCGACGCATCTAGTGTAGCTTACGCTGCTGTGGTCTATATACGTGTTGTTGATGACTCAGGAAACGTCTACGTTCATCTGGTAACTTCTAAAACGAAAGTAGCTCCAATTAAGCAAGTATCCATTCCAAGACTTGAGTTGTGTGGAGCTGTCTTATTAGCTAAATTGTTACAGGAAGTCTCAGTGGTGTTGAATGTTCCAAAAACTAACCTACGTGCTTGGACCGACTCAACCGTGGTACTGGCTTGGTTAAGCAGCCACCCAACACGTTGGAAAACGTTTATAGCTAATAGGGTGTCGGAGATTCTAAATAATAGGTTGGGGAAAAAGTTTCTTCGTATTTTTTAAGAAAATTCAAAACATTTTTTAACATAGTATGTTTACATTTAACTAAAGTATGTAGGTACCATTTTGTTCGATAACTTTTTGCCATCTTGTAGGTAGGGACATGATCCCATTGCTATAGAAATTTTGGGACTTCTGATCAAAATACCGCGACAAGTGGTTTTGGCAGTCCTCCCGTGATGTTAACCTGACACTGCCTAAAGAATTCTGAAGAGACCGAAACAGGTGGAAATCTGAAGGTGCAAGGTCAGGACTATACGGCGGATGCATTAACACCTCCCAGCCAAACTCTCTTAATTTTTGCTGAGTGGCTAAAGATGTGTGAGGTCTAGCGTTATCATGATGAAAAACCACACCCCTTCTGTTGATTAATTCCGGCCGCTTTCTCTCAACTTCTTGCTTTAATCTCATCAGTTGTTCGCAGTAGAGTTCAGAATCGATGGTCCTGCCTGGTGGTAACAGCTCATAATGAATAATGCCCTTCCAATCCCACCACACACACAGCATCACCTTGTTGCGAGTTAACCCGGGTTTTGCCACAGTCTGTGAAGCCTGACCGGCCTTTGACCACGACCTTTTTCGCACGTTCTTGTCGTACGTGATCCACTTTTCATCACCAGTTATCAGCTTCTTCAAAAATGGTTCGGTTTCATTACGTCGTAATAAAGAATCACAAATGAGTACACGGTTCATTAGGTTTCTTTCAGTGAGCTCGTGAGGTACCCAAATATCGAGCTTTTTTGTGTACCCAGTTTTTTTCAAATGCGCCAAAACTGTTTTGTGGTCAATTCCCAGTTCTTCAGCTACGTCGTAACTATTACTAATATGCCGATCTTGCTCCACTTTTTCAAAAATGGCATCCATTTTATCCGTAATAGGGCGACCAGAGCGACGTGCATCTTTGACATCAAAATTTCCGGATTGAAAACGCTTAAACCAAATTTGTGCTACTCTCACAGACACTGCACTAGGTCCATAAACATCGCAAATTTTTTTCGCGGCTTGCGTTGCATTTTTACCTTTTTTGTAGTAAAATTTTAAAATGTATCGAATTTCTTCATTAGATTCACTCATCTTGACAGTACGAAAAACAAATAAAAATCACACATTTTCCTAATTTGAATTTGGAATTATGTTCTTTAAAATTTAAACTTTCAATGATACCAAAACCAGCCAGATACACATAGTATAGCCAAAGAGATTTTATTACAAGTTCATACATACTATAATGCGAAAAGACTTTTTCCCCAACCTAATATATTAGACAGGAATCAATGGTCACACGTATCATCTCCTGATAACCCGGCAGATTGTGCGTCGCGGGGAATTAATCCGTCAGAGCTACCGATGTTGGAATTGTGGAAAACAGGACCATTATGGTTGAAACATAAAACTAAAACTTATGATGAAAAACAAATACCAGATACTAATTTAGAAGAAAAGACAAAAAAGGTTTGTCATATAACGCAGAATGATCAATTCCAGTTGTGGACCAAGTTTTCGTCTCTTCGTAAATTCGTCCGAGTTGTAGCATATTGCAAAAGATTTATCACAAAGTTGAAAAACGTACATGATCATAACTTACCTTTATGGTTAACTAGTAAAGAATTGAATGAAGCTCTTCATATTTGTGTGAAACAGTGCCAAACAGCAAGTTTTCAGCAAGAGATAAAATATATTAAAGAAAAAAAGGAAGTACAAAAGAAAAGCAAACTTACATCATTAAATCCATTCCTAGATGAATCGGGCATCTTGAGAGTTGGTGGTCGTCTAGAGAAAGCTGAAATAAAAACTGAAATAAAACATCCAATAACCGGCAAAATCTCACCTCACTGATTTAGTCATAACTGATACTCACCATAAAACGTTGCACGGCGGACCACAGCTCATGATTAATTATCTGCGAACTAAATACTGGGTCATTGATGCTAAGAACCAAGCAAAAATGGTTGTCCGTAAATGCGTTGTTTGTGTACGCCATGCTGCACAGACTGGGGTCCAACTGATGGGTCAATTACCGTCAGCCCGAGTTACACCAACTCGAGCGTTTTATCGAAGTGGTGTGGATTACGCAGGTCCCATACAGATTCGAACTTCTAAAGGTAGAGGCCACCGGGCCTACAAAGGTTACATTTGCCTTTTTGTATGTATGGCTACAAGAGCCGTACACTTGGAAGCGGTGAGTGATCTCACATCACAAGGGTTTATTGCTGCCTTTAAACGATTTGTTGCCCGACGTGGCCATTGCGCTGACTTATTCAGCGATAATGGAACAAATTTTGTTGGTGCCGCTCGCGAACTCCGAAGCTTGTTCGCCCAAGAAACGTCAACCTTGACGATGGAAATCGTCGAGTGTTTGGCAAACAACGGCACTACATGGCACTTTATTCCACCACATGCCCCGCATTTCGGTGGGCTATGGGAGGCTGGAATAAAGTCTACCAAACATCATCTAAGACGCGTAATAGGCAATGCGACTCTTACCTTTGAAGAGATTTCGACGCTATTATACCAAATAGAAGCTTGCCTGAACTCTCGACCGCTATCACAAATAAGCACAAATTCGCAAGACCCAACACCCCTCACTCCAGGGCACTTTTTAATAGGTGAACCATTAATTCTAGTACCGGAGCATAATTACGAAACATCGTCTATTTCATCATTAAAACGTTGGCAATTAACACAAAAAATGCTGCAACAATTTTGGCGTAGGTGGTCAAGTGAGTATTTGAGTCAATTTTTACATCGTTATAAGTGGGCAAATAAAACTCCTGAACCCGAGATCGGAGATTTAGTCTTAGTAAAGGAGGATGGTCTCCCTCCAGCCAAATGGCTTTTAGGTAAAATCACTGCGAAACATCCTGGCTCGGACAAAATTACGAGGGTAGTCACTCTGAAATGTAAAGGTGTCACATTTAAACGACCAGTAACTAAACTCTGTGTGTTACCTGTCGCTCAGTGAATCGATATAGGTATTTGTAGCCATTAGAGAATTTGTTATTTGTTTGCATTGTAAACAGTTTTTTGTTTATTATTTTTATTTTTGAGTATTTTGTTCTTAGCCACCATGTCTTACTGACTTAAAGCTTTGTTTTTATATTATTAACTATTAAATACAGTCCATTTTTCGAATGTGGGTGGTTCATGGTGGGCGGGAACAATGGACATTCTGTCCATAGTGGGCGGAATGTACAATCTTAGATTTAGTTTGATACTTAGTTCCTGATTTACCAATAGATGGCGTTGTACATGTAGCACTCTCCGCTGAATCGCGGTGTTAAGAGTCTCCGAAGAATCATGACCTATTTCGTTTTTAGTTAAATAAATTGTCTTCGTCAAAAGTAACATTGGTTTTAATCATGGATCCGGAACTTGACAGCAGTAATAGTGGTGCGTGTACGAGTAACATGTGGAGGGGATGTGTTATGTGCTTGTTGTGGGTTTGTGTGTGTGAATGAATATAGGGTGAATGTGTGTGGATGTATGTGTGAATATGTTTGTGAGTGTGCGTTTTTTTTTTCATTTAGGCGATGAAAGTGAGTAAAGACTCCGTGTATGTGTAGTCTTTCTGTAGTAGCCACTCTGTTAATGTTTTTTTTAATGTGTGTGAATTTAAATCTATAATTTTTATATGTTTATGAACTTTTTTGTAAATGTGCCCACTTAGGGTATAAAACTGGCGTTTAGCAAAAGAAGTTTTGTGCTGAGTACCCGGTATAACAACTGTTCGTTTGTTTGGGTCGGACTTGGGAAGACTGGAGTGTTTTCTAAGAGTCGATTTAGGCACAAAGAGTTGACGAACTGAAAGGACTTTGCAATCAGAGTAGAGTTCAGTGGTTGGGTATCTATAGGGTTTTTTTGTCATGACTTTTAGAATCGCTCTCTGTGCTCTCTCAACTCTCAGAAGGATAGTCTTTGCTGCACCGCCCCAAGCAGCGATGCAATAGCCAATGACCGATTGACATAGAGCGTAGTACACGATTTTCAAGGTGTCAGCATTAGCCGACTGTCTGAGAGACTTGAAAATGTGTATCAGGCGCATCGTTCTGGTAGTGAGGGCATCAATTTGTTTATCCCACCGTAAACCGTCGTCTATCTGCACTCCCAAATACTTTACACTGTCAGTTCTAGTGAGTGCTGGGCATGTACAGGGTCCTGAGGAGTTTGAGCATGTGTGAGCAGTTAAATTAAAGGTATTTGTCGGTGCGGTGTTACGACGTATTGCAAAAGGAATGTAGGTGGTTTTTTGCAGGTTAAGTGTAAGTAGATTTGAGTTTAGCCATTCCATTACTTGAGCCAGAACCATTTCTGCTTTTGTTTTGACTATAACCCACGTAAGTCCCTGCACGAGGATAGCAGTGTCATCTGCATACGCATATATATTACAGTCTGGGAGACTCATTCTGCACAGATCGTTGACGTAAATAAGGAATAATGTTGGACCCAGGATACTTCCTTGAGGAACGCCATATGACACTGATTCCTCGTCGCTAAGGTAAAGGGTGTCTCAGAATGTTTTTCGTTTTTGAATTGACCAATTCGCGCCAACCGCAGGTAGCAGGGGGAGGGGAGTGGACTCAAATGTTTGGCCGGCTTGTTAAGTTTAGTAGCCATGAATCGTTTCACGGGACCACAGCGCGCGTTTTGCGTGCGAGCGTTTTATAAAAACAACGATTCTTACACTGTTGTTCGTCGTCTCTACAGGACACATTTTAATTTAACAAGCTTAAGACATGTGCCAAGTGCCAATTTAATTAAGCATTGGGTGTGCAAGTTTGAAGAGACTGGGAATACAATGCCGGACAAATCGACTGGGCGCAAAAGGACATCAAGAACGAGCTTGAACGTCGACCGCGTTCGCCAGTCTGTTATGTCCATGACCCACGACAGTCGTTGAGATTGCGCGCAGCTTCTCTTAATCTGAACAAATCTACGGTTCATCGCATTATTTCGAAAGATTTACATTTTCACCCCTATAAAATTGAAATTGTTCAAGAAATGAAGCCTGATGATCCTGTTAAACGAGTCGAATTCTGCAGGACAATGAAAAACCGTTTTAGGAGTTTCAATAACATCTGGTTCTCCGACGAATCGAATTTTCACATCAACGGTCACGTGAATAAACAAAACTGCAGATACTGGGCTCCCGAGCAGCCGTTAGAACTGCATCAGAAGCCCTTGCACTCGCCAAAAGTTGTTGTTTGGGCTGCCATATCAAGTCAAGGAATAATCGGTCCTTATTTTTTTGAGGATGGCCGAGGTCGAACTCAGACCGTTAATTCTGATCGATATTGCCATATGATCCGGACTTTTTTGGCTACAGAAATGCAAAACCAGAACGGCTACAACCGTAACACCTTTTTCCAGCAAGATGGAGCCACTTCTCATGTTACAAATGACTCATTAGCTGCTCTTCACGATTTATTCCCTGGAAGAGTGATAAGTCGCCGAGGAGACATCAACTGGCCACCGAGGAGCCCTGATTTAACGCCTGCTGATTTCTTCCTATGGGGCTACCTAAAAAGTAAAGTTTACAATCCATTGCCATCCAACCTGAATGTTTTGAAGCAAAGAATCACTGAAGAAATCAACTCTATTCCAAGAGCGATGCTCCAGCGAGTGATTAAAAATTTTAGCTCCAGGTTAAATGAGTGTGAACAAGGGAATGGTGCGCATTTGAAAGCGGTGGTTTTTCATAAATAAACTTCAAGAATTGCTCTTTAATAAACCATAAATAAAACAAGTTATAATTGATATTGTTGTTTTTTATTTAACATCTAAAAACGAAAAACTTTCTGAGACACCCTTTACGTATCAATTTTGACACATTGAGTACGATTTCTGAAGTAATCTTTAAAAATATCTAGTAATATGCCACGTACACCGAGAAGCTCCAACTTAGAGGTAAGTACGGGAATAGAAACTGTGTCAAATGCTTTGGAAAGGTCTAGGAAAATACCTAGGCATTTTATCTTTTGATCCAAACATTTAGCAACCGTCTGCGTGAAATCCAGTACAGCATCTTTTGTTGACAGCCCAGGACGGAATCCATACTGGTTGTCAGCAATGATCTGGTTTTTGTTAAGGAAGCTGCGCAAACACTTATTGAGAATCTTCTCAAGAATTTTCGATAGCGCTGGCAGAACAGATATTGGCCTGTAATTATTGACACAGTTTCTACTCCCCCCCTTGTAAATAGGATGAACGATTGCTTTTTAGGGCATCGGGAAAAACTCCAGTCTGCAGGCAGCGGTTGCAGAGGTAGGTTAGTGGTTGTAGCAATACATGTCGGCAGCTTTTTAGAATAGAAGATGGTATTCCATCCCAACCCACTGCACAGTCATTCCGTAATTGAAGGATAATTGATTCTACCTCAGCTTCGTCGACGTCCAGAACAGCAGGAGAATTTAGTGTGGAGTGTTGAGGGGTGTTCCCGATAAAGGGGGGCATACTACTAGCTGAGGATGACGGACCTAGGTTCTGTGATATTATGTCTGCTGCGAGGTTTTCCCCCACTGTACCAAAAAAGTGACACACTTCGTTAACGGAGGATTTCGGATTATCTCGTATTTCCAACAGCTCAGAAGGACTGACGTGCGTTTTACATTTGTTGGTTATTTGTTTTATTGTTTTCCACAAATTTTTCGGGTTCTTACTAGCTTTTTGTAGTTCGCTCTGCTCATATGAATTCTTTAATTTTTTTAAGTAAATCATTGCAAAAATGTCGGTACCGAACGTAGGTAGTGTTTAAAATCGGGTTGTCTGGTGTCTTTTTTGAGTTCATGTGCATTTTGTCACGATTTTGTATACATTTTAGCAAACCAGGTGTTATCCATGGTTTAATAATCCTTTTTTTCTTGGAATTTTTATTATCTGCGAATGTTTCGATATGGCTGATTTTATTATATTTATGAATTCATTCATGCATGCATTAACGTCATCTATTTGGTATATACTTGCAAAATCGACCTCTTCTAACTCCAACAGAACAGCTTCGTGATTTATGCGAGTGTTGTAGTAACTGTTTTTCCGTTGTGGGTTGGCTTTTGCAATATTAAGTAGGACGGCTTTATGATCTGTTATAAACGAATCCAAAACAATTGTAGTTGATGAAAGGTTAGACTTTAGCAGTATGTGGTCTAAACAATGTTCTAACCTAGTGGGAAAAAGATGGGTTGGCATGAGCCCGTGAGAAGCATTTAGAGTTAAGTAGTCAAAACTACGGACATCCCTGTTTTCTGGTCTAATATCAATATTTAAATCACCTACAATGGCGATATTAGGGCATGAGGATAGGCCGTCATAGACATTATTCAGGCTAGTTATGAAATTGTCGAAATTGTCCTTTGAATTGAATGATGGAGAACGGTACACAGCAACCACGGCAAGGTTTTTGTCTATTTGACATACGAGACAATTTCCACCCTTAAATTCCGGTTCCCATACGTAGCTATGTAGGCTTAGTTTCGTGTAAATCATGACGCCATCATTTTGATTTGCATTGATACCTGTCGAGTGCGACACAAAACCATCCAATGCTGGTAGATAAGTAGCTTTGCTAAGCCAACATTCGGTTAAGACGACAATGTCAAAGTCAATTTTAGTTGAAGTTAGTAGTACTTGGAGCTGGCTAAAGTTTTTGTTCACACTATGTATATTTATATGTAACAGGGTAATATTGCCATTAGAAATATTGAAATATTTCAAACATTCCTCTGGACTACAGACAAAACAATTAAAATTTATTTCATCAAGCTCGTCATTTATATTATTTATGATAGCCATTTGGACTTAGCAGCATAACCAAAAAGTGGAATAGATATATGTATGTGAATAGTTGGGACATGTTTGGAGCCTAAATGAATGGTGCTTTAATAATGAATGGTGCTATTATTCCTCATTAAGAATTAACAAGAATACACTTCCTGACAAAACATTTATACAGTACTAGCTCTTGCCCGCGGCTTCGGCCACGTAGACCGGAAAGTATCCCACAGGACCGTACTACCGGCATTCAGAGTATCCCATGTCCTAACCCAGGGCATGGCCTTTCATCTAAATCAGTTCAGCCGTTACGGCATGAAAAGGTAACAAGCAGATAATAAATCTGTTTTAAGGTTCCGTACCTTCAAATGAACAATTGAAACCCTTAAGGGTGCGCTAGTCGGTCATTCTTCCATACAAACGTTGTATGGTGATTACGTGTCTGTTTGATGGTGTGTTGAGAAATTAATCAGGAAAACTCTAGCCTCCACACTGATTGATTTTGATGTGCCGTGCTTCACCGAGGCTATGGATGCCTGGAGACTCGCGTGCCCGAACTCAGATGTACCCGATTATCCATCTTCCCAAAGGCGGTGGGATAAGCCGCTCTGCAGAGTAGTACAGAACAATTTACTTAACACGTCTGCTACCACTGCGGAGCGTGCGCGCCTGCTGGCTGTGGGTAAATGGGAATCTGGTCTGTGGCTTCATGCACTACCGTCGTCGAACATAGGCACTTTGCTCGACGCCACTACCTTCCGCTTCGCTGCTTCCCTACGACTAGGAGCTCCTTGTTGTTCTCCTCATCGCTGTCACTGTGGCGAAGTTGTCAACAGCCTCGGACATCACGGCCTGTCTTGCAGCCGAAGTGCGGGTCGCTTAGCGCGGCACGCGAACATTAACGACATCATCCGACGAGCTCTTGTTACCGCCGCACAGTGGGCTGAAAATCGGTCTTCATAGACTTAGGGATCAACTTAGTAATTTTTTTCTTTTTTCGGCTTAAATGGGTTTAGGTATCCTATATTGATCAATTTAATGTTATTTCAGTTGTTCAATATCCGTTTTTCTTTACTTTATATCACTTGGTTGAAAAAATTGTATGGAGAAATATGTAAAAAAGGATATATTTCGACTTTGGTACAAGTGCCCCTAATTTCCTTTGGCACGATTATACCCCTTATTTTTATGCATTTTGGACATATCGCACAGTGTGCGCACTTGCTAGATTTTGGGAGAAAAAACACAAAATGTATTTTTAGAGTATAAAAATGGTTTTAATCTGTTCATAATTGACATTACGTACTAAATGTTTATAAAAAATAATACACAAAAAAAAAATACTACAATTTTCAAGGTACATGGTATTATATAAAAATTATCTAAATTTTGTGATAGTAGTTAGACAATGAGATCTAATGCTCTCAGTATTTAATATTACTCTATATTGATAACCTTCCCTGAGTTGTTTTATAAAACATGCATTAAAATACAAAAAAAATGGGAATGATGGACTCACAATTAAAAAGAAACTTAAACAATTAAAAAATAATCTTAAATAAATGAAAAATATATAAACAAATAAAAAAAACATAATTAAAGCTACAAGCATCCTAAACATCTATATCATATTCATCAGACTCTGTGTCATAAATAATGTCATCTATGTCACAGAACTCAAAATCATCCTGTTGCTTCGGCTCAACAATTAAAAGATCCAAGGTTTCTTGCCTCATCTTTGTTTTATGTTGAGCACGATGCATTGTTGGCCGTGTTGCAGAAATGTAAGGATCTGAAGACAAAAGCATCATCTTCATTATATCCTCATTCGTGCTCGTCCTATTTATTTTCCGTGAATGGTGCTCTCTGTATCTGCGAAAGTCTTTGTTACGCGCTTCAGATGCTTCTTCAGACAGATTTCCAATCGGTACAATGGAGTTTTTGATGATATCAGCTCCGTGAATCAACAATGTATGTACTGTTGCTGACATATAGTACCAATGATAGAACTGTAGGTATCTCTCTGCGGTCGTACGGGTATAAGCTCTAAATTTTTCAACATCGATGTTTTCACCTGATGTAATTGCTTGTAAAATAACTGCGAATCTGCGCACTATTTCTTCATCCAAGCCAGTAATAGCTGCAGTTTTTCAGGAAATTCGAAGAATTTCTTTGCCGTTTTTCCGTCATTTGCTGTCCCTGACCCCTGCTTTACGATATCTATCAGAAGCCCTAACTCCTCTCGAAATTTCTCTTGTATCTGTTTTTTCCTCTGCTGCATCACGGATTTGTTGTCTTCTCCTTTGACAGACCAAGTTTTTACGTCTTGTTTGTATGCTATGTGCAAAAGACACTCCGTGCTATTAATTTGATTTGCATGCTCAAATTAATAGCACGAAGTGTCTTTTGGTGACAAACCAAACTTGATCATATCAGATGACCCTTCTTTACGAAATACTGTATCGAGATCGTTCATCTGAGTTGGTTTCGCCAAACACAAGTAACACACAGCACTGGAGCGAGCTTCTGACAGATACGTGCAAACTTTTCCATCAATTATCGTCATGACGAGATTGTGTTTAACTTCAATGCCATCAACACATTTGGATGGGCTTAAAGATTTTATTTCTGCTTCCATTTTAGTCATATCATCTTTGACGACCAACTCACTTTCTTTGACGAATATAAATTGGAGAGGTCGACAGTATAGTGTAGAGCACGGCTTAGGATTTTCCCATATAATGACTTCTTTTCCAACTGCAGCAGTTAGTTTTATGGGAACTAAAGTCGTCATAAAAATGGCTTCATCAGTCTTTCCTTCTTCCATTTTTTGTTTATTTCTACTTTGGCTTGATGACCCATCGAAACCCCATTTTGACAATAAATTTAAGGACTGGGGAGGCGGCTTGTCTGGTAGACTTTTGAGTATACGTTGCACAGTTATGTCACGAAGGGCTTGAAGAGATCATTTGGCCATTGTATCTGTTAAATTAAACGCTTCCTTTGGAGGGTACCATACTAATTTAGCTTGCTGCACTTTATAATACGATGGATACATATCAGATGCACTCTCACGGATTGTAGATTCTCGCAATGTTATATATTGCCACTTAGACAGTTTAAGTGATAGTAGCAAACCAAGCGCTTTTTCCGGAGTAAAAGTACATTTTGTGTGCTTCTGAGTTTTAATTAGTTGCAAAAATGTTGCTACCTTTTCAGGATTTTTCATCAGATAATCAATGACTTCAGCCAAATCTTCTTTGCCATCTTTCTTTAACTTGCTTACTGCAGCGTAAGCTAGTTCGTGGCTGTCTTGTTGATTCTGTTCTTCAATCATCCGTTTTTTCTGTTTAGTACACAATTCTGCGAATGGTTTACGAGGAATTAAATGCTTAGTTAGTGTTCCAACAGATACTGATTGGCTGGTTGAAGGTGCTTGATACTCTGTAATGTCAACCTCTGCAGCTTGTTGTGGAACAACACAGGTTGGCCAATCCACTGTAAGCGTCAACCAGTCTTCGTATTGTTTCTTAAATGTTTCAGAGTTTCCTTTGACATTCTTCCATCTTTTTATGACAGCTTGGCTGAATCTTTGACAAAATTCCTGTAAAGCATCGCTGTCTTCTTCCGAAAGATTGAAATTTAACTGAGACACAACAGTTTGCAGCAATACAAGTAGGGAATGCAAATCCGTTCTGTTTTAAAATCCGGATTTTTGGTTAAATCCGGATTATCCGAATTTAACGGACTTTATGAAAATAAACACAAAATAAATAACTCTACCCATATTAGTTTGTTATTATTTGTGTTCATTTTTTTAGAGAGTAAAACGCCATAAACATGCAACAGAGGTGTGGTTAAGAACTATAGGCCCATCACACTTCTGAGCCATGTCTACAAGCTGTTCAAGAGTCATCACGAACCCGCGCGCAGGTTTGACTACTTGCAGCCTCCCGAACAAGCCGGATTCCGTTAAGGCTTTAACACCGTAGACCACATACATACGCTGCGGCAGGTTATACAGAAGACCGCAGAGTATAACCTGCCTCTCTGCTTAGCGTTTGTGGATTACGAGAAAGGCTTCGATTCGATCGAGACATGGGCTGTACTGCAGTCTCTTCAACGGTGCCAGATCGACAATCGGTACATCGATGTGCTAAAGTGTCTGTACGAAAACGCCACTATGTCAGTCCGACTCTACGACGAGACCTCGAAACCTATCCTTCTGCAGCGAGGTTTGAGACAAGGAGACGTTAACTCTCCGAAACTGTTCACCGCTGCACTGGAGGATGTGTTCAAGATTCTGGACAGGAAAGGGCTAGATATCAACATCAATGGCGAGTATATCACTAACCTTCGGTTTGCCGACGACATAGTTATCATGGCTGAGACCATGGAGGACCTCAGTACAATGCTCGATGACCTCAGTAGAGCCTCCGAAAGATTGGGTCTTCAAATGAACATGGACAAGACAAAGGTCATGTCAAATGCCCATGTAACACCCACTCTTATGAAAATCGGAGCCGCTACTCTCGAAGTTGTGAACGAGTATGTTTACCTAGGACAAACTGTCCAGCTAGGTAGGTCTAACTTCGAGAAAGAGGTCAATCGTCGAATCCGACTCGGCTGGGAAGCGTTCTGGAACCTACGCAATATCTTCTCGTCCGACATACCACAGTGTCTCAAGACGAAAGTCTTTGACCAGTGCGTGTTGCCAGTGATGACCTTTGGCACTGAAACGTGGTCGATCACAATGGGCCTTATCAGAAGGCTTAAAGTCACCCAAAGGGCAATGGAGAAGGCTATGCTTGGAGTTTCCCTACGTGATCGCATCAGAAATGAAGAGATCCGCAGGAGAACCAAGGTAAACGACATAGCCCGAAGAATTGCCAAATTTAAGTGGCAATTGGCAGGGCACATTGCTCGCAGAACAGATGGCCGATGGGGCTGAAAGGTTCTGGAGTGGCGACCGTGAACCGGAAGACGTAGCGTTGGAAGGCCTCCCACAAGATGGACCGATGACCTTGCAAAGGCCGCAGGAATCCGCTGGATGCGGGAGGCACAGAATCGGTCGAAGTGGCAGTGCTTGGGGGAGGCCTATGTCCAGCAGTGGACGTCTTTGGGCTGAAATGATGATGATGATTATTTGTGTAAGGAAAGTTAACAACTTAAGGTATCAACAAAGTGGGAAAGTAAGTCTATCTTGGACAAAAACAGCCAGGAACACGAACTGAAGCACCAAATACAACTGGGCTGACGGGCTTTTGGGAAGTTGTCCGATGTGCTCAAGGGCGGAACCATACTGAATCTGAAGCGACGCACTTTTGAACAATGATTACTCCCCGTTATGGTGTATAGGGCTGAAAAAATGTGTCTCACTAAGCAGGCAATCACCAAACTCAATGAAAGGTCAATGTTGGGGATTTCTCTTCGTGATCATAACGGAAAAATACATAGATCCTAAGAAGAAGGAAGCTAACCGACATAGCCCCGGCGGTAGCGCGGAAGAATTGGAAATGGGCAGGCCACATATGCGGCAGACCTGGTGATAGATGGGATAGTGTTGGAGCAGAGACCCAAAACTGGCCATGGGACCGTAGGCAGGCCACCAACCAGGTGGATGGACGACCCAGTCAAAGTAACAGGCAAGAGTTGGATGCAAGACCGGGTAAAGTGGCGTGGCGTGCAATGTATGTGCCCTCGACCCACGTCCCGCACGCCGCGCCCCACTCGCTCCCCCAGAGCCGAGAGTCTCGGCAATCGCGGGACGTACGATCTACCGAACAGCGCAAGAAACTCGCGCGTTTCGATTTTTCTGGTACAATTTCTGATTGTTAAAAAAATCCGGATTTGGTTTACAAATCCGGATTTGCAAGTCGTCAAAAAAATTGCGGATATTCGGATTTTTCGGATTACGGATAGTCCGGATTGCATTCCCTAAATACAAGGTAGTTATCCAGCTTGCCAGACTGCTTTAAAACAACATACAAGTCAAGGTTACGAACTAAATTCACTTGTTCCATTTTAGAAAAATAGGTTATCACTCTTTGAAAAAACAAAGTCGATTGAAAATAGTAATTAAATGCACACGATTTATACTTAAGGACGCGTTTACAAATTTGATAGGTATAGAATCCAACTACTACTTTGACAAAGGTCACACACACAAGTGTAAGCACGGCTAGTTGCGGGAATAGTAGTCAAGTGAACTAATTTTGGTACTTTGAAAGTTTTTTTTTTCTCTATATTCTTTATAATACATATAAATAAAATCTGCTAGGAGGCACTGGAGCCCTCTTCTAGTAGAAAGATTTGGGCTGTGGACTTTGGGCTAGTTTTGTTAGTTATGATGAGACTTTACCTCCGGACTTGATGGAGTGACCTGAAGGTGTACTTCGGTGACTGTTACGGGTACTCCTCGGCGAGTAGAACTAGGTGTGCCGAGTTTGGGCTCGTTTTGTTAGTTATGACGAGACCTTACCTCCGGACTAGATGGAGTGACCTGAAGGTGTACTTCGGTGACTGCTACTGGTACTCCTCGACGAGTAGACCTAGGTGTGCCGAGTTTGGGCTCGTTTTGTTAGTTATGACGAGACCTTACCTCCGGACTAGATGGAGTGACCTGAAGGTGTACTTCGGTGACTGCTACTGGTACTCCTCGACGAGTAGACCTAGGTGTGCCGAGTTTGGGCTCGTTTTGTTAGTTATGACGAGACCTTACCTTTGAACGAGATGGAGTGACCTGAAGGTGTACTTCGGTGACTGCCACTGGAACTCCTCAACAAGTAGAACTAGGTGTGCCGAGTTAGGGTTCGTTTTGTAAGTAATGACGAGACTTTACCTCCGGATTTGATGGAGTGACCTGAAGGCGTACTTCGGTGACTGCTACTGGTACTCCTCGACGAGTAGAACTAGGTGTGCCGAGTTTGGGCTCGTTTTGTAAGTTATGATGAGACCTTACAAACAAGATCAGAAGAAACTCGGCAGATCTAGTTCTACTTGTTGAGGAGTTCTAGATTCCAGTATCAGTCACCGGAATACACCTTCAGGTCACTCCATCAAGTCCGGAGGTAAGGTCTCATCATAACTAACAAAACGAGCCCAAACTCGGCAGACCTAGTTCTACTCGTCATAGAGTACCAGTAGCAGTCACCAAAGTACACCTTCAGGTCACTCCATCAAGTCCGGAGGTAAGGTCTCATCATAACTAACAAAACGAGCCCAAACTCGGCACACCTAGGTCTACTCGTCATAGAGTACCAGTAGCAGTCACCAAAGTACACCTTCAGGTCACTCCATCAATTCCGGAGGTAAGGTCTCATCATAACTAACAAAACGAGCCCAAACTCGGCACGCTTAGTTCTACTCGTCGTAGAGTACCAGTAGCAGTCACCAAATTACTCCTTCAGGTCACTCCATCGAGTTCGGTGGTGAGGTCTCATCATAACTAACAAAACGAGCCCAAACTCGGCACGCTTAGTTCTACTCGTCGTAGAGTACCAGTAGCAGTCACCAAAGTACACCTTCAGGTCACTCCATCAAGTCCGGAGGTAAGGTCTCATCATAACTAACAAAACGAGCCCAAACTCGGCAGACCTAGTTCTACTCGTCATAGAGTACCAGTAGCAGTCACCAAAGTACACCTTCAGGTCACTCCATCAAGTCCGGAGGTAAGGTCTCATCATAACTAACAAAACGAGCCCAAACTCGGCAGACCTAGTTCTACTCGTCATAGAGTACCAGTAGCAGTCACCAAAGTACACCTTCAGGTCACTCCATCAAGTCCGGAGGTAAGGTTTCATCATAACTAACAAAACGAGCCCAAACTCGGCAGACCTGGGTCTACTCGTCATAGAGTACCAGTAGCAGTCACCAAAGTACACCTTCTGGTCACTCCATCAAGTCCGGAGGTAAGGTCTCATCATAACTAACAAAACGAGCCCAAACTCGGCAGACCTAGTTCTACTCGTTGAGGAGTTCAAGTAACAGTCACCGAAGTATACCTTCAGGTCACTCCATCAAGTCCCAGACGAATAGGCATTTATAAACCTTACTTACTTTTACCAAAATAAAAATGTGTGATTATAAAATTATCTTACCACAATATCAAGTATCAAATTTGGTTTATAGAATATTTTGTATTTGTACAGCGATCTTTTTCCACACGAACCGCTGTAAACAAGCAACACAGGGTCCACTCACGACAGCGGCCGAGCGCGGACTGAGGTTTCTTTCGAAATGTTTGTGCAATAAATCATAACAGGAACCAAAAATAAAATAACCCTTAATGCAATCCTTTAAGATTCAACCGTAATAGCAAAATATGTGAAAAAGTTAGTTTTGGTTTTTATTTTTTTTGCGACTATTTGTGACATTTTGAAACATTTTTTTTACTAAGTTTTAGAAATGAAATGTTTGCCTACTTATAGTATTTTTAGAAATCTCAAAATATGTTGATAATAGAATAAAAACTGTACTGAAACTCAACCCAGTATCGTCAATTTGTGGAAAATGGCAACGGAAGATCGTTTTTACAATATAAAAAACTAAAATTTTGAACACAAAAGTTCCTATAATTTGAAGATGAAGAACCGATCTATATGTGGTAGTTATTAGTTATATAAAATTCGGTTTAGTTTTGTCAAAAAATGAACCGAAAAACAGCAGAATTTTGTCCGATTTGCAAACGCGCCCTTAAGGTTCGAAAAAACTATGTAGGAAGGGGGGTAGTTGGTTAATGAGATCTAATTATCTTATTAATAGGACATTAGATCTCATTATGATAAATAATGGCCAATGGATCATAAGATCTCATTATCTAACCACGTTATTAAATTACAAAAAATATTAATTAATTTCATGAAATTTGTAATATTTAACCGCCTATTACACTTCTGTTCATATAATTTATTTATGACCATTAAGTACCTTATGTCAATTATAAACAGATTAAAACCTTTTTTTATATTTTAATTTTTTTTTTTTTTCTCCCAAAATCTAGCACGTGCGCGCATTGTGCGATATGTCAAAAAATGCAGAAAAATAAGGGGTATAATAGTGCCAAAGCATATTAGGGGCACTTGTACCGAAGTCGAAATATATCCTTTTTTACATATTTCTCCATACATTTTTTTCAACCAAGTGCTTTAAAGTAAAGAAAAACGTTTATTGAGAAACTGAAATAACATTAAATTGATAAATTTACTATACCTAAACCCATTACAGCCGAAAAAACAAAAAAATTACTAAGTTGATCCCTAAGTCTATGAAGATCGATTTTCAGCCCACTGTGCGCCGGCGTTCCAGCTATATTAGAACCCAATGGCTTGGCACGCGACGATGGCAAGAGACCGGACGGTATGTCTTTATCTCCATGGAAGGTGGGTAGGCCTTTAGTGTGGGATGCAACCTGTGTCGACACTCTTGAGCCATCCCATCTTCCTGGCTCGGCGTGCTGTGCTGGTGCTGCCGCTGCGGCTGCAGAAAACCTCAAACGGCGTAAGTACAATAACCTTACAGGACATTATATTTTCGAGCCGTTTGGGGTTGAAACCCTCGGGCCGTCGGGTCAGAGTGCTCACGGCCTCTTCAATGAAATATCAAAACGGCTATTTGACACTTCCCCGGCCCGTGACCCAAGGGCTGGTTTTTACCTTGGGCAGAGGCTAAGCATTGCCATACAACGTGGCAATGCGGCCAGTCTCTTGGGTACATTACCAGTCGACAGCGATGCGGATGAATTTTTCGATGCTATATTTTAGTTTTTCAATAGCTTTAGTTAAGTTTGAGTATAATTTTGCTATTTTTATTAATTGATTTGTAAAATATGTTTTTGTCCTATAACGGTTGATATAAAATGCAAATCACGACTGCTAAGTTTTTTCAAAAGTTCAAACAATTTTATTTTGTAAATACAGTAAATACATCCAGTAGTTTATCCATAATATCTATACGCCCAAAGGTCTGCTCATGAAATTTTATGCGTTCGTTTTCGTTATAAATCATCGTATAATTCACAAAATAAATGAATAAATAAATAAAACGAAATAGATATAGAGAATAAATCGAAATTCGGTCGTTGGACGTCGAAGAACACGGTCGTTCCGGGCGCGAGACAATCCTCAATTTTTTTATGATACCTTTGGGGCAGAGTGCACATGTGCTCGCTTGCCGACGAAATCGAACGAAGTGATTCTATGTTTTGATATATATAAGTACTATAATGTATAGCTGAAGGATGAAATTGCTTTTTGGATTTCCACACTAAGCAAATTTTGTTAAACTGTTGATCTCAGAACTCTACGACTGAATTATTTCATAAGTATGAAAATCTCAGATACAAGTTATATTATACTTAGTTCCTAAGAATTTGTTAAGTCGTACCATAATTACATACATACTCATTGATAAATGTTCCTAAAATATCTCAAAACTTGTTGTTATGTTTAATATTTTTAATGACAAGTTAAAAACTATTGTATTAAACGATTTTGTAGCTACCTGTTCATTTAATGTAACTTATTTTGTTTGCCTACGACAGGGCAGTGTGCATGTAAAGACACATGTTTTTTTATTATTTCATTCTTGTTACTCTGGCAGTGTTAACTTAAACACACATATGAAATTCAGTTTTCAGGATATACCTGAAAACTGAATTTCAGAGATCTTTTATTTAATTTTTCCTGAAGTCGAAATAATCCAATTAATATGAAAAAAAAGGATTTTTTTTGTATAAATATCTGCCAAATATAGGGTTAATGAAATAAAGACTAAATGTTAATTCAAGATACGGACTAAAAAGAAAAAGAAAGAAATACGTTTATTCTGCACAAACAAAACGCACATTTAAAGAAAAAACAAAATACACAAATACAAAAGTAGCCACAAGACTATGACTATATTTCCAATACCTTATATCTTGAAAAGAAGACACAAATACATCAATATTTGTGAATTTTAAAATCATTCTATTTTACCCCTTTGGGGGATGATTTTACAAAAATGCGGAAACACGTCATTCTTTATTTCTTACCAAAGAAGAGAGCGTGAGGGAGAGGCAAACTTCGCGCCCTCACGCCCCTCGCCGCCGCAGGAGACGCCCCGGGCGTCCGTGTGCCACCGTAGGCACGGGTCCGCTAGGACCGATGCCTGCCGGGGTAAAAATATAAAAAAGTACAAGAAACTCTTGAAGTCACAAAGTGTTTATAAGTTTAATATTAATCTTAGGAAAGAACGTATTAACATAAAATGCCAACTAAATTTATGTAATATTAAGATGGAAACTAGTAGACAAATATATGATGTTGAGATACAAAACTTTCAAAAGGAATTACTGAGCAGGGAAAATACACTTAAGGAAATATCTTGTAAGTATGAGTCAAGTCAGCAAATGTTAAACGAGTTTTTTTAGTTAAGTTTGGTTTAATGAGTTTAAACGTGGTCGCACTAATCTCACCGATGATTTGCGTGAGGGACGGCCTTCTACGGCGACGACTGAAGATAACATCAGTGTTGTGCGGCGTATGATAGAGACTGACAAAAGACTGACTTATCAGCAGATTCGGACAAGCTTATGCATCGGTATGAGTCAAGTGCACAAAATCCTCGATGAACATTTAGCGGTCAGGAAGCTTTGTGCCTAGTGAAATGAAATGAAATGAAATTGTTTATTCTGTAAATAGGATATTGCAATCACTTTTACACGTCATATTAAAAAAAAATAAGAAGAAAATGCTAGATGAGTTCGGCGTTTCCTATCTGACTACTCTGAGAAGAAAGACCGAAACAAACTCAGAGGTCACAGTCTCTTTTAAAGTCCAGACATAATCTTGGTCAGGCCATATGAGGACCATGTAGATTAGTGTCTGAAATGGTCTTTTGAGGAAAGAACCACACAGATTTGAGTGGACCTGTCCAGTCAGTGCAAGCATTTGTCAGTAATCGTAGAGCTCAACTCAGAACTTAAGGAGCTCAACTCGACGAACAATACCAAAGAAAGGACATTTGGGTAGGTCGCATAAAGTACTCAAACTGCCAGACCATCATTTAAACTAACTGAGAAAGAAAAAATTAAAGAAAGAGGAAAAACAATAAAAATAAAATATCCACATAGTCCTCACATTCACAATAATTAAAACAATATAATACTTTACAAAGTAATCATGTTATTTTGTATATAATTTTCAACAATGTCAATATGTATATAAAAAACTGGTATTTTTAATGATTTACATAATAATTAAAATGTCAAATTTTATAGTTTTATCACAAAACTTAGCAGAGCGAGCAGCTCAATCCCACGCTTTTTTATCTTCTAAATAATCTGAAATTTTATAGTACCCTTTTTTACAAAGTTTGGTTTTAATACAGCTTTTAAATCGTTTAATGGGTAAGTTTCGAATATCAAGTGGATACTACTAACTAGTTAAGTGGATACCTCATAATTTGACCGAGGCCCAAAAACTCCGTAGTGTTGATTGTTGTCGTGAAATGGTTCAAAGATTTAACGGAGGTGACTCAAATGCTGTGTTCGACATACTTACGGGTAACGAAAGCTGGATTTATTGTTATGATCCTGAAACTAAGAGACAGTCTGCTGTCTGGGTGTTTCCTTCCGAGGAGTTGCCAACTAAAGTGAAAAGAGGTCGAAGCGTGGGAAAAAAAATGGTGGCCTCGTTCTTCGGAAGAACAGGTCATTACGCAACAATTGTTTTAGAGGATCGAAAAACAGTTACTGCAGTGATACACTAACAATTGTTCTTCTCGCAGTAGGATCCTCCTTCACCACGACAACGCCTCGTCGCACACCGCCAAGCAAACAATCGACTACTTGGCGACATCAGACATGGAATTACTGGGTCACCTGCCATTACATCGGATGCAGCGATGTATTGATGTAAATGGACAATATTTTGAAAATATATAATAAAACTAATAACTTGCTAGTTTGTTCAGTTTTTGATTTTCTAAGAACTTTCAGTGTCACCCTCGTAGACCACCAGCCTCAAACGTGTCATCTTTTTTAATAATTATGGAAGAAATACTAAGTAAACTTTTTAAAGATAATAAATTAGTTTTTGTTTGTGGTGACCTAAACATTGATCTATTAGCTAACTCACCCGATAAATTTAAGCTTATATCATTGTTTAAATCGTTCAATTTAAAATGTATATTTAAAGAAGTGACTAGAATAAAAGCAACCTCAGCTTCATGCATTGAAAACATATTTACTAATTGTAAAGTACAAGACTCGTGCTTAATTAGTGGCGTCAGGTCTGACCATACTGGTCAACTTGTATCATTTGACTTAGATAAAAAGTTGAACCTAGATAAAACCATTGAATTAAAAGATCTCTCACTAAAAACAAATTGAAAAGGTTTAATAATAGTGTTCTTAGCAATCTCTCAACTGCTAGTTTTGATTCTCAAGACCCCAATATAAACTACGGTACATTATTTTCTACAGTATGACATGAATTCAATAGAGCATGTCCTGTAAAAAAGTAACAATCAATACTAAACCAAAATTTAATGAATTGGACACTGCTGGCATTAGAAAAAGCAGAGATATTTTATATAATTTGTACAACGAGAAATCATTGACTTCTGATCAAGCCCTTCATAATTATGTTAGAAACTGTTCTAAGATATTCAAACGAGTCTGCGCCCAAGCTAAATCTAAATTAATAAGTCACAAAATTAGTATTTCTAATAATAAAATAAAAGGTGTGTGGCAGGTAATTAACAAAGAAACTGGAAACAAAACAGCGATATCAGAATGAATTGTCTCTAAAAATTGATAATGAAACCATTTCAGATAAGTTAAAAGTTGCTGAGACACTAGACAATTTCTTTACCAACATCCCAATAGAGGTTACGAAATGTCTCCCCTCATCATCTATATTAGCTGAATCTCTTCTAAAAGAAAACTTCAGTAAGGACATTCCAAGTTTTGAATTCAAGCTCATTTCTATTGTCACAATTAAAAAAGCATTCAAAAGTCTTAACATAAAAAACACTGAAGACTAATGGGGGATTTCCGTTAAGGTTCTTGGAGATATCATTGACACAATTGCCCCTGTCCTGACAGGCATATTTAATCAATGTTTAGATAGCGGTACGTTTCCTGATTTAATGAAACATAGTAAAGTAGTACCAATTTTCAAATCGGGTACTAAGAGTGACCCTCTAATTATAGACCTATATCTGTGCTACCAGCATTGAGTAAAATATATGAAAAAATCATGCTAGACGAGATGTTGTCACATTTTAATTTAAATGGGATTTTACATAGTCACCAGTTTGGTTTCGCGAAAGGTATGTCGACGACTGACGCAGGAGTAAAACTCATCAGTCACATTTTGGAATCCTGGGAGAAGTCCCAGGATGCAATTAACATTTTCTGTGACCTCTCAAAAGCGTTTGACTGCGTTGACCACAAAACACTGATCTGTAAATTACACCACTACGGAATTCGTGGACAAGCTGCTGATCTTGTTCTTTCCTATCTATCAAACAGGCAGCAAAAAGTAAACGTTAACGGGGCGACGTCTTTGGGGTCTCTAGTTAAGATGGGCGTGCCTCAAAAATAAATTCTTGGCCCTTTCCTATTTCTAGTTTATATTAATCATGGCTAACTTATCAGATATAATTCTATTCGCTGATAACACTTCTCTAACTTTTAAAATAGATAGAAAAGATACGGATTTCATAAATGTCAACGATAGTCTGGCAGTTCTTTCGAAATGGTTCGCAGCTAATAATCTTTTACTTAATGCGAACAAAACTAAATGTCTTAAGTTCTCATTACCAAATGTACCTCAAGTAGGTCTAAATTTAAAACTTGATGGCAAGAAACTAGAAGCTAATACGGAAACTGTATTTCTAAGAATTACTTTAGATTCGAGATTGCAATGGGGCCCACATTAGAGCTCTTTCAGGTAGATTAAGTTCAGCTGCATACGCAGTAAGAAAAATAAGGCAGTTGACTGATGTAGCCACAGCTAGGTTAGTATACTTTGCTTATTTCCACAGTAGTCTTATGGCGTTCTGATGTAGGGATCAGCAGCTTTTTATTTTACAAAAGAGGGCAATTCGCGCTATCTATAAAGTGGGTCCCGCGAGACCCTAAGAAATAAATTCAAAGAATTTGATATATTGTTCGCAAAAACTTGGGACTTTTCAAAATAAGAAGCGATTTCCATAATATAAATACACGTAGTAAACATGAAATTGTGATAAGTACCCAAATTTAGATTAACTAAAAGAAGTAAGTCATTTGTAATAAACAGTTTCGATTTCAAAACAAGTTGCCAAAGTCGGTCACAGAACTTAGCGATGGAAAGTTCAAAACCCACATCAAACGTGTCCTTATCAAAAAAGCATATTATAAGATTAAAAACTACGTTGCAGACAAGGAAGTTTGATTGCCACCAATCATGTCATTTGGTTTAAATAGGTTTTTATTTTTATCATTTTATTTTGCTTTTATATAGATTATTTTCTTTTAGATTTTGTGAATGTGATAACGCTGTAGGCTTAACAGACTGTAGATCTGTCGACCATTTTCTATCTTGCAAAGTACCTGGTACTTGTTGATAGGCCAAGCCAATTAACACTGTAATTTGAAAACATTGTAAATACCATTTAGTTTTAAAAGAGTAACAGTGGAAGTCAAAGTCAAAGTCAAAGTCAAATCATTTATTTCAAATAGGCCCGTATAAGGCACTTTTGAACGTCAAAAATTTACAAAAATATTAATTGATTCTAGTTGCCCCTTCCAAAAGGTAGTTTTCGTATGGAGAAGAATGGGCAAGAAACTCCACCGTTACTCTTTTAAAATGTTTTACAATATTTTGTATAAGTACATTAGTTATATAATTATATGTGAGGACGATGCACCTAGAATAAAATTATTTTACCACAATAGGTAAAAAGAATTAAGAATTAAAAATGAAGCAACAACAGATAAACTAATTATGTGAAAGATACATGGTGCTCACATATTTACAAACATTGTAAAAGTACACGATCCTCCTAAGATTCCACAATTAATAAGTCAGTGTGCGAGGAATTGGTCATAGAATGTAAAATAAATGTCATATAATAAAAAATTATAATAAAATATACACTTAAATTTGCAACCAGTTTGATTTTGTCTTGATTCTAAATTATCCCATGGAGCAGGACCAGCATGTTTCCAAGCATTCTTATCTTGGATATAATCCTGTAATTTGTAATATGCTTGTTTACAAAGTGTACTTTTAATATGAGCTTTAAATTTTCTTTCATTTAATTGCAAAATATCACAAGGTATTTTGTTGTAACATTTAACACAGTACCCCATAAAAGATGTATGTACTTTAGATAATCTGAAAAATGGTTGATCTATTTTATCTTTATTTCTGGTATTAAAATTATGTCTATCACTTATTTTATTAAAAAGATGTCGATTTTTTCTAACATACATAATATTTTCATAAATGAACTGGCAAGGTACCGTCATAATATTAATTCTTTTAAATAGTTCTCTGAGAGATTCGCGGTGACGTAGATTATAAATGGCTCTGACAGCTCTCTTTTGCAAAATAAAGATGGATTCAATGTCAGCAGCCCGACCCCACAGTAAAATGCCATACGACATAATACTGTGGAAGTAACTAAAATAGACCAATCGCGCGGTTTCTACGTCTGTTAACTGTCTTATCTTTCTAACAGCATAAGCGGCTGAGCTTAGCCACCCCGCAAGAGATGTTATGTGAGGTCCCCATTGTAATTTCTCGTCTAATGTGATTCCCAGGAAAACAGTTTGATTAACAAATTCCAATTTTTCTCCGTTCAATATGATGTCACATTCGCTACTTCTAACATTAGGTAATTTAAATCTAATGCATTTGATTTTTTTTTTATTTAGTACCAAATTATTTACCGTAAACCAATGTTGGACCTGAAGAATAGAGCTATTCACGTCGTCAAGATTTTGTGACCGTCGATTGATTTTAAAGATCAATGATGTGTCATCTGCAAATAACACCATCTTCGGTTGATTTTGAAGTAATTGGGGTAAATCATTAATGTAAACTAAAAAGAGGAATGGACCCAATATTGAACCTTGAGGAACGCCCATTGCCATTTCAGACCCCAATGAGTTTACGCCGTTTACTTGAACTTTAAACTTTCTATCTTTCAGGTATGATCTTAGTAAATCAAGAGCTGTATTTCTAATCCCATAGTGCTCCAGTTTCAGCAGAAGTGTCTCATGGTCTACGCAATCGAACGCCTTCGAGAGGTCGCAAAAGATACCAATGGCATCTTGTGCTTCTTCCCAGGCATTAAAAATGTTCTTTATTAGGGTGACACCGGCGTCAGTGGTACAACGCCCTTTGGTGAAACCGTACTGATGTTCATGAAAGATGGAATTTTTATTAAAGTGACGTAACATTTGATTGAGCATCAACCTTTCAAACACCTTACTGAGAACTAGAGATGGGTAACTCAGGAGTGATAGATAAACAAGATATGTATCAATCCGTTCTGATCACTCACTCTTTATATCAGTTCAAATCCGAATGTATCAGTGTATCTTTTACAACTCGTTCAATCGTCGTCCTTTTGTTGCACACACAAGCATGAGTGTATTCGTTAGTCATTAATTTCATTGTAATATAATTACCTATAATAAACTAAAAATTAAAGTTCATTTTTGTCGGGTATCAATTGATCAATCATAAAAATAGATACTTAAAAAGAACGAAACGAGTAGTGCAATAAATCAGAACAGAAAGATACATAAGATACAGAGCAAGAGCTCTTACTGATTCGTTGGATTGAATTGAGCGTAGCGAACCACGCTGATATAAAGATATAAATGAGTGATACATATCCCAGTGATCGAAAGATACATATCAATCTTTTCTTTTTAGTGATACATATTGCCCATGTCTACTGAGAACTGGTAGAATTGATACAGGCCTGTAATTGTTGGGTTCTTTGCTATCACCGGATTTGAACAATGGGACTACTTTACTGTGTTTCATGAGATCCGGAAAGACTCCTTGGTCTACACTGGTGTTAAATATGAAAGCTAAATAGGGCGCAATGGTTTCGATAATAGATCTACAGACTTTTACAGACATTCCCCAGAGGTCTTCTGTTGATTTAATTTTAAGATCTTTAAAAGCTTTTATAACAGCCTGGGGGTTTGTATGCTGAAACCTGAACTCCAAAGAGCATGCCTTCACATTCTGTCTAAGTAAGGCAGCAGAAAGCGCTGGTGAGGAATTTAAAGCTTCAGTAGTTTTAAGGGGAATATTAGCAAAAAAGTTTTCAAATTCCTGAGCTATTTCTACATCTGAGTTGATAGTGCCATGTGCAGTCTCTAAATTAAATTCAGTATTTCGCTGTTTTTTCCTACCTGTTTCATTATTTATTATTTGCCAGGTAATTTTTATTTTATCATCAGTTGATTTTATTTTATTGCTAATATAAAGAGCTTTGGCTATTTTGCACACACTTTTAAAAGTTTTTGAATATTTTGCAACATACTTATGAAAGCTTGTATTATTCGTATGTTGCTTTAGGCCATAAAGTTCAAATAGTTTTTCCCTGCTTTTACGAATACCTGCAGTCGCCCAATCACTAAATAAGAACTTTGTGTAAATATTTTTAGTCTAGTGGAAAAGTGTCATTAAATTGCGTGTTTAATAGTGAAAAGAACTCGGCGTAGAACTCATTTGGGTCACCTATATTATTAAAACTCTGAACACATAATCTACTGGCCAAAGAATTATTTAATTTCTCTAAACTTTTACATGTAATTGCCCTAAACCTTATTTGAATTTTTTGTAAAGGTATGTAGGAGCAAAATGTTATTGTTTGTCCACTGTGATCTGATGGCAACTTGTTTACAATTTGTTTGTGTAAGTAATCACAATTACAAAAAATATTATCTATACAAGTGGCAGAAGAAGCTGTCACTCGGGTTGGTTCAATAAAAACATTTGACAAATGAAATGACCTAAAAAGACTTAATAATCTAACAGTATTCGAGTTATTTTCTAACAAGTTAATATTAAAGTCACCACATATGATTATTGACTTACTACTAGTACTAAGTTTCTTTAATACATCTTCCATTACAGAATCAAACACAGATAGATTCTGGTAACTTGGAGGTCTATATACGCATACTACAACATGCTTATCGAGCTCAACACAGGACAATTCAATGTTGTGTTCAACAGACAGTTTGATGATGTCTTTTCTTTCTTTCGATTTAATAGAATTTTTAATTAATATTAATGACCCGCCATGTATCATACGTTTTCGGCTGAAATGGCTGACTACACAATAATTTCATAATTAATTGACATCACTTGATGATCTTTTAACCAATGTTCTGTTAAACAAATGATATCAAACTTGGTATTTTCCAAAAACAATTCTATTTCGAGTAATTTGGAAGAGCAACCTTGGATGTTTTGATTAAATAATTTTAAAGTATGTTGCACTCCCTTTGATTTAATATTAAGTATGAGTTATATTGCCAGAAGATACCTTTTTATTATTCTCTAATAATAATTGGTTAATTGAAGGGGTAACTTCTGTTGTCTTCTAAAGAGTTATACGGAGCAACACCCACAACTACAAGCGAAGAGTCTAAAGTGCCCATATGAGTTCCAGCAGGAAGAGAATACCCTGTCTGACTGGTAGAGGCCTCCAAGTATGTTGGCATTGTAGGTGGATCCTCCTTCGTACAACATGTTATTTCACAATTACTCACTATGTTGTTTGTAAAACTTGCCAACATAGACTCGTCACTAATACTACACTTTGTTATATTAGCTATAACCTCATTAATATTATATGCTATCAACATAGCAATCAGATGGAGTTTCTTGCCTGCTCTTCTCCATAGGAAACGACCAATTGGAACCGTGCACCTAGCTTCTGACGTTTCATAAGTGTCCTTGTAGGTTTATGTTAAATAAAATATTTTGAAATTTGAAATTTGGAACACAAGCCTCCTATTTGCGAGATTGCGCCATAATCTACCACACAGGCACCGAGCAGGTTTGTGATTGTTACATGTCTTAGAATTGTTGTGCTAGGACATGCCGGTTTCCATGCGGTTTCATCACGATGTTTTCCTCCACCGTTAAGAGAGCAGTGGTGATGAAATAAATTACGTTTACTGCCTGGGTTCAAACCCACGACCTACAATTCGTGAGTTTGGCCACTACTGCTATCTTTCACTGTTGAAAGAACAATGAAAGATAATGAAGGCTTTGCTGAAGATTAATGATGGAACCTTTGTACGTTGCCAAACAATATCTACTACATAATGAATTATATTTTTCTTCGGAAATGATTTCCTTATCATATTTATATTTTTTACCACCCAATGAACTATATTTTAGGTAAATGACTAGGAATTTTATTTAGTCTACTCTATGCCCACAACTTAATGACTTATCTTACATCTCAAAGAATTATAGTGAGTTAACGACTGCATTGTGCAACATACACAGTATTCCCTTACCTCGGAGGCTCTCATCTTCTTGGTCTTTTTCTTGAGCGCGAGTTTTTGTGTCCGGGTGAGAGGCGGCACGCGCTCGGGCGCCGGCGCCGCGCGCTCCGCCTTGCGACGTTTACGCGCGCGCCTCTCGCGCTGCTCACTCATTCGAAAACCTTTCTCATCGTCCGCTTCCACGTCCAGCTGTGAACAGTAACAACATAACAACCAGTCAGTTCATTTGGCCGACGCGGGGCACAGGCCTCTTCTAGAAAATCAATCACTGATCACCTCATTTGCTCATCGCATGTCTGCAACCTAGGTTCCAGTCAGTGACGAAGAGACGAAGAAGTTCATTTTGTAAGTATAAAATTAGGAATTTGAAAGGATCATTGGCACTTGCAACAATATGACTAATTAGGGATGATGAGTTATTCCACTCCCCATTGCAACTTTTGTGAACTTTTGGTCTCCTAATCTCCATTATGACCTCTATGAGACTTCAATGGGGATTTATGGACAAAAAGTTCACAAATCCGCATATTGGTTTAAAAATAAAATACAAACAACATATTTGTATAAGCATCACAACGTCTTTATTACTTACGGAGGTAAGGACTCATTGATTATTTGTATAATCAAACAAATAAAATTAATGACTACATTAATAGCCTAGGTGTAAAATATTTCTGACATGTCATATTACAGTCTAAACTTTACTACAAAATATAATCTTTTAGAGACCAACTTTTAAATTACTTTATGGTTACTTTGTGATTAATTATTTTAGAACTTTTGTTTAGTTAAGTCTTTACCTAAGTATTAGTAGTGCCTCTTTTATTAAGGACGCCTTTACAAATTTGATAGGTATAGAATCGAACTACTACATTGACAAAGGTCACACACACAAGTGTACGCACGGTTAGTTGCGGGAATAGTAGTCAAGTGAACTAATTTTGGTACTTTGAAAGTTTTTTTTTCTCTATAGTCTTTATAATACATAGGCATCTACAAAAAATATTTCTTATTGTGGTTTGTATTTTTACTAAATAATACTTAGATACAAATACCTACTTCAGTGACTGCTAGGAGGCACTGGAAGCCCTCTTCTAGTAGAAAGATGTGGGCTGTGGACTTTGGGCTAGTTTTGTGAGACTTTACCTCCGGACTTAATGGAGTGACCTGAAGGTGTACCTCGGTGACCGCTACGGGTACTCCTCGACGAGTAGAACTAGGTGTGCCGAGTTTGGGCTCGTTTTGTTAGTTATGACGAGACCTTACCTCCGGACTAGATGGAGTGACCTGAAGGTCCGCCTTTGTTGCTCAAAAAAGGTGCATTAGAGCTATATTTAAATTATGTCAAACTGACTCCTGCAAGCCATTTTTTAAAAAGATGAAGGTTTTAACTTTGCCATGTGTCTAAATATTTGAGGTCGCAGTGTTTGTTAAAAATAATATTGACATGTACAACTATTACACCCGTGAACGACGCAAGGACAAATTACGCACAGTAGCTAGCAAGACTCATATAATGCATGAGAGCATCTTTTGTGCAGCTTCTCGTATTTTTAATAATATTCCAGGGCCCATTCGAATGATTGCAAAATATTTGAAAAGTTAATACTCAAGCAGTTGCTAATCCATTTTAATTTAAATAGCCTCCTCCATAATGAACAATATGGCTTTACAAAGGGTCGTTCGACCACAGATGCGGGTGTTGCTCTGCTGAAACACATATTTAACGCATGGGAGAACTCGCAAAATGCTATTGGGGTTTTCTGTGATCTCTCCAAAGCCTTTGATTGCGTGCACCATGACACGCTTTTGCGTAAACTGCGTCATTACGGTGTGCAAAATGAAGCTCTCAACCTTTTAAATTCTTATTTACATAATAGGTCCCAATGTGTAGATGTTAATGGTGTGAAATCTTCCGGGCTGCCAGTTCAGTTAGGTGTGCCTCAAGGCTCAATACTGGGTCCATTCTTGTTCTTAGTCTATATCAATGACTTACCATTCTATTTAAAGGGTATCTGTGAAGTTGTACTGTTTGCAGATGATACGTCACTTATTTTTAAAGTAGACAGGAACAGACAAGACTTTGACGATGTAAACAGTGCACTCTCAATGGTTACGGATTGGTTTTCGTCAAATAACCTAGTTCTCAATAGCAAGAAAACCAAATGTGTAAAGTTCGCCCTTCCAAATGTTAGGAATCTAGGACCCAACATCGTCTTAGATAAACAGTCACTTGAAACTGTAAACACGGCAGTTTTTCTGGGCATAACAGTAGATGCCAAACTTCAGTGGGGCCAACATATATCGAGCCTAGCGGGAAGGCTCAGTTCGGCCGCCTACGCCGTCAGGAAAGTAAGACAATACACTGACGTTGATACAGCTCGCTTAGTCTATTTTAGTTATTTTCATAGCGTTATGTCCTACGGTATTCTGCTGTGGGGCAAAGCTGCTGATATTCAAAATATATTTGTCCTTCAAAAACGAGCTGTTCGAGCAATTTACCAGCTCGGTGCCAGAGTTTCTCTGAGAGATTTTTTCAAAGATATCGGTATCCTCACAGTGGCATCACAATTCATTTTCGCCAACATATTATATATTAGGCAAAATATACACTTATATACTAAAAACAGTGATATTCACAATGTTAACACTAGAAATAAGGACAAACTACGTACTCCCTTTCACCGGCTTCATAAGGTTCATAACTCATTTGTTGGGCTTGGTATAACCTTTTATAACAAGCTACCTTCTTCTTTGCTAGATTTGCCTTTTAATGCGTTCAAAACTAAAGTAAAATCCAACCTCTCTTCAAAGGCATACTATTCTATCAACGACTACTTAAATGATAAGAATAGTTGGTCGCTGTGATTAACTCAAGACAATGTTTAAATGTTCTTTCTCCAGAATTAGCTTACTTACTGACAGGTTATATGAGTTTATATAATTGTTTATAATTTTACTAATTTTACTTTATTTATTGTTGACATAATCTACTCATTACAATGTTTTTTTTTATGAGTTGTATTGCAATATGTGGTTAGCTAGCGACCTCGATAATTTTTTACTTTACCTCAATGGTCCTAGTTTATCAATTATAACTTCTAGTTACAGCTATATGTAAGCGGGCACGCCCTTTATGTCTGGAGGCTTTTATTTAGATATTGTTTTCGTTAAGTTATTTTTATTTCTGCTTGAGTATAGTTCTCGATGTTTTTGGTTGGTATATTGGCGTGTGCTAGCTGTCATATGGCTATTAATTTTATAATTTAAATTATGTTTTGTGTTGCGTAATGTAAATATCATTTTGCATACTATTATATAGAATCTTTTTTAATGAACAGACAGCTGTGCTGCTGGGGAGTTTGTTGCGCCACTTCTTCTTCCCAGCTAAAGCACTAGGAAGTGGTGAAGGGTGGGCGTTTTGGGGGACTGTCTTATGTAATTTTGACGTTCGAAAAGTGCTGATTCTCAGCCTAGTTTGAATAAATGACTTTTGAATTTGAATTTGAATTTGAATTTGAATTGCAAAAATGGAAAAATTTAAAAAGACACTCCATGAACTGCTAGTAAACAAGTGCTATTATTCTATAAAAGACTTCATAACAGACAAATCTCTGCACCAATATATGAGCAGTCCCACTCAGTCGTGATGCGTTCAGTGACCTATTGACATTGCACTCTATTAATAAATTGACTGTTGTTTAATTCCAATTGTATTGTGTATGTAATATTATTATGTATTTGCCTACTATTGTATGCCCTACGGGCGGGACATAGCTGTTCACAATTTATCATATTTCTGCCACCTGTATTATGTACCTACCTATGATCCACAATAAAGATTGATTTGATTTGATTTGAAGGTGTACTTCGGTGACTGCTACTGGTACTCCTCGACTAGTAGAATTAGATGTACCGAGTTTGGGCTTGTTTTGTTAGTTATGATGAGACCTCACCACCGGACTCGATGGAGTGACCTGAAGGTGTACTTCGGTGACTGCTACTGGTACTCCTCGACGAGTAGAACTAAGTGTGCCGAGTTTGGGCTCGTTTTGTTAGTTATTATGAGAACTCACCACCGAACTCGATGGAGTGACCTGAAGGTGTACTTTGGTGACTGCTACTGGTACTCTACGATGAGTAGAACTAGGTCTGCCGAGTTTGGGCTCGTTTTGTTAGTTATGATGAGACCTTACCTCCGGACTTGATGGAGCGACCTGAAGGTGTACTTCGGTGACTGCTACTAGTAGGTACTTCTCGACTAGTAGAATTAGATGTGCCGAGTTTGGGCTCGTTTTGTAAGTTATGATGAGACCTTACAAACAAGATCAGAAGAAACTAGGCAGACCTAGTTCTACTCGTTGAGGAGTTCTAGATTCCAGTATCGGTCACCGGAATACACCTTCAGGTCACTCCATCAAGTTCGGAGGTAAGGTCTCATCATAACTAACAAAACGAGCCCAAACTCGGCAGACCTAGTTCTACTCGTCATAGAGTACCAGTAGCAGTCACCAAAGTACATCTTCAGGTCACTCCATCGAGTCCGGTGGTGAGGTCTCATCATAACTAACAAAACGAGCCCAAACTCGGCACACTTAGTTCTACTCGTCGTAGAGTACCAATAGCAGTCACCGAAGTACACCTTCTGGTCACTCCATCAAGTCCGGAGGTAAGGTCTCATCATAACTAACAAAACGAGCCCAAACTCGGCAGACCTAGTTCTACTCGTTGAGGAGTTCAAGTAACAGTCACCGAAGTACACCATCAGGTCACTCCATCAAGTCCCAGACGAATAGGCATTTATAAACCTTACTTACTTTTACCAAAATAAAAATGTGTGATTATAAAATTATCTTACCACAATATCAAGTATCAAATTTGGTTTATAGAATATTTTGTATTTGTACAGCAATCTTTTTCCACACGAACAGCTGCAAACAAGCAATACAGGGTCCACTCACGACAGCGGCCGGGCGCGGACTGAGGTTGCTTTCGAAATGTTTGTGCAATAAATCAAAACAGGAACCAAAATAAAATAACCCTTAATGCAATCCTTTAAGATTCATCCGTATTAGCAAAATATGTGAAAAAGTTAGTTTTGTTTTTTTTTTTTTGGGAATATTTGTGACATTTTGAAACATTTTTTTGACTAAGTTTTAGAAATGAGTATATTTGCCTACTAATAGTATATTTAGAAATCTCAAAATATGTTGATAATAGAATAAAAACTGTACTGAAACTCAACCCAGTATCGTTAATTTGTGGAAAATGGCAACGAAAGATCGTTTTTACAATATAAAAAACTATAATTTTGAACACAAAAGTTCCAATAATTTGAAGATGAAGAACCAATCTATATGTGGTAGTTATTAGTTATATAAAATTCGGTTTAGTTTTGTCACAAAATGAACCGAAAAACAGCAGAATTTTGTCAGATTTGCAAACGCTCCCTTAAAAAATTAAAACAATTTTAACAAAAAGTTCACAAATCCCCATTGACGGGGACTGTTCATGGGGATTAGTGGAATAACCTGGGATGACGACTAATATTAGAAATGTTCGAAAAAATAATGTAATGTCAAAGAAGGCATAGTAAAATGAGATAATCGTAAAAATCTGTAAAATTAATGGAAATATGGAAAAGCTACACACACACTTTTAAAGTTTTGGAAGGGATTATTCTAATACTTGTCGCGCGTTACGGAAAATGTATGGCGCTAGTAAGAAGTTAGTTGTGACGTCACTTCTGGGATAGTGCAGTCTTTGTTTAGAAGTTATCTTAAACCGTTTTAAACTTGGCAATTTTTTGATCAGATGTCTTGTGTCTGGATCCTGAACCTGGACGCCGTGATTACATGTTAGTGGCGACATGGGGGTGTACTACCTATCGTCGAATGTGTTATATATTAATATTTGAAATAAAATAGAACAAAAAAGGCATAATTAAACATACAGGGTAGTGTAGTTCATCAGCTGGGTTGTGGAGAGCCTTGACAGCACTGTTGATGCGCAGTGAAAACCCACGACCTGACTCTCCTGGCAGCTTACGGAGACAAGATATTGGGTTGTGAGCAGCACTACTTGGACTGCCGTCTAATAAGAAACAATAATGTACTACATTACAACACTAGCTGGTAAATAAGGGTGAAAATAAGGGTAAATAAGGGTTTACATCTGTCTGAATTGTTCCGTGTAACATGAAACAAACCATTAAATACACACATAGGGCCTTACCTGGGACAGCAAGCCCCCCCCCCCCCCAACACAAGTTGTATGGACTAGTATTCAAATAATAAGATTAGTTAGATGAAACAATGAACTAACCTTTGCCTTGTGTCTGCAGCCGGCTGGTGGGAATTTTTTTCTTTGTTATACTTTTTCTATTATCGGGATCCCGAAATGCAAAAAGCCTTGTCAATGACTTTGGCACTTGCTGCTCATCAGGGTCTTTTGGTGGAGCATTAATTTTGCCTTTTAAACTAAAATAAAAGAATTATGTTTACAATAAATTTTTGTAATGTTCCATGCTAATATTAATATAAATGTGAAGATATACAACATTTTTATTGTATCGATGGTTGTTGCTTAGCAATGTTTTTAGTAACTTCTGTCTTGTCAATTTTACTATAAAATATATTCCTTCTACTTAATAAAACAAAGTTTTATTATAACGTTAATTCTGCATCTACAGCCACTTCTCAATTATAAGCTTTACATAATTAAAGCTTAACATGGTAGCAGAGCGAAAAATTTAAGTTATTTGTATAAAAACGATAAGGAAAAAAATTCGGAATGTCAATTGTAAGAATCCAACCTTTAGGAAAGGAAAACTACGATACGTGGTGTATACATGCAAAAGCATACTTAGTAAAAAATAAACTATGGGCATGTGTAAAAGAATATCCAAAGGTAGACGCATCAAAAAATGTTCTTGACGATGACGAAATGGCTAAATCAGAGCTGATGTTGTTGATAGCGCCTTCAGAACTGAAACAGGTAAAAAACTGTAAATTTGCCAGAGATGTGTGGACGACTCTTGAATCAATCTATGCAAGTAAGGGTCCAGCCAGAAAGGCTACCCTACTAAAGCAGCTTATATTAGCAAAACTAGAAGAAGGTACAGATACACGCGAGCATTTAAATAAATTCATGGATACAGTTGATAAACTAAAAGATATGGATATTGATCTCAACAGTGATCTATTGTCAATCATGATGCTCTATAGCCTTTCTTCGGAATACGAAAATTTCAGGGCTGCAATTGAATCTCAGGACTCACTTCCAGACCCTGAAAAGCTAAAGATTAAAATTATAGAAGAGAGTGATGCACGTCGTCGTGACATCCCTAGTACTAGCGTAAAGAATGACGCTGAAGAAAGTTTCTACACCTTTTGCAAGATTTGTAAAAAGAAAGGCCATGACACGTCCAAATGCTGGTCTAAAAATAAGAATACAGTCAAGAAAAATTATAAGAAGCCTAAGACCAGCTATACCAAAAAGGACGATAAAGAAACAAACCTCTTCAGTAGCTACTTCATAAATGACAAAGCCAAAAAATGCTGGATACTTGACAGTGGATGTACGTCACATATGACATTTTCGGATAAGCCTTTTATTGAGATGAAGAAAATTTCAAAAACCCTTAAACTCGCTTCAAAGGACAAAACTGCAGAGATAAAAGGGTCAGGGCCTGCAGAAATAGAAATTGAAGAAGGAAAAATTGGAATAACTGATGCACTTTATGTACCAAGCCTGTGTGCTAATCTACTATCTGTTGGGAAAATGACTGATGTAGGACTCACTATTCTATTCACAAAGAAGAAGGCAATAATTAATGATCACAAGCGAGGAGTACAAATGCAAGCAGTGAGAGAAGACGATGGTCTATATTATCTCCAAACCAAAAATAATAATGTTGACAGACATAGAGCCAATGCTATAGAATGTAGTAATGACGTAGCAAAAGAAGTGGATACAGATGCTATTAAACATTGGCACTGTAAAATGGGACACATGAGCGAAAGGGACTTGAAGCTCGCCTTAAAGAATGAAAGCCTGATTGGATTAGACTTCAACCGCAATAGTTCTTTAGGTGAATGCGAAATATGCATAGAAGGAAAATTGAGCAAAGTGCCTAGCAAGAAGAGTGACAAAAATTATTCACGTACGAGTCAGCGTCTTGAGATCGTACATAGTGACGTCTGTGGACCATTTAAACAACCTTCACTGAATGGCAACAGGTATTTTGTAAGTTTCATTGATGACTACAGTAGATACTGCCGAGTATACTTTATTAAAAATAAAAACGAAGTATTAGAAAAATTCAAAGACTACAAGGTAGAAGCAGAGAACTTCACAGGAAACAAAATTAAATGCCTACAGACCGATAACGGCACGGAGTACCGAAATTTGAAGTTTGACTCATTTCTGAAGCAAAATGGTATAGCAAGAAGATTGACAGCACCATACACTCCACATCAAAATGGAATCGCTGAAAGGAAAAATAGAACCCTTATAGAAAAAGCTAGATGCATGGTGTTGGGATCTAAAGCGCCTATGTGTTTATGGGCAGAAACGGTTTATACTGCAAATTACTTGTCTAACCGAAGCGTTAACCAGAGTATTGAAAACCAAACACCATTCGAAAGATGGGTAGGTAGAAAACCCTGCGTTAATCATCTATATGTATTTGGTGCTAAAACGTTCATCCTAAAGAAAGGAAAACGTGAACACAAATTTGCTTCAAAGGCAATTCCTGGTATGTTCGCTGGTTACTCGGAAGTTTCAAAAGCGTTTAGAATATACGTTCCATCCAAGAAACGCATTCTTGTTTCCAAGGATGTCCGAATTTTAAAGAAAATGTTCTACGAAGATGGTAAAAATGTGATTTCTGTTCCTTTTCAAGAATTAAATGATCACAAGCGATCAAACGAGACTGACAGTGAACTGGATGAAACAGAAATATATTTAAAAGGTACTACAAAAGACAATGCTAGTAGACAGCAAGCAGTACAAGATGATGTTATTGCAACCTCTAACAAGGTACCTATACAAAATGAAAATAACGAGTTGTTTTATGACAGTCTCGGGATTGATGACGGCAGTGAAACTGCTGATCAACCAAATGAAAACGACATAGATGTCGATGCTTCCGTTCTTGTCCCAGAAGAACGGAGGACATACAATCTTCGTGATAGATCACAGATTGACAGACCTAAAATATTTGAGGATTATATTATGGCAGCCATGGATATGGATAATGAAACAGAACCTCAAACGTTTAAAGATGCTATGAATAGCAAGGATAAGGTCAATTGGTTAGATGCTATGAAAAATGAAATGGAATCATTGAAAGAAATGAAGACTTGGGAATTAGTCAACCCTCCGAAAAATCGTAAACCATTGCCATGTAAATGGGTTTACAAAATTAAGAACAATCCAGATGGTACAATTGAACGATATAAGGCCAGATTGGTAGTAAAAGGTTTTTCACAAAAACCTGGCGTTGATTATCAGAAGACTTTCAGTCCGGTAGCCCGCCTCAGTACTATAAGAGCTGTATTAGGAATAGCTGCTCGAGAAAACTTGGTACTTCAACAGTTCGATGTATCGACTGCGTTTCTAAACGGAACTGTAAAAGAGGAAATCTTTATGAAGCAGCCAGAGGGATTCAATGATGGCACTAAGAAAGTGTGCAAGCTTAAACGCAGCCTTTACGGGCTGAAACAGGCTCCTCTATGCTGGAATGTCTGCATATCAGAATATCTTATAAATTCAGGATTCAAGCAAAGCACAAAAGATCCTTGCCTTTACTTACGTGAACAAGTGTTAATTGCGCTTTACGTAGATGACGGCTTCAACTAGTGAAAATGTTGGAAGGAAATTTATTGAAGAGCTGAAAAATAGGTTTAAAATAACCACAAAACCGGCGTCTTATTTCCTTGGACTAGAAATTAATAAAACCAAAGATGGTTGTATTACCTTAAACCAAAGGTCTTATTCTAAGAAGATACTTGAAAAGTTTGGAATGAGTAACTCCAAAGTCGCTGCAACGCCGGCAGTAAAAATTGGCATTGATGAAGAAGAAGAAGATAATGAATCATATTCGTCATTTCCCTATCGTCAAGCTGTGGGAGCCCTAGCATACCTAATGGTCGCTACAAGGCCAGATATAAGCTACGCTGTGAGTGTTGCGTCTAGGCATTTAGAAAGTCCTACTAAGTTTGATGTGATGAGAGTCAAGAGAATTTTTAGATACCTTAAGGGTACTATAGACAAAGGACTTGTCTTCGCGAAAAGCCGGGAGAAGAGGCTGATATGTTTCAGTGACGCTGACTTTGGTGGTGACACAACCACTGGCCATTCGACGTCAGGGATGATCTTCCTATTCTCCGGTCCCATCATGTGGAAAAGCCAAAAACAAGCTAGAGTAGCTATCTCCTCAACGGAGGCTGAACTCGTAGCCATGACAGAAACTGCGAGAGAAGCCTTATGGCTAAAAGAACTCCTGGAGGAATTAACGGACATAACAGACCTGAATGAAAAACCGACAATTTACGTTGACAATGAGTCTGCTATAAGGTTGTCTGAGAACCCACCTTATGAGTTCCATAGGAGAACAAAACATATCAAGATAAAACATTTCTTCATTCGAGAATGTATTCAGAATGGAGAATTCGCTGTCAAACAAGTCGCTACAGAATTGCAATTGGCGGACATGTTTACGAAGCCATTGTTTGGACCAAGACTGAACATGCTAAGCTGTAGAATTGGACTTCAAGATTTGTCCAAGCTCTAAAAAAAAAAGTATCGTGGATGTGAAGATATACAACCTTTTTATTGTATCGATGGTTGTTGCTTAGCAATGTTTTTAGTAACTTTTGTCTTGTCAATTTTCACTATAAAATATATTCCTTCTACTTAATAAAACAAAGTTTTATTATAACGTTAATTCTGCATCTACAGCCACTTCTCAATTATAAGCTTTACATAATTAAAGCTTAACAATAAATGTGAAAGTAACTGTCTGTGTCTGCTACCTTTCCACTCTTCAACCACTGAATCAATCGAATTTTGACAGATAGGTAACCTGGGACCTGAAGAAGGTTATAAATTACTTTTCTGGATATTAGCAATAGCAAATTATGAGATACAAAACACACTCAAGGAAGCCGTGGGCCACAGCCAGTATAAAAATATGTGTGAGAAGAAGCCAGTTCTATCCTATTGTACTTGGAGTACTGTAAAGTATTTATTTGTTGATTTTAACTGGAATAAAACAAATTGAAAAATAAATGGATAAATAAGCATAATGTTCCCACTGCTAGGACACAGGCCTCCTTTCTTCGAGAGGGAGTGGGCTGTTATTCACCACACTGGCCCAGTACAAGTTGGACATGTCTTCGAATTTTTGGTTCTAGGACATGCCAGTTTCCTCACAATGTTATCCTTCACGGTTTTGAGAGCAGTGGTGATAAAATTATTTACACAAATAAAAGCACCTGCCTGGGTTCGAACCCACGACCTACTACTCGTAAGTCAGGGCCGTTACCACTGGGCCACCACTGGTCTAGGTAAATAATACAGAGAGTGAGAGAGAGACGAGAGCGTGCGACTGTTGCAACACACGGTACATACCTTGCTAAACGTTTAGCTTGTTGCACTAAGGGATCTTTAACTCCACGATGTTTCTTTGCTGGTATTTTACGACCCATTTGGTACCGAGGTTTTACCTAATATATAAGGTATTATTTATATTATCTATATATTTATTCATGCACCTACAGCTTGTAGGTTACTTTAGGTATAGCATCGAGTCTTGTTTAGTAGCTTATGTGGAGGAATACCTTGTATGTAGAGTAGGTATTTGACACTCTCTTTCCACTCACTACAACTATCGATTAATGCACAAGCAAGTCTTCAATTTCACTATAAGTCGTATTTTTAATTAGACGAAGTCAACTGACGACGTTTACTGTGTTGTCAGTTTTTGAAATAATGTTGTGACAAAGTGAATGATTGAAAAAACTCCTGAATGAATGAAATTGCCTTGATTGTCTAGTGCATAGTTAGTGTGCCGAACTGCCGATATCGGGTACGGGGTTCGAATTATAGTCGTGCTTTGTACATACCAACGAGTTTTCGACGACTATGTTCCTATAGTATCTACCTATACTGAATACCGAGTGTTTTAAACATTAAGGAAAACATTGCGAGGAAACTTGTAAGACTGTCCTATTTTCAATACATCATGTAGTTGAAACTATAGATGTATAAAATATAACAATTATAGGTAGGTAATGAAAATAAAAAACATCGCTTATTTACTAGTTTTTTTTTATTTTTTATTAAAACTTTATGCACAAGTAAAAAAAAATACTGTACAAAGGCGGACTTAATGCCTGAGGCATTTTCTACCAGTCAACCTTAGGGTGGAGCAGAGACAAAACATGGCAGGTGCAACATGAGTAATAGATAACTTAAAAATGAATATTTACTAATACATACATACATAGATACATACATATATTATAAACCGAATAAACTTTGTCAGGAGAAATAACGATAGGTAGAGAAGAAAACAAATCCACCAAATCAGCGCTGCAAAGATTCTGCCAACTTTTCACGAATATATTCCCGTGCCTTCAGTTTGAAAGATAACCACTAGTAACTTTTATCTACTAGTAACTTTTATCAGAGCACTTTTATACAATTTTATTGTAAAATAGAAATAATATTCTTTTATAGTTTGAACTGTTTGAAATGATTAACTATTCACACTCATTGTTCATTCATCTGATTGAACGAGAACTGAACGCATCACTATTACTTTAAATATGGCAACATTATTTTACAAAATGACATTAGCTACTGTCAGTTGGCTTCGTCTAATTAAAAATACGACTTATAGTTTTCACACAGTTCATAGTTTGCATTGCAGGGTACTTAATGCACAGTAATGCAGGTGGAGTAGGTTTTAAAAAAAAAACACAGACCACAGTAGAAGACCACACACCACAGAGCATGCCACACACCTAAGGTTATAAAGTTATATGTTCTGTGCGCTCTGTGCAATGACGTCATTAGCTCTGTGAGACAGACCACAGACTACATAGAGATACTACAGTATAGACAGACCAAGGCCCGTTTCCGAATTAGAACTTATTCGCTCACAGCACTGACATCGATAATTTGCGTTCCTATTAAGATCCCGATTATGACAGCTGAGGGCTGTCAACAATTCGGAACGGTCGTGAACTCGCTCACAGTGCTCGCTCAACGTCAAAACTTGCATATCATATTTCTGTATGTTTATACCACACATTTCTTCTTCTTCTTCTTTGGTTAGATGGCGACAGGTAGCCAGAAGCAGTTTCGAAAATGCCACGTTAGTTTAAAGTTGATACAAGCAATTTTTAGCGCTCACATGAGACAGGGGGGCAATAAACTTAAACATGTAAAATGTCTGGACGTGAGAGGGTTGGATCCAGTATTTTTTTGCAGTTGTATGTAAAAGGGGTTAAAGAAGGTAATGCGTGTTTTTCTAGAAATTAATAATAATTGTTTGTAATGAGATGAAAAGCATAAACGAAACGTTAAAATCGAATGTAAGTGACCGTGACGTACCGTTTGACAGTTCTCACTCATCGAATGTACAAAAGGCAATGTTACTACTACCATTATTAGATGAGAACTTAGGATGGAAGAGCGAGTGAAGCGAGTTCAGAACTTGAGACACCCCGTCTCGGATAGGTTAGGTTTGAAGGGGATGGCAGAGTCTAGTGAGCGAGCGAACAAAGACCCTACCATCCCCTTCGTGGTTATTTTTTTAACCATTCAGTAATAGGAGCCAACTGGGGCTCCATCCACTACGCCGTATTATTTATTGGTTGGAAACTAACAACATGATCTTCCCCAACGTTAACCCAACTGAACATCCCAAAAAAACTATGGTAATTTTTTTCTCGGCACCTATAGTTTTGCGCACTAAACGGTTTCAACATCAAATTCAGTGTTATAATTGCAATTTATTATTAATATTCAATTAATTCACTAGTTAGGGATATTTCACATTTCCATACAGAAAAACTGCCAAATTAATAAAAAAATAAAAGATAAAAAACTAAAACTCAACTACGACAAAAGAGTCAACTAAAAGGGTATAAACAAGACATCACAGACAGACAAATTAAAAATCCGGAGACACACATTTTAGGGCATAAATCGAACAGATTACGTGTGACTCCGGATTTTTAATTCATACATCACATAGCCTAAAACCAGCGGACGATCAAGACGCTTTCAACAAAACCTCATAATTTGTCAAATTATGATGAGGAGTTTAAAAGTTATGAGGGAACAGATGGACATATGTACAAACATACATGCCGGTCAAAATCATAATCCTCCTATTTGTTTCGCCGTAGTCGGGTAAAAACAGGTAAATATTTGACAGTATTTGCAACGTTGCCACCTTTTAGAATGAACGCTCATAGAAAATGCAAAAATATTGACTGTTGCAAATCAAATAATTTGAACCATATTTTTAGTATTTTCATAAAGCCTGTGCTACACTACTCACGAAGCTGCTTCGACGAATTACTGGTCGAAATTGACTGAAGTCTGAAGTACGAGACTACACAGTCGTGCAAAGAAGACGCTTCAAGTCCTTTGACTCGGGCTCAAAAACCGACAACGATTGGAAGTCACCCGAGGCGCGCCGTAGTTGCACGAAGCGAACCGTAGTGCCCTTTTGATTCTACACTCTCGTATTCGCTTAAAAAATATGATTAACATCGCGAGTAGTGTAATACAGGCCTAACACCATTTTGTTGGACCGTAGACAAGCTTAATCTGTACTATTCTCTTACCTCTATGAATTAGCATTGTCGTGAACGATGAAGGCAGTGTGCGGGAGGGGGCTTGTTTTTAGCAGCAAGGTCGTTCTTTGTGTCAAAATTCTGCTTCTTGTGACGGACAATTAATTTCAAGTATTTACTTATTTCAGTGAGTGATTATTTTGTACTTGATTAAAGTAACTGTCGTGCGTGTGTGCCATTGTTTTTAGATCTTAGTTTTTAAACAATCTGTACGCTTCGAACGTTCCAATGAGTTTGGGAGGAGGTCAAAACACTGAGGGCTCAAATGCAGGAGGAATATTTGTTCAATTCAACCAAGATTGCACGTAAGTAAGCAGAACATACGGTTGTAGATTGGGCGCAGTATTGATGTCCTGTTTGAAATGCTATACCGGGGATCAGATTGCGCCTCAAGATTTCCGTGAACGGCGGTTGCGAAAGTGTACAATGTCACGAATTAACATCGATATTGTTACTAGTGCGTTTCGTTGTTTAGCGTGATGATGCAATATGTCATTGCCAGCTGTTTCGTAATGTCTTCTCCCGTTGCATTGGCTGTTAAGAAACATGGCGTCTGAGGAGGCGTGGACAAGCCAAATCATCTCATACGAGCCTACGAGGTATGTGTTATCACTGGACTCGCTCGCCCAGTCGCCACTCGCCACTCGCCAGCTACTGCCAGGCATGGCTCTGGTAACACCATCCCGTCTAATTGCACAACAATTAGTCACAACTGTACTCTAAACAAAGAATTGTTGTTTTGTTTGTAACAGCTGCTGGTATATTCGTTTTCCTTATGATTTTAATAGGAAGAGCTTAGCTTTCAATGCAAATATTAATCCTTTTGCTCTGCTGTGGAGCACAATATGACCAATAAATCAGTTTATCAAATATAATTTAGATTAAAACATGATCCAACACAATATCTAACTACGAGTTGGGCTCGTTTACGAAACAGAGCAATGGTAACTGTATAAACTCACACATTCTTCCCATAGGCATAGGCAGAAACTACAATGTGTTGTATTTCTTAAAATAGAGTTCTTTGTTGGCAAATCATAGTAGTAGTGAGGTGGTTGCTGCCTATGGACTACCTTGAGTGTGTCATACCAAGCTAGAATATTACATAACTTCTTCTGGTATATTAAGTTAAATGAAATACAATTTTATTTCAGACTAAGGTCCATAATTTCGTTAGTATTTTGGTGTTAGTAACAATGGCAATGCAATGTATTGCCAGCATTATAAATTATTAGACAAGATCAGGTATCATTTGAGTAATAAGTGCAATTACATTCTGTTATGTATCTATGTGATGTGATGAGGATGACAATTAATAAGTAATTAGATATATTGCATCAGTTGGTCATAACATTTGTTTGTTTCTTTCTAATTACAATATTCAAATACTGCTCTGTAACCCTGTCCTTGCGATTCCCTCTTATCTTTCATGATCAATCTAAGATAAACTTATTAAGTTATTGCAAAATGCTGTGATTGTAGCAGGTGTGATTTGTCATGTAGGTCTCTTGTGACGGGCAGTAGCAGTGGCTACCACCTGTTTGCGCTGACCCCTGATGATGGCATTGAGGAGATCTATGCCAGTCGCTCAGGTCAGGAAACCTGCCTCGTCGACCGTCTCTTCAGCAGCTCGTTGGTGGCTGTTGTCACAGTATCCGCTCCCAGGTAAAAATATTTTTAATATTTTTTAGGCTAAGATATTTTAATTACTATGGGTTGTTTTTAATATGTCTGACCATTTATAATTGGGGCCTTCCTTTCGTTTTTTTTTTAATCTTATCTACATGCTTGATAAAATTTTCAATTTTGAATCACTGGGAAAAGATGCCTAGCACGCTGATGACGACTGAGCAAGAATGAAGTGCTGGTGCAACTGTTACTAAACAGTAGGTTATTTGTACAGTTAGTTATAACTGCTCATAAAACTGACTGTCGACATTGTTTGACTGAACAGTTTTGCGCACGGTGACGGAAGTCGCTAATGAGACGCCGACCACGACGCGCCACACAGTGCAAAACGCGAGTCGTGCACGTATTCACATGTGCTTATATATTGCTTTATAAATTATAATTAATTTATAATCAAATTATTGCAATAAATACTCATATTTAAGTTATACACATTTTTTTTTAAATTGGTATTAAAAATACATTAGCAGAGGTTGGTGTAGTATTGAACTTGATAGAGATACAAACAAAACAACTCTTAAGATAAGAGACTCAGGTAGCGCATGTGCTGCGTGCTTATCTGTTGATGATGGTAAACGATAAGTTTGCGTTGCGTCACTAGTCCGTGCTGCGCTTCGGCCAGCAGTTGCACTGTTATGATTTAAGGCTGCCCGCAGACAGGAACAATTTCTACGAAAACTTCATGAAAGTTGTTCTACTGTAGTCTGCGGGACCATTAAGTGGCGGCTGGGCTGATATCCCTTACATTTTCACGTGACCTCAAGCGATCCGCAGCTGGTCGCTAACACCCAGTGTCACACAACTCGCTACCGAGAATAGCATCGGTCATCGTCAAGAGCTTTCGTGTCGCTCTACTCTATTTGTGTGCGCGCGGTTCTGGGCCATGATCGTGAACTTGGCGTTCAGCACCCGCCCGCCGCCGGCCGCGACCTGCGCCTCCCGCGTCGCGCCCCTTTGTCTAAGAGCAAGAGTGAGGGCTCATTAGTTCGTTGTGTTGCGTTGCGTCGTCGCAGCGTCAAGCGTCAAGCGTCAACGCTGCGTCGTTTTACATATATTTTTTAGTGACATGTCACATTATGCGTTGCGTCGTCGCACGCGACTTTTCAACGGATTGACGAACGAGAGACAAAGCGGGGGGAGGGTGATGCGCTGCGCTATCGGAGCCCCGGTGCGACGACGGACAGTTTTCCACTGCAAGAGGGGCAAACTAGGAGTTGCGACAATATGTATACAATGCGTTGATCTGTGGCGACGAAGCAACGCACTAATGATGCTTCACTCTAACTGAGACCTGGAAACCTGGTTCGCTCTTTCCCAGGGTTGCGTAAAGCGCAAACTACGCTGTGCAGTGCAATCAATAACAACGATTCATTTTATAGATAACTACTTTGCCCGCGGCTACGCCGCGTTGATGTCGGAAAATATCCCACGGGAACGTACTACCGGGATTAAAAGTATTTAATCCTTTGTGTTAATCCAGGTTATAAACTTATGAAACTATTTACTTGGATAGGGCCGCGCTCACTTTGGACGCGTTTTCGTACAAATTTCAGTCGTGCGAACACATGCGAAAACGCACGAACCATCCGAATTCCGCTAAGGGAGCGCGCAAACTGATTGCGAGTTAGTCGTACGTACGTAGTTCCGACGTCCGAAAACAATTTGAACTTGTTGGGATTTTAAAACACCTTCGTGCGTTGAAAGTTAGAAATGAGTGTTTTAAAAAAAAAACTTTGCTTACGGACATAAATGTTTGTGGGATCAGTGACTCAAGTTACCACTTCGAAATTCGTGAAATTCACCGAATTTATGTCTTTTATTAAATATATTTTGCACACCAATTTTGTTCTACGACAGCGACGACGACGCAATTCACATATAACTCGGACACTGCGGCGACGCGACAGACACGAGTGGGTATATAATGTTTCCGTTTTTTCATTCGAACGTAAGGAACCCAAAAAAAAAAAAGTTTACAACCGGTACCGTGTGACATATCAAATGAAAGGGCTTGTTATGAGGATTGAAATGGATTGTTATGAGGATTGAAATATACAGTGTTCCTTTTGATATCCCATAACTCTATAGATTACAGGAAAACCTGTAAGAAGTCTATGATCTTAAAATTACATCACATCACAATCACTCAATATTGTGCGTACAAACTTACATTTACAGTTGAAATGTATGAGGAAAATTGTTTTCAACTACAATGTTAAGTTTGTTCTTGGGATAATTTCATCCCAACTACGGAACCCTTCACTGTGCGTGGTCCAACACGCATGAAGCCGGTTTAAAAAAAAAGGTAATACAATACGGCCTATGTTACTCGCTGATGATGTAGCTTTCTATGTGGAAGAATTTCTTAAATCAGTAAAGATTTTTTTTAATTTATCTATTACAAACAAGCATATAAAAAATAAAATCTTTTCTCTTTACAATATTAAATATGAATAGCAAAGAGCAGAGATATACCAATTCCTATCTGTGTGTGCACAGCGGGTTCGTTACCGCATCATAGAACGGCTGAACTGCTTTCAGTAGTGTGCTGAAGGTTCTGTTCAGCTTCTCCTTTCTACCATAATAACCATTTTGTCTCGATTCTGCTCGAGACTGCTCCTTGTTATGCAATCCGACAAAAAGCCCACCCAGGTCATAGTTGATTCGTAGTTGTGATATGATATAGTTCTCCGATTCTGAAACGCAGTTGCTATTGGTGAGTAATTGGCTGGCAACTGTTAAATGTTGGAAGAATAGATGACGTGTTGTGGACTTGTGGCGATTTGTTAAGGGGGATGCGCTAAGGTAGCCTGTGGAATTCAAATTTTCTTACGTTTTTTGCAATTTGCAGGCCAGTATCAGGTTCTATGATATGATAAGATAAGATAATATTTATTTTGTAAAACATGAAACGAGGACGTGACATGACGTATGAAAGTCTTATAATTAATATGTGGTGGCTACATGTTTAGCCATTTATGGCGTACAAAATTAGTTGCACAAGAAAAAAAAAAAAAAACTATTTAAAAAATTTTACTTTCATTCAAAATTACAATATTAAATTTTAAATCCAATTTAAAATCACAATGTTACAATTTAAATTCAAATTGAGTAATAGAGACAGAAAAAAACAAATTAATACGCACAATAAGAATTCTATACAAGCAAAATAACTAGTTTAAAAATTCATCTACGCTGTAATAGCACTTCTCTAGTAATAAACCCCTTTTTTTTTTGGGTGTGAAATTATTAAATAACTTCTCCCGCTCTGGGTGGAGCAGGAGGGCGTGTCAGACTCTTACTGACTAAAACTCACCCGTGTTCCTTCAGTTGCCTGTACGTTGCCAGGGGCCACGGTAACCCTTTCGGACTTTCCCGCAACCCCGGCAGGCATCGGTCCTATCGGATCCCTTCACTTGCTGACATCTGTTTGAGGCGCGCGTGGAACACAACGCGCCGTCGACCCTGTCGGCCTGGTCCTTATCGGATGGCGAGCTACCCATTGCTCACAGTCCGCAAGCCCGCGCCTACGGTGGCCGGGAATCGGCCTGCGATTCCCGACGCCCAGGGCGTCTCCTGCGGCGGCTAGGGGCGTGAGGGACGCGTTCTGCCTCCTCCTTCGCGAGCATTACTGCTTCGCAGAAGGAGGAGACGGCCTCCCATATCCTCTCGCTCCGTACCATGGCCTGGACCAGGGCCGGACGCGAGAGATCCCCGCCAGCGATCGCCTCCACGAGGACACGGCGATGCTCTGCCACAGCCGGGCAGACCTCCGCGGTATGCTCAACCGTGTCCTCCGGGCGATCCACGCAGTGATGACACCCAGGCTTTTCCTCCCGTCTGATACGAAACAGGAACCTACCGAAACAACCGTGTCCGGTGAGGACCTGCGGCAGGCGGAAGGTGAGGACGCCGTTGCGCCTTTCTAGCCACTCCTCAAAGAAGGGACTTATCGCCGCAATAGTGGCGTGCCCAACACTGGGTTGCGACAATCGCACTTTCCATGACGTCATGAGATCCCGCCGGAACTCTGTCCGCTGTGCCGCGATTTCTCGTGGCAGCGGAGTTACGCCCCGGCGTTTCGCCTGAGGAGGCAAAAGTCCTCGCGCACAAGTGGCGCGCGGACTTTTGCCTCCAGATCCCATGGCGGTAATCCGGCAAAGAGGCTCGCTGCCTCACCGGAGACCGTGCGGTATCCCCAGACCAACCGGGTGGCCATGACCCTCTGGGACGCGTTCAACCGGCGGGCTGGCCGCCGCCTTAATGAACGCGCCCACACCGGTGCCCCGTAAAGGGCCATGAACCGCACGACCCCCGCGTAGAACCTCCGGCAGGAGGCGTTTGGACCCCCTAGATTTGGCAGGAGCCGTTTCAAAGCAGCCCCGGCCCGCTCCAGTCTGGGAGCCAAACGTGGGAAATGCTCCACGTAGTTCCACCGGCTGTCGAGGACGAATCCTAGGTACTTCATCGTCGACTCGACGCCGATGTGAACTCCTCCTACCGTTATTTGGGAACCCGACGGTGGCGCGTTCCGAGGACCATGAAAACACATGGCCTCGGACTTGTGCAGTGCCACTTCGAGTCCCAATTGCCGGAATCTGTCCACCATTGTCGCAACCCCGTGTGTCGCTAGTTCGACCGCCGCCTTGTGCAACCTCCCCTGCGCCAAGACCAACGTGTCGTCAGCGTAACAAAAGACGCTGACGCCGCTAGGGAGGTCGGCGCGCAGCACCCAGTCGTATCCGATGTCCCACAGATACGGCCCCAGGACCGATCCCTGTGGGACACCGCACGACATCTCTCGCCGGTTCCATTCTCCCTGGTGACCGGTATAGATGACGGCCCTGTTCGTCAAATAGGCCTCGACCACACGACAGAGGTAGGTCGACATCCGGTGATACCGGAGTGCCTCCCTGATGCAACTCCAGGGCAGAGTATTGAAGGCATTGGCGATGTCTAGAGACACCGCCAAGACGACCCCACCCGGGGCCACACCATCCCCCGTTATGAGGGCTCGCACGCGTATGATGGCGTCCACCGTAGAGCGCCCCCTGCGGAAACCAAACTGGCTCTCCGCCAAATCCGGCCCCACCCGCACCAGCCGCCCGATGAGGCGGTCTGCAATCACTGATTGTGTTGAATTTTGTTGACATTATTAATAGTTTTAAATTGTATTACACTATTTGCATACCCATGTGATGTTAAAATATGGAAAACTTTATTATAAGGAAAATTATCTGTCTCTTACCCATGTTTGCAAAAAAATAAATGATTTATGATTTATTAAAATATCAGCTTAGAAAAATAATCATAAAAATCTTAATTAAAAAAATTAATTAATTGGCAATAAATTCGAAACGTCCTGTTTAAAATCAAAATAGTAGCGCGGAGTAGTGAGTGCAGTCTAGCGTAGTGGCGTTGCCCGAACCGGCAACGTCGGGCGGTGAATGGCGAGCGGCGACTTTTATAAAGGTGGCCGAATTAATGAGAAAGACATTGAAAAACACGTCGTCGGGTTGTTAACAGTAAAATTAAACATTCAAGTATGTTTAATTTTAGCAATAGCATTTAACAACCCGTCTCAAATGCCCGGCTGACAAAGGAACGCCTCACTGAGGCCCCTTGGGTTTGAAAGGACCTGTTCGCAAACATAGTAAAAACATAAATTAATGTACCTATCTAAGCCACGTTTCATTAATATTAGATATTTACCTATGAAATTGCCGTTCTGCAGTACTGGCTATTTCAAATCAAAATAATTTTTGTTTGGCTAAGAATTCTAATTTCAAATTAATTTTATTTTAAAAACATGGAATTTTTTTTCCAAAAGTAGTCATTTGTTTATTGATTAGTGTTACATTTTCATCGCATTTCAATCTTTTTCGTCATCATGGATACGTTAAAAATTCGAGTAATTATGGAATATGAGTACCGTCCTGGCAGCAACGCGGCACAAGCGGCACGCAACATCAACGACGTTTACGGAGCTAACACTACAAACCAACGCACCACCTGTTATTGGTTTGCTCGCTTCCGTTCTGGAAATTTCGACCTGAAAAATGAACCTCGCGGTCGTCCGAAGACTTTGGTCGACAATAACGAATTAAAGGCGATTGTGGAAGCTGATGATACACAATCTACGGCTGAATTAGCAGCAGCTTTCGACGTTAGCGTCAAAACAATATTGGTCCATTCGCGTCAAATTGGCAAGGTAAAAAAGCTTGACAAATGGGTGCCCCACGAACTCAATGATCGCCAGCGCGAAGTACGCGTCGAGACGTGCCTTGCACTGCTCAACAGACACACAAATGAAGGAATTTTGAACCGCATCGTTACCTGCGATGAAAAATGGATTCTGTTTGATAACCGCAAGCGCTCAGCAAGTTGGTTGGATCCTGGTTCAACACCTAAACAATGCCCTAAACGAAAACTTACCCCTAGAAAAGTGATGGTCACTGTTTGGTGGTCTAGCGCCGGTGTGATTCATCACAGCTTCTTACCCAACGGGGTGAGCATTACTGCAGATGTGTACTGTGAAGAACTGAACACAATGATGGAGAAGCTGGCACATCTCCAACCAGCATTGGTCAATCACTCGTCTCCGCTGCTCCTGCACGACAACGCGCGACCTCATACTGCACAGCAGACGGTCTCCAAGTTGCAAGAACTGGGGTTGGTAGAAAGAAAGAAAAGAAAGAAAGAAAATACGTGTATTCTGCACAAACAAAACGCACATTTAAATAAAATAAAAACACAAAATACACAAATACAAAAGTAGCCAAAAGCCTCGTATTCAGCCAAGAAACAAACGCTATTTATAAAATTGATTCATTCATCGGTTGATGTCAAGGCCACAGACAAAGACTAGCTGGAGTAGCTCTCCGTCATCCGCCCTACTCACCAGACCTTACGCCTACAGACTACTACTTTTTCCAGAATTTGGATAACTTCCTGGCGGGAAAAAAAATCAATACTTGAGAGGCAGTACAAAATGCCTTTGAAGAATTTGTTGCCTCCCGTCCAGCTGATTTCTTTAAGAAGGGCATCAATAAACTGCCACTGCGTTGGCAAAGATGCATTGATTGCATGGGTGATTACTTCGATTAATACAAATAAAAAATACATGAAAAAAATTCATTTAAATTTTTTCATACAAAACGGCAATTTCATAGGTGAAGACCTATTATACCAGTTTTATATACACATTGACATTTTGGAAAATTATATACAAAATGACATGATTACTTTGTAAAGTATTATATTATTTTAGTTATTGTGAATGTGAGGACTAAGTCGATATTTTATTTTTCTTTCTCATTTATTTTTAATGATGGTCTGGCAGTTTGAGTAGTTGATTCGACCTACCCAAATGTCCTTTCTTTGGTATTGTTCGTAGAGTTGAGCTCCGTAGGTTCTGAGTCGAACTGCACGACTACTGACAAATGCTTGCACTAACTGGACAGGTCCACTCAAAGCTGTGTGGTTCTTTCCTCAAAATACCACTTCAGACACTTATCTAAATGGACCTCATATGGCCTGACCAAGATTGTCTGGACTTTTAAAAGAGACTGCGACCTCTAGTTTGTTTCGGCCTTTCTTCTCAGAGTAGTCAGATAGGAAACGCCGAACTCATCTAGCTTATTCCTAATATGACGTGTAAAAGTGATTCTGGTATCCTATTTACAGAATAAAGAATTTCGTTTCATTTCATTAAAATGCATTTAAAACTAACCTAGAAAAAACTTACCTAGATTTTGAAATGCTCAATAACGGCTGATCTCCTCTCTCTACACATTGTTGCAATCGCCGACAGTTATTTTGGTACACTCGTCGCATTAAAAGCGGGTCCTCGCGTATGTGGTTCCTGATAATACGGAATGCTGTGCGAATTCGTATTTACGTCTTTCTTTTTTTATAAACGAATTGTTTGAAAAATAAAAGAAGTCAGGTGACCGTGGCGGCCACGCCTCGGGTCCGTACCTCCCGATCCAGCGGCTATCAAACAATTCGTTTAACCGCGACCGCACCGTCGCACAGTGGTCTGGAAATCGAGCTCCATACTCATAGAAACTTAAAGTAAAGAATAAAAAATAAATAAATGTAATGGCTCTGGTATACCTCTCTTTACATAATTTAACGTATGAATGGTACAAGTCACACTAAGCGTGAGAAAAAAGTTTTTTTTTTTGTATGGGATAAAACACTAAAAGTACGTTTTTTCGAAACTTAATGGAACTGTTAGGCTGGTGCTCACACGAGCTATAGTACCATACACGGCGATCAAGATGACATACAATTCATGTACCTTTAGGCACCGCTTCGCAGGTAGAAAATTTTTGAAGTTTTGAATTTTCGAAATGTGATTTTTCAAATCTTTGGCGTGGTTAAATGACGTTGCCGATCGATTTACTTATATTATAATAAGATTTAGCCTGCTAATGACCTTTATGATGACAATAATTAAAAAAGACTGATATAAAGACTGATAGGTTTTTTTTGGCCCTTTCAAGAACTAACTCATTTGTTAATTACCGTGATTAAGGTTGAGATATAATTAGATATTAATGACATGAGCATTAATGTAATGCAACTTTGGGTATCGCTTTGCACGTAGCAATTTTTGAGGTTATGAATTTTAAGTATCTGTTTTTTCCGATCGCTTTATAAACATTCATTTTAAAAGAAAAAAATGCGTAGTTAACTGATTTTCATTTTCTCAAAGAATATTTAGTTAAAAATCCCGGAAAATTAAACGATTTTGTAGAAATAAATAAATATTTTATATTATAAAATTATACTTATATCAAAACATTACAACAAAATACATCTATAATATTATGATCCACTAGAAATATCTACAGCAAGGACAACAAAAATAAATCACAAAGCCAGTATTAAAATTATAAAAATAGGTAAATAGCTCAAATAGTAGTAAAATAAGCGTTAGTTCATTCATTAATATTTTAGCGGTCTTTTACCACTATTAATATTTTTGACTACTATCTATAGTAAACATAAAAACTACTGCTAACAGACAGTATCTTCGCCCTCATCAGAATCCTCTAAATCGGAGTCCATAATTAACGCACTAACATTAACATCGACAAATTAACTGTTCTCTTTGTCTACATCTGAATCGTCACTAATGAGAAGAGGTCTCATATCATCAGTGACAGCTCTTTTTGTGGACTTTCGTAGCACAGGTCTTATGCTGGACAGGTACAGGTAGGGATCTGCTATGAAATGTCTTCGTTTGTCGCTTTACGGCAAAATTTGCGTGAATGGTGTTCTCGGATTTTTTTGAAATTCTTGTTTCTGGCTTCCGTTGCCTCTGCAGATAATTTACCAATACACCTGATCCAAGCATGAAGAGTAGATAACCCGTACTTGATCATTTCTGTTGAAACCGTTTTTCTGAAAATAAAATGGTTAAATTAATTAAAAAAATATATAAATATTGAAGTACTGCAGTGACATTAATTTATTAAATTATTGTAAACTCACTTTGAGATCTTCTCCAACTTATTCATTTCCGAAGGAGTAGCTTTACATATATCACATGTCTGCGATGAGGTATTTAATAGCTGTGAAATGATTTTGCCATCTATCATGGTCATAAGCATTGAGTGCTTTATAACATGGCTTCCCATAATAGAAGCTGCAGTGCTTTAATCTCAGCCTCAATCAAAGCCTGTTCTTCCACGATGTTTAACTTGTTTTCGTTTGAAAACTTAAAATAAATAGGTCTGCAAAACATGGTGGAAGATGGCTTTGGATTCTCCCATACCTTTTCATCGCCACAAACTAAGCGCAGAGGCACAAAAGAACACATAAAAATACTGGAATCGTCTTCGTCTGCCATAGTTTGCTTATACAAACTTTGCCCTGAAGCACCATCAAAGCCACACTTGCATATAAGTGTCAACTCTTTGCCAACCAGCGAAGATTCCACACGTAAGAATTTTCCAAGCCTAGCCACAGTTTGTCCAAAATTGCTTGGAGCTTTACTTTTACCTCTCTTTCCGATCACGGAACCATACCATAGACATCAGTCTATGGTATCTTTTGGGGGGTAGCAGTCCTTCTTCGCCTCAAGGATGGCAGTATAAGAAGGATGCAGTGGTATTCCTTCTTCTTTTGCACAAGATCTTAATGTTATATACTGCCACTTCGAAAGCTTCAATGAGGTTAAAATACCTAAAGCATTGTCAGCGGAATATATAGACACAGTTTTCTTTGTATTTAACAATTTCTTTATCTTTGTAGCCTCTTCGGCATGCTCCGATACCAGTTTAATAATATCTACTACATTCTTGTTTTATACTTTCAAACCAGTTGCATGAGCAAGGCTTTCACTGCTATGCGTTAGGAGCTCTTCCACTCTCCTTCTCTTCTGTAGCTGGCTTAGCTCCACGAATGGTTTTCTCGGCGTCACAACTGATGTTGATGTTCCAACACTGCACGTCTCCGGTGTGTAGGATGTTGATGTACCCTCATTTACACCAAAGTCAGAACTGGAACATGGTTGCTGCTCTAGCGACACTACAGAAGTAATCATTTTTTCCCTCACGACCTCGGGCCATTCGATGTTCTCTTGCAGCCATGTCTCATACTTTTTTGTATATGTTTGTCTCGTGCGATTACACGAGATCGAAATGGATCTCGTGTTCCTTAAGTTACTCACATAACTCTGGCAGAATTGTTTCAATTCCTTCTTTTCATTTTCCGACAATTCAAAAGTATTCTCAAAAGCTTCAAATAAAACATTGGGCTGTGAAAAACTACTGTTGTTTGCCACAAACATGAAAATGTCCAAATTGGTACCAAAACCTTCCATCACAACACAATAACAAATATAAGGTAATAAGTTAGCGCGCACAAGTACTGAGAGCTACTGATAAAATTAGACTCAAATGTCCTGTTTTTATACAACTACCCTCATTATCGTTCGCTATTCTCTAATTAGTTACCTATATTACAGACAATAGAATTGTATTGTGACTAGGGCCCATTTGGCCCTGCTAGAGCTAGTTAATGCTCATGTCATTAGTATCTAATAATATCTTAACCTTTAAAAATGTGATTAAAAAATGAGTTAGTTCTTGGAATGAAATTTAAAAAAAAAACCTATAAGTACAATCAATGTCTTTTTTAATTATTGTCATCATAAAGGACATTAGCAGGCTCAATCTAATTATAATATAAGTAAATCGATCGGCAACGTCATTTAACCACGGCAAAGATTTGAAAATACACATTTCGAAAATTCAAAATTTCAAATATTTGCTACCTGCGAAGCGGTGCCTAAAGGTACATGAATTGTATGTCATCTTGATCGCCGTGTATGGGACTATAGCTCGTGTGAGCACCAGCCTAACAGTTCCATTCCAGTTCCAAAAAAACGTACTTTTAGTGTTTTCTCCCATACAAAAAAAACACAAATCTTTTTTTTTCTCACGCGTAGTGTGACTTGTACCATCCATACGTTAATATTATGTACCAGAGCCATTACATTTTTAATTTTTTAATTCTTTACTTTAAGTTTCTATGAGTATGGAGCTCGATTTCCAGACCACTGTGCGTCGCGTTGAAACCACACATTTCGGAGCTCGGCTAGCGGCAACCTGTAGAGGTAGCGTGCGACGGTGCTGTTAAGATTTGCCAGATACGTCACACGGTTTAGAGTCCCTGGAATGAAGCCAGGTCCTATTATTTTGTTTCCGTTTATCCCAGCCCACACATTCAGCGCCAGCGTATTTGCCAAGTGGCACGCGGATTATGGCCTCGTTCTGCCCAGTGATGGCATACACGCCGATTCCACATGCTATTACGCGTAAATAGGCTTTCGTCTGACCATATGACGTTTTCGATGAAGTGGGTGTCCTCCGCGCATCGCTGCTGTGCCCACTGGCAATAAGTTAACCGGCGCTCAAAGTCAGCTGGACCAAGCACCGCTTGCACTTTTTGAAGTGAGTACGGATGCTGCTTGTTCTTCTTTAAAATTTTAAAGACTGCAACGTGACTCGTGTTTAACAGGCGGCCGGACCTTCTAGTGCTTGAACCGGGCTCCTCCTCAAAATGCCTTAACACGTTCTCTTACTGCCGCACAGAAATCACGGATCGGGGGCCACCAGAACGACGCGGCACTACTAGTTCATTGTTACGGAGACGTACTAGGGGGTCTACTCCGTAAGCGAAATCTGTAGTTCCGGCCGAAGTCACGGGCGCTTCACTCTCCGTCTCACTCGTGGTATGTCCGTAAGTGAGACGGAGTACGATGCACCCGGAACTTCGGCCGAAACTACGGATTACGCTTACAAAGTAGACCCCCAGGGCACTCACAATAAATAACACGAGAATTCCGCGGTTAATTTGCATTGGGGTACCTCTCAGCCTACATCCTCAGAGCACGTGCACCATCATAATTACACTCAGCAAAAATGAGCACCATGTTCGCATATTCCTGAGCACTGAACTGATAACGCGGCATTTTTCACACAAGAATGACGAAAGAACACAATCTGTTGCAATGCGAAAATAATGCACATCCGGTCAGCGCGCGAGATTAGTTCCGAATAAAATTAGGCGGACCGTTAACATTCGGGGTGCAGGGGGCGGAGCTGGGGACATCAATTAGATCGCCGCACACGTGGCCCGTCATTCATAAGTAATTGCAGTATTTACACTTTGAAACCAAGTGCGCGTGTAGTGTTTTTTTTTTATCAATGTTTTGTGAATATTTTAATATTTAAAAAAATAAAAACATTTTGTTTTCGAATCGTAATATTTTTTTTAGCATGTATGGACGCTATACTATTGCTGGTTAATGGGACCGCCCTCTGTTATTAACAAACTGTATATATTACCCTTAAAGGATTTTTAAGCACTATAATATATATTAGCTTCAATGTGTGTCTTAAGTCTTATCCTGCAAATAAAGCGACCTCTGACAGTTTTGTATGGTATGTCGGATTTCTATTTGTTGCCTTTTGCACTTGGTGCTTGTACGTATTGACTCCTATCGCTGCGCCCGCGTTGCCGTCAACCATAATTACCAAGTGCAAAGGGCAACTGATAGAAATCCGACGACTGACGAAACACGAAGTTTGCCGAGGGACATTAAGAAAATAGTTGTACACACATCACAAAAACCGTACGTGTAAAGTTCATTTATAAGAGCATGGTTTACGTAATCGATGCTTTCGTACGTAATGAATGCTTTCGTCATATCAGTATATATGGCGCATAGAGGTATTTTATTATCCACACTTGGAATCACATTATTCAGTAGATCGTATATTGCCATATTAATATTTGTATTTTGTCTGAACCCCTTTTGTTCATCACATAAGATTTTATTTTTAGTTAAGAACTTATAAACTGTATCGTATATAATTTTTACAAAAACTTGGTAACAAACAGGAAAAGCGAAGGATAAGCGATTTAGGTTATACTGAAATATCGGTTATTTAATAAAAGGTTCACAATATACTTGATTATAATTTACACGATAAATTAGGACGTGGCAGGGCGATGGTATGTAAGCGACTGGCCAGCCCGGTGGGTTCCGGCCGGGCGGAATATCAAAACTGCAATTCAGCGATCGCGTCGCTAGGGTCGCTACACTGGAATAAAGGCCACTGGCCTATAATTAGCTATGTCTTCTTTGCTATTTTTTTATGAAGTGGTTTTGTAATTACTTTTTTAAGACTATTAGGGAAGGTACCTGAGCTAATACTTGAATTCATGATGTGACTCAGTGGTACAGTAATTATATCAGACACAAATTTGACCACAGAAGTTGTTACGCCATCATAACCATGACTTTTTAAAAAAAAATTATGTTCTTATTACTCTAGCTTTTTTTTATGTTCTTATTATCCTGTGGACTATGGAATGCTTAAAATATGATTGTTTACAGAAAGCTGATAGTATGCCATTACAAGAAGGGTACCGAGATATGTAACTACAGCTACAGCAACACCATCCTCGCAGTGAAGCTCAACCGATCCGTGAGTACAGTACCGTGAGGCTCTTGCGGGCGCCGCTCCGCGCTGACCCTGCGTCTGTTGCAGAGGCTGATCGTGTGCCTGGAGGAGTCGCTGCACATCCACAACATCCGCGATATGAAGATCCTGCACACCATCCGCGACACGCCGCCCAACCCGCGCGGCCTGTGCGCTCTGTCGCCCTGCGTCGACCACTGCTACGTGGCCTACCCCGGCTCTAGCGCGGTGGGAGAGGTGCAGATCTTCGACGCCGTGCACCTGGTGAGTGTCGCGCCCGCACCCGCCCGCCCTCCGGCCGCTCCGACCGCTCTGACCGCCCGTCCGTCCGCAGAACGCCAAGTGCGTCATCAGTGCGCACGACAGCCCGCTGGCGGCGCTGGCGTGGTCCATGTGCGGCCGGCGCCTGGCCACGGCGTCGGAGCGCGGCACCGTGATCCGCGTGTTCGCCGTGCCCGAGCGCACGCGCCTGTACGAGTTCCGGCGCGGCGTGAAGCGCTGCGTGTCCATCGCGTGCCTTGCCTTCAGTGCTTGCGGCGCCTACCTGGCGGCCACGTCCAACACCGAGACCGTGCACGTGTTCCGCCTGGGCGAGGCGGCGGCGGCCGGCCCGGCGCCCGACGAGCCGGCGGCCGGGCCCGACGACGAGCCGGCCGGCTGGATGGGCTGGCTGTCCAGCGCCGTGTCGGCCGGCGCGGGCTACCTGCCGGCGCAGGTGGCCGACGTGCTGGCGCAGGGCCGCGCCTTCGCCGCCGCGCGCCTGCCGCACACGGGCCACCGCGCCGTGGCCGCCATCACCAAGTGAGTGCGCGGGGCCGAGCGGGCCGGGCGGGCGGGCCGGCGCCGCTCGGCTCCCACTAACGACCTGTGCCCGCAGCGTGCCGCGCGCGCCGCGCCTGCTGGTGGCGACGGCGCAGGGCGTGCTGTACGTGTACGCGCTGGACGCGGCCGAGGGCGGCGAGTGCGCGCTGCTGCGCCAGCACCAGTTCCTGGAGGGCCCGGCGGCGGCCCGGCCGCTGGAAGGTAAGGCGCCGACCGCTCGCGAGCCGCCGGCCGGCGCGGGCACGGCCGTGTCCGCGCCGCAGTTCGCCGCACACTAACCGGCCCGGCGGCCCGGCCGGGCGCGCTCGTCCGGCCCGGGCCGTCACGGCCGCACATTGCTTCTCCTTCTGTCCCCGCTCCCTTCCCGTCGCCCGCACTCACCTCGATCACGCCTCCTCATCGCCGCCCACATTCGAATGGTATCGTCACATATCACGACAGTCGTTAGATGACATCTTGTTCATCAAAATATTCCGCGAGTAATTAAACTAATCGCCATAAATCTCTAGTTTCTCACCTAATTTATTTATACATAAGTCTTAAACTAATGTTAGGTAAATTTATTAATAATAATAATATAATTACAAAGTATTCACAGTAAAGACGACTGCATATTACGTATATTTAGTATATATTTGGTTCATAAAGCGCGACCTTAGTTTTATTTTTACTCAAACTAAACAAACACCGAACACTCGATAAGTATCGTCGTTCAAATGATGAATGTTGCAATAAAGAAACTACTTACTTCACTGATCACTCTCGTTTACATACAAGACGGCTTGCGTAATATGTACAGGGTGTAAGAAGACCCATCACATAGCCGTTATCTATGTATTCTATACATGAAATTAAGCAGCATAGCAAAAGTATGAAACGACTTATTTTAAATGTGAAGAGCCTTTATTCAGAAAGTGAGTAACGTCGCAAGTAGCTGTCAAATATTTCGCTGGTTAGATTAATTTGGCGATATAACTGTATTTCAAAATCAATATCTAAAATATTGATTTTTAATATAATTCACTAGTTAGCCATATTTCTTATTTCCATACAGTAATATTGCCGAATCCGACGTTGCCCACTTTCTGTATAAACGCTCTTAAATATTACTGCTTTACAGGAGTTCTGTGGGTATTTAAAGTAATGTTATAAGGAACGTTTGAAACTTGTTTTCGTGCAAAAAAGTTAAATAAATGTTGTAACTTTGATCTTCAATATCTCCGTAACCAGAAGGTTCCCAGGTAATGTCCAGTTCAAAAAAAAAATATCACAAAGACGGGACTATAAGTGACTCGTCGACATTAAGCGTCTTTTAACACCTGTTACGTATAATGAAGACCATAGCATCACATTTACCTTAATGCCGCGAACCGTTTAAAATTTTGTTATTGTTAGTATTAATCAAAAGCAGTTTGACTTCACAAATTATTTCGTTTGAGCTAACTTTCAATTTAACGATGATACTTATCGAAATACTCCGTGTTTTTGACTTGTAAAGTTGAGATTACTTGATATCCGAGTGGTCAGGAAGCGTCCTCGCTCCGCCGCTCCGTCGCGGCGGCGCGTATCTATATATGTATGTAGTGTAAGTCGGCGGTAGGTCCCAGTCTAACGTATTGTTCCCGCGCAGCGGCGGCGCTCTCCACTAGCAACAGTTACGCGGGCGCTCTGCGCGGCCGCGACCCGCTGCGGATGACAGGTACTGGCGCGCCCCCCCCCGTCCCCGCCCCGCCCCTGGCGACACTGCCCCGGCCCCGGCCCCGGCCCCATAGAGCGTGTTCTCTGAGCAGAAGCCGGAGCACTTCCCTCAGTCGTAGCGTAGGCCGCAGGTAAGCTACGACGCGACAGCGCGACTCGTTTTCGTTGTGACGTTTGTCGTTGTATTGTTGTCCTGTCGCGACGCTGAGCAGCCCTTTGATCGCGACCACCCAATATTTATGACCCGAAGCGTTTAAACATACCGTGATGATTTCCATTATCTAAGTCGCAGTCGACCAGCTGGCGACTTGCCACAGATGTGTCACCGGATCGTCTACTTACAATCTAAAAGAAATTGAGCATTTTACATTAGCTTACCTGATTTTGTAGCAGCATTTCTCTAATTCCTAGAATTCTGATAAAGTATCTCGATTGACATTTCATAAATGGTATCTTTATAGAAGATAAATTTTCTGAAATTAATGATTTTATTATTGAAGTATATAGAGTGCCGCTAGCGGCACTTTACCCCTATCGGATTAAGTGCCACTATTTGCGGCATAATAGTGGCGCTGCCTCGGCCCGGCTACAGTACCGTACGCATTGCATTGTCAATGTCACTGAAACTTGTTATTTTGTTGAGGGTAGTTCGCCGCCCTTTGTATTGATTGATCGTATTTGTTTTAGATAATTATATCTAGTTACTACAATGACTGAATTTACGAAAAATTAAGTAGCAAATGAAAATGGCTGAAAGGTAGGTTAGGTTAGGTTAGGTTAGAACTGTGACCACACAACGCACGAGCCGAGCGCACCTAGCGAGTGCCAGGGTCCGTTTAGACACAAGAGAATGTAATGTTTTGGCAATGTGGTATTTTATAGCAAACTAACCTCAACAATCATACAAAATCGGAAAAAGTGCCGCTAGCGGCATAATAGTGGCGCTGCCCGGCCCGGCTAAAGTGCCATAAGCATTGCATTGTCATTGTTACTGAGTCACTGTCACTTTTTATTTTGTTTGATTGTTGAGGTTAATTCGCTATCAAACATCACATTACCAAAACATTCAAAATATTTTATCTCACATAAACCTACAGGGGCACTTATGAAACGTCAGAAGTTAGGTGCACGGTTCCAATTGCTTGTTTCCTATGGAGAAGAACCGGCAAGAAACTCCACGGTTACTCTTTTAAAAATAATGGTCTTTTACAATATTTTCAAATAACAGTGTTATTAGGTTAATATATTAATATCGGTTAACAAATCTACAGCCCACTAGGCCTACAGCGTTCCACATTCACAAAATTGAAAATAATCTATATAAAGATAAATAAATTAATAAAAATAAAAACTTATTTTAAACGAAATGACTTGATTGCTATTACAGCTGTGTCAAATCTGAATAATTATCATGTCCACGAAAGCCACAAATAAAGAGTTGAAATTAAATTGTAGGTATATAATGTCAAATAATAGGGTGATTATGCCTAGAAAGAATGTAAAAAATGTATACATGGTAATTTGGGAGCAGTTAATAGACTTACATAATTTGCCGTTAATGAGGTACCAGGGAAGCCACATGTGCAGAAGGAATTATTGCCAAACTTCCTTTACCATTACATACTCTTGTGCCTAAACGGACGCTGGCACTCGACGGCCGCTGCCGCGGAACCGCCCGCTTCGCTCGCTCGGCTCGTGCGTTGTGTGGTCACAGTTCTAACCTAACTTAACCTACCTTGCAGCCATTTTCATTTGCTTACTTCATTTTTTCGTAAATTCAGTCATTGTAGTGACTTTTGATGTAATTATCTAAAACAAATACGATCAATAAATACAAAGGGCGGTGAACTAACCTCAATAAAATAACAGTGATAATGACAATGCAATACTTACGGCACTTTATTCAATAAGGATAAAATGCCGCTAGCGGCACTCTGTACACTTCCCAACAAAATAACAAGCGACAGTGACAAATAATAAACAAGTAAATGTTGACGTTCAAAAGTGCCTTTTTTGTGCCTAATTGAAATAAATTATTTGACTTTGACAATGCAATGTTTACGGCACTTCGGCTGGGCCGAGGCAGTGCCACTATTATGCCGCTAGCGGCAAAAGAAATCCAAAGATGTTTTTTTGAATTAACAACAACAACATTTGAAAAAAGTTAAAATACTGTCGTTATAGATAATTATAAGTACCTTCGAAATTGATATGTTGTCAATTGAGTCAAAGTTAGCTGTTGTGATTGGTTGATGAAAATTATAATAACAACCAGTCAGTCTGCCAAATGCCCTGCGGGCCTATCAACTGTAGTTTAGAACCACAAATCATATCAACAATAATCTAATCTAGTATTGTATTATACGCTGCTAATGTTGAAAGTTTCAAGTGATGCTTGATCCATACTTAGATTTCCGTTTAACTTAAGAACTATGCTCCTTTCAGTGCAGCACCTTCCAGCTGTCTCTATTGAGAGCCAATTCCTTGATCTTATACGGATCTCACTCAAACATTGGCGCTACGACTATTATTTCCCAAAAAAGAAATCGTTTTAACTCCCGGCTGACGCGGTTTCACAACGACGACGATGCGCTGCGCAGACAGAAGTGTGCGCTCGGGCACGATACGGGCTGAGGTAATTGTTCCGGTTTCTAGCACGTCTCTATAGCGCACGGGGACGGCAAGCTGACTATTGTGAAATTATATTTTGTGTTTTATTGTTGTGTTTTGAGCTTTTGTTTTCATCGGTACATTCACACGGCCGAGCATGTTCAAGTGTTGATTGGTTTAAAACATGGGGATGTTTTTATTATGTTTAAATGTTTTATTACTGACTGGTTCATCATACGAAGAATTTTACATGGCTATAATGATATATATTATTTAACAGTGTTCGGTTATAGAGCTTGCACTTTTAAGGAAATGTAAATTTTTAAGCAAATAAATGTCAGGATTCTTCGTGTGTAAATACAGAAGTGGACAAAACAAGAGTGAATATACGTATTGCTCTATGAGAAAATCTATAAAAGCAAAGCAACGCTACATCCTATGTAACTTATATGGATCGACGACCTCGACGTGCGATCCAACTTAACAAATGCACGAATAATGTTGAAATCGTAAGTACCTAGCGATAGACACGTAGCACTCTCGGTTCGTCCCCGTCCGCGGCCCCTGACGCGCGGGTTCCGTGCACAGAGTCGGAGCGCGCCGGCGAGCTGGGCGCGGCCCTCGAGGGCGCTCCGCCGCGCGGGCCCTTCGACCTGCGCGACCCCGCGCACTTCCCGCCCATGCGCAGCGAGCCCGCCGCGCGCTAGGGAGGGCGCGCCGCCGGGTGGGCCCTACGACCTGCGCGACCCCGCGCACTTCCCGCCCATGCGCAGCGAGCCCGCCGCGCGCTAGGGAGGGCGCGCCGCCGGGTGGGCCCTACGACCTGCGCGACCCCGCGCACTTCCCGCCCATGCGCAGCGAGCCCGCCGCGCGCTAGGGAGGGCGCGCCGCCGGGTGGGCCCTACGACCTGCGCGACCCCGCGCACTTCCCGCCCATGCGCAGCGAGCCCGCCGCGCGCTAGGGAGGGCGCGCCGCCGGGTGGGCCCTACGACCTGCGCGACCCCGCGCACTTCCCGCCCATGCGCAGCGAGCCCGCCGCGCGCTAGGGAGGGCGCGCCGCCGGGTGGGCCCTACGACCTGCGCGACCCCGCGCACTTCCCGCCCATGCGCAGCGAGCCCGCCGCGCGGGCCCTTCGACGTGCGCGACCCTGCGCACTTCCCGCCCATGCGCAGCGAGCCCGCCGCGCGGGCCCTTCGACGTGCGCGACCCTGCGCACTTCCCGCCCATGCGCAGCGAGCCCGCCGCGCGGGCCCTTCGACGTGCGCGACCCTGCGCACTTCCCGCCCATGCGCAGCGAGCCCGCCGCGCGGGCCCTTCGACGTGCGCGACCCTGCGCACTTCCCGCCCATGCGCAGCGAGCCCGCCGCGCGGGCCCTTTGACGTGCGCGACCCTGCGCACTTCCCGCCCATGCGCAGCGAGCCCTCCGCGCGGGCCCTTCGACGTGCGCGACCCTGCGCACTTCCCGCCCATGCGCAGCGAGCCCGCCGCGCGGGCCCTTCGACGTGCGCGACCCTGCGCACTTCCCGCCCATGCGCAGCGAGCCCGCCGCGCGGGCCCTTCGACGTGCGCGACCCTGCGCACTTCCCGCCCATGCGCAGAGAGCCCGCTGCGCGCTAGCGGCACGGCCACACCATTCGGGCTCTGTACATATGTGTAAATTAGGAATCCTCTGTATAAAATGATAGATAAACTTAGATTTACAATGTTTATGTGATACCTGACGACGGATGACTCCGTGAGAGCTTGCGTCTTTGTGTGTAAATTAATTATTGTGGCGTTTTTCTGCTACAAGTAAATAGCAAAAAAAATGGAAAACCAATAAAATTATATTGTAAATAAATGTATAGGACATTCAATGAAAAATGACATTGTGTAGTGCACAGGACAGTGCGCACCGCCCGGCGGTCGGCGCGGGCCCGAGCGCGTGACGTCACTCCGGTGGCTCCCGACGGCGAGTCGTTGACTGCTACGTCATCGGCGCCCGTGACGAGGCGCGACTGGCTCGCGGGGCCAAAGGCAGCTATGTAGCTAATTAATACTATTATCTATGTAACAAATTCTCGTCTGAAAAATGTCAGACATGTCTTTTACATAATCAAAAATATTAAGCGTGATAATGACAAACTGACAATTTTTTTTTCCCTATAAAACATATCGACATGTACAGCTCGGTCAAGTAGAATATTTTCGTTAACAAGGAAGTGACTAGCACGAGGTCACGTTCATGCTAATAATTGTAATCAAAGATATGTAATGAATTGACTAGAAGCCTACGAAATACCGTATCGGCGCAGACATGGACTAAATGCTTTTGGGTCACAGAAAATCATATATGTACCAAAGGAGATTGCTCAAAAAAACTTAGTTCAAACAGATACAGGACGTAGCTCAGAATTTTAGTGATATTATTCTTAGGCCAGTCAAATTAGCGTTTCACCTCGGAATGAGAGATAAGTTGAGAACTCGTATAAACCTTCATTTTGGCGTTCTAAACGTTGTCTCAAAAGTCTCATAAAATCTTGTATCTGCGTCAAGAATTATTCAAGGTCAAAGGTCCCATAAATCGTTTTTTCATGATTATCTATGTTTCTATAGCTCCAATGATGTTAACATCTTTTATAAAAATGTAAAGCATAAAATTTGCGACAAATTTTGTATCAAACATTTTTTCATGCGTTCAACCGTTTTTGAGATAAAGGGCGGTGAGCACAGCTATACCTATTGTAAAAGTGGGCTGTGGATGGTTGATTTTGTCAATCTGCAGTCTCTGCCTACTCCTATGGGATTATGGGCGTGATGTATGTATTTATATCGTCGGGTATACCCAAATCGAAGATATCTTAAAGAAAAAAGAATCACCCCTGATGACAAACAAAAAGCAATAACACACATTTACCCATCGAATCTTATAGTTATTTACAGAATGATTTCACTAAATATCACTAAAATTCTGAGCTACATCTGTATCTATTCACTCTGTTTTTTTTTCATACTTTATGAGCATTCTCCTTTCAACTAAATTGGTCTAGTAGATTCGGAGCAAATTGGGTGTGACAGACGGACAGACAGCCAGCCAGACAAGACGTCACCCTCCCCGCTAACTGTCCTAACTAGCAATAGATATTTTTCCAGGGCAACAGTTTATCAGTCGGGCGCTACAATCGTGTTAATGAATTAGTAACTTTTTTATATTGCTCTTGGCTTACTCTTTGAGTTAGTAGTTGCCCTAAAGCCCTAAGGCCATGAAACTTTGTTTCGAAAAGTTATGAACACTTTGGTAATGTCAGTGTATATACGTCAGTTTGTGAGATACCAACATTTAGCGGGAGGGTGACGAAGAGTGATCCTATAAGGGTTCCGTTTTTGCCTTTTGAGGTACGGAACCCTAAAAATCTTAAATTCACTGACATACAACGCAAAGCCTAAAACCGCTAGGTCTAAGCAATAGATTTTGCACAAGGGTTCCTTTCTAAAGAAGGTGAGCACTAAGGAAGGCTTTTTGAAAGTTCATCCCCTAAATGGGTTAAAAAGGGGATGAGCTTTTATGATCATAATCGTATTTTTTTTCCAATGGGAAGTCCCATCGGGCACACTGCTTGTAGCACAGAAATCTCGATGTATTGGCATCTACATCGGTAGACTGCACCTGTGCTGGGGCGGGCTGCCAGTTTATGTATGATACAATACCGATATTCTGTAAAACAACCCTCTTAAATTGATTTGAGACATGTTCATTGATGTTTAATCTACTGTTATGCTAGGAATGAATGTTATATCTGTGCGTTGTGTTTTTGTTACATGGTATTCATGGTTGCATGGTACCTCTAAAAAATACTTTAAAAAAATAATGATTTGATCAGTAGAGCTCTTCTACGTTATAAACATGAAAAAAAGAACCCAGACCTTTGTTACTTAGTGTGGTTGCAGCGAGGTGGTCGAGAGACCGTGAGTGCCCAGCTAACGCTGGTTAGGCATGCACAGTGAGGAACCTCCTCAGAATGCGCAGCTAGTCTAAACCTACCGCCTTCTTCGTCAGACTAATAAAATAACCCAGCTGTTTGAAGTTACATTTTTGCTGTAAAAATTAACGGCCCTTAAAATTTCTGCACCTAAGACTGTTCTGTTACCATAAAGCTATAAACATACACAATAAGTAATATTAGGTTGGGGAAAAAGTTTCTTCGCATTTTTTAAGAAAATTCAAAACATTTTTTAACATAGTATGTTTACATTTAACTAAAGTATGTAGGTACCATTTTGTTCGATAACTTTTTGCCATCTTGTAGGTAGGGACATGATCCCATTGCTATAGAAATTTTGGGACTTCTGATCAAAATACCGCGACAAGTGGTTTTGGCAGTCCTCCCGTGATGTTAACCTGACACTGCCTAAAGAATTCTGAAGAGACCGAAACAGGTGGAAATCTGAAGGTGCAAGGTCAGGACTATACGGCGGATGCATTAACACCTCCCAGCCAAACTCTCTTAATTTTTGCTGAGTGGCTAAAGATGTGTGAGGTCTAGCGTTATCATGATGAAAAACCACACCCCTTCTGTTGATTAATTCCGGCCGCTTTCTCTCAACTTCTTGCTTTAATCTCATCAGTTGTTCGCAGTAGAGTTCAGAATCGATGGTCCTGCCTGGTGGTAACAGCTCATAATGAATAATGCCCTTCCAATCCCACCACACACACAGCATCACCTTGTTGCGAGTTAACCCGGGTTTTGCCACAGTCTGTGAAGCCTGACCGGCCTTTGACCACGACCTTTTTCGCACGTTCTTGTCGTACGTGATCCACTTTTCATCACCAGTTATCAGCTTCTTCAAAAATGGTTCGGTTTCATTACGTCGTAATAAAGAATCACAAATGAGTACACGGTTCATTAGGTTTCTTTCAGTGAGCTCGTGAGGTACCCAAATATCGAGCTTTTTTGTGTACCCAGTTTTTTTCAAATGCGCCAAAACTGTTTTGTGGTCAATTCCCAGTTCTTCAGCTACGTCGTAACTACTAATATGCCGATCTTGCTCCACTTTTTCAAAAATGGCATCCATTTTATCCGTAATAGGGCGACCAGAGCGACGTGCATCTTTGACATCAAAATTTCCGGATTGAAAACGCTTAAACCAAATTTGTGCTACTCTCACAGACACTGCACTAGGTCCATAAACATCGCAAATTTTTTTCGCGGCTTGCGTTGCATTTTTACCTTTTTTGTAGTAAAATTTTAAAATGTATCGAATTTCTTCATTAGATTCACTCATCTTGACAGTACGAAAAACAAATAAAAATCACACATTTTCCTAATTTGAATTTGGAATTATGTTCTTTAAAATTTAAACTTTCAATGATACCAAAACCAGCCAGATACACATAGTATAGCCAAAGAGATTTTATTACAAGTTCATACATACTATAATGCGAAAAGACTTTTTCCCCAACCTATTATCCTAGTAAGCAATAGTCGCTCGGGCCTTAGACGCCAGTGTAATGTGTGCCGCACCGTGATGCTCACATGCAACATTGTACATATACTAGGTAAATAAATATTTTTACAAAACCACTTTCTAGTTTTATTTTTTTCAACTTGGCATAATATTTATTTACCCCCTTAATGGTCTTTGACAGCAACTCGTCGATTTACCACGCGATCCAATCCACCAGACGTTAGCCATGATGAGATATACCTACAAAGGAGTACCTACACATACAGTAATAAAAACCGCGGTGACGGCGCTCTCATAAAAATTAATAGCGAGTGTATAGAACTATCAATCGTGGCCAGTTGAGCGATGAGTTTTTGTGTTCCAGCGTATTCTTCATCGAAGGTTGTGCTATACCATACAAATAAATGGATTCTAATCGATTGGATTCGATCTCTTCGATCTGAATGCGATACGTAGACATCTGTGTTACATAATGAAAATCGTACCTAATAAATAGTGTTGTTCATACACAGCAAACAAAAAAACAAGCTTTCGTTAGTTTTGTTTTCACATACTGATGTGAAAACAAAAGCTTGTTTTTCTTTTGATAATAATAGGTCTTTACCTATGAAATTGCCGTTTTGTATGAAAAAATTTAAACGAATGTTATTCATGTATTTTTTATTTGTATTAATCGAAGTAATCACCCATGCAATCAATGCATCTTTGCCATCGCAGTGGCAGTTTATTGATGCCATTCTTAAAGAAATCAGCTGGACGGGAGGCAACAAATTCTTCAAAGGCATTTTGTACTGCCTCTCGGGTATTGAATTTTTTTCCCGCCAAGAAGTTATCCAAATTCTGGAAAAAGTACCTAGTAGTATGTAGGCGCAAGGTCTGGTGAGTAGGGCGGATGACGGAGAGCTTCCAACCCCAGTTCTTGCAACTTGGAGACCGTCTGCTGTGCAGTATGAGGTCGCGCGTTGTCGTGCAGGAGCAGCGGAGACGAGCGATTGACCAATGCTGGTTGGAGATGTGCCAGCTTCTCCATCATTTTGTTCAGTTCTTCACAGTACACATCTGCAGTAATGCTCACCCCGTTTGGTAAGAAGCTGTGATGAATCACACCGGCGCTAGACCACCAAACAGTGACCATCACTTTTCTAGGGGTAAGTTTTCGTTTAGGGCATTGTTTAGGTGCTGAACCAGGATCCAACCAACTTGCTGAGCGCTTGCGGTTATCAACCAGAATCCATTTTTCATCGCAGGTAACAATGCAAAATTCAAAGTCAAATCATTTATTTCAAATAGGCCCGTATAGGGCCTATTTGAAATAAATGATGGATAAAGAACGGCACTTTTGAACGTCAAAAATTTACAAAAAAAATTAATTGATTCTAGTTGCCCCTTCCAAAAGGTAGTTTTCGTATGGAGAAGAATGGGCAAGAAACTCCACCGTTACTCTTTTAAAATGTTTTACAATATTTTGTATAAGTACATTAGTTATATAATTATATGTGAGGACGATGCACCTAGAATAAAATTATTATACCATAATAGGTAAAAAGAATTAAGAATTAAAAATGAAGCAACAACAGATAAACTAATTATGTGATAGATACATGATGCTCACATATTTACAAACATTGTAAAAGTAGACGATCCTCCTAAGATTCCACAATTAATAAGTCAGTGTGCGAGGAATTGGTCATAGAATGTAAAATCAATGTCATATAATAATAAAATATACACTTAAATTTGCGACCAGTTTGATTTTGTCTTGATTCTAAATTATCCTATGGAGCAGGACCAGCATGTTTCCAAGCATTCTTATCTTGGATATAATCCTCTAATTTGTAATATGCTTGTTTCAAATTCAAATTCAAAATATTTTATTTCACATAAAACTATAAGGGCACTTATGAAACGTCAGAAGCTAGATGCACGGTTCCAATTGGTCGTTTCCTATGGAGAAGAGCCGGCAAGAAACTCCATGGTTACTCTTTTAAAAATAAATGGTATTTACAATGCTTTCAAATTACAGAGTTAATAGGTATGAGAGGACAGTGTAGGCCTATCAACAAGTACCAGGTACTTAGCAAGATAGAAAATGGTCGATAGATCTACAGTCTGTTAAGCCTACAACGTTCTCACATTCACAAATTCTAAAAGAAAAGAATCTATATAAAAGCAAAATCAAATAATAAAAATAAAAAGCTATTTAAACCAAATGACATAATTGCCACTACAGCTGTACCTATGTAACAATACTTATTTGTTATAAAAATATATATATATATATATAATATTTTAGGTATGTAATGTCAAATAACGAAGAGATTATGTCAAGGTAGTATGTAAAAGAAAAAAGGTAAAATAAAATAAAATAATCATCGTAATTTGGGAGCCGTTAATAGATATTTACATAGTTATGCCGTTAATGAGGTACCAGGGAAGCCACATGTGCAGAAGGAATTATTGCCAAACTTCCTTGTCTTCAACGTAGTCTTTAATCTTATAATATGCTTTTTTGATAAGGACACGTTTGATGTGGGTTTTGAACTTTCCATCGCTAAGTTCTGTAATCGTCTTTGGCAACTTGTTATAAAATCGAATACTGTTTATTACAAATGACTTACTAGTTTTAGTTAATCTAAATTTGGGTATCACAATTTCATGTTTACTACGTGTATTTATATTATGGAAATCGCTTCTTATTTTGAAAAGTCCCAAGTTTTTGTGAACATACAAAATACTTTCTAAGATATAAAGAGAAGGCTGCGTTAGTATATCAATTTCTTTGAATTTATTTCTAAGGGACTCGCGGGGACCCATTTTATAGATAGAGCGAATTGCCCTCTTTTGTAAAATAAAAATTGAATCTACGTCAGCTGCCGATCCCCACAGCAGAACGCCATAAGACATAATACTGTGGAAATAAGCAAAGTATACTAACCTAGCTGTGGCTACATCAGTCAACTGCCTTATCTTTCTTACAGCGTATGCAGCTGAACTTAATCTACCTGAAAGAGCTCTAATGTGGGCGCCCCATTGCAATCTCGAATCTAAAGTAATTCCTAGAAATACAGTTTCCGTAATAGCATCTAGTTTCTTGCCATCAAGTTTTAAATTTAGACCTACTTGAGGTACATTTGGTAATGAGAACTTAAGACATTTAGTTTTGTTCGCATTAAGTAAAAGATTTACAAAGTGGTGGGTTTACAAAGTGTACTTTTAATATGAGCTTTAAATTTTCTTTCATTTAATTGCAAATGCATGCGGTTCAAAATTCCTTCATTTGTGTGTCTGTTGAGCAGTGCAAGGCACGTCTCGACGCGTACTTCGCGCTGGCGATCATTGAGTTCGTGGGGCACCCATTTGTCAAGCTTTTTTACCTTGCCAATTTGACGCGAATGGACCAATATTGTTTTGACGCTAACGTCGAAAGCTGCTGCTAATTCAGCCGTAGATTGTGTATCATCAGCTTCCACAATCGCCTTTAATTCGTCATTGTCGACCAAAGTCTTCAGACGACCGCGAGGTTCATTTTTCAGGTCGAAATTTCCAGAACGGAAGCGAGCAAACCAATAACAGGTGGTGCGTTGGTTTGTAGTGTTAGCTCCGTAAACGTCGTTGATGTTGCGTGCCGCTTGTGCCGCGTTGCTGCCACGACGGTACTCATGTTCCATAATTACTCGAATGTTTAACGTATCCATGATGACGAAAAAGATTGAAATGCGATGAAAATGTAACACTAATCAATAAACAAATGACTACTTTTGGAAAAAAAAACCATGTTCTTAAAATAAAATTAATTTGAAATTAGAATTCTTAGCCAAACAAAAATTATTTTGATTTGAAATGGCTAGTACTGCAGAACGGCAATTTCATAGGTAAAGACCTAATATTACTTACGAGGGTGATACTGAAAGTTTTTAGAACTGGCCACTTGTAAACTATATAATAAAAAAATAAGTTCAAATTTTGAAAATCCTTCATGAACATTTAGCGGTCAGGAAGCTTTGTGCCCGATGGATACCTCATAATTTGACAGAGGCCCAAAAACTCCGTCGTGTTGATTGGTGTCGTAAAATGGTTCAAAGATTTAACGGAGGTGACTCAAATGCTGTGTTCCACATACTCACGGGTGACGAAAGCTGGATTTATTGTTATGATCCTGAAACTAAGAGACAGTCTGCTGTCTGGGTGTTTCCTTCCGAGGAGTTGCCAAGTAAAGTGAAGAGAGGTGGAAGCGTGGGAAAAAGTTGATGGCCTCGTTCTTCGGAAGAACAGGTCATTACGCAACAATTGTTTTAGAGGATCGAAAAACAGTTACTGCAGAGAGGTACACTAACAATTGTTTGCCACTTGTCTTGGAAAAAGTTCGGGAGAAACGACCTCGCAGTAGGATCCTTCTTCATCACGACAACGCCTCGTCGTACACCGCCAAGCAAACAATCGACTACTTGGCGACGTGGAATTACTGAGTCACCCGCCCTACAGCCCCGACCTCGCACCTTGCGATTTTTTGACGTCGAGGAAGCAGTGGCTGCGTTTCAAAATGCCGTCGAAGAGGCCCCTAAGGAGGAGTGGGCAAAGTGCTTTTCTCAGTGGTTCTATCGGATGCAGCGATGTACTGATGTAAATGGCCAGTATTTTGAAAAGATATAATAAAACTAATAACTTGCTAGTTTGGTCAGTTTTTGATTTTCTAAGAACTGGGACATCTACAACACGGGATTAATAATGTTTGTTTGTATGCTACATCGGAAACATTTTATTTGTTTTGGTACACGTTGAAGAACTATTTTTGCAAGTATTTAAGTTACCTAAATTGCATGTTTTTACCAAACAATAGAGCTTAAAATTATGAATCCGATGAAAAAAAATGACTTGTTCAACAAGTAATATTTTCCAAACACAAATCTGTTCTATGAACGAGTCACGAAAACTATTAAAGTAGTATTGAACAACAGTAAGTAATCAATGAGATAAGGACAAAAAAAAATACAAACAGCGCATTATGGTTTGCTGAAATTTATTATTGTAATTACAGCAAGTTCAGACCGACTCATCCACTTATATGAGAATCACTAAGACGTAGGTGCGGTGTCCCGGCGACACGCGCGGTCCGCGGCGCTGCGACGTGTCTGACACGCGCTCGGCGTGCGGCCCAAGACTCACGATATCGATACAAAAATAAATTAAACATATGTAGTAGCCACGGTGCAGGGTGTCGCCATTATTATCTCTATATAAAACGTTGTTACAGTTCGACGCAGATCACCATATTTACATCGCGTTGCTTCTGAAACAAACAGGGAATGGTATACTAACCGAAACATTTCTAGGCCGTTTTAGAAACTTTCGGGGAAAAGATACCAGACCTTGGGATATGTTGCACTTCCGCGATTTGTCATCGAATAATTAAGAGGGAATAGGGCCTGCGAGGAATTTGAAAAATAGATATTTGTAGAAACTATTGCCGTCGTCTTACCTCAATTCTGCCCCCGTAGAGTGCGATAGGGACAGCTACAGCTCAGACCGATTATATCACAAAAAAAATAGCGAGATTGACGTTTCGTATTCCCCTTTTTCTCCTTGAAAACTGAGCTGACTCAATTATTTTTTACATTTAAATATTAAGAAAGAGTGTGTCTAGGTTCCCATCATTTACTTTTATGTTAAAAACTTTTCGAATTTGTCTGGTAGTCCTCTAATCGCGGCGGTAAAATGGGGCATTTTTGTAATTTTTGGAGGGTCATATTTTCTTTACCTATAAGTTGCTGAAAAAAAGGAAATAACAGGGACGCCGGACGTGTCTACAGCAGACCTTGATTTTATAAAAAAAAAAATGTTATAGAGGCATTATTAAGGAAGAAAAAAGGGTATTACACTTTTATGGAGAATCGCATGCCCTGTTTCCTCTTAAGGGCGCGTTTGCAAATCGAACCAAGTTCTGCTGTTTTTCGGTTCATTTTGTGACAAAACTAAACCGAATTTTATATAACTAATAACTACCACATATAGATTGGTTCTTCATCTTCAAATTATGGGAACTTTTGTATTCAAAATTATAGTTTTTTATATTGTAAAAACGATCTTCCGTTGCCATTTTCCACAAAATTAACGATACTGGGTTGAGTTTCAGTACAGTTTTTATTCTATTATCAACATATTTTGAGATTTCTAAAAATACTGTAAGTAGGCAAACATACTCATTTCTAAAACTTAGTAAAAACAATGTTTCAAAATGTCACAAATAGTCGCAAAAAAAATTAAAACCAAAACTAACTTTTTCACATATTTTGCTATTACGGATGAATCTTAAGGGATTGCATTAAGGGTTATTTTATTTCTGTTCCTGTTTTGATTTATTGCACAAACATTTCGAAAGAAACCTCAGTCTGCGCTCGGCCGCTGTCGTGAGTGGACCCTGTGTTGCTTGTTTGCAGCGGTTCGTGTGGAAAAAGATCGCTGTACAAATACAAAATATTCTATAAACCAAATTTGATACTTGATATTGTGGTAAGATAATTTTTATAATCACACATTTTATTTCGGTAAAAGTAAGTAAGGTTTATAAATGCCTATTCGTCTGGGACTTGATGGAGTGCCCTGAAGGTGTACTTCGGTGACTGTTACTTGAACTCCTCAACGAGTAGAACTAGGTCTGCCGAGTTTGGGCTCGTTTTGTTAGTTATGATGAGACCTCACCACCGAACTTGATGGAGTGACTTGTAGGTGTACTTTGATGACTGCTACTGGTACTCCTCAACGAGTACAACTAGGTGTGCCGAGTTTGGGCTCGTTTTGTTAGTTATGATGAGACCTTACCTCCGGACTTGATGGAGTGACCTGAATTCCGGTGACTGATACTGGAATCTAGAACTCCTCAACGAGTAGAACTAAGTCTGCCGAGTTTCTTCTGATCTTGTTTGTAAGGTATCATCATAACTTACAAAACGAGCCCAAACTCGGCACGTCTAATTCTACTAGTTGAGAAGTACCTACCAGTAGCAGTCACCGAAGTACACCTTCAGGTCACTCCATCAAATCCGGAGGTAAGGTCTCGTCAGAACTAACAAAACGAGCCCAAACTCGGCATACATAGTTCTACTCGTTGAAGAGTTCCAGTGGCAGTCACCGAAGTACACCTTCAGGTCACTCCATCTCGTCCAAAGGTAAGGTCTCGTCATAACTAACAAAACGAGTCCAAACTCGGCACACCTAGATCTACTCGTCGAGGAGTACCAGTAGCAGTCACCGAAGTACACCATCAGGTCACTCCATCAAGTCCGGAGGTAAGGTCTTGTCATAACTATCAAAACGAGCCCAAACTCGGCACTTCTAATTCTACTAGTCGAGGAGTACCAGTAGCAGTCACCGAAGTACACCTTCAGGTCACTCCATCAAGTCCGGAGGTAAGGTCTCGTCATAACTATCAAAACGAGCCCAAACTCGGCACACCTAGTTCTACTCGTTGAGGAGTTCCAGTGGCAGTCACCGAAGTACACCTTCAGGTCACTCCATCAAATCCGGAGGTAAGGTCTCGTCATAACTAACAAAACGAGCCCAAACTCGGCATACATAGTTCTACTCGTTGAAGAGTTCCAGTGGCAGTCACCGAAGTACACCTTCAGGTCACTTCATCTCGTCCAAAGGTAAGGTCTCGTCAGAACTAACAAAACGAGCCCAAACTCGGCATACATAGTTCTACTCGTTGAAGAGTTCCAGTGGCAGTCACCGAAGTACACCTTCAGGTCACTCCATCTCGTCCAAAGGTAAGGTCTCGTCATAACTAACAAAACGAGTCCAAACTCGGCACACCTAGGTCTACTCATCGAGGAGTACCAGTAGCAGTCACCGAAGTACACCATCAGGTCACTCTATCAAGTCCGGAGGTAAGGTCTCGTCATAACTATCAAAACGAGCCCAAACTCGGCACACCTAGTTCTACTCGTTGAGGAGTTCCAGTGGCAGTCACCGAAGTACACCATCAGGTCACTCCATCTCGTCCAAAGGTAAGGTCTCGTCATAACTAACAAAACGAGCCCAAACTCGGCACACCTAGGTCTACTCGTCGAGGGGTACCAGTAGCAGTCACCGAAGTACACCTTCAGGTTACTCCATCAAGTCCGGAGGTAAGGTCTTGTCATAACTATCAAAGCGAGCCCAAACTCGGCACATCTAATTCTACTAGTCGAGGAGTACCAGTAGCAGTCACTGAAGTACACCTTCAGGTCACTCCATCAAGTCCGGAGGTAAAGTCTCATCATGACTAACAAAACTTTCCCAAAGTTCACAGCCCACATCTTTCTATTAGAAGAGGGCTTCCAGTGCCTCCTAGCAGTCACTGAATTATGTATTTGTATCTAAGTATTATTTAGTAAAAATACAAACAACAATACAAAATACTTTTTGTAGATATGCCTATGTATTATAAAGAATATAGAGAAAAAAAAACTTTCAAAGTACCAAAATTAGTTCACTTGACTACTATTCCCGCAACTAACCGAGCGTACACTTTTTATTACGTGTATTATCATCAGAAAAATTCTTACCAAGAGTATTCACACGAACATAACACTCACCCAATATAAGCAAGTCAGTCAACGTAGCACACGGCGAGCTAGCTTGTTAGTTTTACCCAAAACTAGAACTAACTATGGCCAAATAATGCTTACTTTTGAAGGATTTTATACAAAATACCCTCTAGCATAAGAAATCTACACTCGTTCAATGCATTTAAAACTCAACTTGGTCAGTATATAATTGCAGATCGATCACTTTTGGAGAAATAAAAGCATTGTATGGGTATCTAGTTTGTAACTGATGACTACGAACTTTGTGTAATTTATGTATGTTTTAGTGTTGTTCTCAAGTAAGTGATATGTGTATGTCTTTATTGGGAATAAGTTTCTTTAAACCTAAACCTAATAATCAGCGGTCCAGCGGTCGGTTTCATTCATGACAGTTATAATCTTAACCGAAATATAAGTGTGGGTACTTGTATGTGTATCGGGGTACAGTGTGTACGCGTACCTGGGCATGGCGCACATCTCGCAGGCGTCGTTATGCGGCGCGTTGTGGAACGTGCACAGCGGACACGTCCACACGCCGGCCGCGCCGCCCTCCGCGCCCAGCAGCATGCTGCAACATGAACACAATACTCACTAACCGGCCACGTGCGGGGGTTTTGTAGTCGAGATGAATATTTACGCATGCACAATATTAATTTTTATCACCAGCAAAAAATAAACTTGTATACTGGTATTTCTCAAAGAAACTGAAAATCAAATTTACTTCAGCGGTTGTAGCCGAATATCCTATAATATATCAAATTCAAATTCAAAAGTCATTTATTCAAACTAGGCTGAAAATCAGCACTTTTCGAACGTCAAAATTACATAAGACAGTCCCCCAAAAACGCCCGCCCTTCACCACTTCCTAGTGCTTTAGCTGGGAAGAAGAAGTGGCGCAACAAACTCCCCAGCAGCACAGCTGTCTGAATAGTTAGAAAAACATGATTCTATACAATAGTAATAATTTACTTTGCGCAACACAAAACATTAAATTAAATCATTTTCTATATATCATAAACTAAACGACGAAAAGGGGATTGAAGAGGAGCCTGGCATACCTACTGTTCCGCCATTTTGTTGTTTTAACGTTCAAAGTTGATCACATGACATCCATATCAACTTTGAACGTCAATATCTCGGAAACGTAACACTACGGGTCTTATGTTTTCTGCTTTTATTTATAATCAAAGGTTTTCTGTTTGCATTGATGTCAGCTATCATTTTTTTAAGGTTTCAAGCGTGGCCGCCGTTTTTCAAACCCTTTATATCCCCTTTATATTATTATTTCTTCAAAAGTTTTAATTTAAGGTTTTTCATTGAAAGTATTATAAGTATAAGTTCTACCAACTTAATTTTTTTCAGAATTTTCCAATGTATAAATATAGCTAAAAATTTTGAAGGTGGGGAGGAAGGGCATGTCTTATACCAACTATTGGCTTAAATAAAAAAGTGACTTTGAGACATTGTAATGATTTCAATAATGGATTCCAGCAACAACCCACGCGCTTAAGTGTCATGGTTTTTGACAATGAAATGAAATGAAATGAGATGTAAATCTCAAAATATTATAAGACAAAGTTGCTTTTACCGTTTGTCTGTATGTCCGCGTTATTCTTCTTAAATACGCAACGGATTTTGATGACGTTTTCAACATCATTTAGAGAATGTATTTCGGAAGGTTTATATATATATATATGTCACCGCGAAAGCGGCTACCTGTAAAGATTATAACATAATCTTTTGCGTAACTACTTATTATAATTGTTATTCACCATAAAGTCTTTGATCCTGCCCTCTATGGGTAACTGTGGAATACTGTTACAGCCATTCGCGTGCATTTGTGAACGTTATTGATTCCTTGGCGATCAAACGCCATCTATTACCCACTTTGTGAACTCAGTCAATATACTGTGAGTCAACTGGAACTGTGAGAAACTTACTAACTTCGATGTTTGGGCAAAAACTAAAGTTAAAATTAAAAGGGAACATTTATTTAATGATTTATGGGTTTTTAGTCATATTAACAAGTGGTCATTTGGCATAGTAAATTTGTTTATGACAAAGCGGTACCTGAGATGGCGCGGTTTGCGAATATTATGATCAATAACTGAATGTAATAATTTAATACTAGAACTAAATAAGTTTCAATAATAGAAAACCAACTATAAAATAATAAGATTATTTTACACTGCAATTCACTAATGAATACCTGTTGTTTGATAAAATTCCTTGAATCACAGGAAGTGTTGTCAAAGGAGCAATAGTAAAGTTGTAGAAAGTAATGAAGCTTCTAATTCAACTTTAATCTGAATAACCCTTGTATTTGTGAATATTAGCATTGTTTAATTATAAAAGAATTAACTGATAAGCATTTTAGCATTATTTGTAAGTTTTATTGAACAAAATTAGTAATAAGATATTGTATTGAAATTCGGGGTACGTCGCCCGACTTTGACAAAAGAGGGGCGCACTGAATGGCGTGTGTGGGTAATAAACATGAAAAGGAAAGTTGTGTCAGAAAGGACTGAGATTGTAATTGTTGAACAAATAACCACTGTAATATAATGTTTTGATTTAAAAGAGTGTCCATGGAGTTTCTAGCCCGTTCTTCTCCATCAGGAACCTACTTCGTTTGGAATGGGCGACTAGCTTAAAAAAATAACTCTGAATGACTCCTTGATAAGTGATAACTCAAAAGTGCCTGTAAATGTTATAATTGAAATAAATGCTTTGAGTTTGAGTTAAGAGTTGTGTGTGATTGAAAACCAACTACCTATTCTACTATCAACGAAGAATTACACCGGAGACTGGTCAGAAACGGCACAGGATAGATACCCCGTCGTGTTATAGATAATTCTTTTATATCAAACGTTAAACTAGTACTCAAACTTGACGTTTTATCAAATCGTGAAAAAGGAACGTTTTTGAGCGCTTATATGGCGTGCGTTGACTAAACAGTAACATATAGATATAATTTATGTTCTAATGGATTGTTTGTCTTAACAAAATCAACAGAAAAGTCCACTATTGCATATATCTATCTTCAAAGGATGACCAACAGTAACTATTTTTATCTTAAAGAATGTCAGTAATAATTAAAATTGTTTTTTCCGAAGCTATTTTGACCAGTAGGTATATTATTAATCCTTATCGAAATATGATCTCTTGAAATATGTTATTAAAATTGGCCATTTAATTATTTATTTATTTATTTACTATCACCACTTAAATTTGTTTTTACAGGTAGGAACCCAATACAACAATGTAGTCACAATTTTCACACTCAGAGACGTTACACAAAAACCGATTAAACACCACCACCAACAAAAATGAAGTCTTTTTAAACTGTCCTCTTTTGACCGGGTCCAAATTTATATCTCTGTTAACATGGATAATCAATTAACAAGTCCCAAGTAACGAGTCCGAGTACTGACACTAGTTATACAGAGTAAAATATGTTAAGTGTCACCCTCTGGAATTCCGCCAATGAGCATGTAAAGATATCCACTTGCAGAGAGACGCTGTTGAGTATCTTTATTGCCCGCCCCACTGATGCAAACTTTAACAAGTTTGTACGGGCCCACGGGACTTTAAACAGCCTCTCTCTCGGCCCTTGCCGCAGTCTACTGTGTGGAACGAGCAATCCCAAAGATTCTAGTAGATTAATTATTAAGATTAACATATGCCTGGACATCACATCATTTAAATGAATACTAAAAAAGATATCACAGATTTAAAAATTACGCGCAGCAAAATAATTATAACTAACGGCGTGGCGCCATGACTGACGGGGGTCAATGAACTTTTCTCGGCTATTAAGGAAGTGTGATTATAGGAAATTAATTTATGAATTGAATGAACAAATATTGATGACTGGCTGAATAACATTGATAATTAAGTATTTGGATGTCCAAACTCCACAAATGGAGAAGGACAAACCATTTTATTCATATATCCAGTTCAACCTAAAAAAACTAGCAAAAGTGAGAATTATACAATAGACCACTTTTGTTTTTTAAGTTGTAAGGCCTGTTCACACGGCGATGATAATTTTGTTACTGTATAATTTGGGATCATTCGGCAGTTTCTGGGCAATTTCATACTACATTTTGTTTTTAACCATTTGAACATTGGAATGTTGACATGTGATCCTAATTTTTTTATCATAATGACAGCGCCGTGTAAATAGCCGCTAATGATGTGCGAAAGCGGATATCTCAATTGATACTTTTTTTTGTATCTTCGATCGACTGTAATACAAATTAAGGTAAAGAACATCAGACATCAATTAAAACAAGCATTCATTATTATTTAGGAATTAATGAATCAATAAAATGCGCCGATCCCAGCGTGGTTTAACCAGACTCGATAAATCGAATGAACCCCAAGATTTGCTTGCTGATTTTGATAGCCCCTGGAGCCTCATGTTTCATGGTGCTACAGAGGCCATTGCATATCAGGGGGTAGACCGGGTGGCGCGGTCATGGTACGGAAGACGTGCCCTCAGGATAGGAAAGGATTTACGAGCCGTACCGGATATGCATCCTTGAGTAGACAATGGACTAGTGGAGAGACGGGTGATATTTATCAATAGATGGGCATCCTTTCACGGCGTCCCGTCGCCACTAGTTGGGTGTCAATCTTCGCCTGTGAATCCTTTGGCGGAGTTACGCTGCTTTCTAGGCTCTTTTCTATCTTACTGCTGCGCTGTGTTACAGTTTACTGTTTTCTGTGTCTTCATCAGAGGGTTCATTGTCCGTTTCAGGTTTCTTGTATATCTCGCTGGCCGTCTTCTTGATCTTGTATCGGTCTTCAGCCGTGTCCATCCAAAAGTTGATTTCCTTATCGAAGTGCGTCATATCCTGTTTAAGGTTGTCGTTCCATGTGTAAATTGGTCGACCTACTTTCTTGGATCTGGCCTTGTACTGCATTGCTGCATGTAACAGGTGTAGTTTGCCGCGTCTGTGAACTTGTGTGATAGCACATCCTGTGGTTATTGATGCGTTTGGTTACTGTTTTTCCGTATAAAATTTCATACATTTTCTTTTGTCTTGGTTTATTCCTAGCGTGGTTAATCAAGTTTCTCATGATAACTCTCTCATATCTTCTCAGTCTTGATCTGTTAGCTTTGGTGGTTGTCAATACTTTCAAACCGTATATCATACAGGTATGATTACCATTCTATACATGAGTCTGGCTAGTTGCCAGTCCATCTTTGAGTTTTCTATGAATGGTAATAATGTATATGGGTTTCTAGTGGCCTATTCGCATCGTTTTCTAATTGTGCTTATCCTGCTTAGTGTAGATGTTATGTATGTGCCTAGGTATCTAATTTCCTCGACTGTAGGTAGATTTAATCCATTCATTGACACGTATGTCAGTTTCTGTGTAGCTATGTGGTCACTAATTAGTATTTTTGCCCATAGAAAAATTAAGTAGCTAGTAGGGGTTTAAAGTAAAGTAAAGTAAAGTAAAAATTCATTTATTTGGAACAGGAACAAGTACATAAGTAAACAAATGTAAACGATGACAACTGCAAAAGTTAAAAACTGTGGCGCAGCTGCCAGCGCCCGTCTCCTAGCGAGAGGATAAGTGTTCCAGAATAGATAAAATGAACTTAACAATAACAAATTAGGGTAAGAGAATTAGAAATAAAGAAAATACAAATCTGATATCTTGGGATATATGCCGTGAGTGTGCGTAAGTGAGTGAGGGTGAGGGGTTTAATATGGTATACGATTCCTTCTAACCCTTCTAGGTCATTTGTAATGAAGATGAGGTCGTCCGCGAATGATAGCACTAGAGGGAATGAGATTTCTTCTTCGAGTGTTCTAAGGACCTCATCCATGACCAGTGTAAAAAGGCTAGAGGATAATGGGCAACCTTGTTTGACTCCCTTTCCTTTTAAGATCCAGCTACTGTCCACACCATTTAATATGTGTTCGTTCGTTCATGCACCTTGAATATCCTGTTGGTTAATGTTTTGTTGGTTCGTTCGGTCGGCATTGTCAAAAGCTTTTTCTATGTTCAGAGCGAGTACATAAATTATTTTCCTGCACGCCATTCTTCATCCCGCTCCCTTCACAGCGGAAATATGTGGACATCTGTAGATGTGTTGTTTAAAAAGGCCGCTTGGTTGTTGCCCAATTCTTTTATTAATTCGTCAATCTTTTTTTTTAGTACCTAGGAAGCGTATATTCTGTAACCCGTTTTTCAAACTGATATTTGGCGATAATCTTTTGTATCTTTAGAGTAAGTTTTTTTCGGAATAGGTACCTGCGTTGTGTCTAGCCATGTGTCGGATGCTTCATTCTGTGTACAGGCTTGTTCATATGTTTGGCGTCACCAAACATATGAACAAAGCCTGGGCTTCCTGTAATATTTGTGGCATCGCTTTGTAGAGCTCGATTACCACTTGGTCTGTTCCTGGGGCTGGCACGTTACGCATGCTGTTAATGATTCCCATTACGTCATCCACCGTCCTTCATTTTGCGTGGCTGTTAAAGGCTTTGTACATCGCACACGTCTCCACAGAGTAGGCAACTCGTTCATGCGCTTTTACAACAAACTTCCCATTGATATTCGAAACTTACCCATTAAACGATTTAAAAGCTGTATTAACACCAAACTTTGTAAAAAAGGGTACTATAAAATTTCAGACTATTTAGAAGATAAAAAAGCGTGGGATTGAGCTGCTCGTTCTGCTAAGCCTAGTGATAAAACCATAAAATTTGACATTTTAAAAATCAAGGTTTCCTGGGCTGCCGCTTCTAAAACTCCAGTTATGTAGCTCCATGGTATGTTGATGCTTTCATCCGCTGAGCTGATTCCAATGTTTTAAGTTTTTTTGTTATGCGTGTTTGGTTTTTTGTGTTGTAATAAATAAAAATTTGTAATAAATAAAAATTCCAAAGTGCGAGGTCGGGGCTATAGGGCCAGTAATTCCACGTCTGACGTCGCCAAGTAGTCGATTGTTTGCTTGGCGGTGTACGAGGCGTTGTCGTGGTGAATGAGGATCCTACTGCGAGGTCGTTTCTCCCGAACTTTTTCCAAGACAAGTGGCGAACAATTGTTAGTGTACCTCTCTGCAGCAACTGTTTTGCGATCCTCTAAAACCATTGTTGCGTAATGACCTGTTCTTCCGAAGAACGAGGCCATCAACTTTTTTCCCACGCTTCCACCTCTCTTCACTTTACTTGGCAACTCCTCGGAAGGAAACACCCAGACAGCAGACTGTCTCTTAGTTTCAGGATCATAACAATAAATCCAGCTTTCGTTACCCGTAAGTATGTCGAACACAGCATTTGAGTCACCTCCGTTAAATCTTTGAACCATTTCACGACACCAATCAACACGACGGAATTTTTTAAATTATGAGGTATCCACCGGGCACAAAGCTTCCTGACCGCTAAATGTTCAAAAAGGATTTTGTGCACTTGACTCATACCGATGCCTAAGCTTGTCCGAATCTGCTGCTAAGTCAGTCTTTTGTCAGTCTCTATCATACGCCGCACAACACTGATGTTATCTTCAGTCGTCGCCGTAGAACGCCGTCCCTCACGAATTTGTGTTGAGTAAACCAGTTGTAAACAGTGGCACGAGATGGGGCTTTATCGTGAAAAGCCAATCGAAGCCTCTCTGTTGAGCGGACTATAGAAAGAGCTAGCTTGTGTGGAGTTGGAGTGGCTTGTTGTATTGAGCGTGTACCGGCCTCCGTCATCGATTTATGATTGCTTTGAGAGTATCATGGATGATGTGTTACAAAAACTTTGTAAATTAGGAAAAAATATAATTGTATGTGGGGATTTTAATGTCAATTTATTAGAGGACTCATCGATGATCCTAAAATTAAAAAAATATTTCAGTCATATAACCTTAATCATTTATTTTTGGGAGCCTACTAGAATAACCGCCACCTCAGGTACATGTTTAGATAATATATTTACTGACATATTACCTATAAGTAAAAAAATTATAAGTCAACTGGATTCTGACCACTGTGGATAGCTGATTACATTTAGCAAACAAGATAAAAAAAACTGGCGAAGAGATATATCACTGTAGTGCCAAAAACTGCAGGTTGAGAGTTTTAAAAACAAACTCAATAGTAAATTACCCTACTTGCCTTATTGTAATAATCCTAATGAACTGTACAATTCCTTTTTTGCCATGTATTGTACAGAATTTAACTCAACATTTATACCAAAGCAGATCTCAGTTAATGGTTCTGCAATTTTCAGTGAACGGGCTACTAAAGGGATATTTAAGAGTAGAATCAAATTCTTTGAACTGTATGAACAAAGAAAGTACAATAAAAGTAAAGATTTTTATCAATATGTTAAGAACTATTCCAAATTATTTAAACAAGTTTGTAGTGAAGCTAAATGTCGATATTTAAGCTCAAAAATTAAAAATAGTCAAAAAAAAATACAAAGGACTTGGGAAATTATAAACAATGAGACTGGAAGAGACAGCCAAGCATATTATAAGTTGGGGGATTACATCGCTGATAAAAATGCTTGGCTCAACGCTGGTCCTGCTCCACAAGCATAAACTAATTGATTAGCATTTGAAAATACCGTTGGAGCTGCTGAAGATTTTAAAAACTATTTTTGCATTGTATAAATTCAATGTCTTAGCATTGTATAATTGCATGGCACACGTGTGGGCACCATGTACCGACTATAAAGCTACCATTTAGGTACTGAGTATGTCTTTCATTGACTTGAATGTGCCCTGGCGGCTGAGAGTATGTCATGCTCACTCTAATGTCTCGCTGGCGGTGGCGTGTGTGTTGGATCATTTAGCTCCCTTCAAAATGGTTGAGCTGAATGGTGCTAATCCATGCGTCATGTTCGTGAACGGGCGCCGTCAGTAGGGACTGGTCATCTCTTAGCTGCCACGGCGATTTTAATTTAATTTATATTTTTATTTCTAACGGACGCTTTTAATGTTTTGCATCGTTCTCACATGTATAACTTCAACTTGAATGATGTAACCAATATTATGTAACCATCTTATTTTATTTAAAAGAGTGTCCGTGGAGTTTCTTGCCCGTTCTTCTCCATAGGTACCTACTACGCTTTGGAATGGGCGACTAGCTTCATATTTCTGACTGACCGACCCCTTGACTATTCAAAAGTGCCTGTAACTGGTTTATTTGAAATAAATGCTTTGAGTTTGAGTTTGAGTTTGACAGAAAGCGTAGTTGTGAATACAGCCTTAATTTTAACAATACAATTATTAAAAAGGATTTAGAAGTAGCCTCAGTTTTTGAAAATTTCTTTGTAGATATTCCAGTCTCAACCACAAAATCTTTAAATTCTTCACCCACTGTTGCAGTCCCTATTGAAAGAAAATGTTGATAATTGTAACCATGAATTTAATTTGTGGGGAAATTCCGTAGCGGTTGCAAAATGCATAATCAACACTGTAGTGCCTGAATTAGCAATTATCTTTAATAAATGTATTGACTGTGGTGTAATTCCTGACTTAATGAAGCAAGTTCGTCATGCTCCCTTAGATGTCACTGCTTGCGGTAGCGTCGGGGAACGGGTTGCCTCCTTCCCTCAAATGTCTATGGCGAGGGGGGATGGCTTTGCTTTATGCTCGTGAACGGGTGCTGCTTGTGGTGACTGGTCGTCTTGCTGACCATGGTTTTTGTTGTTGTTATTAGTAATTAACTGTTTATTTAGGCTTTCATTCGGGTATTAAGTTCTTTTTACTTTTTTTTTGTTGGTATATTGGCGTGTGCTAGGTGACATATAGAACATAATTTAATTTAATGTTTTGTGTTGTGTAAAGTAAATTATTTTGCATAAGTACTATTGTATAGAATCATGTTTTTCTAACTATTCAGACAGCTGTGCTGCTGGGGAGTTTGTTGCGCCACTTCTTCTTCCCAGCTAAAGCACTAGGAAGTGGTGAAGGGCGGGCGTTTTTGGGGGACTGTCTTATGTAATTTTGACGTTCGAAAAGTGCTGATTTTCAGCCTAGTTTGAATAAATGACTTTTGAATTACGACTTCAAACTCATTTGAAGTCTACATAACTTTCTTGTTGACTTAAATTAAATGACATCGAAAGTCATAAAAAATCATTGCACGAAAATTTTCTCGCGCTAAATTCATGCTGACGTGACACAGACAATTATCAATTTGCTGCCAAATCGTTAATAAATGACAAATTAATAAAATACAAACAAAATAATATTGGTAGAGTTCCATTTTCAAAATATGAACTCATATTTTTATTATATTGTTGGCTAGGTCTAAAAACTTTCAGTGTCGCCCTCGTAATCCAATTGGGATTTCTGCGTGCCCTTAGACCATGTTATCCTGCATGATGATCTCACTTTTGATTCTCGCTTATCCATTTACCTTTCCCCATTGTAGTTAGAATATTCATGATGTAGATTTTGGTGAATCAGCCCGTTGCGTTGCGAATTGTCTAGAAATATGAGCGTTAAAGTCGCCTAAGATAACTAGAGTACATTTCATTGGTTTTTGTCTAATCAAGTTTAATTTGATCGTTCGTCGTTGTATTGTCGGTCATTATATTGTTGTATTGTTCATCGACCATCATGACCCTGCTGTCATAATGCTGGTCTGTGTATAATATATGTATGATTCCGGGTGCTGAATCGCCGGCAAGTGAATACACCAGTATGTGCCATTATTATGTCTTCTCCTCCCCAGAACGTCTCGTTAAACTGCGCGGTTATGTATTTTGTTATTATTTGTTCCTATGAAATCTTGCTGTTAGGAAGAAACTAGAAAGTTATTTATAAGTGCTAAGCAAATTCTGGCGTCTCCTCGGTATGTTGAAACATAGGTAGCGAGGTCTCGGTAGACAGACACGTGGTCGAACATCATCCCCATTATGTTATTTATTTAATGGGCTTTTGCCCTAACAGGCAGTTACCATCTTTTGGCATGTGCGCCATTATATTATCTACTTTTGTTTGGATACTAAAGTGGGTTTCGTTTCGAGGGATACAAAACTTTGACAGGGCTGCGGGTTGCCCGGAGATTTATTATTGCTTCTTAGTTTTTTTGTAGCAATGGATCTTGTGATGCAGACTAAGATTTCAGGGTCAAGTTTTTATTTTTTGTTGAGTGGGCCACTCATGCGCCTTCCGTCGCCAGAAACGTGAGTTAAGTACTACAGCGACCGAAACCCTACGCGCGCATAATAAACCTTGATTAATGGCTGTCAAAAGTTATATTTGTTGAAGGAACGTAAAGTAATCTTTTTGAGAGGCTGACTAAGAAAGCTTGATGATATAATCCTCAGCATGCAAGAGGTAAGAACTCTGGTCAAAATAAGAAGTTTTATGGGAAAATACTTTTCGCACTAAATCTAAAGCGATAGTGTAATTTTGTTAGAACCATTTTGTACATTAGTTTAACTTGCCATGATATATTTTATATGCACATATGAGCTTATAACATTCGCTTAGAAAATAATATTAAAAAAAATGAATGTGCGCTTGACATCGAACGCCAGTCACTTCACCACTGACAATGCGCGCTCGCGATGTTGTCCCTTAATCTATTAAATAAAATAACGATTTTGCAAAGGGAAGCAACACCCTGTAGGATATGGAAAGATCTCACCAGATTATCTTGGGTTCCTTGGCTCGCCTGAGATTAGGAACGCTCGTAGGTAGGCACCTTAATTTAGCACTATTTTAATGTATTTATTTGGCGGTTAGTAAAGTCACAGAAGTATCAAAACAAAGAATCACTGTTCGATTTCGCCGGCAAGCGCCACGCCACATGTGCAAACAAGGCTAGCTGCAATTTTTTTTTTTTGAGACTTACCTCGTTCCTGGGACGACCGCGCTCTTTTACGTCCTTCATTAATATTTAGGAAATAATAATTGTTATTATTGTGACATACATTTTCTAAAGTATAAATTACAAAATGATTTGTCAGACTGATTAATCAAACTCAAACTCAACTCAAAGCATTTATTTCAATTAAACCATTTACAGGCACTTTTGAATTGTCAAGAAGTCGGTCAGTCAGAAATATGAAGCTAGTTTCCCATTCCAAAGCATAGTAGGTACCTATGGAGAAGAACGGGCAAGAAACTCCACGGACACTCTTTTAAATCAAAAATTCGATACAAAATATTGGTTACAACATTCATGTTGAAATTATGCATGTGAGAACAATGTAGAAAGACGTGCACGTTTGTAAAAGCGTCCGTAATCAAAATTTTTAAATAAGCCATGGTAGCTAAGAGATAAAGAAAGAAAGAAAGAATAATATTTATTTGGACACAGTTCGTGAAACACATAAAACAAAAATAAAAAGTGAAAATAATCATTGTGTGCCTCACGGCTGCGCCAAGGAGGTTCATTTCAGCATTAATGCCCGACAAATGCTGTGTGACGCTGGTTTTCTAGTGAACCCTTATGGACAAGTGACGGGGAGTACCAACAGCTTCAACATACCTAATACATAATGTTTATACCTCTAAATAAATAAATAAACTACTTATGGTCTATTTAAATAATTGTTTCGAATTAATGTTATTTCCACTTAAACAAACATCAACTTTATGAAAGTGTAAACTAAATTGATTTTAGACTGACTAGTACTGTTGAAAATGTCATAAAAAATAATATGAAGTTGTAGCGCAAACTGAACCCTATGAGTAGGTATTACAGTTGTTTTTCCTAAAACTCGTATTTGCTTACATGTTTGGCAAACAAATTGCGAACGCAGATTAGTATGCAAACGTGAATTAAATCCAAAGAAAAAACAACAGGAACTGTCCAAGCAAAAACCTATTCTTAGCGATGAGCTAAATAGTGCACCGTCCGTGCACTCACAAAGCGCAACAGGCCGCCGACCGCGGCGGACAGATACACTGACTGTTATTTAGTTATAAGACAAGAAAAATTAATGTAGGGTGGTTGAATAAAAAATACGAATGGATTAATAATAATAAAATAGTGAAGAAAGTGTTATAAGAAAGCGAAGGACCTATAACAATAGATGAAATAGATACACTGTAAATAAAAGAAGGTAAGCGTCATTTATTTCGATAATTTTGTTTGCTTATCGTTTTTGTTAGTCTCGTGTTAGTGTAAAATAACTTATTTATGCTCCTTTCCGTTTTTCTAGCTGTGAATTTTCGAATGATGCCACCCTGTGTACACAAAAACAAAAGCATCGTCTCCGGCAATCTTTGGCCAAGATTTTATTGGTAAAAAGAAAAGGGTGTATGCTACGATCTCGATTTCAATTTCGATTTGATGACCAGTCCCAACTGACGGCGCCCGTTCACGACGTGACGCATGGATCAGCACCATTCAGCTCAACCATTTTGAAGGGAGCTAAATGATCCAACACACGCGCCACCATCAGCGACACATCTGAGTGAGCAGGACATAGGTACTCACAGCCGCCAGGGCACATTCAAGTCAATGAAAGACATATTACCCGGTAAATGGTAGCTCTTTAGTACATAGTACTCACACCTATGCTATGCAATTATATAATACAAAGGAGATTGAGTTTATACAATACAAAGATAGTCTTACAATCTTCAGCACCTCCAACAGGTTTTTTTTTTAATGTTATTCAATTAGTTGTGGTTGTGGAGCAGGACCAGCAATGAGCCAAGCATTTTTATCAATTATGTAATCCCCCAACTTATAATATGCCTGCCTAAATAGTGTGCGTTTTATACAAGATTTGAATTTCGTCTCATTCAGTTGAAGTATGTGGGGAGGAATTATATTGTAACATTTTAAACAGTACCCCATGAAAGATGAGTCTACTTTAGCCAGTCTGAAACCAGGTTGAACTAATAGATCCCTATTTCTTGTACCTACTATAATTATGTCTATCACCTCTTTTACTAAAAAGATGTAAATCGAGTCGAGCGTGATCCCCAGGAAAACAGTTTTATCGACAAATTCTAGTTTCTCTTGATTCAATACTATCTCACAATTACTACTTTTAACATTTGGTAAAGAAAATTGTATGCACTTAGTTTTTTTCCCATTTAATACTAAATTATTAGCAGAGAACCAGTTTTCGACGTGCAGTAGGGCGTTATTTAAAGATAAAGATCATTTATGTGTTCAAAACATGAGTATACATATACACACACATGGCATGCATAGGGAATGCAATCCGGACTATCCGTAAACTGAAAAATCCGAATATCCGCAATATTTTTGACGACTTATAAATCCGGATTTGTAAACCGAATCCAGATTTTTCCAATAATAAGAAATTGTACCAAATAAATCGAAACGCACGAGTTTCTTGCGCTTTTCGGTAGATCGTGCTGTTCGTGCGTCCAGCGATTGCCGAGTCTCTCGGCTCTGGGGAGCGAGCGGGGTGTGGGGTGCGGGACGTGGGTCGAGGGCACATCCATTGCACGCCACGCCTCTTTACCCGGTCTTGGGCCGTTCCTGCATCCAACTCTTGCCTGTTACTTTGACTGGGTTGTCTATCCACCTGGCTGGTGGCCTGCCTACGGTCCCATGGCCGGTTTTGGGTCTCTGCTGTAACACCTTATCCCATCTATCACCAAACCTGCCCATTTCCACTTCTTCCACGCTACCGCCAGGACTATGTCGGTTAGCTTCTTTCTTCTTAGGATCTCTGTATTTCTGTTATGATCACGAAGAGAAATCCCCAACATTGCCCTTGCATTGAGTTTTGTGAGTGCCTGCTAAGTGAGACACAATTTTTCAGCCCCATACACCATAACGGGGAGTAATCATTGTTCAAAAGTGCGTCGCTTCAGATTCAGTATGTTGCCCTTGAGCACATCGGACAACTTCCCAAAAGCCCGTCAGCCCAGTTGTATTTGGTGCTTCAGTTCGTGTTCCTTGCTATTTTTGTTCAGGCTGATGGTTTGTCCAAAGTAGACGTACTTTTCCACTTTGTTGATACGCTGGCCCTCAACTTCGATGGTGTCAGTGCACATGAATTTTTTTTTCGAAGTGTTAATCTTCAATCCCACCTTTAGCGACCTATCGTACAGCTCTTCGATCATGTCTTTGAGACAATGTCCGTCAATGTCAGCAAGCACGATTATATACATGACTTGGTGATTACTTGTGACTACACGAAAAACGAAAATATATCGATATCGATGTCTTTCTTTATACCTGTATATTTTGCGTTTTTGTCGTAGTTGGGTTAAATTGTTTAACTTTCTTTACACAAATAATAATCATCATCATCATTTCCGCCGAAAGTCACACATCATCATCATCATCTTGTCTCAAGACGAAAGTCTTTGACCAGTGCGTGTTGCCAGTGATGACCTATGACACGGAAACGTGGTCGCTCACAATGGACCTTATCAGAAGGCTTAAAGTCACACAAAGGGCAATGGAGAGGGCTATGCTTGGAGTTTCCCTACATAATCGAATCAGAAATGAAGAGATCCGCAGGAGAACCAAGGTAACCGACATAGCCCGAATAATTGCCAAAATTAAGTGGCAATGAGCAGGGCACATTGCTCGCAGAACAGATGGTCGATGGGGCCGAAAGGTTCTGTAGTGGCGACCGCGTACCGGAAGACGTAGCGTTGGATAGCCTCCCAAAAGATGGAGCGATGACCTTGCAAAGGCCGCAGGAATCCGCTGGATGCGGGAGGCATAGAATCGGTCGAATCGAAGGCTTTCTCGTAATCCACAAACGCTAAACAGAGAGGCAGGTTATACTCTTCGGTCTTTTGTATAACCTGCCGCTACAATTCAATTATATCACAGTCATGTTTTGCCTTAACGGCGTACAAAATATAAGTAGGTAGGTTATTACATATAATCAAAGAATTATAAATTTACGTTATTGTTTTTTTTTACGTCGTCAACATTTGTAGCACATCTATCTAATCTACCTTAAAAATTAAGGAAGTATCGTCTGCAAATAACACCATTTGTGGTTGATTTTTTAATAAATGGAGTAGATCGTTAATATACACTAAAAAGAGGAGGTCCATTCCTCTTTTTAGTGTATATTAACGATCTACTCCCAATATCGAGCCTTGTGGCAGACCCATTTTTACTTTTAAACCTTGTGAATTGATACCGTTTATTTGAACTTGCTGTTGTCTATCATTTAAATTAGATTTTACTAAATTGAGCGCAAGTTTTCCAAGTCCAATTCCAAGTATAATGTCAATAGGATTGATTTAATTAAGATAATATAGTGTAAAATGTAGTGTATGTATATTCATTCGCAAATCGTTATTTTACTGAACACATGCAATAAGTACCCATTTGGTGACCCCGACTGCAAAATGGAAAAGTTCGACGACGCAGTTAGCGATATAGCTACAGTGACGAAGTGCGAAAAAGAAATTTGCACTACAAGCGAAGACCATTTTGGCGCGCGTGATATATAAATGTAATTTTTAAATGTCTAAAAACAAATAATTGATATAGGTACCTATAAATTTAATTATTATCTGTTGTTAATTTACTAAATGATTTTAATAACAAACTTATTTTTATAAGTCAAACACTGATTTGACTCAACTGTTGTGAATCATACTTGTTTGTTAACGGGTATAAAAGAGCGGAGCCACAGTTGTGTAGTTTAGCGGCCGTGAACATGAGAGAGTACGCCGCAGCGGTATTCCTCGACATGGAAAAGGCATTCGACCGGGTCTGGCACGCCGGCCTAATATATAAGCTCACCCTCACCACAGCGCCCCGTCGTCACAGCGCCCAGCGGTCCAGGTGGTTTCCTCCTTCCTACAGGATAGGTCCATCAAGGTCTCGGTGGAGAACGAGCTCTCCAACGCACGTCCCGTCACCGCGGGGGTGCCACAGGGGAGCTGTGTCTCGCTTGCGCTGTACTCTGTGTACACCGACGACATACCTGCCACGCACACAGCGAAACTAGCGCTGTACGCCGATGACGCCGCGTACATCACCACTTCACTGTCGGCTGACCACGCGGCCATCAAGATGTAGCGCGCCCTGGACGACCTCCCCGACTGGCTCAGCAAATGGAGACTGTCGGTGGGGTGCTTGGACAGGAAACCTCCCCGTGTGCCTGTGGGCTGGAGTTCCCTTATGGATGCGTCCGGGGGGAAGGCCAGTCTCCGGGACGGTGCACCCTGGGGTACGGGCAATGACTCCCCATTAGGTACTTTATGCCTAAGGGGTCTCGTTGCCCGTATGCCAATATCCTGTCGGAGGAACGCTCTAACGTGTACTCGGAGAGAGCACACGTTGAGCAGCGTTGGAGTGCGAGCTCGGCGTGCACTAACACTGCCGTCGGGCAGGCAGGAGGAAGTCTTTTCTTCTGCCACCGTTGGTCTCGTAGCCCCGAAGAGTGTCAAGGTCATGTCTCTGGCACTTGACGGGGGTCGAGGGTCTTGGCTTAACCGCCCGGGCCGCGAGGAAGAAATCCTCTATAAAAAATCACCCCAAACCTCCAAGCGGCGGCGCACCGTGAGGGAGGTTGCAAGCTTGATTAATGGGTAGCTAAGGAATTAATCGCTAGTGCGAACCACAATTTTTGAGTCAATAAAACATGTTATATACTCGTGGGAACAAATATGGGAAATAATAAACTTAAAACAAAAAACCAGAAGGAGGGGAGTGATGTGGGGTCGGAGTCTGACGCTGCATCGGGCGCAAGGAGCTCGAGTCAGAGCTCGGAGCGCGAAGTGGTGGGAGCTGCTGGGAGGAACCGGAAGTTCCTCCGGAAGCGCTCCAAACCGGGAGAGGGGTCGTCCGCTGACGAGTGGGTCTCGGGCTCAGCCCATCGGGCAAAGATCCACTCCAGTCGGCGGGGTGCGGCCCGGGGAAAAGGTGTGGGTAGAGGGCTCACGACCAAGAAGGTCGGCGAGCCGAGCCAGGCCAGCCCAGCTGAGCTGGAGAGGCTGGCCACGGGCGAGCACCACCCCGTAGAGACCTGCACAGGGGCGGCCCTTACAGAGCCTGCAGGTAGTGAGCCGGACGCCGCTGGTGGCTCCAATTCGGAGCGAGCGGCCAGGTTTGCGGAGGTAGTGGCAGCCGCAATTAAGGGTGTGGCCTTGAAGAGGATCCAATTCTCTAAAGACAAGGCCATACCCGCGGCCATGGCCTCTATCCTGGCGGCAGCGGAGGCCTTACACCTCAGTCCTCCGTCGGACGGAATGTCCGAGATGCGGGCGGAGGTTGCCCGCTTGACAGCCGCCATGGAGCTTCTCCGAAAGGAGAACGAGGAGCTCCGAGCGGACCTGGCAGGGCTCCGAGGAGCCGGCCCTTGTGTGGGGCCGCAGGGGAAGGAGCAGCAAGGGCAGGGACGACCCGTGCCTGCTGAGGATCGGGTCCTGACCCTGGTGCGGCAGGAGATGGCTTCCCTGCGGTCTCGTTTTTCAGCTATAGAGGCCATCGTCCTGCGCCCCCCGTTGGCGACTAGCATGCCAGCCTCTGGCCAACGGAAGGCGACCTCTTATGCCGCCACCGCAGCTGCCTCGGCCAAACCGGGTTCGTCGGGACAGACCAAGGGCGGGGCGGCTACACAGGCGGCGAGGGCCCCGGCCCAGGCAGCGGGGGCCCCGGCTCGGGCAGCGGGAGCCCCCCCCGGCCTTAGCGGCGAAACGGCCGCCCCCACCTCCTTCTTCTAAATCTCCTCCGGCTGATGCTGAATGGCAAGTAGCCGGGGAAAAGAGGAAGAAGGGAAAGGCGAAGAGGGCGGCCAAAAAGAAAGAGAGGCGGCAGCGGCGCAAGGAGCGAAGCGTCGCGGCTAGGCTCCGCGCCCCGAAGTCCGCAGCTGTAGTTATCACGCTACAGCCAGAGGCGGAGAAAAAGGGCGTGTCCTACCGCAACGTGCTCGCCAAGGTGGGGGCAGCGGTGGACCTGAAGGAGATCGGCGCCGCCGATGGCATCCGGGTAAGGGTCACGGCGACTGGGGCCCGGATGATGGAGGTCCCCGGTGCGGCAAGCGGTCCGGCCGCTGACGCTCTGGCCGCAAGGCTTAGGGCGTCCCTAAACGCGGACGAGGCCCGAGTGTCCAGGCCCACCAAATGCGCTGATATGCGTATTCTGGGCTTGGACGACTCAGTGACGGAGGGACAGGTTGTGGCCGTTGTCGTTAGGACTGGGGGGTGCTCTGCCGAGCAGGTGAGGGCAGGCACCATCCGTCCTGACTACACGGGGATGCGAGCCGTTACGGTGAGCTGCCCTGTGTCGGCGGCCAAGAAAATAGCCGGGGAGGGCCAAAGGCTATTGGTGGGCTGGGTTTCCGCGCAGGTCAAACTGCTGGAACCCAGACCTCTGAGGTGTTTCCGCTGCCACGTGGGCAACCACGTGGGAGCTAAATGCACCTCGGAGGTGGACCGCAGCGGACACTGCTACCGCTGTGGTCAGGCCGGTCACAAGGCCGGCTCCTGTGACGCCACGCCGCACTGCGCTGTATGTGCGGCAGCTGGCAAGCCGGCCAATCACCGGATTGGGAGCAAGGCCTGCGCTCCACCCGCCAAAGCCAAAGGCAAGCCCTCCGCCACCGCCGTCACGGCCGCAACCGCCACCACCGCCGCCGTTGCCGCCTCCAAAACCGTCGTTGTCGCCGCGGCAGGGCCCTCACAGGGGGCACGGGAGGGGGCTGAAATGGACTGCCAATAATGGCCCCATTACGCCTCCTCCAGGCGAACATCAACCACTGCGCCGCAGCTCAGGATCTGTTGCTCCAGAGCATGGCGCAATGGTCGATTAACATCGCCGTGGTCGCTGAGCCGTACTTTGTCCCGCCCAGGGACGACTGGGTGGAGGACCTGAGCGGCTCAGTGACCCTAATTTCGTCGGCCGCCGCCGGTACTCCGTCCCTCGAGGCTGTTAAGAGAGGACGGGGTTGCGTTGCAGCACGGTTCGGGGAGATTGTTGTGGTAGGGGTATACTTCTCCCCGAGCCGAACTCTTGCCGAGTTCCACAACTCCCTTGCGGAGTTGAGAGTTGTCGTCGTCGGGTTCTGTTCCCTTCCCGTGTTCGTCCTCGGGGACTTCAATGCCAAGAATGTGGCTTGGGGTTTCCGGACACACGGGGCAGGATGGTGGAGGACTGGGCTCTGGAGACAGGCCTGGTCGTCCTGAATCGGGGTTCTGTCCCCACGTGTGTGCGGATGCGGGGTGAATCAGTGGTGGACATTTCGTTCGCCAGCCCCGCTCTGTCGCCGCGTGTAATTGACTGGCGCGTCATGGAGGGGGTGGAGACCTATTCCGATCACCGGTACATCCGGTTTGACGTCTCCGCCCAGACCTCGAGCGCGCCGGTCCGACAGGCCCCGAGTGGTCCGCGGTGGGCGCTGAAGCAGCTGGACCGGGAGCTCCTCCTGGAAGCCTTGATCGTGCAGGCCTGGGTGCCACCACCGGATAGGCCTGCCGACATCAACGACGAGGCGGAGTGGTTCCGGGAGGCCATGTCCGAAATATGTGACGTGGCAATGCCCCGGGTCCAGCCCGGACGTGCCTCGCGCCAGGTGTACTGGTGGTCGCAACAGCTGACGACACTGCGCAATGCGTGCGTTGCTGCGCGACGCCGGTACACCAGGCACCGCAGGCTCCGTATTCGTCCTCCGGATACGGAAGCCATTCAGGCGGAGCTGTACGAGGGGTACAGAGCGGCGAAGACCGCCCTCCAAGCGGAGTTCTTGCGGGCCAGGGGAGTGGCCCGCGAGGAGTCGCTGGAGACTCTGAACAGGGACCCGTGGGGACGCCCATACAAGATGGTGCGGGAGAAACTCCGCCCATGGGCTCCCCCGCTGACGCAGAGTCTCCGGCCGCAGCTTGTGGGGGACGTGGTGAGCGCTCTGTTCCCTTCGAGAGGGGAACATGCCTCCCCGCCCATGGCTCCGCCTACTGCGGTGCCCGATGCGGATCACACCGCCGACGACGACGACGATGCTCCGGAGGTGACCGAGGTAGAGATGAGAGTGGCGGTACGTAGGCTGAATGCCAAAAATACCGCCCCAGGACCCGACGGCTTACCTGGGAAAGCCTGGGTCCTGGCCTTGGAGGCTCTCGGGCCTCGACTAAGGGGGCTCCTAAGCGCATGCTTGGAGAGGGGCCAGTTCCCACTTCGCTGGAAGACGGGGAAACTGGTCCTCATTAAGAAGCCGGGGCGCCCTGCGGACTCTCCGTCCGCTTACCGGCCCATCGTGCTGCTCGATGAGGTGGGCAAGCTCTTTGAAAGAGTCATTGCAGACCGCCTCGTCGGGCGACTGGTGCGGGTGGGGCCGGATTTGGCGGAGACCCAGTTTGGTTTCCGCAGGGGGCGCTCTACGGTGGACGCCATCATGCGCGTGCGAGCCCTCACGACGGGGGACGCTGTGGCCCGGGGTGGGGTCGTCTTGGCGGTGTCTCTAGACATCGCCAATGCCTTCAATACCCTGCCCTGGAGTTGCATCAGGGAGGCACTCCGGTATCACCGGATGTCGATCGGATGCGGATCGTGGTCGGGGGGGTCCGAATCGCTGTCGAGCCCACCATGAAGTATCTGGGACTGGTGCTCGACAGCCGATGGGATTTCGGCCCCCACTTCCGGCGGTTGGCGCCCAAGTTGTTGGGCGCGGCTGGGGCGCTGTCAACGCTGCTTCCCAATCTGGGGGGCCCGAGCGCCGCTTGTAGGCGGCTCTACGTGGGGATCGTGCGATCGATGGCCCTTTACGGGGCCCCGATCTGGGCGGCTGACCTGACGGCCGGTAGCATCTCTGTGCTGCGAAAGCCGCAGCGAGCTATGGCCGTCAGAGTCATCAGGGGGTACCGCACGATCTCCCACGAGGCGGCTTGTGCACTGGCCGGATCCCCGCCCTGGGACCTGGAGGCGAAGGTACTCGCGTCACTGTATCGGTGGCGCGAGGAAGCGCGGGCGCGGGGCGAGCGGCCGATGCAGCGCCATTTGGAGCAGCGTCGGTCGCAGCTCCGCGAGGTCCTGGTGGCGGAATGGCGGGACAGGCTTTCACGCCCTACCGCCGGCCTCGTCACCATCGAGGCGGTCCGGCCAGTGCTCGACCTCTGGCTCGGGAGGAGGCACGGCTCCCTGTCATTTCGGGTGACGCAGGTGCTCTCGGGGCATGGTTGCTTCGGGAAGTACCTGTGTCGCATAAACAGGGAGCCGGACGCCCGGTGTCACCACTGCGTCGACTGCCGGGAGGACACGGCGCGGCATACGCTGGCAGAGTGTGCCGCTTGGGAGGAGCCGCGCCGTGCCCTCATCTCAGGAGTAGGCAGTGACCTGTCGCTGTCGGCCGTTGTGAATGCAATGGTCGGCAGCGAGGAGTCCTGGGACGCGGTGGTATCCTTCTGCGAAGTAGTAATCTCGCAGAAGGAGGCTGCGGAACGGGAGAGAGAGATTTCATCTTCTCACCCGGCCCGCAGCAGGCGCACCGGGCGTCGGCGGAGGGCGGACAACGCCCTCTTCCAGCTTCTAAATGGGTCCAGGGGCGACGGACCCGGGGAAGTCCGTCGCCCCCCATACATCTGGACCCGAGGTGGCGGCGCGTAGTGTTCCACGCGCGCCCCTCTTAGACGTCGCGGAGTCAAACACCTCACTCCCCCCGCTCGACGAGACGGAGCCCGCAGAGGCGGGCTGGCACCAGTCGTGGTCGCGGAAGATTTGAACGTTCCCGCGACCCCGGCGTAGGTGTGAGATGGAACACCGGGGTGGTTTTTAGTCAGTAAGAGTCTGACAGACCCCTCCGCCCGCCCCAGGGCGGAGGACATCCATGAGGATTTTCCACCCCGAACAAAAAAAAAAAAAAAAGGGAGGCACTCCGGTATCACCGGATGCCGACCTACCTCTGTCGTGTGGTCGAGGCCTATTTGACGGACAGGGCCGTCATCTACCCCGGTCACCAGGGAGAATGGAACCGGCGAGAGATGTCGTGCGGTGTCCTACAGGGATCGGTCCTGGGGCCGCATCTGTGGGACATCGGATACGACTGGGTGCTGCGCGCTGACCTCCCTAGCGGCGTCAGCGTCGTTTGCTACGCTGACGACACGTTGGTCCTGGCGCAGGGGAGGTCGCACCAGGCGGCGGCCGAACTAGCGACACACGGGGTTGCGACAATCGTGGGCAGAATCCGGCAATTGGGACTCGAGGTGGCCCTGCACAAGTCCGAGGCCATGTGTTTTCATGGTCTTCGGAACGCGCCACCGTTGGGGTCCCAAATAACGGTAGGAGGAGTTCACATCGGCATCGAGTCGACGATGAAGTACCTTGGACTCGTCCTCGACAGCCGGTGGAACTTCGGGGAGCACTTCCGACGTTTGGCTCCTAGACTGGAGCGGGCTGGGGCTGCTTTGAAGCGGCTCCTGCCCAATCTAGGGGGTTCAAACGCCTCCTGCCGGAAGCTATACGCGGGGGTCGTGCGGTGCATGGCCCTTTACGGGGCACCGGTTTGGGCGCGTTCATTGAGGCGGCGGCCAGCCCGCCGGTTGAACGCGTCCCAGAGGGTCATGGCCACCCGGCTGGTCCGGGGATACCGCACGGTCTCCGGTGAGGCGGCGAGCCTCCTTGCCGGATTACCGCCATGGGATCTGGAGGCAAAAGTCCTCGCGCACATCTGGGAGTGGCGCGAGGAGTCGAAACGCCGGGGCGTAACTCCGTTCCCGCGAGAAATCGCGGCACAGCGGACAGAGCTCCGGCGGGATCTCATGGCGTCATGGAGAGTGCGATTGTCGCAACCCAGTGCTGGGCACGCCACTATTGCGGCGATAAGTCCCCTCTTTGAGGAGTGGCTAGAGAGGCGCCACGGCGTCCTCACCTTCCGCCTAACGCAGGTCCTCACCGGACACGGTTGTTTCGGGAGGTTCCTGTTCCGTATCAGGCGGGAGGAAACACCCGGGTGTCATCACTGCGTGGATCGCCCGGAGGACACGGTTGAGCATACGGTGGACGTCTGTCCGGCTTGGGTAGAGCATCGCCGTGTCCTCGTGGAGGCGATCGGCGGCGGGGATCTCTCGCGTCCGGCCCTAGTCCAGGCCATGGTACGGAGCGAGAGGGCATGGGAGGCCGTCACCTCCTTCTGCGAAGCAGTAATGCTCGCGAAGGAGGAGGCAGAACGCGTGAGTGAGAGGCAAATTTCGCGCCCTCACGCCCCTAGCCGCCGCAGGAGACGCCCTGGGCGTCGGGAATCGCAGGCCGATTCCCGGCCACCGTAGGCGCGGGCTTGCGGACAGTGAGCAATGGGTAGCTCGCCGTCCGATAAGGACCAGGCCCGGGTCGACGGCGCGTTGTGTTCCACGCGCGCCTCAAAGAGATGTCAGCACAACGGAAGGGGTCCGATAGGACCGATGCCTGCCGGGGTTGCGGGAAAGTCCGAAAGGGATACCGTGGCCCCTGGCAACGTAAAGGCAACGGAAGGAACACGGGTGGGTTTTAGTCAGTAAGAGTCTGACACGCCCTCCCGCTCCACCCAGAGCGGGAGAAGTTATTTGATAATTTCCCACCCAAAAAAAAAAAAAAAAAAAAAGACTGTCGGTGAACGCAGGTAAGACGCAGGCGATCGTTGTCACGGCACGCGGCCGTATGCACCCACCGAGCCTTGAGCTCATGGGGACCGAGGTCAAGTGGACCAAGACCGCCAAAGTACCTGGGGGTCACACTCGACAGCCGGCTCTCCATGGGCCCGCACGTCTGCAACACCGTCGCGCGGGTAAAGGTAACACAACACCTCCTTCGCCCGGTGCTCTCGTCACGCCTCCCACTGCGAGTCAAGCTGGGGATCTACAAAACCTACGTGCGACCGCAACTCACCTACGCCGCCCCAGCTTGGCTCACCCTCACGGCCGAAACGCACAAGAAGAAGCTTCAGACGCAGCAATACGTCGTGCTGCGTCAAATAATAAAAGCTCCTCGGTTCGTGAGGAACTCTGTAATCCACAGGGACCTACGTGTCGAGAGCATTGAAGGCTTCTGCACAAATCTCTGAACTACACCACATCAGAGACATAGCACCATGGCACGCGCGCCCTCCTGACTACAAGCGCTTCCCGCGCGACACCATCGCAGACAACCGGATTGACCCTTCTGAGTAAGTCGCTCTCAGTCTACACGCGGCTTACCCATGACAAATAGAACTCCACACTCGCTACACAACGCCCGCCACGCGCAAAGCGTCCTAAGTTAATATAGGCGTCACGCGCGCGGCTCACACACACATGACTCCACATTCGCAGAAAAACCCAAAAGGTACCACACGAGCGACGCACACACAACTCAAGTCGCTCGACACACACTACAACGCCCCGTGCCCCGCAGCGCTACTGGCTAGACCTGGTTCACGCTATGGGGAGCGGGGAAGACTCCCACTGGGGGGAGCGCCAAACAAAACCGACGCCCTCTTTGCTAGACCGGCCTCTGTTGGGCCTTCCCTAGGGAACTAGGGATCTCACCCGGCAGGGGCCAGGTCGCACGGGCGCCGAGAAGCACTTCGGGCGCTCCCTCAGATACACCCCAGAAACACACCCCAACGCGCTGAGGGGAGGTAAACCCCTCAGCGAACAGGTGTGCAAGAAAGCACTCCCACCCCCTCCTAGGAGGGGGAGGGAAACCCAGTGACCGGCCCGAGGATTTCGTGGGCCGAGAGAAAAATCCCTCGGGCAAGGGGCCAAAAAAGCCCCAAAACCGATTCCTCACGACTTAGAGAGAGAGTGTAGTTTAGTTGCTCTTCGAGTTTCAAGACGTTAACATCTAAGGTATGATATTATTCTGATATTTTTGTTGATTTATTGTTGATGATGATGTATATTGTATATTTATATTTATGAATTATGTAAATATAATGTTATTATGAATTCTATTGTTTGTATTTTCCCTTTAATACCTAATAAGTAACGAAGATTAAATATTTACATACACCTAGGTACATATCTACATATATATATATATATATATACAATCTATAACACGTGCAACCAAGGCTCTGGTTTGCTCAATTTACACAAGATAAGTGAAGAACAGAAGTACAATTTAGTGATTCCAGTATTGGATTAGAAAAGATATTTAAGAAGTCAGCGATATCATCTGCAAGCCTTCAGGTTCAGGAAAATACGACGCATTGAAAAAACCGTTCGAGTAACGAATCGCGGCAATTTTAGAAACTGTTAAGCGGCTTAGAACTCGGAGACCAGAATCCAACACAATTACTGAGAATTATGCGAGACCTGGCTGGAGAAGAAGTGCCAGACGACGCGTAGAAAATATTATGGATGGGTCATTCACCTGCTCAAGTTCGCGCTTTGTTATCTGTTAACACTGAATCAACTCTCGACACTCTAGCAATGATGGCAGACGAGATGATGGAGCATACTTTTTTTTTACAGCATATATATATATTTTTTTAGTACGATTGCAGAAGTCAGCCAAAACACACCTTCTACAAGCAGCGGTAGTGGATTATCAACCACTATCAGCATTATCAATTACTATCGAAACAAATAGATAAACTCCCTCGAAATTGCTGAACTACGGCAGCACAATTACAATAATTACCGTCGACCTCCTTACCGTCCAAACAATTTTCGCTCAAGATCTCGTTCCCGTTCAAGAACTGGGCGTAGGAAGAAGCCGGGAGATTCAAATTGGGAATGTTACTATCATCACCGATTCGGAGACAAAGTCAAGAAATGTGAGTCTTTTGTTCACGGAAGTCCTCGCAAAACTGAAGACCACATCGACTGTGGCGGACGTCGGTGTTGCGAATACAATTAACCGCCTATGTATAACTGACAGAACTACGGGGGAACGATTTCTAGTAGACACGGGAGCAGATCTAGTAGAACGGGTCATGCGTGTTACCTGTCCGTGTCGTGGTCGGCGGAGGCGCGCGTAAGCTGGTCCAGAGTGGCGGCACTGGGCGTGGCGCGCCAGGCGTCGGCGGCGGGCGCGTCGCGCTCGCGCACGGCGCGCAGCAGCGGCTCCAGCGCGGCCGGGCTCAGCGGCAGCGCCTCGTTGCAGGCCAGGAACAGCAGCACGTGCAGGTCGGACGCGGCCTCCAGGAAGCTGTCGGCGGCCTGCAGGTGCGCGTGCAGCGCGCGCAGCGTCTGCAGCTGGTGCTGCAGCGGTCGGTTGGCGGGCGGGAAGGCGGCGCGCGGCGCGAACGTGGGCGCGCCCGCGTCGCTCGCCACGCCGCACGGCACGTCCACCAGCAGGTAGGCCACGGGCACGCGCTTGGCCGACACGCCCACCTCATTGCCGTACGCATCGCGCTCCTGAGGAGAACGAACCGACACATTATTATTTATTACACACCGACTGTCACGTCATTGCGCGCGACACCGGTCGTCAACAAATTTTCTTTTGTTTGATACGAATCTGCCAGCAGCAACAAGTCTGCCACGCATACGGAACATTAGCAGCAACAAGTTTGCCACGCATACGGAATATTAGCGGAACATTAGCAGCAACAAGTTTGCCACGCATGCGGAACATTAGCGGAACATTAGCAACAACATGTATTCCGCAGAACAAAAACTTCTCGGGGTGGAGGTTACAGTTTCACAGAATAAGTGTTGCTATGGTTACTATCATATCATAAACAATAATAAAACGATGGTAAACTATAATAGTTCTAAATAAATAAATACAATTGCATTCATTGCCCCTGCCAATGTCTAAATTAGTTGTAACTTTTTCGTCCAAGCACGAATTCGTGTGCTTGCTATGTAAATAAAGGATCACAGGCACAGAAACTCAAACTCAAACTCAAAGCATTTATTTCAATTAAACCATTTACAGGCACTTTTGAATTGTCAAGGGGTCAGTCAGTCAGAAATATGAAGCTAGTTGCCCATTCCAAAGCGTAGGTTCCTATGGAGAAGAACGGGCAAGAAACTCCACGGACACTCTTTTAAATCATAATGTTGTTACAAAATATTGGTTACATCATTCATGTTGAAATTATACATGTGAGACCAATGTAGAAAGACGTGCACGTAAAAAGCGTCCGTTATAAAAATATAAAAACAATTCAAAAATTAAAATATGCCGTGGCAGATAAGAGATGACCAGTCCCTACTGACGGCGCCCGTTCACGAACATGACGCATGGATCAGCACCGTTTAGCTCAACCATTTTGAAGGGAACAGAGGACTAAATACCATTTCACTAAGAAATCCCGACTGCAAAAATCAACTACAAAGTTCAAAACAAGAAGACCGCTTTTCAAGCAGTCTGATGCCCTGCGTCAGACAGCAGTGGGCATCACACTTTTATGGTGAATATTGCACAGTGGCAGTTATTTTAGTCCAATCTCAGATTTACTGAAAACTCCGAGCTTGAGCTCGGAGTTTTCAGTAAATCTGAGATTATCTCTTTTGAAGTACTAATATTTCTTATGATCATGTTATAGAATCCATGTCGAATTGGTCTGGTTTGGTTGGTATTACCGAGATGGTTTGTTGAGCAAAGAGTCATACTGATTGGACCCAGCCTCCTAATAGTTAGTGCATGTAGGTACAATATTCACCATAACCGGTGGCGCCTCGCCTTTCGTGTGTTTCGCCGTCTATTGAAGAAAGGCATGTATTTATTCGAACTTCAAATAATTCCCATTTAGCTTTCCTAAAAATATTATAGAACACTAATATAATGAATGCGCCTCTTTTTGTGAATCTCAAGTAATTTATATTCTGTCCTAAAAATATTAAACAGTCAAGTAACAACGACAAACTTGGAAGTAGCGCTCGTACGGCTCGCGCGTTGCTCACAGATCGGGGTGCCTTAGCTAAGTTACTATTACGAACTGCGAGAAAAGGCCAGAAAGTTAAAAAGTGGCTCATTTATTTAAAAAGTTTTTTCAAAATCGGTCGAAAATATGAACATAATATCCATACATACAGACTAACATATAATCTCCTCTTTTTTGGAGTCGGTTAAAAATACTACTACTACTATTTATCGAATCGAGAACAAACTCAAACTCGAAGCATTTATTTCAATTAAACCATTTCGAATCGCTTTACGAGACGCGAGACTAAGCGTTCGTGTGTTTTGTATTAAGTATAATGAAATAAACAATTACGACAAATAAATTAAATTATTTGCGCCTTCAGTATAAAAGTAAAGTGTGGCGCGTGTGACGTAGGTTTTTACCGACTTTCAAGAGTGTTATTTACCGAAGTTGCAAGATGAACTAAATAATTTATATAAACATTAAATAAAGTGTTAGTAGTATGTCTCAGTCAGGATCGAGCCCGTTTGGTCGTAGCAAATTACTACGGCGAAGTCCTCCACCAACGCCTACTGAACTATTACCCCCGAGTGACCCAAACCCACCAGTACCCGAAAAGAATGAATTGCCGAGTGAAGTCATCAGTACGCCGGAGATTCAGAAATGGTTAGGATCTATTGATACAATTTTAAACGAAGTCTGCAGTATTGTCGGTGATGGGAAAATGAACTCAGATCAGAAGCTTCGTGTCTCCACTCTTTGCCGGAAGGTTTCAAGTGGGACTTCTCAGATGGCCGTCTTATACCAATCGTTGAAGCAGAAAACAATCCAGGCCCATACCACAATCCAGCACCTACAGGTTCACCTGAACGTTGTGAACTCTCTCCAGCAGTTCAAAGAGGTCGTAGAAGCAAAGATGAATCCCTCAGAAAATACCTCATATGCTAGCATGGTGAAGAAAGGTTCCGATAACTTCATCCGTCCTGCTAATTTGAGATCAGTTGCCATCTATCCCAACGATAAGACCCAAACGAGTGACGACACCAAGTCGCTAGTTCAAAAGATAATCTCCCCCGAACAACTTAAGCTCCATGTCCGTGGTCTGAAAAAAGGGAAAAATGGGGGCGTTTTGATTAGCACAGAAAACAAAGGCGATATTGACAAGCTAAAGAATTCGGAAAAACTGGTATCATCGGGCCTTACAATAGAAGAACCTTCTAAGCGCCGCCCTGGGGTCGCCATCATTGGTGTTCCCGTAACGCTTACGGATAAGGAGGTCTTTGATTGTATTTACGAGCAGAACCTTGCAGAGAAGTTGCCAAATATAACCCGTGAGTGCTTTCTTAAGAGCATCAAATTGAGCCATAAATCGGGTAAGAAAGACCTTCCTACCTGTAACTACATCCTGGAACTACCTGCTAGCATACGAAAAATTATCATAAACCAAAGCCGATTTTTTATAAATTGGACATCGTGCCCTGTGAGAGATTTCACGATAGTCACCAGTTGTTTCAATTGCCAATAGTTCGGACATGCAGCCAAGTTTTGCCGGGAATCTAGTCCTACTTGCAACCACTGTGGAGAGACTGGACACTCCTTCAAGGAATGTAGCAGCAAATCTCCTTCCGCTCAATGTGCGACGTGCAAACGGTTCAAGAGGAAATGTGACCATCCAACTGGTGATGTAAGTTGCCCGGCGCGCAAATATGCAGAGATCAACTACATCAACTCAATAGACTATGACGGCGCCTAAGAGCGCCACCGAATACTTTATTTAGTTAGCACATAAACAGGTAGCTTATCCTCTATTTATATTTCCACTTAGTTAATAACTATAATGACAAATCAGCTTATTCATGATCTAGATAGTTTTTCTGTGTCGGAATCTAAAATCTGTAATGTTGAGGACTGTAAGCACCTTCTTCCTTCTGGTGGAAAAACGTTAACCCTGCTCACACAGAATATTCGCAGCATAAATCGAAACATGAACGGATTTGAAGTGTTGTTACAGAATCTTGACATAAGCTGTGATATTATCGTCCTAACAGAATGTTGGTTGTCAAAACAGACAGTCAATTTTCCATCTCTTGACGGTTATTATTCTTATAAAACTGACAGAAACATAAACCAAAACGATGGGTTACTAGTTTATATCAAAAATAATTTACGAACATTCAAAGAAGAATCTTTATCCCAAGATAGTAATTGCCTAATAATCAAAATTATTCCCGATACTGTAGTCATGGCTATTTATAGGCCTCCTCAAAATATGGATAGATTTTTAGACTCCCTTTACGCAAACTTAAAAAACATATCATCTTTTAAAAACATAATACTTTTAGGCGATATTAATATTAACATTTCTTCCGGGAAAACCGATACCAATGTACATAATTATCTGAATATTTGCTCATTTCATGGACTTTTACCAGCTCACTATCACCCCACGCATCAGAGTGGCTCATGCTTAGACCACATCATTCTAAAATCAAAAAATCCATCCAAAACATTGGTTACTAATTCTTCGCTTACCGATCATCAAGCTGTTTTACTAACATTACAAATATCTTCACCTAAAAAAAACTGCATGCGTAGCTACACTAAAGTCAATATGACAAACCTAGAAAATGACTTACGCGGTATAAATTTTGACCCAGTTTATAATTCCAACGATGCAAATATTACCTTAAAGTATTTCATAGATTCGCTACAATATGCAATACGGAAAAACACATTCACCAAGACAATACCTAGAAAGTATAGTTGTATTAAACCCTGGATTACACCCGGTCTCGTTCGTTGTATAAGACATAGAGACAAACTTCATCTAAGATTTAAGGTCGCACCTGATAACGAAATACTTTCTGTTACATATAAAAGGTATCGAAACTTCTGTAACAATCTTTTGAAAAAACTAAAAAATCAGTATGATAGAAATGAATTACAGAAGGCAGGGAAAAATAGTAAACTTGTGTGGAAATTTATAAAAACGAATACATTTAGATCGGAAAATCCGGAACCTCCATTTGATCTATTATCGACAGAGACAACCCCATCCGAAGCAATAAATAAAGTAAACAATTTTTTTGCTAACGTTGGTAAAAACTTGGCTGAAAAATCTTTAAATTCTAGTCATTATTCCCGTCAAAACCCGATTATAACATCCTCTACACTAAATTCATTTGTTTTATTAGATACCGACGTTTACGAAGTAGTAAGAATAATAAACGGGTTAAAGGATATTTGTGCTACTGGTTGGGATGACATACCTAATAATATACTTAAAAGATTTAAATACCTACTTGCCCCTCCGCTAACACACATTTTTCAGCTATGTTTATCTAAAGGAATATTCCCAAAATTACTAAAAAAAGCTGTGGTAACACCAGTATTTAAGTCTGGAGACAAAAACTGTGTGAATAACTACAGACCCATTTCAGTGTTAACAGGCCTCTCAAAAATTTTAGAAAAAATCATTAACAGTAGATTAATAAAATATCTAGAAGATAATATAGAATAGCCGACTGACTCGTTGACAACTTCGTTTGGCAGAATTCGAATACCATATTATATATCAGAAAGGCTCACTCAATAACAATGCAGACGCTCTTTCAAGATTAGAGATTAACAATAATGATATCGAAACTATGTCCCAGAGCAGTGAGGAAGACGACACACCGCTTTCGATGTTAGCAAATCAATCAAAGAAACCTATAACTAACGAACTACCTGACATACCGTCCACACTGAATTAGAAAACCCTATCTTAGAAATCCCTATTTCTGAAAAACATATTAACGTTTTTGACAATCAAATATTCCTAAATCTTCAATCATTCACCTAGTAAACCAAGTCTTCCCGGGAAAAAAGAGATTATTAATATATAGATAAGAGTGATTTGGAAAATAGTATTATAAATATATACAAGGAATATATTAAACCAGGTATTAAATATGGCATATACACATTTGAATCTAGATTTATCCCCTTAATTACTACTGTATTACAGAAAACATTCCAAAATTCTGCTTATAATTTAACTTTTTGTAAAACTAAAATTGAAGATATAACATGCCAGGACAAACAATATCAAATAATTAAAAACTACCACGAAAGTAAAAATAATCACCGCGGAATACAAGAATTTGTTACTCTATTATTGGCCTAATAAATCAGCTAACAGAATACATAAATAATTGCGATATTTGCCAAACTTGCAAGTATGAGAGAGCCCCAAATAAACAAACTTTTCAGTTAGTTCTTATTCCAGATAAGCCCTTTGATGTTTTGCACATTGACACTCTAACTGTTAATCGACAAAAGTTTTTAACCATTATAGATGTATTTTCTAAATATGCCCAAGCGTATCCCTTAGAATCGCTTACAGGAGTGAGTGTAATGAATGCGTTGTCAATATATATATCTCATCGTGGTGTACCAATTAGTGTAACTGCCGATCAAGGAACTGAGTTTAAAAACAAGCCTATACAAGAGCTTGCAAACTTACACAAAATTAAGTTACACTTTATTAGCGTCAATAACCCTCAATCAAATGGAGCTATTGAAAGGTTTCATTCTACTATTTTAGAACATATCCGCATATTGTCTATTACTCATTCTGAATTGTCTACTAACGAGTTGATGTTATATAAATAAATAAATAATGTTTATTTCCAGTAAAATGTTTACAAAGGTTATAAGTACAGTAATATGATACAACATAAAGTGCATTGAGTATTAACTTTTGGCACCCAAACTAGGTTTACAGCCTGTGACTTGGGGACCAGTGATTCCATAAGGGTAGATAATCAAAATGTTTTAGTAAATCTGTTTTCACCAGTAACATGGTTGACATAACAATATAATTATTATTTAAGTGTATAGAAAAAATAAAAAGTAAAAATAATTAATAATAAAACTGTTTGTGAGTGTTTGAGTTAGAGTGAGTTGGTCGTGGTAGTAGATATGTCGTGTATGTGTAGGTAATGTGAAAGTGCGGTTTATGTATGGTGTGAATGTGTCCTGGTAGGTGTAGTAGTGGTGGATGTGTGAGTAAGTGTGAAAATGGGGGGAGTATAGGAGTGTTTGTGTATGAAAATACTTGAATAAAAGGAGATCTGTCTTAAGCATGTGGGAAGAGAAGTTTTTCGGTCTCGTCATATGATTTCTCAATTAGCCATTCTTTAACTGTGCTTTTGCATTGGTGATAATTTAAACTGTGGATATGGAGAAATTTATTAATTTTATTATATAGAATATAGCTGAGGTAGGTGAATTGGTGTTGTGCGAAGGTGGTTTTGTGTCTAACTGGTGGAAGGGCAATGTCTGCGCGACGTTTAGTACTTGCTGTGAACGGCAGCCGATGTTTCCTTAATACACATTGTAGCGCATATAAGCCTCTCACCGTCAGAACCCTGCTTTCCCTAAAAAGTTCCAAAGTAGGGTATCTATAGGGCTTGCAGAACATAACTTTGAGAACTGCTCTCTGAGCTCTCTCTAATTTCAGAAAGTATGTTTTGCAAGCGCCACCCCAAGCCGGCAAACAATATAGGAGAAGAGACTGACAGAGTGAATAATAGACCATCATAAGTGTTTCCGAGTCAGCCGAACAACGGAGTTTCTTAAAGATGGAAATGAGTTTACGCGTTCGGATGACTAGATTATCGATATGACTATACCAGTTCAGGTGTTTGTCTATGTGCACGCCCAAGTATTTTATACAAGATGTGGTTGCCAGAGTGGGACAGGTACAGCAGGAGTCTTGAGAACAACTATGAACCTTAACAATAGGCGTTATGATTGGCTGAGTCTTATTACTTAAAGAAAAAGAAACAAGCTTCGTTTTTTCTGCATTCAGGGTCAACAAATTATTGCTAAACCAGTTCATGACAATATGCTGTCATAGGATATAACAATAGTATTCATTCGGTTACAAATATGAAACCTATGGAAATTATAACCGGGCATACCAACAACAACGATCCTTTTGATATAAATTTAGAAAACATCTATCTTCAACATTATGTTAATAGACACAAAACTGTAACCATGGAGTTATACAGTGAAATTAATAAAAAAATACACAACAACCAGACTAAGACAATGTGTAATGCTAATAAAGGCAAATCGGAACCCCTTCAATACGAAGAAGGTAAGGCCTTATACGTACAAAACCGTCTTGCGGTTCGGCATAAGACCAAACCTCGTTATCTAGGACGTAGAGTTAAGAAAAACTTAGATATAAAAGTTATAGACGATAAGAACATTGTTCACCATAAACGTATCTTGAGGAAACCTCTAAGATATCAAAATACCTTGTTCCAGGGTCTTGGCACTGATCGGGCTGAACAAATAGTGACCACGGAGCTGGTGAACAATCCAGGGATACTTCCTTTTAGGTTAAGTATCGTTAAGTTTCAAAAGACAGAACATGTGTTCTTACATTATTATGAGTTAGATAGTATTAAGGATAGCATTAATAATATAGAAAGTTATTTAGGTAGCTTCATAGAGTACATTAGGTCATCAGACCAAACTTACTTTAGCGATACCTTATTAGTTACTAATCAAGTACTCGTAAGTATGTTAGAAACTATATACCTACAATAGGTTTAACTCTTTCTTTAAGCAATCCAAACAAAAACGTGGTCTTATCAATGGTTTGGGCTCAATCATAAAAGGAATATCAGGTAATTTGGATCATGACGATGCATTGTTTTACAATAAAGCCATAAACATTTTGCAAAATAATCAACAGACTTTAACAGATAAATTAAATACAGGAATTAGTTTAAACAAGCAAATACTACAAGCTTTTGACATGACCTTATCTACTCTTGTATCAAATGAATATAAAATACATGCAAAACTAAATGATGTTATGAGTACTGTTAATATGACTAATTATAGGTTAAGCGATTTTGTTAAAATTAACGGATTGTTTAATTTGTTAAAAATCAATTTACAAAATATTTTAAATTAGGTAACATCTTTGGAAAACGCCTTGAGTTTCTCTAAACTTTCCATAACTCATCATAGTGTAATTAGTTCTGAGAATATCTGTTTTATGCTCGATGTGTTACTAAACTTGTATGATAAATCTGAATTAATGATCGACGAATATACTGATGTAAGAGACATTTATGATATTATTGTATGTGGTTCGTATTATGTAGACAATACTGTTGTATTCATTCTGAAGTTCCCCATATTGCATTCGAACATGTACACTTATTACCATCTTTTCCCTACTCCAACTGTTAATAACACAATATTAATTCCACCTAAACCATATCTGGCAATGAACGACGACGACCATCGTTATATGGACAAGGAATGCAAAAGGTTCCACAAAGTATATTATTGCCAAGAAGGCGAACTTACGACCAATACAAACCCAAACGATTGTATTTATCAATTGATGCTAAAACAAGAAATAATGAGCAGCTGCAGTTTCATACAATTCAAGGCCGAATCTGAGATTTTACAGAAATTAGATGATTACCACTATGTTTTGTCATGTACCAGAAACACCAAGGTGCAATTGCCGAGATGCATACCAGTCATTACAAGGTACATATCTGATCGAAGTACCGGAAGGCTGCAATTTTACTACACATCTCCATCACATACGGAATTATAGGAACAAAATAAGAGGGACTCCAATAAAGTTGCTGTCCTTCCATGTCAATAACATAACCATAAAAAATAAGGATCACCCATTATTATTGGAAAACGTTTCATTAGATGAAATGCACAAATTGGAGAACTTGGTAGAAAAAGAAAATGACCTAGAATTGGATAAATATCATGATAACAGTTATCATTTCTGGACTGCCCCTATCTACATTATAATGATCCTAGCTGCTACCCTTTTTGTTGTCTACCGATGGTTGAAGACAAAGAAGACTAACCCAATAACAGAGCAACCTGAATTGCAAAGTGGCGGTGCTCAGCTCTTTTTCTCTGGAGAAGAAAGAGCTTCGAACTAGTGCTGGGGGTGTTATAGCCTCGTTAGTGTGAGTGCAGGGTACCTAGGTATGTGTGCCGTGTCGTAAGCACGTGCAGAGACAGACACTTACTCTCGTTCTAAACTTTAAGCTAGATACTCGTACCTACATGTAACCTTTTTTTTTTTTTTTTTTTTATAAAAAACGTTGCCCCACACTAGGAATTTCTCCTGTATCGTGGGTGCGTTTACAAACATTTAAACTCACATACACAAACAGCCAGACCCGGAACAACTAATTGTAGGTCATACAAATATTTGTTCCGTGCGGGAATCGAACCCGCGACACGCAGCGCAGCAGTCAATCGCTTAACCACTGCGCCAACCGTGCCGTCTAATAAGTCTAATAAGATACACAAAACTTTATATTCAACCTCACCGATTGCCCCAAAACCATAATTCCCGCAACCTCCTTAAACCTGTGCTCTCATCCCGCATCCCGGCGCGGCCCGAATGTACGTGCGCCCAATCTTAACGTACGCCGCCCCAGCGTGGTTCGCCCTCACGAAGGAGTCGAGCCACAAGACGCTCCGCGCGCAACAAAGTCTTGCGCTGCGGACCGTTGTCGATGCTCCTCACTTTGTGAGGAACGACGTACTCCACCGGGATCTCGGGACGAGTTTTTAGGGCGACTCGCGAAGGCGATGTTCGCGCGTGCCGACGCTTCTGCCTGGCCCCATATCAGGCAGATAGCGCCACTGTATGCGCGCCCGCCTGACGCGAGACCCCTGCCCCGCGACCTGGTAGCGGACAACTGACCTCATTCACCGGATTGACGCCTCGAGTAAGCCGGACCCAGGTTACACGCAGCTCACTCGAAATAAACTCCACGGACAATCTAAATCATAATATCGTTACAAAATATTGGTTACATCATTCATGTTGAAATTATACATGTGAGAACAATGTAGAAAGACGTGCACGTAAAAAGCGTCCGTAAAAAAAAGATAAAAAAATTAAAATAAGCCGTGGCAAATAAGAGATGACCAGTCCCTACTGACGGCGCCCGTTCACGAACATGACGCCTGGATCAGCAGCGTTTAGCTCAACCATTTTGAAGGGAACTTAACGATTCAACACACACACCACCGCCAGCGAGACATTTGAGTGAGCATGACATACTCTCAGCCGCCAAGGCACATTCAAGTCAATGAAAGACGTACCCAGAAAATGGTAGCTTTATAGGAGGTTCATGGTCACAGTGCTCACACATGTGCTATGCAATTATACAATACTACGAGATTGAAGTTATACAATTCAAAGATAATTTATGCAATCTTCAGCAGCTCCAACAATATTTTCGAATGCTAAAATTAAATTAGTTTATGCGCCCTTGTGGAGCTGGACCAGCGTTGAGCCAAGCATTTTTGTCACCGATATAATCCCCCAGCTTATAATATGCTTGGCAGCATAGTGTGCGTTTTAAACAAGATTTAAATTTAGTTTCATTTAGTTGAAGTATTTATTTATTTATTTAATACTTCAAGCACACAAATGTACAGAGGCGGACTTAATGCCATGGGCATTTTCTACCAGTCAACCTTCGGGTGATGCAGAGACAAACAGTGGTAGGTGCAACAGAGAGATTTGAAGATTTTAATATTTAAATATAAAGATATACATATATACCTATTAAAAACTATAAATATATAAGTATGTGGGGAGGTATTTTATTGTAACATTTTAAACAGTACCCCATGAAGGATGAGTCTACTTTAGCCAGTCTGAAACCCGGATGAAATATTTGGTCCCTATTTCTAGTACCATAATTGTGTCTTTCACCTCTTTTACTGAAAAGATTAAGATTTTTCCTGACGTACATGATGTTTTCATAGATATATTGACAAGGTACGGTCATGATGTTAATGTTTTTAAACAGTTCCCTTAGAGAATCGCGCCTGCGGAGGGAATATATTGCTCTAATGGCTCTTTTCTGCAGAATAAAAATAGAGTCGATATCTGCAGCCCGTCCCCATAGTACCTAAAATACCGTAAGACATGATACTATGAAAGTAACTGAAATAGATACTAGCCTTGCGGTATCTATGTCAGAAAAGTGACGGATTTTTCTTACAGCATATGCTACTGAGCTTAGCCGTCTTGCAAGAGATGTTAAATGAGGACCCCATTGCAGCCTTGAGTCGAGCGTGATCTCCAGGAAAACAGTTTTATCTAAGAATTCTAGTTTCTCCTTATTCAATACTATCTGCTATGTCTCCATTATGGATGTACAAACTTTGATAGATAATCCCCATAAATCTTCGGTCAATTTGATTTTAATTTGCCGAAAAGCTTACAACTATCATAGGGTTTATATATTTAAATTGAAATTCAACCGGACAGCCTGTGAAGTTCGCTCTTAATAAATAGATTGAGACATCGGGTGAAGAATTTATAGCTTCCGTCATTTTAGATGGTATATTAGTAAAGTAATGTACAAATTCTTGAGCTACTTCTAAGTTAGAGCTTATTGCACCACGTGAAGTCTCCAATGTGTAATCAGTGCTTCGTACTTTTTTCCTATTAGTTTCATTATCAGCAGTGCCTATAGGTTTTTTGTCTGAAGAAGCATCTGAAGCAAGAAACAAGGATTTTCGTAAATTTAGAGTAAATCTTTCACGAAAACACAGTAATATCGCGACTAATGAAGATATTCTTCATAATCTTCTGTTATCCACCAATAAAGACCAATAAAGTAAAAAATCTTCATTTAGAGAACTGGACGATTTGCTCATACATAATCGGAGTGAATTGAATCTCATTGACATCTCAACTGATACAATAGTTGGATCAGTTTCGGAATGTAGTGGCCTTGAAGAAGAGGACGACAATAATGATCATGATGTCGTTATTGATGAAGAAGAAAATATAGTTTAAGTCATAAAGTACCTAATATAATTGTTAGTAACTAAATGGTAGTATTAATTTATTTATTATAATTAATATTTATAATTTAGTTGTTGTTTTATTTTTGATTATAAATTATTGATAGGTTTAATTGTAATTTAATTTAAGGTTTAATGATATTTTACAGTGTTATGTTATTTAAATAAAAAATATATTAATACATATTTTCTTATTCATCATAAAACTTTTCTTTTCTTTTCGACTTGTTATTGTTAATGCGATGTCACAACTCATTACCGATATTTTTTTCAATATATAGAACCCACTAATGCGCCTTTTCTTCATTTAACTTTTTAATTCTCAGTAATTACAATAACTAATTAGATTAAGCAAAAAATAAAAAGAAAGAAAGAAAATACGTTTATTCTGCACAAACAAAACGCACATTTAAATACAAAACACAAAATACACAAATACAAAAGTAGCCAATAGCCTCGTATTCACAGTATAGACTCGACACTTGAGTGGCTGGATCACCAACATGCTCAAACTAAGGGCTGTACAAGTCACAGTAAATGACACTACGAGAGCTATCGTTGCGAAGGGATGCCCGCAAGGGGGAGTCCTCTCGCCTCTCCTATGGAACCTGGTAGTAGACAGCCTCATCCAAACACTCAAAGACAAAGGTTATTTCATCGTAGGCTACGCCGACGACATAACCATAATAATTAACGGGACCCACGAAAACACTATATGCAACCTCATGCGTCATGCCCTGAAAATAGTAGAGGAATGGTGCAACAAGCACCAACTCTCAGTGAACCCTACAAAAAACCGAACTGGTTCTCTTTACGAGGAAACTGACAACACTACAATTGCCACGATTCTTCGGAACAACCCTAAGCCTCTCAACTGAAACCAAATACCTGGGCATCTATCTGGACAAACAACTGAACTGGGCAAAACACACGAACTATATCACTACAAAAGCCAGCATATCCCTGTGGCAGTGCAAGCGACTGCTTGGCCGGAATTGGGGAATCAGCCCCAAGGTCACCCACTGGTTATACACCACAGTCATCCGACCGATTATCACATACGGCACACTGGTCTGGTGGCCCAGGACAGACCGGTGCACAGCCCAAAAAGATCTCGAAAAACTACAGCGGTTTGCTTGCGTCGCAATCACTGGTAGTATGAGAACTGCACACACCGCCGCCCTACAGGCAATGCTGGGACTGCCACTTCTGCACCTCATCCTGCGGGAGGAGGCGGCCCTGGCTACCTTTAGGCTCCATTTAACAGGAACCCTATGCAACACCAGAGTTAAGCACACACGCATTAAGGAGGATGCGATCAAACGTGAGCCAATGATGGCATCCCCCTGCGACAAAGCCCCGAAAACACACCACTTTCAAAGGCACTACAATATAACACTTACAGAAGAACAGTGTGACTACTCAGGCCCAAAAGAGATGAGAGTTTACACCGACGGATCAAAGACAGACTCAGGTACCGGAGTCGGAGTTTTCTCACATGACCTCAACATAAATATATCCAGACCGCTGGGAATGTTCAACACCGTCTATCAGGCGGTGTGTGTGGGCATCATACAAGCGGTCCACGCCCTAGAAGCCAGGAGGGTTACGGACACCACCATACGCATACTCTCCGACAGCGCCTCAGTTCTCCAATCCTTACGGAAGAAATATACTACCTCGAAGCTAACACTAGAATGTCACGATGCACTAGAACAAATAACGGTATCTAGCCGCAACACGGTGACATTGCAATGGATAAAAGGACACAGCGGATCGCTAGGTAACGACGCGGCTGACGAACTTGCTAGACGTGGATCCAGTACGGCAGTCTTCGGACCCGAGCCTATCGTACCCATCCCCTTCAACCAAATACGCAGGTGGCTGCAGAAGTTCACCCACACACAAGCGGAAACCAAACCCCCTAACATAGAACATAGAAGCCTCGTATTTAGCCAACAAATAAACGCTATTTATAAAATGATTCTTCATCGGTTGATGTCAAGGCCACAGACAAAGATAATATTGCGTAATTACTGTTACAACATTACGTACTCTGTGGTTGCGACATTGGCAAATGACAACAAAAACATAAAAAGAACAAAATGCCGATTGCAGTGTAAACTACTTTTGTAATAAATAATAAGAAAAATTAAGCTGTGAGTCGCATCTGTGCAAGAACAGGTCATTGCTCAGCGAAATGCTGTGACTTCGGACGAACCTAACGTCAACAGCGCTGGTTTTCAGCAATTACCTAAGGAATGACACATTGACGTCCCCCCGTGTGCTGTAATTATATCGGGTAAGTATTCTTTTCCACTGAAATATGTGTGATTCAACTGAATATAGTGTTTACATAATATGTAAATACATATTATGTATATAAGGTGTATCTATTCATACACGAAATATTTTAAGACATATACCTATAGCTGGTAAAGAAAGTAAAGAAACCATAGCAACAAAAAAAAATATATATATCAAAGTAAATTATAAAAAAAAAAATAGTTTAATATTACTTGACACACATAATAAATACTGGTTCCTTCTTATTTTTTAACATCCATTACGCTAGTTTACGCGGGCGGCGGTATTAGAGACGGCGCGCGGCTTTTATGAATGACCAAAGAGAAACACGTGAGCGCGCCGCGCGGGCGCCTGCCTCCCCCGCTGGCGCCCGCGCCTCGCCTCGCGCGCGGATTGTGTCCAGCCAGTCCCACACGATCCACGTGTTGTGTCGCTAGCGCGCGCCTTAGCTGACACGCGTCGGGCTCGCTCGGGCAAGATATTTAACAATGCCTAACTACAGGTATACCAACCAGGAGTTGGGTTGTTTAACATCCACAACGCGGGCATCAGAAAATCCACGTGTTGTTAGGCCGGATCATTTCCAGACGCGGTTCAGTGTTAATGTGTGGGCTGGGTTAATAGGCGATAGACTCATAGGAACGCGAATTGTGAACGCTTTCGCAGTGATGGCTAGTGATAGACACATTATTAAAAGTGCAAGGATACATATTAAAACGTACAGTCCTCTGCGTCCAACAACAGGGCGAATATGGACAACAATTGGTGTAAATAGTGTAAATAAAAACTACGCAGGTATTAGGTATGTACATTTTAAATAATTGTAAATAAGTTGATTCAAATTATTAAACACGCCTTATTATTGTTACAATAACTCGTAAAAGGCACCTGCATACCTGATGCAATGGGATAACTGAATTTCGTGTAAAATAGACAGGTTTCCGACTAACGGAATCAGTCGTAAACCTGTGACGATAACGTGACAAGCCATTTATCCTGTTTATCTTTTGACCACTGCGAGGCGACAAACCGCGTGTACCTACAACAGTAGGTACAGTCACGAGCTTTAATTTGGGACCCACCTAAGGTTGAATATCGTGTAGCAAACTTTCGCCATTTAGAGCTATTATGTTAACGCTGTCACTGCACAAACAATAAACGTCATAATGTTTACCATCGACAACTTTACGTTTCTAGGGGCTAACGTCAACTGGAGCGAGGGCAAACGATCATTACCGATTTCCGAGTAATAATTACTTTTTGGTCCTGTGGTCCCATAAGAAAAAAGAAACAAATAAAAAAGAACAAAATTATATTGTCAATATATGATAGCTAGTCAACTAACCCGCTTATTCTTCAAACCTATATTAGTTAAAAAGTTTTGTCTCTTTCTCAAACATAAATATCAAAGTGACGGACCAAAACAACATATTTAAAATAAAATAGGTTTAAAGGCCGTTTATGATTATGGGGGCTTAGAAGATTTCAGCTAAAATATTGATTAATAAAATCTTTAGAAAAACAAAGTTTTTTATTCTTTATATTTATTAAGACATTTATGACACAAACCTCAATCTTAACACAATTATATAGAAAGCATGGTTAGCGGTGCACAAAATAAACACTTATCACCGAAGGCTACGACTAAATTATTTTAAATCTCTCCAGTAATTTTTTTATCATAAATATTCAAAACCGCGTATATCCACCTTCATTGTCAATCACAGCCTGGAGCCGGTTACGCATGGATCCAATCAATTTGTCACATATGTCAGTACCCCTTAAACTTTCCCAGACTGTGAGGCAGTGATCCATAAGTGCTTCTCTAGTTCTTTCGTTTCTATTTGACCATTTTTGAACCATTAAGCCCCATAAATTTTCTATAGGATTTAAATCGGCACACTTTGCAGGCCACGGAATACGATTTAAATTTGCTCTATTATTGTCGAACCAAGTTCTAACGATTCTTGCCGTATGAATTGTTGCGTTATCTTGAACAAAGTTTATTGGAGCAACATCTTCTTTTGGATAATATAGTTGCAATGTTGGAAGGACACTCTAGTCTAATAAATCGACATAATCTTGAGCAGTGGCCCTGGGTGGTAAATTTATTAGTTCTCCAATGCCGGCTGAACTAATCCAGCCAGACATGTTAACTGTAATGCGACCAGACGCGTTGTTAGCTATGACGTGGTCTTCCGTGTATCGCGTCCTGTCAATTCGCCACAAATGTAGTCTGCCCGTTTGGGAAGATTGAAAAGTCTTTTCATCGATGAAAGCCGTCGTCGTCCAATCAAAATTTAGATACTGACGTGCGAAAATAAGTCGAGCAGCTTTATGGGCATCCGTCAACGCAATTTTTTTTGCAGGCCGCCTGTGATGCAGTCCCATAGCTTTAAGATGCCTTCTAACTGTTGAAGGGTGGACTTCAAACGCTTCCGCAAAATGCCTCGTTGGCGTAAATCCATTCATCAGGTATTGCCTTTGCATCAAGCGGCTCTGCTCTTGTGTTATAACTTGCGGGTGATGGTTGTTTCGTCGTAAGTCAATAATATTTTCCTCGTTCCCGTGGCGTCGAACCCAGCGGCGAACTGTGTTTCTTGTCACATTTATTCGTCGCGATATCTCGTGAATGCCTACTCCTTGTTCGTGCAAATCAATAATTTGGAGCCTTATTTGGTCACGATTAGCCGCAAGCATTTTATTAATTGGTAAATTATATTTTGTGAAAATATCACATTAAACTATTTTCTTAAATGACACTGACACGACACATGTTCGTAATTAGAAAATCGTAATGATAGCTTTTTGCAACGAGGTTATCATTTCATAGGTCGATTAGATAAGACATTTTATGTCTTAACTTGACATTCAACATTTCAACCTTAAAGCAAAGTTTCAAAGTTTCGACCTTATTGCATTATGATTGTTCTAACAACATTTAACGGAAATGGGTCCCAAATTAAAGCTCGTGACTGTATGTCCACGTCTGCTAATCTCTGGTACGATTATTGATCAAATAAATCTGCGCTACGCACTCTTAACGTTCACATCTGTATAAGTAGATAGGTAGGCAACTAACAATCAGCTGACGGATAGGACTCGCACACACAGACGGACAGAGGTCATTAACATGCGAATTCGAGTTGCTCCTATCAGCTGTTTATTGGTATTTACCTAGTTTACAGATGTGTAGGTATTGTAGATTAGGATTAAAATTTGTTTTAATCGCCTTACGTTCCTTTTCGTAAAACTTTAAAGGAGGGAATTTAATCATTTACCTACTTAGGTTTAGGTGGTATTGTATTTTAAATTCACATTTATTATCATTGTAAGCGATAGGCTATTAAAATAACACTAGAACAAGTCACGAAGTCTACCTACGTTGGTTTATTTTTTAGATCGTGTGTATTTTCGTACGTCCACTACAGTTTACCAGTGATATTGTTAGGTCCCATGTAACATGACGTGCGGGCAGGTGTTTGCGTCCGGCAGCACACAGACTGTGGAGTGCGGTAACCGTCAGGATGCGAAGTAACTACCATGCTTACGCGGTCGCGTGGAAATATGCATTCGAAGCAAACACAATCTCACCAACACGCTGCTCAACACAAAATAGACGAGAGCGAGACGCCTCGACAGGCTTGCCAGACGAGTGTGAGTGAATTATCGTATTAATAATCGAAAATGATCGTACCAAATGAACATTTTTCGTACTACAACTGTCAGAGCCGCGCGAAACGCGTAGCTAGTTCGCAAAACTAGAAATAGTATAGGAATTTTAGGAAGTTGTGAAATATGAATGAAATTAAAAAAGTAACATTATTTTTCAGTTGTTTTAAAACCATAACAGCATTATTTTGATTAAGTTTTTACGCATTGCGGTGAAAGTAAAGCCCCTTTAACAGTTTTTGTTGCAAGTTTGTTTCTTATTTTTGGTTTCGTCGCATAATTTTTGCTGAATAGCCACTTCGGAAGAGGGTTGCAAATTATCGTACTTTTGCGTAAGATAATACAAATTGTATTATACATCGTACCGGTGTCGAAATTATCGTACATGTACGATAATCATCGTACGTCTGGCATCCCTGCGCCTCGACGGCGGCGGCTCTTCACCGCGGCGCGGGCGGGCGGGTCATTCATAGAACATGGAGTAAAGGTTTTATGCCAAATGTCTCAAGCAGTTTTAAAATTATAATAATTACGTAAAATAAAAAACATTGAGATATTATCTTTATTTTTGTGTTTATAGTTTCTGTGCCAGCTATAGGTATAAATCTCTTAAAATATTTCGTGTATGAATAGATACACCTTATATATAAAAAAAAAAAAAAAAATCTGCATTTGTGCGTAACATAAATTTAAGAAATAATAATAATACATAAAAATAATACAATACATAAAATAATACAATGAGAATATAAAATAAGCACGAAATTACTAATTAAACGTAGTGTACAGTCTGGTGTGTTTTCCTCTTCATTCCTGTTTTAGTAATTATAATAATTTAGATAATTCACTAACAATCCATAATTATGCCTGCATTTATACACCATAGATTCTTAGATGCGCCATGGGATTTGCGATTTGTGACTCGAAACAGTAGGCGTCGAGGCATGGGGTTGGTAAAAGTCAACCATGCTTTTTCAGTCAAAGCGGTAAATAAGCTACTAAAAATATGTCTAAAAATATGTCGTATGTCTGTAATTTTTATGGTGTACAATAAAGAGTATTCTATCTATCTTGTATGGGGACGATGCACTGTGCATCGCCAAGTAGTCGATTGTTTGCTTGGCGGTGTGCGTCGAGGCGTTGTCGTGGTGAAGGAGGATCCTACTGCGAGGTCGTTTCTCCCGAACCTTTACCAAGACAAGTGGCAAACAATTGTTAGTGTACCACTCTGCAGCAACTGTTTTACGATCCTCTAAAATAATTGTTGCCTAATGACGTGTCCTTCCGAAAAACGACGCCACCATCTTTTTTCCCACGCTTCGACCTCTCTTTACTTTAGTTGGCAACTCCTCGAAAGGAAACACCCAGACAGCAGACTGTCTCTTAGTTTCAGGATCATAACAATAAATCCAGCTTTCGTCACCCGTAAGTATGTCGAACACAGCATTTGAGTCACCTCCGTTAAATCTTTGAACCATTTCACGACACCAATCAACACTACGGAGTTTTTGGGCCTCTGTCAAATTATCAGGTATCCACCGAGCACAAAGCTTCCTGACCGCTAAATGTTCATGAAGGATTTTGTGCACTTGGCTCAAACCGATGCCTAAGCTTGTCCGAATCTGCTGATAAGTCACGCCGCACAACACTGACGTTATCTTCAGTCATCGCCGTAGAAGGCCGTCCCTCACGCAGATCATCGGTGAGTTTAGTGCGACCACGTTTAAACCAGTTGTAAACAGTGGCACGAGATGGGGCTTCATCGACAAAGGCCAATCGAAGTCTATCATAACTTTCTTGTTGACTTAAATGACATCGAAAGTCATAAAAAATCATTGTACGAAAATTTTCTCGAGTTAAATTCATGCAGACGTGACACAGACAATTTTCAATTTGCCGTCAAATCGTAAACAAATGACAAATGAATAAAATACATACACAATAATATTGGCAGTTCCATTTTCAAAATTTGAACTTATTTTTTTATTATATCGTTTACAAGTGGCCAGTTCTAAAAACTTTCAGTGTCGCCCTCGTATGTAATGAAACTGGACTAAGTGTGAGTGTTATCATTTAAATATTTCATATTTTACTAAACATAAATCTAAATCAAACGTATTTATAATTATTTTACTCTGAAGATGCCTTATTAAATAATTTTTTTAATTCGTTATTAGGTTTAATTCAATTAGTAAATGATTAATAATTATTATGTGTAATAAATACAATGTTATTCTTTGTTCTAGAAAAATACTGTGAGTCTTATTATCAAGGAGCAGTGACGTCACATAATGAATATGAAACAAATGGTTTCATACCAACGAGACATTTTTCTGAATTATTAAACACGTCATTATGAACCGTTCGCCGTACACTGAAGGCTTGCGCCAAAGACCAGCTAAAAAGCCGTTTTTGACAGAAAGGTATTAACAAGAATGTTTAAGTTTCGCACGAGAATATTAAGACTTCAACTGGGACACTGCTATATTTTAACCTTAAAATATTAACCGCAGATATAAACAACAGATTCGTTATTGCACGAATTTGTGGTAACGAATTTTTTAAGCATGTATTCAATAAGCTTGTTTGTCGTATTTCTTGCAGATAGACCGAAAATGTTTACATTATTTCAGTAATAAGTATTATTATTTATGGATTAAATTTTGAGGTTTAGTTTCAATCTTCTTTTCGTAAAGAAAATGAATACTTAAGCTATAACCTCAATACCTACCAACTCAATATTTACTAAAGCCAAATTAAAATACTTAATGTAAACAAACTGCCCATACTTAACAATCACTTATTTTGTACGTAGTTTTTTTTTATTTTTAGCATTCTAATATTCTTATTTATTGCTTAATTACTTCGATCATGATCGAAGCTTAATGTTTATGGTGAAATAAATCCATTTAAAATATTTCATAATTTGATTATGTCAAAATAACACAATTTGCTTCTAAGTTTCTTGACATCTATTTCACATTTTATTCAGCTGAAGTAATAATAAATAATTGTAGCAGTTTGTTAACTTTATGTAAAATAAATATAACGAATAAATATTGTTTTTATTTTGTTATTACATATCCTTTATTGCAATAACAACATTAATAAAAAAGTAAAAAAAAAAATTCATATATTATTATTATTAAACAAAAACAATGTTTGCAAAAAAACACTCTGCTCTATACGAGACCAGAACCTAAGCCAGCTGCATCACAGTCCAACGCTTGACGAAAACTGCTATCAGCACATATAAATTGTCGTTCGAATTTTAGCAATGCGATAAACTGGCCAAGCTTACGCGCACGATTCGTGTGTGTGTTACCGTGTCTAACAAAAGCGACGGAAATATGTGTTTGTTTCGTGTGGTGCGACGCGATACGACAGTGTGTGAAGTGTAAAACTGCAACCTCTGTGGTATATTATGTACCGTGTTATTTACACATACAGATAAACCGTACCGCGCACAGCAAAACGACTCTTAACGTGCCAATGCAGTTTTGAACGTTTCGTGTGTGCGTGCGTGCGAGCGTGTGTGCGTGCGTGCGAGCGTGTGTGTGTGTGTTTGTATGTTTGTATGTATGTATGTATGTATGTATATATGTTCATCTGTTACCCCATAAATTCTAAACTACTGATCATAATTTGACAAATGAGGTATCGTTGGAAGCGCCTTGATCGTCCGCTGGTTATAGGCTATGTGACGTCGCATTAAATTCAATAAGGCGCCCTCTAGAGGACATATACATGAACAAAAAAAATATGTATGCCTTGTTGGGTATCAAATGAAAGGGCTTGTCGAGCACATAACAAATATGTATATATACCATATTGTCTAAGTAAAAGTTGAAATTGTTAAAAACAAGCAAAAGTGAGACTGTGCTTACGTACGGCGCGGCTGTAAAATAAATACCTATTATACAACAAAACCTAAACAAAATTTAAAAAAAATAAGCGGCTCCGTAAATACTTTATCACGAAATTATAACCCCAAAATAAGTGGTCGCATGGCTGTATACCTACAAAATTATAATGGCATACGACCACGGCTTTGTCTTGAGTTTGAGTCTAATTTTTGTTAGAGTCATGTGTGTGTGTGTGTCCCCTTGTCAGCTAAATGGTTATACTTGGATTTGTAAAAAAAAGCACAGCAGTAGTAGCATATATAAAAGTTAAAAGGAAAACTATCACAGCTAAGTAGGCTTTACAGGTTAACCAGTAATAATCGACCAACCTAATTTTGCAGTTTGAAAAACATGTTCTCTCATACATTCCGTATAAGAGGACATGTTTTTCAACTAGAATGTTAAGTTTGTCCTTGGGATAAATTCATCCCAACTACGGAACACTTCATTGTGCGTTGTCCGACACGCACTTAGCCGGTTTTTGTACATGTCTTGATTTCTGTCTGAAATATTTTCTTGTTTCATACTTTTTAGAGCGTGATTTTTCAGTAGTCGGGTTTTAGTTTATGAACTTACTTTTTTTAATCGTTTTTATATACCTGAAAATAATTACATAACTTAACGCCTTGTTTCCCCGAAGGGTTGGGCAGAGGCGTACCTATAGTGCACCCACATTTCGCCAGTTATGTTTAAGTCCCATGTAATAGGGGGCGAGACTTGCCAAGTTACATTATAAACTTAGCACTCATTTAGATCTCAATCATTTTATCGGCGAAGCCGTCCATCCCCAAAATTGTGATCCGTCACAACCATTTTCACCATTAAAAGGGGCCCAAACAAAGGGGAACACTATCCGTAACTATGAAAAAAATTACCGAAATGTAGAGTAAGGCTACGTTCAGACGGGGTGCTTGGACAGGAAACCTCCCCGTGTGCCTGTGGGCTGGAGTTCCCTTATGGATGCGTCCGGGGGGAAGGCCAGTCTCCGGGACGGTGCACCCTGGGGTACGGGCAATGACTCCCCATTAGGTACTTTATGCCTAAGGGGTCTCGTTGCCCGTATGCCAATATCCTGTCGGAGGAACGCTCTAACGTGTACTCGGAGAGAGCACACGTTAAGCAGCGTTGGAGTGCGGGCTCGGCGTGCACTAACACTGCCGTCGGGCAGGCAGGAGGAAGGTTTTTCTTCTGCCACCGTTGGTCTCGTAGCCCCGAAGAGTGTCAAGGTCATGTCTCTGGCACTTGACGGGGGTCGAGGGTCTTGGCTTAACCGCCCGGGCCGCGAGGAAGAAATCCTCTATAAAAAATTACCCCAAACCTCCAAGCGGCGGCGCACCGTGAGGGAGGTTGTAAGCTTGATTAATGGGTAGCTATGTAATTAGTCGCTAGTGCGAACCACTATTTTTGAGATAATACAAAGTTCAATACTCGTGGGAACAAAAATGGATACTGATAAAAAAAACAAAAACCAGAAGGAGGGGAGTGATGCGGGGTCGGAGTCCGACGCTGCATCGGGCGCAATGAGCTCGAGTCAGAGCTCGGAGCGCGAAGTGAGGGGAGTTGCTGGGAGGAACCGGAAGTTCCTCCGGAAGCGCTCCAAACCGGGAGAGGGGTCGTCCGCTGACGAGTGGGTCTCGGGCACTGCCCATAGGTCGAAGATCCACTCTAGTCGGCGGGGTGCGGCCCGGGGAAAAGGTGTGGGAAGAGGGGTCACCACCAAGGAGGCCGGCAAATCGAGCCGGGCCAGCCCAGCTGAGCTGGAGAGGCCATCCTCTGAGGAGCACCAGCCTGTAGGGACCAGCACCGGGGCGGCCCTTACGGAACCCGCAGGTGGTGAGCCGGACGCCGCTGGCGGCTCCAATTCGGAGCGAGCAGCTAGGTTTGCGGAGGTCGTGGCAGCGGCAATCAAGGGTGTGGCCTTGAAGAGGATCCAGTCCTCCAAAGACAAGGCCATACCCGCGGCCATGGCCTCTATTTTGGCGGCAGCGGAGACCTATGTCCTCAGGCCTCCGTCGGACGGAATGTCCGAGATGCGGGCGGAGGTCGCCCGCTTGACAGCCGCCATGGAGCTTCTCCGAAAGGAGAACGAGGAGCTCCGAGCGGACCTGGCTGGGCTCCGAGGAGCTGGCCCCCGTGAGGTGCCGCAGGGGAAGGAGTAGCATGGGCAGGTACAGCCCATGCCTGCTGAGGACCGGGTCCTGACCCTGGTGCGGCAGGAGATGGCCTCCCTGCGGTCTCGGTTTTCCGCCCTCGAAGCCATCGTTCTGCGCCCCCCCTTAGCGGCGAGCATGCCGGCCTCTGGCCAGCGGAAGGCGACATCGTATGCCGCCACCGCAGCTGCCCCGGCCAAACCAGGTTCGTCGGGGCAGACCAAGACCAAGACCAAGGGTGGGGCGGCTAGTCAGGCGGCGAAGGCCCCGGCCCTGGCGGCGAGAGGCACGGACCCAGCGGCAAAAACAGCCGCCCCCGCCTCCTAAAGCTACTCCGGCTGATGCCGAATGGCAAGTAGCCGGGGAAAAGAGGACGGCGGGTAAGGCAAAGAGGGCGGCCAAAAGGAAGGAGAGGCGGCAGCGGCGCAAGGAGCGAAGCGTCGCGGCTAGGCTCCGCGCCCCTAAGTCCGCAGCTGTAGTGATAACACTACAGCCAGAGGCGGAAAAGAAGGGCGTGTCTTACCGCGACGTGCTCGCCAAGGTGAGAGCGGCGGTGGACTTTAAGGAGATAGGCGCCGCCGATGGCATCCGGGTAAGGGTCACGGCGACTGGGGCCCGGATGCTGGAGGTCCCCGGTGCGGCAAGCGGTCCGGCCGCTGACGCTCTGGCCGCAAGGCTTAGGGCGTCCCTAAATGCGGACGAGGCCCGAGTGTCCAGGCCCACCAAATGCGCTGATGTGCGTATTCTGGGCTTGGACGACTCAGTGACGGAGGGACAGGTGGTGGCCGCTGTCGTTAGGACTGGGGGGTGCTCTGCCGAGCAGGTGAGGGCAGGCACCATCCGTCCTGACTACACGGGGATGCGAGCCGTTACGGTGAGCTGCCCTGTGTCGGCGGCCAAGAAAATAGCCGGGGAGGGCCAAAGGCTATTGGTGGGCTGGGTTTCCGCGCAGGTCAAACTGCTGGAACCCAGACCTCTGAGGTGCTTCCGCTGCCATGTGGGTAATCACGTGGGAGCTAAATGCACCTCGGAGGTGGACCGCAGCGGTCACTGCTACCGCTGTGGTCAGGCCGGTCACAAGGCCGGCTCGTGTGACGCCGCGCCGCACTGCGCTGTATGTGCGGCAGCTGGCAAGCCGGCCAATCACCGGATTGGGAGCAAGGCCTGCGCCCCACCCGCCAAAGCCAAAGGCAAGCCCTCCGCCACCGCCGTCACGGCCGCAACCGCCACCACCGCCGCCGTTGCCGCCTCCACTAACGTCGTTGTCGCCGCCGCAGCCGCCGCGGCAGGGCCCTCACAGGGGGCACGGGAGGGGGCTGACATGGAGTGCCAATAATGGCCCCATTACGCCTCCTCCAGGCGAACATCAACCACTGCGCCGCAGCTCAGGATCTGTTGCTCCAGAGCATGGCGCAGTGGTCGATTAACATCGCCGTGGTCGCTGAGCCGTACTTTGTCCCGCCCAGAGACGACTGGGTGGAGGACCTGAGCGGCTCAGTGACCCTAATTTCGTCGGCCGCCGCCGGTACTCCGTCCCTCGAGGCTGTTAAGAGAGGACGGGGTTGCGTTGCAGCACGGTTCGGGGAGATCGTTGTGGTAGGGGTATACTTCTCCCCGAGCCGAACTCTTGCCGAGTTCCACAACTCCCTTGCGGAGTTGAGAGTCGTCGTCGTCGGGTTCTGTTCCCTTCCCGTGTTCGTCCTCGGGGACTTCAATGCCAAAAATGTGGCTTGGGGTTCCCGGTATACGGACACACGGGGCAGGATGGTGGAGGACTGGGCTCTCGAGACAGGCCTGGTCGTCCTGAACCGGGGTTCTGTCCCCACGTGTGTGCGGATGCGGGGTGAATCAGTGGTGGACATCTCGTTCGCCAGCCCCGCTCTGTCGCCGCGTGTAATTGACTGGCGCGTCATGGAGGGGGTGGAGACCTATTCCGATCACCGGTACATCCGGTTTGACGTCTCCGCCCAGACCTCGAGTGCGCCGGTCCGACAGGCCCCGAGTGGTCCGCGGTGGGCGTTGAAGCAGCTGGACCGGGAGCTCCTCCTGGAAGCCTCGATCGTGCAGGCCTGGGTGTCATCACCGGACAGGCCTGCTGACATCAACGTTGAGGCGGAGTGGTTCCGGGAGGCCATGTCCGAGATATGTGACGTGGCAATGCCCCGGGTCCAGCCTGGACGTGCCTCGCGCCAGGTGTACTGGTGGTCGCAACAGCTGACGACACTACGCAATGCGTGCGTTGCTGCGCGACGCCGGTACACCAGGCACCGCAGGCTCCGTATTCGTCCTCCGGATACGGAAGCCATTCAGGCGGAGCTGTACGAGGGGTACAGAGCGGCGAAGACCGCCCTCCAAGCGGAGATCCTGCGGGCCAGAGGAGTGGCCCGCGAGGAGTCGCTGGAGACTCTGAACAGGGACCCGTGGGGACGCCCATACAAGATGGTGCGGGAGAAACTCCGCCCATGGGCTCTCCCGCTGACGCAGAGTCTCCGGCCGCAGCTTGTGGGGGACGTGGTGAGCGCTCTGTTCCCTTCGAGAGGGGAACATGCCTCCCCGCCCATGGCTCCGCCTACTGCGGTGCCCGATGCGGATCACACCGCCGACGACGACGACGATGCTCCGGAGGTGACCGAGGTAGAGATGAGAGTGGCGGTACGTAGGCTGAATGCCAAAAATACCGCCCCAGGACCCGACGGCTTACCTGGGAAAGCCTGGGTCCTGGCCTTGGAGGCTCTCGGGCCTCGACTAAGGGGGCTCCTAAGCGCATGCTTGGAGAGGGGCCAGTTCCCACTTCGCTGGAAGACGGGGAAACTGGTCCTCATCAAGAAGCCGGGGCGCCCTGCGGACTCTCCGTCCGCTTACCGGCCCATCGTGCTGCTCGATGAGGTGGGCAAGCTCTTTGAAAGAGTTATTGCAGACCGCCTCGTCGGGCGGCTGGTGCGGGTGGGGCCGGATTTGGCGGAGAGCCAGTTTGGTTTCCGCAGGGGGCGCTCTACGGTGGATGCCATCATGCGCGTGCGAGCCCTCACGACGGGGGACGCTGTGGCCCGGGGTGGGGTCGTCTTGGCGGTGTCTCTAGACATCGCCAATGCCTTCAATACCCTGCCCTGGAGTTGCATCAGGGAGGCACTCCGGTATCACCGGATGCCGACCTACCTCTGTCGTGTGGTCGAGGCCTATTTGACGGACAGGGCCGTCATCTACCCCGGTCACGAGGGAGAATGGAACCGGCAAGAGATGTCGTGCGGTGTCCCACAGGGATCGGTCCTGGGGCCGCATCTGTGGGACATCGGATACGACTGGGTGCTGCGCGCCGACCTCCCTAGCGGCGTCAGCGTCGTATGTTACGCTGACGACACGTTGGTCCTGGCGCAGGGGAGGTCGCACCAGGCGGCGGCCGAACTAGCGACACACGGGGTTGCGACAATCGTGGACAGGATCCGGCAATTGGGACTCGAGGTGGCCCTGCACAAGTCCGAGGCCATGTGTTTTCATGGTCCTCGGAACGCGCCACCGTCGGGTTCCCAAATAACGGTAGGAGGAGTTCACATCGGCGTCGAGTCGACGATGAAGTACCTAGGACTCGTCCTCGACAGCCGGTGGAACTTCGTGGAGCACTTCCGACGTTTGGCTCCCAGACTGGAGCGGGCCGGGGCTGCTTTGAAGCGGCTCCTGCCCAATCTAGGGGGTCCAAACGCCTCCTGCCGGAGGCTATACGCGGGGGTCGTGCGGTCCATGGCCCTTTACGGGGCACCGGTTTGGGCGCGTTCATTGAGGCGGCGGCCAGCCCGCCGGTTGAACGCGTCCCAGAGGGTCATGGCCACCCGGCTGGTCCGGGGATACCGCACGGTCTCCGGTGAGGCGGCGAGCCTCCTTGCCGGATTACCGCCATGGGATCTGGAGGCAAAAGTCCTCGCGCACATTTGGGAGTGGCGCGAGGAGGCGAAACGCCGGGGCGTTACTCCGCTGCCGCGAGAAATCGCGGCACAGCGGACAGAGCTCCGGCGGGATCTCATGGCGTCATGGAGAGTGCGATTGTCGCAACCCAGTGCTAGGCACGCCACTATTGCGGCGATGAGTCCCCTCTTTGAGGAGTGGCTAGAGAGGCGCCACGGCGTCCTCACCTTCCGCCTAACACAGGTCCTCACCGGACACGGTTGTTTCGGGAGGTTCCTGTTCCGTATCAGGCGGGAGGAAACGCCCGGGTGTCATCACTGCGTGGATCGCCCGGAGGACACGGTTGAGCATACGGTGGAGGTCTGTCCGGCTTGGGCAGAGCATCGCCGTGTCCTCGTGGAGGCGATCGGCGGCGGGGATCTCTCGCGTCCGGCCCTAGTCCAGGCCATGGTACGGAGCGAGAGGGCATGGGAGGCCGTCACCTCCTTCTGCGAAGCAGTAATGCTCGCGAAGGAGGAGGCAGAACGCGTGAGGGAGAGGCAAATTTCGCGCCCTCACGCCCCTAGCCGCCGCAGGAGACGCCCTGGGCGTCGGGAATCGCAGGCCGATTCCCGGCCACCGTAGGCGCGGGCTTGCGGACGGTGAGCAATGGGTAGCTCGCCGTCCGATAAGGACCAGGCCCGGGTCGACGTCGCGTTGTGTTCCACGCGCGCCTCAAAGAGATGTCAGCACAACGGAAGGGGTCCGATAGGACCGATGCCTGCCGGGGTTGCGGGAAAGTCCGAAAGGGATACCGTGGCCCCTGGCAACGTAAAGGCAACGGAAGGAACACGGGTGGGTTTTAGTCAGTAAGAGTCTGACACGCCCTCCCGCTCCACCCAGAGCGGGAGAAGTTATTTGATAATTTCCCACCCAAAAAAAAAAAAAAAGGCTACGTTCAGACGGCGCTAGAAGGAATTTACCACCTGCGCCATTCAACTGCTGATGGACTTAATCAAGGGCATCAGACAGGGGCAAGATGCAGAGTTGGTCGACGGCCTAGTCGCTCTGCTCACGCTCCACGATGGCTAGGCCACCGGGTATTCTACAGTGGAACGCCCGCGGCCTCCGGAGCATCCGGAGAAAGGTCGCCCTCCTCCGCCTCCTCCTCAAGGAGCAGAAGATCGACGTCGGACACGGCAACATCTACCGCGGTCAGGCGGGTGACGCGAAGAGTCGTACATCAAGCTCTCCCTCTGACGTCTCTGGACTCTTTTTACGCGCTGGGTGTCCAGCTGCACTTGACTGGCGAGGACGTCGATATTTACGCGTGCTACAGCCCGCCCGCAGCACCGCTTGACTTAGCGGAGCTGCAGGCGCCCCTGTACCGATCGCCGCACCCGGTAAAAAATTTGATGGTTTGGTTCATTCGTGGATCTTTGCCTTGTTTATTTACTTGACGTCCCGTTGCGCTATTTTACGAGTAACCTAGAATGGTGCAACGGGGCCACTGGGACCCACGGGAGCACGGGGAGTCAACTATTTTGGATCGTGATTTGCTTTTTGTTTTGAGTCACTGCCTTTTAGGAAGAGGGTGACCAAAGAAGTTTGCTCCCACGTCATGGAGTACTTCCGCGGTCCCTGCCGCAATACTTCCCTGTCGTCCACTAGAACCATGCGAGTGACACAAACAAACAGTTGGGCTGTAGTATCGTATCGTGTGCTTTCATACACTCACCTTGTAGTAGACGTCGGGCACGTACTGCTTGTCGCTGGAGTCGCGGATGTAGCCCAGCTCGGGCGCGTCGCGCGTGGGCAGCAGGATGTCGTCGCGCACCAGCGCCTGGCACTGCCCCGACACCTGGTAGCCCTCCAGGTGCACCTGCTTGTCGCTGTCGCCTGCGACACACAACCATGTTACGCTCACCCTGCAGTGTCTTCTTTAATAGGCTCTATTCACTAATCAAATCTTAAACAGAAAAACCCGTCTTTCTGTATGCTAAAAATTTGGTTACATTTTCTGTTCACTAATGTAGCATCTATCTTACTGTCCCTGTCATATAGGCCGTGTCGTTTTAAAACCCGGAGTGTATCAGTGGTAGCTAGATGCCAGGGTGTTAATGTCACATGCTCACCTGTGACGCACACTGTGACGAACTTGGAGCCGAAGTTGCCCGAGGAGGCGTGGCGGCACGCGTTCGGCAGCTGGTTCTGGTAGTGGCCCGCCATGATGCACTCTTGCGCAGACAGGAAGTGCGTGTCCACGCCCCTACACACAAGCGCGGCGCATTAGCGTATGGTTTGTCGTGTCGCATAACATCTATACATTTGCCGAGACGCTAACCAGTCAACACACCAGAATACCACGGCAGTCTCTCGTGCTGGCTAGCGGTGCGGCCTATCGTGAGAGCTCACCGTATGTGCTGCACGGTGCCCGCGCCCACGTCGAGCGGCAGCAGGTCCGTGAAGATCCAGCCCACGCGGCGCAGGCCCAGGCGCCGCGCCAGCTCGGCCAGCAGGCCGGCGCGCGCGTCGGGCGCCAGCGCCACGCCGTCGCGCCACGACGTCTGCGGCGGCTCGTAGATGGCGGCCACACGCGCGCGGATGCCTGTTACGTCATTTATAATTGGCATAGTTGTAAAAATGTTCTACGCTGATTCCAATACCATTTCGAGCTTCTTTCGAGGTTTCTTAAACTTATTTTTATATTTAAGATGCAAATTATTTTAACATATACACATGAAACCACTTGACTTTCATTTGACCTCCAAATGACGTCAGAAACGCTAGCAGATTGGGACTACTACGTGATAAAAAAATCAAGTCATATAATGTCAACTTTAGGGATAACCATAATTATAGTGCAGTCATGCGAAAATTCGGTCTTTGAATCGATTCAAATCAAACATTGAAAATCAATTCAAACAAAAATCTAAATCCCGAAGCCCGAATGATCGTAAACCAAATTTACGATAGCTTAAAGAAAATCCATTCTCTGTAAACAATAATCATTATAAAATCATTCGAACTATTTTGTAACTGGTACTAAAGATGTTAGAAACTTGCAAATATAACTGTTATTTGTCGATTGGTTTGATAATAGTTTATGGGATGAAATTGAATGACCACCAAAAAAACAATCGTTACCCTAAACAGCCTCATCCAAAAAAAATAATAATATGTACAAATAAATGAAACCTGTACCAGAATCTTTCGGGCTATTTAAGTCATGCCTGCACTACTAAAACTTTTCATAACCCAAAAAGGCCACGCATGCACCAAATTTTAACTAGCAAAGTTTTGTGTCATTACTACCCAAATATATCACTACGTTTGCCATAAAATGTATGTATATAACCAAGTATGTTATATTGATGGCAAATTAGTCGAGTCTCGCGGCTTTATTCCCACTCCTCGTTTTAATGTTGGTTGTTTGAAGACTCATTTATCACTAAGTTTTTCGAAGATCCACTCTTCATTAAATTTTAAAATTACACTAAGGACTGCCTTATTAAGTTTATTTGTATGTAGAAATAAAACATGTTGTTTATAAACTAATGTTTTTTTTTTTTGTGGCCGTTATTTTATTGAAAGCTCTAAGAAGCTCAGCCTGTAGTAAACATTTTAAGGTAGTATCGGTGAGCCTTTAGAACTTAATTTATATTTTTTGGGTAAACAATGATTTTTGTATATTAATTTACTTTATTAGGATAAAATTGTGCAACATATTTGGATGAAATTTTTAAATAAAATGCGAGTACATATTTGGTGCATGCGTGGCCTTTTTGGGTAGCTCAGCGATTATTCTGAAGATACTTGCCTTTTTTAGGTTAGCAGACTTTACGTTTTTTGGTGATAATTTCATATTAAAATGGGGATTAAATTCTGGTAAGTACTTACGATTTTTTGGGCGTTATATTTCATTATATCTGGTGATTGCTTAAACCTAAGCCATAGTTTATAAAGAAATCATTCCCCGTCGTGCACTACATGATAGATAAGTAGATACCTACTGTGGTTCTACCTTGTTTCATCGAAAAGAAATTGCCAAATTATCACTTCCCAAACAATTTTCCGCATAACTTCATTTGCCAAATTATTACTTAGCAAAAAATCTCTTCACAAATAATTGTAACGCAAACCTAATGTTCGGCAAGTGAACGTTTAAACAATAACTTGTTTACCAACTAGTACTTTTACCAATTTTTATGTAGTCAAATATTTCAGTTGGAATAACTAATTTTACGCAAAATAAAATTTGCCAAATATTTAGTATAAAATAATTAATCTCGTCTAACTAGTTCAGTTTCGGTTAGCCTGTTTTATTCCATATTTTTTTTGATATAATCTAGTCGTTTCTGGCACTCACCGGCCGCTGCCGCGGCACCGCTCGTGCGTAGGAGGTCATAGGTTTAACCTAACCTAACCATTTTTTATAAATAATTAACTTAACTTAAATAACCTTAAATTAAATTAACCAGTTCCAAAAGTAACCATAAATTTGACTTGTTTCAGACAAATTCAAGCACATAAACTTACAAAGAAGTACGCAAATGACATCAAATTTAACAATCAAGTGAAATGTAGCTCAAGTAAAATAGGTTTAAGTTATTTGCCAGAAAATGAAATAATTCTATATTTTATCAAGCTAATAGAAGGTATAGAAGATTCTGATTGGAAGCAAATCGCGAATTGGTTTGAAGAAAATCATGTTAGCGGATCATGGACCAAGATCCACCAAGTTTTTGCAGTTGCCATGTTGTAAAACAAAAAGAAAAGCAAGTACCTAGAACTTCAAACTCTGCTGAGGCGTGGCATCGGAGAATAAACATTCTCATTGATAAATAACACCCTGGAGTGTATCGCTTAATCAAAGAATTAATAAATGAAGTTTAATCAAATTTAGCTGACATTGAGATTATACTATCAGCAGGGCTAACATGACAAGCGCGAGAACGCTCTTTTTCTCGTTTTTTCGAAATTTGTCTACGATTCTGACGTCATTCTAATCCCTAACATAACATGACCGTAAACGACGAGTAAACTCGAAAAAAGCATTTTGACACTTCTATATCTCGCGACGAGAAACCGATGTTGCAAGTTATTAAAAACAAATTATTTTTATGATAGCAACATCGGCTTGAGATTCCGTTTCATTCATTCAATGGTGTCGATTTCCTTGTCACAAATACCTCTAAACTAGACTAAAAATTACCAAAATTTAGATTATTCCTGTCAACCGACGATTTCCCATTCTGAAATAGACTAAAGTGACACAACTTAACTATATTTTAGTTTGACGGCACTAAGATGGCACTGAGTTATTAATTTAGTGAAAATGGCAATTGTGCTAATCTGAATTTTACGTTTTTCATCTAAAATTCTGATTGTCCAAGTATTTAATCGCGATTAAAAAGGTTTGGAAATTAATTTTCATGAACTAAAATTCACACCAACACCTCGACTTTTTTTTCTTTTCTTTTGCTTATATCTCGAAAATGGTGTGTGTCCTATCGCAAAAATAATGAAAATTGGAAACCCCTTTATGAAACCCATAAACCCCTTATACCCAACATGTAGGTAATAATTTTTCATATTTTCCATACAAAAAACGAAAAAATCCATATAAAACACGTCGTTCCAATATAAATAGTAGTTTAAAACTAAGTATTTTCATTATTTATATATTGTAAAATAAAAAGATGACTAAAATAATTACAATTATGAAACTGCCATGTTATTTTGGAGATATTTTTTCTATCATAATTTTGTCTACTCTTCTCGTCGTTCTCGTCGTCAAAATCGAGGACGAGTAAATACGACTTAATGACAGAAGAATCGGAGATTATCTCGTGTTGAATTGTCAAAAATCGAGATAACTAAGGTGCCATGTTAGGGTTTGTCGACAAAACATAAAGTTTGACAGAAGGAGTCAACTATTTTGTATGTAAGCGCTGTCAGAAAACGAGAAAAGAGACAAAATAGACAAAAATTACTCACGCGAGAGTGAGTAATTGTCGCGTGCGTCATGTTAGGCCTGCAGGTGAACCGCCACAAAAAAAGAAAAACAAAATATATGGATATAGACGATAGAATTAATCAAATTCTGCAACACAAGTCCGAATTCTCCGAAATAAAAGCTTCTTCTGCCACATGTATAGATAATATTTTTTGTAATTGTGATTACTTACACAAACAAATTGAAAACAAGTTGCCATCAGATCACAGTGGACAAACAATAACGTTTTGCTCCTACACACCTGTACAAAAAATTCAAATAAGGTTTAGGGCAATTACATGTAAAAGTTTAGAGAAATTAAATAATTCTTTGGCCAGTAGATTATGTGTTCAGAGTTTTAATAACATAAGTGACCCAAATGATTTCTACGCCGAGTTCTTTTCACTATTAAACACGCAATTTAATGACACTTTTCCACTTAAGACTAAAAGTATTTACACAAAGTTCTTATTTAGTGATTGGCCGACTCCAGGTATTCGTAAAATCAGGGAAAAACTATTTGAACTTTATGGCCTAAAGCAACATATGAATAATACAAGCTTTCATAAGTATGTTGCAAAATATTCAAAAACTTATAAAAGTGTGTGTAAAATAGCCAAAGCTTTTTATATTAGCAATAAAATAAAATCAGCTGATGATAAAATAATGAAACAGGTAGGAAAAAACAGCGAAATACTGAATTTAATTTAGAAACTGCACATGGCACTATCAACTCAGATGTAGAAATAGCTCAGGAATTTGAAAACTTTTTTGCTAATATTCCCCTTAAAACTACTGAAGCTTTAAATTCCTCACCAGCGCTTTCTGCTGCCTTACTTAGACAGAATGTGAAGGCATGCTCTTTGGAGTTCAGGTTTCAGCATACAAACCCCCAGGCTGTTATAAAAGCTTTTAAAGATCTTAAAATTAAATCAACAGAAGATCTCTGGGGAATGTCTGTAAAAGTCTGTAGATCTATTATCGAAACCATTGCGCCCTATTTAGCTTTCATATTTAACACCAGTGTAGACCAAGGAGTCTTTCCGGATCTCATGAAACACAGTAAAGTAGTTCCTTTGTTCAAATCCGGTGATAGCAAAGAACCCAACAATTATAGGCCTGTATCAATTCTACCAGTTCTCAGTAAGGTGTTTGAAAGGTTGATGCTCAATCAAATGTTACGTCACTTTAATAAGTGTCGGGTGTTTTTGTGCACTGTACTGGTGGCCCTACTGCTCTCCTGGAGGAGTGTGGTGTGTCATCTGAGTCGGAAAGAATCTGCCTAGGACAGCGAAAACGACTCAGGGTTGAGGGAGTTTAACTGACCGCCTCGAAAACCAGTGGGTTGCGATGTTTGGCGGCGGAGGCAAAGTAACGCTTGGACATGCGTTTTAGGAACTGATGAATGGTGGGGATTTTTAGGTCGACATGGAGGATCTCGTTCCTGATAAACTAAGGAGCTCCCGTGGCTTTACGAAGGAATCGGTTTTGGATGCTCTGCATCCTATGGATAATATGGGTCTTTGCATGTGCAAAGACGGTACCCGTATAAGTCATGATTGGGCGAATGCACGCAGTATAGATACGCAATTTGCACTTGAGTGAAAATTTGCTACGTGCATTCAGAACGTAATAGAGTGTACCGAGAGCAAAAGCGGCTCGCGAACGAACCGATTTTATATGCTCTGCGAAGTAGAGATGATGGTCTAGGACAACGCCTAGGTATTTGGTTCGCTTCTCCCAAGGGATCGGCTTGCCGAACATGGTGATTCGTCGGGGAGGGGGGGGGGGGGGGGGTCTAGTTCGCGGTTTTGTAAATAAAACCTAGTTGGACTACGGCCCCTGCAGTTTATGGCCGTATCGTCTGCGAACAGAGCCAACTGTGCCTTATTACTTTTGGGTATATCGCTTGTGAATAGCGTGAAAATGAGTGGGGCGAGCACGGAGCCCTGAGGGACTCCAGCGCGGATTGGGCGGGGGGAGGATAAGGCTCCCTCGATACGATAGCGGAAGGTGCGATTTGACAAGTAGTCTCGTAAGATGAGCACGAGACGATCTGGCACACCGAGTTTGTAGAGCTTATTTACTAAGCCCTTGTGCCAGACCTCGTCAAATGATTTCGCTATGTCGAAGAAGACCACTCCCGTCGCGTACCGCGGTAGTAACCACCGCTGATATGTTCGACGATACGGTGGACCTGATGTAGAGTGCTGAGTTCGAAAGCCGAACTGTTCATTAGGGATGAGGCCCTCATAGATTTTGAACTTTGAGCAGACTAATAGGGCGGTAGCTAGAGGGCTCGGATTTTGACTTGCCGGGCTTTGGGATACCTATGACTGTGGCTTCTTTCCACGCTTGGGGGAAGATATTGTTGCTTAGAGCACCATTGAAGATGGTGTTCAGTAGCATAATCAGGTGAGCGGGAAAGAGTTGGATCACCCTATTGGTGATTACATCTGAGACCTTTGATAATGTCGTGCACTTCGTCTGGAGTGACTGGAGGCAGAGGACTATCAGGGTCTTCAACGAGAGGGAGGGAAGCTCTACGTTCGACTTCAGCGTCTACGTCTGTGATGTGAGCTTGGTCTACTGGTAGGGAACTCGGAGAGCATTTGCTCTCCGAGTTCCCTACCTAAGTCTCGAGGCTCAATAGCCTCGAGACTTTCGGCTAGGCATTCAGCCTTGGCGATGGACTTATCGGAGCGTACTAGGGGAGGCATGGCGGTGACTTGCTGGGACCTGAGTTTCCTCTGGAGTTCCCAGAAGGCCAGATGAGAAAGCTCTAATTCGCTCAGCATCTTATCCCAGCACACTTCACACAGCTACGCTATGCGTGTCCTTACAGATCTCTGTAAGTAGCGCATGTGAGCTTTGTTGCCGGCACAGGGAAAGTTGCTGTATGCACGGATAGCCGCGTTCTTCTCAGTCAACAGAGCACGCGCATCGATCGGCTGGTTCAAGCAACGGTTATCCGTTTCTGGAACCTCCCTTGAACAGTCGTTCAGGACGGTTTGCACGTGATCAGTAGGTGATACGATCGCGGCCGTCGTGTCAGCGATTGAGTCAAACAGGTTAGGGATGGAGTCCAATTGCGGTTTTCAGCTTGTCGCTTACTCTCCTCCAGTTCGTTACCTCACCGTTACGTTGCCGAGGGATTGGTTGGGGTCGGAGGGATGAGCAGCTGCGCTGGCGACGGTAATGTGCGAACAGACGACGCTATACGTTGCGTGCATGCTAGAGTGAGATGGGTGCCCGTACATCGTAGAACGTTAGTTTTAAGTTTAATAAATTAACGTAAATTAGTTTTCTCGTATTGGTTGATGAAATATTTGTGTGTAAAACCAAAAATATTATGTAAGGCAGGGATTCTAGTGAATGAACACCAGAGAGGTGAACAATTATTTCTACAAGTGGTGTATAATTTTACCGAACCTTCTGATCCCAACACCTGTATTAGAAGTTATTAAGCAAAAATGTATGACGATCTGTGATTTATTAAAATGGCGGTAGATGCTTGACATAAAGTGACGTTGGTAGGATATTTAAAGGATTGTAATGACGTTATCGAATCACCACAGTCGCAGCTTGCTGCGTCAATTGCCACAGGCCGCTATAAGGCAAATACACTGAGGGGCCCGTAGTAGCGGGTCACCGTTGAAGCTCCGCGGGCGAGGGGCGAAGCCCCGACCCCGCTCGCCACGTCCCCTTGCAGGGGCGTCGCGAAATCTCGCATTGCTATCGAGTCAGTTGCTCGTAAGATGATTGGTCCTAGTGCCGTTGTTGTGTGGAATAGACCGATCAGGTGTCACGTAAGTTAAGTAATTTGATATTATACCGTAATTATTGCTTATTATGATTATGTTGTTGTGTATGGTAATATACCATTTATTGCTAATATTTTTTTATTGCCAATATTGCTATTTTTATAATGTTGCTATTATTCTGAATAATGATCCAAGATATAGAATTAACTGTTTTGGACATAACTATAATTTGTGGAAATATAAGAAATGTGTTGACACAGGGTGGCCCAGAGAGAAATGCACAATTGAAAATTCAAGGAAAAAACAACTTTATTAATTACAGTTTAAAGAAAATTAAATGAAATTTACTTTTTTTAAATTACATCGTCTTAGTGATATCCTTGACGGTTACAGCATTCTTCCAATCTGGCATCAAAATCTTTGAAAACTTTCGTTCTAATTCAAATTCAAAAGTCATTTATTCAAACTAGGCTGAGAATCAGCACTTTTCGAGCGTCAAAGTTACATAAGATAGTCCCCCAAAAACGCCCACCCTTCACCACTTCCTAGTGCTTTAGCTGGGAAGAAGAAGTGGCGCAACAAACTCCCCAGCTGCACAGCTGTCTGAATAGTTAGAAAAGCTTGATTCTATACAATAGTACTTATGCAAAATAATTTACTTTTTTTTTTTTTTTTTTTTTTGGGTGGGAAATTATCAAATAACTTCTCCCGCTCTGGGTGGAGCGGGAGGGCGTGTCAGACTCTTACTGACTAAAACCCACCCGTGTTCCTTCCGTTGCCTTTACGTTGCCAGGGGCCACGGTATCCCTTTCGGACTTTCCCGCAACCCCGGCAGGCATCGGTCCTATCGGACCCCTTCCGTTGTGCTGACATCTCTTTGAGGCGCGCGTGGAACACAACGCGCCGTCGACCCGGGCCTGGTCCTTATCGGACGGCGAGCTACCCATTGCTCACCGTCCGCAAGCCCGCGCCTACGGTGGCCGGGAATCGGCCTGCGATTCCCGACGCCCAGGGCGTCTCCTGCGGCGGCTAGGGGCGTGAGGGCGCGAAATTTGCCTCTCCCTCACGCGTTCTGCCTCCTCCTTCGCAAGCATTACTGCTTCGCAGAAGGAGGTGACGGCCTCCCATGCCCTCTCGCTCCGTACCATGGCCTGGACTAGGGCCGGACGCGAGAGATCCCCGCCGCCGATCGCCTCCACGAGGACACGGCGATGCTCTGCCCAAGCCGGACAGACCTCCACCGTATGCTCAACCGTGTCCTCCGGGCGATCCACGCAGTGATGACACCCGGGCGTTTCCTCCCGCCTGATGCGAAACAGGAACCTCCCGAAACAACCATGTCCGGTGAGGACCTGCGTCAGGCGGAAGGTGAGGACGCCGTGGCGCCTCTCTAGCCACTCCTCAAAGAGGGGACTTATCGCCGCAATAGTGGCGTGCCCAGCACTGGGTTGCGACAATCGCACTCTCCATGACGCCATGAGATCCCGCCGGAGCTCTGTCCGCTGTGCCGCGATTTCTCGCGGCAGCGGAGTTACGCCCCGGCGTTTCGCCTCCTCGCGCCACTCCCAAATATGCGCGAGGGCTTTTGCCTCCAGATCCCATGGCGGTAATCCGGCAAGGAGGCTCGCCGCCTCACCGGAGATCGTGCGGTATCCCCGGACCAGCCGGGTGGCCATGACCCTCTGGGACGCGTTCAACCGGCGGGCTGGCCGCCGCCTCAATGAACGCGCCCAAACCGGTGCCCCGTAAAGGGCCATGGACCGCACGACCCCCGCGTATAGCCTCCGGCAGGAGGCGTTTGGACCCCCTAGATTGGGCAGGAGCCGCTTCAAAGCAGCCCCGGCCCGCTCCAGTCTGGGAGCCAAACGTCGGAAGTGCTCCACGAAGTTCCACCGACTGTCGAGGACGAGTCCTAGATACTTCATCGTCGACTCGACGCCGATGTGAACTCCTCCTACCGTTATTTGGGACCCCAACGGTGGCGCGTTCCGAGGACCATGAAAACACATGGCCTCGGACTTGTGCAGGGCCACCTCGAGTCCCAATTGCCGGATTCTGTCCACGATTGTCGCAACCCCGTGTGTCGCTAATTCAGCCGCCGCCTGGTGCGACCTCCCCTGCGCCAGGACCAACGTGTCGTCAGCGTAACAAACGACGCTGACGCCGCTAGGGAGGTCGGCGCGCAGCACCCAGTCGTATCCGATGTCCCACAGATGCGGCCCCAGGACCGATCCCTGTGGGACACCGCACGACATCTCTTGCCAGTTCCATTCTCCCTGGTGACCGGGGTAGATGACGGCCCTGTCCGTCAAATAGGCCTCGACCACACGACAGAGATAGGTCGGCATCCGGTGATACCGGAGTGCCTCCCTGATGCAACTCCAGGGCAGGGTATTGAAGGCATTGGCGATGTCTAGAGACACCGCCAAGACGACCCCACCCCGGGCCACAGCATCCCCCGTCGTGAGGGCTCGCACGCGCATGATGGCGTCCACCGTAGAGCGCCCCCTGCGGAAACCAAACTGGCTCTCCGCTAAATCCGGCCCCTCCCGCACCAGCCGCCCGACGAGGCGGTCTGCAATGACTCTTTCAAAGAGCTTGCCCACCTCATCGAGCAGCACGATGGGCCGGTAAGCGGACGGAGAGTCCGCAGGGCGCCCCGGCTTCTTGATGAGGACCAGTTTCCCCGTCTTCCAGCGAAGTGGGAACTGGCCCCTCTCCAAGCATGCGCTTAGGAGCCCTCTTAGTCGAGGCCCGAGAGCCTCCAAGGCCAGGACCCAGGCTTTCCCAGGTAAGCCGTCGGGTCCTGGGGCGGTATTTTTGGCATTCAGCCTACGTACCGCCACTCTCATCTCTACCTCGGTCACCTCCGGAGCATCGTCGTCGTCGTCGGCGGTGTGATCCGCATCGGGCACCGCAGTAGGCGGAGCCATGGGCGGGGAGGCATGTTCCCCTCTCGAAGGGAACAGAGCGCTCACCACGTCCCCCACAAGCTGCGGCCGGAGACTCTGCGTCAGCGCCCATGGGCGGAGTTTCTCCCGCACCATCTTGTATGGGCGTCCCCACGGGTCCCTGTTCAGAGTCTCCAGCGACTCCTCGCGGGCCACTCCTCTGGCCCGCAGGATCTCCGCTTGGAGGGCGGTCTTCGCCGCTCTGTACCCCTCGTACAGCTCCGCCTGAATGGCTTCCGTATCCGGAGGACGAATACGGAGCCTGCGGTGCCTGGTGTACCGGCGTCGCGCAGCAACGCACGCATTGCGTAGTGTCGTCAGCTGTTGCGACCACCAGTACACCTGGCGCGAGGCACGTCCAGGCTGGACCCGGGGCATTGCCACGTCACATATCTCGGACATGGCCTCCCGGAACCACTCCGCCTCGTCGTTGATGTCAGCAGGCCTGTCCGGTGATGACACCCAGGCCTGCACGATCGAGGCTTCCAGGAGGAGCTCCCGGTCCAGCTGCTTCAACGCCCACCGCGGACCACTCGGGGCCTGTCGGACCGGCGCACTCGAGGTCTGGGCGGAGACGTCAAACCGGATGTACCGGTGATCGGAATAGGTCTCCACCCCCTCCATGACGCGCCAGTCAATTACACGCGGCGACAGAGCGGGGCTGGCGAACGAAATGTCCACCACTGATTCACCCCGCATCCGCACACACGTGGGGACAGAACCCCGGTTCAGGACGACTAGGCCTGTCTCGAGAGCCCAGTCCTCCACCATCCTGCCCCGTGTGTCCGTATAACGGGAACCCCAAGCCACATTTTTGGCATTGAAGTCCCCGAGGACGAACACGGGAAGGGAACAGAACCCGACGACGACGACTCTCAACTCCGCAAGGGAGTTGTGGAACTCGGCAAGAGTTCGGCTCGGGGAGAAGTATACCCCTACCACAACAATCTCCCCGAACCGTGCTGCAACGCAACCCCGTCCTCTCTTAACAGCCTCGAGGGACGGAGTACCGGCGGCGGCCGACGAAATTAGGGTCACTGAGCCGCTCAGGTCCTCCACCCAGTCGTCCCTGGGCGGGACAAAGTACGGCTCAGCGACCACGGCGATGTTAATCGACCACTGCGCCATGCTCTGGAACAACAGATCCTGAGCTGCGGCGCAGTGGTTGATGTTCGCCTGGAGGAGGCGTAATGGGGCCATTATTGGCAGTCCATTTCAGCCCCCTCCCGTGCCCCCTGTGAGGGCCCTGCCGCGGCGGCTGCGGCGGCGACAACGACGTTAGTGGAGGCGGCAACGGCGGCGGTGGTGGCGGTTGCGGCCGTGACGGCGGTGGCGGAGGGCTTGCCTTTGGCTTTGGCGGGTGGGGCGCAGGCCTTGCTCCCAATCCGGTGATTGGCCGGCTTGCCAGCTGCCGCACATACAGCGCAGTGCGGCGCGGCGTCACACAAAATAATTTACTTTACGCAACACAAAACATTAAATTAAATTATGTTCTTTAAGTCACCTAGCACACGCCAATATACCAACAAAAAAGTAAAGAGAACTTAATACCCGAATGAAAGCCTCCAGGTATAAAGGGCGTGCCCGTTTACAGCTATTAAAGCTGTAACTCGGAAATCACAATTGATAAACTAGCGAAGTAGCTAACTATCGAATTAAAAATAAATAAACAGTTAATTACTAATAACAACAACAAAAACCATGGTCAGCAAGACGACCAGTCACCACAAGCAGCACACGATCACGAGCATAACGCAAAGATCAGCCATTACCCCCTTCGCCATATTTGAGGGAAGGAGGCAACCCGACCCCCGACGCTACCGCAAGCAGTGACAACTAAGGGAGCATGACGAACTTGCTGCCGGTTGCTCAGGCAATAATAATATGATAAATTTTCGAGGTCGCTAGGTGACCATATATTACAATACAACTCATAAAAATAAAAACTGTGTAAAGAGTAGATTACGTCAATAATATGTGAAAACAAAATTAAAAAAAATTGACTTATACAGTCAAATAAAATGAACTAAACAATTAAATTAGTTTGGAGTAGTTGGAGTTATTCTCGAAATGGATTCCATTTCTTGCCAAATGTTCAGCTTCATTTGCTGCAGAGTTGTTGGATTATTAGAGTATACTCTGCTCTTATCCCACAAAAAGAAGTCTGCTGGAGTGAGATCGGCGCTTCTTGGTGCCCAGGAGATGTCACCCCTGCGTGAAATTTTTTTTTGTGGGAACATGTCTCTTACCACCTCGATTGCTTTCATTTGATGTGTGACACGTAGCCCCATCTTGCTGGAACCAAGTGCTCCTGTTATAGCCTCGCGATTCTTGCAGCTTTGGAATAAAAAAACTATCGATCTAGACACTCCCAAAGTGGATGAACGTTTGCGCTCCGACATTCGTGGATTCGCGCGTACATAGTCTCGAACTCGCTGAATGTTTTCATCGCTCCGTGATACTCTTTAGCGACCGCGAGACCGCATTTTTTGCGACGATCCAGCCTTTTCGAATCTTCCAATCCATTGCTTAATTAAATTAGTGCTTGGACACTAACTCACACAATTCGAATTCAGCACAGTAAAGCCGTCGAACAGTTACATATGATCGAGCATTCTCATAAAATGCGCGGACACAAAACGCGCGCTGCTCTCGCGTGTCACGACTCACGGTGACTAAAATTGCAAAGCCCGCGCTACGCACTGCTACCACTCCCGCGCCCCGCCATTATGTCCTTTAGAAATGCGCGCGAAATCAAAAATGCATTTCTCTCTGGGCCACCCTCTAGAATACTGTTTCCATGGAGTTTCTCGTCCTTCTTCTCCATGAAGACCTAGTTTTGCGAACGGAGAACTAGCTTTCTGATTAAATACTGTCAAGTCTAATTAAATAAATGTCTAGCCTTGTCTTTCTGTGCTTTACTTCATGAAATCCTTTCCCTACCAAACATATTCATCAGAACTTTCATACACGATAAATAACCGGTAATCATTCTGACACTCAAAGCTTTCTAATTTGAGTAATAAATAATATATACTTATATTGCTTACCGCCCTTTCTAACACCTGCGACATACGCGCGTCACAGCGGCGGCGAGGGCCCGCGGCACTCACCTAGCGGCACGTCGGGGTGGCGCTCGTACTGGCCGTACAGGCCCGCGGCACTCACCTAGCGGCACGTCGGGGTGGCGCTCGTACTGGCCGTACAGGCCCGCGGCACTCACCTAGCGGCACGTCGGGGTGGCGCTCGTACTGGCCGTACAGGCCCGCGGCACTCACCTAGCGGCACGTCGGGGTGGCGCTCGTACTGGCCGTACAGGCCCGCGGCACTCACCTAGCGGCACGTCGGGGTGGCGCTCGTACTGGCCGTACAGGCCCGCGGCACTCACCTAGCGGCACGTCGGGGTGGCGCTCGTACTGGCCGTACAGGCCCGCGGCACTCACCTAGCGGCACGTCGGGGTGGCGCTCGTACTGGCCGTACAGGCCCGCGGCACTCACCTAGCGGCACGTCGGGGTGGCGCTCGTACTGGCCGTACAGGCCCGCGGCACTCACCTAGCGGCACGTCGGGGTGGCGCTCGTACTGGCCGTACAGGCCCGCGGCACTCACCTAGCGGCACGTCGGGGTGGCGCTCGTACTGGCCGTACAGGCCCGCGGCACTCACCTAGCGGCACGTCGGGGTGGCGCTCGTACTGGCCGTACAGGCCCGCGGCACTCACCTAGCGGCACGTCGGGGTGGCGCTCGTACTGGCCGTACAGGCCCGCGGCACTCACCTAGCGGCACGTCGGGGTGGCGCTCGTACTGGCCGTACAGGCCCGCGGCACTCACCTAGCGGCACGTCGGGGTGGCGCTCGTACTGGCCGTACAGGCCCGCGGCACTCACCTAGCGGCACGTCGGGGTGGCGCTCGTACTGGCCGTACAGGCCCGCGGCACACACCTAGCGGCACGTCGGGGTGGCGCTCGTACTGGCCGTACAGGCCCGCGGCACTCACCTAGCGGCACGTCGGGGTGGCGCTCGTACTGGCCGTACAGGCCCGCGGCACTCACCTAGCGGCACGTCGGGGTGGCGCTCGTACTGGCCGTACAGGCCCGCGGCACTCACCTAGCGGCACGTCGGGGTGGCGCTCGTACTGGCCGTACAGGCCCGCGGCACTCACCTAGCGGCACGTCGGGGTGGCGCTCGTACTGGCCGTACAGGCCCGCGGCACTCACCTAGCGGCACGTCGGGGTGGCGCTCGTACTGGCCGTACAGGCCCGCGGCACTCACCTAGCGGCACGTCGGGGTGGCGCTCGTACTGGCCGTACAGGCCCGCGGCACTCACCTAGCGGCACGTCGGGGTGGCGCTCGTACTGGCCGTACAGGCCCGCGGCACTCACCTAGCGGCACGTCGGGGTGGCGCTCGTACTGGCCGTACAGGCCCGCGGCACTCACCTAGCGGCACGTCGGGGTGGCGCTCGTACTGGCCGTACAGGCCCGCGGCACTCACCTAGCGGCACGTCGGGGTGGCGCTCGTACTGGCCGTACAGGCCCGCGGCACTCACCTAGCGGCACGTCGGGGTGGCGCTCGTACTGGCCGTACAGGCCCGCGGCACTCACCTAGCGGCACGTCGGGGTGGCGCTCGTACTGGCCGTACAGGAAGCCCACGCGCTGGTGGCCCGTGGCGCGCCAGTAGGCCAGGAAGCGCTCCACGATGGCCGGGTGCTCGAACAGCACGTTGTCCACGTGGCGGTAGGGCTGCCGGTTCAGCGTCACGGCGCCCGGCTGGCACTTGGAGCAGATGCCGCGCGGCCACGGCGGGTGCTCTGAACAACCTGTGAACACGAATGTTTGTAATGCTAACTCTTAGTAATTACTTATCTGAAAATAGTTTCTCAGTTTTCAGCATTAACATGGAGATTTTGAAATTCCATTAAGTGCTATGTTGTTTGATGAGAAAATTACAGAATAATAATTTTCTCATAATTTAAAGTAATATACCACAACCCACAAGCACCACAAAACTTAAAGTAATATACCATGACCAACCAGCACCACAAAAATTAGAGTAATATAGCACAACCAACCAGCACCACAAAACTCACCTGGTTTAATTTTACATGACAGTTCATCCAGTGAAATGAAATTGCCAGATGTAATCTTGCGTAAGTAAGCATGGAATGACATGTGCTTGATGTTATGTTCTTTGAGATAGCCTTCGTCCCAGGGCTCCAGCGGGGAGCAGTGCACGCAGCAGCCTTTGGAGTTATGTCGGCATCTGCAAGCAAAGCATACAAAATCTTTGTAACAACAACTCTTATTATCACACCCACAAGTACAAAAACTGGATGTAGAAAATATGGTGATTTTGTTGTTTTTCCCTAATAATTTTAATATCTATAAATATAATAAAACAGTAGAATTTGGTGACGAAAAGTAATAAAAATAGAAAGGGGGGTAACTAAAGAGGAGTAATAGAACATAAACTAGAGATTTTTTTAAATACTTTTCTGTCTGTTTGTTTGTTTGCGCACATCTCCGGAACTACTAAATGGATTTTCATGTAGTTTTCATAGGTAGACAGAGATTAATTTGGAGCAGAATCTAGGCTTTATTTCATTAAAATCGTATATTGCAAAAAAATATTATAGGCTATTTATAAAGATATATCACACGGGCGAAGAAGAAGCTACTCCCCTATAAAAAGTAGGTTTCGAAAATTTATGATTATGACTTATTATTTATGTAGCATTAGGCTTATTTTCAAATTTACAGATTAATGGAAGAAGATTGTTTTTACAAACAAAATCCTTTTTTTTCACCCTCTTAGATGTTAAATTTCCTAAAAGAACATAAAAGACCCATAGAGCAATAGCGCACTAGCGAGCTGGCAGCGCGGCCACGACACGCGCGGCCCGGCCGCAGGGGTTGCGATTTGCAACGCGGCCAAAACCGCGGCTAGGATCGTCAGTTGCACATACAGCGCACTTCAAAATGGACGTTGAGGAAATAGCAGTGCTTTTGTATCTTATAAGTAAGAAGCGGAAAAAGAATATTGGGTTCATCCCTTGCTACGTGAAAGGCGAACAAAGGGATTATTTCATACTTATTTCACCGACCTTCAGCAATATGATGACAAGTTCTTTAATTATTTACGGATGAGCAAGTCTTCGTTTGAAGAACTGTTAAGAAAATTAAGTCCATCAATCACCGGCACCGTAACTAAATTTCGCCCCTGCATTTCTGCCAAGGAAAAACTTGTTGTAACTTTAAGGTAAGCCTATGCCCATCTACTTTTATTCAAATTATTTCTTTGCGGTCCCTGTGTCTGTTTTATGAAAAAGGATGCAGGTAGATAAGTGAAACAAGTAGGTACATAAAAGTATTTAAGTACTGTATTATCATAATCAAAGGTGCAGTTGTTCAATAATTATTAAAAAACGTTTCAATTATTTCTGAATCTTGCGAGGCCTGAGTAGTTTGATTCAGGTGATTGGATAGAATATTCTTCTCTTCCTGAATCCAATGGCGGCGGCAGTTCACTGGGACGTGACAGAGAAGGGCGGCAGCTCATTGTGGCAAGTGGACCATTATCCGATTGCTTAGTAAAATATCCCTGTTGATATTCCTGATGGTTGGTATAACTGCTTCGAGGGTAAGTAGGTTGGCTGTGCCTGGTCATAGGTTCATAGTGGCTTGGATCATATCTTCCACGTCGAGCTCGGTGGATTAGATTAATCATTTCCATCTTGGTTGTCAGCTTCACGGATTCGGGTTTTTTTTTTTTAATCCTTTACTAAGGAAAGCATAAATAATCTGTCATTGTCGTCTTCGAGAACTGATTCGCGTTAAATTCTTGAATTTATGCTTTCTTTTAAAACCGAAACAAGATCTTCTTTTTCGAAATTATTGTCTTCCTTTTTCTTCTTTGATCTTGGTTGTCCTTGAGATACTGATTCGGGGGTGGGAGGGACTATATTTTCCGCATCATTTAAGTTCGATTCTGTTGTATTCGGTTCCACCATATCTTTAAGGAACTTCAGGTGTTGAAAATATGCATAGGGAGATTTACGTTTCGCTGCGGCGCCACTTTTTGCGCCTTTGACACGTCGTAGCTCCCTGAGGAATGAGTCCCTTATATTTTTCCATTTTTTTTGGAGTGACTTACCTGGAAATGAAAAAAAAAGTTATCATAACGTGTTTATTTGTTCCAGATACCTAGCATCTGGATGCTCCTTCAGAGAACTAAATCATTCATTTCGCATTGGACACACAACTGTTCGAGAAATTGTACTTGAGGTTTGCGTCAACATATGGCAAAATATAAAAGACATTGCCTTTCCACAACTCGATAGAGACAAATGGCTAGAAATAAGTGAAGGATTTAGGAACAATTCGCAATTTCCTAACTGTACTGGAGCTGTGGACGGAAAGCACATAAGTCATTCAGCCGACCCATACAGGGTCACTATATTATAGGTAACTACAAAAACTATTTTTCTATTGTGCTGATGGCTATATGCGATGCCAACTACAAATTTATATGCATAGACGTCGGCGCATATGGTAAATGCAGCGATTCATCGGTATTTAAGAACTCGCATTTTTATGAAAAACTTACAAATAATGATTTAGACATGCCAGACAAGAGACCGATAACTGAAACAGGTGTGGCTCTGCCTTTTGTCATAGTTGGCGATGAAGCATTCTCTTTGTCAGAAAATATAATGAGACCATATGCCGGAAGAAATTTGACAGACAAGAAAATAATTTTTAACTACCGCCTTTCCCGTGCGCGCCGGTACATAGAATGTTCTTTCGGGACACTAGCCAACAAGTGGCGAATTTTTCATCGTCCTCTTGATGTACACAGAGAAATTGCTGTTGCAATCATAAAAGCATGTTGCGTCCTTCACAACTATGTATGGGAGCGAGATGGGTACAAATTCGAAGACACATTGTATATTCCCCCGACTATTGAAGGAATACCTCCCTGTCAGCCTTCAAGAGGAAATAGAACATCTACACAAAACAGAGATCTATTTGCTGACTACTTCGTGGGTGATGGACAACTCCCGTGGTAAAATCGAGTAGCTCTGAGAACACAATAAAATAAACATTACTTACCGAGTTCGTTTTTTTCAGTTATTGTTAAGTTTTCATTACCAAATATTTCTATGATCTCTTCCCAATTCATCTTTTTTAAGTCTCGGTTGGCGTAGTCTTCACAGGACATGTCCCACAACGCACTCCTTGTCTCAATCTCGGTTATAAATCTTTCCGTGTCGAAAGATCGCGACATCGCGATGATCGCAAATCACGCTGTAGTCCCACAATACGTGCGGCCGCCGCGGCTAGTGCGCGCACACTGGTGATTTAACTACAATGCAATTCATCTCAGTGGCCGCAGCGGCCAGCGACTGAACACGGGCCGCAAATGCGTCGCTTCGATCTCGCTGGCCGCTGCGGCTTGGTGTGGCCGCTGGCCGCGTGCGGCCAGGTGCTCTATGGCGATTTCATACGAATGTATCTATCTTGATGGCCGCCGCGACCTGGCCGCTAGTGCGCTATTGCTCATAGATGTATGTAAAGCAAGAAGCAGAAGTAGTGTGCACTATGTATTAAGATCCCGTTTGTATAGCTACCAATTTTTGTAAAAATGAAAATTATATATAAACAAAGAATTAAAAAACAAGTTAATAAACTGACAGCTTCTCATCTCGTTGTCTCTGAATGTTGCCTGACATGCGGTACAACTGGAGGTCCACTTCGTCCTCTTCCACTGCTGTGGGTCTTACTGCTGAACTTGTGGCTGCAGCATCTACTGCTGACGTTGAGGGACCTGCTTCAACTGGCTCCCCAAATGATTTGTTGTTCTCATTAGTCTGCAAAATAAAATTAAACAAAACTAGTAAAAGTAGTATTTACACAAATCTTGTAATACCCATGAGAACAACAGCAAATGTTGTGACTATGTTGAGGTTTGGTGAGCGCCTACCTCTCCACTGGTAGAGGGCTGATCAAACAACACAGCTCCGTTGACAGGGCTGAGGTAGAGCATGTCGCCGTGCTGCAGGCCGGCGTCGCGCAAGCGCCGCGATTTGCTGGACGTGACCTCATCCTTGCGCTGGCGGTCCTTGTGCAGCACGAACGCGAACGTGCCCAGGTGCAGACTGTCGTGCACGCGCTCAAACAGCTGCGCCGTCACGTCCAACTCCGACATCTCCACACGAGTAGTACCTTCCGGTGATTGCACCCGAAGTATCTGAACACATTGCAAATAAAGGTCATCAAAATAAGGGGCGAGCATTACTAACTTTGTTAGGTATCAAAAATGCTTCGTCATTGTAACCTCTCATAACTTGCTGATATTTAGTTGCTCTACAGTTCTAAGTATATGAAGATTTTAGCCATAGTTCCAATATATATAAACTTTTGGAAGCATTTGAGTTTGAAAAAGTTGACAAGTGGATCAACAGAAAACTTGAATATTTTGGACTGAGTAAACGAATGTCATATGTCAATTTTACTGGCATAGCACGTTGCGAAAGCTTGATATTGATATTACAGTATTTAATTTTGTTACCATTTTCTTTGAACCCGACATATTCTTGGTTTACGTAAAATAATCGCAAAACACCAACAATTGACTGACATATCAATCCTGACTTGTTGACAACCAGTGTTGCCAACTCAACTACTTCAAAATATGCTAGATTGGTGTAAAAAATATGCCAAAAATATGCTTACCTTCTCTAAAAAATGCCAAAAAAAATGCCAACATAATTAAGAAGTATCAGTATTTATTGAGAAATTAAATCAAGGGAATAGAATATCAAGGTCTTCATCTTCATCAACATCAGCTGATGTGGAAGGCTGAGAGCTGGAGTCGTAACACTCTTTGGTTCCGATACTGCGTAGTACCTTGTCTGGAACAGTGTAAGAGTAACAGCACTTTCCTGCTCTTTTTAGGCCGAACCTAACGTACAAAATGGCATTCAGGGTTCTCACCGCCAAACGGTTTCGGAGTTTTGTTTTTACCAGACTCATTTACACGTTCAATGTCCGCATTTGAATGTGGCAATGTTATAAGAGACATTGCAAACTCACATAACTCTGCAAAGGGGTTATTATCAGCTGCATCTTTATATTGCATGACTTCATTCCAGAACTTTACTATGGAAGTCAAGGATTCCCATTTTATGTGAACTATATTTCTCCATTGAGATACCAGTTTTTCAATCATAGGTGCATTTACTCGGAACTCTTGGGCTATTTCGACAATGGATGGCTTAACTACTTTTAAAGTCTCTTGAACTGAAAACATGGATATCTTCTGAAGTATTTTAAAATTAACCGGTAATCTCGAACGTAGTTCTGTCACAAGGTTCAGTGTGAAATTATGGCGTAAATAGTTTGCTGCATCAGGCTGAAGATTGTATTCAAGTAATTTGGTCTCAAAAGCATATCCCATGTATGGTTTCGGATCTAAATAGCTTTCTATGTCTTCGCTTAAATTATCTACCCTTGCCGTTGGGTTCAGAATACGCCGACCTATCGATTCCACTAAGCCAATCAAATCATTGTACAATCTTGTTGGGTCAACATCGTTACTTTCAAACAACTTGTTTACCACTTGAACTTCCTGTAAGATAGGTCTTATGTATAATAAGTACAAATGATTCTGTGGATCATTATACATGTTATATAGTATTTCTGCCGTATAGCAGTGTTCATCTCGCCTGGCAATTTCAAACAGGGTTTTTAATTCTATCCATTGATCAAGAATACGGCAGACCGCTGGTTCAATTGATATCCATCGGGTATTGCACATCTGTGGAATTGTCAATGGAACGGAGCCACCGTTGATCGTTTGAAACATGTTTTTGTAAAAGAGTCTTCGGTTTGATGAATGGCTAAATCAGTTATAGGTTTCTCTTATAAGAAATTCAACATTTCTTGGTAGGGTTTCTGCTGAAGCATGAGACATAGCCAACTGTAACGAATGACACACGCAGCGGACTAACACTAAATTGTCATTACCAGTTGCATTTTTCAACAATGCGTGCACTCCACTGTTAGTTCCTGTCATGACCGAAGCGTTATCCGTGCCGATACCGATCAATTTCTTTAAATTTATTTTCATTTTTGCCAACAATCCTTTAATGCCGTTCACTATGCTGACTGCAGTTCCGTCTTCAATCTCAACTAATCCCAAGAATGTGGAAATTATCTTTTTTAATGATCGGCTGAAATATCTTATCGAAACACCAAGCATTTTAAGTACCGATATATCTGTCGATTCATCGAGTAAGAGACTGTACTCCTGATCTCTTAAATCTGTCACAATTTCTTGAATGAAGTGTGGTGCCAAAACATTTTTAATAATATTCGTGCATTTTGTTCGATGTAACTTGATGTCGCTGTATTTGCTGTCGTCAAATCGGTATTTGCATAGTTCCGATAAATGATCTACAGCCATAATTGCACAGTGCTCGCAAACAAACAAAGCCAGCGAAGATTCTGCTTTCTGGGTGTTCAGATCTTTTTTTACTTTAGGGAAGTTAATTGTTTTTTGACTCTTCATTGGCTCTATTGCTTTTCTGTGCTTTGCTGATGAAATATGTAGCCTCAAAACAGACAATTTTGCAATCATTTCGCATTTACAATACTTACAATACGCTTTCGAAGTATCGTTTTCAACGGGCTGCAACCACTCTTTAAAGTCTGCCATTTTCTCCCAGTCTGCCCGGTAATGTTGACTATACTTAGGCACCATAATAAAAATATCAAATTATAAAAAAGGAACACGGAAACACGGATAAGACGAGACGACGATATGAGTGAGTCCACAAAAATAAACAAGGTTTTTGACAGAAAGCGACGTAGGCGCTGGGGAATGGATAATAGTAAGGGCATCCCATCCCATAGACATCACCCTCACAAAACTGACCACTCTCTAGAAAGAGGCAAAGTGAATACGCGGCCAATACATGAGTATTTTCTGCAAGGCGCAGGTAAGGAAAGAGACAATAACTGGCGGCACATTCGCTTTGTCTCTCTTGTACTTCGTTCATATTTACTTTATACCTGAATAAGGGCTCAGTCCATTCTCTATGTCTAAGGGGAATCCCGTAGCACAGAGAATATTATATTCGCTTCAAAAAAGGGTTGCCATGCTAGTGAATCACTAGCAGTGAAGTGGGAAATTGATTGAGGTAGGTATCGATATCAAATTTCATTTCAAGAAAGATTGTAATTTACATTATTTTCATGTTTTATAAGAATATGCTGAAATAATATGCTATATGCTAAAAGCAAAAAAAATATGCTAAACAAGAAGAAAATATGTCAAATTTAGCATATAATATGCTAAATTGGCAACACTGTTGACAACTTGACACTTTGACAGTACATTGCAACAGTGTTCCACTTATTATAATCAACTCTTTAACATTTTAGAGTTTTTATCTCTTTCTTTAATGTGAAAAGAAGTTACTTCTCTCGCTTTAATGCTTTTACTTGTGCTGCGTCAGTTTACGAAACAAAAATTTTCGCACAATGACACAGTCATGACAAATGACATGTATTATGTTCGGATAGTCGTTCAGATCGAGCCCGTTCAGTCTACCCCGCGTCATAGAAAAATAATCGTCGCGCGATTACACCTTCGTTCGAACTTTTTGCATTGCGGACCCACCGCCACTGGCCTTATTCCTGGTGGCATGGTGGATCTAAAACTATACTACTGAGAAAATAGTGTTGTGGACTACAAAAGCATAAATTATTCAGGAGCTACCTACCTATACTTAGAAATGTCTACTTATTTATAACTATTTGTTACACATGCGTGAATCATGTAATTCAAGTTCAAATAGTCATTCCATCTGCTTCTCTATCCTCATTTTGTGTAACGACATTAAAAACTCCTTGCATAAACTTTTATTTTTCACGTCTATCTGCTAATAACGGTATAATACAATTTCTTTGGTTTTCATCTCTGCTCCTTTGACAATGTATTGCTCACAGACAGGGCAGGACACTAGGTAGGTAGGTACCTACCTACCATACTAGAAAAGATTTCAGTTAAAATCTTTAGAAACGCGTCATCTGTTATCGTTTACGCCAAATATTTAGTACGTTTAATTTACAATAGATGGTACTTTCATCAAAAAATGAAATGTTCGAAATTATCGAACAAATATCACTATATTATTGAAAAAAAATTAAATATATATTATTGAATAATAATTATTAAATTATTAATTAATTATAAATTATACATATAATATTATTATTAGATCAGAGATTTTTTATTTATTGAAAATCACATTAGACGAGAAATTACAATGGGGACCTCACATAACATCTCTTGCGGGGCGGTTAAGCTCAGCCGCTTATGCTGTTAGAAAGATAAGACAGTTAACAGACGTAGAAACCGCGCGATTGGTCTATTTTAGTTACTTCCACAGTATTATGTCGTATGGCATTTTACTGTGGGGTCGCACAGTGGATCGAAAATCGGCTGTAGAAGACATAGGATCTCGATTTCTTAAATGTTATTTTTTTTGCTGGAAATGACTTCTGCTGATCATTACTGTTCTATAAAATGTCATATGAAGTAATTGTGTGCACAAATGGAAGAGTTATAATTTTTATAAGAAAAAAATGTATGGAGCTGACATGAAAAATGAGGATATCTCTGGAATCGAAAGGTTGGCCATTATATCCTTGCACACTGTTATAGTACTATTTATTTGTGAATTTTTGACATACTTAATATTGCGGCATCACCTGCGATTTTTTTTTTAAAAATCGTCAAAATTAAAAAATTAAAAATGTTTATGATATGTACATTTTAATGCTTAAATATGGCTATGCCAAGTGTAACTTACAATATTTTTTATGCTTAGACCAAAACATTCTAAGAAATCACAAAGTCGTATTACCTACTTTGTGATTTTCATTTGAAATTACATGGTAATTATGAATTACGTAATACGTAATCTTGTCTAATGCCTCAAGTCCACATTAGCTAATGATTAATAAAACTTAATACCTATATACCTAGTTAAAAGGATAAGTACCAAAATAATTTGGGGTACTCGCTAATTTAGCAATTAGTGCAGGATTAACTTAATGAAAGTAATTAGATAAATGTTGTAACATCATTAGTCAATAACAATAAATAGTCAAACATTGGATTCACAACTTCAGTTCATTTAGAGCATTTCTAATACTAACATCTATCCTACCGTGTCTTTTTACTCAGTGATCGTGAATAATGGAAAGCATTATTACAAATTTGGATTTGTTTGTTATTCTGAGCAATCAGGATGCTTCGTCTTTCGATCATGAAATATTGTTCAACACACTTGTTATTCGACTGGAGTCTAGCCTTTCAGATGAAGACAGTGTTACCGTGAAAGAATTTTGTCGAAGATTTACACGGGCAGTTCAAAAGAGATGGTTACGATCCCACAGGAAAAGTGAAGTTTTTAGACGTGATTACAGTAATTGGCTTGAGGCAAATATTGACTGGCCAAACTGCGTGCAAACCAATTTGCTCATTCAAGAATCAACAAGTGAAAATATTTCTACTGAACCTGTACCTGAACCTGTACCATCAACTTCAACAATGAAATCAACTTCAACGATGACAAAAAGATCTCGAAAGCCGTTTGAAGATCTAAGTAACAAGTAGAAGAAGAGACGATCTGATGAACATATAGGCAATGACCCTAATGAAGTAGCTTATTCAGCTGCAGCACTTTTGAAAGGAGATGGTCGTGAGGATATTGCATCTGTTATTGAACATATGCTCCAAAATCCAGAAGCAGCAGCAAAAATCAAGGAAATGTTGAACAAACCAGCTCCTTCAACAATAGTTTCACCAGAAAAAGCACTGGGTTTGCTACTTTCATTAAAACTATCGAAATGGCAATATATCACATTAAGGGAAACGACTATTCGAGAAGGTTCAAAGGAGATATATCCGTCTTACTATAAAGTGCAAAAAGCTAAGCTACAGTGCTACCCTCCGAAGACATTTGTGACTGTAACGGATTCATTTGCTAAGATTGCACTACAAGCGTTACTAGATTTAACAGTGAACAGAATTTTTGAAACTATTCGTAGTCCTGATGCGATACAAGATAAACAATTGATATTAATATCAAAGTGGGGATTTGACGGTGCATCTAACCAAAGTAGATATAAGCAAAACATAGAGAGTGGTCAAGATGATTCCAGCATATTTATGACCTATTTGGTTCCATTAAAGTTGACAGCTGACGGTGATACCGTATGGGTGAATCCAAAACCCTGACGATGATTGACGGCAAAATTTGTACATATCTGTCTGAAGCTAAGTCAAATGCGGCCTGCTACCTGTGTTTGGCTAAGCCTACAGAAATGAATAAGTTAGATGTCATTGCGTCAAAAACCATTTCTTCTGGTGTGTATGAGTTCGGATTATCATTACTTCATGCCCGCATTAATGTGATGGAATGTCTTCTACACATAGCGTATCGTCTCGACTTCAAAAAGTGGTCTGCAAGAGGAGAAGGTCATCAAGAGTTATTGCATTCACGAAAAAAACTCATTCAAGATCGATTCAAAGATGATCTCAACCTTTTGATTGACATCGTTAAGCAAGGATCAGGCACAACTAACGACGGGAACACAGCAAGGCGGTTTTTTGAATTTCCTGATAAAACTGCAGCGATCACTGGATTAGATGAAGACCTAATACGCAGATCTGCTGTGATTCTGCAAGCTATCACATCTGGAGAGATTGTAGACGTGCCAAAATTTAAAGAATACGCTAGAACAACCGCTGAAAAATACGTGGAACTGTACGATTGGTACTACATGTCATCAACCGTCCACAAATTGTTGATTCACGGAGGGGACATAATTGCAGAAAATGCTATTGTACCAATTGGAAGTCTTTCGGAAGAAGCTTCAGAGGCCCGAAACAAAGACTTTAGGAGGTTCAGAGAATACCATTCGAGGAAAAAGAGTAGACAAGCATCAAACGAGGATATCCTCAATATGCTTATCGTCTCTTCTGATCCTCTAATTTCTTCCACAAGACCAAAATTAAATGCCCACAAGAGGCAGACATACTTTAAGGAAACAGTAGAACTACTGAAACTTCAGGATCAGGAAGCTCCGACAGAGTTCTTAGAAGTTATATCTATTGTAGAGCCTGATTCTGAAGTGGATTCTGATGGTGACGAAGTATAAAATAAGTTAACTTTTATTGTTTATGTTAGGTTAGGTTAAGTTAATATTTTTTTTTAATAATTTGCTTTTATTTTTAATCATACAATAGTTTACCATTTATTATTATTGACTAATGATCACGTTTATCTAATTACCCTCATTATGGTACGTATCCTTTTAACAGGTATATGGGTATTAAGTTTTATTAATCATTAGCTAATGTGGACTTGAGGCATTAGACAAGATTACGTATTACGTAATTCATAATTACCATGTAATTTCAAATGAAAATCACAAAGTAGGTAATACGACTTTGTGATTTCTTAGAATGTTTTGGTCTAAGCATAAAAAATATTGTAAGTTACACTTGGTATAGCCATATTTAAGTATTAAAATGTACATATCATAAACATTTTTATTTTTTTAATTTTGACGATTTTTAAAAAAAAAATCGCAAGTGATGCCGCAATATTAAGTATGTCAAAAATTCACAAATAAATAGTACTATAACAGTGTGCAAGGATATAATGGCCAACCTTTCGATTCCAGAGATATCCTCATTTTTCATGTCAGCTCCATACATTTTTTTCTTATAAAAATTATAACTCTTCCATTTGTGCACACAATTACTTCATATGACATTTTATAGAACAGTAATGATCAGCAGAAGTCATTTCCAGCAAAAAAAATAACATTTAAGAAATCGAGATCCTATGTCTTCTACAGCCGATTTTCGATCCACCGTGGGTCGGGCTGCTGACATTGAATCCATCTTTATTTTGCAAAAGAGAGCTGTCAGAGCCATTTATAATCTACGTCACCGCGAATCTCTCAGGGAACTATTTAAAAGGATTAATATTATGACGGTACCTTGCCAGTTCATTTATGAAAATATTATGTACCTATGTTAGAAAAAAACGACATCTTTTTAATAAAATAAGTGATAGACATAATTTTAATACTAGAAATAAAGATAAAATAGATCAACCATTTTTCAGATTATCTAAAGTACATACATCTTTTATGGGGTACTGTGTTAAATGTTACAACAAAATACCTTGTGATATTTTGCAATTAAATGAAAGAAAATTTAAAGCTCATATTAAAAGTACACTTTGTAAACAAGCATATTACAAATTAGAGGATTATATCCAAGATAAGAATGCTTGGAAACATGCTGGTCCTGCTCCATAGGATAATTTAGAATCAAGACAAAATCAAACTGGTTGCAAATTTAAGTGTATATTTTATTATTATTTTTTATTATATGACATTGATTTTACTTTCTATGGCCAATTCCTCGCACACTGACTTATTAATTGTGGAATCTTAGGAGGATCGTCTACTTTTACAATGTTTGTAAATATGTGAGCACCATGTATCTATCACATAATTAGTTTATCTGTTGTTGCTTCATTTTTAATTCTTAATTCTTTTTACCTATTGTGGTATAATAATTTTATTCTAGGTGCATCGTCCTCACATATAATTATACACTCAGGGGCACATTTAACCGTCCACCCATCTCAAATTCCATATCGTTTGTTTATGATAACTTACGCTTTGACTATTAGGCTTAACTTCATAAGTGGGTATATCTATAGACGGCATGGTTGGCGCAGTGGTTAAATGATTGACTGCTGCGCTGCGTGTCGCGGGTTCGATTCCCGCACGGAACAAATATTTGTATGACCTACAATTAGTTGTTCCGGGTCTGGCTGTTTGTGTATGTGAGTTTGAATGTTTGTAAACGCACCCACGACACAGGAGAAATTCCTAGTGTGGGGCAACGTTTTAAAAAAAAAAAAAAAAAAAAAAAAAAAAAAAAAAAAAAAAAAAAAAAAAAATCTGCAATAAATAAAACAATCATATCCGCGTTTTGTTTACTTCTGTGGTTTTTATTCAACAATAATCAGTTAAGTCGAAATTTGACACTCTCGCCGCTCGTTTTGTATGAAGAATACATTTGTTTTAAGACGTTGTGATACCATTTCTTCGAATAAAACTGAGTTCTTGGGGTGCCGTGATTTCATATACACCAAAAAAAATGCCACTGGACGCAGCTGGAGCAGTCAGGGCTGTGGCACTTGGAGACACTGGGCTTAGCCAGCGTCGGATTAGACGAATGCTTGGATATCCACGAAGCACTATACAAGATGCTATCCGGCGTTACAGAGAGACCGGTTCCTACACAGGAAGGTCAGGGCAAGGTCGTAGAAGGTGTACATCAGAGAGAGATAATCGTTACATCGTCTCGAACGTTCTTCGAAATCGGTTCACAACAGCTTCTGGGGCTCGAAACCGCTTGTTTGAGGTACGAAATGTAAGTGTGGGCTTAAGAACCATAAGAAGAAGGTTAGCAGAGAGGGATCTGAGAGTTTTTCGACCAGCTCGAATCCCAGAACTGACCACAACTCATACAAGAGCGAGACTTGGATTTGCTCGAGAACACTTAAATTGGACTTCGGAACAATGGATGGCAGTTCTCTTCTCTGATGAATCAAGAATCGCTTTACGAGGTCCTGATGGACGTCAGCGCGTGTATAGACGGCGTGGTGAAAGGTTCGCAATGTGCTTTGGTTGAAACAGTGGGCTACGAGGGAGACTCGATAGTGGTGTGGGGTGGCATTTGTTACGACTCCCATACAGAGTTGGTCATCTTCGATAGAGGCAGCGTTAATGCTCACAGGTACGTGACAGAAGTCCTAGAACCACATGTGATTCCGTTTGCGCCATTCATTGGCGATAATTTTGTTTTAATCACGACAACGCTCGTGCCCACACCGCGAGAGTTGTCACCGATTACTTGGACGCCGGCAATATCCAGCGATTACCATGGCCCGCTCGGAGTCCTGACCTGAACCCGATAGAGCATGTATGGGACAACCTGAAAATACGGATCTGGAGTCGTACACCAGCTCCTACGACCATCAGTGAACTAAAAACTGCAGCTGTTGAGGAGTGGGAGAACATTCCCCAAAGCGACATCCAAGACATAATGGACGGACTTTCAAATCGGTTGCAAGAGGTCATTAGGGCCAGAGGAGGGAACACGCACTATTTATCCGATAATTTAGAGCACACTTTTTGTTTAAATTAACACTTTGCAAATTGTTATGTTTGTACGAAAACTGAATATTTACATTTATTTATTTTTTGCCTTAATTAAACCATTTCAAAATTTACACATATTTCATTTTATTTCCTAAAGGTTCACTCAATGTAATATTATAACAAAATTATTTAAATAACGATAGAATTTTTAAGAAATTGACAAAATGTGGGTGGCCGGTTAAATGTGCCCCTGAGTGTATAACTAATGTACTTATACAAAATATTGTAAAACATTTTAAAAGAGTAACGGTGGAGTTTCTTGCCCATTCTTCTCCATACGAAAACTACCTTTTGGAAGGGGCAACTAGAATCAATTAATTTTTTTTGTAAATTTTTGACGTTCAAAATTGCCTTATATGGGCCTACTTGAAATAATATAAATGATTTGACTTTGACTTTGACGCTTTTATTTAGTAGTATTTGCGATAAAGACGCTCTAATTTTGTGTTATTTGCGATATAGACTCTTGTGTGTGGGGTTAACATCATGCCAAGATGGTGCGAATTGGGATGTTCATACAACCCGGGTAAGTTTTTTCTTCATCAACTTCATAGTACCTAATAATAGCTTCAAGTATCACTTCGTCGCTCATGTTAACATGCTGTGATTTGAAAGCTTGGCTAGTCATCAAGTTAAAATTGTTTCACTATTTCTAGTTGGGAGCAGGTAACTTTTGTTAGAGTTACCCTTCATAGAGACCATCTACTTCCTTCCCACTATAAATCTTGCTGCTAAGATACACTGACAATTATTATTATATTCAATAAATAGAACAAGCTTTCGATGAACATCGCATTATCGATTTACGACAGGCACAGTTGCCTGGCATTTTTGCTGAACTGTGTCTATGTGGCGTAGACTCGGGCATGCAAAAGTATATTTTCTTTTAGTTTGTTTTTGTTTCTTGCAAACTTTATGTTTTAATTTGTCTTTCAGGTCTTACATTCCATCAATTTCCACACCTAGAAAAGGATCCCGAAGGATTCAAATCCTGGGTTAATATTGTTGGTGGGAAACTGGAGACTGCAGATGACATCAAATGTTACAGAAAGAAAGTCATCTGTGACCATAGACGTATAAAAAAGGTCGGACGGATTCTCGCAAACAAAAAACTGTGTCACTCAGAGTCAGCCAGCTCGCTGTACGTACAGCACACATTCACACAATAGTCAGCCATTTATGCGCAAACGTCAACACAGACGATACGTCTATGCGGCGATTTTTTTTTTAAGATACAGCATTTCTTGTGTGGTGAAATGGTGTAAAAACCGTAGTAAAAATCCAGGAATCACGTTTCATGGGTAAATGAATAATTCAATCATTTAATTCCCGATTGTATACATGAAAAATCAATCTTCATTCGATAAAATTCGTCACAAGGCCAGTGTTGCCAGTATTCACGTGTGCAAATTACCTGAAATATGGGAAATTTATATGAACTATAAAGTGTGGAAGATGTATATGATGATGTGTTTGCTATATTGTATTGTAATATTTGTGAACTATTTTACTAGAACGGGAGTAAACTGGTAGAAATCGCGGTGGCGTCGCGGCGACGGGCATCGTGTCCCTGAGCACTTATGGCCCTCTATGCCACATTCTCTATGAGAAAGTGTGAATTTGGTCAAAATGAAAATCCAAGATGGCTGCTGCGAGCCGTGCTCCCCGGCTCCTTAGCCCAGGTTCGCACAGATGTATCTTTATCGCGGCGATCATCTTTTATACACTGGATTTTCAACTCTTGGTATTGAGCCGAGCATTGAGAATCCAACAGAGCGCATCCAGCGCGTATCCCAGCGCGTCAAGAAAACACACTGTTGGATATTCAACTCTAAAACAGAGCGTCGAAAATCCAATTCGCGAAAAAAAATCGCCGCAATAAAAATACGCCCGTGCGAAAACATTAGGTTAAAAAGTAAAATTTTAAACATTTAAAATATTTTCAATTAACTGTGTTTTATTATCTTTTTTATTTCTTTTATATTTTCATAATAATTGGTTCTTACCATTAACCTTTTGAAATGGCACGGTATAATTCATTGATTTTACATTCTGTGATTACTTCCTCACACACTGACTTATTAATTGTAAAATTTTAGGAAAATCGTATACTTTTACAATGTTTGTAAATATGTGAGAACTAGAACCAGTAGTTGCACAACCATGCACAACGACCAACTGGTTATGTCGTACCAAATATTCTAACGGGTCACCTCTGTAACGAGGGACGAAAAGCGAGGCTCAGACACGGGTAGGAACGTCGGTCTGTTTCATGACTGTCAGAGTTTAGTGTCTGGGAGTTTTATATTGGGCACATTCTGGGTCACAAGGCGTTGTCTTCACACCACATCTGCACTGTGCCTCTACACATCTCTGTCATCTATCACATAATTTATCTGTTTTTGATTCATTTTTAATTCTCTTTAACTATTGTGGATAGTAATTTTATTCTAGGTGCATTGTCCTCACATATAATTATATAACTAATGTACTTATACAAAATATTGTAAAACATTTTAAAAGAGTAACGGTAGAGTTTCTTGCCCATTCTTCTCCATGCGAAAACTACCTTTTGGAAGGGGCGACTAGAATCAATTCAATTTTTTTGTAAATTTTGACGTTCTAAAGTGCCTTATAAGGGCCTATTTGAAATAAATTATTTGACTTTGACACTAAATTCGACTTTTGTTCTCCAGTTAGAGATGTGATAAAAAAATATCCTACAGGCAGTTTCCATCTTCTATTTATGCAATTCAGTAATATCACAAGACAGTGATTGGCGACATTGAGGGCATCACTGTCGCAATCCATACCGCAGTTTACACATCCATAATATTTTATTGCGAATCCCAGCACAGCGACTTTCTTATTGCCATTTCACTCTACTCTACTGGCAAACCTTTAGATTTGCAATTTGCCTTTATAACCTTCTCATTAAGTCTCTTTATCTTCTTTGACTGTTTTTGACATTTTTCCTTTAATTTCTTTATCATTTTAAATGTGTGTACCTGAAATCAAATTAAATTAAGCTTTATATATATTAAAGACAGTCTGCCAGTCTCAATTCAATCAATGAGATCAAAAATCAGGAGGTGCCAGCGGCAAAATCTGGCGCAGCGGAGGTGCTAGCAGCTAAATGTGGCGCAGCGGAGAAAATATGACCCTCCAAAAATTACAAAAAATGCCCCATTTGTACCGTCATGGTACAAATGGGGCATTTTTTGTAATTTTTGGAGGGTCATATTTTCTTTACTAATAACTAAATAACAGGGACGTGTCTACAGCAGACCTTGATTTTAGGAAAAAAAAAATGTATGCTCTAGAGGCATTATTCAGGAAGAAAAATGGGGAACACATTTGTATGGAGACAGAGTCTTAAGACCACACTGAAACACATTCTTTACATCACTCTGTGTCTATTAGACAAGTGTTGCAAATGAGGACATTACAATCATTTATCAGTCACTACAGAATCATGTTGGACAAATTTATAATTCAAAATTCAAAAGTCATTTATTCAAACTAGGCTGAGAATCAGCACTTTTCGAACGTCATTATTACATAAGACAGTCCCCCAAAACGCCCACCCTTCACCACTTCCTAGTGCTTTAGCTGGGAAGAAGAAGTGGCGCAACAAACTCCCCAGCAGCACAGCTGTCTGTTCAGTCAGAAAAAAAAATGATTCTATATAATAGTATGCAAAATTATATTTACATTACGCAACACAAAACATAATTTAAATTATAAAATAAATAGCCTTATGACAGCTAGCACACGCCAATATAGGTACCAACCAAAAACATCGAGAACAGAAATAAAAATTACTTAGTGAAATCAATATCTAAATAAAAGCCTCCAGGCATAAAGGGCGTGCCCGCTTACATATAGCTGTAACTAGAAGTTATAATTGATAAACTAGGACCATTGAGGTAAATTAAAAAATGATCGAGGTCGCTAGCTAACCACATATTGCAATACAACTCATAAAAAAAACATTGTAATGAGTAGATTATGTCAACAATAAATAAAGTAAAATTAGTCAAATTATAAACAATTATATAAACTCATATAACCTGTCAGTAAGTAAGCTAATTCTGGAGAAAGAACTTTTAAACATTGTCTTGAGTTAATCACAGCGACCATTTTCATTCTTATCATTTAGGTAGTCGTTGATAGAATAGTATGCCTTTGAACAGAGGTTGGATTTTACTTTAGTTTTGAACGCATTAAAAGGCAAATCTAGCAAAGAAGAAGGTAGCTTGTTATAAAAGGTTATACCAAGCCCAACAAATGAGTTATGAACCTTATGAAGCCGGTGAAAGGGAGTACGTAGTTTATCCTTATTTCTAGTGTTAACATTGTGAATATCACTGTTTTTAGTATATAAGTGTATATTTTGCCTAATATATAATATGTTGGCGAAAATGAATTGTGATGCCACTGTGAGGATACCGATATCTTTGAAAAAATCTCTCAGAGAAACTCTGGCACCTAGCTGGTAAATTGCTCGAACAGCTCGTTTTTGAAGGACAAATATATTTTGAATATCAGCAGCTTTGCCCCACAGCAGAATACCGTAGGACATAACGCTATGAAAATAACTAAAATAGACTAACCGAGCTGTATCAACGTCAGTGTATTGTCTTACTTTCCTGACGGCGTAGGCGGCCGAACTGAGCCTTCCCGCTAGGCTCGATATATGTTGGCCCCACTGAAGTTTGGCATCTACTGTTATGCCCAGAAAAACTGCCGAGTTTACAGTTTCAAGCAACTCTTTATCTAAGACGATGTTGGGTCCTAGATTTCTAACATTTGGAAGGGCGAACTTTACACATTTCGTTTTCTTGCTATTGAGAACTAGGTTATTTGACGAAAACCAATCCGTAACCATTGAGAGTGCACTGTTTACATCGTCAAAGTCTTGTCTATTCCTGTCTACTTTAAAAATAAGTGAAGTATCATCTGCAAACAGTACAACTTCACAGATACCCTTTAAATAGAATGGTAAGTCATTGATATAGATAGACTAAGAACAAGAATGGACCCAGTATTGAGCCTTGAGGTACACCAAACTGAACTGGTAGCCCGGAAGATTTCACACCATTAACATCTACACATTGGGACCTATTATGTAAATAAGAATTTATAAGGTTGAGAGCTTCATTTTGCACACCGTAATGACGCAGTTTACGCAAAAGCGTGTCATGGTGCACGCAATCAAAGGCTTTGGAGAGATCACAGAAAACCCCAATAGCATTTTGCGAGTTCTCCCATGCGTTAAATATGTGTTTCAGCAGAGCTACACCCGCATCTGTAGTCGAACGACCCTTTGTAAAGCCATATTGTTCATTATGAAGGAGGCTATTTAAATTAAAATGTCTTAGCAACTGCTTGAGTATTAACTTTTCAAATATTTTGCTAAATGCTGGAAAGATAGAAATAGGCCTAAAATTGCCAACATCATTTTTATTACCTGATTTAAATAATGGTATGACTTTACTACTCTTCATGAGGTCAGGAAAAGTTCCTAAATCAACACATTTATTAAAAATAACAGTTAGATAGGGGGCTACGATGTCTATTATATTGCTTAAAAGTTTAATGGAGATGCCCCAGTAATCACCAGTGTTTTTAGACTTGAGTGTGTTAAAAACATTAACTACATCACGCGGCGTTACATGTTCGAAGCTAAATAAGCGACTACTTTTAGAAACACTACTAAACAAAAGGTTTTCAGCTTTAGACGGGGACGAATTTAAGGAGCGAGTCGTAGTTATAGGTATGTTTGCAAAAAATTAAACGCCTCAGCTACGTCAGCTGCTTTAGTAACTAAAGCAAATATGTCTTTCATGCTGTACGTCAGTGCTTTCTGAATAAAAATTGCGAGACAACTAAAGCTGTTAAATTCAATTTGCTATAAAATAATACTTAATAATATGTGCGTTTGATCTCCCTAAACCCAACAAATTGGTAGCAGAGCGTGGTTAGCCAAAAATGAGTTCGACCACATCGTATCATAAGATCGATGCTTTATCAAAAGATAATTACGACACATGGAATGTACCTACAAGCCCAAGCAGTCCTTATAAAAAATGGATTGTGGGGGTACACGTGTGGAGACATTACGCCGCCATCCAGCAAAGATGAAAAATTGCTCTATGATCAAAAAGATTTACTCGCACGATCTGAGCTTCTACTACTCATCTCGCCGTCCGAACTGAAGCAGGTGAAAGGCTGCAAAACCTCATACGAGCTGTGGAGCAAGTTAAAGGGTATTTATCAAAGCCAAGGTCCGGCTCGAAAAGCGACATTGTTAAAACAATTGATTTTAAAGAAAATAGAAAAAGATGACGTCCGAGATCATCTGAACAATTTCATGGACATAGTAGACAAGTTGGCCGACATGAATGTCGACTTGCACCCTGACCTCCTAAGCATTATGATGTTATACAGTCTCCCAGCATCGTACGAAAATTTCCGTATTGCTGTTGAGACGAGAGATGACCTGCCAAAGCCTGAGGAACTAAAAATTAAGATAATCGAGGAGAGCGAGGCCAGAAAGAATAAAGAGCCAGATAAAAACAGCGAAGCATTTTTATCTAGAAATAAAAATGCAAAATACTGTACTAAATGTAACAAAAAAGGTCATACCATACAAACCTGTTGGAGTAAAGCAAAACAAAACAACATCACGAAAAACAAATCTCAAAAGAATTTCAATGTATGTTTGAATACAGATGTGACAGATGGTGCCAAAGAAATGTGGTGCCTTGACAGTGGATGTTCTTCTCATATGAGTGGAGAAAAAGAATTATTCAACAAAATTATGCCCGATGAACGAATCTTAAGATTGGCTTCAAACCAATATACAGCAGCTGTCAAGGGAAACGGGACAATAACAGTGAGTACAAATGAAGATAAATTTAATCTAATTGATACCCTGTACGTACCCAATCTGACCACTAACCTAATGTCCGTTGGAAAAATAACCGACAAGGGTAATAAAGTGCTATTTGAAAAAGGAAAAGCTTCCATAATAGGAAAACATAATGAAGTTTTACTCAAAGCTATAAGAAAAAATGGATTGTACTATCTCGAATTTGAAAAATCAGACGAGACTTCAAAATTCACATCTGGCTCTGACACCAAAATAATGCAATGGCATAGAAAGTTTGGTCATGTAAACGAAAAAGATTTAAGAATGATGGAAAAAGACACCCTTATATATGGCATAGATCTCAACGATGAAAAACTCGATGAATGTGAAACATGCATAAAGGGAAAATTCTCAAGATTGCCATTCCCCAAGTATGGTGTAATAAAATCAACCGAACCATTACAAATCATCCACAGTGATGTATGTGGCCCATTTGAATCCGAATCATTAGCTGGATCCAAATATTACGTTACTTTTATCGATGATTACACAAGATACTCGTATGTATACTTCATTGAAAAGAAAAGTCAAGTTTTTGAAAAGTTCAGGGAATATAAAAGTGAAGTAGAAAATTTTACAAACAAAAAACTGAAGAACTTACAATCAGACAATGGAAAAGAGTACATAAATAATGAATTCGATGAGTATTTAAAGCTAAATGGTATACAACGAAGGTTGACTACTCCGTACACTCCGCAACAAAACGGAATAAGCGAAAGGAAGAACAGAACTTTGATGGAAAGGGCCAGATGTTTAATGATAGAAGCAAATGCTCCTAAAAATCTATGGGCTGAAGCAGTGTTCACTGCTAATTACCTCATTAATAGATGCCCAACAAAAGTTTTAAATGGAGATACACCATATAAGAAATGGGTGGGCCGAACACCTTCTGCAAATCATCTACATGTTTTTGGAAGTAAAGCTTTTGCTATGAAAAAGAATAGGAAAGGAAAATTAACTACAAAAGCAAAAGAAGGAGTTTTTATGGGATATGCTAAAACTGCTAAAGCTTTTCGAATTTACATACCCGAAGAAAATAATATTATTATTAGTAGGGATGTAAGAGTACTTAACAAAATGTATTACGAAGAAAGCAACAAAACCTACGACGATTTCATTGAACAGATAAAGCAGGACCAACTGCAGCAAACGGTGCCTGAAAAACAAAAGTATATGGAAAGTAATATACAACACAAAAATGAAAATCGAAATAAAATTAGAAATAAAATAAAGGAAGTAGAGATTGAGATTAGAAGCAAAAATAACTTAAATTTCGAAAAACCTCCACCTCCCTCATCAACTTCCCGCCAACAAGAGGAAGATATTTTTGAAGATGCTCAGATTCAACCAAATCCTAATATCGTTGAACAACCAACTACGAGCGGAAGACCTCAAAGAGAGAGAAACCAGCCTCAATGGTTGAAAGATTATGTGTCAGAGAGAGACTTAGATGAAAATTTATTTTCATCCGAAATGTCTTACCTGTCAGACGACAATGAAGATTGGAACGAGGCTATAAAGGCTGAAATAAAAGCACATATCAAAAATGGTACCTGGAAAATAGTACAAAAAGAAAAAGACGTGAAAGTTTTAGATTACAAGATGGTTCTTAAGAAAAAACTGAGCCTAGACAACAAAGAGATAAAGAAAGCTCGACTTGTGGCTCGAGGTTTTACGCAAAGACCAGGTCTTGATTTTAATGAAACATTTGCGCCCGTTGCAAAATTAAGCACAATCAGATCTGTCATAGGAATATCAGTTGAAGAAAATTTACAACTTGACCAAATGGATGTCACTACAGCGTACCTTAATGGGGACCTGGAAGAGAACATAGTTATGAAACTACCTGATTATGTCGAAAAATATGTAAGAGAGATAATGATTGAAGAAAGTGAAGCTGAAAATCTAAGTATATATAATATGGCCAGAAATATGTTAAAAGACTTGAAAACCATAAAAGGAGAAAAGGTTTGCCTACTTAAGAAGGCTCTTTATGGACTTAAGCAGGCAGGGAGGCAGTGGTACACTAAACTCGACACAGTATTACATACTATTGGTTTTAAAGCGTCACTGGCCGATCCCTGTGTTTATATACTAGAGAAAGGAGGAGAAAAAATAATTATGGCTATCTATGTTGACGATTTGCTCATAGCATATTCATGTCAAAAGAAATGGAATGAGGTTAAAAGCCTACTTAAAAAAAAAATTGAAATAAAAGATTTAGGCAGACCAAAACGCCTAATTGGAATTGAACTAAGTTACAACGATGGTGAAATAAAATTAAGTCAAGAAAAATACATTGAGAACAGCCTCAATAAGTTCAATTTGAATGAATGCAATCCTGTTACTACACCAATAGAACCAGGTCTTATACTGGAACATAATGAGGAAGATAAGAAAGATTTACCTTATAAAAACCTTATCGGGACACTAATGTACCTTTCTGTAGCTACTAGACCGGACATAGCTTTTGCAGTAAGCTATCTTTCACAGTTTAATGATGGTTATAGTGATGCACATTTTAAAAGTGCTAAGAGAGTCCTGAGATATTTAAAAGGGACAAAGGATGTTGGCCTGGTATACAAGAAAACAGGAAGAGAACTACATGGCATGGCAGACGCCGACTGGGGCGCATGTAAACTAGATCGCAGATCTTACTCTGGATATTGTTTCAAATTTGCTGGAACCAGTATTAGCTGGGCATCTAAGAAACAGAGAAGTGTCGCCCTATCAACTGCAGAGGCCGAATATGTTGCCATAACAGAAGCTGCAAAAGAAGCAATGCACTTGAAATCACTTTTCAAAGACTTGGGTATAAACAATGAAAAGATTACCATCTGGAACGACAACCAAGCTGCTCTGAAGCTCAGTCTGAACCCAATAATATCTGCAAGATCGAAGCACATCGATCTGAAGATTCATTTTATTAGAGACTGCATAAAAGATGGGATTCTGGATGTAAAGTACCAGCCGACTAAGAATATGGAAGCAGACATGCTTACTAAAGCTTTGGCTGGGCCACGACTTTCACAGCTAAGAGGACATATAGGATTATCAGGATAGCGTCGTGAGGAGGAGTAATAGAAAGACACGAAGCTTAAATGAAAACTCCTTGCTATATCAATATAGTATGTGAACAAGAAAAAGCAAATATGTCTTTCATGCTGTACGTCAGTGCTTTCTGAATAAAAATTGCGAGACAACTAAAGCTGTTAAATTCAATTTGCTATAAAATATGTGCGTTTGATCTCCCTAAACCCAACAATCATGTTTACCTTATTCGCATAGTTATGTAATGGATGTTTTGTTTACAGACAATTTGAATATTGAAGGTACCGAAGTTGCATCGGTTAAAGGAACTATTGCAAAACTAAGTGCTTTGGGAGAGAATGAGCTAATTAAAACCCAGAACCAGTTTTTGGAAGAAATTTCGTCAATCACTGGTATGTAACTGTGTATGCAGTGTTTTTACTGTGTAATGTACCGCTAGAATTCATATCATTATGGTATTATAAATGTATGGGATGTAAATGTGTGGGAAAAAACGACCCCATAAGCCCACAGTATCTAATTTGGACAGCTTCGATATAAATGCTATTAGAAATAAAATTAATGAATTTTACTTAGTACAAAAACGAGTACCTACTTTGCGAAGCTTATTGACTGAACTGAGGGAATCTATCGAGTTTATTGGCTCCCGTGAAACTTTGCGTCGCATATTACATAATAATGGTTATGAGTTTAAAAAAAAACAAAAATGAACGGTCCTTACTTATTGAAAGATTTGATCTTGCAGCTTGGAGACACAAATTTTTACGAACTATTTCTTCCAAACGTGCAGAAGGGAAACCAATAATTTATTTAGATGAGACATTTGTTCACCAAAATTATAGATCCAAGAAGTCATGGCAGGGGCCTTCAACAAGTGGTGTTATAGACAAGATATCAGCAGGCAAAAGGTACATAATTGTTCACGCTGGTTCAGAAAGAGGCTTCGTGCCAAATGCACTTTTATTGTTTAGCACTAAATCAAAAATGGCAGACTATCACCATGACATGAAAAAAACAAAATTCAACAGTGGCTTAGAGAAAATAACATAGATTTTGAAAGTCATTATACGAAAGCTGAATTGCTCTGTCTGATTCAGAAATATAAACCAGATCCAATTTATGAAGCTGATCAATTATTAGAACAGCATGGTCATGAAGTACTGCGTTTACCTCCTTACCACTGCGACTTAAATGCCATAGAGCTAACTTGGAGCCTGGTAAAACGTAAAATCGCAAGTAAAAATATAAATTTACCATCTATTGAAGTGGAAAGAATTATAAGGGAATCCTTTGAGTGTGTAACCCCAGAAGAATGGAAAAAAAATACTGATCATGTTATCTATATAGAAAATACATACAAAGAAAGAGACAGAATAACCGATGAAGAAATGTATCGGTTCATCATAAATGTTGGTGACGATAGTAGCAGTGATTCGGATGCATCACTAGAAATGGAATTTTTAGATTCCGATTTTGATTATGATTCATAAAATAAAGTATTTAAATAATTTACCGTTTATTTTTTTTTCTATCAACATACATAGTCTAAATAGCTTGATGTCTATGAACCTCATTAATTACGATCATTGCATACGATAATTAATAAAATAACTAAAGTTTACAGATACTAATATTATAAAGCTGAAGAGTTTGTTTGTTTGTTTGAACGCGCTAATCTCAGGAACTACTGGTCCGATTTAAAAAATTCTTTCAGTAACCAAAATGCGGATGAAACTGCGGCGGACAGCTAGTTCGATATAAAACTGCTGAAATCTATTTAAATTAATCAGAACTCATTTACGTAATTCACTGGTCGAATTTTCAATTGTCAAAAAACTTTTACTAATATATAGTATATGATTTGGTAGCTTTGTATAAAAAATATGTCAATCCACCGTATTCATTCGTCAGAATACTATACTACCACGAAAAATCGGTTTCAACCTTGTTTGAACATAATATTTTTTTTTTACAAATATCAAAACTAGTTATTCCTATTGCACTCCGGGTTACCACACTTGGATTTTTTAAATTTGCCGCTGTTTTTCAGGATCAACTTTCGTGTGCCAGACTCTAGTGGTGAAGGAGGATCCTACTGCGAGGTCGTTTCTCCCAAACTTTTGCCAAGACAAGTGGCAAGCAGTAACTGTTTTTCGTTCCTCTAACACAATTGTTGCGTAATGACCTGTCCTTCCGAAGAACGAGGCCACCATCTTTTTTCCCACGCTTCGACCTCTCTTCACTTTAGTTGGCAACTCCTCGGAAGGAAACACCCAGACAACAGACTTTCTCTTAGTTTCAGGATCATAACAATAAGTCCAGCTTTCGTCACCCGTAAGTATGTCGAACAGCATTTGAGTCACCTCCGTTAAATCTTTGAACCATTTCACGACACCAATCAACACGACGGAGTTTTTGGGCCTCTATCAAATTATGAGGTATCCACCGGGCACAAAGCTTCCTGACCGCTAAATGTTCATGGGGGATTTTGTGCACCTCTTCTCATACCGATGCCTAAGCTTGTCCGAATCTGCTGATAAGTCACTCTTTTGTCAGCCTCTATCATACGCCGCACAACACTGATGTTATCTTTAGTCGTCGCCGTAGAAGGCCGTCCCCCACGCAGATCATCGATGAGTAGTACGACCACGTTTAAACTCATTAAACCAGTTGTAAACAGTGGCACGAGATGGGGCTTCATCGTGAAAGGTCAATCGAAGTCTACATAACTTTCTTGTTGACAAAATGATATCAAAAGTCATAAAAAATCATTGTACGAAAATTTTCTCGCGTTAAATTCATGCTGACGTGACAATCAATTTTCAATTTGCTGCCAAACTGAAACAAATGACAAATGAATAAAATATATACCTACACAATAATATTGGCAGTTCCATTTTCAAAATTTAAACTATTTTTTTTATTAAATCGTTTACAAGTCAGTTCTAAAAATAAGTTTTTGTAGCTGAGCCATTACAAGAAAAATTTACCATAAGGAAAAAGTACTGTCACAAACATTTCAAACAATTTACAAAACATTCTTATTCTCTATTGAATGCAGTTTTTCATTATGTACAGACGCCAGCAGGTCAATATAATACACCCGAAACTCAAATTTTCTCAATTAACCTTGAACCTTATGCTTTAGTTATAAACTTGAAAACTATTAAAGAAATTTGAGAGATTGTAGTTGGTTGATGTACTGGCGGCTGTACTGTTTAGTACATTAAAAAAAAACTGCACTGCACTTTCTTATGTTTAAAAAAAAATGTATAAGGGAGTCAACTGTGGCTAATACACACATCAACACGGTCTAGGGATATTTTTAAAAAAGCGAATTACTATCAATGTGTTAATTATTTATATGACATGTACCTATATATTTAAAAGATACGTTATTTAATATTCTACCATTTTTTAATAATGGTTAAGGTACTTCGATTAAAATTTCAGGATTTTATGGAAAAAAAATTAAGCATAGACGGAAACCGTATATGAATTAACTTTTAATTTATGAGTAAAAACTGAAAAAAATAGAAAAATCATTTAATTTGTGTTTATAAACTTGAAGTTAGTAGTCTGAGAAAGCGCCCATGATGTTCATAACACATCGGCAACGATTCGGCATGCTCAGAACAAGGTTGTCAATGTCTTGCTGCGGAATATTGTCCCATATCCTTCTGAGGTGCGCAAAAAGTTGATCTTCTGTAGCCAGATTTTCAGGAACTTCCTTCAGAGCTCTTCTTTGCAGCATATCCCACGCATGCTCAATGGGATTTAGATCTGGCGATTGAGCAGGCCAGTCTAAGGCCCTAACATTGTGTGTATGTAACCAAGCTGCTACCGTTCTCGCCGTGTGTGCCCGGGCATTGTCGTGCATGAGCAGGAAATCTTGCCCCATTTGTGTTCTGTGGGGCAAGATTACGGGCCCCAGCATCTGTTGGACGTATCGTTCTGCCGTCATATTGCCCCGCACCCAAACGAGATCCGTCCGTCCTCCAAGACGAATTCCTGCCCAAACCATAATTGTTCCTCCTTGGTATGGGTGAACTTCCTGAGGGTTCTGAAGACGTCTCCATCGTCCAGGAACTCGCCAAACACGCGTCCTTCGTGAATCTGGATGGAAGCCGAACCTGGATTCATCCGTGAACAGCACATTGGACCATTGCTCACGGCCCCAGTCCACGTGGTTCCGAACCCATTCTAATCGTCGTCCACGATTGCCTCTCCGTAAAGGTGGGACCCGGAGTGGTCTACGAGAGCGTAGATTGCTTTCATGCAGTCGCCTTCTTACAGTTTGGTCACTCACAAGCACTTGGTGTTCCACTCGCAGCCTTTGGACCAATTGAGTCGCCGTTGCATTTGGTTGAGCTCGCGCAGTAATTTGCAAAAATCGATCTTGTCTGGGGGTAGTGATGCGACTTGGCCCCCGGTGCCTCTCCGCTACTTTACCTGTGGCACGATAGCGTGTCCACAATCTTGAAATTACATTTTGGTGGGTCCCTATGGCCTCAGCAACATTACGCTGAACAGACCCAGCTTCCAGCATTCCCACAGCTCGTAACATCTCCGTCCTCGTCAAATGTTGGCGTTGCATGGCTACAATACCTCAATTTTAACTTTATCTTTCGTTTAAAAATGAAAAAAAACTGTAACTAAACGTAATTCGTATTGTTTTCTAAATTTCGCACAAATGAAAATTCCCTCTCCTACACATCAAGACATTTTTATGCCACCGAAACAAAAGAATTTTCAAAAATTTGAATTTGGAATCAGTCTGAGATAAATTACAAACATATCGGTGTATGAAAGATTACAATGCGGCCAGTACTTTTCGAGTTATTTAATTGAGTATGAAATATCCCTAGACCGTGTTGATGTGTGTATATCTGATTAAAAATTTAAAATAAGAAGCAAAACTGTCAATTTTAGCGTGTCACACCTCCTGCCGCTAACTTTAACTAACCGATGTTCATGGTTTTTGAAGACGCTGTTTCTTGTGACGTTTTAAAAATTACTGTTTTTTTTTTTTAAAAAAACTTCTATTTTATATACAAATCTAATAATTCTTAAAATAATTATAATTAAATTAGCACCAAGATTGACATTCCACTTTAGTCACTACTGTTTTGTTTGCTTTCAATAGTACAAAGCTACCAATACAAGTTATTTTATTTTCATGGTAACGTTATCTAAGGCTAGAAGGTTAGATTACTGTATTTAGGCTTTATTCAGGCTAGACTGACTGCATCGAAAATGTGACTACTTACAAAATAACGTGTTTACAGTTTGACTCGAAACTAGTTATTCGGTTACATGCCCCGTAGCCAGTTATTGTAACTAGTTTTCCTGGGAAACTCCGAACAAATATTTTTTGTGTGGGATTTGTGACCGTTCTTTAGCCAACATTCAGAAACACACGTCAAAATGACATAATCACATTTTGACCAACATTACATTACGAAGTGGTCACAAACATGTCTGCCTTCGCGCAAGTATTATTGTTTGTGTTGTGATTTATCTGTTTGTTTTTCCTTTTTCTGTATGATTTCGGTATATAACATATCAGAATAATTGGCGGTGATTCCAAGTTTGTGAACCATCATGGGTAAGGGTCACAGAATATGTGGAGTTTGCGGTATCAAGGAGGCCTGGCATACTGTAAAAATGTTGCATTTTTCCAAGATTTCACTGAATCCATACCGGTGAGTACCGATATTTATTGCTAATGTGATCTTGTGCTCACCTAACACAATGCTATTCATTTACAATCAGGAAATTAAAGCATCATTCAAATTCTTTAATACGACTGGGCCATCAATGAAGATTAATTATTGAAACTTGAAGAAATGGTTTAAACATTGTGCCTACAGTAATATTTGTCTAATTGTAATCTAATTTAGTCTAACTAGGTTGACTTATAGATATATGGGTCAGAGAGACTCATATTATATTATCTACCTGTGACACCATTATGTAAATACTGGGAATATGAAATAAATCTTTTTCAGTTTCATATTCAAAGTATAATAATCTATTCCATTTAGTTATGCTGATAGTGTGAATTGGGGGATCTCTTAACTTTAAATCACACTAAATAAATTCACAGTCAAACTTAGTCAGTTATACGAGTAAGCTTAGTTATACGAGTAAGCGAGTAAACTTTGATATTTTGTGTCTTCCAGCTGTCGAGAGTGGCTAAAAGCAGTTGGTCACTTAGAACTAGTGCATCTACCAATAGAAAAACTGCATGAGCAGCGAAATGTATGTGCTAACCACTTTAGAAGAAAGTATTTTAACAAATAGGGAAATCGTCTACAGAAGTGAAGTAGTTTCAGTATAATCCTCCATTAAGCTTTTCATGAGATGATGTTACAAACAGACAGATAAATAAATTCTCAAAATTGATTGAGATGATTAATAGAGCACAAATTAATTGTGCTCTATTAATCATTTCAAATGAAAAGATCCCTGCGTTTTATATGCAGAGAAATGTTTACAAGTCTAATCGAAAATGTTGCTTATATTTAATTAATTATGTTTACAGATTTGACACAAAGGGAAAATCAGTTGATGGAACAATTGCAAAAAACTAAATGCAGCCTGGCATCACTAATTTGAGTCAGATGTGCTAAAAGGAATTGTGACGTTGGTGCTAAAAAACAAAAAACGAAGCCATTTTGCCCTGATACCGATGTTGCTTGCTCATTTATATAAATTAATAAATACTGAAATCATTTAAATCTGTTTTATTTTACCGATTTATCAAAATAAATTAGGTTTGGAGCCTCACTATTATCTGCATAGAATGCATTTTATCGATATCGATAAGTTTATTGATTTCTATACGTTGCGCATCCCTATATGACAGTTCTTCCCTTCAAGGACATGGTTGTCAAGTTTGTTATAATTTTCATGTTGGTAGCTATGTTTTTTTTTATGTGGTTGGCTAAAGACGGTCACAAATTCTCAAAAACTGAATGTTCTAAGTTCCGCCTCTTAATTACATGCTCTGTGGAAATAACTCCCATACCTAGCAGAAGGCGACCCGTCAGGCCCTATCTATTACTATACTCCAGGGCGGAGACAGTTAGAACAAGCCCTACTTCCGTAAAGAAAGAGCCGACATCTACTTTACTTAACTGAGAAACTATTCGTTTCTTATTTATCAATAGATGTCTCTGTAATCCCAACTTAACGAAAATAAGAAAATCAAATAACTAAGTTCTCTAATTTAGTATAAAGTATTTTTCTAGAGAATAATAATTGTAATATATTTCATCAAAATTATGTCCAGTTATGTTATTTATTCATTATCAATTATGGCAACCTTGTCACGTAAATCCATATTGTGTGACATATTTTCTGGTCTGACACTCACTGACATCATCACATCACACAATACACAGAGCATGTAATATAATTAATTATGATTATGGCCCTATACTATACTCTATGCGTCAGGCAAAGAAAGATAAATAACAATAACATTTGATTTGAATAATCTCTAACTATGAACTGTTTGTCAATTTAATTTAATAACCATTCAATTCCATCTCCAGAAAATATTTTTGGAAAGGTGAATTTTTGTGAATTTATAATACTTTCTGAAAGCCAAAGTCGTGTTATTTAGTATGTTTTTGTTTTTATCCAGTGATGACCGACTAAGTACCTACTGCGAATAGTGGTTCATGGTTGACGGTTCTGTTTACACTACAACTACACGGAATTGACGCAATAGTCCGCGAAATCTGTAAGTTTCTACCTACCTGTAGGCGATTTATGTGGGATGTCGTGTAGTATAATTGTGTTGGCGGTGTGTTATTTATAAATGATACTTCTGGTGTGGGTTAGTCCACAGAGTACATTTTATATAGGGAGAGTTAGTCGTAAGTCGCTACATGTCGTGAGCGGTCGAGCTTAGGTCTGTCGTCACGTCGTTTCCGAAGCAGTGAGTCGACTCGCCGGTCGCTGCACCGCTGTACCGCTGCAAGTGCTGCACTGCAGGCTGCGGCACGCGATCTAACGTCTATCGCCTGCTACGGAACACAACTACACTTACCTTTCTTTTACACCTATAACTTAAATGTATGTATTGCACAGACTGCTCGTAAAATATATCCTCATAAATCACATTTTCATGTGCCTAATGCTCTTGAATATTTCTTGTTTGTGCTATTTACTAAGGTAGTAAAAAATATGGTGTACTTAGTTTTTTGAAACAATCAAAAGAGCACCTACTCAGCACGGAAGTGATCTTGAGTAAACTGACTAATGACTGAAACTAAACAGTGCTAACAAAACTGTTTGATACAATTCTTATTGAATAATTAATAACGGCTGATATCAAGTATACTAGAAATAAAGCTTACATGTAATGAGGGCAAGTTTTGGAAGTTAGAAATAAGTTTAGTAAGTAATGAGTGTTTATGATGTTGTTTGAAGTGCGCCGGTGGCACCCGCAGCATGGCTGAGCATGGCACTACAGTGGAGCTGTACATCTATGACCTCACTAATGGACTTGCCTCTTTGCTCTCACCCTCTATATTAGGTAAGCATTCAAATTTGTTATAGGTGATGATTATATTACTAGTAGTTCTGTGATCAGTATACTTCCCAAGCACAGAATTTTTGGCAACAATATTAACCTGTAGCTAGTCACAACAAAATAATTACACTGTTAGTTGTGTGGGGCTTATGCGGACCCCAGTTATATATGTGAAAAAAAAACATAAACTATGGGCAAATATTTATTTTATATAGGAACTTTCTTAACATAACAAAAATATAAGGCTTGTAGAAAACAACATAATATAAACTCAAACAGGGATCTATGATCATTATTGCATTTAATATAGTGTTTGTTTTAGCTTTGCTGCCCGGATATCGAATTTACATAATTTTATGAATTTTTCATGTCTGGACTTGTTACTTACTTTATTGCAGGCATTTGCAGGGACCGTACAATTGTCATTCTTGCTGTTTGATTTTTTGAACCCGGACGTCTTGCGATATTATTAGGTATTTATTAGTCAGTGCATAATTGTGAATTTTGAACAATCGTTTATGTGGAAATTTCTTAAAGGTCTGCTGTGAATAATCAAAACCTAGCAAGTGCTTCAAGGCAAATTTTACAATAGAGCAAAAAAACGACTTGTCTACTTTAAGGGCATGCCATTTTATCTTAGCTTGTTGGAAGTAACTCCAAAATTTGCAGTATATGGTTGGCTATGAGAAACAGTATTAATATTGTGTCTGTACTGTTTATTGTGTGTAAGAGTGCAGTTACTTAAGAATAAATTGTTTTATGAAGTCAAATTATGTTATTGAAGCAATTTAAAATCCTAGCAACGTACTTTACTAGGTTTCTATATATTCTCAATGAGTGATAAAATAAATACTACTACAATTTCATAAACCTAGTAAGAGTTTTGAAATAAAACAAACCATCAGAATAATAATAATGTATATTTATAATAAAATTTCAATCATCTACAACTAATTGTCTACCAGTAATTAGATCCAGAGAACTATTATCTGTGGATTCTCTTCTATTCAAGTGGGAGCAATTTAGAAATAATACCTTTTTTTTTTGCTTTCTTTTATACCTCGTGCAGAGTTATTCATTGAAGGCAATGAACGAGAGCTAAATTTTTTCATCAGAAAGTCCAGCTCCATGTAAGGCTGGTCAATATGGAGAATGGAACCGGCGAGAGATGTCGTGCGGTGTCCCACAGGGATCGGTCCTGGGGCCGCATCTGTAGGACATCGGATACGACTGGATGCTGCGCGCCGACCTCCCTAGCGGCGTCAGCGTTGTTTGTTACGCTGACGACACGTTGGTCCTGGAGCAGGGGAGGTCGCACCAGGCGGCAGCCGAACTAGCGACAAACGGGGTTGCGACAATTGTTGACCGAATCCGGAAATTGGGATTCGAGGTGGCCCTGCACAAGTCCGAGGCCATGTGTTTTTATGGTCCTCGGGACGCGCCACCATCGGGTTCCCAAATAACGGTAGGAGGGGTTCACATCGGCGTCGAGTCGACGATGAAGTACTAAGGACTCGTCCTCGATAGCCGGTGGAACTTCGTGGAGCATTTCCGACGTTTGGCTCCCAGACTGGAGCGGGCCGGGGCTGCCTTGAAGCGGCTCCTGCCCAATCTGGGTGGGCCAAACGCCTCCTGCCGTAGGCTCTACGCGAGGGTCGTGCGATCCATGGCCTTTTACGGGGCACCGGTGTGGGCGCGTTCATTGAGGCGGCGGCCAGCCCGCCGGTTGAATGCGTCCCAGAGGGTCATGGCCACCCGGCTGGTCCGGGGATACCGCACGGTCTCCGGTGAGGCGGCGAGCCTCCTTGCCGGATTGCCGCCATGGGGTGCCGCCTGGAAGCAAAAGTCCTCGCGCACATCTGGGAGGAAACGCCGGGGCGTAACTCCGCCGCCGCGAGAAATCGCGGCACAGCGGACAAAGCTCCGGCAGGATCTCATAGCGTCATGGAGAGTGCGATTGTCGCAACCCAGTGCTGGGCACGCCTCAATTGCGGTGATAAGTCCCCTCTTTGAGGAGTGGCTACAGAGGCGCCACGGCGTCCTCACCTTGTGTCTGACGCAGGTTCTCACCGGACACGGTTGTTTCAGGAGGTTCCTGTTTCGTATCAGGCAGGAGGAAACGCCCGGGTGTCATCATTGCTTGGATCGCCCGGAGGACACGGTTGAGCATACGGTGGAGGTCTGCCCGGCTTGGGCAGATCTCTGGCGGCGGGGATCTCTCGCGTCCGGCCCTGGTCCAGGCCATGGTACGGAGCAAGAGAGCATGGGAGGCCGTCACCTTCTGCGAAGCAGTTATGCTCGCGAAGGAGGAAGCGGAACGCGTGAGGGAGAGGCAAACTTCGCGCCCTCACGCTCCTAGCCGCCGCAAGAGACGCCCTGGGCGACGGGAATCGCAGGCAGATTCCCGGCCATCGTAGGCGCAGGCTTGCGGACGGTGAGCAATGGGTAGCTCGCCGTCCGATAAGGACCTGCCGGTGTATTCTGTAACTATCTCACCGTGAAAACTGAGGTGAAGTGAGCTCGGAGTGAGCTGTCAGTCCCTAGCAGCAGGCGGAATGACAGCTCACTCCGAGCTCACTTCACCTAAGTTTTCATGGTGAGATGTTTACAGAATAGCACTACAGGCCCGGGTCGACGACGCGTTGTGTTCCACGCGCACCTCAAAGAGATGTCAGCAACTGAAGGGGCAATGATAGACGTAGGAAACTCTACCGAAGACAGGGAGAACGTTTTAATATTGATGAAACCGAAAAACTACTTGCTGTCCCATCTTAACCATTTTATCTCATTCACACACTCACACACACACCCCCACTCACTCACAGATACACATTCACACATTCACACAAACACCTACTAACCATACTAACACCTTGCATAAATGAAAATAGGTTTTTTGTTAATTCCAGCACTTCTTATTGTACTAGTACATAACCGTAAAATGTAAGTAATACCCAAGGGGTGGAGGCCTGGTGTCCTGAAATACAGACTCACGTCTAGTTTAGGCACCAGTCTCCTACAGTATATTATATAAGCCTTTATGTATTGATACTTTTCTACTGTACCTATATTGTGGTGAGAAAAATAAATCATTATTATCTTATCTTATATTCACTCAAATAAACTTACAATTCAATGTCTTGATCCTTCAAAGCACTCATTATTAACTTATATCTATAAAATTGTCGGTTATTCATCTCAAATGGGAAATTATCGACTAAACAAACAAAGCCAGAGCGCGCACGGTGGTCGCTCAACGCATACTAGGGTGGCGCGTCAATCCGCGGGTTTTTTTAAAGCGAATGTTACCATTTTAAAAACCTAGCAACTACACAAACAATTTCTTAACCTAGCAACTGCAGTCACTTGCTAGGTTACCAATTGGTTGATGTAAGATGCTAGGTTATAGATAAGTTTTTTATACTTGTTTCAAAATTGTAGTGTAGTTGCCATAGACGTATAAAAAGGTCTATGGTAGTTGCTAGGTTTTTGATTATTTACAACTTCGTTTGCGAATGATTTTTAGATGTTTTGACAAGCACAATATATCGGAAAATATCTAGCAAACGATATAAATTATATATAATTTATATGGTTGCATACTAGATATGATTTTATAAATAAAAACACCCACATCTTGGCTAATTAACCTTATACTTGCTAGATATTTTATATATATATATATATATATATATATATATTATTATTATTATACCAATTATATTACTATCAAATTTAGTAAATATTAGATTATTCTAGTAGTTATTATTATGGTTAATTAAATCGACTATTTAAATGTATTATGGCAACGCAGTCAGATAATCAGAAATAATTATGGCAACGCTTTGTATGACATTTTTGACGATTGACAACGAAGTGAAATGGATGCATTCGCGGTTCGACGCTGAACCGAACACTTCTCAAATTAAACCCGTTTATATCATTAAAATCATTGTTTAATTTGAGAGATAAAGATTAGATTCTTTACAAGTCAAATATGGTAAAACACCGATTTTTTTAGAAATGTCAGTTGCTAGGTTTTAAAATTGTACAGCCGAGGTGATACCTACTTAATTATTTGTTATTTTGCTTTTACTGTAAAACCTTACAATAGTTAGGTAGAAGAGTTTAGATTGTTAAATTACGTAAGTACTACCTATCAAGCTTCGTGCAGACTAGCGCGACGCTACACCTGTTATTCTTATACCGTGAAGTTTTCTTAGAAATTGTATCGTTCGAGTCGCGTCGAGCTGGTATGCAAGAGCCTTAACTCCATTTGAAATAATATTAGATATTTAAGTAAACCTTTCTTACAGTCCGTTCAAACGAGTTTGACTTATATTGCGTTGGTGGCATGAAAAATGGCAGCTGCAGTAAACAGTTGGTATTGTAACCATTTTTTTGCTTTTAATGCCATCCTTATGCCTATGCCTTACATGTACACAAAAATATATCAAATTTTAAGAAAATGACCGATATTCATAGTTTAAATACCAGGAATAAACACAACCTTGCTGTACATCGCACACGTCTCCACAGAGTAGGCAACTCGTTCATGGGTCAATGTATACGCTTTTACAACAAACTTCCCATTGATATTCGAAACTTACCCATTAAACGATTTAAAAGCTGTATTAAAACCAAACTTTGTAAAAAAGGGTACTATAAAATTTCAGATTATTTAGAAGATAAAAAAGCGTGGGATTGAGCTGCTCGCTCTGCTAAGCTTTGTGATAAAACCATAAAATTTGACATTTTAAGACGCAGATATATGCCAGTGACCTTGAGTGGTTAGCTTGCATGTTCTGTACTGAGCTCACGCAACGCGTCGTACGTCCAGCCAGTAATAGGACTCGCCCATCAAGGAGCGCTGTCCTAAATTAGACGCATTATTAATTTATTATACTAAAAACAAAAGGTATTTTAACAAAAAACGTATACTAAAAGATTAATAATTAAATTATCTTTAAAATAGTGAAGGTTTCAGAAAAATACGCTTGATAGATTTTGCGTGATGCTTAGTTTTTTATCCGCGTTAGACATAACTTTACAAATTAATTTCACTATGTAATATAAACATAATCTGAAATATTCACAGATTAAGTTATTAAGAAAATGCTCTAATTTGACATATAATTTTTCCAAATCATTAACCTTACTCGTTTAGACGTGATCATCAGTGCAAAATCATTAAAAGTCGGTTATCGTCGCCTTAATTATTATGTAAATCATTAAAAATACCAGTTTTTTATATACATATTGACATTTTTGAAAATTATATACAAAATAACATGATTACTTTGTAAAGTATTATATTGTTTTAATGATTGTGAATGTGAGGACTATGTGGATAGCCTGACGCAGGTCCTCACCGGACATGGTTGTTTCGGCAGGTTCCTGTTTCGTATCAGGCGGGAGGAAACGCCCGGGTGTCATCACTGCGTGGATCGCCCGGAGGACACGGTTGAGCATACGGTGGAGGTCTGTCCGGCTTGGGCAGAGCATCGCCGTGTCCTCGTGGAGGCGATCGGCGGCGGGGATCTCTCGCGTCCGGCCCTAGTCCAGGCCATGGTACGGAGCGAGAGGGCATGGGAGGCCGTCACCTCCTTCTGCGAAGCAGTAATGCTCGCGAAGGAGGAGGCAGAACGCGTGAGGGAGAGGCAAACTTCGCGCCCTCACGCCCCTAGCCGCCGCAGGAGACGTCCTGGGCGTCGGGAATCACAGGCCGATTCCCGTCCACCGTAGGCGCGGGCTTGCGGACGGTGAGCAATGGGTAGCTCGCCGTCCGATAAGGACCAGGCCCGGGTCGACGGCGCGTTGTGTTCCACGCGCGCCTCAAAGAGATGTCAGCAAGTGAAGGGGTCCGATAGGACCGATGCCTGCCGGGGTTGCGGGAAAGTCCGAAAGGGATACCGTGGCCCCTGGCAACGTACAGACAACGGAAGGAACACGGGTGGGTTTTAGTCAGTAAGAGTCTGACACGCCCTCCCGCTCCACCCAGAGCGGGAGAAGTTATTTGATAATTTCCCACCCAAAAAAAAAAAAAGGACTAAGTATGTGGATATTTTATTTTTATTTGTGTTCCTCTTTCTTTATTTTTTTCTTTCTCAGTTAGTTTGGTCTGGCAGTTTGAGTACTTTATGCGGCCTACTCAAATGTCCTTTCTTTGGTATTGTTCGTCGAGTTGAGCTCCTTAAGTTCTGAGTTGAGCTCCACGATTACTGACAAATGCTTGCACTGACTGGACAGGTCCACTCAAATCTGTGTGGTTCTTTCCTCAAAAGACCATTTCAGACACTAATCTACATGGTCCTCATATGGCCTGACCAAGATTATGTCTGGACTTTAAAAGAGACTGTGACCTCTGAGTTTGTTACTTTGTTTCGGTCTTTCTTCTCAGAGTAGTCAGATAGGAAACGCCGAACTCATCTAGCATTTACTTCTTTTTTTTTTAATATTTTTTTTAATATTTTTTTAATATGACGTGTAAAAGTGATTGCAATATCCTATTTACAGAATAAACAATTTCATTTCATTTCATTAAGGTATAGAATTCAGAATCGGTTGAACAGGCTGTAAAAAAGGATTGTTTAAATGTCTAATCATATTTCAAATGGACTTTACGTAATTTATGAATCTAAATTTTCAAAATAACAATTGTATGGTAGACTTATCAATAAGTTACGTAATATAATGAAGCCATGAACTCGAAATGAACATTCTAATAATGGAGAAGTTTAGTAAATTGGCAAGTAGGTAGGTATGTAGGACAATGTGCAACGACGTTATGTCTTATAAGTACCTACCACTTGATTGTTGAATGATCATTCGTGATTTGTGTCATGAATAGATTAATAATGGGTTACTAAACGTATTTTTTTTAGTTTATGCCAAATATTATGATCGAAAATAGATAGATTTCCTCTCGTGTGGCACGAATAGAGGCTCGTGCAGACTGGCGCGAAATCGCGGGCGCGACAAGAGTCGCGCTGCCTCACAGTGGTCTGAAAATCGAGCTCCATACTCATAGAAACTTAAAGAATTTAAAAAAAAATTGTAATGTCACCCTTTGTAGGACACATCACCTTACTCCGTGTGTTTCGTCTACAAGCCTACGATATCTAGTGAAATAAAAGCAATGCGCGTGGTGCTCGCCACACCCCACCACCACCTATTTAGCACAATTTTATTGAAAAACCATATGGTAACCCGAACAAAACCCTTATATTATATAGGTTATCATAATGAAGGGGAACCCTTTCACTGGGGTATAGAACCCATTCAATGGGTTATCATGTAACCCTTTCACTGGGTTTTAGGTATAGAACCCATTCAATGGGTTATCCATATTGAAGAGTTAACCCTTTTAATGGCTTTTGAGCATAGAACCCATTCAAGGAGTTACATCAGATAAAGCTAACCTCATAAACGGCTTACCCCTTCGAAAAGCTTAACTCTTAACCGGGGTTGCACGGTCCCTGGATTAAACGTGCTGATTTAAGTATAAAAACTATTTTATTGATAACACAGCGGTGGGATACTATCCATAAACTGTTTCCGAAGTGAACAAGTGAAAGTAACACTCAGTGAACTTAAAGTGAGAGTGATAGACACTTGCTGAAAATATCGCGATCATCCCGTAGTCGTGGAAGGTCCGAGTTGGAGTCCAGTGACACTCCTCCAAGAAAAGTACGGCGTAAGAGATCCAGAGCTAGACTTTGTTCCGGGTTTCGATTCTAGCAAGGAGGGAAGGTACGCGAAAGAGTGGATCCAACAGGTCGAGGACATCGCGATTGCTAGCAATTGGAGTGAACGAAGACAATTATATCCGCAACCCAGGCTTTGAAGGGCATGGTACAATCTTTGGCTACCTAAAAAGCGATCTTGGGAATAATTCTAAAATGCAGGAACCCAGGCCATCGACGATTTGAATGTAAGTCATAAGTAAGCAATACGGATGACGTCATTAAAACTAGAGGCGATAAGACCGGGGCCCCTAACTCTAATAACATTAACGACCCGTTGTCGGTTCAATATAAACATTGTCACCCTATGGGCAATGGGCACACAATCTAAAACTGTTTCAAGAAATTGAAACCCGTCAACTAATGCTCCGATTAATTTATACGTAGGTATGCCCACTACGTGCTACATAAACGATAATCCCATTAGAGCCATTATTGACACTGGAAGTTCAGCGACTCTAATAAGGCAGAACGTTGCACAGAAACTTGGTGTACACTTGAATCCAACTACAGCTTTGATGAGCGGAATTAAAGGAAGTATTGTGGCAGCTATTGGGCAGACATCGTGCAGACTGAGTAGTGATGGTGTTGGTGTTGATATCACCCCTTTGATCATGAACAACCACGATCTTCCAGTGGACTTGTTGGTGGACCGCGATATATTGGAACATCCAGGGGTCCAAATAGTCGCTAATAGAGAAGGTGTCCACATCCGATACGAAGAACTTGGCAACGTCGATTGTACCTACGCAGCGGTACAATTATGTGATTAAGATCTTCGAAGACATGAGACATCTAACAGTACGCCTTGTTTCCGCGTGGTAGATGGGCATCCATTAAATTGGTCGCGTGGGAATCCATTAAATTGGAAGCATGGGCATCCATTAAATTGGACATAAGGGCATCCATTAAATTAGACGCACTGGGTATCCATTAAATTGGACGGATCAATATTAAACACATTGGACGCTATAATCAGGGATGAACCAGAAGAGAACTGGTGTGAAGCCCTGGCCGTCACACAGCAGGCGTTGAATAATTCAGTGAATAAAGTCACTGGCAGAACGCCAAACGAGTTGCTATTTCGCTACAAGCCGGCAGCGCTGTGTGAGGCGCTTTTGGTAAATATTCTCACACAGGCGGATGAGAGGCTGAACTTGAGAGTTACAAGAGCAAAAGCTCGTGAGCTTTTGGATGAAGATCAAAAGCGGCAGATGCAGCGGTTTAATGCCAAACGCTATGTGAAATCCCCATACAAAATCGGGGATATGGTGTTGATTCGCATAAGGGAATCCGGGATACAAGAAGATAAAAGGCAGATTTCGTAGTATCCCGTATAAGGTTGTGAAGGTCATAAAGAACCTTTACCGAAGGTTTAAAGTGTTGGGCACGAGACCCAATGGCAGCACTCACAGAGTGTCACTTTTGAAAACATGCGAAGTTGGCCGGCAGAACATATATCTGACTAAAGTCATGCAGAAGGCAGATGGTGAGAGGATTATAATCCCCTCTCCTATATTTTATTTTATTTCAGTAAATGCTTCGAGGACGAAGCAGTCGTCAGTATGGCCGTGTTAGCAACATGAGCCGTGCAGGCAGCCTCGTGAGGTCATGCAGGGATGAGCTGGCCACGGTGTGCGCCCGCGACCCGGCAGTTCACTTCCCCTCCCTATGAGTGACGGATGTGCTCTATGCGATTTGTATCATTTGTGATTAAACGTGCTGATTTTGGCATACAAACTATTTTATTGATAAAAATATACAACGTGTAACGTTAAATGCGCAAAACCTGAAAACAGTTTGATCAGATTAACGAGCAGAATCATTTGAACTACTTTTTAACATAGGTCACATTTTTCAAAAAATCTTCATTATAAACGTTGCCGTGTCTATTTATTATTAGGTCAAGCCATCACATGCGCAAACCCGCCAAAATAGGTAAACAAACACAAATTGTTGTCGCCAATTTAAATTTTCTCATACGCGCGATAATAATAGCTTTTATTTCAATGCAAATACGAATCTTCTAAAACTAAAACAGCACATAAAACCTTTACAATTTTTTTAATGATTTTTTTTCTCTCTGAAATAGGGCAATTGAATTAAAAATCTGTTGGGGTGTCTGAGGTTTAGCGCATTTAACTTTACACGTTGTATAATATATTATATTCTACTGCTGTGATTTTTTTCACATATCCGAAAACAACCATTTACCTGGCAGGGGGGGGGGACACACACACACTTGACTCTAACAAAAATGAGTAATTAATATTTCGCAAACTGATCCCTGAATTGAAAAATAGTTTTCGCACACCCACACGACACTTCAGAACATGGAACAGATGAGAAAAAAAATCATCCCCACTTTACGTGTAGGGAGGGGTTTACCCTAAAAAAAAATTGTCTTGATTTTATTTTATAACTTTGTCGGCGTGATTAATATGTGAAATGAAATGAAATGAAATTGTTTATTCTGTAAATAGGATATTGGAATCACTTTTACACGTCATCTTAAAAAAATAATAAAAAAATAGCTAGATGAGTTCGGCGTTTCCTATCTGACTACTCTGAGAAGAAAGGCCGAAACAAACTCAGAGGTCATAGTCTCTTTTAAAGTCCAGACATAATCTTGGTCAGGCCATATGAGGACCATGTAGATTAGTGTCTGAAATGGTCTTTTGAGAAAAGAACCACACAGATTTGAGTGGACCTGTCCTGTCAGTGCAAGCATTTGTCAGTAATCGTGGAGCTCAACCCAGAACTTAAGGAGCTCAACTCGACGAACAATACCAAAGAAAGGACATTTGTGTAGGCCTCATAAACTACTCAAACTGCCAGACCATCATTAAAACTAAATAAGAAAGAAAAAATAATAATAATAAAAAAATCCACATAGTCCTCACATTCACAAAAATTTTAAAAATAATAAAAAAATACTTTACAAAGTAATAATGTCATTTTGTATGTAATTTTTATATAATACCGGTATTGATTTTATGATTTTAGCACAAGGCTTAGCAGAGCGAGCAGCTCAATCCCAAGCTTTTTTATCATCTAAATAATCTAAAATTTTATAGTACCCTTTTTTGCAAAGTTTGGTTTTAATACAGTTTTTAAATCTTTTAATGGGTAAGTTTCGAATGTCGATGGGAAGTTTGTTGTAAAAGCGTATACATTGACCCATGAACGAGTTGCCTACTCTGTGGAGACGAGTGCGGTGTACAGCGAGGTTGTGTTTATTCCTCGTATTTAAACTATGAATATCGGAAATCTTTTTAAAATTAGATATATTTTTGTGTACATACAATAGGTTTTCAAAAATATATTGTGACGCTACAACAAAATACCTTGTGATATATTAGAATTCAATGAAAGAAAATTTAAAACTCATATAAAAAGTACACTTTGTAAACAAGCATTTACAAATTAGAGGATTATGAGTATATCCAAGATAAAAATGCTTGGAAACATGCTGGTCCTGCTCCATAGGACAATTTAGAATCTAGACAAAATCTAACTGGTTGCTAATTTAATTGTATAATATTGATTTTACATTCTGTGATTACTTGAACTCACACACTGACTTATTAGTACCCATTACTGGTTAAAATGTTAGGAATATCGTATAATTTTACAATGTTTGTAAAAATGTGAGCACCATGCATTATCACATAATTAATTTGTCTGTCATTCCTTAATCTTTCATTATTTTTACCTATCGTGGTATAGTAATCTTATTCTAGGTGCATCGTCTTCACATATAATTATATAATTGATGTATACAAGATATTGTGAAAACATTTTAAAAGAGTAACGGTGGAGTTTCTTGCCCATTCTTCTCCATTCGAAAACTACCTTTTGGAAGGGGCGACTAGAATAAATTATTATTATTTTTGTAAATTTTGACGTTCAAAAGTGCCTTTGTTGTGCCTAATTGAAATAAATTATTTGACTTTGACTTTGACTTCAGAAGCAATGTAATTTGGCCGCAACGTTGCTCGATGTTTCGACCATCAATTCCGTTGCGGCGGGCACTGCACGTCTTACTCGTACAACAGTCGGCATAACGACGCACTTCCCCAATAAGTAATACTAATAACAGACGATAATGATGCGGTTATCTCGCGACCCACTTCGCACTGTCACCTGGATTCGTCATCGGGTGTGTTTCAAGGACTGTTTGGTTGCTCTATTTAAAATCTATACATAGATTGCGTTATTGAACTAAACATCTCGGGTCTTTAAAAATAATCGTAATATTATTACATCAATGAAAAAAAATATAAATTTACCATCTTAATATTGGGTCAGTGACAGCTCGGCCCAAGTCAAGTGGACCCGAATAATAATACCAAATACTACGTAGTCAAAATGCCTAAAAAAGTGGTAAGTATGTATTGACGGCATAAAAAGTATTGACCACTTAAAATTTTGAAGATTTCTTAATCTACTATATAAAAATAAGTCGGGTTTTCCTTCCTGACGCTATAACTCCAGAACGCACGAACCGATTTCCACGGTTTTGCATTCGTTGGAAAGGTCTCGGGCTCCGTGAGGTTTATAGTAGGTAGGGTAGGTAGGGTAGGTAGGGTAGGTAGGGTAGGTAGGGTAGGTAGGGTAGGTAGGGTAGGTAGGGTAGGTAGGGTAGGTAGGGTAGGTAGGGTAGGTAGGGTAGGTAGGGTAGGTAGGGTAGGTAGGGTAGGTAGGGTAGAGTAGGTTGAGTAGTTTGGTAGGGTAGGTTAGTGCTACCCGTGCGAAGCCGGGCCGGGTAAAGCTAGTTTATTTATAGAATTAATTAATTTATTTTATGAATAAATGTAATAAATATTATTATTTTAAATGAAATTGAATACCATAATCTTGTTCTGCAGTGAAGACTATTTGTATTTATTTAAATACTTATTTATTACCTATTCATTGGATTTCAAAATAAACAAATATTTATTTTTATTAAGGGTTATAAAAGTAGTACGTTAATTGGTGCAACAATACAACAATCGCAGTCTTAAGGTAGATCATACGGTCTGTTCCAGGCCATTATCCCGCTAGATGGCGCGGAAGTCAACATTTTTAGTTTATTTTGTTTTATGTGAAATTGAAGCATTACTAAGTCGTAGGAGTCGCTGAAGCGGTACTCGGCCATTACACTTTATTGACTTGGTCATAACAATACCTCAAAATCCACCCAATTCGACACATAACTCCAAAATAACATCTGCCATTGAATATACAGTCTTTTACACACACAGACGTATTCCCTACGTTGACTACTAGATGGCATGTATTTAAAAAAGTGGGCTGTATTATTTTGTAGGTTGTTTTGGTTGTGTTATTTCACCTTTTATATTAAATACAAATAAAAAGTAATTTGCAATGGTAATGTAGATTCTAAATAAACTACTACAAAAACACAATTAAACAAAAATAATTTCTTCTTGTCTTGAAACCTTTGAAAGAAAAATAACTTTACTTAGTATATTTGTTACTTTTTGAAGAATATTATTTCCCATTCATTTCAAAATGTTGTTCACAATTTTATTATCCAATTTTAGAGCAAAGCTCTTCTTTTCTAGTGTAGTAGTCGTAGCTGCCTCTAGGCTTTGATTTTTTCTCGCCAATGATGGAAAGCACTTGATCTCAATAACAACTCTCTCATTTTCTATTATACCTGTAACAAATTGACACAAAATATTGATCAATGAAATGGAGCACTTCATGAAGTTTGATACAAGAAATTCAATCGCTTATCTTGCTCGTAACCTCTGTGTGTGTGGTCTCTCACGATTATAACTAGTATTATGATTTCCACATTTGCCAAATACATAAATAAAATTGAAGCTTGATAAAGAAAAACTTACCACCTAGACTGCCAGCTAAAAATCCAAATTCTTCATAAATAAAAAGACCTGAAGGCCTGAAAATTTAATTATATTGTAGCATGCACATACTTTTTGCCACATTCTCATTTTGTTGCCATGTGTTTAACATGTGTTTTGTACAAATATTCTTTAAAAACTGGCAGAAATTGTCAGGCGAAAATCTAAATGAAAAACCAAGATGGCGGCTTTTCGTAGTTTTCGAGGGTGGTCAAAACCCCCTCACCAACCACCTGGAAAACTACGAAAACAACACCAAAGACGAAAAATATAAAAAATTTCGTTGCAGCCATCTTGGATTTACATTTTGACTTCACTATCGGCTTTAGTACTCTCGAAAACTATGAAAACGACACCCATGATCAAAATTTTAAGCAGCCGCCTCATTTCCTACGTGTGTATGGGAAAAGGTTTTTGCGATTTCTGAATTTTCTAGTAGTCAAACCTCAGTTGACCCAATAGAGTTTTTTGATCCTTATAAGAAACAGGATCGATTGGCGTCAATGAAAGTTTTTGTCAAATCTGCCCTTTTTCTTACTGACTGTATTTTTTTTTTCAAAGTATGCAGATAGAAATCTTGCCGTTAAATAAGGGCTAATATCGTCTGTGGTCAGTTTTACCCTATGGCCTATGGCCTGACGGAATTCTCGTCAACTAAATCATAAAACCAAAAATATCGATAGGCAACATTGGAAAAAAATGTTGAAACTGACAGTTCTCGCACGTCAAACGTCATGGTCGCGAATGCGCGGGCGTATTATTTCGTTATTTTTTAGTCAGTGTATAGAGTGCCGCTAACGGCTCTTTATACAATAGGGATAAAGTGCCGCTAGCGGCACTCTATACAGTGACAGTGACAATGACAATGCAAAGCTTAAGGCACTTTGGCTTAAGGCACTGAATATTGACGTAATAAAATTATTTTTCTTTTTTTTTTTTCATGTATATTTTTCATATCTTTATTTTTGAGAAAATCAATTAATATCGTTTGATGAATGTAATTATGTTATCAATTTTAGTATCAATAACATCCATGAATATTTGTAAGCCTTCTGGGATAACATAGCGCACTTGTATATATATTTTTTTATAGTAACTACTTTATTGTACCTATGTTAACAAGTGATTAAATGATTATGATTATGATTTAGCCAGGCCGAGGCAGTGCCACTATTATGCCACAAATAGCGGCACTATGTACACTGCCTATTTTTGATTATTTTTGTTGGTAAATCGACGGGAAGTGGTTTTATTTTCATTGTTAAGTAGTTTTTACATCTTTGTAGATAATATTTGCACTACATAACGTATTATACCTATTTTAATCCATCCAAAAAAATGAATTTGAATGAATATTTTAATCCATAAACTCGCTAGTGACAAATGTGGAAGTTGTGATATTTTAAGTTTTTGTGTGTGTAATCGCCGTAAATGATTATTTATCATTTTTATGTAGTTTTCGGGTATGGTCCAGACATCAGAAGTAAAACTCAGATAAGGAAGAAAGAAAGAAAAATAGGTTTATTTGTCACAGAAACACGTGCATACAAATAACAACAATATAAACATATAAACAACAGAAATATTCGGCAGCTGCACGTCATGACTGTGACAAGAAGGCTTCCACTCAGCGTAATTCTGTGCTATGAGGGACCCACAGCACAGCGTTGATTTTCAGTGGTCACCCGAAAAATACGTACGACATCAAGTCAATTACTAAATATGAATAAATCCAGTGTGTTCTGTCTCGCTCCCACCCTCACCGTCGCGTCGCCTGCGCGCGCAATACACAAAGGACACGGTTTTTGTATGGAGGCTGGGCTTTTATTCGAAGCTGCTATGAACAGGGAAGAGATTATATTTTTATGAAAGAAAAAAAGACATAAATTAAGGAGAATAGATATTTTTGTAGCACACTTTTTTTTTTTTTTTTTGGGTGTGAAATTATCAAATAACTTCTCCCGCTCTGGGTGGAGCAGGAGGGCGTGTCAGACTCTTACGGACTAAAATCCACCCAGTTCTTTCAGTTGCCAGTATGTTGCCAGGGGCCACGGTATCCCTTTCGGACTTTCCCGCAACTCCGGCAGGCATCGGCCCTATCGGACCCCTTCACTTGCTGACATCTCTTTGAGGCGCGCGTGGAACACAACGCGCCGTCGACCCGGGCCTGGTCCTTATCGAACGGCGAGCTACCCATTGCTCACCGTCCGCAAGTCCGCGCCTACGGTGGCTGGGAATCGGCCTGCGATTCCCGACGCCCAGGGCGTCTTCTGCGGCGGCTAGGGGCGTGAGGGCGCAGTTTGCTTTTCCCTCACGCGTTCCGCTTCCTCCTTCGCGAGTATTACTGCTTCGCAGAAGGAGGTGACAACCTCCCATGCCCTCTCTTTTGAACCTTCTGCAATTAGCTTTAGATAAGTGTTATTCGAAACATACGAGCTTAACGAACTAAAACGACTTGTTCAAGGTAGGCAAATATTATAGGATACAGTTATGCCAATTTGATCTTTAACACGTAACGTTAGGGTTGGTAAGCTTTTGAATACTGTTGTCACATGATGGGCTTGTTAATTTCTCTGTTGAGCGAGTTATTGAAATAGCTTGCATTGAGCTTGAGCAGTTCATTGTAATGAGCGTGTACAGGCCCCCATGTGCTTCATATAATATTTTTGAGAAATATATGGAAGAAGTATTGTTAAAGACTTGTAACAATAATAAAACAGTTGTAGTCTGTGGAGATTTCAATATTAATATACTGGATAAATCTGCTGTAGTAAATAAATTTATAACTTTATTAAAGTCGTATAATTTGTACAATACTTTCTTTGAGCCGACTAGAATAACTGCCACTAGTGCTACCTGTATTGACAATATTTTTACAAACTTAAGACCTTCTAGCCATTTAATTATAAATGAGCTGGACTCTGATCACTGTGGCCAGTTAGTCACTTTCCCTCAGAAAACAGTCAGAGCTCAAAGAAAACTAGTGAGTTTTGTTCCTGTAAATAAAAGTCGCTTAGGACAATTTAAAAATAATTTAATGGAAAAGCTACCGGGTTTGCCTTATCATAATGACCCGGATCAAGCTTATGCTTCACTATTTAAACTCATTAATTGTGAGTTTAGGAAGGTTTTCACCTCAAAAACATTGCCTGTTTGTGACCGCATTATATTAAGTGATTGGGCAACACCAGGTATTTATAAAAGTAGGCAGAGGTTATTTGAATTAGTATCATGAAAAATCATATAACCATGATGAAACTTTTAAAGAATTCGTTAAGAAATATTCAAACTTTTAAAAGAGCCTGTTCCTCAGCAAAAGCCATACACATTAAAAATAAAATAAAATCTTCTGGAAATAAAATTAAAACTACTTGGAATATTATTAATTCAGAAACGGGAAGAACGACAGTACGGAATCGTGACTTCCATCTAAAAATCAATGATGTAGATATTAAAGCAGACGTGGAGGTGGCCACTGAGTTTGAAAATTTTTTCACTAATATTCCCATTTTAACAACCAAAACTCTGTCATCGTCATCCTCCACTTCTGCTTACTCAATACTTAAAGAATGTGTACCAGAATGTGACAAACTTTTTGAATTCACAATTATTACTGCTAAAGACATTATAGAATCTTTTAGAAATCTTGATGTAAAGAAAACTGCTGACCTTTGGGGATTATCAGTACATACCATGTCTTCAATAATTGATGTTATTTCACCCTTTTTAGCAATCGTTTTTAACTCTTGTGTTGCATCTGGTGTTTTTCCTGATCTGATGAAACTTAGCAAAGTGATTCCACTGTTCAAATCTGGCAGCACAACTGATCCCACAAATTTTCGGCCTATTTCGTTTTTACCATCATTGAGCAAAATCTTTGAAAAAGTAATTTTAAAACAAATGTTAGGACATTTCAATGCACATAATTTACTTCATCTGAAACAGTTTGGTTTCACAAAGGGTCGTTCAACTACAGATGCGGGCGTGGAATTACTGAAGAGCATATTCGAGGCCTGGGAGGAGTCGCAAGATGCTCTTGGCATTTTCTGCGACTTGTCCAAGGCCTTCGATTGCGTACATCATGACACACTCATCAGGAAACTGTACCACTATGGTATGAGGGACAAGGCTCTTGACCTTCTGACTTCTTATCTGAACAACAGAATTCAGAGGGTCGATGTTAATGGCAAGAGATCTGCAGGATCTGCGGTCACCATGGGCGTTCCGCAGGGTTCAATTCTAGGTCCTTTCTTATTTCTAATTTATATAAATGACTTACCTTACCACATAAGGGATAATCACAAGATCGTCTTATTCGCAGATGACACTTCCCTCATTTCTAAAATCAAACGTCAGTTAGTCAACTATGAACAAGTTAACGATGCACTCTCTAAAGTTGTGCATTGGTTTAATGTAAATAATCTTCTCCTGAACGAAAAAAAGACTAAACTCCTTAGATTTTCAACGCCAAATGTCAGGCAGCTAACTACTAATGTTCAAGTTAATGGAATAGAGTTGGACCCTGTAGAGTCAACAGTTTTTCTTGGAATAACTATTGACGGTAAATTACAATGGGGCCCACACATAGACAAATTGTCAGGAAGGCTTAGTTCGGCCGCTTATGCTGTTAAAAAAATTAGACAGATAACTGACGTAGATACAGCCAGAATTGTTTATTTTAGTTATTTTCATAGTCTTATGTCTTATGGGATTCTTCTCTGGGGAACCTGTGCGGACATTAATACTATCTTTGTTCTACAGAAAAGGGCTGTTCGAGCCATTTACAACCTAGGTCCCAGGGATTCCCTTCGAGAAAAATTCAGAGAAATAAACATCCTGACTGTAGCCTCACAATATATTTTTGAAAACCTATTACATGTACACAAAAATATATCAAATTTTAAGAAAATGACCGATATTCATAGTTTAAATACCAGGAATAAACACAACCTTGCTGTACATCGCACACGTCTCCACAGAGTAGGCAACTCGTTCATGGGTCAATGTATACGCTTTTACAACAAACTTCCCATTGATATTCGAAACTTACCCATTAAACGATTTAAAAGCTGTATTAAAACCAAACTTTGTAAAAAAGGGTACTATAAAATTTCAGATTATTTAGAAGATAAAAAAGCGTGGGATTGAGCTGCTCGCTCTGCTAAGCTTTGTGATAAAACCACAAAATTTGACATTTTAATTATTATGTAAATCATTAAAAATACCAGTTTTTATATACATATTGACATTGTTGAAAATTATGTAGAAAATAACATGATTACTTTGTAAAGTATTATATTGTTTTAATTATTGTGAATGTGAGGACTATGTGGATATTTTATTTTTATTGTTTTTCCTCTTTCTTTAATTTTTTCTTTCTCAGTTAGTTTAAATGATGGTCTGGCAGTTTGAGTATGCGACCTACCCAAATGTCTTCTTTGGTATTGTTCGTCGAGTTGAGCTCCTTAAGTTCTGAGTTGAGCTCTACGATTACTGACAAATGCTTGCACTGACTGGACAGGTCCACTCAAATCTGTGTGGTTCTTTCCTCAAAAGACCATTTCAGACACTAATCTACATGGTCCTCATATGGCCTGACCAAGATTATGTCTGGACTTTAAAAGAGACTGTGACCTCTGAGTTTGTTTCGGTCTTTCTTCTCAGAGTAGTCAGATAGGAAACGCCGAACTCATCTAGCATTTTCTTCTTTTTTTTAATATGACGTGTAAAAGTGATTGCAATATCCTATTTACAGAATAAACAATTTCATTTCATTTCATTTCATTTCAACAATATTCGTTAAGACGATTTGGTCTAAAAGATTGCAATAGTGAACCTATGACAACATGGTTGGGAGTTCAAAACAAGCCTCCCACTTCTTGTAGCTTTATGTTTCAATTATGTTTTTTGAATTCAAGATATTATTTAATATTAAATTAAAATATATAATTTAAATAAAAATAACAACAGGAATGAAAAACAATAATGAATATGATAATGATTTTATTCAATATAAATATTAAATATTTACTTACAAAAATAATTACTTAATGACAAGTAATATATAAAAGAAGTAAGAATGCTAAACTACTTATGATAAGCTTGATATTTATTTAATGTAAGTGTTTCACGCGACAAAAAAACAGTTTCTTCGATTCAATCACTATTGAAACGAAGAAACTGTTTTTATAAAAGAAAATACCCATTTTTATTTTTAAAGTAGGTAAGTATACATACCTTACAAAGTATTTAATGTAGTGAATCAAAATGTTATGGGACATCTTATGTTTAAATGGCCGAATTTCCAACAGATAGCACATTGCGTGACCGGGAATATAAACCGCTCCACTGGGATCCTCGAACTGTAAATATAAACATAAGGCGGAAGAGAACGAAAACAACCGGAAAAAACCGGTAGGCCCGCGCGTAAACAAGATAAAAAATACGCACTTAATAAACTGAGACAAAGATTGTTAAACGTCCGCTCACAAGGATAGCTCGCACGGAATGTATACTTTCTTTGTAAAAGTAAATGACACAATAATAAAAGTTGTCCTAATAATAAAACAACTCTTTTAAATAACAGTATTTTTGCATGGCTCCCCGTTTATACAATCACCTACCTAAATATTTAATGAAGGCATCATCGCCTGTTATGTTCAAACAAAAACTAAAGTGTTTTTTGATAAATAAACTAAATATTTGCAGGATAAACTATAGCATTTTTTTAAATACTTTATTTTTAAACTAGTTTGACTGATCTCATTCTTAATTTTATTCTGTTTATTTTTTTATTGTGTTCTGTTTATTTATCTTTACGTACTTTGCATGCCGAAAGGTAAAATATGGTTATACGAGTACTAAGACTGTGATATACAATTATTACATGAATGTAAAACATCTGCACATTGTTTACCCATATTTGCAAATAAATGATTTTGAATTTGAATTTAAGAGCGAGCGAAGCGAGCTTGGAAATTCGAGCACCCCACCTCAAGACTGGTTTGGTTAGTTTTTCTTTTGACCATTCACAGTACCTATTAGGTAAATATTTTTATGAATTTTGGGAAGCTGAAAAATCTGGACGCGCGAGGCTCCTTGGATATCGCTTTAATTATTTCTCAGTTTTTTGTTTTACTTGAACCGTTTGAGGCCCCTGTGCCAGCACCCCCGCCCATGAATTCGCCTCGGGCGGGTCATTAGTATAAATATGTTGTCACGTTGCAGGGCGGCAGATAGAGGGCGTGTGGCACACCGGCGTCGTGGCATACGGCCGCGAGTTCTTCTTCGGTGGCGGTGGCATCAGCAGCTGTGCGCCGGTCAGTACACACACACACACACACACACACACACACACACACACACACACAACACACACACACACACACACAACACACACACACACACACACACACACTGACCCACGTCACATGCAGGGAGCCCGCTTACTGTATTCAATATTGCCCAATTTATCTAATGAAATGTAAAACACATATTAAGATTTCCATAAAGAAAACTTTAACTTTACTTTCCTTCAAGGTATGTAGACTCTGATCAGTACAAAAATAATTTTGTTCTCCTGTGCAAGAATCAGCTGTGCATCAGCCATTGCTACAATAAGTCAATGTTGAGAACAAACGTGGTACTTATCTACAGTTAACACGCAGCAGCTACTGATGTAGTCTGCGCGATAAATTGTCGATCTATTTAGTATAATTTTATCGAAGTACGTCTCTGGCAGAGCTCAACTGCTCAGGCTCACGTTGGTGGATGGTAATAACTACACTGTCACTATAAATTATAGGTATACAAGCATGCAATGCAACAGAACAAAGCACGTAATCAACATTACATTTTCAAACGTGCCGATGTGAATTGGCAACGTACGCCTTCACATCGGCCAACGGGACTTAAATCAACAGGTGCGTGACGAGTTTCTGTAAACGAATGAATATTTTGACGATGTCCACCTATGTAGACGAGTAATTGCACAAAATGTTTACTTGGTGAACAAGTTAATACCGCGGTAGCCATGTGTTACCTATGACTGACGCTTGTGCTGACGGGTACCTACTCAAGGTACAGATGAAGGTAAGTTAAAAAGACTTCGCGTTAGATTGTATATGTAACGCCCGCCCACTCGGCGCCGGCGTCTATTCTTATAGCACATTTTTACGTGTTTTCTATCATCATCCACGTTAAAATAGTTTGGTCATTTTTGTTCAAGGAAATCACGCAATTTATTTTCGAGAAATTTGAATCGTAGAACACCTCTTATATTTATCTTGCTGATGTTCTTGATGGTATCTCGGTCAATTTATCTGAAAACAAAACTACACACATCAAAAATGTATAGGGATCAAGTACATTTTGAACTATGAAAAATTATCCAAGTATTATTCTCCAAATCTAGTCTTCTAGACTGGCTTCTTACTTTAATTCATATGTTTAAGTTGACAACTTATCCATAGGGAAAAGTTGTCAACATTTTGTAAAAATTAAGAAAAATTCATTTTTTGCACATTGTGAGTATCATATTTAAAACCTCATAATTATTCTACAATTTAAGTATAACTTCGAAGAAGAGAATTTGGAACTAGACACGGGAGTTGCAAATAACTGACCCAGATGAGAGCGAAGAATGCAATAGAAGCTGAATCAATCTGAAATTGCATTTGCAGCAAGCAAGTATTTGCTAAATACCTATAAATACATATAAATGTATGTAGATTTATTTAGTTTTTGTACTTGTGATGCAATCCCAAACACTACCATGCGTTTTATGAGTCCCTCTCGAGCTGCGAGGCTAACCCTGGCGAACATTCAGAATCTGAACTCTGAACATGTAGACGACGGGGTTTAGAGCTCCCCAGGAGAACTGCTTCTTAAAAAATAAGACTTAAGTACTTTGAAGTAGACAGTTCCTAATTTGTTGATTTTTATAAACTAAATATATAATAATAAGACAGATTTCTTTTATTTCTTCGCACATTACCTTGCATACAGTACAAAATATTGATTCAGTATTTGATACTTGCCTCCAGTTAGTATAATACATTTTCCATGGAATACACACGTATAAGTTGCTTTTACTGTAATCTGTAATTGATTGCTTTCTGTTTTAAAACGCATAGCTTCTTTAGGAACTTAGGCTTGAATTCGTATGATGTTATTGTTCTCACGGAGACAGTTGGAGGAAGGTTTTGGCGATAGTGAGTTATTTGATAGCAGATATTTAGTGTAGAGAAGGGACCGTGGTTATAATCGTACATCTCAGAAGCGAGGTGGCGGTGTGCTAATTGCGGTACGGAATGATTTAACCGTCGTGGATAAAAGTGATTGGCGTAGTTCAGCGGAGGATATCCGGGTGACTATTGTTTTAAAGAGGTCTAGACCGACGGTAAGTTACAATATTCACATTTGTGCATTGTATCTTTGCAAGGAAAACTTAGGAAACTCATACTACACACAGTTACAGAATTTTTCGACTTCACTTAACAACTTAATTATGTCAAATACTCGTGATAAATTTATAGTCATAGGTGATTTTAACTTTGGTTGTCAAGTGGATTGGATTAACAGCAACGATAGCCCTGGTCTATCGCCCATAAATATTTCGGGACAGCATTTTACACACTTCCTTGATACAGTAGATACTTGCAGTCTGTCTCAATATAATAGTGCTCGTAACTCAAGCGGTAGGGTATTAGACCTAGTAATCTCAAATGGCTCAGTTAAAGTTAAAGAATGTACCGAACGTCTAGCCATTCCTATAGATATGCACCATAAACCCCTTGTTGTTATAGCAAAATTCGTCGAAATACACACATTCAAAGAAAAAAAATGCATTAAATACATTTTCCACAAAGGTAACTACGAATCTATTAAATCTGCACTTGACCAGGTCGATTGGGACAGGTCCCTTAATGATGTGTCACTGGATCAAGCAGTTGCCTATTTTTACAATAAACTTTATTAACTTATTGATGAGTTTATACCAAAAAAAAAACAATAACACAATCACTGCACCCACCCTGGTATAATAGCGCTTTAGTAAAAATTTTAAAGGAAAAATACAAATACCATCGCAAGTTTAAAATTTATGGTAACTTGTCTGACTACAATTCATTCTCTTTACTGCGCAGTAGGGCAATTACAGTAGAACAAGAATGTTTTGATAAATACATTGAACATATTGAGTCCTCAATTAAAACCAACCCAAAGGTGTTTTGCAGGGCTAACATGACTAGCGCGAGAACGCTCTTTTTCTCGTTTTGTCGAAATTTGTCTACGATTCTGACGTCATTCTAATCCCTAACATGACCGTAAACGACGAGTAAACTGGAAAAAAGCATTTTGACACATAATCGCGAAGAGAAACCGATGTTGCAAGTTATTAAAAACAAATTATTTTTATGATAGCAACATCGGCTTGAGATTCCGTTTCATTCATTCAATCAATGGTGCCGATTTCCTTGTCACAAATACCTCTAAACTAGACTAAAAATTACCAAAATTTAGATTATTCCTGTCAACCGACGATTTCCCATTCTGAAATAGACTAAAGTGACACAACTTAACTATATTTTAGTTTGACGGCACTAAGATGGCACTGAGTTATTAATTTAGTGAAAATGGCAATTGCCATTTTCACTGATATTCTGAATTTTACGTTTTTCATCTAAAATGCTGATTGTCCAAGTATTTAATCGCGATTAAAAAGGTTTGGAAATTAATTTTCATGAACTAAAATTCACACCAACACCTCGACCTTTTTTCTTTTCTTTTGCTTATATCTCGAAAATGGTGTGTCCTATGGCAAAAAAAATGAAAATTTGAAACCCCTTTATGAAACCCATAAACCCGTAATACCCAACATGTAGGTAATAATTTTTCATATTTTCCATACAAAAAACGAAAAAATCCATATAAAACACGTCGTTCCAATATAAATAGTAGTTTAAAACTAAGTATTTTCATTATTTATATATTGTAAAATAAAATGATGACTAAAATAATTACAATTATGAAACTGCCATGTTATTTTGGAGATATTTTTTGTATCATAATTTTGTCTACTCTTCTCGTCGTTCTCGTCGTCAAAATCGAGGACGAGTAAATACGACTTAATGACAGAAGAATCGGAGATTATCTCGTGTTGAATTGTCAAAAATCGAGATAACTAAGGTGCCATGTTAGGGTTTGTCGACAAAACATAGTTTGACAGAAGGAGTCGACTATTTTGTATGGAAGCGCTGTCAGAAAACGAGAAAAGAGACAAAATAGACAAAAATTACTAGTAATTGTCGCGTGCGTCATGTTAGGCCTGCTGGTCATTTGTAAAAAATAAGAAAAACAATATCACATTTCCTAACATAATGCACTATCAAGATCAGTCTGCAGACACTGGTGATGCAGTTAACAACTTATTTTCTAGTTATTTTATTACTACCTTTCTAAGCCCTGGCACGCCTGATCCTGAGGTCCCAGCAACTGGTGATGCTTACTCTAGCTCAAGTCATATTAGCTTCATTAGCGTGTCCCGGGACAAAGTTCTTAAATTACTAAAAACTTTAGACCTTTCTAAAACCGGTGGACCAGACAAGACTCCACCCTTATTCATAGTGAACTGTGCTGAGAGCTTTCTAACGCCAATATGTTTTATTTTTAATCGTTCGTTATCCGAGGGTACTGTACCTCAAATCTGGAAATCCGCATTTATCACACCTGTACATAAGAAAGGGGACAAGTCCATGTTGAAAACTACCGTCCCATCTTTAAGCTATGCCTATTTTCTAAAATATTGGAATGCGTAGTTTATGACGAGGTATACTCAGCTGTACAAAACAGTTTAGGTGATGAACAGTATGGGTTCTTACGTAAGCGATCCACCACTTCGAACTTGATCTTGTCTAACCATTTTATATCAAGAGGGATGGAGCAGCGCGCACAGGTGGATGTAATTTACACCGACTACAGCAAGTGCTTTGACCGTATAGATCACATAGTGCTTTTGCAGAAGCTACAGGCTGTTGGTATACATGGTGATCTATACCGTTGGTTTTGTTCTTACATTGAGAATCGGACGCAGGCCGTTGTTCTTCATGGCTACATATCGGGGTGGACCACAGTGCCATCTGGGGTACCTCAGGGTTCACTGCTGGGTCCTCTGTTGTTTGTTATATTTATATCTGACATCAAGTCTTGTTTTAAAAACTCATACATCTTGCTATATGCAGATGATATGAAAATACTCAAAGAAATACATACCTTAGAGGACTCGCAGCAACTTCAGGATGACCTAAATGGATTCGTTGACTATTGCTCTGGCAATAAGCTCCAGCTGAACATATCGAAGTGTTGTTATATGAGTTATACACGACAGAAAACCAATTTAGGTAATGGATATAAACTGGAAAACCAGTCAATTAACCGAATAGATTACATTAGAGACCTAGGAGTGATCCAAGATAGCAAACTCTTATACGATAAACACATTGATTACATTGTAAAAAAAGCATCTAAAGCTATGGGGTTTATTATGAGAGCGTCGGCCTGCTTCCGGTCTCTAACAACCGTCAAAATATTGTACTGTGCATACGTGCGTAGCCATCTCGAGTACGCATCCCAAGTGTGGCACCCACAGTACCAAGCTTACATATCTAGAATTGAAGGCATTCAACGCAAGTTCCTAAGATATTTAGACTACAAGGCACACCGGCACACTTCAGACTACATTGCCCGATGTGAACATTATCATTTTCTACCTCTTGAACACATACGCAAAATTATTAATGACATCTGCTACTTGTCTAACATAGCGAATGGTTCTGTTGACTGTCCGGAGCTCCTTGCGAATGTATCGCTTCGTACCAACCAAAGGAGCTTAAGGCAACGGCCACTATTGAATGTACCATTTGCCGCGACCAATTAATTATAGACAGAACACATTTCATATCCGTAGTGCAAGGAGCTTTAATGATCTTGTATCGCGGCTAGACTTTGACATTGACTTATTCTGCACCAGCTCGAGAGCGATAAGGAAGCGCGCAGGTGCGCAGAAGCGCGCAGGCCCTAAAGGACGTTCACAGGATCCCCAAAGTACTCCTACTTTGGGGATCGTGTGAACGTCCTTTAGGGAGCTTTTCACTTGTGCATACTCGGTTAATGCTTAGACTGTAATCTATAGGGTATCGACATAAATGGAACGTAGACTGAACTTCACATAAAGTTGAACTTAATTTCCTTTTCTGTAGTGTTATAGTAGTTTTAAAACTGTAATTATTTGTTTATTTTAATCTCTTCAGTCTTTTAGCACTCCCCTTGGTTTGTATGCCAACAATATAATAGGTTGGGGAAAAAGTTTCTTCGTATTTTTTAAGAAAATTCAAAACATTTTTTAACATAGTATGTTTACATTTAACTAAAGTATGTAGGTACCATTTTGTTCGATAACTTTTTGCCATCTTGTAGGTAGGGACATGATCCCATTGCTATAGAAATTTTGGGACTTCTGATCAAAATACCGCGACAAGTGGTTTTGGCAGTCCTCCCGTGATGTTAACCTAAATAAATAAAATAAAATAAAATAAAATTTATTCAAGTATAAAGTAAAAACATGATTTAGATTAATTACATTCGAGTAATATTTAATTCTAACTGTAATTAAGACCTGCCTGATATAGGTTTGTGAAAACCTGTGTTTCAGGCCATCAATTTACATCAAACATTTAAAAAGAAGACAACAATAAGTTTATTAGAAGCTAAATTAAGAAGAAAATATAATATTTTCAATGACTTATAGAGTAACTATTTGGGTATATTATTTTAAAACTAGATTATGTAAGATATATTATATTTAAATAAATTAACGAATAATATTAAAGTATATAAAGTGGACACTATTATTAATTATATTAGAGTAGATAGATAGAACATTTTATTTTAAAATTTCTAGTAGTTTTTCCGTGTCAGCATAATTGAGTTTTGCTAAATATTCCTGTACTAGTAGGTTACACCTATTATAACTTAAACTATAAATCTTTAGCACTCTGTTTAACTGGTTATACAAGTAGGGCCCTAAAAATAAATAAAATCGATTAGCAAAAGCATGTTTAGTCTGAGAGTTAGCACAAACCAGATCTTTTCTTCTCCTATCTGAAGGCACTGGGTTAAAATAAAGTTCAGTGTGTTGGAATAAAACTACATTCAAAACAAATAATTGACGTACTGTTAGCACCTTACATGCCATATAAAGCTGATGAGTAGGAAATCTAAATGGACGAAAAGTAGCAACCTTTAAAACTGCTCTTTGGGCACGTTCTAGGTGCAGTAAAATAGATTTTGCGGCACCACCCCAGGACGTTATGCAGTAGGTAATAATAGATTGACACAAAGCCAAATAAACCTGTCTAATTAAATTAAAGTTGGCAATGTTACGTAAATTTTTAAAAATGTATATTAGTTTACGCACTCTGGTGCATAATAAATCAATGTGTTTGCGGAAATTCAGGTTTGTATCAATCGTGACGCCTAGATATTTGATATGATCGGTTTTAGTTAAAGTGGGACAAGTGCATGCAATGTCAGCATAATGAAAATTACAATTGTTATGCGCTTGAATGTTTAGATTAGTAAGCGTTGGATTAGTGTTTCTCATTGCAAATAATAGGTACTTGGTTTTATCTGTATTTAATGTTAAGAGATTTTTATGAAACCAATTAGACACAGTATTAAAACCATTTTGTGCTAGTTCATAGACCTCGGCCTTTGATTTAGCTGCGAACAGTAGAGCTGTGTCATCAGCATATGACATAATTACACCCTTTTGGAGTGTCAGATTGCATAGGTCATTTAAATAGATTAAAAACAAAGTAGGACCCAAAATACTGCCTTGTGGGATTCCATAACAGCTATTCTTAAGTTCAGAACTCATGCATTGACCTATTTTTACACTTTGATGGCGGTCGCTAAGGTAATCAGATAATAGTTGTAACTGTACTCCCCGTATTCCCAGCAATTCCAGCTTATGCAAAAGCAAAGTACAAGAAATTGTGTCAAAAGCCTTGGCAAGGTCTAAAAATATCCCTATGGTGTGCATGCCGTTATCCAGGTTTGTGTTTATAAAATTTGTCAGATGGTGAACAGCTTGGCTTGTTGATCTTTTAGGCCTAAAACCAAATTGATGATCAGAGAGTAATTTATTACTTTCAAGATAATTTACTAATCTACTGTTTATAATTTTTTCCAAAATCTTTGAGAGGCCTGTTAAAACTGAAATTGGCCTGTAGTTATTTACACAATTTTTGTTTCCAGCTTTAAAGACAGGAGTGACTACGGCTTTTTTGAGCAATTTAGGAAATATTCCTTTTGTTAAACATAACTGAAAAATGTGAGTCAAGGGAGGGGCAATGACATATTTAAATCTTTTGAGTATGCTATTAGGTATACCGTCACATCCTACGGCACAAATTTCCTTTAAGCCATCTATTAAACTTACTACCTCATTAACATCTGTATCTAATAACACAAAAGAGTTTCGTGTTGCATATGTCTCAGTTTGGCTTTGAATGGAAAAACATCTATTAGATAATAAGGTTTTTTCTGCTAAGTTTTTTCCTACGTTAATGAAGAAGTTGTTAGCTTTATTTACTGCCTCGGTAGGGCTTAGTTCAGAAAACAAAAGATCGAGCGCAGGTTCGGAATTTTTTGACCTAAAAGTGTTAGTTTTTATGAATTTCCATATAAGTTTACTATTTTTACCTGCTTTCTGTAGTTGACTTTGATCATATTGGTTTTTTAGCTTTTTCAAAAGATTATTACAGAAATTCCTATATCGTTTGTAAGTAATTAATAGTAGTTCATTAGCCGGGGTATTTTTCGATTTTTGGTGCAGTTTATTTCTATGTCTGATACAGCGAACAAGTCCGGGCGTAATCCATGGTTTAATATTACTATACTTTCTAGGTATTACTTTAGTAAATGTATTTTTCCTTATCGTAGATTGTAACAAATCGACAAAATATTGTAGAGAAACATTTGGATCAAGTGAATTGTAAACGGGGTCAAAATTAATACCGCAAAAGTCAGTTTCAAGACTCGTCATATTGAGTTTAGTATAGCTGCGCATGCAGTTATTTCTAGGTGAAGATATTTGTAATGTTAGTAAAACAGCTTGATGATCGGTTAGTGACGAATTAGTAACCAATGTTATGGATGGATTTTTCGATTTTATGAGGATATGGTCTAGACAAGAGCCGCTCTGGTGGGTTGGGTGATAATGAGCTGGTAATAATCCATGAAATGAGCAAATATTGAGATAATTATGTGAATGAGTATCGATCTTGTCGGCAGCAATGTTTATGTTGATATCACCTACCAGTACGATATTTTTAAACGAAGATAATTTTCCTAAGTTACTGTTAAGCGAATCCAAGAACCCATCAATACTTTGGGATGGAGGCCTATAAATAGCCATAATTACTGTATCAGGAATAATTTTGATAACTAAGCAGTTGCAGTCTAGAAAATGGGGTTCATCTACTAATGTTCTTAAATTATTTTTAATATAAACCACTATGCCATCATTCTGGTTGAATGTTCTATTGCTCTTGTGAAGATTAAAGCCATCGAGAGATGGTATATTATCCGTTTGTTTGGATAACCAACATTCTGTTAGAACGATAATATCGCAGCCAATATCAAGATTTTGTAACAAAACTTGGAAACCGTTAAAATTTCGGGTTATACTGCGTATATTTTGTGTAAGGAGAGTCAATGTTTTATCCCCAGCATAGACTATGTTTTTGCACTCCTCAACATTACAGATTTTAGCTTCAGACACGGAAAACCCATCTAGATCACAGATAAGCTGATTGGCCATAAAAAATATGATATGTAGAAGTTAACCTACTATCTATGTGCTTAATTAACTAGGTAGTTGGCGGCGCTCCTAGGCGCCTTCATAATCAATTGAATTTATATAATTGTCTTCTGCATATTTACGTGCTGGGCAATTGACATCACCAGTTGGATGATCATTCTTCCTCTTAAACCGTTTGCAGGTCGCACATTGAGGCGGGGAACTATTATTTTTGCATTCCTTGAAAGAATGTCCTGTTTCGCCACAAAGGTTGCAAGTAGGGCTCGTTTCTCTGCAAAATTTGGCTGCGTGTCCGAACTGCTGGCAGTTAAAACACCTGGTCACAATAGTGAAATCTCTCACTGGACATGACGTCCAATTTATAAAAATTCGGCCTTGGACCTGACACTGCCTAAAGAATTCTGAAGAGACCGAAACAGGTGGAAATCTGAAGGTGCAAGGTCAGGACTATACGGCGGATGCATTAACACCTCCCAGCCAAACTCTCTTAATTTTTGCTGAGTGGCTAAAGATGTGTGAGGTCTAGCGTTATCATGATGAAAAACCACACCCCTTCTGTTGATTAATTCCGGCCGCTTTCTCTCAACTTCTTGCTTTAATCTCATCAGTTGTTCGCAGTAGAGTTCAGAATCGATGGTCCTGCCTGGTGGTAACAGCTCATAATGAATAATGCCCTTCCAATCCCACCACACACACAGCATCACCTTGTTGCGAGTTAACCCGGGTTTTGCCACAGTCTGTGAAGCCTGACCGGCCTTTGACCACGACCTTTTTCGCACGTTCTTGTCGTACGTGATCCACTTTTCATCACCAGTTATCAGCTTCTTCAAAAATGGTTCGGTTTCATTACGTCGTAATAAAGAATCACAAATGAGTACACGGTTCATTAGGTTTCTTTCAGTGAGCTCGTGAGGTACCCAAATATCGAGCTTTTTTGTGTACCCAGTTTTTTTCAAATGCGCCAAAACTGTTTTGTGGTCAATTCCCAGTTCTTCAGCTACGTCGTAACTACTAATATGCCGATCTTGCTCCACTTTTTCAAAAATGGCATCCATTTTATCCGTAATAGGGCGACCAGAGCGACGTGCATCTTTGACATCAAAATTTCCGGATTGAAAACGCTTAAACCAAATTTGTGCTACTCTCACAGACACTGCACTAGGTCCATAAACATCGCAAATTTTTTTCGCGGCTTGCGTTGCATTTTTACCTTTTTTGTAGTAAAATTTTAAAATGTATCGAATTTCTTCATTAGATTCACTCATCTTGACAGTACGAAAAACAAATAAAAATCACACATTTTCCTAATTTGAATTTGGAATTATGTTCTTTAAAATTTAAACTTTCAATGATACCAAAACCAGCCAGATACACATAGTATAGCCAAAGAGATTTTATTACAAGTTCATACATACTATAATGCGAAAAGACTTTTTCCCCAACCTAATATATTGCACTAAGTTACCTTACCTATATGTGTGGACTTGTAATTAGCTAAATAGTTACCTACATTGTAATTATTTTAATATTTGTACTTACAGACAAATCTCAAGCCTCCTAAAAGAAATAAATAAATAAATAAAACAACAATGGGAATAAAATTGGAAACAATATTATTTTTTCACTAACCTGCACCTGTCACATGCAGGTCAGTGAAGCGACGCATTACCGCCGAGTCCATTCTGTCCGCTATCATTTTCAGGATGCTGTTACGGCTCCCCCTGATACTGTGCACCACAGACATGGTTTTCCTACGCATAATTGCATAGAAATCATCTATGTGCGCATCTGCAAACATGCCTGAAGCACTACAGTACCGGGGAAGCCGCACCAGAGTCCTGAAGATGTTATAATGTTAACATCTTCCACACGAGCAGGCAGGACCAAAATTTATGGAACGGTTTGGCAGAGTGCTGTGCTGCAATAATATCCATACGGATCTGTTCCTGATGTGTTTGGCAAAATTTAAGCCTTGTCTTAAAGATTTTTCGGCTTAAGCACATCTTTTCATAAATGCACCCAGTTTCAGGCTTACCATGAAGCACATACATTTGGTAGTCAATCTTAGCCTGCGTATGCGATTCAGCTGCATGTTTATTCCAGCCCTGTATGCATTTACATTTCCCACTTTTGTGAACATCCTTTTTAAAGCTATTTATTGAAGCCTCAGTAAGTACATCCATGATATTATTATACAATTTATTTGTTACATTTCTGTGATCTAACACTCTACACATGAGATCAGAATAGTTATTAAATTCAATAGGAAAATCATAAAAATATAAATTCTATTAAGTACATATTTTCTGATTGGATTCACGATCAAAATGGTTAGATGTGCACATTGTGCACATTATGCAGCATACAAATATGCTCCTCAGGTAATGGAAAAATTATGTAAAATTTTAGCTATTATTGGTATACCTGCTACATTAGCAAGTGATAATGATCCTCCATTTAATTCTGTGGAAATTGTGTTTTTTTTTTAAAGTAAATAATGTGAAGCAGTGAAAACTCCACCCTACCACCCACAATCTAATGGGATGGCTGAGAGAACAGTGCAAACCATTAAAAAAAGTGTTGGAGACTGGGAAGTGAAAACTCTAAATTACGAAGATTATGTATAGAGTGGCGATTACTTTATCACATTACATAGTACAGCGGTTATTAAAATTTTAAAAAGTTAGTCGAACAAATTGTAAATACAGCATTTAAGATGTATGGATTCCACTTATGACTTTAGGCCGACCTCTTCAGCAGATCCCTGAAAGATCCTGGAAAGATCTCACCAGATTAGCTTGCAAGGGGTCACTGGGTCCTGTGGCAGTTATTCCCTTGTGTGCACTGGGCCGCTCGCTTGAGATCACGAACGCATGTATACTTAGTCCACCCACTTTTGAACTGCTTAAATGTATTTTTTGGTGACATAAAGTCACAACTACAGCAAAACAAAAAAAATAACTGTTCGATTTCGATGTCCGGCTTGTAGCTCAAACTTGCAACATGTGGTGTGCATATTTCACTAAACGTATAGTAAAAAACTTTGACGGAGTATACTCGGGAGCGTCCGTGCTTTTCAACGTTCAACGACCGAAGCATCCCGCTAGTGTTGCAGGGTAACTCAGCACATGTACTAGCACAGTTGTAGCTACTCACTTGGATGAAAGAAGTCACTCACTCTTTTTATTTTAATGTGCTTCCACACACCACAGGGCACATATTAGCTACACACAATATGTGTAGTTGTACGTACATAGGTATTGTGAGTTTTGAACAGAACTTGTCAGTCACTCAATTGCAAGTCTATTTACTATTCTAAGCAAAGGAGTTAAGGTCTAAGTTTAATTCCCATCTTTTTTTTTGTTTGATGATGTCACGTAACCATTCTCATTTCTTTTTCCCTCATCATCACTCTTGCGAGCTGTGCGACGCGCTTAACCGATCAGTTACCGCGAGTGCCTACTCTTATGTGTAACGTGTGCCGTGTCGCGTTGTCGTCGCTACACACCGCACTCGCCACTCGCGCGGCGAGTCACCCGACTCACTGACACACTCACAGCACTTACGTGCTCAGTGATCAAAGGCCATCGCAGCCTCGCCTGATTAGTGGTAGCACAGACCTCGCACGGTCCTCATTTTAAAACAGCTAGTTTAAGCTATTTTTAACCAATCTCTACATCCCGCGAATGGCAGCGATAGAGAGAAAACAAATTGTTTTTCAATCAACTTACTTCGAAATAATCTTCACAACAATAACGCATGCTTTAATATGCTTGATAGAAATTTATTATTTATTTATTTAACAGTTTATGTACACACATATAAAGAGACAAGAAAAAGGAACAGAAAAATACGTACAAAGGTGATGCTTATTTCTAAAGAAATCTCTTCCAGCATACCTGCGATAGGAGAGTGGATAAAAAGAGATGTAGACAACGTGTGTAAGAGTAGAAGAGAAAATAAAATAAAAACATTTAACCATTCACTAATATAAAATATGACCTTCAATATGAGAATATACTTACATACATACTTTCAAAATAAATATCTCTTAAATATAATATATATACTAATAATTATAATTTAGTAGGTATATAATATAATAATAAATACAAAATATGCAACTATGACGATGTGGAAAGATAGTGTTCTTTCACTCTTCTTTTAAAAACTGCAACAGTTTGGCAGTCCCTAATGTTAGGCGGTAGTGAATTCCACAACCGTACCGCATGCACACTAAAGGAGTAGGAGTAGAAGTCGGTTGAGTGGGTAGGGGATTTAAGGAGATTTCTAAGATGCGACCTGCAAGGAGCATCAGAAGGACGGGCGTAGGAAAAGCGTTCCCGCAGATAGGATGGCGTTTTAGGGTTGTGAAGGATGTTAAATAGCAGACATAATATCCGAGAGTTCCTGCGAAGTCGAATTGGGAGCCACTTGAGTATTTTGCGAAAGTTAGAAACGTGGTCATACTTTTTAAGATTAAAAACAAAACGAATGCAGATGTTTTGCAACCGTTCAAGTTTATTTAAAAGCTCCTCGGTGGCATCCAAATAACAGGCATCAGCGTAGTCTATGATGGGCTGTATGAGTGTTTGAGCAAGGGAGATTTTGGTACACAAGGGCAAGAAGCTCTGGAGGCATTTCAGCGAATGGAACGTGTAGTGCACTTTACGACTGACCTGACCAACATGGGCAGTCCACGACATGTAAGAGTCCATGGTCACCCCCAGGTTTTTAACGGTATTTGCGTATTCAATCTGAACTCCATTCAGACAGAGTGGAGACAGCGACGCAACGTCGAGCCTATTCCGCATATGTCTTCCGCCGATAATTATGGCCTGGGATTTCTTAGGGTTGATTTGCAGTCCAAAGGACCGCGACCACTCGCTAATCAAATCCAGGTCACCGTTCATAGCTGACACCGCTGCTTCCGCCTTTAAAAAGCCTTTAAAAAGTGAGTGTAAAGCTGCAGATCGTCGGCATAGAGATGGAAGTGGGAAGAGATGATTCTGGTGACAGAGTTAATGAAAATAGAAAAAAGAAGAGGAGAGAGAACGCCACCCTGAGGCACACCCGCGGTAAGAGAACACCAGTCAGAAGAAGACTCTTCAAGACGAACCCGCTGGGAGCGGCCTTTAAGATAGGAGTCGAACCAACCAACAGTAGAAGAAGAGAAATGGAAAGATTTAAGAATTCCTAGAAGGATGAATAAAATCAGCTGATGATAAAATAAAAACTACCTGGCATATAATAAATAATGAAACCGGTAGGAAAAAACAACGTAATACTGAATTTAATTTAGAGACTGCACATGGCCCCATCAACTCAGATGTGGAAATAGCTCAGGAATTTGAAAACTTTTTTGCTAATATTCCCCATAAAACTACTGATTCTTTAAATTCCTCACCCGCGCTTTCTGCTGCCTTACTTAGAAAGAATGTAAAGGCATGCCCTTTCGAGTTTAGGTTTCAGCATACAAACCCCCAGGCTGTCATAAAAGCTTTTAATTAAATCAACAGAAGATCTATGGGGAATGTCTGTAAAAGTCTGTAGATCTATCATCGAAACCATTGCGCCTTATTTAGCTTGCATATTTAATACCAGTGTAGACCAAGGAGTCTTTCCGGATCTCATGAAACACAGTAAAGTAGTTCCTTTGTTCAAATCCGGTGATAGTAAGGAACCCAACAATTATAGGCCTGTGTCAATTCTGCCAGTTCTCAGTAAGGTGTTTGAAAAGTTGATACTCAATCAAATGTTACGTCAATTTAATAAAAATTCCATCTTTCATGAACATCAGTACGGTTTCACCAAAGGGCGTTGTACCACTGACGCCGGTGTCACCCTAATAAAAAACATTTTTAACGCCTGGGAAGAAGCACAAGATGCCATTGGAATCTTTTGTGACCTCTCGAAGGCGTTCGATTGCGTAGACCATGAGACACTTCTGCTGAAACTGGAGCATTACGGGATTAGGAATACAGCTCTTGATTTGCTTAGATCATACCTGAAAGATAGAAAGGTTAAAGTTCAAGTCAACGGCACAAACTCATTAGGGTCTGAAATGGTAATGGGCGTTCCTCAAGGTTCGATATTGGGTCCATTCCTCTTTTTAGTTTATATTAATGATTTACCCCAATTATTTCAAAATCAACCGAAGATGGTGTTATTTGCTGATGACACATCATTGATCTTTAAAATAAACCGACGGTCACAAAATCTTGACGACGTGAATAGCATTATTGTTCAGGTCCAAGATTGGTTTACGGTAAATAATCTGGTACTAAATAAAAAAAAAACCAAATGCATTAGATTTAAATTACCAAATGTTAGAAGTAGCGAATGTGACATCCGATTGAATGGAGAAAAACTGGAATTTATTAATCAAACAGTTTTCCTAGGAATCACGCTAGACGAGAAGTTACAATGGGGACCCCATATAACATCTCTCGCGGGGCGGCTAAGTTCAGCCGCGTATGCTGTTAGAAAGATAAGACAGTTAACAGATGTAGAAACCGCGCGTTTGGTCTATTTTAGTTACTTCCACAGTATTATGTCGTATGGCATTTTACTGTGGGGTCGGGCTGCTGACATTGAATCTATCTTTGTTTTACAAAAGAGAGCTGTCAGAGCCATTTATAATCTACGTCGTCGCGAATCTCTCAGGGAACTATTTAAAAAGATTAATATTATAATAAATAAATAAATAAATAATAAATAATAAATCGTTTATTTATAAAAAGGGGGCACGTTTACAATAAGTAACTTAATAATTAAAATAGAGCACAGTTGCTTATTTGCCTGAACTAGGTTGAACCTGTGTTTCAGGCTAGGAAGTGCATAAATACTTAATGTAATAAATTAACAATGAGTAAATAGTATAAACTAAATTAAAATTAGGTAAATCAAAATAAAATAGCATGTTAAAGTATAAACTAAATTAAAATTAGGTAAATCAAAATAAAATAGCATGTTAACAATTCTATTTGCAGACAAAAAGTAGATCTTCTGTCTGTGCATAATCTATGGCTAGTAAATATTCAAGTATAATTTTTTTACAGCTAAAGTAATTTAATTTATAAATACTAAGTTTTCTATTTAATCTATTGTACAAAAATGGGCCTAAGAATGTAAAAAATCTTTCTACAAAGACATGTTTTGAGGTTGTATTAGTTGCGCATACTATATCATTCCGTCTCTTGTTAGTATTGTCAGCAGTGTAGGTAAGCATGGTGTGCTGTTTTAATACTAAGTGCATAATGAAAAGTTGGCGAACAGTCAGCACGTTGCATGATTTATATAGCAGATCTGTGGGAAAGAAAAAGGGATGGAAGTTTGCTACCTTTAAAATTGATCTCTGAGCTCTTTCAAGAGGAAGTAGATTGATTTTTGGTGCACCACCCCATGAAGTGATGCAGTATTCAATTATAGATTGACATAGGGCCAAATAAACTTGTCTGATTAATTTTGAATCTGCAAATGTTCGCAATTTTTTAAAAACATATATTAATTTGCGCACTCTTTTAACTAGACTTTCAATATGTTTTCTGAAAGACAGTGTGTCGTCCATTATTACCCCGAGGTATTTTATACTGCTCGTTTTGAGGTACCTTACCTATTATGACGGTACCTTGCCAATTCATTTATGAAAATATTATGTATGTGAGAAAATATCTACATCTTTTTAACAAAATAAGTGATAGACATAATTTTAATACTAGAAATAAAGATAAAATAAATCAACCATTTTTCAGACTATCTGAAGTACATACCTTGCTTGTACTGCTGGACTTTAGCAGTGCCTTTAACTCTGTCGATTTCGACATCAAAGTCAAAAAGTCAAAGTCAAATAATTTATTTCAATTAGGCACAAAAAAGGCACTTTTGAACGTCAACATTTAAATAATAATTGATTCTAGTTGCCCCTTCCAAAAGGTAGTTTTCGTATGGAGAAGAATGGGCAAGAAACTCCACCGTTACTCTTTTAAAATGTTTTACAATATTTTGTATAAGTACATCTTCTTAATATATATAAATCTCCTGTCACGATGTTTGTCCGCGATGGATTCCTAAACTACATAACCGATTTTAAATTAAATTGGCACACCGTGAGCAGTCTGGTCCAACTTGAGATATAGGATAGCTTAGATCTTTAATTATAGTCGCAATTTTATTTTATTGCAAATTATTTGTCTATATAATTAATTGACAGTCACAATTATCTGTTAACTCCAAAAGATTCTAACAGATGTCGATACTTTTCGACTGGATTGAGTAAGTAATCAATAGATGGCACTGCTATGGTAAACCGACAAACGTGTCATATAAGCTACAATTCAATAGCATGATTACCACGTGTTATTGAGGCTAAAGTATAAATTAAATTTATTTTGTAGTAAACGAAATACCGAAAATATCCAATTATTTACTTTTTTTTTTTACTTTTTTAATTTTTGGTGTTAGCATAGCCCACCACGTGTTACTTAGACCGAAGTGATATTCCGTGAAGTTCGAGGAAGTATCTTATGAAGAGAAACTTGGAAAAATTGCCGGAAAAACGTAAAAACCCCACTTTTCTTTATCTAATACAAACTGTTCCTAGCTGTCGTTGCCATAAATCCTAACAAAAAGTACTAGGCTTGCATGAATTCACGATAGTATTTAAATTTTTGGAAAATCCACTGGAAAAGTAGGTAAGTAGGAAGGAAGTTTGAAAGCGCTTGGAAAAAAATGAATAAAAATTAATTAATTTAAAAATGAATCCCTATTTCCCTTGGTCAGGCATCACGCGTGAACGGCTGGACCGATTTCGCTAATTCTTTTTTTGTTGTGTTCGTTATTCTCAGGACAAGGTTCTTAGGATAAGTAGGTGAAGGTAGGGTAGGTAGGTATGTAAGTAGGTAGGTAGGTAGGTAGGTAAGGTAGGAATGTAAGTATGTAAGTAGGGTAGGTAGGGTAGGTAGGGTAGGTAGGGTAGGTAGGGTAGGTAGGGTAGGTAGGGTAGGTAGGGTAGGTAGGGTAGGTAGGGTAGGTAGGGTAGGTAGGGTAGGTAGGGTAGGTAGGGTAGGTAGGGTAGGTAGGGTAGGTAGGGTAGGTAGGGTAGGTAGGGTAGGTAGGGTAGGTAGGGTAGGTAGGGTAGGTAGGGTAGGTAGGGTAGGTAGGGTAGGTAGGGTAGGTAGGGTAGGTAGGGTAGGTAGGGTAGGTAGGGTAGGTAGGGTAGGTAGGGTAGGTAGGGTAGGTAGGGTAGGTAGGGTAGGTAGGGTAGGTAGGGTAGGTAGGGTAGGTAGGGTAGGTAGGGTAGTTAGGGTAGGTAGGGTAGGTAGGGTAGGTAGGTTTGGTAGGTAGTGTAGGTAGGGTAGTAGGTAGGGTGGATAGGTAGGGTAGGTAGGTAGGGTAGGTTAGTAGGGTAAGTAGGTAGGTAGGTAGATAGGTAGGTGCGCCATAGATACTTACTTAGTGCTCCCGTGCGAAGCCGGGGCGGGCAGCTAGTTAGTTATATAATTATATGTGAGGACGATGCACCTAGAATAAAATTATTATACCACAATAGGTAAAAAGAATTAAGAATTAAAAATGAAGCAACAACAGATAAACTAATTATGTGATAGATACATGGTGCTCACAGATTTGACGTGAAATTTGTTTTTCTTGGAGTCCCTTTTCATCACATTACACCAAAGGAGATTTAAAGAAGCAGATTTGACGTGAAATTTGTTTTTCTTGGAGTCCCTTTTCATCACATTACACCAAAGGAGATTTGAATGGACGTTGGTTTTTTATTCCGAGATCATCCACCAATATCAAACTACACCTAAATAAAAGCGACAAAAATATGGAACTAGGAACCACTGATATAATATTTTTAGATTTAAGAGAAAAATTATAAATTACACACTTCAAAAGTGATCAAGTACATTTTTAACTATAAAAAAATTATCCTCTTTAATCTTACTTTAATTCCCACGTTTAAGGGTGCACTAGTCGACGGCTTGAACTCATTGGTGGCCGTGACTAATACGCATGCTAATTAGTCTAATTATTTATCTATTTAGATTTATTAAAATTAAATTAAGTTATTTAACTATTGAATAAATTATCTATCCCTGTACGGTTTCCTGATTTGATTTCCTGGTTCGATTTCCCAAGCCTTGTGTCACAATATCAATCAACAGATGGAGCTGATCTTTGAATTTATTTTGATTTTTTTTTTCTGCCTGCAACATTTCTTTGTGCTCATTACTTCTCGCTGCCCACCGTTTGAAGTCCAACCTGTACGCAATGTGTAACAGACATTCCATACAATTTATACGTGCGTGTAGGGATGGCAAGCCAAATTCGTATATGTCAGCACACTCAGTCTTTGATGTTACAACATCTAAGCGGTTCATTTCCTTAGGTTTTGCTAAGCACAGGTAGGTAGCACGATGCGATGCATTTGATCTGGCCTCAGAACGGTATGTGCAGACTTTGGCGTCGATCATTGTCATCATTAGTTGATGAGACACCCTGTTACTATTACTGCACTCTGTGGGGATAAGGGCCTGTAGGGTCTTTTGAGACCGATGACAACTGCTTCGCTCTCCTTTACAAAAGTAAACTGAACTGGACGACAATACAAAGCTGAGCATGGGTTTGGGTTCGTCCATTCAGTATAATCTCCATCTGTCAGTTTTAGTGGCACCAAGGTCATGAAAATGCTTGAATCATCTTGCTCACCCTCCATTTTCTGCTTGTATTGGCTTTGGTTGGAAGCACTATCAAATCCCCACTTGGATATCAGCTTTAGCGGCTTATTTTTCACATCGGCATAGTCAGAAAGACTGAAGAATCCTCGTGACCGTGATGTTAAGTAAAGCTTGAAGTGTAATCCTAGCCGAGGAATCCGTTACTGACACTGATTGCTTAGAAGGGTAGCATTCAAGCTTAGTTTGTTGCACTTTATAATAGGATGGATAAATATCCTTAGCACCTTCCCGAATGGCAGCCTCTCGCAAACAAACTTTGACAATTTTAGGCTCTGGCTTTCTTAATATGACTGTTTTCACTGGTTTCTTAAGCGTTTCTTTAATTTTAACGGCTGCTAAAGGGTTTTTCATCATTTATTCGATCACAGATGCGATATCCTCACGCCCTTCTTCTTTTAAACGCGCTGCAGCTGCATATGCCAATTCACTGGAGTCTTCGCCTGTGTGATCATCAGATCTTCTCTTTTTCTGTTTACTTCCCAGATCTTCGAATGGTTTTCGGGACCTTTTTGTCATTGTTCCAACGTCGGACGATGATGTCGACGGTTCTTGAGAGTCTGATTGTGCTCTTGGTATCTCATCAAAAGTTGGTTCTTGATTAACTAAAGTTTGCACACAACTTGGCCAATAAATATTTTCTTGTAGCCAATTTCCGTACAGTCTTCTGAAGTGATCAAGGAATCGGTTGGATTTCTGCCACCTCTGTAAAGCAGCTCGCGTGAATTTCCGACAAAATTCTTTGAGAGTTACTCGATCTTCTGCAGAAAGGTAATCGCCTATGCGGGATACAACTGCACCAAACAATACTTCATGATTAAATGAAGAACTCTCACTTTTTAGAAGAACAAACAAGTCTAAATTGGTGATTAAACTTTCCATTTTAAGATTTTATAGTCGCAGAGCAAAAATTTTGTGTTAGCAGTTACACAGTTGTGAACAATCTAAATTATAAAGCAAAATTTTAGCCCTTTTATTGCAAAACGTCGATAATTAGTTAACTACCCTCATTAGAGTTTTAAAAGATGTGCTAATGAAAATTTATATACTCATAACACAACTAAACAACATTAGCTTACTTATCAGATGATTTAGAATACTAAATCATTGTAATTACTTAATCACTTATTTTCAAACTCACTAAAAGACTAAACAGTTTGTTATTTGGTATTTTGGTTGTATTTAAAGTTTTAAAACTAATTTTGTATTGATAAATATCTAGCTCAAACATAGTTGTCTGAGTGTGGATGTACTATAAACCTCTGACTACTCCTTCGGGAATATAGGGGTGATGCTACTTTATGTTACGTGTTGTTAGAAGTCTGTGTTCCTCAACTTAAACACTAAAAGGAACCGTTTCATATGAAAAAATAAATAAAAATAATTCGAAGAATTAAAAATAAAATTAACAGCGATAATTTTTATGTGACGTATGTCAAAAAATCATAAATAATTAGTACTATAACCACCTGTAAGGATATTACGGGTTTCCTTGCCGTTTTAGAGATAATTAGCTTTTTCATACAAGCTTCATACAAATTTTTCGTAAAAAAAATATAATTCCTTCATTTTTGTGCAGAATTAACTCGTGTCATTTTTGAATATAGTAATAACTAATAGAAGCGATAGCCGGTAAAAAATCCGGCACTTGCAAATTGAAATCCCTAAGTCTATGAAAACCGATTTTCAGCCCACCGTGCGCCAGTTTTCTTCCTCTCAATTTCTGTGTTCGCGAGCCCATTGTAAATGGGCCCCACGATTGCGGGGTGCTATAGGTGGAATAGCGGCCTTCGGTAAAGCAGACACACTTCACGTAAACGATTTCCGATAGTTTGGTCGCTTATCAGCAAGCCTGAAGAGCTGTGGAGCCTCGTAGCCAACATCATGGCGGTCATGGTACGATTCCGTCGAGTAGTATTTTGGATGTACCGGTCCTCACTTCTACCGGTCTGCGCGTCCTCCATGTCGCTCGGCCACGCTGCCCGTGATACGATAGCGTGTCCAGAGGCGGCTTATGACGCTCTGTGTAGTGCCAAGTACGTACGTTGCCTGGAACCAGCTCGCAACATTCCGACGGCTCGCATCATCTCTTCTCGTGTCAAATGATGTCGTCGCTCCATATCGATTCGACGATTTTTTTTTAGGTCCGATGCAGAAATTGTAATGTTTTTGTAAAAACGATATTACACACTTTTATAGGAATCCTGAGTGACAGTTGATTTTCTTTATTTAATCAAAATTTAAAGAAAATCTTTATCCAAATAGTGATATTCAATAATCAAGAACAATCCAAAAAAGTTAAAATAATAATCCTCAATTACGGCGATACGGTTAACGTACTTGATACCTAGACACTTTTGAAGTGTGTATTTAATGTTAGTACAGTCACGGACTTTAATTGATGAGCCACTTGCCACTGATCGTATTTTAGCCGTCTAATGCAAATAGGGTTTAAGTCTAAGCGACTAAACCCTCGTACTCGTACATCCAGACACGGAGTCACACGTCGTTGTATGATAGAAGAAGCAAATTTCACGCAATATTAACGGTTGGTTAACCTGAGAGCCAGCACTACAAACTTGACAGCAGAGTAACTACCCAAAGTCAACTAATTGCAGATCTAGCAACCGTAACCTAGCGAAAATAGTTTTAGCGTAGCGATACTAACGTTAGTAAGGTTACGGAGAAATCATGATTTGTCATTTCGACATCGGAGTAACTCGGAACCACGATTTTATCCGAACGCGTACCGTCCAAGATGATGTTCATGACAATTACTATAACTGTTGCACACAGACACTGCTGATGCATTGTTACAATTCTATGACGAATTTCTTCGCAAATTGCAGCTGGCTTTATCGCGTAAATAACTACGGCTACGATTCACCAAAATTCGAAATTATCGTATCTGACATCGACATTTCAAGTTTTTAACTGTCACTATCTTCGGATAGTTTTCAGAAAAAAACGAGTATTTATAGAGCTCTAATTCAAAGGAGGTCGATATCAAATAGATAGGAGAAACGTATATCATTGACAACTTATTAGTCAACCTTCAAACTCTATGGATACCTAAGACTATTTCCGATTATTAGTCATGTCATTGGTTAAAAGTTGGTTTATTTTTATTATTTTATTTATCTTTTATATAGATTCTTTTCTTTTAGATTTTGTGAATGTGAGAACGTTGTAGGCTTAACAGACTGTAGATCTGTCGACAATTTTCTATCTTGTTAAGTACCTGGTACTTGTTGATAGGTCTACACTGTCTTCTCATACCTATTAACACTGTAATTTGAAAACAATGTAAAAAAAAAATACTTTTAAAAGAGTAACCGTGGAGTTTCTTGCCGGCTCTTCTTCATAAGAAACGACCAATTGGAACCGTGCACCTAGCTTCTGACGTTTTAAAGTGCCCTTGAAGGTTTAAGTGAAATAAAATACACACATCAACACGGTCTAGGGATATTTTTAAAAAAGCGAATTACTATCAATGTGTTAATTATTTATATGACATGTATATATTTAAAAGATACGTTATTTAATATTCTACCATTTTTTAATAATGGTTAAGGTACTTCGATTAAAATGTCAGGATTTTATGGAAAAAAAATGAAGCATAGACGGAAACCGTATATGAATTAACTTTTAATTTATGAGTAAAAACTGAAAAAAATAGAAAAATCATTTAATTTGTGTTTATAAACTTGAAGTTAGTAGTCTGAGAAAGCGCCCATGATGTTCATAACACATCGGCAACGATTCGGCATGCTCAGAACAAGGTTGTCAATGTCTTGCTGCGGAATATTGTCCCATGTCCTTCTGAGGTGCGCAAAAAGTTGATCTTCTGTAGCCAGATTTTCAGGAACTTCCTTCAGAGCTCTTCTTTGCAGCATATCCCACGCATGCTCAATGGGATTTAGATCTGGCGATTGAGCAGGCCAGTCTAAGGCCCTAACATTGTGTGTATGTAACCAAGCTGCTACCGTTCTCGCCGTGTGTGCCCGGGCATTGTCGTGCATGAGCAGGAAATCTTGCCCCATTTGTGTTCTGTGGGGCAAGATTACGGGCCCCAGCACCTGTTGGACGTACCGTTCTGCCGTCATATTGCCCCGCACCCAAACGAGATCCGTCCGTCCTCCAAGACGAATTCCTGCCCAAACCATAATTGTTCCTCCTTGGTATGGGTGAACTTCCTGAGGGTTCTGAAGACGGCTCCATCGTCCAGGAACTCGCCAAACACGCGTCCTTCGTGAATCTGGATGGAAGCCGAACCTGGATTCATCCGTGAACAGCACATTGGACCATTGCTCACAGCCCCAGTCCACGTGGTTCCGAACCCATTCTAATCGTCGTCCACGATTGCCTCTCCGTAAAGGTGGGACCCGGAGTGGTCTACGAGAGCGTAGATTGCTTTCATGCAGTCGCCTTCTTACAGTTTGGTCACTCACAAGCACTTGGTGTTCCACTCGCAGCCTTTGGACCAATTGAGTCGCCGTTGCATTTGGTTGAGCTCGCGCAGTAATTTGCAAAAATCGATCTTGTCTGGGGGTAGTGATGCGACTTGGCCCCCGGTGCCTCTCCGCTACTTCACTTGTGGCACGATAGCGTGTCCACAATCTTGAAATTACATTTTGGTGGGTCCCTATGACCTCAGCAACATTACGCTGAACAGACCCAGCTTCCAGCATTCCCACAGCTCGTAACATCTCCGCCCTCGTCAAATGTTGGCGTTGCATGGCTACAATACCTCAATTTTAACTTTATCTTTCGTTTAAAAATGAAAAAAAACTGTAACTAAACGTAATTCGTATTGTTTTCTAAATTTCGCACAAATGAAAATTCCCTCTCCTACACATCAAGACATTTTTATGCCACCGAAACAAAAAAATTTTCAAAAATTTGAATTTGGAATTAGTCTGAGATAAATTACAAACAAATCGGTGTATGAAAGATTACAATGCGGCCAGTACTTTTCGAGTTATTTAATTGAGTATGAAATATCCCTAGACCGTGTTGATGTGTGTATTTTGAATTTGAGTAATTTAATTTGTCTTCTTCTTGAGCATGCGGTTTGAGTTCGTGTTTAATCGTGTAATCTCGTGAATGTATAAAACTGCAAAATTGGAAAGTTTGAAGTGGCTCATCAATTTAAGTCCGTGACTGTAAATATATTTGATTTGTTGATGGCAGGCCAAATAACACCTCCCACACACTTTGACAATGTCATAATTTATAGATGATTCTATTCATCTGTTAAATATGATATAAATTGGTAACATATATTGGTAATATATTGACAAGTTTACTATTTTCTCGGGGTGTGTTCACTTTATTATCTTAGATAATTCGAAAGGTTTGCTCGTTTGAGGAGTAAACACACTAAAATAAAAACGATTTTTCTCGAAAAAGAAATTCGAGGTCTTTAAAAATGTATGGTAGGTATAGTTAGAATCACTAGTTTTTGGGATGTCTCTCCAAATATATTTAACTTATCCTGGTTAGAATTATTGAATAATAAAAAACCATGGACATTTACTTTTTCGAATTTTTTCATTTCTTGACTCGCAAATGACTATTTTATTTGGTGTGATGATCGATGTATTCGTGCACGAGGCACAATACTGTATTTATAAACCGTACTTTCTGAAAACATTTTGATAATACTCCCAAATAATATAATTTTAGTCGCGCAATCCGTCCCGGATTGCGCGACTAAATCTTCTTGAGCGAGGCGGGCGAGAGAATGAGATCCGATGATGTTACACCAGGCACGCGTGACTTTCACGGATACCTACTAATGCGCGTGATCATTTTTATGAATCTTTAAAAAAATATTGTGTATTCATTTGAAGTACCTACTAGAGAAAAAAAAATGTCATATTTAAAGTTGAAGCAAGTCTTAAAAAAAAAAAAAAAACATTCCCAGGCTCATTCTTGAGGAAGGTTTATAGGCTAACATCACACTACGACCCTTAGGAGCTAAAGAAAAAGAAACGAAGTAAAAGCGCAGGCGCGGGCGGACGATGCGATGAGATGCAATGGGTCGGGGGCCGAGGGCAACTGCGCGACGTGAACCGAGCATTACCGAGAAGAGCCGAACTGTGCATGGCTTTGTTAATGAGGTACCATCACATATCAGTTCCCTGTGGGATTCCGACATCCACGCGGGCAAAAGCTGAGCTGTCAGATGAGCTGTCTAGCAATAGTATGTTTTGTATGCGCTTCATTGCAAAAACTTAACAGCCTGTACAGTACAAGGGACAAAACGTGCGTTTCTTAAGACGGCGTTCGGTAGAATGACGCTCTCGCGATATATTATCATCTTTGTGAGCTTGGTTAAGATAATAAATATCTTTACTTACATTAAGCGCTATAATATATATCATCTTTGGTGTGTGCGATCCGCTTAACCAGACAGAAATTCAAGTACAAAACAATATTTTATAAAATGTTTATAAATCTAGGCGTGATGTTTCATTAAATTCCCGTAAATCAATCCGGTAATCCACAAGAAACCGTTAAATGTGTAAACGGGCAGTTTAATGTCGTGGCGTGTAATATTAGCCGCGTATTAATAAATTTCATAACACGAGTCGTGCACTATTCTTACTGCATTGTTATTTATAGACGCGATAATATATTAATCTCGCTGCAGCGCGGCCGCCCGGCGCACCCCCCCAGTACACCTGACCGACACACGGCGCGGCGGTGGCTCGAACCGGGATATGAACGCTCCCGCATTGTAAACAGACTCTATTTTTAAGCGGGGCTCGGTGCCAAGATGACAATTACTGAATGCATTAAACATTACAGCTGCAACTTTCACACTTTCACTATTTTAGATCCAAGCGATGAAGTGGCTTCGCCGAGTTCACTATTTTCTAGACAAATTGAAGGAAAGTAAAAGGAAGTAAATAAGTAATGTTTGTGTAAATTATAATGTCTTTACAATGACTTAAACAAACATTATCCTGAAGGACATACCATACGTTATCTGCGAATAAATATCATAAATATATGATAACTTGCTGTTACCCGCGACTTCGTCTGCGTGGAGTTCTTTATTTATTTGTAAATAAGTATGAACAAATAGGTAATAACGCCGTAACAAACAGACAGACAAAAAAACAATGAATTTTTATAATATGTGCCGTATAATAATATACTCTCATATTCATTTAGGCTACTTTAGTTTTAGAAAAATAATAGTTCCGCGCAAAAACCCATGAAATCTGTATCTGCACAAATAAATAAAATTGACGTGAAATTTAAGTAAAATTGAAGTGTCCGTTTGTATTATCAAAATAACATCTTTTTAAAAAGCTGTTATTTTGATATTACAAACAGACACTTCAATTTTATTTATTTGTAGTATCTATACTAATTATAAAACAAAGTCGCTTTTGGCGTTTGTCTGTATGTCCGCGTTGTTAGTTAAACCACGCAACAGATTTTGATGAGGTTTTCACCATCGTTTAGAGAATTTATTCTGGAAGGTTTATGTGTATAATACGTTAGTATTAAAGTTACGTTTACCTAAGAAATGTCGATGTTTTGTCAAGTCGTAAAAACCGCGCGAAGCAGGAGCGGGCCGCTAGTGTATAGATAAATATCATAGTCTTATTGCGAATTTATGTTCCTGATATCAGTGTCTTAGAGCAGACACTTTGAAATATATATTGAAACCTTCCTTGTGCAGGTAAATGCTCACCGTGGCTATGATGATCTTATCCCAACCAGTATTTAATATGTTCTTAAATGTCATAGCAAATATGTAAAGATTCTAAAGATGTCAAATCCGCAATGGGGCAGTGACTGGGGCCGTATTATTAGCCGGTGCAGCGCGTGCGCCGGTGCGCGTGTTACAGGAACTCGCTGTTTTCTTGCAAACGTATTTACTGCCACGTTGGACGCGCTCTATGTGCCGCAACACTGGAAATGGGCTCGACTAGCTGACGACGCGCGCCTCACTCGTGCCGCCCCGCGCCGCGCTTCTTCGCGCTGCCACAACTCAGTTTATTGTTATTGTTAATGAAAACGGTAACATCAATTACATTAATTAACATAGAGATTGAAATAGGTATAGTAAACAACTGAAATACTAACATATAATAGAGGACAACCTAGCATACTAACGCTCGCAAAACATTAGACATACACGCATAATTCTGCTCCATTCATCAGCAAACAGATCACATTCAGGACAGGTGGTCAGGAGGGCGCTAAGCATCCTTAAAGTACGATACACAGGAAGACTTAGTTCTGGCGACAGTTTTAGATAACGGCGGCGCAAACAGATTGCGTCGACGGCTTTGGCGATGTCCGATGTATTGATGAACAAATAGCCGACAGAAAAGATCGTGGAGTTCGGGACTGTCGATGTGTACTCTGTGAGTTTTGCAAGCTACTGTGAGCTGTAGAAAGCCTCGCCTATCCTCCAATGAGTTGAAGCCCAAAACTCAAAGGAGGTAATTAGTAGGATACATGAAAGGAAAGAAGTAAAACGTCTCTTTATACAGAAATCTCAGAAAAGTTTTCTGTACCTTTTCCAGCGTTAATGTACGAGTCGCTGTGTAGGGATGCCAGATACAGGCACCAGCCTCAAGTTTAGAACCAAAGTGGTGTACAGAAGCATATTTGGGTTGAGTCGACAAGTCGAGGTGTGTGCAAAATTCGTTTGGAATATTGCTATCTCTGTTTTACAAAAGAAAGCGCCGCCCGCGGTTTGCAGCCGTGTGTGTGTGTGAATGGATAGATAGCTATTATTAGCTGTACTTGCGACGGCATTTACATGTTTTATTAGTAATTAGGTGTGTTCATTAATTGCTTTATTTTATTTGACTACTTTGGGGAATCGTTAGTGAATGTACAGAGTGTGGCCTTGGGGGCAAATCAGCCGACGAACGGCGCTAGTTGTCATACACACGTCGCGTAAATATATATTAATGGCATCATGGCATGCCGCCTGTGATACAGGTATATCCTAGTACAGGCATCATACTTTGTAATACCTACATTATTTCTAAGATTTATACTGTATTTTACCAATTTTTAGTTTTTGAATAAATTTTATTATTTATTATTTAGCGTTCCGAGCTAAGAATGCTTAGTAAAAAACAAGGATTTTGAATAACCATTTATTAGTTATTGTTCTTATTTCAGAGATATTATAATAGGTCTTTACCTATGAAATTGCCGTTTTGTATGAAAAAATTTAAACGAATTTTTTTCATGTATTTTTTATTTGTATTAATCGAAGTAATCACCCATGCAATCAATGCATCTTTGCCAACGCAGTGGCAGTTTATTGATGCCCTTCTTAAAGAAATCAGCTGGACGGGAGGCAACAAATTCTTCAAAGGCATTTTGTACCGCCTCTCGGGTATTGAATTTTTTTCCCGACAAGAAGTTATCAAAATTCTGGAAAAAGTAGTAGTCTGTAGGCGCAAGGTCTGGTGAGTAGGGCGGATGACGGAGAGCTTCCAACCCCAGTTCTTGCAACTTGGAGACCGTCTGCTGTGCAGTATGAGGTCGCGCGTTGTCGTGCAGGAGCAGCGGAGACGAGCGATTGACCAATGCTGGTTGGAGATGTGCCAGCTTCTCCATCATTGTGTTCAGTTCTTCACAGTACACATCTGCAGTAATGCTCACCCCGTTTGGTAAGAAGCTGTGATGAATCACACCGGCGCTAGACCACCAAACAGTGACCATCACTTTTCTAGGAGTAAGTTTTCGTTTAGGGCATTGTTTAGGTGCTGAACCAGGATCCAACCAACTTGCTGAGCGCTTGCGGTTATCAAACAGAATCCATTTTTCATCGCAGGTAACAATGCGGTTCAAAATTCCTTCATTTGTGTGTCTGTTGAGCAGTGCAAGGCACGTCTCGACGCGTACTTCGCGCTGGCGATCATTGAGTTCGTGGGGCACCCATTTGTCAAGCTTTTTTACCTTGCCAATTTGACGCAAATGGACCAATATTGTTTTGACGCTAACGTCGAAAGCTGCTGCTAATTCAGCCGTAGATTGTGTATCATCAGCTTCCACAATCGCCTTTAATTCGTCATTGTCGACCAAAGTCTTCGGACGACCGCGAGGTTCATTTTTCAGGTCGAAATTTCCAGAACGGAAGCAAGCAAACCAATAACAGGTGGTGCGTTGCTTTGTAGTGTTAGCTCCGTAAACGTCGTTTATGTTGCGTGCCGCTTGTGCCGCGTTGCTGCCACGACGGTACTCATATTCCATAATTACTCGAATTTTTAACGTATCCATGATGACGAAAAAGATTGAATTGCGATGAAAATGTAACACTAATCAATAAACAAATGACTACTTTTGGAAAAAAAAAAACATGTTTTTAAAATAAAATTAATTTGAAATTAGAATTCTTAGCCAAACAAAAATTATTTTGATTTGAAATGGCCAGTACTACAGAACGGCAATTTCATAGGTAAAGACCTAATATGATCAGTTTTTTGAGGTCAAACTCAAACTCAAAGCATTTATTTCAATTAAACCATTTACAGGCACTTTTGAATTGTCAAGGGGTCAGTCAGTCAGAAATATGAAGCTAGTTGCCCATTCCAAAGCGTAGGTTCCTATGGAGAAGAACGGGCAAGAAACTCCACGGATACTCTTTTAAATCATAATGTTGTTACAAAATATTGGTTACATCATTCATGTTGAAATTATACATGTGAGACCAATGTAGAAAGACGTGCACGTAAAACGCGTCCGTTATAAAAAGCAGGGACCGTGCAACCCCGGTTAAGAGTTAAGCTTTTCGAAAGGGTAAGCCGTTTATGAGGTTACCTTTATCTGATGTAACCCCTTGAATGGGTTCTGTGCTCAAAACCCATTAAAAGGGTTATCTCTTCAATATGGATAACCCATTGAATGGGTTCTATACCTAAAACCCAGTGAAAGGGTTACATGATAACCCATTGAATGGGTTCTATACTTGAAACCCAGTGAAAGGGTTACATGATAACCCATTGAATGGGTTCTATACTCGAACCGCAGTGAAAGTGTTACCCCTTCATTATGATAACCCATATAATATAAGGGTTTTGTTCGGGTTATCATATGGTTTTTCAATAAAATTGTGCTAAATAGGTGATGGTGGGGTGGGGCGAGCACCACGCGCATTGCTTTTATTTCACTAGATATCGTAGGCTTGTAGACGAAACACACGGAGTAAGGTGATGTGTCCTACAAAGGGTGACATTACAAATTTTTTTTTAAGTCTTTTCTTTAAGTTTCTATGGTATAGTTACTTAGGTAATTTAACAATCTAAACTCTTAAGGACGCGTTTACAAATTTGATAGGTATAGAATCGAACTACTACATTGACAAAGGTCACACACACAAGTGTACGCACGGTTAGTTGCGGGAATAGTAGTCAAGTGAACTAGGTAATTTTGGTACTTTGAAAGTTTTTTTTTCTCTATATTCTTTATAATACATAGGCATCTACAAAAAATATTTCGTATTGTTGTTTGTATTTTTACTAAATAATACTTAGATACAAATACCTACTTCAGTTATTGCTTGGAGGCACTGGAAGCCCTCTTCTGGTAGAAAGATGTGGGCTGTGGACTTTGGGCTAGTTTTGTTAGTTATGATGTGACTTTACCTCCAGACTTGATGGAGTGACCTGAAGGTGTACTTCGGTGACTGCTACTGGTACTCCTCGACGAGTAGAATTAGATGTGCCGAGTTTGGGCTCGTTTTGTTAGTTATGACGAGACCTTACCTTTGGACGAGGTGGAGTGACCTGTAGGTGTACTTCGGTGACTGTCACTGGAACTCCTCACGAGTAGAACTAGGTGCGCCGAGTTTGGGCTCGTTTTGTTAGTTATGACGAGACCTTACCTCCGGAATTGATGGAGTGACCAGAAGGTGTACTTCGGTGACTGCTACTGGTACTCTACGACGAGTAGAACTAGGTGTGCAGAGTTTGGGCTCGTTTCGTTAGTTATGATGAGACCTTACCTACGGACTGAAAGGAGTGACCTGAAGATGTACTTCGTTGACTGCTACGGATACTCTACGATGAGTAGAACTGGGTGTGCCGAGTTTGGGCTCGTTTTGTTAGTTGTGATGAGACCTCACCACCGGACTTGATGGACTGACCTGAAGGTGTACTTTGGTGACTGCTACTGGTATTCTACGACGAGTAGAACTAGGTGTGCCGAGTTTGGACTCGTTTTGTTAGTTATGATGAGACCTTACCTCCGGACTTGATGGAGTGACCAGAAGGTGTACTTCGGTGACTGCTACTGGTACTCTACGACGAGTAGAACTAGGTGTGCCGAGTTTGGGCTCGTTTTGTTAGTTATGATGAGACCTTACCTCCGGACTTGATGGAGTGACCAGAAGGTGTACTTCGGTGACTGCTACTGGTACTCTACGACGAGTAGAACTAGGTGTGCCGAGTTTGGGCTCGTTTCGTTAGTTATGATGAGGCCTTACCTCCGGACTTGATGGAGTGACCAGAAGGTGTACTTTGGTGACTGCTACTGGTACTCCTCGACTTGTAGAACTAGGTGTGCCGAGTTTGGTCTCGTTTTGTTAGTTTGGATGAGACCTTACCTCCGGACTTGATGGATTGACCTGAAGGTGTACTTCGGTGACTGCTACTGGTACTCCTCGACTAGTAGAACTAGGTGTGCCGAGTTTGGGCTCGTTTTGTTAGTTATGATGAGACCTTACCTACGGACTGAAAGGAGTGACCTGAAGATGTACTTCGGTGACTGCTACGGGTACTCTACGATGAGTAGAACTGGGTGTGCCGAGCCCAAACTCGGCACACCTAGTTCTACTAGTCGAGGAGTACCAGTAGCAGTCACCGAAGTAAAATAAGGAACCAAAATAAAATAACCCTTAATGCAATGCTTTAAGATTCATCCGTAATAGCAAAATATGTGATAAAGTTAGTTTTGGTTTTTATTTTTTTTTTGCGACTATTTGTGACATTTTGAAAATTTTTTTTACTAAGTTTTAGAAATGAGTATGTTTGCCTACTTATAGTATTTTTAGAAATCTCAAAATATGTTGATAATAGAATAAAAACTGTACTGAAACTCAACCCAGTATCGTTAATTTGTGGAAAATGGCAACGGAAGATCGTTATTACAATATAAAAAACTATAATTTTGAACACAAAATTTCCAATAATTTGAAGATGAACCAATCTATATATGTGCTAGTTATTATTAGTTATATAAAATTCGATTTAGTTTTGTCACAAAATGAACCGAAAAACAGCAGAATTTTGTCCGATTTGCAAACGCGCCCTTAATCTATCTAACTATTGTAAGGTTTTACAGTAAAAGCAAATTATAACAAATAATTAAGTAGATATCACCTCGGCTGTACAATTTTAAAACCTAGCAACTGACATTTCTAAAAAAATCGGTGTTTTACAATATTTTACTTGCTAGATATTTTCCGATATATTGTGCTTCTCAAAACATCTAAAAATCATTCGCAAACGAAGTTGTAAATAATCAAAAACAACTACAACTACACTACAATTTTGAAACAAGTATAAAAAAACTTATCTATAACCTAGCATCTTACACCAACCAATTGGTAACCTAGCAAGTGACTGCAGTTGCTAGGTTTTTAAAATGGTAACATTCACTTTAAAAAAACCCGCGGATTGACGCGCCACCCTAGTATGCGTTGAGCGACCACCGTGCGCGCTGTGGCTTTGTTTGTTTAATCGATAATTTGCCATTTGAGATGAATAACCGACAATTTTATAGATCTAAGTTAATAATGAGTGCTTTGAAGGATCAAGACGTTGAATTGTAAGTATATTTGAGTGAATATTAAAACGTTCTCCCTGTCTTCGGTAGAGTTTCCTACGTCTATAATTGCCCCTTCAGGTGCTAACATCTCTTTGAGGTGCGCGTGGAACACAACGCACCGTCGACCCGGGCCTGGTCCTTATCGGACGGCGAGCTACCCATTGCTCACCGTCCGCAAGCCCGCGCCTACGGTGGTCGGGAATCTGCCTGCGATTCTCGTCGCCCAGGGCGTCTCCTGCGGCGGCTAGGGGCGTGAGGGCGCGAAGTTTGCCTCTCCCTCACGCGTTCCGTCTCCTCCTTCGCGAGCATTACTGCTTCGCAGAAGGAGGTGACGGCCTCCCATACTCTCTCGCTCCGTACCATGGCCTGGACCAGGGCCGGACGCGAGAGATCCCCGCCGCCTGATACGAAACAGGAACCTCCCGAAACAACCATGTCCCGTGAGGACCTGCGTCAGGCGCAAGGTGAGGACGCCGTGGCGTCTCTCTAGCCACTCCTCAAAGAGGGGACTTATCGCCGCAATTGAGGCGTGCCCAGCACTGGGTTGCGACAATCGCACTCTCCATGACGCCATGAGATCCCGCCGGAGATTAAAATTTTTTTTTTGTAGATTATTGAAATTTTATTATAAATATACCTAGTCTTGCCATAAATATTGTCACACGGAAAAATATATTTTTTTTATTGCAAATAATATTTATTACTTTTACAGTGTGTTAGTTTAATACATAAATATAAAACAATTTAAAATATAAAAAGCTTATTCAAAATGGTCTCCATTGGCTGCAATACAGTCCTTTAAACGTTGAGGCCAGTTATCAATAGAAGCACGCACTCTTTCCATGGGAAAATTCTTCACTGCCAATCGTATGGATTGTTTTAGGGACTTCAAATTATCACGGCGTTTAGAGCAAGCCGTACTCTCTAAAACTGACCATAAATCATAATCCAGCGGATTAAGATCGGGACTAGACGACGGCCAGTCTTCAGCTCTGATGAAGTCCGAAACGTTCGCTTCCAACCAAGACTGCGTGGACCGAGCTTTATGACCTGGCGCCGAGTCTTGTTGGAAGGACCATACTTGGTTATTGAACATGGTGTTGTTAAGGGGCTTAACTCCCTTCTTAAGAATGGTATCTTGATACACTTGTGCCGATGTTTTGATACCTTTTTCACAAAAATATGGCTCAGTCACTCCTTCATAGCTAACACCCCACCAAACCATCACTGAAGTCGGATAATGCCCACGTTGCACTCTGTCGACTAATTGGGAAGCTTCCTTAGAGCTTTGAGCATAAATACGGTCATTTTGTTTGTTAAAATGTTGCTAAATTGTAAAGATTTTCTCATCCGTAAAAAAAAAAAATCTGTGACCTCCCTTTGCGTACCGCTTCAGTAGTTGTTTCGATTTAACCACCCTATTCTTTTTTTTAATTATCAGTTAAAAAATTACCAGTGCGTCTCTTATAGGCTGCAAGTCCTAAGTCATCTTTTAGAATACGCGACATGGTTCTTGGTGCTATCTTCATCTCCCGAGATAAAATCTTTTGTTTTCGGACAGGATTTCTTCGAATTCTTTCCCTTACTGCTTTGACCACCTTTTTCGTACGAACACTACGTGGACGGCCAGATTTTTTTCTGTCACAAACAGAGGAGGTCTCATTGTACCTATTAATAGCCCGGTACACAAACATTTGACTAAAACCAAGCGTATGGAGAGTTTTAAAAATTGCATTTGGCTCCAAACCAACTTTGTGTAGTGCAATCACAGCGATTCGGTTCTCTTTATCACCCACTCCATTTTAATATCGCAAAATATTGTACAATGTATTGGCGCCAAACTTAGAAAACTCAATGAACAATCGTATAAAAATGACAGATTCCAAATTCAAATGTAATATCTTTCTTATTTTTAATTTTAACAGTATTTATGGCCAGACTGTGTACATTATTATTATTATTCTGATGGTTTGTTTTATTTCAAATAACTCTTACTAGGTTTATGAAATTGTAGTATTATTTATTTTATCACTCATTGAGAATATGTAGAAACCTAGTAAAGTACGTTGCTAGGATTTTAAATTGCTTCAATAACATACTTTGACTTCATAAAACAATTTATTCTTAAGTAATTGCACTCTTACACACAATTAACAGTACAGACACAATATTAATACTGTTTCTCATAGCCAACCATATACTGCAAATTTTTGGAGTTACTCCCAACAAGCTAAGATAAAATGGCATGCCCTTAAAGTAGACAAGTCGTGTTTTTGCTCTATTGTAAAATTTGCCTTGAAGCACTTGCTAGGTTTTGATTTTTCACAGCAGACCTTTAAGAAATTTCCACATAAATTACATTTACTTGTGTTATTTGATGCATCATATAAATAATAGCGATGTACAGCACCTCGTCTTGGTTTTGGCATTATAGCGATTGTTCAAAATTCACAAATACGCACTGACTAATAAATACCTAATAATATCGCAAAAGACGCCTGGGTTCAAAAAATCAAACAGCAAGAATGACAATTGTACGGTCCCAGCAAATGCCTGCAATAAAGTAAGTAACAAGTCCAGACATGAAAAAATCATAATATTATGTAATTTCGATATCCAGACAGCAAAGCTAAAATAAACACTATATTACATGCAATAATGATCATAGATCCCTGTTTAGAAGCCGCTCGGTAAGTAGGCACAAAGGCGCCGCCGCGGCCGCTTAACGCGTGCTATTCCATTTTGCAACCTATGCCCATCATAGAGAGATCATATTAAATTGCTCCGTCAGTCGGAATGTTACGCTGTTAACGTTTTAGGAGAGTTGAAAGTGTAACCCTTTTGAATGGCTTAAATTAAGCCGTTCAAATGGGTTACCCACATCGTAAGGGTTTTTAAATAACGGCTTAGAAAAACCCTATCGAAAACCCTTTCAATGGGTAACGGAAATTTGAATGGCTTAAATTAAGCCGTTCAAATGGGTTACCCACATCGTATGGGTTTTTAAATAACGGCTTAGAAAAACCCTATCGGCTTAAATTAAGCCGTTCAAATGGGTTACCCACATCGTATGGGTTTTTAAATAACTGCTTAGAAAAACCCAATCGAAAACCCTTTCAATGGGTAACCCAAATGGTCCCTGATAAAAAGATAAAACAATTCAAAAATTAAAATAAGCCGTGGCAGATAAGAGATGACCAGTCCCTACTGACGGCGCCCGTTCACGAACATGACGCATGGATCAGCACCGTTTAGCTCAACCATTTTGAAGGGAACTCAACGATCCAACACACACGCCACCACCAGCGAGACATTTGAGTGAGCATGACATACTCTCAGCCACCAGGGCAAATTCAAGTCAATGAAAGACGTACTCAGTAAATGGTAGCTTCATAGAAGGTACATGGTCACAGTGCTCACACATGTGCTATGCAATTATAATATAATACTACGAGATTGAAGTTATACAATTCAAAGATAATTTATGCAATCTTCAGCAGCTCCGACAATATTTTCGAATGCTAAAATTAAATTAGTTTATAAATGCGCCCTTGTGGAGCTGGACCAGCGTTGAGCCAAGCATTTTTGTCACCTATATAATCCCCCAGCTTATAATATGCTTGGTAGCATAGTGTGCGTTTTATACAAGATTTAAAAATAGTTTCATTTAGTTGTAGTAGGTCGCTAGCTAACCTCATATTGCAATACAATTCATTAAAATTAATGGTTTTTTTTTTTTTTTATAAACAAGCTTTTATTTAATTGCCCTAAAAAGAAGAAAATAAAAATCAAACCAATCAATTTAGTACTTACATGAATTACACAATTTATTATATGATATAAAAATTTGTCGCGAGATTTACCTGTGTACTAACTAGTCTTGCTTGACATCTACTATATAAAAATAAGTCGGGTTTTCCTTCCTGACGCTATAACTCCAGAACGCACGAACCGATTTCCACGGTTTTGCATTCGTTGGAAAGGTCTCGGGCTCCGTGAGGTTTATAGTAGGTAGGGTAGGTAGGGTAGGTAGGGTAGGTAGGGTAGGTAGGGTAGGTAGTGTAGGTAGGGTAGAGTAGGTAGAGTAGTTTGGTAGGGTAGGTATAAGTACTTAGTGCTACCCGTGCGAAGCCGGGCCGGGTAAAGCTAGTACTTATTATAGGTAAGTAATTCTATGAAAGAAAATGTTTCCTATAAAATAGGCAAATCTAGTTCTCTCAGGTTACAGTGTACGTTACCCCAGCAGGAAAGTGTCTCCTAGAGTTATATGAGTGGAACGTTTAATTGGTGCCTTAGCTGCTGTAAATGTGCCCCCACATAAAAAATGTGTGCCCCCTGTCGTTTTGGAAAAAAACGGAAAAAACGATTCCTGCTGGGGTAACGTTTTTCTAGCAGGAAAATTCTAAACGAATGATCGGAAAGAGAAAAATTGTGCACGGCCAGAGAGCTTATATGTGTGCCAAAATGTGCCCCCAAAAATAAAATCTGTGCCCCTTTAGGTTTTCGAGATATTGCATTTCCTGCTGGAGTAACGTTTTGCAGAATCGTATATCTCTAAAACCATTGCATGTGCCCCTGTAGAATAAACATACACGAGTAGCTCTTAATGTGTGCCCCTTAGTGCCCCAATTAGATTTAAGAAAATATTTATAGTTTTCAAGTTATCGCGCTTTTATGAATACCCGAATAAACATCGCAGCGCCTAAATGAGACAAGGTACAAGTACGCTGAAAACTGTATTCGGTCCTTCTAGACGCTAATAATAACCATACAAAGTTTCAAAACTGTACATGCATGCGTTTTTGAATAATCTTGCTAAAAGTCAAAACGATGGTGTCATAACTTTGACGGCAAAATACAATAAGAAATAAGAAGGTCATCGATATGTTCGTAGAACGTACACAGAAAAACATAAAGTTAAGAGGGCTTATCCTAAAACGTCGACTGAACGATTGTTCGAATGGAATTTATTGCGAAACAACCTTTTATCGCCCAAGCGCGGATCCCCCGTTGTGGGCCCGATGGGCATGCCCACAACCCTAATAGACTTGTGACGTCACTCTTTCACAGTCTATTGAGGTCGACAGGCTGATGATATTATATGCCTTAATAAAATAAAAAAAAAAACAATGAATAGATTATCCACCGCTAGAGGTGTTGATGAAGCTTTGTTTTTGTTGTGCATCATGGCGGCGGCATACGAAAAAATTATGAAAGTACAAAAAGTTGATGGACTTTTATTTCCAAATAGAAATTCCAAAATAATATCTTATGGAAGCGACCAACTTGGAAGTAGCGCAGTTTTTTCATTTTAAACGAATTTTAAGTGTTATTTTGCATTTCACGCCGCTTGGCGCACCCCGACCAAATGGGTTAGGTTAAGTTAGAACTGTGTCCTACCGCGCGCGAGCCGTGCGGGCGATGCCGCGGCAGCAATTTAGAGGTATGAGGAACAGGGTGTAAAGTTCCTCATGTGGCAATTGTGGTGATTGCGGTGACTAGAGTGATTGAGGTGATTGCGGTGACTAGAGTGATTGAGGTGATTGCGGTGACTAGAGTGATTGAGGTGATTGCGGTGATTCTGCAGTGAGTCAGGGTGATCAGGCTGAGGGTGAGGACCAGGAATGCGCGTTCCCTTCATGCTGGTGGTCAGGATACCCGTTGAAGCCGTGGGTGCTGGCTAGCTCTGTGACTCGCCTCACGAAAGCTTGCGGGAGAGATGATGAAGATGACGTCACGCTGAAGTAGTTGCACGAAGGCTGAGTTGACGTTAATACTCGGGATCATCAATTTAGAGGTATGAGGAACAGGGTGTAAAGTTTACTCATCCTCTATTGAAAAGGGAGGATCTTCCTACCAGACGGGTGTCGTGTCTGGCGGGCAACTGTCGCGGTCGGTTGAAACGGTTGAAGTCGGGAGCTTGTATGTATATATGTCGATCGCTCTAATTGCGCGATGCAGGATTTGTGTGACGTCAGGTCTTTGATGCGTAGTTCGCATGTGGCGATGTTGATGCCGCCAGAGATACCCTACATTAATGATATGGCCAAAAGTCGACTGACATCATAAAACGTTGACGTTTAAAAGATTTGGCCAATTTTAGCTGGCCATTTCATGAAACACAACCATTTCATGAAATGGTCGAACACTTCATGAAATGATCAATTCTAAGATCTGGCTACGATATTATACATTGCCGCCAAAACTTGCGAACTGTCACATATTTTGTAAACACCTCCTTTGCAGGAATGCACTATATCGATCATGAGCGAGTTCATATTCCGACTCGCACTTGGCCGATTTTCGGGTGGCTGTGCCCACAACCTTTTTTGAGGGCTGGATCCGCGCCTGTTATCGCCAAACGCTACTTCGACTGAACGATTCATTGAATATTTATTAATCGATGGACTACTCTTTCGTAGTTATTATATAGTTTCATAATTGAAATAAAATGATAAAAAAAAAGATTTTTCGCCACATATTATTTCATGCATAATCGAGGAAATCAAACACTTTTAAGATGTACGTTCTTCCCGTAGATTTAGAAACATGAAATTTCGTGAAAAGAAAGATCATAAAGCACAAATGAAGGGAAACTTGTTTATTATAAAAAATACCATTTACGTAACGATTTTCGCACAAAATTAAGGTAATTAAAACCCTTTTCGGTAGATTAGGGTTCTTTAACGCCACGTGAGAACGTGTATCTGTGTCATTGAGCTGCGTTGCAGGACACGCTCGTGACCTTACCTTACCATTACAATTAAATGAAAGAAAATGTAAACTTATTTTAAAAGTATACTTTGTAAACAAGCACATTACAAATTAGAGGATCTCCGTACGAGAGCTACCTTTTGGCGATTTTTTTTGAAGGGGCGACTAGAATCTATTCTGTTTTTTGTAAATTTTGACGTTCAAAAGTGCCTTTTATGTGCCTAATTGAAATAAATTATTTGACTTTGATCATACTGCGTCAACTGCCCCGCCCGGCTCAATCTATACTATGCAGTGCTGCGTCGCCTCAAAGCGAACTCAAATAATTTATTTCACTATGGCACATAAAAGACACTTGAACGTCGAGATTTTACAAAAAAAAAAATTGATTCTAGTCGCCTGTGTTAGATAGAGAGAGATTTTTCATCTAGATTATTCATCTAGATTATTCATTTAAAGATTATTATAAAATTAGAATATTGTTTGTTGGATAATCCGTTATATTTAGAAAGCGTAGAAGTACTTAACTTGACTAGGTATTGTTTTTACAGAAAATAACACTTCACAACTTGTAAAATTCATTTAGATGTTATTACTATAATTATAGCAATATAAAATCTATGAACAAGTATCATTAAATATTACATAATCATTTAATGATTATGTAATATTTAATGATACTTGTTCATAGATTTTATATTGCTATTTTAATACAATAAGTTGTTTTAAACGAAGACGCTTTTAAATTTATACCGTTAGTATATGGGCTGTTAAGTAACAAAACTGAAAATTGTTATTATATTTTCTCTGAGATAACAACGCGACACGCGCTTAATGAATATAGTCTGGACTTAAGACCACAATATGTGTTGACAGATTTCGAGATTGCTGCTACAAAAGCGCTTAAAAGAGTATCTCCTGATAATAATCAAAAATATTGTTATTTTCATCTTCGCCAATGGATTTCGAAACATATCCAAAAAAGCGGATTTGCAAAGAGGTATGGTAAAGACATACGTTTCGCACATAAAATCGGACATATACCTCTTTGGCGTACTTAAAGCCAGAGGAAATTCGCGACACATTCCTTTTGCTTCAATTGTTTCTTGGTTTTCTAAATATTATGTAAATGGCACTTTTAAGAATATTACTAATACTGCCACAACTAATAAAACTAATACTACGATTTCCTTAAGTGTGTCAATTCAAAGAATTCCACCTTTGTTCCCACCTGAAACTTGGTCTATCCATGATCGTTTGGAATTAAACACGCCTAATTCGCAAAATTCAGTCGAATCATGGCATCACTGCTGGAATGGACTCCTAGGAAGAAAGAAGTGGAACCTATTTAAAACCATAAAAGAAATAGAAAAAGAACAAAAAAATTATGAGCGGATTATAGACAAAATTAGAGCCCAAGACGAGTCAGTTTCTCCTACCAAATAGAAAAAACAGGTTGGGAAAGAAGAAAAACTGAAAAACCTTTTAAATCCAATCCATGTCTTCCGACATGGACAGGCTTGACTTCACGAGCTTAATGGCTTACATTTGCCACTTTAAAAAATAAATCGCTATTTTTTTTAAATTTGGTTGTGATTATTTTGTTTGGATTATTAGTGGAGTTCTATCTACTCATTACAATGTTTTTTTTTTTATGAGTTGTATTGCAATATGTGGTTAGCTAGCGACCTCGATAATTTTTTACTTTACCTCAATGGTCCTAGTTTATCAATTATAACTTCTAGTTACAGCTATATGTAAGCGGGCACGCCCTTTATGTCTGGAGGCTTTTATTTAGATATTGTTTTCGTTAAGTTATTTTTATTTCTGCTTGAGTATAGTTCTCGATGTTTTTGGTTGGTATATTGGCGTGTGCTAGCTGTCATATGGCTATTAATTTTATAATTTAAATTATGTTTTGTGTTGCGTAATGTAAATATCATTTTGCATACTATTATATAGAATCTTTTTTACTGAACAGACAGCTGTGCTGCTGGGGAGTTTGTTGCGCCACTTCTTCTTCCCAGCTAAAGCACTAGGAAGTGGTGAAGGGTGGGCGTTTTGGGGGACTGTCTTATGTAATTTTGACGTTTGAAAAGTGCTGATTCTCAGCCTAGTTTGAATAAATGACTTTTGAATTTTTGAATTTTGAATTTCTCAGGTGTTAAGAACGGACAGTTCAAATAATTACTTGTATTGTTAATTTAGTTTGTCAAAGCGTAAAAAAACTATTTAGCAAAGTGATTATCCTTTTAGAGTAGTCTGGATTATTTGTATCATACAACCAAGGTTCACTACGCACTGATTCAGCTACATTTTCCATCATTGGTGCCGCAAAACCATAAGCCCAAAATCGCGGCGATTTTTTTTGGTGTTCTGGTTTTTCAACAAAGTAAATGACTGCGTTATTAATTAGTGTACTTACATAATACAGAAAAAAAAAATAAGGTGCATCTATTGCCTTTGAGTCGCGCATGCTTATAATAAGTAGTTTTCATTTGTCAATGTTGTTAATTGCAGGGCGGTACTCAGCTGGGCCCGCCGCACCGCGTGGAGCAGCTCGGCCAGACCTTCGTGCCGTTCCAGGTGTTCGTGGACTACTTGCAGGGTCTATCTGCCACCACATACAGGTAAGGACTAGTGATGTCTCACTATCAGGGCATGCTCAGCTTAGTCTCGCTATCAGGGCATGGTCCGGACGTGAAATAACCTACTTTTAGAATTCTGCATTTTAGAGGACATAAAACAAAAAAGAAACCGTCGACATGTGGATCTAGTAAAAGGTACACCTCTGCCTTGCTGTGCGTCAGCACGGGCGAAGCATTCACGTCAAAACATATTGAAATCTCTATTATTTTTGAAGAAAATCGAATGTTTTCCTTTGAGTAAAAATTGGTCTCATCAATATCTAGGGTACTCCCCTTCCAGGGCCTGCTTTCACTTTCCATTCTGTATATTAGTATAATAGGTTGGGGAAAAAGTCTTTTCGCATTATAGTATGTATGAACTTGTAATAAAATCTCTTTGGCTATACTATGTGTATCTGGCTGGTTTTGGTATCATTGAAAGTTTAAATTTTAAAGAACATAATTCCAAATTCAAATTAGGAAAATGTGTGATTTTTATTTGTTTTTCGTACTGTCAAGATGAGTGAATCTAATGAAGAAATTCGATACATTTTAAAATTTTACTACAAAAAAGGTAAAAATGCAACGCAAGCCGCGAAAAAAATTTGCGATGTTTATGGACCTAGTGCAGTGTCTGTGAGAGTAGCACAAATTTGGTTTAAGCGTTTTCAATCCGGAAATTTTGATGTCAAAGATGCACGTCGCTCTGGTCGCCCTATTACGGATAAAATGGATGCCATTTTTGAAAAAGTGGAGCAAGATCGGCATATTAGTAGTTACGACGTAGCTGAAGAACTGGGAATTGACCACAAAACAGTTTTGGCGCATTTGAAAAAAACTGGGTACACAAAAAAGCTCGATATTTGGGTACCTCACGAGCTCACTGAAAGAAACCTAATGAACCGTGTACTCATTTGTGATTCTTTATTACGACGTAATGAAACCGAACCATTTTTGAAGAAGCTGATAACTGGTGATGAAAAGTGGATCACGTACGACAAGAACGTGCGAAAAAGGTCGTGGTCAAAGGCCGGTCAGGCTTCACAGACTGTGGCAAAACCCGGGTTAACTCGCAACAAGGTGATGCTGTGTGTGTGGTGGGATTGGAAGGGCATTATTCATTATGAGCTGTTACCACCAGGCAGGACCATCGATTCTGAACTCTACTGCGAACAACTGATGAGATTAAAGCAAGAAGTTGAGAGAAAGCGGCCGGAATTAATCAACAGAAGGGGTGTGGTTTTTCATCATGATAACGCTAGACCTCACACATCTTTAGCCACTCAGCAAAAATTAAGAGAGTTTGGCTGGGAGGTGTTAATGCATCCGCCGTATAGTCCTGACCTTGCACCTTCAGATTTCCACCTGTTTCGGTCTCTTCAGAATTCTTTAGGCAGTGTCAGGTTAACATCACGGGAGGACTGCCAAAACCACTTGTCGCGGTATTTTGATCAGAAGTCCCAAAATTTCTATAGCAATGGGATCATGTCCCTACCTACAAGATGGCAAAAAGTTATCGAACAAAATGGTACCTACATACTTTAGTTAAATGTAAACATACTATGTTAAAAAATGTTTTGAATTTTCTTAAAAAATGCGAAGAAACTTTTTCCCCAACCTAATAGATCAGAAGCCTATTCCTAGCTACAGTTTTTTTGTGTTATTCTTATTAAAAAAGCGAAAGGAATGTTTTTATTTTGGTGTATTTGTGTTTTATTTCAGTCCTTCGGCGTATAACCTGCTGGAGCACAATTGCAATCACTTTAGCGAAGAAGTAGCACAGTTCTTATGTGGCGCACACATTCCTAAACACATCGTGGCGCAGCCGGAGGAGCTGCTGGCGCCCAGCACTCGCGCCGCCGTGCAGGCGCTGCTGGACAACCTGGTGCCGCACGCCGCGCAGGTATGTACACTCACTCACCAACGTATTTTTTCCCCACCGTACAACTGTGAAAGAACTGTGAGGTTGTGACTATAAGACAATTTATATCTGTTAAATGTTTACTCTACTAAAACACAGCAAAATTCAAAGTAAACAACCGATTGGTAGAAATTAACAACAATAACATGGCCCGCCCCTCCAAAATTCAAAACGTTTGAAAGTATTTGTGAAAGTATATACAAAGCGCCACCAAGACTCACAACGCATGTGTGGGTAATGAGACGGCCGTCAAACAAAAACAAATCCACGGATTTGTTGCTCGACTAGTGGCGTCATTAATCGCTCATAATTATTAGTATGGTGCTGCACTGACGTACTCTATGAAAACGACACACTGCGTAGTCTTGCTCGGTCGTTATAGTTATGATTAGTTGACCAACAAATCTGAAAATAAGTGAGATATCACTAGTACTGATTGCAAAAACCTATGAATAAATTTTATTGTGTTCAAATATTGAAATTTAATTTACTCTAATATTTTGACTCAAATTTAAAAAAAAATCAAATTCAAAAGTAATTTTTTTAACTAGGCTGAGAATCAAATTCAAATTCAAATTCAAATTCAAATTGTTTATTGTGGTACACAGGTAAAATAACGGTGTTACAGTTTATAAAGTGTAGTGCATCTATGACCCGCCTTTAGGCATACAATATTTAAAGACTTGCAACATTAAAGCAGTAGTCACTAATTTAGTATTAATCAAATCAATAATAAGAAATAATAATCAATAATTTAAAAGAGTTAATAATTTAATAGTAATTTATATTGTAGTCAGTAATTTATTAATATTTAGAACAAAAGGCAATAATTGAATAATATCAAACATAGTGATTACAAACAGCGATTCAACAAAAAAAAAAAAAAAAAATTGTCATTTTTTTTTAATTTAACTAATAACGATTACAATAGATTAGAATCTGTCATCTAGGTACTCATTAACTGAGTAATATACCTTCTTATACAGTAGTTTTAATATAGCTTTTTTGAAATCAAGTATTTCATTTAATTCTTTGATTTCAATAGGAAGCTTATTATAAATTTTAGGGGCCATTCCAAGAAGACTTTTCGAAAATAATGCAGTTCTGTGTGGAATGGTACATATCTCTCTGTTGCGACGTTTAGATTTTAGTGTATTAAATATGTGAAAGTTGGATTTGACAAATACTGCTGTTTCAAAAATGTACATACAAGGAAATGTCAGGAGACAAAATTTTTCAAAATAAGGGATACAACTGTCAGTAGGTTTAAGTTTAAATACAGAACGCAGACATCTCTTTTGAGCTTTGAACACAGTTAACCTCTCTGTGGAATTTCCCCAAAATATAATTCCAAAACGTAATGTAGATGTCACTTATGCTTTGTACGATATGAGAACTATAGACTCGTTTGCCACTTTTGCAAGATTATAGAGTGCATATGAGTATTGGTGTGACGGCACGGTTGGCGCAGTGGTTAAGCGATTGACTGCTGCACTGCGTGTCGCGGGTTCGATTCCCGTACGGAACAAATATTTGTATGACCTGCAAGTAGTTGTTCCGGGTCTGGCTGTTTGTGTATGTGAGTATATATGTTTGTAAATGCACCCACGATACAGGAGAAATTCCTAGTGTGGGGCAACGTTTTAAAAAAAAAAAAAAAAAATTTACAGACGATCTCTACATGACATTTCCAGGTCAAGTGACTATCCAACTGAAGGCCTAAAAATCTGGCATGGTTCGTTTCAGCTATTCTTTGACTAGCATATGTTATATTTAAATTGGGGGTAACGGTTTTTTGGTTAAATGTCATAAGCTTTGTTTTTTCTATGTTTATCTTTAATTCATTCATTACTAACCAATCTATTATGAAATGGATGGAGTTGTTTATATCATGTTGGTATGTTTCAATATGTTTGCATGGTATAATGAGTGTGCTATCATCAGCAAATAAAACTGTTTGAAATTTTGTGCATTTTGGCAGATCATTGATATAAATGAGAAACAACAAAGGGCCGAGGACACTTCCTTGCGGTACCCCACATGATGTATATCTAGGTGATGACATATAAGTTACCTCTACTTTAGACTTAGAGCATATTCTTTTTAAAACAGTAATTTGCTTACGGTCACTGAGATATGTTTTAAGTAGATTTAAAATATTCCCTCTAATGCCATATCGATCTAATTTACCTAATAATATTTCATGATTGACGTGGTCAAACGCTTTGGACATATCCATGAGTACTGTTGCAATAGGATTTTTTTTATCTACATTACTAACAATTACAGTAAATAGTTCATATATTGCCTTATTAATATTTCTATTATCCCGAAAACCATATTGTTGCTTTGCAAATATATTATTTAATTCAAGAAATGAGTATAATGATTTATAAATAACTTTCTCAAAAACTTTAGATATTACTGGTATCAGAGCAATTGGGCGGTAGTTTGAAACTGTAACTTTATCATCTTTTTTGTGCAAAGGCTTAATTAATGTCGTTTTTAACGCATTTGGAAAATGGCCATGTTCTATGCATAAATTTATTATAAAACTTAATACGGGCGCAATTATATGTGATACAGATTTTAAAATGTTAGAAGTTATATTATCATAACCCGCACTATTTGTGTTCTTTAAAGAATTAATAATTTGGAATATTTCTAAGGGATCTGTTGGTGTCATAAATAGCGATTTGTGATAATAGCTTACAGAGGATACAGCACCAGTGCTATTATTATTCACATTAGGTTGAACAGAATCTATAAAATAATCATTAAACGCTGAAGCTATTTCTTTAGGGTCACTTATTTGCTCATTTTGAACAACTATATTTTGAATGGGTTCAGGGGGGAAGTTTATTTTACATCTATTAATTAATTTCCAAGTTGCTTTAGTTTTATTTTCTGCATTTTTTATCAAGTAACTATTTTGAGATTTTTGTGTCAAGTATATCACTCTTTTTAGTCTTTGTGAATAGGCTTTTAGGGATAGTTTATTTTTTAAATTAGGTGATCTTCTATACTCCCACAACATTTCTCTCTTCCGTTTACTACAATTTCTTATTCCTTTAGAAATCCAACGAGCTGATTTTTTGGCAGAAATCTTTTTTCTTATGATGGGGAAACATAGATCATATAATAGTTTGAATAGATCGTAAAATGAATTGAATGCTAACTCAGGATCAGTACTACTATAAACTTCATTAAAACTTAGCTTACTAATAGTTTCGATAAACTTTGATGTATTGTCCGAGCTATAATCCCTTACTAATATAATCCAGTGATCAATATAACACGACTTCTTCACAGGACACTTAAAGAGTTGTGCTGTGTGATCAGTTATAAGAAGTTTCAAAGTCTCTTTCACCAATGTAGATAATACAATAATCTTCATAAGTAAAGTCTATCAGTTTCTTATCTAAATCTTTAAACAGTTGCTTTACACCTGCATTAGAAATTAAATAATGACAAAGTTTATACCCTTTGAACATATTTTCACTTATACCTAATATGTTGTTAAACTTGTTACTGGTAATCATACATAGTTTTTTGTCTGTTTGAGTTATTGTGTTAGAGTTGCAGTTGGTTTGAGAGATAGATTGTATATCAGAGATGACATTATTTTTGAAGTTGGTCTGCTTATTTGGCGATTTCAAATTTATTGTTGCGGTTTTTTGTTTTTGCGGTGTGATTTCCGTACTCAGCGATTGTTTGTCAATACCACTACTGTTACATTGAACAGTTGGCAGTTGTAGTTCTAATGTAGTTTTGCTTCGTAGTTTTTTATTTTTACTCTTAGGTGTAGGAATGCTTGGTGTAGGTTTCCTCGCAGGACTACATGTGATCGCTTTGAGAAATTCATTCTTCCTTAGTAACTCGTCATTCATTTGTTTAAGATTAGAGTTCTCCAGAGATAGAGATTCAATTTCTTGATGGGCACTGTTGAGGTCTAACCCAAGTTTGTCGATTTGCTGTTTTAATTTTGTTATTTGTTCAATTCGTATATCGTTGTATGATAAGTCGGGTAGACTAGTTAAACTTTCGTCGCCGAGGGTATTTGTGGATATTTCACTAGTATTACTTGTGTTCGGATCGGAGCATGTACGCTTCCGTCGAAGAGTTATATTATTTAAGAAACTCATTTTTTTTATTTTTGTGCAATTTATAAATTCACAAAAAGAGCTGCTAGCGGGATCTGAACCATCGACAACGATAATGCCAGTCCGTAGCCCGACCGCCTTGCTATTGAAGAGTTAGTACGTTGATTGAAATTTAGTGTTCTGTAGCGTAATCTGATTGTTCGTTATTGTAGGAGTATTAATGCATTCAAAAATGATTAACCGATATCACTTTTTCACTGATATTGTTTTTTGTTCATTTTTTTTTTAACACATTCTTATAGTATCTGAATTGATTATGTGTATTTGGTATTTAACAACACGAATTTCGTTAAAATCACTGGTTATTACACTAGAAACTGTTCACTATAATTTGTTCTATCAGCACTTCGAACGTCAAAATTACATAAGACAGTCCCCCAAAACGCCCACCCTTCACCACTTCCTAGTGCCTTAGCTGGGAAGAAGAAGTGGCGCAACAAACTCCCCAGCAGCACAGCTGTCTGTTCAGTTAGAAAAAAAATATTCGATATAATAGTATGCAAAATGACTTACATTACGCAACATAAATATAATTTAAATTATAAAATTAATAGCCATATGACAGCTAGCACACGCCGATATAACAACCAAAAACAATCGAGAACTACACTTGAGAGCAATAAAATCGCACACCCCTTGTAATTCGGTTTCTAAATGATTTTTTTCTTAAATCCAAAGATATTGAATACAGATCATAAGGCAAAATTAAAGCATACAAGCTTAGTTTTACAAAGATACAAAATTAAAATCATTGACCTTCACGTAACTTATAAAAACCAACCGTACACCAAAGTCCCCAAATTCACCGTTTGCATTGTCACTACTTGCACCCTACCCGCAGGTATAAAAATGTCGTTTTTTTTAATTTTTAATCAGTTGCATACCGAAGGTCAACGTGATAACATCTCTACTGGAAGCATACGGATTTACTGGAAAAATATGGATACCACACCCGCAGAAGCTGCTCAAGTTATTGCCTTGCTCTCTTGTATGTTAGAAAAAATCGACATCTTTTTAATAAATTAAGTGATAGACATAATTTTAATACCAGAAATAAAGATAAAATAGATCAACCATTTTTCAGATTATCTAAAGTATATACATCTTTTATGGGGTACTGTGTTAAATGTTACAACAAAATACTTTGTGATATATTGCAATTAAATAAAAGAAAATTTAAAACTCATAAGTATTAAAAGTACACTTTGTAAACAAGCATATTACAAATTAGAGGATTATATCCAAGATGCTTGGAAACATGCGCTGGTCCTGCTCCATACGATAATTTAAAATCAAGACAAAACAAAACTGGTTGCAAATGTAATTGTATATTTTATTATATTTTTTTATTATATGACATTGATTTTACATTCTGTGACCAATTCCTCGCACACTGACTTATTAATAGTAAAATTTTAGGAAAATGGTTTTTTTACAATGTTTGTAAATATGTGAGCACCATGTATATTTCACATAATTAGTTTATCTGTTGTTGCTTCATTTTTAATTCTTAATTCTTTTTACCTATAGTGCAGACGTGTTTCGTGTGGTTTTACCCAATAACAGCATTAAAATGTTGTGTATTAATGTATGCAATAATAGCTTCTGATGATTATGGACAAATAGTGTAATAAGTACGAAAGTGAAGTGAACTGATTAAGTGAATTTATTCGTGAGCGTGACATCGAGCTGTTCGAAAACGCTGAGGTAGGCTCTTCTTCACCTCGAGGGAAAGAGACGGGCTGCGAAAAACAAATAATTCATCTCTGTCGCGCCACAGTGAACCACGGAGTGTGCGGCAGTTACACCTTTAGATTTGAATTTTGTTTATGAAACCACAAAAAATGCCTACTAATTGTGGCGCTTGTGGGTCATTAATAATAGATTTCTATATGGAATGCTCGAATGACAAATGCAAGAAAGCGTTTGACTTAGCGTGTCTTGAAATAAATGAAGACGCGTTTAAGGCGTATACTCAGGCTTACAAGAAAAACTGGGTGTGCCCGGAATGTATTTGCTCAAAACCGAAAAGAGGGAACAGTGAAACCCCAGTCAGCACAAATACACCCAAGATCACCATCAGTGCACCCATGAATAACGTAAACATTCAGCGTGGGAGTCAGGCTCGTTTTTCACCCATAATTATGGATACGGATTCCTTACTGCTTGAGGAATTGAGAGAATTTAGATCTGATATGGTAGCTCGCATGGACAGCCAGGCAAAAGCAATATCACTCTTGCTGAACCAATTTTCCCAAACAAAAACCGAGTTGGACAATATAATTAAGATCATGAGGGTGCTCGAAGAAAAAGTGGATGCTAAGCTGTCCCAGGACAGGCAAACTCGAGATATAACAACTGAGATATCCGGCAATCCTCCATCTACCTCTACTTTTGCAGAAATCGTTAATCAATCGAGCAGTTTGAACATCCCTAAGAAAACAACTAAGCATACCTACGTCAAAACGCAAAAGGTAAACAAAGGTGGGGCCACAAAGTCTGTTGTATTACATGAAAAAGCGACGTGTATCACTAACCCAATAGTACGGAATAGAAAAGCTAGCAGGCAACCTAAAGACGTGAGAGTAGGTACGAATACGGAGTTGAAGGGTATTCAAGCTACGGAACGGAAAAAACACCTGCATGTTTGGCGATTACATCCGGAAACCACTCCTGAAGCCATAACCGATTATATAAAAAAGGTATGCGGCCCAGATGTACTCGTTAAAGTGGATAAAATCAAGCATAAAACGGAGCGAGATTACTCGTCGTTTATTGTGGGGGTGCCGGAACAATGCTTCGATATATTGAATCAGGCAGAAATCTGGCCCATGAACGCGGAATTCAGTGAGTGGATTTGGTTTCGCAAGTCAACCAAAAATACACCAAAGTAATAGCATCGATATTTTATACCAAAATGTGAGAGGTCTTCGAACGAAGTTAGACGAGTTCAGAGGAAGTATGGAAACATTAAATTCAGACTTATACGGAATCACGGAATCTGGTTGCAATGATTCCATAGAAGATCCAGAAATTGTTCCACCGGAATTTCAAATCCTTCGGTGTGATCGAGCGGATGGTCGGAAACAGGGAGGCGCGTTTCTAGTGGCCACACACCGGTATGAGTTGCGACAAATACCTATCGTGGACGTTTCGATAGATACCTGCGTTTTCGAAATGGTTTGTGCAACAGTTCATTTAAATTATAGATTTTTGTTCTTGTTTTGTGTAATTTATATCCCACCAGGTAGTTCTGAGAATGAGTACATGATTTTATTCAGAATAATAGAAAAACTATGTGATAGATATAGAGAAGTAATTGTGATTGGAGATTTTAATTTATTTTCGTGTCCTTTAAATGTTATTAATTATTATGAATGTTTTGTATCCCATTGCGAGTTCACTCAAAGTAACACAGTACCCAATAGTTTAGGTCGTCAGCTGGATTTGGTTCTAAGTACAGGTTTTATTGGAGAAGTGTCAGTGGTGGCGGCCGACGAGCCGCTTGTGCCCGTCGACGCGCATCACCCGCCGCTCGCGGTGAGCGTGCGCCTCGCCGCCGCCGCTGCCCCCGCTTCCTCCCCCGCCGTCGCCGTAGACTCGCGCGCGCCCGGTACATGCGCACGTAATAGTAGACCACAGTGGAACTTTTATAAGGCGGATTATCAATTGCTTTATTCCAGGTTGCTTTCTATCGATTGGAGTAGTATGTATGAGATGAGCGATTTGGAAGCAATATTGGATTTATTTTATAGAAATATTAATGATATTTTGAATGAATGTGTTCCCAACAAAAAACTTAGGGTAAAGTCACGGTTCATTTACCCGGAATGGTACACGAGCAAAATAATAAGAGACCTAAAAATTAAAGCTAGACTTCACAAGATGTTCAAAACAAATAAACTTAGTAGTGATTACGAAGAATATTCCAAGTATAGAGCGCTAATTAAAAAATCCATAGAAGCTGCACACAAACTACACCAAAATAAAATCCAGTGTCAGTTTGCCAAAGATCCGAAGTCATTCTGGCAATACATACGATCAAAGAAAAGTGCAGTAACCAGGCAAACTATTATAAAAGATGGTCAGCATTTATCTGACGACGAGTGTGCTAAACAGTTCGCGAGGTTTTTCGAATCGGTATACAGCAGGGAGTCGCCGCGACTAGACCCACAAACGGCCGCGGCGGCGGGAGCGGTGAGCAGTGCGCGGGTACAACTTAACTCGCTGAACCTTAAGGACGTCAGAGACGCACTCGATCGCCTAAAACCAAAGCGTTCAGCGGGTCCGGATGGTATACCAGCATTTATGTTTAAGGATTGTAGTAGGGTGCTCGCGGAACCTCTGCTTCATATTTTTAATATCTGTCTTCATTCGGCGACATTTCCAACCCAATGGAAGATCACTAGAGTCATTCCTGTACCCAAGGGAAAAGCAGGATCTGATGTCAGTGGGTATAGACCGGTTGCCGTGCTGTCAACGCCGGCTAAAGTGTTCGAGTCTGCCATCCAGCGCAGCATGCAGGAGCAGGTACGCGGACAGCTATCGGATGCGCAGCATGGGTTCCGACCGGCGCGAAGCACGGCCACCAATCTTCTCAACTTTATGGCGAAGGTAGTGCCGGCGGTAGATGCTGGGGTGCAGGTTGACGTTGCCTATTTTGATTTTAAAAAAGCGTTTGACACCGTGGATAATGATATTCTACTAAAGAAGCTTGCAGGCGTAGGATGCACACCGCATCTATTGCAGTTTTTTCCCAGCTATATGCAAGGCAGACAACAGTACGTTGACTGCAATGGATGTGAATCTGACCCATATTATACTTGGTCCGGTGTGAGTCAAGGCAGCAACTTGGGGCCTCTCGAATTCATAATAATGGTAAACGATTTGCCGGAAGTCGTAAGACATGGCTCTTGTTTACTATTTGCAGATGACCTTAAGTTGCTGCTCGAGATTAAGTGTGAGTCTGATGGCGATCGCTTGCAGGAGGACATAGATATGATAGTGGAATGGAGTCACGAGAACAAGCTCTACTTCAATGTATCGAAGTGCTCGGTCATGAGTTTTACCCGCGCACGTGCACCTCTACTTCGCGAGTACATGGTGGACGCAGCGCCTATGCAACGAGTCTCACAGGTGCGGGATTTAGGGGTTTTGGTTACTCCTGAATTGTCGTTTCGCGACCATATAACTAAGATCTGCAAAAGGGCATTCAGAAATTTGGGATTCGTACTGAGACAGACACGATACTTCACCAATATTACAGCAGTCAGGGTCCTGTATGACGCACTAGTCAGGAGTCATCTGGAACATAGTGCTATCATATGGGCTCCACATGAGGCCAAATATTCTGTAATGTTGGAGCGCGTTCAGAACAAGTTTACGCGACACTTGTACAGGAAGCTTTATGGGGTATATCCGTTTTACCCGTTGATGTACCCCACTCTGTTTGTACTGGGTATGGTCGGGTACAATGAATTGAGGGTGCGACGGGAGTTTACACTTGTCGCGTATCTTGTAAAATTACTTCGTGGTATCGAGCATAATCCGGGAGTGCTGCAGCGCTTAAGTTTTTGCGTACCAGACCGCTATGTGTGGAGGCGGCGGCGCCCACCACTGCTGGCCGTGCCGACGGCAAGGACCAACCTACTCGCCAAAACACCCGTGACTCGGGGAAAACGCATCATTAATAAAATTCATGACAAAATTGATGTTTTCACGTGTCATTTGAGTGAATTCGCAAGGACACTGTTATTTATTTTATGTTATAATATAGATTAATGTTGGTAGTATGTTATTGTGTTGTATTGTGCTAAAGTTCTTATTATGTAACAAGTTGTTTTAGTCCTTTATAGTAAGTATATTTAAGTTGTAAATAATTTAGTTAGATATAATTTAGTTATAATTTAATAGATTTGTAAATGGTCGCACTGTCGCATTGGGTGAATACACCTGTAATGATAGTTGTAAGGGAGATTTTAATAAATAAATACCTATTGTGGTATAATAATTTTATTCTAGGTGCATCGTGCTCACAAATTATATAACTAATGTACTTATACAAAATATTGTAAAACATTTTAAAAGAGTAACGGTGGAGTTTCTTGCCCATTCTTCTCCATACGAAAACTACATTTTGGAAGGGGCGAGTAGAATCAATTCAATTTTTTTGTAAATTTTTGACGTTCGAAAGTCCCTTATAGGGCCTATTTAAAATAAATGATTTGACTTTGAACTATGAAGCAGGCCATAATCAAAGTGAAGTTGCTCGACGGCTAAATTTGAGCCGCTACTCTGTTCGTCGTGTATACCAGAGGTTCCAAGAGACCGGTGGTTATATTCGGTGACCAGGATCTGGCCGGCGACGCAGAACATCAGAGCGTGATGACTGCTATCTTGTGACAAGGTTTTTGAGAAATCGGCAACTGAACGCGTTTCAACTGGGAAAACAGCTTCGAGAAGTTCGCAATGTCAGTATAAGTCGGTGGACAGTTAGAAGAAGACTCTCTCTTCGTCTTCTCATCGAAAGTAGGACTGACTTCACATCGCCCAGCAAATGGTCCCAAATTGACCACAGCTCACCGACAAGCCCGACTACGATTTGCCAGGGAACACCTAAATTGGACGTATGACCAATGGCGGGCTGTTATGTTCTCTGGTGAGTGCAGAATGACGTTACATGGTCATGATGGACGCTCAAGAGGACATCAGAGCGATTTTCACAATGCTGCATAAGCGAACGTGTGGCTTTTATATTTTTGTTGTGGATCGTGTATGTTTTGGGGTGGCATAATGACACTAAAACTGACATTGTATTCATCACTGGGGCGAATACCGGCCCGAGATCGAGAGGGTGACGGCTGCACGATACGTCGAAGAAGTGCTCGAAGAATATGTGAGGCCGCGTGCGTGGCTTATGGGAGAACATTTTGTCTTAATGCACGATAACGCCAGACCGCATGTCGCTAGAACAGTTTGCCACTACATGGAAGACGTTGCAATCACGGCGATGGAGTGGCCAGCTCGTAGTCCTGATCTCAATCCGATTGAGCATGTCTGGGATGAGCTAAAAAGAAGAGTTCGAGCAAGTAGCCCTGCTCCTACGCGCCTCCAAGAGCTACAACTTGCCATTGTAGAGGAGTGGAACGCCATACCACAAGATTTCATGGTAAAATTAATACGGTCCATGAAAAACCGATTAAAAGCTGTAATTAGGGCTAGGGGAGGGAATAAACCTTATTTATAAACAATTTGATCAAGAATTTTGAGTTTGATTTTCATTCTTTCTTTAGCGAAATTGGCTGATTTTACCCGCATGGTGGGTTTTGTACCTTAAAACCACATAAGGGTATTTTTCACACTGTATTTGATATCATTAGAAAGGTGCTGCAGTAAACTTTCAATTAGTTTATGTACTGTTTCAACATTTATTCACATTCATGAAAAAAAACAGCCTTACAAAAAAGATCGTGGTGTGCGATTTTATTGTTCTCAAGTGTATAATGCATTTGTTATTTTTGCTATTTTGCATGTTTTCAATAAAATTAAACCTTTAAAATGTATTTGTAACACATTAGTTTAAGTTACTGAGACATCAAAATCCTTAACAAAAATACGTAATCATAATTTGAAAAAGACAAATTTAATCATTTTAGTTAATATTTTGTTCATCTCTGTCATAGAAGCTTGATGTGTCATTTTCAGAATCGGATTCTCCTACGTGAATAATAAATTCTTACTCGTCGTCGTAGTTCTTCCAGTAGTTGGATTCCGTCTCCTCCACATGTGTGCAAGTGTTGGTCTACACTTTGCAATCGATCATGTCTAGACGTTCATGAAGTAATTTCATGCTGGATGTGTGTAGTTTTGGTCTACATTTTTGTTTGCGATATAGTTTTTAACATTCCCTAAATTTTCTCAACCGGGTTTAAGTCGGGATGATATGGAGGAAGTCTTAAAATATCGCAATTGTTTGTATAATAATCTTTATTACTCCCACAAATGCACAAACATTACATTGACCAAGAAACAAAAAAAAAGTTTATTTAATAATTGTTATGACGTCACTTCAACTTTCATTGTCACCGCGAAAAGTTACTTCTTGTTTACCAAACAAATGTGTATTTGTATTTCGATCTACTTTTCGAATAAGTGCTTCATGAAAATTAGTGAAAATAATTCTATACCTACCAGTCCCGAACTCATAAAACAGCTACCTACATGTTTCTCAGTCTGCACATGTTTTTTGATTAATTCGTGAGTTTAAAATGTAAAATCTTTATTCCATAAACTACTAGAATCTGAGATAGGTTAACACGGGAAACAATGCATTTTATTTAATTTGATATTTATCGTAAAAGGAAACATTAAAATGTTTGAAAAAACCGTCGCGTCATTTGTAATTTATAGTCATATCTGGGCGAGCACGGCCTTATTTAATTCTTCAATAACCTTGAAAAGCACGTTTCGTCACAAAACAAATAATCACACAATAATCTACATGCCGCCATCCTAATCCTACTGATCCTACTAATTACTTTTGAAATCTACTCTAAATAAGTAATTTCAACTTAATAAACTTACCCCAAATACCTAATTACAACGTAATTTTCTTTCACTAAACTCAAAACACATAACTAATCATTTAAAAAACTTGCATTAAATGCACGCCAGCTTCGCAAATCGCAATGAATAGAATATACACAATGTTAGCATGAAGGGTAGTCGAAAAAAAAACCGGACAAAATAAAAAAGTATGTCTATGTATGTATGTCTCAACGTTTTCCTTAAGGATTGTAAAAAATGATTTATCTTTTTAAGTATAACACTTACAGGGACGTTTGATTCGTCAAATTTTACTACAACATTTTTCACAATTTCTGATGTATCTACCTTCTACCTATAAGTTTTGGTTTAAGTATTAAATATAGTTCAAAATAATGATCTCTCAGTTGGGACGATCGACAAAAAACAAGATTTTCATTTTCTCTTGAACCAGTAAGATTTCAATCACGATTTTTGTTTCACAAATTTTCCCAAAAGCATAATTTGCAATAAACATGATAATTATTCATACTTTTTCAGTATTAGGTCGTGTTTTACAAGATCACTCAATTGAAAATTGTCCACTCTGAGTGATCCATATAAACCGTTATAAATCTTAAACGTGGCTTTGAAATGAATCGAATTTTTTTTAGCAGCTTTCACAAATCCTTCACAATTAATTAAAATGCAAATTATAAACACATAGGCAGTATATTCTTGGATACGCGTTATGGCTTTTTCTTCAGTTGTCCAGATTGAGAGATCCAGTTAATGAGTTCTAACTTTCTTTGTTTAGGTTTCACAAATTGTATACCTTACCATGAAGTTTTCACAATTATTTCCTAAATCCTCTTATAATTTGGTTGGGATTGGAAGAGTTTTTCGAAAAGATCTCTCAATCCACACGCACATTGTTGATCGTGGAGGACTTTATTTGTGTTAAAATGATTGAGCATTTGATTAAGCATTACCTTTTCAAACACCTTGCTGAAAACCGGCAACACAGATACGGGTCTATAATTATTGGTGTCTTTACTGTCCCCGGATTTGAGAAGTGGTATTACCTTGCTGTATTTCATTAAATCCGGGAAGACTCCTTGATCCACACACAAATTAAATATTAAGGCTAAGTAAGGCGCTATGGTCTCAATTATGGAGGTACAGATTTTAATGGACATTCCCCAAAGATCTTCGGTCAATTTGATCTTGATTTGCTTAAAAGCTTTTATTACTATTATGGGGTTAATATGCTTAAAGTTAAATTCAATCTGGCATGCTGAAATATTCGCCCTTACTAAATCAAAAGAGAGCGAGGGCGAGGAATTTAAGGTTTCAGTAGTTTCAAGTGGGACACTGGTAAAGAAATTTACAAATTCTTGAGCAACTTCTTTGCTATCGCAAATGAGACCACCACATGACGCCTTCAGGGTGTACTCCGAATTATGCTTTTTGTTCCTGTTCGTTTCATTATTGATAATTTTCCAAACCGTCTGTATTTTATTGTCTGCTGATTTAACCTTGTTGCTAATGTATAAGGCTTTAGCTGTCTTACAAGTGTTCTTAAAAGTTCTAGAGTAAGAAGCAACATATTTATTAAAAGTTTCCGTGTTAATATAAGGCTTAAGGCCATACAGCTCGAAAAGTCTATCCCTATTTTTCCTGAGTCCTTTAGTTGCCCAGTCACTAAATAAAAACTTAGGGCTGATAGTCTTAGTGTTCTTCTTAAAAGAATTATCGAACTCGGTTTGGACTAACGAAAAGAATTCTTTATACAAAATATTAACATTGTTCATTGTAAAGTCCTGATTACTTAACTTACAAACTAAAGTGCTATTATATTTATTTAAATTAACAGATGTTATTGGCCTGTATTCATCAGAAATGGGAACATCGAAATGGGAATTTGGAAACTGTGTTCGTAAAGGAATGTAAATTGAGTTTTTTGACAATAAGTAACTCTTTACTTCACCGTAACCAACCTCAAATTACTGTTCTTATTTCTCGGCAATAAAAACAAGTACTTTTGTCAGTCGAAGAATAGATATTCTTCAAAAATATTTGTTTAGGACAAAAATACTTGTTTAAAATACTTTGAAATAGGCATTCGATTGTGATTTTTTATGGTATTTATTAGACATTCTTAGGTAGGTAGCTGGTGCCATGAAAGCACATGAATAGTATGGCATTTGTAGTTTTGGTAAACCACTGAAAAACAAACCATCTTATTATATTAAATACATCTCATTGATCACAAAACACAATAATGTTCGTATCGAAGAAATTTTTCATAAATGTTTTGAAATAAAGATTAGAGTTGTCTTTATGATAAATTATAAAATATATTTAGGTACTATCTCATGTTAACATTTTCAATCGACATTAAAATTAAAGTCATAAAATTATGTGTACAGTAGAAGAACAACAAATCAATAATTTGGGAGCCATCTAGTGGCTTTTGGTTGAAAAATTTTGCATGTGACAAGCAAATATGAATTATGGTGAAAAGGTTCGGCTAAGTAGTGTGATTACGCGCATTCATTAGTACAGATGGCGCTTATGACAATAACATAGTAATGCTTGAAATAATATGTAGAACTCTTCGCATTTTAAAGGTTTTCTAACCAAATTTCTAATAATGTTGTATGTACTATGAACAACTTACGAAAATCAGTCAATCCCTCACTTGGCTGTTTTTTTATCGTAAAAAATTTGTCGGCTTGCCCTAATTTTGACCCCTAGGCACGCCATTAATAAGGAGCACTAAAGTTTGACAGGCTGTTTGTACAGTCCGCGGCGCATGCAATAACATATCCGCGAGCGAGTGGGCTCTCTTTCAACAACTACCGTAGTAGCACTTTCGGGCGTTCTCTTACGACTGCACGCGGTTGCCTTGCCTGTAGGTACTCTACTCTCTTTGCCCAGAAATCGAAGATATGAATATGAAATTATATAGAAGTGTTTTCCAACTAGCAGTGCTATATAGTTGACGAATGCGTATGTTTGTTGTGCAGATGACGTACACGAACGGCGGCGCGCGCCACAGCCGGCAGGATAGCCCCGACTACCTCACGCTCAACTCGCAGATCGAAGAAGCCAGGTAAGCCCTCGCCCTCCACGCCGCCGCCGAACTGGCGGCCGCCCGCCACAGAACTGTTAGGTGCGAACTCGCGATGCTAAAATGCTGGAAATCAACCGAAGGGTGTCCCCGTTCGACACTCGTCACCATCGATAGAGTCGTAGTATAGACGAAGGGTAGACGTAGCGTGTCGGAGCTCAGTGATCAGGCGGTCGGTGTCCCGCTGTAGGTCGGCGCCGGAGCACTGGCTGGCGGCGCGCGTGCGGCGCGGGGCGTCGCTGCTGGCGGCCGGCGCGCGCGCGCTGGCCGAGCTGTGCGAGCGCGCGCACGAGCGGAGCCGCCTGACGCGCGAGCGCGCGCACCAACCGCGCCGTCTGCCGCGCGAGCCACGCGAGCATCGCCCGCGCTGCCGCCCGTCCCGTGAACCGCGCCCGCGCTGCCGCCCGCCCCGCGATGACCCGCACCCACACCACCACAAGACCAGACACCCCTTCTAAATGTGCAGCTATTTACTTTTAGTTTTTCTTTGACTGACTAATAAACAGAAATATAAAAATAATCATGTATGTCGTTTGTAGCTAGATGAAATGTTTGCGTAAAAGGAAATCTACAGATCCGAGGTAAAACCAGTCCTGTCGTTCTGCGTAGACGTTTAACATGACGCAAAGAAAAATACAAACAAAAAAAAAGACATGACATGGGCATGTGATGATGAGGGATGAGCATGTGAGTAAGACTTCGTCCGTGCGGATTTAGTACGTTCCTCTTCGAACTTCAATACCCCTTCCAACCCCTTTAAAAAATTATCAGTACGGGCTTTATTATTAGATAAGTATTTGTGCCAAGTTTCAAGTTTCTAAACCGAAAAAGATTTTTTTCATACAAACTGTATTCCCACCTTTCACCCCGACAGGGGTTTTTTTGAAAAAATCGTTTAGATATTACGTTTCCATTATTTGACTTTAAGATTATAAACTCCCTAAACCCCCGTGTCAAACTTTATTATTGTGTATTATTTATTCGTGCCAAGTTTTAATTTTATAATATTAAAGTAAACGCAGTGGAATTAGGTTCTTACAAAATATATATTGCGTGCGATATCAAAGGTACATAGCAGTCAAGTGTCGCCTAGCAACCAACAACTTCAGAAATAATCCTGGATGTGCTTCCTTACCTCTTCTTTTTCAAACCGAAGTCTTCGCAAGCTTTACAAGTCTTGGTTTTAATAGTGGCTTTGTAAATATATCAGCCAATTGTTCTTGCGAAGGCACTAGTTCAATTTGGATATCTACCTTCAGACATACATTGTCTTACATGTCTCCCTCAGACATAAATGTCTTAGCTTGATGTGCTTTGTCTTGCGATGATATTCGTACGGCGGATTATGAGCTAGTTTTATTGCAGACTCATTATCAATGAGCAGTACTGGTGTTTCTAATTTATCACTAAATTTTTTAAACAATCTCTTTAGCCAAATCATTTCACAGCACGCCTCACTGTGCAGCTACTACTTCTGCTTCTGTGGACGACAGCGCTACTGAGGATCACACTTCTCCAGGCGATTGCTGATCCTGCGAACATGCATATCAACCCGCTAGAGAACATCTACTCAACACACACACTCGAACACATTCGTAGTTAATATTAGTAGAGTTATCTACCTCTTACTTGTTCATTATCGAATTCGCCTCCATTGTCGCTTAGCAATTCTTGAATGACATGTCCTGATGTCTTAGCTTATGCTAGAAAATCCTTCAAACGTGCTTGAACTTCTTCTTGTATTACATCAAATCATTTATTTCAAATAGTCCCTTATAAGCAGTGATCGGAGTAGGTAGAGCTATTTTGGTTCAATGACTGCAAACGTTGATGTTAATATGGACATTCCCCGGGATTCTTACTGAAACTCCGGGATTCGAAAAAATATTAATTGTTTTTTTTATTAACAAGGATAAAAGAAAGCTTGTCTTATATATTGGCAGTGAGCGCACGACGTTGTCAAACTAACATTAGCGAAGCGTTGCTAATTCCCAATGCGCACACGCGCGATATTGCCGCTCAGGTGTAACGCGAGTACTTGTTTATACAAAATCGTTACAGAAAATTAAAAAAAATATACATTTAAAAAATAAAGTTTTTAATTTCATTAACCCGAAACCTGTCCGTCTTATACCTACCCGTCGGAGGGGAGGAGGGATATGTATCCATAATTCCCTAAGACGTGAATAGCTTTTTACGAAGTAGTTTCTAACTTATTTAATAATATATATTTCAAATCCCGGGATTCCGGGAGTGTCCATATTAAGACAACGTATTGCAAGTACAAAAAATAGCTCTGCCTACTCCGATCACTGCTTATAAGGCACTTTTGAACGTGAAAATTTACAAAAAAAATTAAGTGATTCTAGTCGCCCCTTCCAAAAGGTAGTTTTCGCATGGAGAAGAATAGGCAAGAAACTCCACCGTTACTCTTTTAAAATGTTTTACAATATTTTGTAAAAGTACGTTAGTTATATGTGAGGACGATGCACCTAGAATACAATTATTATACCACAATAGGTAAAAAGAATTAAGAATTAAAAATGAAGCAACAACAGATAAAACTAATTAAGTGATAGATACATGGTGTTCACATATTTACAAACATTGTAAAAGTAGACGATTTTCCTAAAATTTTACAATTAATGAATCAGTGTGCGAGGAATTGATCACAGAATGTAAAATCAATGTCATTTAATAAAAATAAAAAAAATACAATTTATCCTATGGAGTAGGACCAGCATGTTTCTTATCTTGGATATAATCCTCTAATTTGTAATATGCTTGTTTACAAAGTGTACTTTTAATATGAGTTTTAAATTTTCTTTTGCTACTTTTCTGTTTTGCAACTTTCTTTTGTATTTGTGTATTGTACTGGTGGCCCTAATGCTCTCCTGGAGGAGTATGATGGGGTCATCTGGTTCGGAAAGAATATGCCTAGGGCGGCGAAAACGACTAAGAGTTGAGGGGGTGTAATTGACGTGGCGGGGATCTCTCGCGTCTGGCCCTGGTCCAGGCTATGGTACGGAGCGAGAGGGCATGGGAGGCCGTCACCTCCTTCTGCGAAGCAGTAATGCTCGCGAAGGAGGCAGACAGAACGCATGAAGGAGAGGCAAATTTCGCGCCCTCACGCCCCTAGCCGCCGCAGGAGACGCTCTGGGCGTCGGGAATCACAGGCCGATTCCCGGCCACCGTAGGCGCGGGCTTGCGGACGGTGAGCGATGGGTAAGCTCGCCGTCCGATAAGGACCAGGCCCGGGTCGACGGCGCGTTGTGTTCCACGCGCGCCTCAAAGAGATGTCAGCAAGTGAAGGGGTCCGATAGGACCGATGCCTGTGGGAAAGTCCGAAAGGGATACCGTGGCCCCTAGCAACGTACAGGCAACGGAAGGAACACGGGTGGGTTTTAGCCAGTAAGAGTCTGACACGCCCTCCCGCTCCACCCAGAGCGGGAGAAGTTATTTGATAATTACCAACCCAAAAAAAAAAAAAAGTGTTTAATTGACCGCCTCGACAACCAGTGACATTCGCTAAAGTACTCGAAAGATACATACTGATCCCTCCCCTCTATTGTTTACGTGACTTGCTGCTCCAATATCTACGTACTATGAGTCTTTATCAATACTCTCTTGTTAATGTAGCAGCATTTGATATCTATTATCCCTAATCCATGTCTTGCATTGCTTTGCTCGATGTCCGTTTGCTCTGCAATAGTTGCACTTGAAATTCTTGTAATCTTGCTTTCTGTTATGTACTATCAGTATTCAGATTTATCTCTCTTGTGAACGCACAACTGGGTGGTCAAGTTCTCGATTGTACGTACTTTCAGTGTAATAAGTAGCCAACTTGATTTAAAACTGACATACTCTTCTGGCAGAGAATCCAATATCTTGCATATCAAAAGAACTTCAGGTAGTTGATTGCAAACTGTTGACAAAGCTTGATTCAGATCATGCCAAATATTCTTTATTGCAGAAATATGCGAACATATTTCATGAGTGAGGTCTTTTTTGTAATTAAAAACACAGATCGTAGGTTCGGTCCTGTGATCCTCGTTCGTAAAGACGGTTTAATTCTTCCCACATATCACACGCAGTTGTAAAACGCATTACTGTTCAGCATTACGTCGGTATATTAGTGGTCAGTAGTAATAGTGTAGTGCTTTCTATTTTATTTATTATACGAGTATTGTACTTTGTAAGAGCTTCCGCTTTGGCTCCTTCACCTGGTTGTGTTATTCCGCAGCAGAAACACCACTTTATATTTCCAGAGCGACCAGTTGTTTCCATCGAAAAGTCCTATTACGAGTATCATTTTTGAAGCCAACATGATTAAAGCTTTCGAACTTTTATTTTTTAGGAAATAAAAATAATACTTAAGCTCTCGTTTTTACACGCACTGCACCATATTAAAGTAAACGCAGTGGAATTAGGATTTTCCAAAATACATGTTGCGTGCGATATCAAAGGTACATAACAATATCGCCTAGCAACCAAAAACTTCAGAAATAACCCTGGAAGTGCTTTCCAAACATATAAACCCAAGGAATAAGATTTTTCGTACGTATAAACGAATTCCTCCCTTTTCATTCCCGGGTTGATTTTCGCAAAATCCTTTCTTAGATCTTACACCCTTTCTTTTAAGGCAATTATCACACTGCACCGCGCTCCATAATAGGTTAACGTTGATTAGTAGTGATGGTGTCTGTTGTCGCAGAGTGACGTCGCAGGAGCTGGACGCGCGGCGCAGCACGCTGGCGGAGAAGTTGGCGCGCAAGGAGCGGCGCCGCGACAAAAAGCGCAAGAAACAGCAGCGCGAGCGCGGCGACGGCGGCGCCGACGACGACGACGACGACGACGGTGAGCACACCCAGGGCTGATTGGACGTGGCCAAAACGGCCGAAGTTCAAGTTGATGGATTTGACAGGTTTTTGATTCACGTTAATTCAGACCCATGTCGCCTGTGGCGATTCCGATATGAAGTAGTGACACTGCAGAACCGTGGTTATTTCCCTCGCCTACCGCAAATAACCTTTTGTCAACATTTTTCGTTGATATACTGAGGTTGACACTATTCATGTACGGACTGGCGCTTGGTACGGGCACTGAAATGTTACCCGGGCTCGAACTCAACGTTTCAGCTCAACCCAAAAATGAAATGAAATTGTTTATTCTGTAAGTAGGATATTGCAATCACTTTTACAGGTCATATTAAAAAATATTAAAAAAAAAATTGCGAGTTAAGTTCGGTGTTTCCTATCTGACTACTCTGAGAACAATGACCGAAACAAACTCAGAGGTCGCAGTCTCTTTTAAAGTACAGACATAATCTTGGTCAGGCCATATGAGGACCATGTAGATTAGTGTCTGAAATGGTCTTTTGAGGAAAGAACCACACAGATTTGAATGGACCTGTCCAGTCAGTGCAAGCATTTGTCAGTAATCGTGGAGCTCAACTCAGAACTTAAGGAGCTCAACTCGACGAACATTACCAAAGAAAGGACATTTGGGTAGGCCGCATATGCCGCAATGTTCCATCAGATTGAAGTCCGGGCTTCGATCTGGTCAGTCCATCGTACAAATACCGACGTCGCGTAGATACTGGGTCAACACATGAGCAACATGAGGCTGTGCGTTATCATGCATCAACTGCATATCCTGCCCGATATATCCTGCGTAAGGTACCACATGGTCTGCAAGGATTTCAGTAATGAGAAGTCAACCTATGTGGACGGCCCATCGGTTCGATGAAGACACGTTAGTCGTCTGTCTTCTGTATGTGCGGTTAACGAGATACCGCCCCAGACCATCACAGATCCTCCTCCATAAGCAACAGTTTCCTCGATGCAACATTGAGAATAACATTCTCCAGGGCGACGATATACTGTCTGACGTCGATCACTTCCATGTAGACTCACCCTGGTCTCATCGGTGAAGAGTACATTACCCCACTGCTCTAACGTCCAAACGTCCAATCCCTATGCTCTCGAGCAAATTCAAGTCGTGCTCGACGGTGGGCTACCGTTAATACTAGGCCTGTTGCAGTTCTCTTTGGAGTGAGGTTCCGTTCAGCAAGTCTCCTTCTGACGGTATCTGAAACTTCACTTGGCGTTCGTCACGCAGACTTTTTTGGACTTGAACTGCGTTGAGGCGGCGATTTCGCAGAACAGTAAGTTGGATATAACGATCATCTGCTGCTGATGTAGCCCTAGGTGTGTCCGTACCTGGACGGCGATCGAGTACTCCAGTCTCTAGGTATCGTTTGTAAACTCTTTGCACCGAAGATCTGCTGATTCGAAGTCTTCGAGCGACCTCATGTTGCGCAACGCCTGCTTGAAGTAGGGCTACAGCTTGAGCTGCTTCCTGAGGTGTCGTATCCATTATTGACCAAAAAAAGAATACACGCGTCTGAGCAAACGATGAACAAAAACTAAAGAAATGATAAGAAATATCCGACTACCCTCATTGTAGAAAAAAGAACGCTAATCGCGAACTCTAGTCAAAACAGAACAAATTTTTAGCATTGTGTTTGTTGCTTGGTTACAATGTGAGTTGACGGTACTTTAGAATAAAGGACGATGGGCGATCTTTTATGGACCCGTCCCCAATTTTTTTTTCGTTCCAACTGACGCTTTTTTTCCTCATATTTTTCGTTACGGGCTACAAAATAACAAACCGTTTGTTTTAAGACTTAAATATATATATGGGGTTTCCTGAAAAATCATCATTCAGTTTCATAAAACATTATAATTGCTGACTTATGTCGTTTTATGTTCCATATTATTTATAGAACATAAAACAACAAACATCACGCCTATATTCCACGAAGGAGTAGGCAGAAGTGTGTGGAACATCCACATTTCGAAACTAATGTTGTATTTCGCGATGCCATCTATTCTATTCATTTTACTTACATAACATCACAATATTATTCCTCGCAGGGAGGGGTAAGCAGAAGTAAACCTCTATAATAGGATGCTACATATGTAGGTAGGTACTGTCTCGTATTTTTCGTCAAAATCAACGAGATCAAATACAATGATAGCCAATTAGTATAAACTGAAGCTTAAAACATAACATATCATCACGCCTGTAATCCTGTTAGGGTTAAAACACCCAGACTTTCGCAAATAGGTGTTTAATGATTGCCCACATATACGTGGTTTACTTCAGTTCACACCAGTAGGTAATATACATTAAACTTATAACATGCCATATCATTACGCCTGCAAGCAAGGTAGGTATTTATGATTCCCCGAATCATAAATACCTAACTTGCAAAAAGTCTGGGTGTCTTATACATCTCAACCCATCCGTTAGACAATTAGAGCAAGCATATACGTGACATATATAACATCGCACCAGTATTACCGGAGGGGTAGGCAAAACACTTCTAAGCTACAATTGATTATAGGTTTGCTTGCACTTTCCTCCACAATGGACGAGATCAAAGATATCCGATATAAGATTAAATATAGAAGATACTTCGGTACGACTTCCCATTGCCGTCCGTCGAATTGAGGGTGGGAAGAGAGTGAGGGGGAGTGGGAGGGAGGGATACTACCCCCCCTTAAAAGGAAAAGTTGCGGAGCCCCCCCTTTTTGAGTTTTTTTATTTTTTATTCTGAGGAAATTTCCCTCATTTTATGGATTAAAATTAATAATAAGTGTAAAAAAGGGGTTTCCCTCCTACGGAAGAGGGGAAACCCCTTCATCAACAAAAAAAAATAGGGGGACTGATTCAGAGGGATTTCTGTATTTCTTTTGAGACTGCAACTTCTCCGGCGCTGTGGGAAGAGCAGCCTCTACGCCTTTGCGTAACAAATCGCAGACAGACTCGTACCAGGTGGAGTCGGGGTCAATCAATTCGGTTCTAACCTAACCTATTTTATTTGTTATCTGCCCTAATAGGTACTGTTTTTACGTTTCGTTCCAAAAGCCGGCAAAAGACTGTAAACACTACACATTTTCATTTTAATAGCTCGTAATGAAAATAATGCTGTAATTTAAATATAAACTGTTAAATATATGTGTGCATGAAAGCTATTGAAATGAGTACAAAATATAATTATTTACATAAATTTATATAAAATAAAATGTTACCGAACGTATGAAAACTTAACCATAGGTAAAACGAAACGTTTAATGGTGAGAATTCTATATAATCTGTGGTAGGGATTTACATAAATATTGCAAAAATAATTGATTTTCAATATTTATTTTCTCAAAAAGTACGCGTCTCCGCATGTTGATACTTTGCGTGTGTGATTATAATAATATAACCTTTCTGTAAAAAAAATATCAACTCGACGGATGGCAATGGAAAACTAAGCCGATACTTCATATATAAGTAAAATGATATATTCAGGTTTCAAATTTAGAATTTTGAATATTCAAACTTGATTGTCTACTACAAAATATGAAAACCACATACTTTAAACAGTCGTCGTCATAGTAAAAAATGAACAGTAAGCTAAGACCTTCTTAAGTCTGTTGACTAAGTTTTGATATTGTGTTGTAGGTACACTATGTCTTCCTACACCTACGGGGTATACAAGCGTGAATATATTTTGTTATGGAAAATAAAATACAATAAAAAGTACCTTAAGTAAAAACCAATTCAATTTTTGCCTATTTTTCAGTAAAAACCAATTCAATTTTCACCTAGTTTTCAATAATCAAACATATTTTATACTACAGTAGTACCCATTACATTTCCTTATTCCTGAAAATCCCATACTTTTGTAATTATTATCAGTAAGCCAAGACCTTTTTAATGAGATATGTCTCAAGTCTGTTGACTAAGTTTCAATTTTGGGGACGCCAGTTCCCATCGTCCTTTATAATCATTTTAATCAGCATGCAACGCTCTTTCTGTAGGTATAACGTTGGTAGTTGTAAGTTTTGTACTTTTTGGGAAATCTAATCAGAGTTCCAAGGTAGCGGGTGGCCCGGTTTATTTGCTATCCAGTGTATATTTGACGTCGCTTGTCTCGCCAGATACTTTAGATGTCAGGTGTTCATTGTGCTGCCACTTGTATATGTCTTCCACAAAAATCTCATATATAATAAATTCAAATTCAAAATATTTTATTTCACATAAACCTACAAGGGCACTTATGAAACGTCAGAAGCTAGGTGCACGGTTCTAATTGGTCGTTTCCTATGGAGAAGAGCCGGCAAGAAACTCCACGGTTACTCTTTTAAAAGTAAATGGTATTTATAATGTTTTGAAATTACACTGTTAATAGGTATGAGAGGACAGTGTAGGCCTATCAGGAAGTACCAGGTATTTAGCAAGATAGAAAATGATCGACAGATTTACAGTCTGTTAAGCCTACAACGTTCTCACATTCACAAAATCTAAAAGAAAAGAGTATACAAAAGCAAAATCAAATAATAAAAATAAAAAGCTATTTAGACCAAATTACATGATTGCTACTACAGCTTTATGTAACAAATCTACTTTATTATAAAAAAATATAATATTTTAGGTATATAATGTTAATAACGAAGAGATTATGTCATGGTAGTATGTAAAAGAAAGGTAGTATATAAAATAAAATACATTATGATAAACTGACTGAAGCGCCGGGGCTTAACGTAAAACGACGTCAAACCACTTGGATGGACTTCACACAAATCCTACAACGCGCAAGGAAATTTTGCGCAAAATCCCGTGCAGTGAAAACCTCGTGAATGCAATAAATATTATTTCACAGGGGAACATAAAAACTTTCTTGAAAATGGCCTTAATTGACGTTCCCCAAGGTTAATTGTCATCAGTAGAAGACATTAGAAGCATGTTAGAGCTGTGTACGTTTGTTCGAAATATACGTACATAGTTTTCTACCCTTTTTCTTTTTTTTTTTTTTTTCTTTACGAGGTTTTCACTGCACAGCGACGATATACAGGATGGATTTTTGAGACGAGGCAGTAAGGGCAGGTACCTTAACCGTTGTAGCTACAGGAAACTTTTTTAGAAAACTGTCCTTGAGGGTGCACTAGTCGACTGGGGCCCGGATGCTGGAGGTCCCCGGTGCGGCAAGCTGACGCTCTGGCCGAAAGGCTTAGGGGGGCTTATGCGTATTCTGGGCTTGGACGACTCAGTGACGGAGGGACAGGTGGTGGCCGCTGTCGTTAGGACTGGGGGGTGCTCTGCCGAGCAGGTGAGGGCAGGCACCATCCGTCCTGACTACACGGGGATGCGAGCCGTTACGGTGAGTTGCCCTGTGTCGGCGGCCAAGAAAATAGCCAGGGAGGGCCACAGGCTATTGGTGGGTTTCCCCGCAGGTGAAACTGCTGGAACCCAGACCTCTGAGGTGTTTCCGCTGCCATGTGGGAGCTAAATGCACCCCGGAGGTGGACCGCAGCGGACACTGCTACCGCTGTGGTCAGGCCGGTCACAAGGCCGGCCTGACACGGTGACGGTGACGGCCTCGTGTGACGCTACGCCGCACTGCACTGTATGTGCGGCAGCTAGCAAGCCGGCCAATCACCGGATTGGGAGCAAGGCCTGCGCCCCACCCGCCAAAGCCAGAGGCAAGCCCTCCGCCACCGCCGTCACGGCCGCAACGGCCGCCACCGCCGCCGTTGCCGCCTCTACTACGATCGTTGTCGCCGCCGCAGCCGCCGTGGCAGGGCCCTCACAGAGGGCACGGGAGGTGGCTGACATGGAGTGCCAATAATGGCCCCATTACGCCTCCTCCATGCGAACATCAACCACTGCGCCGCAGCTCAGGATCTGTTGCTCCAGAGCATGGGGCAGTGGTCGATTAACATCGCCGTGGTCGCTGAGCCGTACTTTGTCCCGCCCAGGTATGACTGGGTGGAGGACCTGAGCGGCTCAGTGACTCTAATTTCGTCGGCCGCCGCCGGTACTCCGTCCCTCGAGGCTGTTAAGAGAGGACGGGGTTCGTTGTAGCACCGTTCTCCCCGAGCCGAACTCTTACCGAGTTCCACAACTCCTTTGCGGAGTTGAGAGTCGTCGTCGTCGGGTTCTGTTCCCTTCACGTGTTCCCCTTCCTCGGGGACTTCAATGCCAAGAATGTGGCTTGGGGTTCCCGGTATACGGACACACGGGGCAGGATGGTGGAGGACTGGGCTCTGGAGACAGGCCTGGTCGTCCTGAACCGGGGTTCTGTCCCCACGTGTGTGCGGATGCGGGGTGAATCAGTGGTGGACATCTCGTTAGCCAGCCCCGCTCAGTCGCCGCGTGTAATTGACTGGCGCGTCATGGAGGGGGTGGAGACCTATTCCGGTAACCGGTACATCCAGTTTGACGTCTCCGCCCAGACCTCAAGCGCGCCGCACTGTGGATCGAAAATCGCCTCTAGAAGACTTAGGGATTTAAATTTGTAAGTGCCGGATTTTTTGCCGGTTATCGCTTCTATTAGTTATTACTTTATTCAACAATGACACCCGAGTCAATTCTGCACAAAAACGAAGGAATTATTTTTTTGCAATAATGTTTTGCAATAAAAGCGCTAACATTTTGCTTTATAATTCAGGTTGTTCACAACTGTGTAACTGCTATAATAACATCTTAAAATGGAAAGTTTCATCACCAATTTAGACTTGTTTGTTTTTCTAAAAAGTGAGAGTACTTCATTTAATCATGAAGTATTGTTTGGTGCAGTTGTATCCCGCATAGGCGATTGCCTTTCTGCCGAAGATCGAGTAACTCTCAAATAATTTTGTCGGAAATTCACGCGAGCTGCTTTACAGAGGTGGCAAAAATCCAACCGATTCCTTGATCACTTCAGAAGACTGTACGGAAATTGGCTGCAGGCAAATATTGATTGGCCAAGTTGTGTGCAAACTTTAGTTAATCAAGAACCAACTGTTGATGAGATACCAAGAGCACACATACTCACTCAAGAACCGTCGTCATCATCTTCCGTTGGAACAATGACAAAGAGGTGCCGAAAACCATTCGAAGATTTGGGAAGTAAACAGAAAAAGAGAAGATCTGATGATCATACAGGCGAAAACTCCAGTGAATTGGCATATGCAGCTGCAGCGCGTTTAAAAGAAGAAGGGCATGAGGATATCCTCGTCCCTCTCCCCTCTGCGACGCCACCGCGCAATCACGTACTTGTATTTACCTCCGTGTTTTAAATTCAAAAACTAAGTAAAAAGTGCACAAATCAGTGAAAAAACTATATGCGTCCATATCCTTCAGTAAATGAGTGACAAATTAAGTGCAAAATGACAGTGAAAGTACGTCTCTAACTCAGTGTGTGAACAGTTTTATCATCACAACGAACTAAAAATGTTGAACGTGCTCGCTTTTGGACTTTGAACTCATTAGATACACAAAGGATTCACGTACACCTATCCTGACCACCAAAGCAACGCTCAGCAAAGCATACACGAATTTCAATTCTCAGTGTAATAGCACAGTTAGCGCAGTGGGTCAAGTCGTCGGTACAATCTACGAGCGCGTACCTAGTGGTCTCAAGATCGAACCCGACACTCTGCATTTCTTTTTGCCTTTTATAATTTAATTTTATATAGGTATTTTATTTTTTTTTCCTCCCAATTTTTTACTTACAAACTCTGCAACAACATGCAAAGAACTCCGACTAAAACCGGTTTGAGTCAGGGACAATCCCTTTCCGAGCCCGACATCCCGACTGCTACAGCCGAAAAAGCAGACGCTGTTAACATCACCGTACGACACAAACGACAGCGCACTGCCGACTCCCCAAGTAACGTTGAGTATACCGAAAGATCCGGAGCATTCTCCGCTTTTAAATTGGAATTGTTGGACATGCTAACAACTTGGAAGTCCGAACAGGAAAAGCTGCTCACGTCATGGAAAGATGAACAAGCTGCCATTTTATCCAAGCTGGTCAGGGAAGTTGCCGAACTCAAACAAAAATGTCTCTCGATTGAGAAATCAAACGCCGAAATCGACAACAGCATGTCTTTTATAAGCGAAAAATTTGAAAGCCTAAATTCTAAGGTTTCGTTACTGGAGAAGGAGAGAAACGAAGACCATATTAACCGCCTAAACAAGCAGGTACAAGATCTGAACTTCCTGTCTCGACAAGCTACTATCGAGCTGCGCAATATCCCAACTAAAGAAACAGAAACGCCTGCAGATCTCATTTCTGCAGTTTCAAGCGTTGGGAAGACTATTAACATGGAGGTACAGCAATCTGCTTTCCGGGATGTATATCGTATACCTGAAAAGGCAGGTTTATGCAGACCAATTGTTGCTGAATTTAGCTCTGTCAATAAGAGAAATGAATTCATTGCTAAAGTGAGGAAGTTTAATAAAGAACGCTCCGTCAATGACAAGCTAAACACACAAATAATCGGAATTGCCGGGGAAAAGAAACCGATTTACATCGACGAACACTTACCTCCCGCAACCAAAAAGCTGTTGTGACGCCCGCCAGTTTGCTAAGACAAGGAGCTACTCCTGTTGGTATTCCAACGGAAGAATTCTTTTGAAGAAGGACCCAGCAGACAAACCCGTTGAAATTAAATCCGAGAAATGCCTTAGCATCTTAGCAGTACCAGTGCCAGTTCCAGCCACAGTACGAGTTACACCATGACTATTTTCATTTTCATTTTCTCTAAAAGCTATTCGCGTTTATGCATGTTTTCGATGGTATCTTATAAGTCTGTTTAACTTCTATATTGTTAACTATTTCAATTATTTGTCAATGTACGTAACTCCTAAACTAAAAACACAACAAACACATCGTACACACATACACTGTTTCACTCAAGCTAGTATTTATGTTTACAATTACTTCATCAAGCTATATTACAGAATGATGATGTTGAATTTACGCTTTCATATCGTTACTCCTTCTCACAGACATCGTTCACACTCACTAAACGTTTACTTTTTTCATACATTTATTAATATGACATTTTTTGCCCAACCCATGCATGATGCACAAAGATATGCTTTAATCAAGCCTCATCTTACTGACGCCCATAACGTCATTTTGTATTTTTGTCTTTTCTGCCTACCGTTACTTAACCTTTATTATATCATTCGATAATTTAGAAGATATTCAAATCGATCTGGATAATATTTCAGTAGCTCACTCTGCCACCTGTATGATTGAAGATTGTAAACAGATTGCTAGCTTACACAAAAAATCTATTTCGCTGCTCTGTCAAAACATACGAAGTATAAATAAGAACTTTGGACAACCTGACAACACTCCTCGAAAGAAGTAGAACATGCTGGTATTTAATTATACTCACCGAATGTTGGCTATACAATTCCCCCCCCTATTCCCTCAATACATGAGTATACTTCCGCTGCCACTAACCGACATAGGTCGCAAAATGAGGGTGTAGTGATATTCTTCCGTTCCCATCTTAAGGCTTCTGTCTCTGAGCCCCTGGTCCAGGACGCTAACTGCTTATTGCTAAAACTAAATAATGATACCGTTGTAATTACTATTTACCGCTCGCCTGCTGTTCGGAATGTCACCGCGTTCTTGGATTCACTGAATGAACTCCTGAAATCTGTCTCCAACTATAAAAACATTATTTTAACCGGCGACATAAATATTAATATACATGAAACCAGCGATGATTCCCGCGCAACTGAGTATTTGACTATTTTAGCTTATCACGGCATGCTTCCGGCACACACCCTTCCTACACGACAGCGTAACTCTTGTCTGGACCACCTAATCCTAAAAACGCGGCATCCTGCTTTTTGCTTCGTCGCTGATACCTCGATTACCGATCATGACACAGTTCTGTTGTTTCTGGAGAACTATACCACATCCAATTATTCTCACCAAAAAACTAGAACTATTCGGGTACGACGATAAAACTAATTTGGACCTCCTCGAGACAGATTTTCGCCCCTTATATACCTCCCCAGATGTTAATGAAGCGACCGATTTCTTTATCTCTACTCTCAAACTAATAGTACTTCAAAATTCTACATTTAAAATGGTTTCCAACCGTAAAAGACTGAGCAAACCCTGGATGACCCCAGGGCTTCTTAGATGCTTACGGAACCGCGACAATTTGCATTTGAAATCTAAAAAAAATCCCGATAACGAAATTTTACTAATTACTTTTAAAAGGTACAGAAACTACTGTTCAATGATACTTAAAACTACTAAATATAACTATAATAAAGCTCAAATAAGTAATGCACAAAATAACAATAAAAAACTCTGGGAGGCTATAAAAACAGTTACTCACACTGCAAAAGTCAAGACACCCGCCGACGCCCTTCTGTCATCCTCCGATCCAGGGTACTCCGTAAATGAAGCGAACTCTTATTTTGCTAATATTGGACGTACCTTAGCTGAAAACATACCTGCCGGTGCAACGATACCTCCACAATCGGATGTTCTCCAAGCGTGCCATAATTCCCTTGTCCTTCTAGAAACAGATGAAGCCGAACTGGATCGTTTAATTATGAACCTAAGGAGCGACTGTGCGATAGGTTCCGATGATATATCTGGCGCTTTTCTTAAAAAATTCAAAAATATACTCATTCCCCACTTAACTTACATATGTAACCTTACCTTTAGTTCAGGCACTTTTCCAAATGCTTTCAAGCTGGCAGTAGTGCGCCCGATTCATAAGGGAGGGGACAGAGATCGTTTGAATAATTACAGACCTATCTCAATTTTACCTACACTATCAAAATTACTTGAGAGGCTAATGAACAACAGATTGGTGAAATACTTAAATCAAAATAACATACTCTCATCTTCTCAATATGGTTTTCGCTCCGGAATTTCCACTAACAATGCTGTATTAGACCTAACAAATACTATCGTCACCAAACTTGATGGAAAACAGAAGGTCATAGGCGTTTTCCTTGATTTAGCAAAAGCCTTCGATACTATTTCTGTCCCCACCCTCTTTGCCAAGCTTGAGAAAATTGGTATAAGAGGCACTCAACTATCCCTTTTCAGTAACTCACAGACAGACGACAATGTCTCAGGATAGGAGATTGGACCAGTGATGAACTCCCAATAACATACGGAGCTCCCCAGGGCAGCATTATCGGTCCCACGCTTTTTCTCATTTATATAAATGACCTTTGCCAGCTAAAGCTTCCCAATGCTTCCATCTTTACCTATGCCGATGATACTGCTCTAATATTCTCCGGGGATACGTGGGATCTGGTGTTCCAATATGCACAGTCTGGACTTGCCTTTGTCACCAGCTGGTTGGCACAGAACCTGCTCACCCTAAACGTTGATAAAACGAATTACCTCACCTTGTCGCTTACAGCCGCTGGAAAGCCTCCTTCCTCTTCTCTACCTTTAATCGCTCACTCGTGCATTTCAAAAGAAGCAGGCAAGATTCTAATCAAGATATCTTAAATATGCTTGTTGTTTCTTCGGATCCTTTCCTAAGTGCACAAAGGCCTAAATTAGATGCCAAGAGAAAGCAGAGCTTTTTAGCTGAAACTCTAGACTTAATTCAGTTTCAGGAAAGTGAGTTCGAGTTTTTAGATATATCCAATCTGGATTCTGACTCAGAATTGGAGTCCGACAACGAATCGAAAAAACGAAAATATTATTATTATTTTAAAATATTTATCTCGTTTTATATATTCTTAATATTTGGGTCAGTAAAATTCTTCATAATTAACAATGATCTTAATTTAGTCACTAAAAGGAACCGTTTCATATGTAAAAAAAAATAAAAATATTTTGACGATTTAAAAAAAAAAATCAGCAGCGATAACCGTTATATGACATATGTCAAAAAATCATAAATAATTAGTACTATAACCACCTGTGAGGATATTACGGTTTTCCTGGCTGTTTACGAGATAATTAACTTTTTCATACTAGCTTCATACAAATTTTTCGTAAAAAAAATATAATTCCTTCGTTTTTGTGCAGAATTAACTCGGGTGTAATTTTTGAATAAAGTAATAACTAATAAAAGTGATAACCGGCAAAAAATCCGGCACTGGCAAATTGAAATCCCTAAGTCTTCTAGAGGCGATTTTCGATCCACAGTGCGCCTGTCCGACAGGCCCCGAGTGGTCCGCGGTGGGCGCTGAAGCGGCTGGACCGGGAGCTTCTCCTGGAAGCCTCGATCGTGCAGGCCTGGGTATCATCACCGGACAGGACTGCTGACATCAACGACGAGGCGGAGTAGTTCCGGGAGGCCATGTCCAAAATATGTGACGTGGCAATGCCCCGGGTCCAGCCCGGACGTGCCTCGCGCCAGGTGTACTGGTGGTCGCAACAGCTGACGACGCTGCGCAATGCGTGCGTTGCCGCGCGACGCCGGTACACCAGGCACCGCAGGCTCCGTATTCGTCTTCCGGATACGGAAGCCATTCAGGCGGAGCTGTACGAGGGGTACAGAGCGACGAAGACCGCCCTCCAAGCGGAGATCCTGCGGGCCCAGGAAAGTGGCCCGCGAGGAAACGCTGGAGACTCTGAACAGGGACCTGTGGGGACGCCCATACAAGATGACTGACGCAGAGTCTCCGGCCGCAGCTTGTGGGGGACGTGGTGAGCGCTCTGTTCCCTTCGAGAGGGGAACATGCGTCCCCGCCCATGGCTCCGCCAACTGCGGTGCCCGATGCGGACCACAAAGCCGACGACGATGACGATACTCCGGAGGTGACTGAGGTAGAGATGAGAGTAGCGGTAAGTAAGCTGAATGCCAAAAATACCGCCCCAGGACCCGACGGCTTACCTGGTAAAGCCTGGGTCCTGGCCTTGGAGGCTCTCGGGCCTCGACTAAGGGGGCTCCTAAGCGCATGCTTGGAGAGGGGCTGATTCCCATTTCGCTGGAAGACAGGGAAACTGGTCCTCATCAAGAAGCCGGGGTGCCCTGCGGACTCCGTCCGCTTATCGGCCCATCGTGCTGCTCGACGAGGTGGGCAAGCTCTTTAAAAGAGTCATTGCAGACCGCCTCGTCTGGCGGCTGGTGCGGGTGGGGCCGGATTTGGCGGAGAGCCAGTTTGGTTTCCGCAGGGGGCGCTCTACGGTGGACGCCATCATGCGCGGGCGAGCCCTCACGACGGGGGATGCTGTGGCCCGGGGTGGGGTCGTCTTGGCGGTGTCTCTAGACATCGCCAATGCCTTCAATACCCTGCCCTGGAGTTGCATCAGGGAGGCACTCCGGTATCACCGGATGCTGACCTACCTCTGTCGTGTGGTCGAGGCCTATTTGACGGACAGGGCCGTCGTCTACCCCGGTCACCAGGGAGAACCGGCGAGAGATGTCGTGCGGTGTCCCACAGGGATCGGTCCTGGGGCCGCATCTGTTGGACATCGGATAACACTGGGTGCTGCGTGCCGACCTCCCTAGCGGCGTCAGCGTTGTTTGTTACGCTGACGACACGTTGGTCCTGGCGCAGGGGAGGTCGCACCAGGCGGCGGCCGAACAAGCGACACACGGGGTTGCGACAATCGAGGACAGAATCCGGCAATTGGGACTCGAAGTGGCCCTGCACAAGTCCGAGGCCATGTATTTCATGGTCCTCGGAACGCGCCATCGTCGGGTTCCCAAATAACGGTAGGAGGAGTTCACATCAGCGTCGAGTCGACGATGAAGTACCTAGGACTCGTCCTGGACAGCTGTTGGAACTTCGTGGAGCATTTCCGACGTTTGACTCCCAGACTGGAGTGGGCCAGGGCTGCTTTGAAGCGGCTCCTGCACAATCTAGGGGGTCCAAACGCCTCCTGCCGGAGGCTCTACGCGGGGGTCGTGCGGTCCATGGCCCTTTACGGGGCACCAGTGTGGGCGCGTTCATTGAGGTGGCGGCCAGCCCGCCGGTTGAACGCGTCCCAGAGGGTCATGGCCACCCGGTTGGTCCGGGGATACCGCACGGTCTCCGGTGAGGCAGCGAGCCTCCTTGCCGGATTACCGCCATGGGATCTGGAGGCAAAAGTCCTCGCGCACATTTGGGAGTGGCGCGAGGAGGCGAAACGTATTCTAAATATTTATTTATCTACTTTTATTTATTTATCTAGATTTTATTTATTTATCTAGTTTTTATTTATTATTTAGTGAAATAGACGATGATTTATATAGAAAACGAGCGCGTAAAATTTCATGAACAGACTTTTGGGCGTATAGATATTACGGAAAAAACTACTGGATGTATTTACTCAAAAATCTATCCCTGTACGGATTCTGTTTTGCCATTTTTTTACTACACAAGTTATTTATTTACGCCTAAAGACCTGTTAAGATTAGTGTTGAAATATCGAAGTTTCGACGCTCATAACTTCCAAACTAATATTTTTTTTCCAATTCTGCTTCCATACAGGGTCAGATAATGACAAGACAAATTGATATAATTTATAGTTTTATTTCTAGTTAGCCATATTTCTTATTCCCACGCAGCATATAATCAGCCTATAATGTGCCCACTGCTGGGACGCAGGCCTCCTCTCGGTGAGAGGGTGTGGCTGTAATCCACCACGCGGGCCCAGTGCGGGTTGGTAGATATCACATGGCTTCGAATTTTTGGTTCTAGGACACGCCGGTTTCCTCACGATATTTGCCAAATTAATCAAAACAGCGAAATACTTGACAGCTATTTGTGACGTTGCCCACTTTATAGCCCACAATATCGCACTCTCTCGAACTTTGAGTAATTGCTAGCTGCATTCACAGATTTTAGGAAACTGGTACAGTCAGCTAGAAAACGTAAATTCAAATGAAAAAAAAACCGGTGAAGTGCGTGTCGGACCACGCGCAATGAAGGGTTTCGTAGTTGGGATGATTTTATCCCAAGAACAAACTTATTATTGTAGTTGAAAAACAGGTTCTCCCACATATTTCAACTGCAAATGTAAGTTTGTACGCACAATATTGAGAGATTTACCAAGTGATTTTAAGACTATAGACTTCTTATAAGTTTTCCTGTAATCTGTGAGTAAAGAACCATTCCCTGCTTTTTTTTCAAATATTTTGCCTCTGAAGTTTCGGAGAAAACGGGGGTAGTGGTCAATTTTCATAAATTTTCTTAAATATCTTTAAAAGTATTTATTTTAAAATTATAAAAATATTTGAGACTCTCGCGACAAATCCTTTCATTTGATATGTCACACGGTATAGTTAGCAAACTTTTTTTTCTTTCTTTTTTGCTCCCAAAAGTGACCCCCATATTCAAAATTCATTTATTTACGTTACACGTCCGTGTTTGGGTTATAGAAATACATAATTATGTGTACCAAATTTCAACATAATCGGTTCATTAGATTCGGAGCAAATTGGCTGTGACAGACAGACAGATACATGAGTGATCCTATAAGGGTTCCGTTTTTATCCTTTTGGGGATAAAAACTGCCACTTGCTCACTTATATACTATGTATTTGCCAGAAATGTTAAAAGACTTGGAGAAAGCTCTCCGAAATAAAATTGGAACCCGATATTTCGTCGAGATTATGTGCTATCATTTTTAAACGTCTGTGAGAAAGTCGTACAGGTGATGCTCCCAAGAGTACTCTGTTTTCATTACCTGCAGGCACTAGATCGGCTACTAGATCAGTGCTAGAATTAACATCTCTGAAGTTTTTCAGTCAGAGATATAATTATCGAGTTGGTTTTCAACTCCGATCAGGTTATTCCTGTCGTACGCTTCCAGTCTTAAACCAAAAAAGAAGTCAACAAACATAAAATAACCTATAAATTATAAAATGTTCATATTAGGTCTTTACCTATGAAATTGCCGTTCTGCAGTACTGGCCATTTCAAATCAAAATAATTTTTGTTTGGCTAAGAATTCTAAGCGTCAAAACAATATTGGTCCATTTGCGTCAAATTGTCAAGATAAAAAAGCTTGACAAATGGGTGCCCCACGAACTCAATGATCGCCAGCGCGAAGTACGCGTCGAGACGTGCCTTGCACTGCTCAACAGACACACAAATGAAGGAATTTTGAACAGCATTGTTACCTGCGATGAAAAATGGATTCTGTTTGATAACCGCAAGCGCTCAGCAAGTTGGTTGGATCCTGGTTCAGCACCTAAACAATGCCCTAAACGAAAACTTACCCCTAGAAAAGTGATGGTCACTGTTTGGTGGTCTAGCGCCGGTGTGATTCATCACAGCTTCTTACCAAACGGGGTGAGCATTACTGCAGATGTGTACTGTGAAGAACTGAACACAATGATGGAGAAGCTGGCACATCTCCAACCAGCATTGGTCAATTGCTCGTCTCCGCTGCTCCTGCACGACAACGCGCGACCTCATACTGCACAGCAGACGGTCTCCAAGTTGCAAGAGCTGGGGTTGGAAGCTCTCCGTCATCCGCCCTACTCACCAGACCTTGCGCCTACAGACTACTACTTTTTCCAGAATTTGGATAACTTCTTGGCGGGAAAAAAATTCAATACCCGAGAGGCAGTACAAAATGCCTTTGAAGAATTTGTTGCCTCCCGTCCAGCTGATTTCTTTAAGAAGGGCATCAATAAACTGCCACTGCGTTGGCAAAGATGCATTGATTGCATGGGTGATTACTTCGATTAATACAAATAAAAAATACATGAAAAAAATTCGTTTAAATTTTTTCATACAAAACGGCAATTTCATAGGTGAAGACCTATTATTTTATTTAGTTTTCCACTGCAGCTGCTTTTTTTGCTTAACAGTGGTAGACGCTTCCCTTTTCCTTAGCTTATCTTTTAAGAGTGCTACACTCCAAGTTGCATACATATTTATGTAATTTTCGTTTAATTTGTGATCGGCAGAAAAGTAAACATAAACAAAACAATGGCGGCTTGTAGACGGTGAACAGTGCTGCCACCTATAGTTTTTAAGCCTATTGGGTAACTATCAAAAGCCACAGTAGTTCGCGAGGCAACTATGCAGCTGATGAACTCACCAGAAAGGAGTCGAGTATGGCACCAGTGACCTGACGAAGTGACGAGAACTGAAACATTGCGCCACTCCTCTTCGAGTACTTACGCACTCTGGTAAAGAAAAGCACCAGAGATCAACATCCCAACAAACTATGGTTTGACCAAGGAGAGGGCAGACAGGCCAAGAAGGCACTTTCCATGATTGACGGCCGCCTCACGAAATAGGCTCTCCGACTAATTAAACAGCTGCGTACAGTGACAGCAACCAGAACTGGCTAGAGCTCATCTAACAAACACCTCTCTGTCATAGGAGTCACCGTACAAGGCCTGCATGGAGGAAGACGTGACAACAGCTCATGTGCTTCTAAACTGCCCGGTGGTTGTCACATACAGGACAAAGTACTTCGGAGATTGTCAGTAACAGCAAGGTGTCGCTGGCCTTGCTTGAGGAGCTGGGGTGGATCGAATGATCGATTTTCCCATGATTTCGCAAAATACTTGGACGTGCGGGTTGCGGACAGCGGCCCGTATACTATATTATACTTATTTGGATGTAAAGATTGCGTAGATTTGTGGTGAGTCTTTTTACACACTATAATAGAGGATTAAATTGAAAGTTTAAGAATCTATTTATTCATTTCAGTATTTTAAAATTATTGTAAAATCTAAAGATAAGCAAAGATAGCAATTTTGGTGAAAATAAATGTCAAAGGGCTCTTAAGTATAGCCAGCAATGGGTGCGTGATTTCAGGCTAACAAGATGAGCAGAGTTCGGCTTAAAATGACGATATAAATACAACTACTTTGTATTCATATTTATGATTATGTCTTATCTGTATCTATTTTTACGTTTTTTACGTAGGTATCCGTCAAAAATTCAAAATATTATTATTTCATATAAACCTATAAGGGCACTTATGAAACGTCAGAAGTTAGGTGCACGGTTCCAATTGGTTGTTTCCTATGGAGAAGAGCCGGCAAGAATCTCCACGGTTACTCTTTTAAAAATAATGGGCTTTTACAATATTTTCAAATAACAGTGTTATTAGGTATGGGAGGACAATGTAGGTCTTTCAACAAGTACCAGGTACATAACAGAATAATGATGGTCAACAAATCTACAGTCCACTAGGCCTACAGCGTTCTCACATTCACAAAATTGAAAAGAATCTATATAAAGATAAATAAATTAATAAAAATAAAAACGTATTTTAAACGAAATGACGTGATTGCTATTACAGCTGTATCAAATCTGAATAATTATCATGTCCACAAAAGCCACTAATAAAGAGTTGAAATTAAATTTTAGGTATATAATGTCAAATAATAGGGTGATTATGTCAAGGAAGAATGTAAAAAAAAAAGTATACCTACATGGTAATTTTGGAGCAGTTTTAGATAGCGCGGATAGCCCTCTTTTGTAAAATGAAAACTGAATCTACTTCAGCTGCCGATCCCCCCAGCAGAACGCCATAAGACATAATACTGTGGAAATAAGCAAAGTAAACTAACCTAACTGTGGCTACATCAGTCAACTGCTTTATTTTTCTTACTGCATATGCAGCTGAACTTAATCTACCTGAAAGAGTTCTAATGTGGGTGCCCCATTGCAATTTTTAATCTAAAGTAATACCTAAAATATAGTTTCCGTTATTGCATCTAATTTTTTGACATCAAGTTTTAGATTTAGACCCACGTGAGGTACATTTGGTAATGAGAACCTAATACATTTAGTTTTGTTCGCATTAAGTAAAAGAATAAGAAGCTGCGAACCATTTCGAAAGAACAGCTAGATTATCGTTGACATGTAAGACATCTGTATCTTTTCTATCTATTTTAAAAATTAGAGAAGTGTCGTCAGCGAATAGAATTATATCCGATAAGTTAGCCATCATGTAGGGAAGGTCACTGTGTCATGTGGTAATGTAACCCTTGACTAATTAAAGAGAATTTGATCGTAAACGTATTCACTCAAGTGATTGAGCGCGCTATTTATTGTGAGTGCGGTTAGTTGAACGTTCCACAAGTAGGTCGGGACGCGAACTCCAACCGACGACTAAGGGCAACGACCACCACATGCCGCGCTCATGGAGCGGGCGTGTTCAGATAGCTCGACACTAATCAATCTGTCACCATCAGAAACTAGAATATAATGACTCACCTCTCCTATGTGCACACCCATCGTTTCAGTAAGTGGCAACCAAATATGTACCATGCAAGTAACTCAATCAGAATAAAGACCTCTGCCCAAGAGCATGTCAAGTGGCCTGGGATCGTCGCTAATATTATGCATGCCCTTTGGGACTCGGAGATCGCGGAGACGGCGTGTTTACAAAACGAATACGATCATGTGAACAGTAGAGCGGTACCCGAACCCGCGCTCGGCGTAATTATAAATATAATAGTGTTGCGGAGGCGAACTGGCGCGGCGCCAGGCGAGCGCGGCGCGGCATTCCTCTGTGGTCGCAGCAGCAGCTCGCAGCACGCTCTGGAGCGTACGCAGCGCGACCGCGCCGACACCGCGCCGCACGCCGTGCCTCCCTTCTTCAGTTTATTTACGTTGAGTCTATTTCCACGCTGAACGCAGCGCGTGCGCCACGTTGTGCGAACCCAACATTTTTGTATTCGGATCGAAATTTAATGTTTTTCCCATTTTAGTGATCTATTCAGAATCCTAAAATACTGCTACCAGACGTGGTATCAAACCATTCTCGTCTAAGTCGCGCGGCTCGGCGAAGTTATAGGTTAGTAACTAACCTTCTGAAGTATACGAGTGCTCTCAATCTGATTGTTTTACATCTTCGCCAAACGCGTATATAGGACCGTTTTCCAAATCCATATTATAACAAGTGTACAAGTGCCCAAGTGCCAACCAGTTAGTATTTTATTTCTCTTCCGGGTTTAATTTCGTTCCCTGAACTCGGTTGCGAGAGGCCGTCGAACAGTGAGAGCTAGCGTGGCGCTGCGCGAGCGTTTGTGAGTGTTGCGATGTTGATGTAAGTCGGTGTTATTGTGCAGACATGGCAGAAGCAGTGGAGACGGCGGGCGCACCCGAGGAGTTGTCGCGCGCGGGGCCCAGCTCCGACGCGCTGGCGGCCGAGGCGGACGAGCGGCGCCAGGACGAGCTGCGCAAGCGCAACCGTGACCCACCCATCGTCTTCACCGACATCGACGTGAGTACCGCGCGCGGACACGAGCCTCGAGCCTCGTTCTTTCTACAGCAATGCTCTTAATCAAAAGCCCGGGCACTTCAGCGCGTGTCGTTTGTTGTAACGGATTATGTTTGGCTGGAAGTTAATGTTGTTTACCAACGGGCGCTACTAAACACTTCTAGAACCGTTGCCCATACATCAGTAACGGCGCACGCCCTAGGCTTATAACGGAACATGTGAAACATGCAGCTCCGCCCAAGGTCGTGCATGAACGTTCTCGTAACACTTGCAGACGGCAGTTTTATTGAACGGAAAGCTTCTGTAAATACACTTGATTTTCATCCGATGACTCACATATGCTGTAAGCTGTAAATATAATATTCCATGTTTATATGCAATGCTTATTGCACCGTCGCCAGCTTTATTACAATCATGGAAAATTGATGAGCATAAAATGCTTCTAGAAGTTTCCAGCGTGTGAATAAGATGGTCAGTGACACATGGCTGAGCCGCGCACGTCGCACGCAGCGCGTGGGCGCCGGCTGTTGTCCATGTTTACGTTCCGCACTCATACATTGTCTCTGCCATAGGGAGCCAAATGACGAGCACTCCAACGCTTATGTCATGTTTACAATTTATTGCTCGCCTGTGTTATTAGGGGGTAATGATATCAGACGTAGGACCGTAATGCAACAAACTAATTCATCATATTTCAAAAGATGCCGGAACTGGCTGCATATGTCAGATTTACGTTACAAGCTACATTGTTGTTATTACGTTTTATAGGACCTCTTAGTTCTGAAATGAATTGAAATGAAATTGTTTATTCTGTAAATAGGATATTGCAATCGCTTTTACACGTCATACAAAAAAAATATATATAACTGGATGACTTCGGCATTTCCTATCTGACTACTCTGAGAACAATGACCGAAACAAACTCAGAGGTTGCAGTCTCTTTTAAAGTCCAGACATAATCTTGGTCAGGCCATATGCGGACCATGTAGATTAGTGTCTGAAATGGTCTTTTGAGGAAAGAACCACACAGATTTGAATGGACCTGTCCAGTCAGTGCAAGCATGTGTTAGTAACCGTGGAGCTCAACTCAGAACTTAATGAGCTCAACTCGACGAACAATACCAAAGAAAGGACATTTGGGTAGGCCGCATAAACTACTCAAACTGCGAGACCATCATTAAAACTAAATGAAAAAGAAAAAAATAATCAAAGAAGAAAACAAAAAAAAAATCGACATAGTCCTCACATTGACAAACAATATAATACTTTACAAAGTATTCATGTCATTTTGTATATAATTTTCAACAATGCCAATTTGTATATAAAACTGGTATATTTGAATGATTTTACATAATAGTTAAAATGTAAAAATTTATGGTTTTATAACAAAGCTTAGCAGAGCGAAAAGCTCAATCCCACGCTTTTTTATCTTCGAAATAATCTGAAATTTTATAGTACCCTTGTTTACTAAGTTTGGTTTTAAAACAGCTTTTAAATCGTTTAATGGGTAAGTTTCGAATGTCAATGGGAAGTTTGTTGTAAAAGCGTATACATTGACCCATGAACGAGTTGCCTACTTTGTGGAGACGTGTGCGATGTACAGCAAGTTTGTGTTTATTCCTGGTATTTAAACTATGAATATCGGAAATTTTCTTAAAATGTTTGTGTACATACAATAGGTTTTCAAAAATATATTGTGAGGCTACAGTCAGAATGCTTATTTCTCTGAATTTTTCTCGAAGGGAATCTCTTGGACCTAGGTTGTAAATGGCTCGAACAGCCCTTTTCTGTAGAACAAAGATAGTATTAATGTCCGCACAGGTTCCCCAGAGAAGAATCCCATAAGACATAAGACTATGAAAATAACTAAAATAAACAATTCTGGCTGTATCTACGTCAGTTATCTGTCTAATTTTTTTAACAGCATAGGCGGCCGACCTAAGCCTTCCTGACAATTTTTCTGTGTGGGCCCCATTGTAATTTATAGTCAATAGTGTTATTCCAAGAAAAACTGTAGACTCAACCGGGTCCAACTCTATTCAATTAACTTGAACATTGGTAGTTAGCTGCTTGGTATTCTGCATAGAGTACTAGTAGTATAATATTTAAGACGATGTTAACAGCTTGCATTTTGATGTTGTGACAGTTGTCTTAGGCCTTAAACTCAAAACATCGATACGAAGCTATTGGAAGCGATGCGAAGCGATTAGAAGCGATGGGAATTCAATACGCGTTCAAATGGGGTTCTTCTACAGTCGTGTTAACGCCGAGCACGCTTGTACATTGTAGCCATGTGTCTACGCGTTGCGGTTTTGAGCATCGGCACTTAGTCGGATCACATAACCGATCAATGCAAATAGAACATAACGTGCTGTTCTTGGCACAGGCCGTGCAGGAGTTTGAGAAGCTGGCCAAGGAGCTCGAGGGTGTGGAGCTGACGGCGGAGGAGCGGCAGAGCCTGGACGAGCTGCAGCAGTACCTGGTGCAGGGCGAGGGCAGCTGGGTGCTGGGCGACGACTTCCTCGCCTTCATAGGTACGAGGCGGGAACAGAGGGAGCGAGCGTGAGCGTAACAAGTAGTCCTCAACACTCAATCATTTATGCCGTTCCAAAATGTGTTCTAACTTAAAATGTTATATTTGAGATATGCAGGACTTTTTTGTTTTTTTAGGTGGGAAATTACCAAATAACTTCTCCCGCTCTGGGCGGAGCGGGAGGGCATGTCAGACTATTACTGACTAAAACCAACCCGTGTTCCTTCTGTTGCCTGTACGTTGCCCGGGGCCAAGGTATCCCTTTCGGATTTTCCCGGGATATGCAGGCCTAACACGACAATTACTCACTCTCGCGTGAGTAATTGTCGTCTATTTCAGTCACTTCTCGTTTTTTGACAGCGCTGCCATACAAAATAGTCGACTCGTTCTGTCAAACTGGATATTTTTTTGACAAACCCTAACATGGCACCTTAGTTATCTCGATATTTGACAATTCAATACGAGATAGTCTCCGATTCTTCAGTCATTTAGTCGTATTTATTCGTCCTCGATTTTTACGACGAGAAAAGTAGACAAAATTATGATTTTAAAAAAATGGGCTTTATAATGGGGGTGATAAGACACACCATTTTCGAGATATAAGCAAGAGAAAAATACAGTACCTACTGTTTTTGCATCGTCGAGGTGTTGATGTGAATTTTAGTTCATGACAATTAATTTTAATCCACACCTTTTTAATCGCGATTAAAAATAGTCAGATTTAGTTAGATAATCTAAATTTTAGGTGAAAAACGTCAAATTCAGAATAGCAAAATTACCAAAAAATGTACAAGTGCCATCTTAGTGCTGTCAAACTAGTTGTGTCACTTTAATCTATTTCAGAATGGGAAATCGTCGTTTGACAGGAATAAACTACATTTTGGTGATTTTAGTCTAGTTTAGAGGCATTTGTGAAACTAGAATCGGCACCAATGAATGAAAAGGAATCTCAAGCCGATGAAAATAATTTGTTTTAAATAATTTGCAACATCAGTCTCTCGTCGCGAGATATAGAAGTATCAAAGTGCCTTTTTCGAGTTTACTCGTCGTTTACGGTCATGTTAGGGATTAGAATGACGTCATAATCGTAAACAAATTTCGATAAAACGAGAAAAAGAGCGTTACCGCGCTTGTCATGTTAGCCCTAATGGAGTATGTCGGGCACAGAAAAATTAACCCGGTCAAAATCGACACAAAAAGGCAAATTTCGCAAACGCGCATGTAAATACGATTTTTTTATCAAACTCAAAGCATTTATTTCAAATAAACCAATTACAGGCACTTTTGAATTGTCAAGGGGTCGGTCAGTCAGAAATATGAAGCTAGTCGCCCATTCAAAAGCGTAGTAGGTACCTATGGAGAAGAACGGGCAAGAAACTCCACGGACACTCTTTTAAATCAAAATATGGTTACAAAATATTAGTTACATTATTCATGTTGAAGTTATACATATGAGAACGACGCAAAACATTAAAAGCGTCCGTTAGTAAAAAAAAAATGTAACTAAATAAAAATCACCGTGGCAGCTAAGAGATGAGCATTCCCTACTGACGGCGCCCGTTCACGTTAAGATGACGCATGGATTAGCACCATTTCATCAGCTCAACCATTTTGAAGGGAGCTAAATGATCCAACACACGCGCCACCGCCAGCGAGACATTAAAGTGAGCATGACAAACTCTCAGCCGCCAGGGCACATTCAAGTCAATGAAAGACATACCCAGTACTTAAATGGTAGCTTTAAAGTAGGTACATAGTACTCACACATGAGCTAAAAATTGAAGTTGCGCAGGCCGCCTGCTGGGCGAGCCGGCGCTGGGCGGCGGCGTGCGCGTGGCGGCGCTGCGCAGCCTGGCGGCGGCCGCGCTGCGCGACGACGTGGCGCTGCTGCTGCACCAGGACCGGCGCACGCACGCGCTGCTCAACTACGCCGCGCGCGTGGACGCGCTGCCGCCCGACGAGCAGCTGGCGCTGGCACTCTTCGTACGTATGCGGCGCGGGCGCTGAAGCGATACTGAATTTTAGCTATTTCTTTCAGGAGTATGTTCACTTTTACGCGCCTATCGGTCGTCCGTCTTACCGTAAAAACGAGCGCCGCATTTACAATTTTAGAGCTGATTCTAAATTCGCTTCAGTGATCGAATGCGACCGGAATAGAATAGAATACTCTTTATAACCGGACCTCCCCAGAGTCCTCTTTATAATAGAAGATTTTTTCTCCCAGCTTGCATATTGCAAGGTTACCTTTTACAGACAATCTCTATAGCACTGTCCGTGAGGACTTCGCATACCGGATTTATTAAAACGTGCTTTAAAAAATTTCAAGAGTACTTACCGATAACGCTCGAATTACGAAAACTGCTCCTAAGGCCGTATTGTCGGCCGCAGCGGGCGGCGGGCGGCAGCAACAGCGGTGCGTTCAAATGCATAGTTTTATGTAATGGAACTGCGAGCGAGGGCCGCTCCGTACCAAGCTATGCGTTTGAACGCGCCGCTGCCGCCGCCGCCCGGTTCCACCGAGAATACGGCCTTATACTCATGAAATAAAAACGTATTCGAGATCGAACTGTCAATCTGGAAAGCGACCGCCCGACCCTGTCCGAGTGTGTATTGTGTTCGCTTGTCCCGCAGCTGTGCAACCTGTTCGAGAACATCTCGTCGTCGGAGTGGCTGCTGTACATCAGCGAGTGGGAGCACAACGGACAGCCGCTGTCCAACATACGCGCCACCACTAAGGTACACCGCGCTCACTACATATGTCGGAACAGCCTTAAAGAAAGCTACAGTAGACTGTAAAAGTAAACATCTTCTAAATTGTAATTGCTTCTCTCCACTGCATTAGGGCAAACATATGCAAAGTTTGTGTATAATTGCAATACATTTGAATTCGCCATCGTCATTGGTTATTGTTTAGTTGATTGGTTAGTCAGTGGCAGTCAGTGGCAGTGATGGTGATAACCCATAACAATTGTGACGATTTCCATAGTGTCTGTATTGAGCAGTGACTGACTGAATAACCAATGACGGTAACGAATTTGAGTGTACAGTCAAACCTACAAAGGTATGCGCTTCTGTAATTTTCGTGTTTCCGAATTAGCATGACGAACGTTGTCACTCAAAAGATTCGTAAAGTTTTTTGGAATTGCATAGAGTTGGTAATCTATAATTTTGCAGCCATGGTAAAAATAAGCAAGTAATAAGGGTTGTTACAGCTCTACTCATCATCGCACGTTAGTATTTCCGAAGAAAGACGATAATAGGCTAGTTATCAGTAATAAAAATACCTTATGAATTTTGTACCGTGGTTGTGTAAAGAACAATGCTCATGGATGTATGGAATCCCGTACCAAGTTACATCAAAATCAAACTTTGTTTTTTTTGTAGACTACATTTCACTCGTACAAAAGTTTATTTTTTGGTAAACAAACGCGGGTTATTTTATAAAATCGAAAATAACCTAAAAAACTAAGTAGTGTGTAAGTTTTGCTGTGGAAGAATAGAGTCTGATAGACCAGGGCGATTGGTGTCATGCTGATCACGACGTTGCACGTCTGTTGTAACTGACCTCTAGCAAGCAGCACATACTCTTTTAACAAAGTAACATGTAATAAATTAATAAAGATATATGTATACCTACATATTACATGTAATTCATAACATTTTGCAATAAGTTACAGATTTGATAGAATAAGTACATGATAATGATCAGGTAATAGTGTCAAATAGATAATAATATCTAATAGCTATAACATTCTTTATTTGTGAATCGTTTACTAATGGGAACACAATATTATAAACACATCTAACAGTAATATTATTACTAATAAAATAAAAAATAAAAATAAATAAAAAGTATATTCAGGTAAAAAGGTAAAAAACTAAATACAAATTTGCTAAAATCTACGAAAAATTCAATTATGTACTAATAGAAGACTGCAGAAACCAACAGTAACGAGAAGATGCAACATAAACAAAAATATGTACCAGGTGCAGCGGAACGTGTCTAACTAAAATGTTTCTCTCTTGTTTACATTGTCTTACAGGATATGTTCTATTTTGACGTAGAATAGCACTGCCACAAAATCATACTCTTCTAATACCAAATTGCAACGTAAACAAAAAAAAAACTATATGCAGAGATTCTTATTGTTCAAGGCGCTCTCTAGACTCTGCGAGCACTTCTTTCAGTCTGACTGGTCACACTTATGATAATGTTTTAGTGGTAGTGTGATCACGGTAGCGTCCAATGATATAATACGTTACCCGCGCTCAGGGCTGGCAATATAAAATATAAAATCCAAAAACCGACCGCCGTCCTTCCGTCCTCGCCGCCGACGAAAAGACGAGTCTGACTCACGCACCCAGTGTCGCGGCTAAACGTCGCTAATATTATTACGCTGTTTTTTAGAGCAATAATGTTCGTGTATGACGCGTCTATATAAAATACGTAATTGATAGCGTAGATCAAAATATACCTAGGTTTTAGATTATTTTCGATTTTATAAAATAACTCCGAAACTCGGGGTTTTGTTTACAAAAAGGACTTTTGTAGGAGTGTTAATATAGTCTAGTATAAATATAGTCTATAAAAACAAAGTTTGATTTTAATGCAGCATGGTACGGGATTCCATACATCCATGAGCATTGTCCTTTTAGTCTTTATTCGCGAGACATTTTGTTACCACTTTTGGTCATTCTCCTTTAGTAAATGATTTTAGATTAACTAATATTTATGGGAAATAATTGCGTAAAAATAAAGGCATTGATCACGTGACATTTACACACTACATCCACACGACAGTTTCAAATTGGAAATAAAATATGGACTTTATGCGTCAGACATATAAATTATTTTGCATTACCAATGCGTACGGAAGGTATGGTCTTGAAAGGAACAACATTGGTTGGTATGTGTCCCTCTCGCACAATGTGCCAGTATTCATTATTAATCTATTAAATTAGAAGTATTCAGTCATAATTTATGTAGGTAAATAAAAACATAGGAAATTGAAGTTGTCTACCCACGACGGTCGGTGTAAACATTAACAGAAATCATTACTTGTCTGCATTGAATATCATTTTTTCCATATGTAAAAAACGTGAATTAACTGCCGAATATTATAATATTCCGACAGTGATAAATAATAATAAAAAAAATTTTAGAATCAAAATTGATAAAATGCAATATGAATCTTAGATAAAGTGAATGAAGGTATCACAATGAAGTTTGTGTGCGGTGTTGTCTACACCGTAAACAATCTCACAGGTTTGACTGAATGGAACTAATGAAGTCACTCGAGCCGTCACGACTGAATGTCCCGTTTTGACAATAAGACTAAATTGCTTTATAAAAATGTAAATTTAGTTTTATTTAGGTCACCTTTTTTGCTGAAATATTCATATCTTGAAAAAAATTTACCACAAGGACCATTATTAATCGGTTTCTCCAAAACGATCAACTAACCTGTTGCCGAAGCGCACACTTTTTCTAGATAATCTGTATTGCGTTAAAAATACTTCGTAAGTCTAAGCAAATGCAATGGAGAGGCGAAATTATAAATTAGATGATCTAAAGGTGATTAAATGCCTAAATATCTGAAAAATCTTAGGTAGTAGTAACGTTGAAACAGGTATCTTTTATCGATTTGAACTCATTGTATAAAGTAAACAGCCGTTCTGTTCTGTAACAATCTCACGTGCAAACGGAATGCTAGGAAGTGACAGTATTGACAGCCGAGTTGTGTGTCGCTGTGCGCCGCAGGTGTGCGTGCACAGCTGCCTGAGCGCCGACCTGGCGCTGCGCGACGTGGGCACGGCGCTCATGCACAACATCGCCACCAAGGAGGTAAAGACCGTGGTCTGTATCTGCTTTACTTGTTCTTTCTACTGACTAATATATATATAAGTTTCTTCCAAAAATATCTGGTGAAAGTTTAAACAAACCCTGTTCAGGTTAAATTCTTACACAATCACAGGGAATTACTAACACATTCATCTGTATTTTATTTAAAGGTTTCATCTTTATATCTCACCACTTTTTCCAACAAATTATTGCTTGAAAAAAATCATAGGCGAAAATTGAGGTTATAAAACTAACCTCCACTGTCAAATGGAAAACATCCTGAAGATCGTCACATCGGGTGAACATTACGTCGTGAACGTGTGACTACTTGACCAGTCGAGGGTATGTATGGTATGTTCCAAAATTATCTGATGAAAATATAAACAATAGGATCGGAAACGTACCTGTGGACGCCAATTTGTAACGCCACTTAAGGTTTGGTTTCCTAAGAAAGCGGTGAACGGTTAAACCAAAACGGCTGTCCAAATACAGAGCGTTCTTACACCTGACATACCCTCCCTACATATCTACCCTCGACTGGTCAAGTAGTCACACGATCACGACGTGTTCACCCGATGTGACGATCTTCACGTTACTACCTGAAGATTTATACTATAAATATTTAGAGACTGAACTTCATATTGCGTGGTTTACATATGACACACTTAAGTATAATAAACAGGTTGACTGGTTAAGCGATGGATAAAAATGTTCTAATTACTCAATAAATACATAATTATGAGAAAAATATTTCTTGCATTTGATGGTAAATGATTATGCCCTTGAGCATGTCCCTCGTTAAACCAGCCTTTCTGTATATTGTAGGAGTTCTATGCCTGTATCTTCAAATTACTTCAAGTACAGTTCATATTGTCAAATGCCACCATTCAATGATTTTGCTTGATTGCCGAAAAAACTGAAGACTGACTTCCAAAACTTCCTTCTTCAACAAATTATAGGAATTCTGAAATTAAATAAATCAGGTACGTTTTTAGAACACGGGCGGTATGCGCAGCGTTCGATACAGTATGACTAGCAAATACTGTGATAGCGACGCACTTATGTGGCGTCAGAACCGGTGTCGCATCTGTTTTGTCGAAAACTACACTGAACATCTAGCCACAGAATACATGTCAGTCGAGTATTATATTTCACCAGAGTCCAAAAGCCTTGTAACTGTCAATACTGTTTCGCCACCCGCGACCAAAAATGATGCGGAGGACATCACGACTGTTGTCTAGTTGTCACGGTGGACTTTATTTATTAATAAAGGTTTACCAACAGCTTCTGTATACAATATATCATAAGTACCTATAGGTAACAATTAGCCTTAAACTTACACACTCGCCAATTACAATGGACTAATAGTAGCATTACACGTTTTTACTTAACAAAGTCCATTAAATACAGGGTGTACGGAACACTGACGCGCCACTGTTACCATAAGCTGTTCACCAGCGCTGCAATTTTTTTTCGTTTATTTAAAAGAAAAGCTGTTCCATACATTTTAACCGTGTAGGTATTTTTGTATGAAACTACAGATTTTTTATAACCGAAGTTACCTTTCTAATCTGGGGGTGTCGCTAGAATCACGTGCTGAATTCATGGTAACAGTTTGTCCGTCGATTTCCCTAACATCGTGTATATAGATAGAATAATCTTTATTATGTACACCATATCAAAAACAAACATTAAACGCTTAAATTTTACATAGGGTGACACAATGGTCTTGAATTCAATGGTTTTAAAGACAACCTGTTCGTTGGATTCACATATGCAATAAATAGTAAATACATACATGAGACATACTTATCTATGTAAATATATATAGAATAATAAAATAACGTTAAAATGTGATGTCCCAAGCAAGTCCATAAGCTATGCTATTGCGAAGGCGAAGCTCTTACTTGGCGAGCTGTGCTTGCGAAGGCTGCCCCAGCCCAGTGGCTGTCTCACCACTGATGACTCGCTAATGAAATGCGTTCTATTCAGTTTTGGGTAAATACGACCGTTGAACATTTATTACTTAAGTTTTAGAGAAATAGATTCGCGCTACCGAGGCGGGTTAAGCCTAATATTAGAAAGATGAGACGCAAATATTTATAAATTTTCAACATGTGCTAAGGTTATTTAATAATGTATGTGCATACTAAGTTAGTTAATCTGCAATTTTAATAATATATTTAAAATATTCACATTCTTATTTTAATTAAGTTAGTTTTATAATTGATATCAATTTCGCGACATTTTTTGTGACGTAAGACACACAAAAACTTATCAGTCACGTCGTGAGTTTAGTGGCAGTGATATAAGGGCTCAACTACAACGACCCAGACACACACATGATATTGAACAACTTTCCATGTGTACCCATAATAGTGAACGAAGACGCAAACGGATCCTTGGAATTTATAATAAACGAAGCTTTGCCAACATACAAAATATGTTTTGGAGGTTTTTGATATAAAGGGATACGATGTTTTTACAAATTGAACAATTAAAATGACAACGTTATAATGATTGTTATTATTCAGACATTGAATTTAAACTCTAGCTCTTCATTAAGGACTTAGAAAATTGTCAAAGAAGATATCTTTAAAAAGGCAGACCAACAAACAATGATTGCAGCACACATCATAAGATTCGGGGCGTGAATTTAGTTTCTTAGACATAAATATACATTTTCCTTGAAGTCATATTTATTATTTAACAGTTTTAATAGATAACATGTAGTTTCGATGAGGAAATCGAATGTGTTCGAAAATTGCTGAACCTATTTATTTCCTCACCAGTATTATAACGTAATAAAACCGTAGATCCCACTTCCAATAAATAGTAGATAGAACGGATAAACAATTTTTCTTTTTTTCTTTACTTGTTCATACAATGTCCACTTTTCATCACTTTGGTGATTGGAAGTTTTGCTAAAAATAACTACATTCCAAATTTAAAACACTTTTAGTCCCTAGGGATTAAAGAGCTATTTTTAACGAAGAATAAACTAGCTCTTTTTGAATTGATGTGATAAAAACCATTCCCCCGCTATGAAGCTTATTTTATTCACTGAAAACAGTGAATAAAAAGCACTTTTAATCACAATTTTGGTGTTTGAATTTAGAACACACCAATATATTCGACCTCCATCTCAATGCTATACAACCTCCTTGCGAAAAAATACTCGACATACAAACTTCTTGTGCAAATAACTCCTCGAGATTTGATTGGTCGACATTTTCGTTTAGCATTAGAATAAAAACTGTTTTGTGTTCTTTGCTGTCATTAGTAAATTGGCGTTATTTTGAATAATGTAAAGTTTTACTCACACAGATTGTTCCAATTTTAATGTGCATTTTAATTAATTTAACCTTCCTTTTTTCTTCACTAAATGTCTATTTTCGCTTAAATCTTTCTTTTTCTCGTAGTCATGGTATAAAGTATAGTATGCAACTCTTAAATAAAACGGATTTATACCGAGGGCCATGTATCACTCGCGTCGCTCAAGATTCAAACACCTGAATCACTCCCTTTTTTTGTGTGTGGGAAATTATCAAATAACTTCTCCCGCTCTGGGTGGAGCGGGAGGGCGTGTCAGACTCTTACTGACTAAAACCCACCCGTGTTCCTTCAGTTGCCTGTACGTTACCAGGGGCCACGGTATCCCTTTCAGACTTTCCCGCAACCCCGGCAGGCATCGGTCCTATTGAACCTTCCGTTGTGCTAACATTATGAGGCGCGCGTGGAACACAACGCGCCGTCGACCCGGGCATGGTCTTTATCGGACAGCGAGCTACCCATTGCTCACCGTCCGCAAGCCGGCGCGCTACGGTAGCCAGGAATCGGCTCTTGATTCCCGACGGCCAGGGCGTCTCTTGCGGCGGCTAGGGGCATGAGGGCGCGAAATTTCCCTCTCCCTCACGGGTTCCACCGATCGCCTCCACGAGGACACGGCGATACTCTGCCCAAGCCGGGCAGACCTCCACCGTAGGCTCCACCGTGTCCTCCGGGCGATCCACGCAGTGATGACACCCGGGCGTTTCCTCCCGCCTGATACGGAACAGGAACCTCCCGAAACAACCGTGTCCGGTGAGGACCTGCGTCAGGCGGATGTATCACTCCCTACGGCCTTCACTTGCTCGTGATTCATCTATGGCCCTCGCTTTAAATCCGTCCTTTATTCACTAATTGCATAATATACTATTTGCCCCGAGAAAGGTTGATACCATTCCTTTTTGTACTAAACTTGTGAACTTTATTTTTTTATACACTAGTGACCGGCCCCTGCTTCGCACGGGTGCAATCTACCGATGTGACGATATTCCAGTTTATGTATAAACATTCCGGTTCTTTTATAATTCGATTTTGAAAAGCCATTGTTTAGTTTAGAAGAACTAAGCGGTCACACAGACAAACACGAAAGGCGACTTTGTTTTATACTATTTATAATAGAGAGATATAAAAAAAAAAAAAAAAAAAAAAAAAAAAAAAAATGTATTCAAGTATAAAGTAAAAACATGATTTAGATTAATTACATTCGAGTAATATTTAATTCTAACTGTAATTAAGACCTGCCTGATATAGGTTTGTGAAAACCTGTGTTTCAGGCCATCAATTTACATCAAACATTTAAAAAGAAGACAACAATAAGTTTATTAGAAGCTAAATTATGAAGAAAATATAATATTTTCAATGACTTATAGAGTAACTATTTGGGTATATTATTTTAAAACTAGATTATGTAAGATATATTATATTTAAATAAATTAACGAATAATATTAAAGTATATAAAGTGGACACTATTATTAATTATATTAGAGTAGATAGATAGAAAATTTTATTTTAAAATTTCTAGTAGTTTTTCCGTGTCAGCATAATTGAGTTTTGCTAAATATTCCTGTACTAGTAGGTTACACCTATTATAACTTAAACTATAAATCTTTAGCACTCTGTTTAACTGGTTATACAAGTAGGGCCCTAAAAATAAATAAAATCGATTAGCAAAAGCATGTTTAGTCTGAGAGTTAGCACAAACCAGATCTTTTCTTCTCCTATCTGAAGGCACTGGGTTAAAATAAAGTTCAGTGTGTTGGAATAAAACTACATTCAAAACAAATAATTGACGTACTGTTAGCACCTTACATGCCATATAAAGCTGATGAGTAGGAAATCTAAATGGACGAAAAGTAGCAACCTTTAAAACTGCTCTTTGGGCACGTTCTAGGTGCAGTAAAATAGATTTTGCGGCACCACCCCAGGACGTTATGCAGTAGGTAATAATAGATTGACACAAAGCCAAATAAACCTGTCTAATTAAATTAAAGTTGGCAATGTTACGTAAATTTTTAAAAATGTATATTAGTTTACGCACTCTGGTGCATAATAAATCAATGTGTTTGCGGAAATTCAGGTTTGTATCAATCGTGACGCCTAGACATTTGATATGATCGGTTTTAGTTAAAGTGGGACAAGTGCATGCAATGTCAGCATAATGAAAATTACAATTGTTATGCGCTTGAATGTTTAGATTAGTAAGCGTTGGATTAGTGTTTCTCATTGCAAATAATAGGTACTTGGTTTTATCTGTATTTAATGTTAAGAGATTTTTATGAAACCAATTAGACACAGTATTAAAACCATTTTGTGCTAGTTCATAGACCTCGGCCTTTGATTTAGCTGCGAACAGTAGAGCTGTGTCATCAGCATATGACATAATTACACCCTTTTGGAGTGTCAGATTGCATAGGTCATTTAAATAGATTAAAAACAAAGTAGGACCCAAAATACTGCCTTGTGGGATTCCATAACAGCTATTCTTAAGTTCAGAACTCATGCATTGACCTATTTTTACACTTTGATGGCGGTCGCTAAGGTAATCAGATAATAGTTGTAACTGTACTCCCCGTATTCCCAGCAATTCCAGCTTATGCAAAAGCAAAGTACAAGAAATTGTGTCAAAAGCCTTGGCAAGGTCTAAAAATATCCCTATGGTGTGCATGCCGTTATCCAGGTTTGTGTTTATAAAATTTGTCAGATGGTGAACAGCTTGGCTTGTTGATCTTTTAGGCCTAAAACCAAATTGATGATCAGAGAGTAATTTATTACTTTCAAGATAATTTACTAATCTACTGTTTATAATTTTTTCCAAAATCTTTGAGAGGCCTGTTAAAACTGAAATTGGCCTGTAGTTATTTACACAATTTTTGTTTCCTGCTTTAAAGACAGGAGTGACTACGGCTTTTTTGAGCAATTTAGGAAATATTCCTTTTGTTAAACATAACTGAAAAATGTGAGTCAAGGGTGGGGCAATGACGTATTTAAATCTTTTGAGTATGCTATTAGGTATACCGTCACATCCTACGGCACAAATTTCCTTTAAGCCATCTATTAAATTTACTACCTCATTAACATCTGTATCTAATAACACAAAAGAGTTTCGTGTTGCATATGTCTCAGTTTGGCTTTGAATGGAAAAACATCTATTAGATAATATGGTTTTTTCTGCTAAGTTTTTTCCTACGTTAATGAAGAAGTTGTTAGCTTTATTTACTGCCTCGGTAGGGCTTAGTTCAGAAAACAAAAGATCGAGCGCAGGTTCGGAATTTTTTGACCTAAAAGTGTTAGTTTTTATGAATTTCCATATAAGTTTACTATTTTTACCTGCTTTCTGTAGTTGACTTTGATCATATTGGTTTTTTAGCTTTTTCAAAAGATTATTACAGAAATTCCTATATCGTTTGTAAGTAATTAATAGTAGTTCATTAGCCGGGGTATTTTTCGATTTTTGGTGCAGTTTATTTCTATGTCTGATACAGCGAACAAGTCCGGGCGTAATCCATGGTTTAATATTACTATACTTTCTAGGTATTACTTTAGTAAATGTATTTTTCCTTATCGTAGATTGTAACAAATCGACAAAATATTGTAGAGAAACATTTGGATCAAGTGAATTGTAAACGGGGTCAAAATTAATACCGCAAAAGTCAGTTTCAAGACTCGTCATATTGAGTTTAGTATAGCTGCGCATGCAGTTATTTCTAGGTGAAGATATTTGTAATGTTAGTAAAACAGCTTGATGATCGGTTAGTGACGAATTAGTAACCAATGTTATGGATGGATTTTTCGATTTTATGAGGATATGGTCTAGACAAGAGCCGCTCTGGTGGGTTGGGTGATAATGAGCTGGTAATAATCCATGAAATGAGCAAATATTGAGATAATTATGTGAATGAGTATCGATCTTGTCGGCAGCAATGTTTATGTTGATATCACCTACCAGTACGATATTTTTAAACGAAGATAATTTTCCTAAGTTACTGTTAAGCGAATCCAAGAACCCATCAATACTTTGGGATGGAGGCCTATAAATAGCCATAATTACTGTATCAGGAATAATTTTAATAACTAAGCAGTTGCAGTCTAGAAAATGGGGTTCATCTACTAATGTTCTTAAATTATTTTTAAATATAAACCACTATGCCATCATTCTGGTTGAATGTTCTATCGCTCTTGTGAAGATTAAAGCCATCGAGAGATGGTATATTATCCGTTTGTTTGGATAACCAACATTCTGTTAGAACGATAATATCGCAGCCAATATCAAGATTTTGTAACAAAACTTGGAAACCGTTAAAATTTCGGGTTATACTGCGTATATTTTGTGTAAGGAGAGTCAATGTTTTATCCCCAGCATAGACTATGTTTTTGCACTCCTCAACATTACAGATTTTAGCTTCAGACACGGAAAACCCATCTAGATCACAGATAAGCTGATTGGCCATAAAAAATATGATATGTAGAAGTTAACCTACTATCTATGTGCTTAATTAACTAGGTAGTTGGCGGCGCTCCTAGGCGCCTTCATAATCAATTGAATTTATATAATTGTCTTCTGCATATTTACGTGCTGGGCAATTGACATCACCAGTTGGATGATCATTCTTCCTCTTAAACCGTTTGCAGGTCGCACATTGAGGCGGGGAACTATTATTTTTGCATTCCTTGAAAGAATGTCCTGTTTCGCCACAAAGGTTGCAAGTAGGGCTCGTTTCTCTGCAAAATTTGGCTGCGTGTCCGAACTGCTGGCAGTTAAAACACCTGGTCACAATAGTGAAATCTCTCACTGGACATGACGTCCAATTTATAAAAATTCGGCCTTGGTCCAACATAATTTTCCTGATATTAGCAGGAACTTCCAATATATAATTACAAGTAGGACGATCTTTCTTTCCTGACTTATGGCTCAATTTTATACTTTCTAAAAAGGACTCACGAGTAATGTTCGGCAATTTATCTGTCAAGTTTTGGACGTAAATGCAATCAAATACCTCTTTTTCAGTCAGGGCTACGGGGACACCAATGATAGCAATCCTAGGACGGCGTTTGGATGGTTCTTCAACTGTAAGGCCTGAGGAAACTAGCTTCTGTGAGCTTTTTAATTTATTTATGTCGTCTTTGTTATCCGTCCTAATGATGACACCTCCGTTTCTAATTTTCCTTAGACCGCGAACATGGAGTTTTAATTCCTCAGGCGAGATAATTTTTTGTACCAATGACTTGGTGTCGTCACTGGTTTTGGTTTTATCGCTGGGATATATAGCGACCGAACTGAGATTTGCTGGGCGAATAAATTTATCAGAGCTTGTCTTCACCATGTTAGCGTAGGAAGTACTCTCTGGTTTGGTTCGGCTCATCTTCGTTTCCACGACTTCTTTGAACTGGCAGAGGGATTCCGCAACATTCTGCTGCACTTGAAGGTGCTGGATGGTTGTGTGCGCCTGGATGGATTTCTGCTTCAGGGATTGATACAGCACGGCCATCTGAGACGTCCCATGGTTGACTTTCCGACAGAGATTGGTGACACGGAGTTTTTGGTCGGAATTCATTTTACCCTCCGCCACAATCGAGCAAATTTCGCTCAAAATTGTGTCGATGGACCCAAGCCATCTCTGAATCTCCGACGTAGAGACGACTTCAGTCGGTAATTCAGTCTCCGTGGCTACTGGCGGCGCAGGTTCTCTTGTCTGGTTTTGATCGGCAGGTGATGGCGTTGGTGGGGGACTTCGTCGTACCAACTGGCTGCGGCCGAAGGGGCTATCTCCAGGGTTAGACATGCTGCTAACACCGAAAACGCTTACAGCCTTATTTATAAAAATCTCGCTAATCACTGCTTAGCCACTGTTTAGCTAAGCAAATGGTTAGCTCTTAATCAATGCTTAACTTTTCTTTATTTATAAACGCTAGTTAGCAAGTGATTAGTTGCGAAACGAAATAGAGGTGAAATTATGCGTTCGGCACAGATTATAACCAAAATAGTCTACTAAAAAACAGAATTTTAAGAATAAAGTTGTCAAAACCACGATTTCTGTATCTGTCGTGACTTTGACAGACATAAGTCAAACATTTCATCGGAAAATATAAAATAGAATATTTATTTCATTGTTTTTGCGATGATAGCAATGAAAATAATAAGCTCCAATAATTGGAGTAAACAGGAAAAGGTATTTATCTCTGAATTTATATCTACTTACTAATAATATAAACTGACCAAGTGAATGTTAAAGCAGAAGTAACAATGTTATTACTTATGTATTTTCATGTCCTTTTTGCTTCTTAACACGAATATTTATACTATTTTAGAAATGTATGTAACTACTTGTGTCTGTTTTAATAATTCCTATTGCTTTTGCATCAGGTTTTCAGTATCTTTTAATAACAATTACTATACTTGTTTACAGCAACTTTGACTGCTGCTATGAGCCACTAAATATTATTCAACCTCGCAAAGATGAGGGAGGAGACCATGCTACGTGAAAACGATGAGGAATGCGAGTGGCATGACAAAACAATGGCACCATCTCTTTGGAGAAAGAATATTGGAAATAAAAAATAATGAATTTATAACAAAAATTTAGCTTTATTATGTATCAAAATAAATTGTTTTCTATAAAATGTCTCTTGTTATTTGTGTAACTGCCACAACGTGGCTTTTCTTATTTCTGGGCCTTAAAGCTAGCGCCATAAGATGAGGGGCACATGGGAAAACACATTGGATAATCATTATCTCCGATGAGCTCCCTCACGAACTCATTCTCTTCAAACCACCTGAGCACCTACTGAGCCTCCTTCTGATTGAACTTTCCCTATAAATCCTTGTATAATGTGTACTTCGAAAGAGGAATATTATCAACATAACATAACATCACGCCTTTATTTCCCCGAAGGGTTAGGCAGAGGTGTACCTATAGTACACCCACATTTCGCCAGTTATGTTTAAGTCCCATGTAATACCCGGCGAACCTATTGCCATCAATAGGGTACAAATCCAGACCCCGGGCTGCTACTGAGAAATTCCACACTGAATAAACCCGGGACCTCATGCTCAGCAGTAGCACTTGCGACCACTAGACCAACGAGGCAGTCAGAATATTATCTAGTAGGTATCTAATCATCATCGTAAGGGATATAAATGAGCTTTGTAGGTTTTCCTCCGTGTACTTCGCGTCGGTGTTTCAAAATTATTTAATTCTTCTAAGTCGTTCTGAAATCCCGTAAAAGATTGTCGAAATCCATATTTACTATCTCGATAAATAATATCGGCACATCTCGATAATAGGAACTAAATTACCTCGAAGCACACATAATTCGCATTGAATCGACCAGCTGATTGAAATAAAATCCGCCATCTTGCCTCTTAGCATCCTCTTAACAGTGGACCGGTGGTGTTTAATTTTGACAGCTACTAATCAATTGCTTAGCGACCTCTTAGCGCTAAATAGCGTTTATGAATAAGAATTTTGCTAATCAATTGCTTAGCAATTGATTAAAATTTAAGAGGCGTTTATAAATAAGACCGTTACTGTCTATAAAACTAATTGGTTCATCTTTCACAACACAATAAACTGTGTCACACTCGTCACTAACACAATAAACTGACTTCGCAAATTATTGCAATAACATTACATTCGTAATTACTTAAATCAATATCGTTATAATCAACACAAAAAAACACGTCCGCTTAGTCTCGCGTCTAAGTGAGAAAAGAGATATACATAGACTGACAGGGATAATTCCTGCAGGTCTTTAGTCTAGCAGAGATATAATATTTTTTCCACATAACCTTTGATAATTATAAAGATTTTTATTTTCGCTGAGTAACTAACTTAGCAACTAACTTAACTTTAGTGAATTCTTTGCTATGTGCAAAAATTATTTCGTGTTATAACAATAATATAAAATTAAAATACTTTACTGTTTCTTTATTAGTAGGTACTATCTTTCAATAAAAAAATAAAAAAAATTCAAATCATTTCCTATATATTTTTATAGGGCTTAGTTTTACCTCACGACAAAAGTTCTAACAACTAAGTAATATGTTGCACGAGTTTTTACTGTGTTTGTACTTTGCGATATGCGATATGATATGAGGGCGCGAAATTTGCCTCTTCCTCACGCATTCAGCCTCCTCCTTCGCAAGCATTATTGCTTCGCAGAAGGAGGTGACGGCCTCCCATGCCCTCTCGCTCCGTACCTTGGCCTGGACCAGGGCCGGACGCGAGAGATCACCGCCACCGATCGCCTCCACGAGGACACGGCGATGCTTCGCTTCTAAAAACAGATAGGAAAAGAAAGAGTGTGAACAGCACAACACAGCTACCAAAAAGTAGAGAAAAGAAACAGTATAACATTCAAGCTTTAACCAAATTCATATTTCATATTCAATACAAGAATAAAAACCCGAACATGTTATGAAGCTGTTGCGTCTGATCGCTCCTAGAGATAAGGGGAAATACTGTTTAGTAAAAAAATCGATAATTAAGGTATGCTTTTGTATTACCTTGTCAGACGAGTACAAAATCATAATAAAACAGATCAAATGTTTGTATAATGTGCTATATTTGATCAATATTGTCTTAGTTTGTTCTCTCTAACATTGCCACGCTTCCTGTTCTCTAAACATGCTCCTGATCATTTTATTTTTATTGTAACAATGCCTAAATTTTAATTTATGTAGGTATTTGTTCTTATTTTTATTTCACAACAACACACTAAATATCAGTAATTTACGTATACCTATTTAAATTTCAAGGCCTAGGTATTTTCGTCTAGCCTATAATAACAATTTATTTTATTTCATAATATTGTAGCTGTTTGAGAGCATTTTTAGGTGTACGACAGGCAAGGTGATAATAACAAACTACATGAGTTAAAACCAAATTATGTCCCCGATAGATATACAAAAAAAAGTTGACAGTATAGAATGTTATGAATGTGTATTTATTTATTTTAAAACCTTTATGCACAAGTGAAAAAAAGCACAAAAGTGGACTAAGGTATTAAATGCCAGTCGACCTTAGGGTAACGCAACAAATATATCGCATAATATCGTTGATCGGGCTCGCAATGTATGTGTGTTGTTGTGAGATACAAAACGAGCGTGCGTGCGCCCGTGCATGCGTGCATACGTGCGTGCGTGCGTGCGAGCGTGTGTGGTGCAGCACTAGTGCCTGTGTTGCAGCGGTTCCAAGTGGGCAAAGCGCTGCGCGACCTGCTGCCCAGCGGCGCCAAGTCCAAGGTACATCACGCTCATCGCGCACCATTCACTCGATGTCGCACTCATCATTGCCTATCTTGGGTTCTGCCACCGCAGGGCAAACACCTCCCTCCTTTACCGCAAACTTCTATTTTCTGCTTGTACGAGCCAGTCCGTTCGGTTGGAGTCACGCTCGTCCCTCCATAAGCCCTGGTCTGCCGCGACGTGGTGTCGCCTAGTGATCGCGAAGTAATCATTGTAGGCTTAATTAACCTTTATAAACATTATGTGCTTGCATTCACAATAAAGCTAATTGTATAATCTACTGACAAACTTGCGTCATTGTCTGGACCCAATGATAATATCGTAACTCGAAAGAAGCCTAAAACTACATAGTATAATATTAATAACATATGATTAATACTAAATTAAATAATATGCTCCGACTGTGCTATTTTTATCGTCTTTCAAAAACGAGCGAATGAATGAATCGAATGCTTACTATTCATTAGTTTATTACTCCTAAAACTAAATTGTTTTGAACTAAATATAAATAAAAAATCTGACGGAATTTATCTTAACAATACAATCTGCAAACAATTGTGAAATTATTCCTTGTTCTGAAAATATAAACACGCGTGTTACATCGCTATATAGAGTACGGTGCTAATGAGTACCGAGCTCGGTGCAAGTGAGTACCGAGCGCGGTGCAAGTGAGTACCGAGCGGGGTGCAAGTGAGTACCGAGTGCGGTGCAAGTGAGTACCGAGCGCGGTGCTAGTGAAACCGAGCGCGCATGTGCAGGGTGCGCAGCGCGCTTCAGATGACGCTCCGTCATGGGGAGAATACCGAACTAATATAATTTCGCTGCACTTACTCGCATATCTTATATATTATTTGCAAGTAGTAATAAGAATACATTCTTGTCAGTACCTACATTAGTAATAGTAGGGAGTCAAAACCTACGTTTACTTATTTAACCGGACCTAAGCTAAAATGTTCTAGACAAGGCTAGTGGCTGAAGCCGTCTGCCGGTAACCGCTTCCTAGCAGGTTCCTGTTTGCCAACATTATACAACACATAACTAAAGTTGTCAGGTGCGCCTCCCTCATTAGACAATCACAAAGTATTTCACATTTACATTAGGTGTACTCTTGTTGTCCGTTTTGTTAAATTTGAATATTCAACATGTTTTTTCATAATTTATAAAATAATATACAGAACTGTTACAAAGTTTTAAGAATTAATTAACTTGTTTATCTTAATCATCTCCGAACTTGTTTCTTTTGATTATGTACCTAGAATAGGTATAAAATTAGTATGTTCTAATCAGTTCTAATAATAAATTTGAGTTTCAATAATAATTTAGTAAGAAAACTACAATCTTTGTAATGATCGTAGTCGTGAACCGATCGGTATCTCTCTCAAACACCTGATTTATGAATGTCGTTATCTAAGAAGCAGTCATAAATAAGACGGGACGTGTACATAATACACGCTCGAACGTCGTATTTCCCTGAATTTTATAATAAACAAATGTAACGACGACGTCTTGATGTCACAGAGCAAACACGCGAGTCGCGCGCCTTGTGATCCAATGGCTTCTGTCTGACAACTACTCAACAGCACTGTTGTACAGCATTTACAAGTCATGATAGGAAGGTTTACATACATTGGGATTGACCATCTTCAGCACTGGGGTTAACATAACATCACGCCTGTATTCCCCGAAGGGTTCGGCAGAGGTGTACCTATAGTAACACCCACATTTCGCCAGTTATGTTTGATTCGAACGGCGGTGGTAGTGGCGTCCATGGAGTGAGCCTATTGCCATTAACCACCGCACACACACACTAAGATTAAACTCCGTTAATTTAATTTTCAAGATCCTAACAGCATGAATTTAAAAAGGGGTTGTTGTTGCCGCAGTAAGGCTGTCTTCTACTTACCACGAGTTCTAGTTAAATCAAATAATACGCAGCAGAAGCGCGGCGGTAAGCTGCTGCCGCTGCGGGGGATCTCACGACGAAAATCTCAGAACACATCAGCAATTCAGCACCATAAAAATATTGGTGTTTTGCTGAAAATGTTATCTTCACAAAGACAGATATTTAATAAAAACTTCATGTAGTTATTTATTAAAATTTATTAAAAAATAATGCAAGTTGATCTTTGTGTAAATATGTAAATTACAAACAAAAAGAAATGTGCACATAAAGCTTATGAAGTGTAGGTAACAATGTCAGGAGGCAATCTTATGCTATTTCAAGCTTACTCTGATTACGTTGTTGAGTGGTGTTAGGACACGGGCGCGGGGCGGTGCGGGGCGGTGCGGGGCGTGTGACGGGCGCGCGGCGTGTGACGGGCGCGCACTGCCGCGTGTTTGCGCGCGGCTTGCTCTGTCGGATGTAGCTATCGTGAGATTACTCTGACACTGTGTGCCGACATCTCTGTTCTTTGTGTCACATTTGAACAGAACGAAAATATTTACGAATGTTGAGATGAATGTTCCGATTTGTGTAATATTTAAAAAAACGGCTTATATCTTACCTTTGCATTACGACATCTTTGTATTAATTACGTAATGGTTTTTCTATAAAAAAGTAAATAAATCGCACATTAATATGATTAGAAAAATAATAGTTTTAAATTATATTTTTTTGCCGTAAGGTGATAAAACTTATCGCAGATTTATGATGATTCAAAGTGCACCTGTCACGTGTACCTAAGTGCAAATATAATAGCGGCCAGCACAGTTGATAAGTGTGTGCCCACTTGCCCAACTCGCTAAAGTGCATTCGGTATTACAAAATTGAGGATTAACTACTTATAAAAAAAAAAAAACTACGTTTAGACAAAAAATAAAATGCCTCTAATTATTTGAAAAGATAAAAACCCGCCGCTCAGGACTACATTTATTTTGTCGTAACGTTTGTCACGCCATACATGGTGTCTCGCTTGCATGGGCTTTCAATACCGGTATGCCGGGATACCCTTGTTCAATACCGGCTGGGATTGTTCTGAAAGCCGTGGAATGCACATCAGGACATGTTGCCCCCCTTGTTACTACGCCACTATGTGCTAGCGACAGTTTTTGGGGGCCCATTATTGAGGGTGAAAGTGACCCCCTGCCATTCTATCCGTGTTTACCATAACATTGATCAGGCAGGGGACATAGGCCTTCTATAGTTCTAGGTAACCAATCCACTATAGCCACCCAAACCCATAGCCCAATATTTTTTGTTTCCATGTTCTGCAGTAGTCCTGCACCAACCGAGGGTTGTCCTTGGATACACTTGCATAGTGCATACAGGGATAATGAAATAGTCTAAGGGGTCTCTGCGAGTTGGCTTCGGCCCCTCGTAAGCCTTCCAAAGGACCGGGACCCCATGGTCCCGAGATATGTAAACACATAAAAATAATAATAATAATTCTTTATAGACATAATAGATTACAGAAGCTTGTTTGAAACTCCTGAACTAGGTGTACCTGTACGTCAGGAGTACAATACTTTAGTACTACCAAGTATGATAAAAATGTTTTTCCCCTAATACCTATAAGAACTCCAATGCTCGAACTCCAATTTCTCTATTGCTTTGTAAAGCTGAGGGTCCGTGGAAGTTTTTAAAACTACTTCAGCGTAATTGATACCCTTCTTTATTTCTTTTTTAGACTAGACTAGAGAAAATATAGAACGACTCTTGTCGAACAAAAATTTTCCCTTTGAGCTAAGCAATAGTCACTTTGGTCGATGTTTAGACATACAGTATTTTTCATCGATCGTAGATCATTATTTAAGGATTTACATATTTTTTTTAATATACAAAAATGCGACACAGAACGAAAAAAATAAAAAAGTCTGAAGTGAAGTGAGAGTGAATATCCCGAAAAATATTAAAAACTTTAAATAATCACTAAACATAATATATGCAGTTGTTTCGGAAAGCCCTTGGAGAGAGTTTCACAGGCCGTCCTGTATAAAAGAGCTATAATTTATCTTCAATATAAGAGGTATTTATAATATTATTATTTTCAATGAGTAACCATAATAAAGAATGATTTGAAAATAAAAACTCCGCTTTTAATGATTTTATTCATGTCCTAATTGAACTTTTGTTCTACACCGTAATCACGTGATCGCGGTATTGATCACATTAATACCGATATTGATACCGGTATTGTAAAAATCCGGTATTTGAAAGCCCTACATGCATGTAATGTAAGTATGTATGATCCATCATGACATGTTTACAGCTCATCAAACGACTGCTTACAGTTTCTGTTTCGGCTTTCTCCATTTGCAAGTAATATTAAGTAACAATATTTTTGGTAGTACAATTGATACCGACCGGTAACATTATAATTAAAACTTTTAGTAGCTATACCTATTCCTTTGAAATTTTCGGTTTGGAGTGTCATTAATAGAAATGCTCTACATACTTACTATTTTCTCAGGGTTCCGGACCTAAATGGCAAAAACGGAACCCTTATACTTTCTTAATACCCCTTTCGTATTCACTCATCGTTTAGTGATATACGCTGCTAAAGTCGACCATTCATATTCTATTCACATCGATATTAATATATTAGAACTGGTTTCAGAGTTGCCTGTAATTATCTAGAATCAATTATAAATACAATTTTCCATTAAGTATTTGTTCTCGTTAGTGCTGATGCTATTGACATAATCACTCATTACACTGTCACGATAGTGCAGATCAGTTGTTATGAGATAAGCAACTCAAACAAACAGATTTAAATACACAAACAATTTGTGTTTCTGTCTCTAATCTACTGAAGTGTTAAGTATCGGAGAGTCATATATTTAAGGAAGGAATCGTCTTTTACTCGATGCAGGGCAATCTTTTACTAAGGCAATGACAAAATACTGTTAATTCAGGTATTCATGGGAAACAAAAGTTGCACAGAATTGCAACATGTTGCAACAACATTTTATAAAGCCGTGGTGCGAAACATATTTCCGCGATTGATGTTCCTGCAACAATATTGCCAACATTTGTTCACCACGAATGTCATAATTAGGTCTATCCGCTTAAATGCGCGCTTTAATTCATGCTATGAAATGTGAAAGGTTATTACTATACATACATATTACAATAAATGCCTGCGTGACGGGAGCACGTCACTATTTGAGCGGACAGACTACGCGGTGAGGGTGTACCCGCGTGTGTGCGCGTATTGTGTCTCTACGCTCGCGGCAGGTGTTCGACGAGGTGTGCGTGGAGCTGGCGATGGCGCTGCTGCAGCTGCTGCAGTGGGCGCCGGGCGAGGAGCACCTGTGGCGCGCCTGCAAGGCGCTGGCGCGCTTCGTGGCGCACTCGCAGGACGTGCCGCAGCTCGTCGCCATGGTCGGCCCCGACCCGTCCGCCTTCAGGTGAGCGCGTCCGAACTAGACTTGAGCTGAAGTCGGGCAAGCACGCACTCGTGAGTGGGCGAAAGTAAACGGTTGCTATTACTAGTATTGGTCGCTCAATTAGCTACATCATACATGGAACCTTAAATTGTATTTTGGTATACACGACTCTAATATGAACTTTCTATCATTAACTAGCATGTCTGCTACAGTGAGTCCCGTTGAAATATTTCCCGTGTAGATATCGCTAGCCGCTACGTTTACAACTCCACGGCGTTCCGCAGTTCCGCTTCTCTCGCTCACTTGAGACAGACAATGTCACAGCGAAGGGAACGGAGGTAGGGCTAAGCGGTTATTGGGTTTGAAGGCAATTCCGGTATTCAACATTTCAGAACCGAGATACCGGTATTTTTTTTAGAATTGAAGTAAAAGTCCCTTTTCCTTACCCTTATGTAATTATTTTCTTTAGTTTTATTGAAACAAATGTAAAAAAAAATAAGTGCGTACCTAGTTAGTTATTTATCTGATTGTTTATGTGAAGATCAACATTTTAAAATACTACAGAGGCTTGTGTAACCTTTTCCTTTTATTCAAAACCTTTTCCTTTTGTTCAACAAAAGCCTCGCGCTTTTGTTGAACGATTTTCTCTTGTGAGTCCGGTTTGGATACGAACGCTTCATCAACCACCTTCGTCAGCCATCATGGTAATATTCCACTTTCCTTGACATAAAATTATGACCTGAAGAAATCTTTCTCCTTGTTTCAAACAACAAATCCCTAATGAGCACCAAAATCTAGGGGAAACACGACTTGAACTTAAAATGAGGGCGACACCGGCGGCGGCGGGTCCTCGCTCCTACAGGTTCCTGAAGATAGCTAACAGAATGGAAAGAACTGCTGACAGTTGCAAGTGTCCAATGTACTTGTGAGTTTTGTATAGTAAGTCGCATGTTTGTTGCAGAGGCACGAGCCCGCGCGTGGACGAGCAGATCGACCTCATCATGAAGAAGCTCAAGTAGCTGCGAGCAGTTGTCACTGGACGACAGCGCCGCCGCAGCTGTCCGCGCCGCTCAGCGATGACTCGGTTACCATTTAGTTTTGTTTTTGATGTGTAACATCTTTCCTCTCGCTTTCCTACAACCAAAATCAAAATAATCAAATTTGTGGGAGTGATTTCATGAAGTAGGACGGAAGTGTGTCACAGGCAGCCGGGGAAGCGCGCGCTATTTGATTTGACCAATAAGCGCGCGTGGTGCTAGAGTTGGCCATCAGAAACTACCTTGACGAGGCCCCGCCCCTTTAATGTTGCTTATTACCAATAAGGTGAGATGTCAGATGTTACACATCATATACGACTACTGTAAGGCTCGCTCGTTTTTTCTTTTGTTTATATTTTTGTATCGCATAATAAGTACGACAGTCGGTGCTCAAGTGATGTAGACTTGTATCGCGGCGCCTCGCCGCGCCCGCGTGCCCGCGCCACGTGCGGCGGCGGCGACGGGTCGGTTGTAAATAATACGTTACCTGTTAGTACTAATGTATATTAAGGCGACTTTAGCGGAAGTACCTGAGCTTATGACGAACCTGAATTATGTAAATTATATACATTCGTATGTATCTTTTTATGTTAATATTATGTATGCTGCTAGCACTAACACGTGGTGACTCCGGTGCATTTACACGATATACTTACGTATTGTATAGTTATGTTTTATAGTTGCAAAAACTGAAATAAATTATTTGATGTATTGGGGAGTCCGCGTATTATTTGTCACAAGTTCCACGAGTTCATACAAGCGCACATTATACCGCAATAGTCAGAATAAACAGAAACCCATTGACGCGAACGTGGAGACGCAGTGCCTCGTGCATCGTGAGAACCTTAACAATCGCGTATGTTCACATCAAAGTGAAAACACGAACGTGTAGGAACGTGGAAGGCGTCGCTTGCAACTGGTAACAGTGCACCGTTAACAACTGCGAGCAACTGCTGTTGAATGTCGATACCGCTACGAACAGCTGCGCGCGCTCTGCGAACACGTCGCGCGCTTGCGCCTGCCCTGTAGGGGCTGTCGGTAATGTTGCGGTTCTTATTACAGCTTGTTGACTTATTCCGAATGGTTGCTGTCAGAGTTTATTACATAATAGCTGCTCCATTTAATTGTGTACAAGCTCCCCTTTGAAATGGATAGGTTTTTTGATATCAAGGAATACATCTAAAGGTTTTCCGTATGGCACACCTGTATAGAATAGAAACCAAACATATATTCTTCATCAGAAAGTTTGTAAATTTTGCAGTATCGTAGATCAACTTACAAGTAGCTTAGGATCGCGCGCACCTATTTCGTAAATACTAAACTTATGCATCCGAGCAGCGAGCGGGCAACCATTGCAAAGTGTTTACAGCAGTGATTCCCAAACCGGTCTCGACCAGCAAGGGGTCCATGTCAGCGGGAAAAAAATGGGGGTTCATGAGATGTTAATGGGGGTCCACGATAGTGGATCTCGTCTTGACTTCAACTTTGGCTTTCCATGAATGGAATAATCCATATTTATACACAGATAATAGGTACATATTTACTTCCATAATACTTTCTTAAAAATATGTAAATAAACAGATATCTATCTAATAAGAGTACCGTTTTTATTTTCCCTGCGTGTGTTTTTATTTTGTAAAAAATATTTTTCCGCGGTAAATTGTAGCGTGTGTCAACTGTGTAGTCGGCTAGACCTGCAACTTTCTCTTTGGAAAAGATCACGGAGATTTGTTGCTTAGTTTTTATGTGAAAATGTATCATACAGACCTACCTCACTACTACGGTTTGTATACAAACTTATTTCAATGATGAAATTGTTATGTACTATCGCCCGAGTCACAAAATGAATCCAAACCCTTTTTTTTTTATCATATAATTTCTCCCGCTCGTGGCGGAGCGGGAGGGCGTGTCAGACCTATGTGTCAGACTCTTACTGACTAAAACCCACCCATGTTCCTTCCGTTGCCTGTACGTTGCCAGGGGCCACGGTATCCCTTTCGGACTTTCCCGCAATCCCGGCAGGATAAATCCATACCCTCAAGATATATAATAGATAGATATATAGTCATATTAAAAAAACGAAAAAATGCTAGATGAGTTCGGCGTTTCCTATCTGACTACTCTGAGAAGAAAGTCCGAAACAAACTCACAGTCTCTTTTAAAGTCCAGACATAATCTTGGTCAGACCATATGAGGACCATGTAGATTAGTGTCTGAAATGGTCTTTTGAGGAAAGAACCACACAGATTTGAGTGGACCACTGGACAAGGCAGGCATATTATAAGTTGGGGGATTACATAATTGATAAAAATGCTTGGCTCACTGCTGGTCCTGCTCCACAAGCACTAATTGATTAGCATTTGAAAATACCGTTGGAGCTGCTGAAGATTTTAAAAACTATCTTTACATTGTATAAATTCAATGTCTTAGCATTGTATAATTGCATAGCACATGTGTGAGTACTATGTACCGACTATAAAGCTACTATTTAGGTACTGGGTATGTCTTTCATTGACTTGAATGTGCCCTGGCGGCTGAGAGTATGTCATGCTCACTTTAATGTCTCGCTGGCGGTGGCGCGTGTGTTGGATCATTTAGCTCCCTTCAAAATGGTTGAGCTGAATGGTGCTAATCCATGCGTCATGTTCGTGAACGGGCGCCGTCAGTAGAGACTGGTCAACTCTTAGCTGCCGTGGCTTACCTATTTTAATTTTTAAATTGTTCTTTGTTTTTTATATTTTTATTACGGACGCTTTTAACGTGCACGTCTTTCTACATTGTTCTCACATGTATAATTTCAACGTTAATGATGTAACCAATATTTTGTAAAAAAAAAATTATTTAAAAGAGTGTCCGTGGAGTTTCTTGCCCGTTCTTCTCCATAGGTACCTACTACGCTTTGGAATGGGCAACTAGCTTAATATTTCTGACTGACCGACTTCTTGACAATTCAAAAGTGCCTGTAAATGGTTTAATTGAAATAAATGCTTTGAGTTTGAGTTTTCAAGTCCACTCAAATCTGTGTGGTTCTTTCCTCAGTCTTTAGTCAGTGCAAGCATTTGTCAATAATCGTGGAGCTCAACTCAGAACTTAAGGAGCTCAACTCGACGAACAATACCAAAGAAAGGACATTGGGGTAGGTCGCATAAAGTACTCAAACTGCCAGACCATCATTAAAACTAACTGAGAAAGAAAAAATTAAAGAAAGTGGAAAAACAATAAAAATAAAATATCCACATAGTCCTCACATTCACAATCATTAAAACAATATAATACTTTACAAAGTAATCATGTTATTTTGTATATAATTTTCAACAATGTCAATGTGTATATAAAACTGGTATTTTTAATGATTTACATAATAAATGTCAAATTTTATGGTTTTATCACAAGGTTTAGCAGAGCGAGCAGCTCAATCCCACGCTTTTTTATCTTCTAAATAATCTGAAATTTTATAGTTCCCATTTTTACAAAGTTTGGTTTTAATACAGCTTATAAATCGTTTAATAGGTAAGTTTCGAATGTCAATGGGAAGTTTGTTGTAAAAGCGTATACATTGACCCATGAACGAGTTGCCTACTCTGTGGAGACGTGTGCGATGTACAGCAAGGTTGTGTTTATTCCTGGTATTTAAACGATGAAATTCGGTAATTTTCTTAAAATTTGATATATTTTGTGTACATAGTATAGGTTTTCAAAAATATATTGTGAGGCTACAGTCAGAATGTTTATTTCTCTGATTTTTTCTCGAAGGGAATCCCTGGGACCTAGGTTGTAAATGGCTCGAACAGTCCTTTTCTGTAGAATAAAGATAGTATTAATGTCCGCACAGGTTCCCCAGAGAAGAATCCCATAAGACATAAGACTATGAAAATAACTAAAATAAACAATTCTGGCTGTATCTACGTCAGTTATCTGTCAATTTTTTTTAACAGCATGGCTTGCCGAACTAAGTCTTCCTGACAATTTTTCTATGTGTGGGCCCCATTGTAATTTACCGTCAATAGTTATTCCAAGAAAAACTGTTGACTCAACAGGGTCCAAAAATAATCTTCTCCGGAACGAAAAAAAGACTAAACTTATTTTTTCGTTCAGAAGATTATTTACATTAAACCAATGCACAACTTTAGAGTGCATAGTTAACTTGTTCAAAGTTGACTAACTGACGTTTGATTTTAAAAATGAGGGAAGTGTCATCTTCGAATAAGACGATCTCGTAATTTATATAAATTTGAAATAAGAAAGGACGTAGAATTGAACCCTGCGGAATACCTATGATAACCGCAGATCCTGCAGATCTCTTGCCATTAACATCTACCCTCTGAATTCTGTTGTTCAGATAAGAAGTCAGAAAGTCAAGAGCCTTGTCCCTCATACCATAGTGGTACAGTTTCCTGATGAGTGTGTCATGATGTACGCAATCGAAGGCCTTTGACAAGTCGCAGAAAATGCCAAGAGCATTTTGCGACTCCTCCCAGGCCTCGAATATGCTCGTTAGTAATTCAAAAGCAATAATCCTTATTAAAATTGTTAAAATATTTGATAAAATTGTCCAAAGCGCCATCTGTGTCACTATTAAATACTAGATACTAATAAGTTAACGGGGATTTGCTAAGAAAGTGCTAATGTCTCAGCGGAAAATGGTCGCCTACGTCAAGTACGGCAGTGTCATCCCCCTGGACGGAGCTGTAAGGCTGCGTCTATCCGACCACACGCCGACCGCCACCGACGACGTGTGGCCGTCCATCACTGACATCGGCCGAATGCTATTTTTATTTAATTTTATTAATTTTAGGACACACCTTACTTACAGCTAATACATTTTAATATGATCTAGTACAATGTGTAAACGATGGCCAATGACAAGCTTCCACTAACAATTAATGACGATTAATGAGTGACGTAACAGCGACGTAAGATATAAGCAAATTAATTATTTCAAGCACAAAACATAAAATAATAAAGAGTGGAAAAAAACAATTGCTCAAACTTTTCTTTAATTCCTTAACGCTACTAGTAGATAAATCTAAATCAATCTCGACATCCTGACACACCATATTAAAAGTACGACAAGCTCTTATCACGTACGAGTTCTGTCTGTAGATAGTTCTGACTTGAGGCTCATGGAGAAGACGGTCCAAAGAAATGCACTCCGTACACGAAGCCTGATCTTGCCCAACAACTCAGGAACATCAATAGTCATAACGCTAAATAAGAAAGCAAGATCTGCAATTTTCAAAGCAAGATTTGAAATTGGTCTACAGTTGTTTGTATTGGCCTTTGCTCCTTTTTTATGAATCGGCGTTATATACGCTGACTTCCAGATGATAGGCACTACCTCTAATTCAAATGACCGCTTTAATAATATTGTTAACGGAAGGAATAGGCTCCTGGCATATTTAGATATAAAAATTGGCGAAATGTTATCTGGGCCCGCGGTTTTGTTTAGGTCCACTTCTTTAAGCAACCGAGACACTTCCTCCTCCCGTACATCAATAGAGTTTATGTCTCTTACGAAACCAGTCAAGTCAGACTACCAGGGTTATCCATTACCACAGTGTACAGATCGTCGACACTTCGTTCTTGGAAATTAGAAAAGAAATAGTTTCCGAACATATCACAAATTTCCTCCCCTATGCTAGATGAAATTTGACCAAAATTAAAAACAGACGGGTAACAGTTGGTTTGTTGTACATAATTTTTTTTTAGAAATGGCGGATCCAGATCTTTAGCCCGCTGACGTAAATTTCCATGAGTGACATTTCGCCTTTTCCCTATTTTAAAAAGAGGGCTTTTTTATACCAAAGAGGATACTTGCCCCGAGGTACAATAATTTTAGTAGGTACCTAAATACTTATTTATATACAGATAATAGGTATGTGTATGATAGCTTCTTCAAGAGTCCTACGAGTTTAGCTCTGATGACTCTTGGCCGAGAATCCAGCTGATGCAGTTGAACGAAGTCAGCAGTGATACAGAGTGCTTTATGGTGTATGTTCTCCTCCACTAAAGGATCCAGGCAGCAGGTGACAGTAACTTTGCTATTCGATAATACGAGGTCAAGAATCCAGTCATTCACATTACGATGAGAATTTTACTCTAACAAATTGTGCTGTAAGAGTATCACAAAAAGGTCCGGACAGGTCCGTGCAAATAATTACTGGGGCATAATTTCAAATAGGCCCTATAAGGCACTTTTGAACGTCAAAATTTACAAAAAAAAAAAAATTGATGCTAGTCGCCACTTACAAAAGATAGCATGGAGAAGAATGGGCAAGCAACTCCACTCTTTAAAATGTTTTACAATATTTTATATGTGAAGACGATGCACCTATGTGGGAAATAGGTCGCAGGAGGAAAGAAAAGACGTGTGTACTGTTTGACGGTCCGATTTTATAATAATATAGAAAACATTTGAATGACCGACATTAACGAATGATCGAACGAGTGAAAGATCGATTGTGATAATCGAGTGATTGAATCGAGTAATTATTCTAATCTGTTAACACTTGGATTGTTGTAATATTCCAACAGTCCCCCTCAAAAATGCAAGTATACAAAAAAAATAAAGCTCATTTCAAACACATAACAAAAAAATACTGTTTGTGTAATTAATATACATTATAATATAACAAACCAAATGTTGATTTAAGTTAATGATTAATGTTATTTTAATGTTCACTTCAAAATCACGGGAAATAAATCTTACTAATTAAAGTTTAATACAAATTTAAATTGTGTCTTAAATCTAGAAATCTTTTGGAAGGAATCGCTTTCGTAAACATATCAGCTAGTTGATTTCCTGTGGAAATAAATTCTAGTTTTATTATTTTACTAGCGATTTGTTCCCTAATGAAATGGTATTTTATATCTATATGTTTGGATTTTTTATGGTTTGTAGGATTATTTGCGATACAAATGCAACTATTGTTGTCTTCGTATATTATAATAGGCTCTTTTAATTGTATTAAAATGCTATTTAGTAGTGATTTAATCCAGACTGCTTCTCTTACAGCCTCAAATAAAGCCATGTACCTACTCAGTTTCCGTTGAAGAGACGGCGACAGTATTTTGTTTTCGTGTGTTCCACGAAATTGTACAATTATCAAAAGCTTTGAATAAATAGCCTGTTGTACTTTTTCTGTCGTTTTCATCGCCTCCCCAATCAGAATCTGCATAGCCAGTTATCAATTCCTTATAATCACTTTTATGATAAGTCAATTTTATACCGACTGTACCTTTTATGTATCGCAAAAGATGTTTTAAGCATTTCCACAATTCTTCATTATTTTTAGATTGGTATCTACTCAATATACTTATAGGAGCACAAATATCTGGCCGTGTACAAAGCATTGCATACATCAGACACCCAATTACATTTCTACAGGGTGCTTCATAGTATGTGTCAGAATTTAAAGTCAAATAATTTAATTTACAAGGTAAAGGTGATTTAGAAGGGTTGCAATCACTCATAGAAAATCTATTTAAAACATTTTGTAGGTATGTAGATTGGTCTAAAGTGATAGTATCTTTTGACCTTTCGATTCTGATACCAAGGAATAACTTTATTTCTTTTAAATCAGGCATTTCAAATTTTTGCATAAGACTGTTCTTATATACTTCTAATGTATCAATACTTTTAGTGGAAATTATTAAATCATCGACGTACAATACAATATAAACATTTTTAAACACATATAGACAAGGATCTACTTCAGAGTTTTTTAAACCCATATTTTTAAAAACGAGATCCAGACTTTCGAACCAACATCTGGACGACTGTTTTAGGCCATACAATGTTTTGTTTAGTTTACACACCTGATTATCTTTAGCTAAAATGCCTTCTGGTACCACCATATAAATATTTTATTTTAGTATTCCATTAAGGAATGCTGTTTTAACATCCATGTGGTGTACATGTAAATCAAATTGATTAGCTAAAGCTAAAATTAATCTTAATGTAGTGATCCGAGCTACTGGTGCGAAAGTTTCGTTATAATCCTGCAAGTACTCTTGAGTAAAACCTCGAGCAACCAAGCGAGCCTTATAACGTAAGTACGGGTTCACCCAATTCATTGTTTTTAATAGTAAATACCCATTTGCAACTTATTATATTGACATCTTTAGGTTTTTCTACTAAAGTCCACGTTTGGTTGCTTCGAAGTGACTCAATTTCACTCTGTACAGCTTTTAACCATTTGTCAGCATCATGTCTATCAAATATATTCTTAAATGACGATGGCAATGATTGCAAAGTAATTAATGACAAAAATAAATCAGGATCATGCATCTGTTTATAATTTTTCGGGGGTAAATTGAGAATTCTTTCACTTCGTCTTAAATTATTAGGTTGACTTCCTAATGACGAATTTTCGTTCAAAGAATCTTGAGGTTGACTAGAACCTTGAGGTTGACTAGAACCTTGAGGTTGACTTTCTATTAGTTTTTCCGTATCATTGTCGGGCTTACCTACTAATTTTTGAGGAAATCTCAATGTTGTCACTACTGCTACTTGTTGGACGCGATTGTGTAAAATTCAACGCATCGAATATGACATCACGAGCTATGAATACTTCATAATTTTCAACATTAAATAATCTATAACCATTTGCATCGTAACCAACTAATATTGACTTATGAGATTTTTGATCAAATTTAGTTTTTCTAGTTTTATTATGAACGTATGCAGTAGTGCCAAACATTTTTAAATGATTTATTTTCGGTTTTTTAGTGGGTAGAATATTAGTCAAATAAGTAGCTGTTAAAACAGCTTCACCCCAAAATATTTTTTCCAATTTCGCACTTGTAACCAATGTTCGAGCCATTTCGGTTAACGTACGATTCATCCTCTCTGATACACCATTTTGTTGTGGAGTGTAAGGTACCGTTAAATGATACATTATTCCCTTTTCAACACAAAATTCTTTGAACTCATTAGAAAGATATTCTCGGCCATTATCGCAATATAGATTAACAATCTTAGAATTAAGTAAGTTCTCACTCTTAGCCACAAAATCCTTAAAACATTTAAATACTTCTGACTTAGAATGTATTAAATATGTGACTGTATAATGAGTAAAATCATCAACAAAAATAGTAAATAATTTTTATCATCGAATGTAGGTGGTGTTATAGGACCGCAAACATCAGAATGAACAATAAAAAGTGGTCGGTTGTTATTGGATTTCACTTTTGACTTAGCAAAGGGTAGTCGTGATTGTTTACCAAGTATACATGACTCACATAACTCATCACTAGGAATTATATTATTGATAATGTGATTATCCTCAATTAGGTCTTTTAAAATATTAAATTTTTGTTTATTCAAATGACCGAGACGTTTGTGCCATAAATCATAAGATTTAGAAGTCTCAGATAAATTTAAATTACACTGAGATCCGATCTGATTATCTGATTACTTTAAAATGTAACCTAAAAAGGTTATTACCTACTACTTATACCGGACATTAAGCATTTGTTGTTTTTGTAAATATGAACTTTATTATTGTTAAAAATAACCGACATACCTGCTTCTTGAATACGATTTACCGATAATAAATTATATGGCACATCTGGTGAAAATAGAATATTATCGATTGATCCTTGAAAACCTAGATTACTCGAAACATTTATTTGTTCTTTACCGAATGCAGGAATGTTAGTGCTGTTCTTAGCTACCCCAATTTTTAGCGGAGTGGGTAACTCTGCGTATGAAGAAAAAAAATCCTTTGTATTCACAATGTGGTCAGTTGCGCCCGAATCTAAAAGAAAAGTAATTGTATCATTAACAGAATTAAGATGCGAATGAAAAAAAAAATGTGTGGTTTTTGCATGCAGGTGATTGATATAAACAATCAATTTTTTTATTAATTATAAATAACATATTGCCTACTGTAAAAGCCCATAGAGGTATAATTAGATAGAAGAATTAAATAGAGGCTTCTCATCCGGCCTTCTTAACTTCTTCGCCGACTACCTACGGGATCGCAAACAGTTCGTCCGGCATGGCTGCTTTGAGTCGAAGGCCTACTACACTCGCTCGGGTGTGAGTCAGGGATCCGTATTGGGGCCGCCTCTGTTTCTGATCATGATCAATGACCTAATTTGTAAGATTCGATTCGCAAAATGTTTACTATATGCCGACGATCTAAAGCTAGCTGTGCAAATCAGAACGGAGGTGGATTGCGAACTCCTACAAAAAGATATCGATACCGTCTATGAGTGGAGCATTGCGAACAAGTTGTTGTTTAATATTAGTAAATGCAGCGTTATGACTTATGGTCGAGGGTTGAGACCGATAAAATACGATTATAGATTAGGGGTATAGTGATCACCCGTGTCACTAGCGTTAAGGACTTAGGAGTGACTTTCGACTTATCTTAGAATTTGAATTTAATTTTTGTATTGTATGTTATTTGAATGCTTATTTTATTTTAATCTTTATAATTCCATGTTAATTAATGTAATCTAAATCTTACGTTTTACTAGTAATTTTTCGGGAGTTGGTCTTCTCGTTCGAGCTTTTACAGCCACAAATATGTCATACAATCACAGATCACAGAATCGAAGGTCAGTAATAATTTACTCCATTGTGAAGGTAGATTTGTAGTGTAGTGCAGTACCTACCTACCTACGTTCTAGCGCATAATCTTATAATCGGTCACATCACAGAGATCACTCTTAGTACATAGAGTTTGGCCAACGAAAGCTGACCACGAATTATTTTCAAAGGTTTTAGTATGGCAATATTTTAGGACTGTCAAAATTGTTGTTACATTGACGTTTCGTACTTGAGTCATCTTGTGTTTACGTGCATTATATTTTCGATGGTTCTGTTTGAAATAATTCCGAAAACAATCAAAAGAGGAAGCTTCTATTTACTATGATTGACAAATATAAACACGTAAAAAGTGATTTAAATCAGAAATCTGCAGATAAAATACGACGACTGGATTCAATCATTTCACTTTTAGGTTAGTTTTTTGAATTTCTATTAAAACGACTTGATACTTTTCGACTATTTATAAAAAATTGCCATGTTTTTCACGGTGTATCTACTTTTCAGGAAGTATTAACAACGAGGTGACAAAACTTAAAATTGTGGAAACAGTAAAGAAATTGAAAACTCGAAAAAAATTAAATGGCAACTTGTGAAACACATTATTTTGAAAAAATATCCTCAATGACAGGTATAGGTAGGTATTACTTAGAAATTATAGATTTTTAACAGACACTGTGAAGGGTTCATACATTTATGATAATGTGTATGGATGGGAAAATTAAATAATATGCTATCTTTGTATTTTATTATGGTTTTTTACTTTAATGACTGATTAGTATTTATATACTGTTACATAATTTATGGTATTTGTTTTCTTCAGATGTAAGTGTGAAGACCCTAAGAAGAATTAAAATTGAAGAGTCTAAAAATCAAGGAAAGTGTAATACTCCAGCAAATAATCGTCCACATTCAGCAACAGTTTCCAATTTGGATATTTCGGCTATAAAGAACAAAATAAACGAATTTTGTGGAATGAAAAAACAAGTCCCAACATTGAGAAGCCTGCACAATGAGCTGAAGGAAGCAATTGAATTTGAACCCCGTGCCGTGGAACCCTTAGAAAATTTTTACACAAGAACGGGTTTCAGTTTCAAAACAATAAAAATGAACGGGCTTTACTTACAGAAAAATATGATATTGCGGCATGGAGACACAGATTCTTGAGGACGATATATCAAAAGAGGCTAGAAGGTAAACAGATTATTTACCTTGATGAGACATATGTACATCAGAACCATAAAGTTAAAAAATCGTGGCAAGGACCTTCAACAAGTGGTGTCACTGCTAATATATCGTCAGGAAAAATACATATTATCGTGCATGCAGGATCGGAGGAAGAGTTTGTGCCAGGTGCATTATTGGTATTCAGCATAAAATCCAAATCAGTTGACTACCATGATAATATGAATGCTACCAACTTTATGAAATGGTTTGAGGAAATGTTGATACCAAATCTCACTAAACCTAGTGTACTTGTGATGGACAACGCAAGTTACCATGTGAAACAAGTAAACAAACCCCCTACTATGTCTGATTCTAAAGCTAATCTCCGAATGTGGCTTCAAGAGAATAATATTCATTTTGAAGGATATCATAACAAAGCTGAATTAATGTGTTTGGTGAAAGATAATAAATCTGCAGTTGTTTACGAAGCAGAAGTACTTCTAATAAAACACAGTCATACCCACAATCACGAAATTTTGTTGCTGCCACCGTATCATTGCGACCTCAATGCAATTGAGCTTGTATGGAGTAAGGCGAAGAGAAAAGTCGCAAGCAAAAATATAGGAATACCAGGGTCTGAAATGCAAAATTTAATAAAATAATGTTTTCTATCCATAACTGCTGATGACTGGTACTGGTACGTGTGTACGCTGATCATGTACTAAATGTTGAACATCAGTACAAATTAAGGGACCGTATTGTTGAAAACGAACTTGAACGATTCATAATACATGTTGGGGACAGTAGCAGTAGCAGCGAAGAAAGCAATGAAGCTGATTCAACGTGTAGAGTTATTGGAATCAGATTTCGACTATGACTCATAAACCCTATGTTTTGTTTTGATTTTATTGTGTTATCCTCATCACATCAGTGGTCTCTATTCCATTAAATAAACGTATAGTAATAACTTTTTGTTTAATTCAACCTTTTCTGTATAAGGCTGTGCCAGGAAAGTTGAGCTGTGAACTTCAATATACAGAAGTTAAAAAATGCCAAACTAGTTTCGTTTAGCGCGCCTAACTTTGGTACTGATAATAATCATCCTTTTTTTTGGTGGGAAATTATCAAATAACTTCTCCCGCTCTGTGCGGAGCGGGAGAGCGTGTCAGACTCTTACTGACTGAAACCTACCAGTGTTCCTTCAGTTGCCTGTTCGTCGCCAGGGGCCACGGTATCTCTTTCGGACTTTCCCGCGACCCCGGCAGGTATCAGTCCTATCGGACCCCGCCAGTTCGGCTGACATCTCTTTGAGGCGCGCGTGGAATACAAGGCGTCGTCGACCCGGGCCTGGTCCTTATCGGATGGCGAGCTACCCATTGCTCACCGTCCGCAAGCCTGCGCCTACGGTAGCCGGGAATCGGCCTGTGATTATAATGATCATGAAAATTATTGTGTAGTGAGCCATTTCAACCGAAAATGTATGATACATGGCGGATCATTAATATTACATTGATCATTAGTATCGTTCTACTGACACTCAAGTAGAGCGGACGTGTGTATAAGCAATATTATTGATCATAATATGTTGTTACAATATTTCCGAGTGATCTGTGACCTAAAAAACAAATCGCGCTTTTTTCTGCTAAGTTTGTGATTTACTTTAGTGAATAACAATTAATTATGAGAAACATTTAAGAATTAAGTATGTCAAATAGTGAAAACAGCCCTCGGAGTATCCCACCACCAAGCAGCCCTGCCAGCAAACCTGAAATACCTCACCATGCGAATGAAGAAAAAATTCACGCAGTGGACACCAGTGAGATTAGTAACTGGTTGATCTCAATTGTCTTGCCTGAATGAAGTTTGTACCATTGCTCAGGAAGGAAAGCTGAACTCCGAGCAAAAGCTGAGGATCAATTCGCTATCGCGCAAGGTTGGACATGGCGTATCACAAATGGCAGTTTACTACCAGGACTTGAAGCTAAAGGCCCAAGAAATACAAAACTCTAAACTAGTGTTGAGAGAAAAAGGTGACGTCACGGATTGCCTCGAAAATTTCAAGAAAACCATTAAAGCTAGTATTCAAGAAAACTGCGCTAAACCAACAATGGCAGAAAAAGTTTCGTTCGCTGACATGGTAAAAACCAATAAAAATAATTACTTGCGCCCCAATAACGTCAGCTCTATTGCAATTTATCCAACGGATAAATTAAAATCTAGTGACGATACTAAATCTCTTGTCCAAAAAATTATATCCCCTGAACAAATGAAATTGCTCGTTAGAGGATTGCGCAAAACTAAAAACGGAAGCGTTATAATCAGCACGGAGACCAAAGACGACATTGAAAAACTTAGGGAATCATCTCAGCTAAGTAGTTTCGGCCTGAAAGTGGAAGAGCCCCATAAGAGAAGATCAAAAATTGTAGTTATAGGAGTACCAACCGTTTTAAGTGATCAAGAAGTTTATGATTGCATCTATGAGCAGAATGTAGCCGACAAGCTGCCTAGTTTGTCCCGTGACTCTTTTTTAGCCTCTATCAATTTAAGTCACAAGTCAGGTAAAAAAGAGGGACCTACGTGCAACTTTATTATTGAAGTAACTGGTAGCATAAGAAACGCACTTATAAACCAAAATCGAGTGTTCATTAACTGGTCATCCTGCTGCAGTGAGAGACTTCACACTTGTGACGAGGTGCTTTAAATGTCAACAATATGGACATGCTGCAAAGACTTGTCGGGAGGCTAGCTATACGTGTGGACATTGTGGAGAACAAGGTCAGCAGGCGAATGAGTGCACTAAACATGCTGAACCGTCACATTGTGCAACATGCTTGCGATTTAAAAAGCCGAGCAACCACAAAACAGGCGTTCAAAAATGCTCTGCAAAGAAAATAGCTGAGACAAGAAACATCAATTCTATAGATTATAATGAGGTCGCGTAAGACCGCCAACGGTTATTTATAAGCCTTTTTTAATTTATATTATATACTTATTTTAATATTGTCCTTTACTAGGTATATGTATAACACATAAAAATAGTTTTCGTTTTTACAATTCGTGTTATAAATAAACATGCAGTCTTTATATTTTGTTACACGGTAAATTTTCTGTATAAAAAAAGTAAACGCGACCTTATTAAAAATGTCACATTGCTAAAATCATTATACATGGAACGTGGTTGCAAAAACGTCTCACGATGATGCAAAAAAATAGTAGTTTCTTAATTTCAATAAAACCATAATTAAAGTAGATAAATTATTTACTATTTGTTTATGGGATTTTAGATACTTAATACTTATGTATAAGCACTTGAGTATGATACCTGAGATAGAGGTTTATTCCTAGTTCAGGTAGAATCCAATAGTTATGTACCTACCAATAGTTTATGGCCTTATTTTTTAAATATTTTGTAAATCAATTATTTCAATAAACAATTATTATTATTATTAGGAAAAATTCTATTCAATCGAAAGAACGAAAAGACATAATCGGACTGTCTAAATTCAAAATTCAAAATTCAAAAGTCATTTATTCAAACTAGGCTGAGAATCAGCACTTTTCGAACGTCAAAATTACATAAGACAGTCCCCCAAAACGCCCACCCTTCACCACTTCCTAGTGCTTTAGCTGGGAAGAAGAAGTGGCGCAACAAACTCCCCAGCAGCACAGCTGTCTGTTCAGTAAAAAAGATTCTATATAATAGTATGCAAAATGATATTTACATTACGCAACACAAAACATAATTTAAATTATAAAATTAATAGCCATATGACAGCTAGCACACGCCAATATACCAACCAAAAACATCGAGAACTATACTCAAGCAGAAATAAAAATAACTTAACGAAAACAATATCTAAATAAAAGCCTCCAGACATAAAGGGCGTGCCCGCTTACATATAGCTGTAACTAGAAGTTATAATTGATTAACTAGGACCATTGAGGTAAAGTAAAAAATTATCGAGGTCGCTAGCTAACCACATATTGCAATACAACTCATAAAAAAAAACATTGTAATGAGTAGATTATGTCAACAATAAATAAAGTAAAATTAGTAAAATTATAAATAATTATATAAACTCATATAACCTGTCAGTAAGTAAGCTAATTCTGGAGAAAGAACATTTAAACATTGTCTTGAGTTAATCACAGCGACCAACTATTCTTATCATTTAAGTAGTCGTTGATAGAATAGTATGCCTTTGAAGAGAGGTTGGATTTTACTTTAGTTTTGAACGCATTAAAAGGCAAATCTAGCAAAGAAGAAGGTAGCTTGTTATAAAAGGTTATACCAAGCCCAACAAATGAGTTATGAACCTTATGAAGCCGGTGAAAGGGAGTACGTAGTTTGTCCTTATTTCTAGTGTTAACATTGTGAATATCACTGTTTTTAGTATATAAGTGTATATTTTGCCTAATATATAATATGTTGGCGAAAATGAATTGTGATGCCACTGTGAGGATACCGATATCTTTGAAAAAATCTCTCAGAGAAACTCTGGCACCGAGCTGGTAAATTGCTCGAACAGCTCGTTTTTGAATTTGTGTCTGTTGAACACACCATTGAATTGTCCTGTGTGTTGAGCTTGATAAGCATGTTATAGTATGTGTATACAGACCTTCAAGTTATCAGAATCTATCTATGTTTGATTCTGTAATGGAAGATGTGCTAAAGAAACTAAATGCTAGTGATAAATCACCACATATGATTATTGACTTACAATAATCATATGTGGTGATTTTAATATAAATCTATTAGAAAATAATTAATACTGTCAGACTATTAAGTTTTTTCAGGTCATTTGACTTGTCAAATGTTTTTATTGAATCAACCCGGCAGCTCTATCTTTTAGCTCTTCACATTAGCAATAAAATAACATCAGCTAATGATAAAATAAAAACTACCTGCCAAAAAATAAATATTGAAACCGGTAGGAAAAAGCAGAAAATACTGAATTTAATTTAGAGACTGCACATGGCCCCATCAACTCAGATGTAGCAATAGCTAAGGAATTTGAAAACTTTTTTGCTAATATTCCCCACAAAACTACTGCAGCTTTATACTCCTCACCCGCGCTTTCTACTGCCTTATTTAGAAAGAATGTAAAGGCATGCCCTTTGGAGTTAAGGTTTCAGCATACAAACCCCCAGGCATAAAAGCTTTTAAAGATCTTAAAATTAAATCAACAGAAGATCTATAGGGAATGTCTGTAAAAGTCTGTAGATCTATCATCAAAACCATTGCGCCTTATAGTGTAGACCAAGGAGTCTTTCCGGATCTCATGAAACACAGTAAAGTAGTTCCTTTGTTCAAATCCGGTGATAGTAAGGGACCCAACAATTATAGGCCTGTGTGTCAATTCTACCAGTTCTCCGTAAGGAGTTTGAAAAGTTGATGCTCAATCAAATGTTACGTCACTTTAATAAAAATTCCATCTTTCATGATCAACAGTACGGTTTCACCAAAGGGCGTTGTAACACTGACGCCGGTGTCACCCTAATAAAGAACATTTTTAACGCCTGGGAAGAAGCACAAGATGCCATTGGAATCTTTTGCGACCTCTCGAAGGCGTTCGATTGCGTAGACCATGAGAAACTTCTGCTGAAACTGGAGCAATATGGGCTTAAAAATCTCTTGATTTGCTAAAATCATACCTGAAAGATAGAATAGTTAAAGTTCGAGTCAATGGCAAAAACTCATTAGGGTCTGAAATGGTAATGTCCGTTCCTCAAAGTTTGATATTGGGTCCATTCCTCTTTTTAGTTTACATTAATGATTTACCCCAATTACTTCAAAATCAACCGAAGGTGTTATTTGCAGATGACACATCATTGATCTTTAAAATAAACCGACGGTCACAAAATCTTGACGACGTAAATAGCTCTATTCTTCAGATCCAAGATTGGTTAACGGTAAATAATTTGGTATTAAATAAAAAAAATAACCAAATGCATTCGATTTAAATGACCTAATGTTAGAAGTAGCGAATGTGACATCATATTGAATGGTGAAAAACTGGAATTTATTAATCATACGGTTTTCCTAGGAATCACGTTAGACGAGAAATTACGATGGGGACCCCATATAAAATCCCTTGCGGGGCGGCTAAGCTCGGCCGCTTATGCTGTTAGAAAGATAAGACAGTTCACAGATGTAGAAACCGCGCGTTTGGTCTATTTTAGCTACTTCCACAGCATTATGTCGTATGGCATTTTACTGTGGGGTCGGGCCATTGACATTGAATCCATCTTTATTTCACAAAAGAGTCGTCAGAGCCATTTATAATCTACGTCGTCGCGAATCTCTCAGGGAACTATTTAAAAAGATTAATACACACATCAACACGGTCTAGGGATATTTCATACTCAATTAAATAACTCGAAAAGTACTGGCCGCATTGTAATCTTTCATACACCGATTTGTTTGTAATTTATCTCAGACTAATTCCAAATTCAAATTTTTGAAAATTCTTTTGTTTCGGTGGCATAAAAATGTCTTGATGTGTAGGAGAGGGAATTTTCATTTGTGCGAAATTTAGAAAACAATACGAATTACGTTTAGTTACAGTTTTTTTTCATTTTTAAACGGTGAAGTAGCGGAGAGGCACCGGGGGCCAAGTCGCATCACTACCCCCAGACAAGATCGATTTTTGCAAATTACTGCGCGAGCTCAACCAAATGCAACGGCGACTCAATTGGTCCAAAGGCTGCGAGTGGAACACCAAGTGCTTGTGAGTGACCAAACTGTAAGAAGGCGACTGCATGAAAGCAATCTACGCTCTCGTAGACCACTCCGGGTCCCACCTTTACGGAGAGGCAATCGTGGACGACGATTAGAATGGGTTCGGAACCACGTGGACTGGGGCCGTGAGCAATGGTCCAATGTGCTGTTCACGGATGAATCCAGGTTCGGCTTCCATCCAGATTCACGAAGGACGCGTGTTTGGCGAGTTCCTGGACGATGGAGCCGTCTTCAGAACCCTCAGGAAGTTCACCCATACCAAGGAGGAACAATTATGGTTTGGGCAGGAATTCGTCTTGGAGGACGGACGGATCTCGTTTGGGTGCGGGGCAATATGACGGCAGAACGATACGTCCAACAGGTGCTGGGGGCCTACCACCACCTCTTTAAGCAGTATTATTTTAATATTACTTTAGTGTGGGAAAGAGATGAAGCTCTACAGGACGTATTGCTCCATCTCTTTCCCCCACTGAAGTAACATTAAAATAATACTGCTTAAAGAGGTGGTGGTAGGCCCCCTGGGGCCCGTAATCTTGCCCCACAGAACACAAATGGGGCAAGATTTCCTGCTCATGCACGACAATGCCCGGGCACACACGGCGAGAACGGTAGCAGCTTGGTTACATACACACAATGTTAGGGCCTTAGACTGGCCTGCTCAATCGCCAGATCTAAATCCCATTGAGCATGCGTGGGATATGCTGCAAAGAAGAGCTCTGAAGATATTCAACAGCAATATTCCGCAGCAAGACATTGACAACCTTGTTCTGAGCATGCCGAATCGTTGCCGATGTGTTATGAACATCATGGGCGCTTTCTCAGACTACTAACTTCAAGTTTATAAACACAAATTAAATGATCTTTCTATTTTTTTCAGTTTTTACTCATAAATTAAAAGTTAATTCATATACGGTTTCCGTCTATGCTTCATTTTTTTTCCATAAAATCCTGAAATTTTAATCGAAGTACCTTAACCATTATTAAAAAATGGTAGAATATTAAATAACGTATCTTTTAAATATATACATGTCATATAAATAATTAACACATTGATAGTAATTCGCTTTTTTTAAAATATCCCTAGACCGTGTTGATGTGTGTATTATGACGGTACCTTGCCAATTCATTTGTTTTTTTTTCTTTTTGAAATTATCAAATAACTTCTCCCGCTCTGGGCGGAGTGGGAGGGCGTGTCAGACTTACTGACTAAAACCCACCCGTGTTCCTTCAGTTGCCTGTACGTTGCTAGGGGCCACGGTATCCCTTTCGGACTTTCCCGCAACCCCGGCTGGCATCGGTCCTATTGGACCCATTCCGTTGTGCTGACACGGACGATCCACGCAGTGATGACACCCGGGCGTTTTTCTCCCGCCTGATACGAAACAGGAAACTGCCGAAATAACCGTGTCCAGTGAGGACCTGCGTCAGGTGGAAGGTGAGGACGCCGTGGCGCCTCTCTAGCCACTTCTCAAAAAGGGGACTTATCGCCGCAATTGTGGTGTGCCCAGCACTAGGTTGCGACAATCACACTCTCCATGACGCCATGAGATCCCGCTGGAGCTCTGTCCGCTGTGCCGTGATTTCTCGCGGCAGCGGAGTTACGCCCCGGCACAACAGCTGGTCTATTCTGTAACCATCTCACCGTGAAAACTTAGGTGAAGTGAGCTCGGAGTGAGCTGTCAGTCCCTAGCAGCAAGTGGAATGACAGCTCACTTCACGCTCACTTCACGCTCACTTCACCCAAGTTTTCACCGTGAGATTTTTACAGAATAGATCGGCTGCTGCTAGGGACTGACAGCTCACTCCGAGCTCACTTCACCTAAGTTTTCACGGTGAGATGGTTACAGAATAGCAGTTCAGAATACCTTGTGATATATTACAATTAAATGAAAGAAAATTTAAAACTCATCGCGTGCGCTAAGAATATACCTACCCAATTTCAATTATTCCCTATTATACCGTTTAGTTTTTAAATTCGACATTTGAAATGACTAGTGGTGTTAATGTTTTATTTCTAATTATTATTAGTATTTCTATTTAATCAAATTGTAACATCAATATATTTGTACGCGGAGGCAGCAGAATATTAACGACATGATAATTACTTACTGTAACAACTTTTTTGTAATATTCTGCCAAATAAATGCAATACAAATGCAATTATTAATGTAATAATTTCATAAGTTTTAGAAAAAAACAAGTGACCTTTTATTTTTATCAAGAATTAATTGCCCACCTGTACCAAACCAATAATGGTACAACACAGGAAATTTTAGAATGTTAGCTCTATAGCTAAAATTTCCAGTGTTGTGCTCCAGTTTGAATGGCTACAAGAAAGCGTCCGTGCAGTATATATGTAGGTACTGCATGGCAACTTTATTGTAGTCATTCAAACTTGGTCGGTTTATCCATGTATTGCGATTGTTCTGGTATTAGGTCTTAACCTATGAAATTGCCGTTCTGCAGTACTGGCCATTTCAAATCAAAATATTTTTTTGTTTGGCTAAGAATTCTAATTTCAAATTAATTTTATTTTAAAAACATGGATTTTTTTTTCCAAAAGTAGTCATTTGTTTATTGATTAGTGTTACATTTTCATCGCATTTCAATCTTTTTCGTCATCATGGATACGTTAAAAATTCGAGTAATTATGGAATATGAGTACCGTCCTGGCAGCAACGCGGCACAAGCGGCACGCAACATCAACGACGTTTACAGAGCTAACACTACAAACCAACGCACCACCTATTATTGGTTTGCTCGCTTCCGTTCTGGAAATTTCGATCTGAAAAATGAACCTCGCGGTCGTCCGAAGACTTTGGTCGACAATGACGAATTAAAGGCGATTGTGGAAGCTGATGATACACAATCTACGGCTGAATTAGCAGCAGCTTTCGACGTTAGCGTCAAAACAATATTGGTCCATTTACGTCAAATTGGCAAGGTAAAAAAGCTTGACAAATGGGTGCCCCACGAACTCAATGATCGCCAGCGCGAAGTACGCGTCGAGACGTGCCTTGCACTGCTCAACAGACACACAAATGAAGGAATTTTGAACCGCATTGTTACCTGCGATGAAAAATGGATTCTGTTTGATAACCGCAACCGCTCAGCAAGTTGGTTGGATCCTGGTTCAGCACCTAAACAATGCCCTAAACGAAAACTTACCCCTAGAAAAGTGATGGTCACTGTTTGGTGGTCTAGCGCCGGTGTGATTCATCACAGCTTCTTACCAAACGGGGTGAGCATTACTGCAGATGTGTACTGTGAAGAACTGAACACAATGATGGAGAAGCTGGCACATCTTCAACTAGCATTGGTCAATCGCTCGTCTCCGCTGCTCCTGCACGACAACGCGCGACCTCATACTGCACAGCAGACGGTCTCCAAGTTGCAAGAACTGGGGTTGGAAGCTCTCCGTCATCCGCCCTACTCACCAGACCTTGCGCCTACAGACTAGTAGTCTGTAGGCGCAAGCTTTTTCCAGAATTTGGATAACTTCTTGGCGGGAAAAAAATTCTATACCCGAGAGGCAGTACAAAATGCCTTTGAAGAATTTGTTGCCTCCCGTCCAGCTGATTTCTTTAAGAAGGGCATCAATAAACTGCCACTGCGTTGGCAAAGATGCATTGATTGCATGGGTGACTACTTCGATTAATACAAATAAAAAATACATGAAAAAAATTCGTTTAAATTGTTTCATACAAAACGGCAATTTCATAGGTAAAGACCTATTATTTTTATTATATCTCTTTAATTATTTAGTGTAATGAGCTGAAATTTTACATGTGAATATTTGCATTAATACACTAAATATCGGAATATGTTTTATTTTGCTATTCCATTAAAAAGTCCTACATTCGGATGTCATACAATATACTGGTCCAGTCGTAGTAAATTATGCCATTGCTCATTAATTACTAAGAGCACATAAATGAAACTTGGCAGGACATTGTAGACTCTTACAAGATACAAATAAACGTTATAAGTTAGGCTCTAGAGTTCCTATTTTAAGTACTGGGACCTAATAACCTTATTTTACTTTTACGTATATATCTTCTGAACGGTATGTTTTTTTCAAATTCTGTTTTCACAAACATTACACACAAATCCAAAGCAACGTGCGTACAAAATTACAACCCTGCACTCAACCGTTTCATATTATTTTCATCAAATAGGCAAACGTCAGCGCAGCGGAAACTTGATTATCTTCGCGGTTTTATGACACACAAATTTAATTTTAACATACACATTTACCTCTCGTTACACACTAATTATTGAAAACATTTCTTTTTGTACGTCAAAAGAAGAAATTCGAAACTTTTCCGCTGCGACTACGCACACATTTGTAATATGCTTGTTTACAAAGTGTACTTTTAATATGGAGTTTTAAATTTTCTTTCATTTAATTGTAATATATCACAAGGTATTTTGCTGTAACATTTAACACAGTACCCCATAAAAGATGTATGTACTTTAGATAATCTGAAAAATGGTTGATCTTTTTTTCCTTTATTTCTAGTAAGCATTAAAATGATGTCTATAATTTATTCTATCAAAAAGATGTAGATGTTATCTTACATACATAATATTTTCATAAAAATATTAATCCATTTAAATAGTTCCCTGAGAAATTCGCGGCGACGTAGATTACTCGTAGAAATGGTTCTGACAGCTCTCTTTTGCAAAATAAAGATTCAATGTCAGCAGCCCGACCCCACAGTAAAATGCCATACGACATAATGCTGTGGAAGTAACTAAAATAGACCAAACGCGCGGTCTCTACGCTTGTTCACTGTCTTATCTTTCTAACAGCATAAACGGCCGAGCTTAGCCGCCCCGCAAGAAATGTTATGTGAGGTCCCCATTGAAAGTCCGAAAGGGATACCGTGGCCCCTGGCAACGTAAAGGCAACGGAAGGAACACGGGTGGGTTTTAGTCAGTAAGAGTCTGACACGCCCTCCCGCTCCACCCAGAGCGGGAGAAGTTATTTGATAATTTCCCACCCAAAAAAAAAAAAAAAAAAAAAAGGTCCCCATTGTAATTTCTCGTCTAAAGTGATTCCTAGGAATTCCAGTTTTTCTCCATTCAATATGATGTCACATTCGCTACTTCTAACATTATGTAATTTAAATCTAATACATTTGGTTTATTTTTTTATTTAGTACTAAATTATTTACGGTAAGCCAATCTTGGACCTGAAGAATAGAGCTATTCACGTCATCAACATTTTGTGACCGTCAGTTTATTTTAAAGATCAATGATGTGTCATCTGCAAATAACACCATCTTCGGTTGATTTTGAAGTAATTGGGGTAAATTATTCATGTAAACTAAAAAGAGCAATGGACCCAATATCGAACCTTGAGAAACGCCCATTGCCATTTCAGACCCTAATGAGTTCACGCCGTTTATTTGAACTTTAACCTTTCTATCTTTCAGGTATGATCTTAGTTAATCAAGACCTGTATTCCTAATCCCATATTGCTCCAGTTTCAGCAGAAGTGTCTCATGGTCTACCCAATCGAACGCCTTCGAGAGTTCGCAAAAGATTCCAATGGGATCTTGTGCTTCTTCCCAGGCATTAAAAATGTTCTTTATTAGGGAAACACCGGCGTCAGTGGTACAACGCCCTTTGGTGAAACCGTACTGTTTTTCAGGAAATATGTATTTTATTAAAGTGAAGGAACATTTGATTAAGCATCAACTTTTCAAACACCATACGGAGAACTGGTAGAATTGACAGGCCTATAATTGTTGGGTTCTTTATTATCACCGGATTTGAACAATGGAACTACTTTACTGTGTTTCATGAGATCCGGAAAGACTCCTTGGTCTACACTGGAGTTACATATGAAAGCTAAATAGGCGCAATGGTTTCGATAATAGATCTACCGACTTTTACAGACATTCCCCAGAGGTCTTCTGTCGATTTAATTTTAAGATCTTTAAAAGCTTTTATAACAACCTGGGGATTTGTATGCTGAAACGTAAAATCTAAAGGGCATGCCTTTACATTCGGTCTAAGCCGATTTTATTTTATTGCTTATATAAAGAGCATTGGTTATTTTGCATATCACCATTATACCATCTATAAGCCATGTTTCTGTAAGACAAACGACATCAAACGAATTAATACAAACATTCCTATAGAAAACATGTTTTTGTCCGTAGCCCACGAACTTTTTGATAAAACAAGCTAACACGTGCCATTATAAGTCAAATGTAACACCAGAATAATAATCTTAAAAATATAAGGCACGGTCATATTATGTCCCAAGTAAAAACTAGTAAATAAAAGTCGGCGTAAATAACAAGTGTGGTTGGTGTAGGTTAAAATAAGGCGGTAGTTGTATTAAATAAAACAGATTTGTCCAAACTTGCGAAAGTTCCTGGACAAGAAATAGTTGGCTTTGTAAGTGTAATCAATCTGCCTAGCCTTTTCCCAACTATGTTGGGGTCGGTTTCCAGTCTAACCGGATGCAGTTGAATACCAATATTTTACATGGAGCGACTGCCTATCTGACCTTCACAACCTAGTAACTGGGCAATACGATTCCCCTTGGTAAGCCTGGTTGTCCAACTTTCGGGATTCTGACGATCCGTAACGACTGTCAAAGATCCACGAGTGACAGCCAGGACTCCAGTCGAGTACTTTCCCAGTAACGTTCCCAGTAATATTCAAGTCTTGTTCAGTCCGGATGTGGTACTTTGATGACGGGATAATTTTTACGAATAAAGATTTTGCAGCCCGTTACCCAAACATACTTACTCATATCCTTTTTATTTGTTATCTTTGTTATCCAGCGTCAGGTGGTCGTTGACGTAAATTTGATGGTCACCCTGGAGTCCCAAATCGACGGCGCTCAAGATCTTATGTTTTCTACAAAATATTTTTTTAACCGCTAAAGTCCCGCGCGCCCCCGCGTAATAACACTTGTATACAGTCGCCGGCACGTAACGTGGCAAGGGTTTAGCGTATTGGGAGTAAGTTTGCGCATGTTACACTTAGTGCAACAAAAAAAAAATACTTTTATTCTATGGTTATTGCCATAATTTATTTTTGAACATGTTTATTAAGAAAAACAAGCGAAAACGAATTCTGCGCACCTACGATTCTTGCCAAGTTACGTGCCGGTGACTATACCGAGCAAATTATTGTTTTGTTATGGCTGTCACTTCGCATGGGAATCCTTGCTATGTAATTTATCCGTTCCTTAAGGAATAGGCAAATTGATTATATCCCCTATTTTAGCAATGACGTCAAACAAGTTCCCAGAGTTCGATACAGGTGCACCCTTGATCTCCATGTTATTCAACCTGGACTTCTGCTCATTGTCACGACACCGAAGTTCCAAGACTCCTACAGCGCTCCTGCAAGGTGATGATGTCGTCTTTGGTCTTTTTTAAACTATCCATTTCCTGTTCCGATCCCGAATCTTTACTTGCCAGGTCTTTTATTGAGCTGTGTACATATTCAAGAGACTCCTTCATTCATTCCAGCAATAGTGCTAGAGACATCAGAGAATTCCCCTCTCATGGAATTCAGTTTCGCCAACTCCTTGTTGATAAGTTTTAAGTCCTCCATCAACGCCGGTAGTGACTCCATCTGCACCGTCAGTCTCCTCAGCTCGGATAGCACACTCTCCATATCAGTCGGCGTGGTTGTTGCGGACCCGACCTGGGGACTCGTAGCCAGAGCTTTGCAGGAATTGCACCTCCATGTTAATTTCCGATCAGCGAGCTTTCTCCATCCAGTTTCAGTGATACCAGCGCACGGAAAATCAAACTGACCTTGACAGGCAGTACATTTGATCCCGTCATTGAACTAGACTCTCGCACCTCTTGTACTTTAATATTGTATTATAATTATTATAAAGTAATTCCGAGAATTGTTTATAAAAAAAAGACCTTCCTCCCCACATACTTCAACTGAATGAGAAGAAATTCAAATCATGTATAAAACGCACACTATGCAGGAAGGCACATTGGGGGATAACGTCGCTGATAAAAATGCTTCACTCATTGCTGGTCCTGCTCCACAACCACAGCTAATTGATTAATATTTGAAAATACTGTTGGATCTGCTGAAGATTGTACGAGTAAGACCATCTTTGTATTGTATAAACTCAATCTCGTTTGTATTATACATATATTTGCATAGCACAGGTGTGAGTACTATGTATTAAAGAGCTACCATTTACCTTTAGGATTCACTTAGACGCGATACTAAGCGGACGTGTTTTTTGTGTTGATTATAACGATATTGATTTAAGTAATTACGAATGTAATGTTATTGCAATAATTTGCGAAGTCAGTTTATTGTGTTAGTGACGAGTGTGACACAGTTTATTGTGTTGTGAAAGTTGAACTAAATAGTTTTATAGACAATAAGCGTTTTCGGTGTTAGCAGCATGTCTAACCCTGGAGATAGCCCCTTCGGCCGCAGCCAGTTGGTACGACGAAGTCCCCCACCGACGCCATCACCTGCCGATCAAAACCAGACAAGAGAACCTGCGCCGCCAGTAGCCACGGAGACTGAATTACCGACTGAAGTCGTCTCTACGTCGGAGATTCAGAGATGGCTTGGGTCCATCGGCACAATTTTGAGCGAAATTTGCTCGATTGTGGCGGAGGGTAAAATGAATTCCGACCAAAAACTCCGTGTCACCAATCTCTGTCGGAAAGTGAATCATGGGACGTCTCAGATGGCCGTGCTGTACCAATCCCTGAAGCAGAAATCCATCCAGGCGCACACAACCATCCAGCACCTTCAAGTGCAGCAGAATGTTGCGGAATCCCTCTGCCAACTAGTTCAAAGAAGTCGTGGAAACGAACATGAGCCGAACCAAACCAGAGAGTACTTCCTACGCTAACATGGTGAAGACAGGCTCTGATAAAATTATTCGCCCAGCAAATCTCAGTTCGGTCGCTATATATCCCAGCGATAAAACCAAAACCAGTGACGACACCAAGTCATTGGTACAAAAAATTATCTCGCCTGAGGAATTAAAACTCCATGTTCGCGGTCTAAGGAAAATTAGAAACGGAGGTGTCATCATTAGGACGGATAACAAAGACGACATAAATAAATTAAAAAGCTCACAGAAGCTAGTTTCCTCAGGCCTTACAGTTGAAGAACCATCCAAACGCCGTCCTAGGATTGCTATCATTGGTGTCCCCGTAGCCCTGGCTGAAAAAGAGGTATTTGATTGCATTTACGTCCAAAACTTGACAGATAAATTGCCGAACATTACTCGTGAATCCTTTTTAGAAAGTATAAAATTGAGCCATAAGTCAGGAAAGAAAGATCGTCCTACTTGTAATTATATATTGGAAGTTCCTGTTAATATCAGGAAAATTATGATGCACCAAGGCCGAATTTTTATAAATTGGACGTCATGTTCAGTGAGAGATTTCACTATTGTGACCAGGTCTTTTAACTGCCAGCAGTTCGGACACGCAGCCAAATTTTGCAGAGAAACGAGCCCTACTTGCAACCTTTGTGGCGAAACAGGACATTATTTCAAGGAATGCAAAAATAATAGTTCCCCGCCTCAATGTGCGACCTGCAAACGCTTTAAGAGGAAGAATGATCATCCAACTGGTGATGCCAATTGCCCAGCACGTAAATATGCAGAAGACAATTATATAAATTCCATTGATTATGAAGACGCCTAGGAGCGCCGCCAACTACCTAGTTAATTAAGCACATAGATAGTAGGTTAACTTCTACATATCATATTTTTTATGGCCAATCAGCTTATCTGTGATCTAGATGGGTTTTCCGTGTCTGAAGCTAAAATCTGTAATGTTGAGGAGTGCAAAAACATAGTCTATCCTGGGGATAAAACTTTGACTCTCCTTACACAAAATATACGCAGTATAACCCGAAATTTTAACGGTTTCCAAGTTTTGTTACAAAATCTTGATATTGGCTGCGATATTATCGTTCTAACAGAATGTTGGTTATCCAAACAAACGGATAATATACCATCTCTCGATGGCTTTAATCTTCACAAGAGCGATAGAACATTCAACCAGAATGATGGTATAGTGGTTTATATTAAAAATAATTTAAGAACATTAGTAGATGAACCCCATTTTCTAGACTGCAACTGCTTAGTTATTAAAATTATTCCTGATACAGTAATTATGGCTATTTATAGGCCTCCATCCCAAAGTATTGATGGGTTCTTGGATTCGCTTAACAGTAACTTAGGAAAATTATCTTCGTTTAAAAATATCGTACTGGTAGGTGATATCAACATAAACATTGCTGCCGACAAGAACGATACTCATTCACATAATTATCTCAATAGTTGCTCATTTCATGGATTATTACCACCTCATTATCACCCAACCCACCAGAGCGGCTCTTGTCTAGACCATATCCTCATAAAATCGAAAAATCCATCCATAACATTGGTTACTAATTCGTCACTAACCGATCATCAAGCTGCTGTTTTACTAACATTACAAATATCTTCACCTAGAAATAACTGCATGCCCAGCTATACTAAACTCAATATGACGAGTCTTGAAACTGACTTTTGCGGTATTAATTTTGACCCCGTTTACAATTCACTTGATCCAAATGTTTCTCTACAATATTTTGTCGATTTGTTACAATCTACGATAAGGAAAAATACATTTACTAAAATAATACCTAGAAAGTATATTAAACCATGGATTACGCCCGGACTTGTTCGCTGTATCAGACATAGAAATAAACTGCACCAAAAATCGAAAAATGCCCCGGCTAATGAACTACTATTAATTACTTACAAACGATATAGGAATTTCTGTAATAATCTTTTGAAAAAGCTAAAAAACCAATATGATCAAAGTCAACTACAGAAAGCAGGTAAAAATAGTAAACTTATATGGAAATTCATAAAAACTAACACTTTTAGGTCAAAAAATTCCGTACCTGCGCTCGATCTTTTGTTTTCTGAACTAAGCCCTACCGAGGCAGTAAATAAAGCTAACAACTTCTTCATTAACGTAGGAAAAAACTTAGCAGAAAAAACCTTATTATCTAATAGATGTTTTTCCATTCAAAGCCAAACTGAGACATATGCAACACGAAACTCTTTTGTGTTATTAGATACAGATGTTAATGAGGTAGTAAGTTTAATAGATGGATTAAAGGAACTTTATGCCGTAGGATGTGACGGTATACCTAATAGAATACTCAAAAGATTTAAATACGTCATTGCCCCTCCCTTGACTCACATTTTTCAGTTATGTTTAACAAAAGGAATATTTCCTAAATTGCTCAAAAAAGCCGTAGTCACCCCTGTCTTTAAAGCTGGAAACAAAAATTGTGTAAATAACTACAGGCCAATTTCAGTTTTAACAGGCCTCTCAAAGATTTTGGAAAAAATTATAAACAGTAGATTAGTAAATTATCTTGAAAGTAATAAATTACTCTCTGATCATCAATTTGGTTTTAGGCCTAAAAGATCAACAAACCAAGCTGTTCACCATCTGACAAATTTTATAAATACAAACCTGGATAACGGCATGCACACCATAGGGATATTTTTAGACCTTGCCAAGGCTTTTGACACAATTTCTTGTACTTTGCTTTTGCATAAGCTGGAATTGCTGGGAATACGGGGAGTACAGTTACAACTATTATCTGATTACCTTAGCGACCGCCATCAAAGTGTAAAAATAGGTCAATGCATGAGTTCTGAACTTAAGAATAGCTGTTATGGAATCCCACAAGGCAGTATTTTGGGTCCTACTTTGTTTTTAATCTATTTAAATGTTTGTTAGTTGTCTTCTTTTTAAATGTTTGATGTAAATTGATGGCCTGAAACACAGGTTTTCACAAACCTATATCAGGCAGGTCTTAATTACAGTTAGAATTAAATATTACTCGAATGTAATTAATCTAAATCATAATTTTACTTTATACTTGAATAAATTTTATTTTATTTTATTTATTTATTTTTATTTACCGGGTAATATGTCTTTCATTGACTTGAATGTGCCCTAGCGGCTGTGAGTACGTCCTGCTCACTCAGATGTCTCGCTGATGGTGGTGCGTCTGTTGGATTATTTAGCTCCCTTCAAAATAGTTGAGCTGAATGGTGCTGATCCATGAGTTATGTTCGTGAACGGGCCCCGCCAGTTGGGACTGGTCTTCTCTTAACTGCCATGGCTTATATTAATTTGTTTTAATTTATGAGTGGTTCTTTGTGTATATCTTTTTGTCTTTTTAGAACGCTTTTAAGGTGCACGTCTTTCTACATTGTTGCTACGTATATAATTTTAACATGAATGATGTAACCAATATTTGTAACAAATTTTTGATTTAAAAGAGTGTCCGTGGAGTTTCTTGCCCGTTCTTCTCCATAGGAACCTACGCTTTGGAATGGGCAACTAGCTTCATATTTCTGATTGACCAACTTCTTGTCAGTTCAAAAGTGCCTGTAAATGGTTTAATTGAAATAAATGGTTTGAGTTTGAATATACACACATCAACACGGTCTAGGGATATTTTTAAAAAAGCGAATTACTATCAATGTGTTAATTATTTATATGACATGTATATATTTAAAAGATACGTTATTTAATATTCTACCATTTTTAATAATGGTTAAGGTACTTCGATTAAAATTTCAGGATTTTATGGAAAAAAAATGAAGCATAGACGGAAACCGTATATGAATTAACTTTTAATTTATGAGTAAAAACTGAAAAAAATAGAAAAATCATTTTATTTGTGTTTATAAACTTGAAGTTAGTAGTCTGAGAAAGCGCCCATGATGTTCATAACACATCGGCAACGATTCGGCATGCTCAGAACAAGGTTGTCAATGTCTTGCTGCGGAATATTGTCCCATGTCCTTCTGAGGTGCGCAAAAAGTTGATCTTCTGTAGCCAGATTTTCAGGAACTTCCTTCAGAGCTCTTCTTTGCAGCATATCCCACGCATGCTCAATGGGATTTAGATCTGGCGATTGAGCAGGCCAGTCTAAGGCCCTAACATTGTGTGTATGTAACCAAGCTACTACCATTCTCGCCGTGTGTGCCCGGGCATTGTCGTGCATGAGCAGGAAATCTTGCCCCATTTGTGTTCTGTGGGGCAAGATTACGGGCCCCAGCACCTGTTGGACGTATCGTTCTGCCGTCATATTGCCCCGCACCCAAACGAGATCCGTCCGTCCTCCAAGACGAATTCCTGCCCAAACCATAATTGTTCCTCCTTGGTATGGGTGAACTTCCTGAGGGTTCTGAAGACGGCTCCATCGTCCAGGAACTCGCCAAACACGCGTCCTTCGTGAATCTGTATGGAAGCCGAACCTGGATTCATCCGTGAACAGCACATTGGACCATTGCTCACGGCCCCAGTCCACGTGGTTCCGAACCCATTCTAATCGTCGTCCACGATTGCCTCTCCGTAAAGGTGGGACCCGGAGTGGTCTACGAGAGCGTAGATTGCTTTCATGCAGTCGCCTTCTTACAGTTTAGTCACTCACAACTCACAAGCACTTGGTGTTCCACTCGCAGCCTTTGGATCAATTGAGTCGCCGTTGCATTTGGTTGAGCTCGCGCAGTAATTTGCAAAAATCGATCTTGTCTGGGGGTAGTGATGCGACTTGGCCCTCGGTGCCTCTCCGCTACTTCACCTGTGGCACGATAGCGTGTCCACAATCTTGAAATTACATTTTGGTGGGTCCCTATGGCCTCAGCAACATTACGCTGAACAGACCCAGCTTCCAGCATTCCCACAGCTCGTAACATCTCCGCCCTCGTCAAATGTTGGCGTTGCATGGCTACAATACCTCAATTTTAACTTTATCTTTCGTTTAAAAATGAAAAAAAACTGTAACTAAACGTAATTCGTATTGTTTTCTAAATTTCGCACAAATGAAAATTCCCTCTCCTACACATCAAGACATTTTTATGCCACCGAAACAAAAGAATTTTCAAAAATTTGAATTTGGAATTAGTCTGAGATAAATTACAAACAAATCGGTGTATGAAAGATTACAATGCGGCCAGTACTTTTCGAGTTATTTAATTGAGTATGAAATATCCCTAGACCGTGTTGATGTGTGTATTACACCGCTTTGTCGGACGCGAAACTTAAATGGTTTTACAATTACTAAGGAACAATTTTCGTAATGGAACGCGCGGCAATTCCTTAAAAAGAAACCTTTGAGAACCTTCCTGATCCCAATCTCATTTTACAAATTACTATCTAACCACTAACTAACTACTTTCGACTAACATTTTTACCTACTTTTAAATACGTTTTGGTACCGGGTTTACGTCTTTACATCATTATATCTATTATTATTTTCAGAATTATTTAAATTTCTGCATTTTGAAGCTATTTTAGAAGAGAATCGTAAGATTATTTTTTTTTATTTAGAACTTATGTTTTATATTCTGTTAATAAAATAAACAAGGTGGAACAAGGCCGCCAATGATTAATCGTCGATTGGAAACTTATATTTCTGTTTCATTTACCTTCCTTTACAGTGGTATCCAAAATATATATATATTATCCGGATTTATCCGGATAGTGGTCTGGAAGTACCTGAAATATCCGAATAGCAAAATGGGACGGATAATCGTTTGCCCTAAACAGGGGTCAAACTAACACCTTCGTCACATCATGGAATGCCGCCGTTAATCAACGTAATGAGTGATCCGACGGATAAATATTTGCAAGCTTGTATGTATTGAGGGTGAGTTCAAAGAAAAGATGTATGGATTGAGGGAAAGAGAGTAGGTAAATTAGAATATGGCAGCTGTGTATGCCGTAAGGTAAAATGCATCGGAACTATTTATAAAAATCCCATCTTATCTCCTAATAAATAATTTCTATTAACAAGCAGAATGGAAGGAGAAAACATTTAATGCCTCGCCAAGTAACATGGAGGGTAGGCAGAAGAAGGCGTAAACAAATTACTAGACGTCGAATCAGTAAATAGTCTCACGGGACTCATATCATGATGATGATAGGAATTACTGATCCAGAAAGTGTTATGAAGGATTAGCCTTACCCCTTAGATTAGGATTAGCTACTGCAATAAATTGAGCATGCTACTACATTAACAATTGAGAGCATCTGAGTTACTGCACTGATGGGTGCGTCTGCTCAGACATTGTCCTGTTTGATGCCGATATACTGGTATTAGAGCCGTCACGTGCTAGCAGTTATTCTGCTATATTATATTATTTCGTATTTCATGGTATGACGGTACGTACGCTCAGCCGACTTGTTTGCGCAGGCGCCCGTTTTTCTAGTTTTTCGTTTATTTATAGTGAAATCGATACGTTCACAAATGCTAATCCATTCGAGTTAGCTCATTATAAACAACGATTAAAATTAAGTTTTTTTATTTATTACATTATCTTGCGCAACTAAGATTCGCTACTACAGCGTAGATGGTTTCAACTCGACGTTTTGTTATATGACTTCTAGGTGTCTATATAATTTAAGTGTAGGTTGCAGTGCACGAAAGTCGGAGGCAGGCGAGGCAACCGTGTCAGTAGTAGCAATGTCACAGATTATCACCCAAAGCTTAGCGTCTATAAATACATAAGAATCTCAATAAACAATAGATACAACACAAGAGATATCGCCGAGACATTCCCGACGTTTGGAAATGTGTCAATGTCGCTCGCATCCCCGCACGCCGCGTCGGCGTCGTTGTTGACAGACGCTGCGGTAATCGGTGACATCAATCTTTATAATATTAACATTAGCTATCTCCGAGTGTCATCTCTTCATGTTATAAAATCATCGGTAAATAAACAGCTCACATGTTCTGTGAACTAGTACATGTAACTAAACTAGATGAATTCGTTGTTTGTTATTACTACGGTGAATGTCCGTATCAAATCTTTTGTGTCCACTGATAATGTACAGATTTCTTACACTATTCGCCAAAATTAAATTAGCTACAAATCATCCGGCCGGATTGCAAGCTTAGCAAGACCATCACCACCATCAGCATTGTCCTGCCCTTATCCCAACTTATATGAGGTGGCGCAACATTTATTTATTATTATTTATTTAAATCACAGTTATATAACACCTTTATAGACTAATATATATAGCTTATAAGTCACATGTCTACACAAATTTACAAAAAATAAAATTACTTGTAAACAAAATTTCAAAGAAATATATTATAAGTAACTACCATACTATTCAAGAAATCGAAAATGCTGTACGACGCAAGAATGGACAAAATGACAGATAAACAATCACAACCTGCCTGCCCACCGTTTCTACGGTGGTCATGCTACGCGTGCTGGTCGATTACAAGCGAGCGCCCGGCCGGCAATGTTTGTATAAAAATCCATATCTGTCGTATTTAGCGGCCAAATAAATTTCTATGAAAACTCATATCTGTCGTGTTATTTAATAAAAAAGGAACTTTTTACTTCAACACATGGCAACCAAAGAGGTAACTTTTTTTTTACTATCATGTCACTAACACCAAAATATTGTACACGTATCGTCACTATGTTAGAAGAAGGCAGAAGTCAGCGAAGTACAGCAAGAACTATGGCGTGTCACTTTCTACAGTGCAGCAAGTCGTCCAACGTTTCCGAGAAACTGGGCAGAACATAAGAAGACCAGGAACCGGCAGAGATGTACTACGGCTCGAGAGGATCGATTTATTGTTACGACCATGCTCCGAAATCGGCACCGGCATCGGCAGTTGAAGTAACAAATCAACTTCGGGAGACCCGTAGAGAGGACGTAAGCGAGCGGACTGTAAGGCAGCAGCTCCTTGAAGCTAATCTGACCCCACGTAGCCCGCAAATGGTCCAAAACTTGAAAGGGAACTTCGGGAAGCAAGATTACGTTACGCCCGAGAACACGCACAATGGGGAGACGAAGAATGGGCAAGAGTAAAGTTTTCTGACGAATCCAGATTTATGCAGTATCCACATGATGGGCGGCAAAGAGTCTACCGAAGGCCAGGGGAACGGCGGCCGTTGGCGGTGGACCTTTTATGGTTTGGGCTGGAATCTCTTCGGAGAGTTGCACGGAGTTAGTGCTGATAGAAAATGGTACGCTAACTAGTGCAAGAAATGTGGAAGAAATTCATAATGAGCATGTCGGCCGATATTTAATTAATATGGGTGAAAATTCAATATTCATGCATGACAACGCCAGGCCACATACAGCTCAAACTGTAAATTAGTATTTTCAGGACGTTGGCATCAATCGCATGGACTGACCCGCGAGAAGCCCGGACCTGAATTCAATTGAACACGCTTGGGACGAGCTTGGGAGGTGTGTAAGAAATCGAAACCTCGCCCCAACTACACTTCGAGACGTGAAACATGCGTTAGTGGAAGAATGGACCAGTATTCCGCAACATCGCATAAGAAACTTAATAAACAGCATTCCCAATTGCCTGGCAGCTGTCAGAAGAGCCCGTGGACGCTATACAAAGTATTAATTTTATTTTAAAGTTCATTTTTGTGTTGTACTCGTATGTGAGGTGTCAACCATTATTTTTTCAACATAAAAGTTATTGATATTTTGTTTTTTTTATGTAATTTTGACAATTAAACTAAGTAATAATGTTTCCAACATTTGGTGTTTTTTTATTAACTGGTAAATTATCTACAATATACTTACAGTCTGTTTCATTCATGCCGCTAGCTCTATTATTTTAACAGTAATTTCAGTTTTTCGTACTGACCCGTATTCTTTGTCTGCGAGTGTAGTTTATCGGAAATGCTTTTTAAATTTTATATGAAAGGCCTTCGTGCCATACTTTTTTCTTCATATGTGGCATGAATTTTTTCGACCAGCCGATGTATTTGTTCTATGGTCCCATGACTTTGTCTAAACCCAAATTGGTGGTCAGGTAGCAATGAGTTTTGGTCTATTAATGGTCTTAGTCTATTGATGAACAATGTCTCTAGTAGTTTCGAAGGAATGGGCAACAAGCTAATGGGTCGGTAGGACTTCACGTCCCCAGGGCACTTTCCAGGTTTAGCTATCACGATTATTTGGGCTACTTTTCGTTGGAGAGGAATGTACCCCTTCGAGATTATTGCGGTGTATATAGCTGACAGGAAAATAATTCCTGTCTCCGGTAGTTCTTTCAGTCATTTTGCTGTAATTAAGTCATACGAGATGATGAGTTAATAAATAAATAATAATAATAAAATATCTCGGGTGTTTAATTTTGATTGAGTTTATTTATAGCAATCCTAACTTCATTTTTCGAGACTTTTGCAAGTCGAGTTGGTATATTTGCTCTAAGTATGATATTATGTCACTGTGCATTTCTTGAGATCCTTGAACAGGGTTAGGTGTCTGCTTAGGTGCTCGGTCAAGGTTTGTGCCTTTTCGGTGCGTGGCTTGCTACCAGTCTTTTAAGCTTTTTAGTTGCTCGCCAGAGAGAATAATCCGAATTAGCCGTTGCATCTACATTTCTGGTATCTCTATGTCTAGATTTTGGTCTTCGCTTAGGGCTGATTTAAGACGTGCTGTGACATAGTTTAAGTGTTTCTTGTAAGCGGGATATCGCGTCCTTTGCCAGCGTTTGCTTGTGTTTCGCTTCTCCTCTCTGACTGTTTCAGACCATAGTATATCTGGAGGGTCAGTTTCGGTGTTGGTGTAGCGCTCCATGCCAATTGCTGTATGCAATCTTTAAAGGAGGTAACTTATCAAAAAAAATATTAAAATTTCAAATTGGTTAAATAACAACTGTTTAAAGTAAATGAACATATAATTAGCTAGCTGCGCCCCACGGTTTCACCCGTGTAAGTCTCGATCCCGTGGGAATATCTGGATAAAAAGTTATCCTATGTCCTAATCCAGGTCATGGCTTACCCATGTGCCAAATTCCATCCAAATCTGTGCAGCCGTCTTAGCGTGAAAGCGTAACAAACAAACATACAAACTCACTTTCGCATTCATAAAATTAAAAAAAAAAACTAAATTCAAAATATTTTATTTCACATAAATCTACAAGGGCACTTATGAAACGTCAGAAGCCAGGTGCACGGTTCCAATTGGTCGTTTCCTATAGAGAAGAGCCGGCGAGAAACTCCACGGTTACTCTTTTTAAAGTAAATGTTTTGAAATTACAGTGTTAATAGGTATGAGAGGACAGTGTAGGCCTATAAAAAAGAACCAGGTACTTAGCAAGATAGAAAATGGTCGACAGATCTACGGTCTGTTAAGCCTACAACGTTTTCACATTCACAAAATCTAAATGAAAAGAATCTATATAAACGATAAACATAATAATAAAAATAAAGACTTATTTAAACCAAATGACATGATTACCACTACAGCTGTAACAAATCTAATTTAATCAAAAATATAGAATATTGTAGGTATATAATGTCAAATAATGAAAAGATTATGTCAAGGAAGTATTTAAAAGAAAAAAAAGGTAAAATAAAATAATCATCTTAATTTGGGAGCAGTTAATAGACATTTACATAGTTATGCCGTTAATGAGGTACCAGGGAAGCCACATGTGCAGAAGGAATTATTGCCAAACTTCCTTGTCTTCAACGTAGTCTTTAATCTTATAATATGTTTTTTTGATAAGGACACGTTTGATGTGGGTTTTGAACTTTCCATCGCTAAGTTCTGTAACCGACTTTGGCAACTTGTTATAAAAGCGAATACTGTTTATAACAAATGACTTACTAGTTTTAGTTAATCTAAATTTGGGTATCACAATTTCATGTTTACTACGTGTATATATTATGGAAATCGCTTCTATTCGCGCAATTTTTTTGCGAACATTAATAGTTTATAATATTTGTTAGGATAGCTGCGCCCCGCGGATTACCCGCATAAGTCTCGATCCCGTGAGAATATTGGGATAAAAAGTATCCTTTGTCCTATTCCAGGCCATGGTCTACCAGTGTGCCAAATTTCATCCAAATCAGTAAAGTAAAATGCGTAATTATCATAAGCTACCGACACCGATATTCACGGCATTCGTAATGGCGCACCCGCCTCGTCGCTCGTAACTTGATCATTTCTAGCTAATATACCGACTAAAGGAGCTTCATTAAGAACTAGTATAGGAGTGGTCGCCATGTGCTCAAATATTCAGGTTAAACACTACCTGCTTTGTAATGAAGCACTCTATGGTATAAACTTAAGTGCCTCGGTACTTGTGCAAGTATTATAGTGCCGCTTTGCACTTCCATAAGTACATAACTGATTATGTACACCGTGAAGTAAAAAAGAAGCAATCAAAGCAAGCAGAGGTGTTCGGCTCTTCGGCAGCGGGAAATATGATGTGATGTGAATGACAAGCAGTAAGTAGGTAGTAAAAAAAAATTGTTTATGTTGTCTGTTATCACGACACAGCAAAACAACTGCAAGTCAAAAGAAAATTGGCACAGGGATAGCTTAATGTTCTGTTGCAACGCTAAAGGTCTCATGAAATAGCCGAACAGATACGAATTGGCACAACACGACAAACAGCCCTCCCCTGTAGACCCGTCGTTGTGGACAGTTATGGTCGCGCAGGCTCCTCAGCCTTGTCCTGTGAGCCTGCAGATCTAGTGTCAGGACGAACAAGTGTGATGGAAGCATGTAGCAGTACTAACTTATTAGATAAAGCGTTATTTAACAAAGGAGTAGGCGTCTAATGGTTGCGCAACTCTTCGTACAGTTTTTCATATTTTGAAGCAGGTCGCAATAACTCGCGCAATTCGCTGCGGTTTTTGAATCGACATCACCTGACGGAGTTTATCGCAGCCAGCGAGTATTTCCGGCATTGTTACGACGCGACGGTGACTATCCGGGAGATGCCACACTTTCGCTTGCCACACAAATATAAAATATAACAAATTCCTTCAATTAGATTGATTTAAATTTTCATGAAATGGTTACATTAGATACTTCTGTCTACTTCAAGTTGAGTTTCCATAACACACCCATATACGTAAGCTTTAAAGTAACCAAAAGTCTGGAATGGACAACTCATGCTTACTTTAGTATTTTCACTCAATGGAACTTGGTGGCTCTCTAACACACGCCATGTTGGCTGCGGGGAAAAGTGTTTGCTGTAAATAGGACGCAGGAACTGTCCGTTTCGTTTTAAATCTATCCGTGACTGCTGCGAGGCACCGTGCGGATGCGAAACTTCATTCATCCACGGGGCGAACTGAAGTCAATTAAGTATGCATTTTTTTACACTGGGTGTTGTGTTGTGTGCTCGTGTGGTCAGCGGCCGCGGGCAGCGCGGGTGCTGCGCGGTCCACAGCGTGTCTGCGGGCAGCGCGGACGCTGCGCTGTCCATACCGTGTCCGGGCACCGCGCCGCTTGCACTTGTTTGCGTCCACCGCAGATTTAGACTTGGCGGCCACGGTGGCTATCACTAGTTAACGTTGACAGCGACTTCGTTTAATAAATCAGCGATCAATCGAGCATCTCTATGGAATCCAAGTTAAAAGCTTTTTGATATCGTAGTGGATTTACGAAATGTAAAAAGGATGTTTTTCGCATATCCATTTGAAAGTCTAGCTAGATTATCGCAACCAAATAGCTCAAGCAAAGATTGCTCGCTTATCTGTCAGTGTTTCACAGCACTGAATGCTTGAGGAGTTTGAGAAAACCCTGTGCAGTTCAACAGTGAGTGACGCGGAATGTGTGTGATTGTGATAGTGTGCTCTAGTATTATCCAGGGAGAAAACTGAGCAATACCTACATTTGTGTGAGTAGAGCGCCGCCGCTGACTTTCCTCTTAAGGTTGCGGCAAAATTTTTCGACAATGTCAGTATATGAGAATTGTGAGTTCGGTCCGATGGGAAGACGTCAGTTGTCTTGAACAAAATAAAGTACCGTAGTGTCAATACAATATACGTGAGTGCTCGCGTAGGTACCGTGGTGCGGTGGCAGGCGAGCAGTGTGTACAGCGAACATAGTGCGCTGCAACGAGCGCTGTATCAGCAGTGTTTGTCCCGCGCTGTTTACTTACACATCAGAAAGGTTTACTGATACCGAGATAATGAATTAAATTACAACGGGTGGCGGTTCGCCCATCCGAAAGCACAGTGAGGCTCGTGAGGCGGGCTCGGACGCGCGACACGCCGATCATTATAATACTAATTAATTAATTTAATAAATTAACGAAACCGATCGATAAACAGTGGCCATAATCATCGTAGTCGTGCGATAATCGTAAGCTCGCAGCATGGAGTCTGAGTTGGGTATCCCGCTGCCGCAGCCGCGCGGCAAGGCGGGCGGCGGCTGGCGGCGCGTGCTGCGGCGGCGCGTGCCGCTGCTGCGCTGGCTGCCGCGCTACGGGCGCGTGGCGGCGCTGGCCGACCTAGTGGCCGGTGTCACGCTGGGCCTCACGCTGGTGCCGCAGAGCATCGCCTACGCCAGCCTCGCCAACCTGCCCGTGCAGTACGGACTCTACTCCTCGTTCGTAGGTACGTCACGCTCGCTATTACATCGTAATAACATATCATACGCCTGACGCCTGCATATTCCCCGAATAGTTATATAGGCAGAGGTGTAATTATAGTACACCCACAGATACCCACTATTATATCCTTCACCAACCCGCACTGGACCCGCGTGGTGGACATTATAAGTAGGCTGATTATGCTACCTATGTTTCACGCAACAGCTGGCTTGCAGCTTTATTCCATTGAGTGTGTCGTGCCTCGCGTGTATGGTCACCTTACGAGAATTGACCACTTTTAAACTTTTTTGATACTGATAAGGGTAGCCCGAGCAATTCAATTTTTTTAAATTTCTTTTTTAATTTTTTGTAGTTTCTGATTAGTAAGTATCATTGGTGGTATCAGTATAAGTATCAGTGATTGTATTGATAAAAAGTTAGACGCGCCCTAACATAATTATGTATAAAGGACTAATTTAAGCTAGTACCTAGTTCAAAAGATTAAACAAGGAGTGGAGTCAGGAGCGCGTTGTGTTCTCATTAAACAAGGAGTGTCTCAGGAACGCGTTGTGTTCTCATTATCATTTCTTTTTATTAACCTTGTATTCTTTGTTTTTGAGATAGCTATTATATTGACTGAGAAGTTCAATGCCTACGTTGTACATAAAAAGGTGACATTTAAAAGAAGAAGTTAGGTACATACATCAGACCGCTAGCTAGAATATTTTACCTACATTATTTTGTGCAAGTAGATAGTAAATGTCCTGTCAGGGGAAAAATAATGTACCTGTATGTGTTGTAATGTAGGTAACATTACAACTAGGTAGGCATTATAGCTAAATGTAAAAGGGGCTTTCTTGTAGAGTACCTATCGGTATGTTGAAATGTGATACAACTCACAAAAGTTTATGTGCGAATAAATCAATTACCATTTTTTTATAAATTATTATTTCAATCAATACTTTCAGAGAAATAGTTACGTATCTGTATTTTTTATAAATTAGTGCATAATTAATTATGACACGTTTCGACGTGTGCGTAGTCGCAGCGGAAAAATCTCGAATTTCTTCATTTCAGTTTAGCAGATATTTAGTGTATGACGTCGTGTAATTGTGTATGGTAAGTAAATTTGTTCATCCAACCATTGGGGAGCTATTCAACAAAAACTGTTTCCGCTGGAACTACGTCATCCTAGTGGCACTTTTTTTTCCTATGAACGTACAAGAATAAAAATACATTCAATAATTAGTGTGTAACGAGAGGTAAATGTGTATGTTTAAATGAAATTGGTGTGTTATTAAACAAACTGCGAAGATAATGTTTGAAGTGTAAGTTTCCGCTGCGCTGACGTTTGCCTATTTGATGAAAATCATATAAAACGGTTTAGTGCAGAGTTATAATTTTGTACGCACGTTGCTTTGAATTTGTGTGTAATGTTTGTGAAAAACATACCGTTCAGAAGATATACTCGTAAAAGTAAAATAAGGTTATTAGGTCCAAGTACTTAAAATAGGAACTCTAGAGCCTAACTTATAACGTTTATTTGTATCTTGTAAGAGTCTACAATGTCCTGCCAAGTTTAATTTATGTGCTCTTAGTAATTAATGAGCAATGGCATAATTTACTACGCCTGGACCACTATATTGTATGACATCCGAATGTAGGACTCTTTAATGGAAAAGCAAAATAAAACATATTCCGATATTTTGTGTATTAATGCAACTATTCACATGTAACATTTAAGCTCATTACACGAAATAATTAAATATATTTAATAAAAATACCAAAATATATTGCGGTTATTTTGGTATTTGGATAAACCGACCAAGTTTGAATGGCTACAAAAAAGCGGCCGTGCAGTATACTCGTATATAGCTAACGTTCTAAAATTTCCAGTATAGTATCGTTATTGTGTTTAATAGTTTCGTAAAGCTTTTCGCCACGCCGAACTAAACAATAATAAAATCGCGGTGTTCTGCTAACTGCAGGCTTCTCGAGGCTCTTAATATTACCTTTTTGTTGTAGAGTTAATAGGTTCCCCATCGGTGCAAGCAGTTTGCGTCGCTGTCAGCGCTAATGTGGTTACGAAAAAATATGTATGAGCTGCAAATAGTTTTACCATCCAGAAGAAAACATTTCTTTAATTTCAATTGACATACCTAAATGTGTTTCTTTACAATGTTATATGTTGGCTGATGATGATGATGTACAGATGTTATTTTACTCCTTGTGCAGCTTGTATTACAGGGTGTGTCCCAGCAGTGGGAGGCCTATGCTATGTGGGGCAGTTTGTATGAGGAAGATTTCCGCAGGTACGATGCTGTACGTGGTGCTGGGCACGGTAAAGGAGGTGTCCATCGGGCCCACCAGCCTCATGGCGCTGTTCACGCTGCAGATCTGCCGCGGCCTGCCCGTGGAGTTCGTGGTGCTGCTCACCTTCCTGTCGGGCTGCGTCGTGCTCATCATGGGCCTGCTGCGATTAGGTAACGCAGTGCCTTCACGCCGCATACCACCCTGTCCCGTCACTATCACCCCGCCCCGTCACTATCACCCTGCCCCGTCACTATCACCCTACCCCGTCACCATCACCCTGCCCCGTCACCATCACCTTGCCCCGTCACCATCACCCTGCCCCGTCACCATCACCCTGCCCCGTCACCATCACCCTGCCCCGTCACCATCACCCTGCCCCGTCACCATCACCCTGCCCCGTCACCATCACCCTGCCCCGTCACCATCACCTTGCCCCGTCACCATCACCCTGCCCCGTCACTATCACCCTACCCCGTCACCATCACCTTGCCCCGTCACCATCACCCTGCCCCGTCACCATCACCCTGCCCCGTCACCATCACCCTGCCCCGTCACCATCACCCTGCCCCGTCACCATCACCCTGCCCCGTCACCATCACCCTGCCCCGTCACCATCACCCTGCCCCGTCACCATCACCTTGCCCCGTCACCATCACCCTGCCCCGTCACTATCACCCTACCCCGTCACCATCACCTTGCCCCGTCACCATCACCCTGCCCCGTCACCATCACCCTGCCCCGTCACCATCACCCTGCCCCGTCACCATCACCCTGCCCCGTCACCATCACCCTGCCCCGTCACCATCACCCTGCCCCGTCACCATCACCCTGCCCCGTCACCATCACCCTGCCCCGTCACCATCACCCTGCCCCGTCACTATCACCCTACCCCGTCACCATCACCTTGCCCCGTCACCATCACCCTGCCCCGTCACCATCACCCTGCCCCGTCACCATCACCCTGCCCCGTCACCATCACCCTGCCCCGTCACCATCACCCTGCCCCGTCACCATCACCCTGCCCCGTCACCACCACCCTGCCCTTATCCTCCATTACCTGGGTCGGCGTAAACATGTTAATGTATTATTATTAGCTATCTATATAGTCAACGTCGCCCCCTTTCTATCCATACCACCTTTGCCACAATCTATCCTTCACTTCTTTAGCGTTCCCCTATTCTTATAGCTCTCCAGGCGTCTACAATTATACCGCCACACTCTGAACTCATTAGTTGAACACCACAGATTTCTATTGTTGACTTGCCTCATAGGTTTGCTTCCTATAACTAAACACTCATTATCGCGCGATGTTTATGACATGCGTGAACATTTTAATTTCACTTAATGCCACATAAATATTGTTCAAATATTTACCTAATTAGGTACACTTTTAGACGTTGTGTGAACAGCGAGCGAGTCTTCAATCAAACATGTTACCTTCCTACTGTACAACGGTCAATTTAAGTCGTTAGTAATAAATCCTTATCTTGAAGTTGTACATATAAGGTTAACACCTTATTCACCACCACCACCACCTAAACCACTGAACCGATCTTTATGATCGTTATGACATTAATAATAATTGCCTTTATTGGCCGGCTTGAGTGGAGATTCGCACGAGCAAACGTGCTTGGAGGAAGCAAGTATTCCAGTAAGATGCTGGTAGGGATCTTGACTGTACTCGCTCGCTGTTCACACAACGTCTAAAAGTGTACCTAACACTTTTAGACGTTGTGTGAACAGCGAGCGAGTCTTCAATCAAACATGTTACCTTCCTACTGTACAACGGTCAATTTAAGTCGTTAGTAATAAATCCTTATCTTGAAGTTGTACATATAAGGTTAACACCTTATTGTTTCATTTTCACGTAGAAGATGGCCGATGTGCGTCTGAATGTTGTCGTTTTATTAATGCGCGTAGCCATTTAGAAAATGTTCTCGCTTTTGAGCCATTTAAATGATGTTACTGTTTCACCACCACCACCACCTAAACCACTGAACCGATCTTTATGATCGTTATGACATTAATAATAATTGCCTTTATTGGCCGGCTTGAGTGGAGATTCGCACGAGCAAACGTGCTTGGAGGAAGCAAGTATTCCAGTAAGATGCTGGTAGGGATCTTGACTGTACTTCCGAGATTGTTCTGATAGCCGTGGAATACCTCTACACTCCTCATAAGTACCTCGGGACATGTTGCCCCCTTGTTGCTACGACACTTTGTGCTAGCGACCGTTTCCGGGGATTTTATCTATGTATTTTATATAAAACATTGGTCAGGCAGGGGCCATAGTCTTTCCACAGTTCAAGACAACCAGGTGACTTAGCCAGGCAGACCCATAATCTAATATCTTTGTTTTCATAAACTGCAATATATAGTCCTACACCAACCGGGGGTTGTCCTTGGCTGCACTTGCATAGTGCGAACAGGGATAATCGTTGGTTGGTGTCTCATTCCATTAAAAACTTGTAACGGGCCTCTGCGAGTTGACTTCGGCCCCTCGTACGCCTTCCAAAGGTCCGGGACCCCAGGGTCCCGAGAAATGTCAAGAAACAAATAAAATAAATAATACCATTTATTTCAGGCCACACCGGCCCACAGAAAAATACCTTAACCTAAACACACATATCTATATATATAAAAGAAAGACGGGTTTGTTACAACACTTATAACTCGAGATCTGCTGGACCAATTTTCATGGTTTTTGATTCATTGGATTTGTCTCCTCCCCGAATAGCAGAATAACTACTAAAACATTGGAAACATTCACGAGAAAAAAAGATATGAAGAAAAATCATGTTTTTATAAATTTTGCACTTATGATGTCCCGGTATACATGCCATAAATCCTAACAAAAAGTACTAGCCTTGCATGAACACGATAGTATTTCATCATTAAACACTACTTAATTCATTTTGTATGGAACGGCTTTTTTGATGATAATCATCTCGAGAACGGATTGACTGATTTCGAAGTTTTTTTTCATTCGTCTCGGCCTAGATATGAAGAAAAATCATGTTTTCATCCATTTGCATTTATGATATCCCCCGTTAGAAGGTAGGTAGGTAGGGTAGGTAGGTATGTATGTAGGTAGGTAGGTAGGTATGTAGTAGGTAGGTAGGTAGGAGGTAGGTAAGCAATTTATTATTTTAAATATTCCGTGAAGTTCGAGGAAGTATCTTATGAAGAGAAACTTGGAAAAATTGCCGGAAAAACGTAAAAACCCCAATTTTCTTTATCTAATACAAAGTTTGTTTTTAAATCATGTAAATACGTTTGTGTAAATAAAATTATACAAACTGTTCCTAGCTGTCGTTGCCATAAATCCTAACAAAAAGTACTAGGCTTGCATGAATTCACGATAGTATTTAAATTTTTGGAAAATCCACTGGAAAAGTAGGTAAGTAGGAAGGAAGTTTGAAAGCGCTTGGAAATTAATGAATACAAATTAATTAATTTAAAAATGAATCCCTATTTCCCTTGGACGGCATCACGCGTGAACGGCTCGACCGATTTCGCTAATTCTTTTTTTGTTGTGTTCGTTATTCTCAGGACAAGGTTCTTAGGATAAGTAGGTGAAGGTAGGGTAAGTAGGTATGTAAGTAGGTAGGTAGGTAGGTAAGGTAGGAATGTAAGTATGTAGGTAAGGTAGGTAGGTAGGTCTGGTAGGTAGAGTAGGTAGGGTAGTAGGTAGGGTGGGTAGGTAGGTAGGGTAAGTAGGTAGGTAGGTAGATAGGTAGGTGCGCCATAGATAAGTACTTAGTGCTCCCGTGCGAAGCCGGGGCGGGCAGATAAAAGAAAGACGGGTTTGTTACAACACTTATAACTCGAGATCTGCTTTACCAATTTTCATGGTTTTTGATTCGTTGGATTTGTCTCCTCCCCGAATAGCAGAATAACTACTAAAACATTGGAAACATTCACGAGAAAAAAAGATATGAAGTAAAATCATGTTTTTATAAATTTTGCACTTATGATGTCCCGGTATGCATGCCATAAATCCTAACAAAAAGTACGAGGCTTGCATGAACACGATAGTATTTTTCAACATTAAACACTACTTAATTCATTTTGTATGGAACAGCTTTTTTGATGACATCTTGAGAACGGATGGACTGATTTCGAAGTTTTATTTTCATTCGTCTCGGCCTAGATATGAAGAAAAATCATGTTTTAATCCATTTTGCATTTATGATATCGCCCGTTAGAAGGTAGGTAGGGTAGGTAGGTATGTATGTAGGTAGGTAGGTATGTAAGTAGGTAGGTAGGTAGGAGGTAGGTATGCAATTTTTTTATTTTAAATATTCCGTGAAGTTCGAGGAAGTATCTTATGAAGAGAAACTTGGAAAAATTGCCGGAAAAACGTAAAAACCCCACTTTTCTTTATCTAATACAAACTGTTCTTAGCTGTCGTTGCCATAAATCCTAACAAAAAGTACTAGGCTTGCATGAATTCACGATAGTATTTCAATTTTTGGAAAATCCACTAGAAAAGTAGGTAAGTAGGAAGGAAGTTTGAAAGCGCTTGGAAAAAAATGAATAAAAATTAATTAATTTAAAAATGAATCCCTATTTCCCTTGGTCACGGCATCACGCGTGAACGGCTGGACCGATTTCGCTAATTCTTTTTTTGTTGTGTTTGTTATTCTGAGGACAAGGTTCACAGGATAAGTAGGTGAAGGTAGGGTAGGTAGGTAGGTAAGGTAGGAATGTAAGTATGTAGTCAGGGTAGGTAGGTAGGTTTGGTAGGTAGTGTAGGTAGGGTAGTAGGTAGGGTGGGTAGGTAGGGTAGGTAGGTAGGCTAGGTTAGTAGGGTAGGTAGGGTAAGTAGGTAGGTAGATAGGTAGGTACGCCATAGATAAGTACTTAGTGCTCCCGTGCGAAGCCGGGGCGGGCAGCTAGTTTTAATATAAACAAAAACTTGTGTTAATAAATAAGGCTTATACTATGTAAGTAGCACTTCATTTTGCACTAGCTTGACTTTGTGCTGTCCTGTGGAACTTGTCCGCGGAAGCGACACGTTCAGTGCCGGGAGCCCTCCTGGGTTCACTCAAGTCGCCTATGGGATGCCGCGAGCCCGCGCGGAGGGCTCATTTTAAATGTAGGATTTTCTTAGCGAATTCGACATTATAACGTGTGAAAATAAAATGTATTGTATATTTTAACAAGACTTTTTAGTATATATGCGGTGGTTTTAAAATACAAGTTTTTTTTATTTCAAAATAAAAATTGTGTCAAGATGCCAGTATTTCAGGGGTGGAAAACCATTTTCACGGTTACAATTAAATATTCACTAATTTAAAAGGTAGCGAGTTATTATACTTTTCTTATTTTTTATATTTTTTATCATTGCACGTCCCGACCCCACTAGTACATGAAAATACCTCCAGAGATACTACGTATAGCGACAAGAACCCCTGAAAGTACTAATTTACTTCGTTTAACAGTGTTCTATAACACGGTTTCAAATCTAATGCCGTAGACCGTCCGCCAGGGTTAACTTTAGCCCAAACGTAATACTGGTGACTCTCCCGGTTGGTTCACTTCAAATATGTGTGGTGGCATGGCGTATGAGATCTATGAAAACTAGGTGGAGTCGAAAGTGTAGCAGATAAACCTTGAACCTAGAGAAGGAACCTTGAACATAGGCTACTTTACATCCTGGATAATAATAATATATATTGAATATATTTTTATGGAAAATTATAAAACACCAAAATACACACAGTCAAAGTCACGGGTACCAGCTAGTCAAACATATTTTAGAATTTTGAATGTAGACAACATACACAATACATAAACTAGTATTTTTCCTATAGCTATTTTATGCCTACCGATCTACCCGGCAGAAACTTCAACACACCACTTGCTACGATCTTTACACTCTCCTTTAGACAAATCTAATAAAATAAAATATGTGCATAAACGTAAGCGACAAAGCTAACGCAAATATGTGTAATGTGAGGCAGAACGTGTTCAAATATTATGTTGTGGTAGGTTTCCTGGTGGACCTGATCTCCCCATCGGTGACGAGCGGGTTTACATCGGCCACGGCGCTCATCATCGTGGCGGCGCAGCTCAAGGGGCTGCTTGGGCTCAGCTTCACGGCTGAGTCCGTCGGAGACAACATCCGCCTCATCGTCACCAAGTGGGATGACGTGCGCCCGGCTGACGCCGCGCTCGGCGCCGTGTGCTGCTGCGTACTGCTGCTGCTAAGGGTATGTGACAACATGCGCCTCATCATCACCAAGTGGGACGCCATGCGCCCGGCTGATGCCGCGTTCGGCGCCGTGTGCTACTGCGTACTGCTGCTGCTCAGGATATGTGATAACATGCACCTCATCGTCACCAAGCGCTCTGGTTTGTACCCGTACCCTTCAAACCGTAACCACGCAACGCTGCACAGCGGCTGCAATCAATATAAGGTAAACTCAAACTCAAACTCAAACTCAAACTCAAAGCATTTATTTCAAATAAACCAATTACAGGCACTTTTGAATAGTCAAGGGGTCGGTCAGTCAGAAATATGAAGCTAGTCGCCCATTCCAAAGCGTAGTAGGTACCTATGGAGAAGAACGGGCAAGAAACTCCACGGACACTCTTTTAAATAAAATAAGATGGTTACATAATATTGGTTACATCATTCAAGTTGAAGTTATACATGTGAGAACGATGCAAAACATTAAAAGCGTCCGTTAGAAATAAAAATATAAATTAAATTAAAATCGCCGTGGCAGCTAAGAGATGACCAGTCCCTACTGACGGCGCCCGTTCACGAACATGACGCATGGATTAGCACCATTCAGCTCAACCATTTTGAAGGGAGCTAAATGATCCAACACACACGCCACCGCCAGCGAGACATTAGAGTGAGCATGACATACTCTCAGCCGCCAGGGCACATTCAAGTCAATGAAAGACATACTCAGTACCTAAATGGTAGCTTTATAGTCGGTACATGGTGCCCACACGTGTGCCATGCAATTATACAATGCTAAGACATTGAATTTATACAATGCAAAAATAGTTTTTAAAATCTTCAGCAGCTCCAACGGTATTTTCAAATGCTAATCAATTAGTTTATGCTTGTGGAGCAGGACCAGCGTTGAGCCAAGCATTTTTATCAGCGATGTAATCCCCCAACTTATAATATGCTTGGCTGCATAGTGTGCGTTTAATATAAGATTTAAATTTCGTTTCATTCAGTTGAAGTATGTGGGGAGGTATTTTATTGTAACATTTTAAACAGTACCCCATGAAAGATGAGTATGGTATTGCGGTAGCATTTCGCCGGATCAGTCCCTTTAATAAGCGCTCTACTAAACTGACAAAACTAAGCCCATTTATTAATTAACGCGGAGTAAAGTTATGGCAAATTAAAACTCCAAAAATGTATGTTCGAAAAATGTAATCTGAAGCTATAAACTTTAGATTAACCATCGGTTTTAATTTTAAAGTAAATTATAAATAAATAAATACATAATAAATAACAATTCTTTATTGACATAATAGGTTACAGAAACTTGTTTGAAACCTCTGACTCCTGAACTAGATATGAAAGAACATCAAAAATATAATTTATTCTTAAACTATTACATCATGCTGTGTGTGCGGGAGGTGTGTACGTGTGCGTGTGGGTGGGTTCCAGTTCTTGTTTGTGTATGAGTAGATGTATGAAAGAAAGGTATGTGTTCCTTTGTAGAATGAGATTTATTATTTTCTCTACATCCTCATAATCAAGAGCAAAGAGCCAGTTCTTTACTTTAAGTTTCGGGTAGTGTTAGCGGATAAAAATTTAAGATTCTATTAATTTTTAACCGACTTCAAAAAAAGGAGGTTTTTTTTTTTTTTTATGTATGTTCACCGATTTCTCCGCCAATTGTCAACCGATTTTGAAAATTCTTTTTTTATTCGTAAGGGTATACTCCTGAGGTGGTCCCATATTAATTTTGTGAAGATTTGATGTATACTTTGGGAGATAAACGAAGGAACTCCTCAAAAACAAACAGTACACGTAATGTGATTTGGATATTGTACTAAAGATCAAAAATAATTGCTGGTTCTAACTATCCATCCGTGGTGAACTAATTATAGTCTTCGAAGATACCGCATGGAACTCCTCATCGGTGAACAGTACATATAGGAACTTACAGTGAAAGGTTAGAAGGTTAGGGGATAATTCTTTGAATATTATAGGCACGTTTAGTTAAATAACCGACTTCTGAAAAAGGAATCTCAATTCGGATGTTTTTTTTATGTATGATTGGCCGTAGCACAGTCATATATGGACGGATTTGCAAAATTTTTTTTTTTTTAAGTTAATGCTCTCGATATGGTCCCATATAAATTTTATAAACTTTGCTTGGGTACATTTTTCCCACTTAGTCTATATGGATGATGTTATAATAAGTTCCTGTCACTGGTATTTACATAGCAGGTAGTGGTATTCGAATGTGTGTGTAGGTAAGTACCACAACTAAAAAGTGAAAAATAAAAACATTTTTATAAAAAATTACAACCGACTTCCAAAAAAAAAACTACAAAGTGAAAAATAACTTTATTTCGGAAGTCGGTGGCAAAAAACGAAAATTCAAAACCAAAGACACCGGCTTCTGAAATAAAGTTATTTTTCACTTTGTAGTTTTTTTTTTGGAAGTCGGTTGTAATTTTTTATAAAAATGTTTTTTGTTGTATAAATATACAGAAAGAAAAGCATTTTGTCGTCTTGCGAAAGCCGTGCGACATTTAATAGATTCAATTACGTTGGGAGTGTACCCTAATTCCGTTATACACGATAAAACGGAATTTGAATTGTTTTGAAACAAATAACTAATCCATTACTTGATAAGTTCGAAAAAATCTGCTCAATAACGTAAATAACGCAATGAAGGTTGTTGAACTGCCAAAATGAAACAAATTTGTCATGTTTATGAAAATGTGTTGCGTAATTAGATAGCTGGATCTAGATACGTGTTTTTTAGAAATTATCTGGAAAATAAAAAGTTGGCTCACTGTAAATACTCAACACAGCTCGTATAATGTCTTCGTGGGAAATCTGTATCGTTTGAATGACATTGTTTTTAGGAAGGACCGTTGCGCTCTTTCCAGGCGTAAGATATGCGTTTTACTTGCACCTCTCCAAACACCAATATAGTAACCAATAACCGATTGTGCCAATGCATAATAAACTGACCGGAGGAGATCGCTGTCAGCTACATGCCTCAGATTTTTAAACACCCATGTAAGCTTTCTGACTCGTGACGAAACCATCTCGATATGTGGTTGCCAGGATATTTTCTCGTCTAAGAGAACCCCAAGGCATCTGACCGTCTTCGATTTGCTCAGAGTTGTACACGAGCATTGTTAATGAAAGGAGATTTGCATGTGTAAATCTGGACAGCCACATTGGGCTGTTTTATGTGAGCGTTCGTGAACTGTACAAATGAGGTTTTCGATGTTAAGTGTTAAAAGGTTATGCCTTAGTTACAAACAGACTTTATGGAGCCCTATCTCCGCATTTTGTTGGATTACATCCTAATTCTCACCCTGAAACACCAAAGCTGTGTCATCGGATTGGGTAAATATTTTGCCTTTATTCAGTTTCATTTAACATAAGTCGTATAAATAAATCAGGAAGAGACTGGGACCGAGAATACTACCCTGTGGAACTCCATAGATGACTGTGACATCCGAACTAGCACTACCCACTTTAACTCTCAGCAGACGGCCAGTAAGAAGGTCTTTATAGATTTTGAGTACCGTTCCCCTTATTCCACACCTTTCCAGCTTGTCAACAAGAGATCGATACAGTGTCAAAGGCCTTGGCCAGATCAATAAAGACTCCAACACACTTTTGTTAATTATCTAGACAAACTGTTATTTAATCTACTAACGAGCTAATGGCTGCATCTGTAGTTTTACCTACCCTAAAGCCAAATTGGGAGTCAGATAATATGTTATTTTTTTCTAAGAATTTTATGAAAGGGGCAAAGCTTAGATATTGCCATCCACGAAGATGCGCCTATCTCTTCTTCCTGATCGCTTACAGTACCTACAGCTTACAGTACAGTAATCGCGTTTAGGAAGAAGAGTGGGGCGCGTCTTCGTGGATAACACTGTCTATAGTAGAGTAATAGCAGGTCGATACATATTAACCTGCTCGGTATGCGCATGCGTAGAAGCTGAAGGACGTGCGCGTGCGCTCGGGCCGCCTGGCGCGCGCGCTGTGGCTGTTGTCCATCAGCCGTAACGCTCTCGTGGTACTTGCCGCGTCGAGCTTCGCCTACCTCACACACCACCCCAACCAGCCGCTCTTCAAACTATCCGGTGAGCATTGTTTATTACCTACCTGCCGCATTTTTATCTCGATACACTCAGTAAAATTGTTTTTATCTGATTAACACACTATGTCTATGTCCTGTGTTATAGCCATTTTATATTTATAACTATCAAAGCTATCAATAAAAAAAATCATATTTTATACAGCATTTAACCCTCAAATATTGAATCATTAACTATCAAGCGTATTTTTCTGAAACTTATACCATTTTAAAGATAATTTAATTATTAATCTTTTAGTATACGTGTTATATTAAAATACCGTTTGTTTTGTGTATAATAAACTAATAATGCGTCTAACTTGGGACAGCGCTCCTTGATGGGCTATTTCAAACTCAATAATTAACTGTTAAAGCAAAATGTTTCACTAACTATTTGGTATTAGTAAAAACTATAGATCGAAAGGGGACCGCATGGTATACATATAAATTTCTGTGATCCAAACACGAACGTGTTAAGAAAATAAATGAATTTTGAATATTAAAAATTTTCAATTTATATGAAAATTAAATAAAAAGAGTTTTGCAAACTATTGTGTGACATATCAAATGAAAGGGCTTGTTGTGAGGATCATACTTTTTTTTCAATATTATTAAAATAAATAGTTTTAGTCAAATAAATAAATAGTTTTTTACCAACACCTACCTACTAGAAGTGTTAGTAGGTACCAATATTTTTTATATCACTAACTAAGTACCTAGGTAAGTACTTAGACTTACTAATATATAAAATATCTAACGCTTTTCAATAAAGGTTACCCAAAAATCGTTTTTTTTTTTGTTAATTTTTTATGCTAGCAGAATGATCTAATGATCATTCTGTTGTTTATCTTAAGATCAATATCGCCAACTATACCTATTACTGTATATTTCATTAAATTAATGTCTACTAACTGATAAAACAAGATAAATTAATTTGTCGAAATCGAGTTAAACATGCAGTTACGTGCAGTATTTTTTTACGCGCTATCTACTAGTAAAAAGATTAATCTAATGGCTGCAGAGATAATGAGTTTGTAAAAGTGATATCGTCTCATATTTTGAAAAAAATATACAAAAGAAAGAAAGAATAATATTTATTTGGACACAGTTCGTGAAACACATAATACAAAAATAAAAAGTGAAAATAATCATAAAGTGATAATAGTGTGTGCCTCACGGCTGCGCCAAAAAGGTTCATTTAAGCATTAATGCCCGACAAATGCTGTCTGACGCTGGTTTTCTAATGAACCCTTATGGACAAGTGACAAGATACCAGTATAACATAATAAATAATCTGGTAGGTTAAATCCGTTTCAGTCTATACAGTTAACACAGTAACAAGAATACATGCGGTTACCAGCAAGAACGAGAGCGATCGATCACAGTTTTGTCACCTTGTGCTACTCCCATGGTGCTCGAAAAACTACGAAATTCCGGCACATTTCATATTTTTGAATGCGTTTTTAGGTTATATGTTCCATATTTTTGTGAATCAAACTAAATTTGCTACAATTCGAGCCCAAACCTAGACCAAAGATGGACAATGTTTCCTAAAACATTTTTTTTTTTATTGATCACTTTTGACCGAACTGCGCCGAAGACATCCCGGACATCAGCTTGTACGAGATAAGGATGGCTCTTAAGCTCAAAAACAATAAGGCGCCGGGTGATGACGGAATTACAGCCGAAAGGCAAGGAAAACTCGTTCTTACGGCCCTACAGAAGCTGTTTAATTCCGTCATACTCGAGGGTAAAACGCCACGGGCATGAAACAGAGGTATTATCGGTGATACTTTTTTCTAAGAATTAAGAATTATAGGCCCATCTCACTTCTGAGCCATGTCTACAAGCTGTTTTCAAGAGTCATCACGAACTGTCTCGCACGCAGTTTTGACAACCTCCAGCCTCCCGAACAAGCCGAATTCCGTAAAGGCTTTAGCACCGTAGACCACATACGTTAACTGCGGCAGGTTATACAGAAGCCCGAAGTGTATAAACCTACCTCTCTGCTTAGCGTTTGTGGACTACGAGAAAGCCTTCGATTTGCTCAATGACCTCAGTAAAGCTTCTGAAAGAGTGGGTCTTAAAATTAACTTGGACAAGACAAAGGTTATGTCAAATGCCCATGTAACACCCACTCTCATGAAGATCGGAGACGCTACACTCAAAGTTGTGGACGAGTATGTTTACCTAGGACCAACTGTCCAGTTAGGTAGGTCCAACTTCGAGAAAGAGGTCAATCGTCGAATCCGACTCGGGGGGCAGCGTACGGGAAGCGACGCAATAAGTCTTTGACCAGTGTGTGTTGCCAGTGATGTCCTATTGCACTGAAACATGGTCGCTCACAATGGGCCTTATTAGAAGGCTAAAAGTTACCCACGGGGCAATTGAGAGGGCTATGCGTATAGTTTCCCTACGTGATCGAATCAGAAATGAAGAGATCCGCAGGAGAACCAAGGTAATCGACATAGCCCGAAGAATTGCTAAACTTAAGTGGCAATGAGCAGGGCACATTGCTCGCAGAACAGATGACCAATGGAGCCAAAAGGTTCTGGAGTGGCGACCGCGTACCGGAAGACGTAGCGTTGGAAAGCCTCCCACAACGTGGACCAATGACTTTGTGAAGGCTGCAGGAATCCGCTGGATGCGGGAAGTACAGAACCGGTCGAAGTGGCGGTGCTTGGGGAGGCCTATGTCTAGCAGACATACTTACACTAAAACTCCACAGGTGAAACAGGTTAAATGTATCAAAAATATTATTATACTAGCCAATTTTGTCCAAAAAAAACATGTTCTCTCATACATTCCAACTGCAAATGTAAGTTTGTACGCACATTATTGGGAGATTTACCATGTTATTTGAAGACCATAAACTTCGTAAAGGTTTTCCTGTTACCTGTTTAATTTTTTCTTTTCTTTGTGTGTTTCTAAAAAACATCTTCGACTATTAGACCTGTGCTTGGGTTGGGCTCGAATTGTAGTAAATTTAGTTTGCTTCACAAAAATATGGAACAAAAATACCTAAAAACGCGTCCTTAAGGTATATTTTTTGTTAATCTGAAATGTGCCAGAATTTTGTAGTTTTTCGAGCACCATGGGAGTAGCACATGGTGACAAAACTGTGATCGATCGCTCTCGTTCTTACTGGCAAAAACCGGTGAAGTGCGTGTGGGACCACGCACAATAAAGGGTTCCGTAGTTGGGATGAATTTATCCCAAGAACAAACTTTTGCATGACGCCTTAGCTGCACTGATTAAACATCATTTGTATGATATCTGGTTCTGATGTGGTCTTCCACACAGATTTTATTTCTAGGTGCAACATGAATAACGAATCCACTGTCCTAATCTTCGTTAGATGAGCTGTCAAGTAGGTCTAGCAAAAGTAGGTACGTTTTGTATGCGCTTCACTGCAAAAACTTAACAGCCGGTACAAGGGACAAAACGTGCGGTTCTTAAGACGGCGTTCGGTAGAATGTCGCTCTCGCGATATATTATCGTATCATAGCTGTGTGTGGTCGGTTAAAAGATAATAGTATCTTTACATTAAGCACTATAATATAATATATTATCTTCGATGTGTGTGATCTCCTTAAGGCCGTGATGCCCCAGTGGTTAAGGCCTCGCCTCTCATCGCCGGGGTTGTGGGTTCTAATCTGGGCAAGTCTGTACCAACGTGGCTTTTTCAATTCATAATTATGTACTTCCCGAGTTTATCTTGGACATTACTGACATCGGTGAAGAAAAAACATCGTGATGAAACCTGGTCTTATAAATATATAGTTAATATAAGTATATAGTTTAGACATCTGAAATAAATGTTTTTTTTATTTATTTTTTTAATTTATTTTTTTTATTTTTTTTTTATTTATAAGTCTGAAATCGCCAACCCCGAAATTCAGCAAGCGTGGTGATCTATTCTCATGCCTTCTCTGTATGAGAATAGGCCTTTCCCGTACTGTGGGACAACGATAGGCTGGTATTATAAGAAGTATAACATTGTGTTGGCAGGGCGTGTGGAGCCGGGCCTGCCGCGCCTGTCGGCGCCGCCCTTCAGCGCGGTGCGAGACAACAGCACGGTGACGTTCGTGGACATGGTGCACACGCTGGGCTCGGCCGTCATCATGATGCCCATCGTCATGGTGCTCGCCAACATCGCCATCGCCAAGGCATTCTGTGAGTTCCTTCATGTACCTGCTCTGACCTCGTTATTGCTTTAACACTAGACAAACTGTCACATTGACGTTTTACGACTTACATTGACATTCAACTGTAGGGTGGTAAAGCAATTACGAGTCGAGTTTTATGTATACTCATACATAAAACTGTAAAGTATTATTGCTTGAATGACGCCCGCGCGGCGCAGCGCATGCTGCCATGTCATTATTCTAAGGTAGCTTATCTATATAGTATCTTGTTCTAAAAAATAAAAATACGGAGTAAACGAATTTTCCCAGAAAACCCACCAATATTGCTTTCGAGAACGTGATTATATATAAGTACATATATATATATATATATATACATACAAATATTGCTCGTTTAATAGTTTAGGATTAGGTTCATATACTGGGTAGTCCTAATAAAAAAAATAGATTCCTCATGCCCAAGGGTATCCGAAAATACCCCATGTACATGTACATGGGGTATTTTCGATATCCCTGGATACTCCTGGGTGCCTATGATCCGCGATTTTTGATAGTTCTAGAGATGTTTTTTTTTTAATTTCTTGAAAATATGATGGAAACCGCTTTAAAAAAAAACTATCTTTATTTTTACACTTTTTAAGTCATTTTTTAAATTTTCATTGTTATAAAATAATATATACTAGCTTCTGCCCGCGACTTCGTTCACGTGGAAGTCGTAAGACACCACAATATACTACAATAAACGCCACATTTTTATAAATAATCATAATCATAATCATAAATCTTTATTTATCTCAACATCATATTACAGGCACTGGTTAATAAAAAGCACAATCTTAAATAGAGAAAGGTGTCTGAGGTAGGAGGGTCCTGAGTTACAGATCACCCGGCTCTCTTAGATAGGACATGTTAATTTACAAAACAGTGGTTAAGATATTAATGGTAAAACAAAAGTTAGAAAGACCTAACAAAATTAAAACAAAATCAAAGAATTGCAAGTAAACATAAAATTAAAAGAAATATAGATATTATGTAGGTACATTACGTAACTATATTATATTATTATTCATTAATGCATACTTAGGTTTCTGAATAAGAAAATAAAATAATAATGAACATAACAAAAAATGAAGAATGGAAATGGGGAAATGCTGTGTGTATTGAATGTTTGTAAGTGTAGGTGTGTGAGTGTAAATGTGTGGGTGTTAAGACATTGGTTTTAATAAGTTTTCAGTGGCAATGTAGTCCAGATTTAATAGCCAAAATCGTAATTTTCTTTTACAAATAGCTTTTGTATGAGTGTAGATAGATATTTTTTTATTAATTGAATTATAAAGAAAAGTGCCAAGAAAACAGAAAAACTTTTGGGAGAAACTAGTGTTATAAGTGTTATAACGGATGATTGAACGAACATTTGTTGATCGTCTATTTTGTGTTGGTAAATCGTGATCAAAGGGGAGTTCAGTGTGTGTGGTACCGCCCCAAGTGGTAATGCAATATACTAGCAAAGACTGGCATAGTGCAAAGTAAACTTTTTTAATAACTAATGTATCAGATATATGTCTTAGATTTTTAAATATGAAGATTAATTTTCGGATTCTTTTAACTAGGGTTTCAATGTATTGTTGGAAGGTGAGACGGTAATCTATGATTATGCCAAGATATTTTATAGAATTCGTTTTAACTAATACAGGACATGAACAATGGTTGATGAAATTACATGAGTGGGCTGAAGTTGAAGTTTGGTTGATCCTGGGGTCTAAGGGAATAAGTCATATATTTTGTCTTATCGACGTTGAGGGTAAGCAAATTAGAATATAACCATTTATACACCGTATCAAGACTTTGTTGAGCATAATTTTTAACCTCATCCCACGAGTTAGCATCGAATATCAAGACAGTATCATCGGCAAAAGTGATGATTTTACCGTTTTGTAGATTTAAGTCACATAAGTCGTTTATATAAACTAAGAATAATGTTGGACCGAGGATGCTACCTTGTGGAACGCCGTACTGATTAGGAAGTTCGTCGCTAATCCAATTATCTACTTTAGTAGTTTGTGTTCTGTCGGATAAATAGTCTATGAATAGTTGAAGTGGTAGACCTCTTACTCCCATATTTTCTAATTTTTTTACCATAATAGGAACTGATACTGTGTCGAATGCTTTAGCTAAATCTAGGTAAATGGCTAAGGTCTTTTTTTTATTATCTAGTTTGTTGACTATGTGATCTGTTAGTTCGTGGACGGCTTCAGCAGTTGACCTGCCAGATCGAAAGCCAAACTGTGATGGAGATAAAAGTGAATTTTGCTCAAGGAATTTAGTTAGTCTGGTATTAATTAATCGTTCTAAAATTTTTGACAACGTTGGAAGTATAGATATTGGTCTATAATTACTGACACAGTATCTGTCTCCGGCTTTGAATATGGGTATAATTTTGGATTTTTTAAAGGCATGCGGAAATATTCCAGCTGAGATAGTATTACAAAATGTAAAAAAAAGAATCACAAAAATATCTATAGTTGGGAATCGAATTTACAACCACAGAATTGCAAAGCAATTATCTAACCGCTTAGTTATTTGCTTTGTCAAAAGTTTGCTGAAATAGCTGTTCTTATTATATTTCACTAGCTCTTGCTCGCGGCTTCGCCCGCGTGTATGTCGAAAATATCCCACAGGAACATACTACCGGGAGTTCATACCTAATAGCCGAGGAAAAGGTCATTGACTCCTACCACTGTTGCACCCGCACCCGCGTTGCCGTCAACGCATAATTACTTTGTTACGCGCAATATTGAATCTGTGATATCTTTTAAAGTAGGTATTCTTTTTAATGACATGATGTTAATAACTGCAGGCATATTTTAACTCAACTTTTGTAATGGAACGTTACGGGGGACAGCAGCACCGCTCTAGCGCATGCGCGGTGATGTGCTGTGTGCAGGCGCCATTCATACCTAGGTACGTCAAGTTGTACTGAATTTCATTGGTGTTTTTTATTCTTGATCTTTAACTTTAATCTTTTATTTAGTAGGTTCAATCCAAATGTATGAGAGTAGATAAATCAGTGTATGAAACTGCACATAACTAGTTATTAAAAAACTCGTTTGATACTATTAAAAACCTCGCCTATAGCTCGGTTTTTAAACACACACTCGTATTTTGATACCCCTCATTATGCAACAGTTTCATAAACTACTATTATAGGACAAGGAATAATACATATAAAACCGGTCAAAATAGCTTCGGAAATAACAATGAATTTTTATACAATTTTGAAAGATAACATTTTTTATTGTGGGTCATCGTTAGAAGATAGAATTTTTTGTTAAACTTTTTAAGAAAGTGAACATACATTTAATTTATCTCTTACGGTTACGCGACGCACGCCAGTAGAGCTCCCGTCGCCGTCGGCATGATTTTTTCCGACATCTTGAACAATAATCGTTATATTTCAGCCAATTTACACAAAACCATAATGAATTATACAACAAAACCTTCACGAATCACTCCGTCCATTGGTAACCGTTTGAAAATCCGTTCGGTAGTTTTTGAGTTTATCGCGTTCAGACAGATAAACAGACAGACAGACGCGGCGGGGGACTTTCTTTTATAATATGTAAGGATAAGGATAATTGACTGCTTAGCTCCGTAAAGGTATAGCGTGATGATAATCATTTAAAAAGTTAAATCGGTAACTATCTGCAATATCTTAACATTTTGGCGCATCTTTTTACAATTTGTGGATAAGAATACGAACATGATGTAATATTGCTCATCCCCCATAGCAAATAGCGTGATAGTTTATACCCTACAGTTTGACCAGACTCAGCACATAATGTAAGTAATATTTCGTGAGTCCTATCATAGATGCCATCTGAATAAGTTAATGGCACCCTTATTTTTGTCAAAAGCGACCGTGAAGTTTTGTAAATAAAAACTACATACTGCTGCTTGTGGTGACTGTTCGTCTTGCTGATCATGGTTTTGTTATTGTTTATTTTACCTCGATGGTCCTAGTTTATCATTTTTAACTTCCAGTTACAGCTATATATAGCTATATGTAAGCGGGCACGCCCTTTATGACTGGAGGCTTTTATTTAGATATTGTTCTTACGTTTAGTCTTTATTTATTTATTTTTCTGCCTGAGTACAGTTCTTGATATTTTTGGTTGGTATATTGGCGTGTGCTAGCTGACATATGGCTATTAATTTATAATTTAAATTATGTTTTGTACTGCGTAATGTAAATTATTTTGCTTCTTCTTCCCAGCTAGCACTAGGAAGTGGTGAAGGCTCAGCGGTTTGGGGAGTGTCTTATGTAACTTTGACGTTCGAAAAGTGCTGATTCTCAGCCTAGTTTGAATAAATGACTTTTGAATTTTAAAATTTAATTAGATCGCCCGCGCCAGTAGAAATAATAGTTGGTTACATTCGTATCGAAGTATTAATTGTTATTCTAATAAATAGTTTTCAATCGGACATTAAATTTCGAAGTTATCACGAGTATAAAAATGCAATACGCGAATCGTTCGACGCCGCCGCCGCGAAGTCCCTTACTCTATAGTACGTTAGGTTAGGTTAGGGGGCCTCGAGTTAGGAGGGGTCGAAGAAGGCGTCAATTTGATAGTCATCTCCGGCTCCTCCCAGGTGGAGGCCAGCAGGCAACGGATGTGGGGGCACCCTTGCCTGTATTGCACAGGCCTCCACCAGTGTCGGACGGGAATGGCCAGGTGTTCCCGGCCATTCCCGTAGCCCCTCAACCTGGGGGGCATGCGGGGCCCGCCAGCTAGGCGGGCCCCGCTGAGCCGGTTTCCCATGGCCCTCCCATCACGGCGATGTGGGAACACCGCTGAGTTTTAGTGGGTATACTGTCATTCCGACAGGAGTCCCACATACCCCGTCTCGTCCCCCACGAGCGGCAATGCATAAAGCATTTCTCAGCGACAAAAAAATTGCTGTCGAGTCCACTATGAAGTACCTGGGACTAGTGGTCAACAGCTCCGCGAGGTCTTGGTGACAGAATGGCAGAACAGGCTTATGCGCCCTACCGCGGCGCCTCGCTACCGTCGACATGATCCGACCAGTACTCGACAAATAGCACGGCTCCTTGTCGTTTCGGGCGATGCGATGAGAGCACCTCTCTCGGGGCATGGCTGCTTCGGGAAGTAGTAGTGTCGCATAAACAGGGAGCCTGACGCTCGGTGTCATCACTGCATCCGCTATAGGGAGAACACGGCGCAGCATACATTGGCAGAGTGTATAGCATGGGAGGAGCCGCGCCGTGCCCGTGTCGTTGTCGGGAGCGCCGAGTCGTAGGATGCGGTGATCTCCTTCTGTGAAACCGTAATTTCGCAGGAGGCTGCGGAAAAGGAGAGGGAGATTGAGACCACTCTCCTGAACCGTAGCAGGCGGACCGGGCGTCGGTGGAGGGCGCACAAGCCCTTTTCCAGACCCCGTAAACAGGTCCAGAGGGACGGCGGACTCGGGGACGTCTGCCGACCCCATCCAAGAAGACCTGAGGTGGCGGCGCGTAGTGTTCCACGCGCGCCCCTATTTGACGTCGCGGTCAGAATCTCGCACCTCTTGCCGGGTCGGGGATCATGGAAGGCGCACAAGATCTCATGATCCCCGGTCCAAGTGTGGGAAGGAAACACAGGGGTGATTTTTAGTCAGTAGGAGTCTGACAGACCCCTTCGCCGGCCCCAGGACGGGGGACATCCATGAGGATTTTCTACGCCTGAACATTTTTGTCTATTTGTCTGGATGTTTGTTCCGGATTGGCGCAAAAACGACTGAACACATTTGGATAAAATTTGGCACAAATATAGTTACCTACCTACATACAAATACCTGGATTAACACATAGTGTACTATTAATCCTGGTAGTACGTTGCCGTGGGACATTTTCCGACATCCTCGCGAGCGAAGCAGCGGCCAAACGCTGGTTATAGATAAATCATTGTTTGAGGGAAATTAAAGGTTCAAAATACAATAGATTGTAATTTGCTCCATCAAAAAAAAATACCGAAACAGGGTCGATTTCAAAACCATTTCTCGTCTCATTTCATAATTACATCACAAAATAATATGAAAATTGCATGTACAATGAGGTAATCGTATTTTCGAGGGAAAACCTCGCCTTAAATTGTACGGTGAGCAATATATCGAAGATAAATATACATACATTAATCATAGCGAAGTCAAAACTCTACATTAAACATTTTGAAAAAAAAGTAATTGCACTACGACGTTTGGGAACGATTCAAATGCCGAAAATAAAAATTTTAGAATTTTTGTCTGTTTGTCTGAATGTATGTTCCAGCATGACGCTAATTCTACCGGACAGATTCTATTAAAATTTTGCATAGATATTTCCTATAAGTCTGGTCAAACTGTAGGGCATAAACTATCACGCTATTTGCTATGGGGGATGAGCAATATTACATTATGTTCGTATTCTTCTCCGCATATTCTAAAAGGACGCGCCAAAGATTTAACTTTTTAAATGATTATCATCACGGTATTCCTTTATGGAGCTAAGCAGTCAATCATAAAATATATAAGAACGGCTATTTTAGCTAACCTTCGATAAAGCAAATAACTAAGCGGTTGGACGCAACCTGTGGTTGTAAGTTCGATTCCCAACTCTTGGTATATTTTGTGACTCCTTTTTTTCCATTTTAATACTAATATGTAATTGTTCCTAGAACGTATTAATTCACTAAAAAGGAAAACTTCGTAAGCAAAGAGATATTGCTACAGATTTGTCCTAGCGATTTTAAAATCTGTGTGTGCGATTTTAAAACGTGAAATTTTGAAGTCTAGCGACCAAAGTAGCTACTTGTTTACCTAGCATTATTTACCAGATTTTACGCTTAATCAAAATCGACAAAAAATAAATAAACCATGCGACCACCAAAAATATATGCGGTTATTACTTCACACTGTACGGGCCCAACGTCGTTTGAGTTCCTGAGATCAGTTGATGAGGCAGAGTATCCCATATTGAGTTCTGTTGTGGGAGAAATATCGGCATCATCTACCCGAAGACTGTTTACGAACATTGCGGCGTACTACTGAAGGTGACATGGAACAAAATGATGAACGCGTTCTTAGCAGACGCTTAATTCACTTCAATACGTGGTCATTTCCATCGGTAGCAATCCACTGATCGAGAATGGGTTACCGGCTTCGCAAACATTAGAACCACATCAAGACAGCGGAAATTGGGAATACGCCGCCGACGCAATGAGTACCATCGTCCGCCATGACCACGTATCTATGTTCACCTCAGAGCAAAGGGACATTTTTAACACCGTTCTCCAAAGCGTTGGGCTCCAGTAAAATGTTTTTCTTGGATGCTCGTGGTGGAACAGGAAAAACATTTACTACCTCTGGCATCCTTGCAGAGGTCAGGAGGCAAAGCAAAATTGCAATCCCGGTAGCGTCTTTCAGAATCGCTGCCAGACTGCTTCCTGGTGGCAAAACAGCGCACGCCATGTTTAAGATTCCCATGGATTTAGAGAGCAACGAAACGCCTGTTTGTGGGATTTCACGCAATAGTGACAAGTGGCGCGTGCTTAGGGATTGCGCTTTCATCGTATGAGATGAATTCATTCTGGCAAATAAGAAAGCAGTGGAAGCTGATGGTGATGTCACCGTTCTGTTTAGTGGCGATTTCCGGCAAACACTGTGGAGACGTGAAAAACTAGGGCTAACGAGGTGAATGCTTCGTTGAAAAGATCGACTCTATGGTCGCGAGGTCATAGACTGCGCTTGATCATCAACATGTGAGCTCGGCTTGGTTGGGATTAACATGCTCAAGAATTTTCCGATGTTCTTCTAAAAGTTGGTGAAGGCACTCTACCAGAGGTGAGCTAGTTGGCCCTACTAAAGACTCTTGGTATAGTAGTTCCCACTTTAGAAGATCTGATTCGTCTGGTGTACGGGGACAGCAGTCGAATACCGTACCGTCCCGATAACTCCGCCGAAGCTGTGTAACGGAACCCGGCTCAAAGTCGTGTCTTTGTAGCGAAACGTCATCGAGGCGGAAATTCTAAAAGGTTATGGCGTTGGCGAGGGTGTTTATACCGCGTATACCACTAATTCACGGACAACTGTCCGTCACTTGCTCCCGCGTCACCAGTCCTGACACTCTGCATATTTTGGCTGCTGAGAATAAAACTACCAACGCACGTAGTACGAGTATACAGAGAAGTTTTATAAAATGTGGCTGTTATTGTAATATATTGTGGTGTCTTACGACTTCCACGTGAACGAAGTCGCGGGCAGAAGCTAGTAATTTATATTATCTTTAAAGTGTGTGACGAGCTTAACGGTCTTTCTACATTGTTCTCACATGTTTATTTTCAATTTCACCATGAATGATGTAACCAATATTTTGTAACAATATTTTGATTCAAAAGAGTGTCCATGGAGTTTCTTGCCCGTTCTTCCCCATAGGAACCTATTACGCTTTGGAACGGGCAACTAGCTTCATCTTTATCACTGACCGACCCCTTGATAATTGAAAAGTGCCTGTGATTAGTTTATTTGAAATAAATGCTTTGAGTTTGAGTAAGTCCATCTGTAACATAATGAGCTATACATATTATTTGAAGCATGTGTTTTATTACAGCAACTGGCGGGCGAGTAGACGCGACGCAAGAGATGGTGACCCTCGGGCTGTGCAACATGGCCGGCTCGCTGGTGCACGCCATGCCCACGTGCGGTGCCTTCACGCGGTCCGCCGTGTCGCACTCCAGCGGCGTGCGCACGCCCGCCGCCGGCCTCTACTCCGGTTAGTACACGTCACACTGTAGCACTTTGCACCATCTCACACTGTAGCACTGTGCAATATCTCACACTGTAGCACTGTGGTGCCCGCCATGCCCACGTGGTGACATGTGTTTGTGTGGTTGCAGGTATCATCACGCTGCTGGCGCTGATCTTCCTCACGCAGTACTTCTACTTCATCCCGAAGGCGTGTCTCTCCTCCGTGCTCATCTGTGCTGTCATATTTATGGTGAGCGCTTAATCTTATCTCTATATTTCGTCACACGTAATTAAAACTATCACAGTGTTTGTTTTTATGAGTTATTGATATTCTTTTGACTGAAAATATAATTATTATTCCACTAGCTTTCGCCAACGGCTTCGCCCGCGTGGATGTCAGAAAGTATCCCACGGGGACGTACTACCGGGATAAAAGTATCTTATGTGTTAATCCAGGTTATTGATTATATTTGTGTCAAATGGCATCCAAATCCGTTCACCCGTTTTAGCATGAAAGCGTAATAAACATACATACTTTTTATCCCGATATTCCCACGGGATCGAGACTTATGCGGGTGAAAACGCGGGGTGCGGCTAGTTATTAATGAAAAAAAGGATTATTATACACTCGCGGACTCCTAAATCGAACCACCGTGCATTTTTATTAAGACTTATTCAGATTTAAAGTCAAAGTCAAATAATTTATTTCAATTAGGCACAAAAAAGGCACTTTTGAACGTCAACATTTAAATAATAATTGATTCTAGTTGCCCCTTCCAAAAGGTAGTTTTCGTATGGAGAAGAATGGGCAAGAAACTCCACCGTTACTCTTTTAAAATGTTTTCACAAAATGTTTTATATCTGAATAGGCCTTTATGTCTATAAAACATCAAATAATGATGAGGCAGAGAAAAAGCTTTTATTCAGTTTTGAAGCTGACATATTGGCCATCATTTCGGTATCATCATAGTTCACGAATAATCGAAAATCGAAGTTTGGTCGTTCTTAAAGAAGCAACCTTTTTGTACGTATTTTTCTGTTCTTTTCTTCTTGTCTGTTTATTTATGTGTGTACATAAATGGTTAAGTAAATAAATAAACAAGCTTCGATTAGAGCATCTATAGGTCAATAGTTATTTCATTATTTGTTTTGTTTTGCATAAAAAGAGCAATGAGATTGTTTTTCCTTACGTTTTAATCCATTCTGACTTTCCTATTGTGGATACTGCACCTGAAGTAGTCCCGCAAGTTATGGCACTTCTTCAGTCTGAGCTTAGTCAGCGAAACGGAAGTGCACAATTTCATGTTAGTCGTTCTACCGTTCAAAGAATTAAACATCGATACCTGGAGACTGGCGACTTCAAGACCACGAAACCGGGTCACTTCAGCTCGACAAGATCGGTTTATCTTTACTACCAGCCTCCGCAATCGTCACCTAACCTCAGTACAGTTCCAAAAACAGCTTCGAGACTTTCACTGACTGACTGTTTGCACGCGAATATTTGCATTGGACTCGACGTCAAAGTAGGGCTGCCATCTCAAAAATTTGCCAACCGTGAAAACCCCGGATTTTAGAGCTCAAAACCCGGATATGTCAACAGGTTTTTTTAAACATAGTCGTCGGTCAGTGTAATAAAAAACAGTTGAAAATGTCATAAATCACCTTTTTTTTTTTTTATTTATTAATTTTTTTAACCCGGATTACAAATGAAGCCCCGCCCGGACGCTCCCCAAATGCCCTCTAATCTAGGACACATCCGGGGAAACCCGGACGGATGGCAACCCTACGTCAAAGGAGCCAGTTTATTTTTAATGGATGAAACCAAGATTATGTTGTATAACAATAATGGACGTTGGAAAGTCTACCGAAGTCAGGGAGAACGTTTTCAGCAATGTTGCATTGAAGAGAAGGTGTAGGATCGCACACGTCTCCACAGAGTAGGGAACTCGTTCATGGGTCAATGTATACGCTTTTACAACAAAGTTCCCATCGACATTCGAAACTTACCCATTAAACGATTTAAAAGCTGTATTAAAAACAAACTTTGTAAAAAAGGGTACTATACAATTTCAGATTATTTAGAAGCTAAAAAGCGTGGGATTGAGCTGCTCGCTCTGCTAAGCGTTATGATAAAACCACAAAATTTGACATTTTAATTATTATGTAAAATATACCAGTTTTATATACACATTGACATTGTGGAAAATTATATACAAAATAACATGATTACTTTGTAAAGTATTATATTATTTTAGTTTTGAATTTTGAATTTGAATTTTTTGAATTGAAGTTCTTGTGAATGTGAGGACTATGTTTACGTTTTATTTTTAAAGTATCCTATGTCCAAATCCAGGTCATGGTCTACCCATGTGCCAAATTTCATCCAAATCCGGCCACCCGTTTTAGCGTGAAAGCGTAAAAAACAAATGAAATGAAATGAAATGAAATGAAATGAAATGAAATGAAATGAAATGAAATGAAATGAAATGAAATGAAATGAAATGAAATGAAATGAAATGAAATTGTTTATTCTGTAAATAGGATATTGAAATCACTTTTACACGTCATCTTAAAAAATAAGTAATTAAAAATTAGCTAGATGAGTTCGGCGTTTCCTATCTGACTACTCTGAGAAGAAAGGCCGAAACAAACTCAGAGGTCATAGTCTCTTTTAAAGTCCAGACATAATCTTGGTCAGGCCATATGAGGACCATGTAGATTAGTGTCTGAAATGGTCTTTTGAGAAAAGAACCACACAGATTTGAGTGGACCTGTCCTGTCAGTGCAAGCATTTGTCAGTAATCGTGGAGCTCAACCCAGAACTTAAGGAGCTCAACTCGACGAACAATACCAAAGAAAGGACATTTGGGTAGGCCTCATAAACTACTCAAACTGCCAGACCATCATTAAAACTAAATAAGAAAGAAAAAATAATAATAATTAAAAAATCCACATAGTCCTCACATTCACAAAAATTTAAAAAATAAAAAAAAATACTTTACAAAGTAATAATGTCATTTTGTATGTAATTTTTATATAATACTGGTATTGATTTTATGATTTTAGCACAAGGCTTAGCAGAGCGAGCAGCTCAATCCCAAGCTTTTTTATCATCTAAATAATCTAAAATTTTATAGTACCCTTTTTTGCAAAGTTTGGTTTTAATACAGCTTTTAAATCGTTTAATGGGTAAGTTTCGAATGTCGATGGGAAGTTTGTTGTAAAAGCGTATACATTGACCCATGAACGAGTTGCCTACTCTGTGGAGACGAGTGCGGTGTACAGCGAGGTTGTGTTTATTCCTCGTATTTAAACTATGAATATCGGAAATCTTTTTAAAATTAGATATATTTTTGTGTACATACAATAGGTTTTCAAAAATATATTGTGACGCTACAGTCAGAATATTTATTTCTTTGAATTTCTCTCGTAGGGAATCTCTCGGGCCTAGGTTGTAAATGGCTCGAACAGCCCTTTTCTGTAGAACAAAGATAGTATTAATTTCCGAACAAGTTCCCCAGAGAAGAATTCCATATGACATAAGACTATGAAAATAACTAAAATAAACAATTCGGGCTGTATCTACGTCAGTTATCTGCCTAATTTTTTTAACAGCATACGCGGCCGAACTTAGCCTTCCTGACAATTTTTCTATGTGTGGGCCCCACTGTAATTTACTGTCAATAGTGATTCCAAGAAAAACTGTCGACTCAACAGGGTCCAGCTCTATTCCATTAACTTGAACATTGGTATTTAGCTGCCTGACATTTGGCGTTGCAAATTTAATGAGTTTAGTCTTTTTTTCATTCAGGAGAAGATTATTTACATTAAACCAATGCACAACTTTAGAGAGCGCATCGTTCACTAGTTCAAAGTTGACTAACTGACGTTTGATTTTAAAAATAAGGGAAGTATCATCTGCGAATAATACGATCTTATGATTATCCCTTATGTGATAAGGTAAGTCATTTATATAAATTAAAAACAAGAAAGGACCTAGAATTGAACCCTGCGGAACGCCCATGGTGACCGCAGATCCTGCAGATCTCTTGCCATTAACATCGACCCTCTGAATTCTGTTGTTCAGATAAGAAGTCAGAAGGTCGAGAGCCCTGTCCCTCAAACCATAGTGGTAAAGTTTCCTGATGAGAGTATCATGATGTACGCAATCGAAGGCCTTGGACAAGTCGCAGAAAATGCCAAGAGCATCTTGCGACTCCTCCCAGGCCTCGAATATGCTCTTCAGTAATTCCACGCCCGCGTCTGTGGTTGAACGACCCTTTGTAAAACCAAACTGTTTCAGATGTAGTAAATGATGAGAATTGAAATGTCTTAACATTTGTTTCAAAATTAATTTTTCAAAGATTTTGCTCAATGTAGGTAATATCGAAATAGGCCGAAAATTCGTAGGATCAGTTGTGCTGCCAGACTTGAACAGTGGAATCACTTTGCTTAGTTTCATCAGATCAGGAAATACACCAGATGCAATACAAGAGTTAAAAACAATTGCTAAAAAGGGTGAAATAACATCAATTATTGAAGACATGGTATGTACTGACAATCCCCAAAGGTCAGCAGTTTTTTTTACATCAAGGTCTTTAAAAGATTCTATTATGTCTTTAGCAGTAGCAATTGTAAATTCAAAAAGTTTTTCACATTCTGGTACACATTCTTTTAATATTGAGTAAGCAGAAGTTGAGGACGACGATGACAGAGTTTTGGTTGTTAAAATGGGAATATTAGTGAAGAAATTTTCAAACTCTGTTGCCACCTCCACGTCTGCCTTAATATCTACATCATTGATTTTTAGATGGAAGTCACGATTCCGTACTGTCGTTCTTCCCGTTTCAGAATTAATAATATTCCAAGTTGTTTTAATTTTATTCCCAGAAGATATTATTTTATTTTTAATGTGTATGGCTTTTGCTGAGGAACAGGCTCTTTTAAAAGTTTTAGAATATTTCTTAAGAAATTCTTTAAAAGTTTCATCATGGTTATAAGTTTTTTCATGGTACAATTCAAATAACCTTTGCCTACTTTTGTAAATACCTGGTGTTGCCCAATCACTAAATATGACGCGGTCACAAACAGGCAATGTTTTTGAGGTGAAAACCTTCCTAAACTCACAATTGATGAGGTTAAATAGTGAAGTATAAGCTCGATCCGGGTCGTTGTGATAAGGCAAACCCGGTAGTTTTTCCATTACATTATTTTTAAATTGCCCTAGGCGACTTTTATTTACAGGAACAAAACTCACTAGTTTTCTTTGAGCTCTGACTGTTTTCTGAGGGAAAGTGACCAACTGGCCACAGTGATCAGAGTCCAACTCATTTATTATTAAATGGCTAGAAGGTGTTAAGTTCGTAAAAATATTGTCAATACAGGTAGCACTAGTGGCAGTTATTCTAGTCGGCTCAAAGAATGTATTGTACAAATTATATGACTTTAATAAAGTTATAAATTTATTTACTATAGCAGATTTTTCCAGTATATTAATGTTGAAATCTCCACAGACAACAACTGTTTTATTACTGTTACTAGTCTTTAATAATACTTCTTCCAAATATTTCTCAAAAATATCATATGAAGCACATGGGGGCCTATACACGCTCATTACAATGAACTGCTCAAGCTCAATGCAAGCTATTTCAATAACTCGCTCAACAGAGAGGCTCACAATGTCCTTACGTTCTTTAAATTTCATATTGTTACGAACAATTATTAGAGAGCCACCACGTATCATTTTAACTCTGCTGAATGAGCTGGCAACCTGGTGGTTGTTAAAGCTGAACATGAACTGGTGGACTTTTAACCAATGTTCAGTTAAACATAGAATATCAATATAACTACAGTTCATGAACAGCTCCAATTCTAATTCCTTACCTATCACACCCTGAATATTTTGATGAACTATTTTTAGAATATTATTATTACATTTATTTAAGTTACTACAATTTGATGGGTGTGATATTAAACCAGTATTAAAATTATCTTCATTTATGAAGCAAGAGGTTTCCTCTATTGTCCTAATTTCTAATTTAAATAATCAATGTCATTAGTTGTTGCCAAATTATTGGCAGAATTGTTTAGAATGTCTTTGCATCGCTCAAAAGGAGCAAGTTGTTTAGCCAAGTTTTTGGCTGAAATACAAAAAAAATATGATAGTGACTCAGCTATCTGTCTACAAACAAACTCACTTTCGCGTTTACAAGTAGAAAATTAATTAAGAATAATAAAGACTAGTATTTAAGACTACTAACAACGTAGTCTAGAATCACAGTGAGAAAATCGAACAATAAAATACTTAAATACGAGCTACTAAAATTCGTAAAAGAATATTCATTCTAATTCAGTCCACCCTCATGTGTGGTCTCAAGAGTGACTATCTCAAGAATGGCATCTGCTCCTCCAACCATGCTCTGATTTAGCCACTCTAGGCCGTTGTCGCTTGCACACGAGCGTCAGCTCGACGTGTGACAATCCGTTGGGGTCTCGTGCGGGACACCTCTCGTTTTTGTTATCTATATTTTAGTAAAGAAACATGTTTTACTTAATTTGAACCCAGTTTTCTCGCAATATTACTTACACTGTTACTTGCGGAATAAAAATTACGTGATATTTGCCGAGACCCCCCCTGTCCCCCACGTGAGATTGGGGAATGCCTCACGTAATTAATGAACGACCGCTAAATAAAGTGACCGACACATTCGTCAAGGCCTAGCTGGAACCTCATGTGAATGTGATGCCATAATGCTGTGTTTGTTGGCCAGGATTTCATTTTTATGCATGATAATGCATGAGAGCGCACACTGCAAGAATACCTATGACGTTAGTATCGTAGTAATGGAATGGCCAGCGAGAAGCCCTGATATGAATACAATAGAGCACTATTGGGATAAGCTGAAGAGGTGATTTCGAACGCAATTCAATTCAATTTATTCAATAACAATCTACATTGCGTTCGAAATAATCCAACAAGAAACATAAGTATACACAAATATTACAAAATGACGATGATACAGACTAACCAACCAGCTCCAGAAACTTTGCTGGAGCTGAAAACTGCTATCTTGGAAGCATGGGAAAACATTCCACAGAACGTCAGTGGTATTAATTCATTATAATTATGCCGAACCGCATGACTACCACAGTCGTAAACGCTCTTGCAGATAACACAAGTTACTAAATTAACGTTTTCTCTACGTAAACCATTGTTTCATTATTTATTGTAGTATCATGTCTTATGGTATTCTGCTGTGGGGACGGGCTGCAGACATCGAGTCTATTTTTATTCTGCAGAAAAGAGCTATCAGAGCCATATATTATCTCCGCAGGCGCGATTCTCTAAGGGAACTGTTTAAGGACATTAACATCATGACGGTACCTTGTCAATATATCTATGAAAACATCATGTACGTAAGAAAAAATTTACATATTTTTAGTAAAAGAGGTGATAGACATAATTATTGTACAAGAAATAGGGATTTATTAGTTCAACCAGGTTTCAGACTGGCTAAAGTAGACTCATCTTTCATGGGGTACTGTTTAAAATGTTACAATAAAATTCCTCCCCACATACTTCAACTGAATGAGACGAAATTCAAATCTTGTATAAAACGCACACTATGTAGGCAGGCATATTATAAGTTGGGGGATTATATAATTGATAAAAATGCTTGGCTCATTGCTGGTCCTGCTCCACAAGCATAAGCTAATTGATTAGCATTTGAAAATACCGTTGGAGCTGCTGAAGATTTTAAAAACTATCTTTGCATTGTATAAATTCAATGTCTTAGCATTGTATAATTGCATAGCACATGTGTGAGTACTATGTACCGACTGTAAAGCTACAATTTAGGTACTGGGTATGTCTTTCATTGACTTGAATGTGCCCTGGCGGCTGAGATTATGTCATGCTCACTCTAATGTCTCGCTGACGGTGGCGCGTGTGTTGGATCATTTAGCTCCCTTCAAAATGGTTGAGCTGAATGGTGCTAATCCATGCGTCATGTTCGTGAACGGGCGCCGTCAGTAGAGACTGGTCATCTCTTAGCTGCCATGGCTTATTTTAATTTTTGAATTATTCTTTGTTTTTTATATTTTTATTACGGAAGCTTTTAACGTGCACGTCTTTCTACATTGTTCTCACATGTATAATTTCAACGTTAATGATGTAACCAATATTCTGTAAAAAAAAATTGATTTAAAAGAGTGTCCTTGGAGTTTCTTGCCCGTTCTTCTCCATAGGTACCTACTACGCTTTGGAATGGGCAACTAGCTTCATATTTCTGACTGACCGACTTCTTGACAATTCAAAAGTGCCTGTAAATGGTTTAATTGAAATAAATGCTTTGAGTTTGAGTTTGAGTTTCGTTCGAAAATTCCACGCTAATTTTGCCCTTGGAGAAATGCTAAAAGACGACTTATTGCAATTAAACTGTTTTTGTTTTTTTTGAAAACGGAAATAATTATAGTGAGTAGTGAGGCTTCAAAACCACTTTTATTTTTTGTACTACCTTTATTTAAAGAGATGAGAGACCTTTATACAAAAATATTCAGGGTGGCTTGATTCAGGTGTCCGGGAGTGTAAGGATTATAAATAGTAAATACAGATAAATAGTAAATACCGAGTAATTCACAACAAGGCCGGGCATCGGGTACGAATGAAAAGTTGCGTAGGTTAGGAGAGCACTATCTGAGTGCAACGCCCCGCATGCCCGCTGCATCGCTGCTTCGCTGCACCGCTGCACCGCTGCCCGAGAAGGCGCTAGAATAACTTTTGATAACCTTTGACGGTTTAATTAAATCTACCGCATCGACGCTCTTTGTAGAACAATTAAGCGGAGATTTTCCGGTGACCCATTAAGTGATTGTTTTATTGACTACGACGTTGGTTTCTTATCGTATTTGTTACTAAAATAACTATAACTTAATACAGGGTCGAAAAAAGATGTCCAGTTGTGAGACAGTACGTACTTATAATATATCGATGAAAGCAAATACTCATAGGAAAAGGTCATACAGCAGCGGGTTACCAGTGTGGTTCCGCCTTATAGAACGTATTTCGCGGGCTACCACTGTGGTCCCGCCTTATAGAACGTATTTCGTGGGCTACCACTGTGGTCCCGCCTTATAGAACCTATTTCGCGGGCTACCACTGTGGTCCCGCCTTATAGAACGTATTTCGCGGGCTACCACTGTGGTTCCGCCTTATAGAACGTATTTCGTGGGCTACCACTGTGGTCCAGCCTTATAGAACGTATTTCGCGGGCTACCACTGTGGTTCCGCCTTATAGAACGTATTTCGCGGGCTACTATTGTGGTCCCGCCTTATAGAACGTATTTTCCGGGCTACCACTGTGGTAGCCAACTAGTAAAAATCTTAAATTCATTTATTTACTCATTCACTGACAGACAACGCACAGCCAAAATAATCCGCTGAGTCTTAAAACATGAAATGCACAAAAGTGAGCACTAAGGAAGGATTTTTAAATTCATCCTCTAAAGGGAAACAAAGTTTCTATGGGAGTTCGTAATTTTTTCCGATAGGAAATTCCTTTAGGCACGGAAATCGTACTGATACAAGTGCATGTGTAGAATACAATCCAGTTTATTTGCCACCAATCGATAGAGTCAATCCTTGGTCAATCATAATAAGGATCAAATCCCTTCTTTCAATATTTTTACCGCACTATATATTATCATTAACGCTAATGACGAACCTCACGAAAGATAGGTATAACAGTACTTAATTAAGTACGTATGTATGAGATGGGTCTTATTTACAGATCGACTTGCGCATCGTGTTCCGGCTGTGGCGGCGCGACCGGCTGGAGCTGGCGGTGCTAGCGTTGACATTCTGCGTCAGCATCGCGCGCACCGTGGAGCTGGCCGTGCTGGCGGGTGCGGTGGCCTCGCTGGCCGTGTTGCTGCGCCAGCTCATGCGACCCGCCGTGCACGTGCACGCGCTCAAGACGTCGGCGGGGGACGTGGTGCGCGTGCGCGCGGCGCTGGGCCTGGCCTACGTGTCAGCCGAGCTGCTGGCGCACCGTGTGATCAGCGCGGCCGCGCGGGCCGCGCCGCGCCCCGTGCTGCTGGACTGCCAGCACCACGCCATGCTGGACTACGCTGCCATGAAGGTGCGCGCCCGACGCACTGTGCAGAGCGCGGCCACCATAGACAGAAACCTAATAACGACACTCGTCTTCTTCAGGTGCTAGAACGTCTGATAAAGAAGTTCAAGACGGACGAGCAGCTGCTGATCCTGTACAACGTGCCGGAGGAACTGCTGCACAAGTACGAGCAGCTGGCAGGCGTGGACCCGCGGGCCCTGCGCGCCTGCAGCGTGGGTGCCGCGCTGGCGAGCGTGGCGCACGACGCGGACGAGAGCGTCACGCTGCTGGCCCACACGGAGCGCGACGCAGACGACGCGCACGACGCGCACGACCCGCTCGTGTGACGGCGCGCGCGGCTGCGTGCTACTGAGCTATAACACATTTTCGTTAGAGCATTGTCGAAGACGGACAAGCCAACCGTTGTTACTGCTCTGGCAAAGTAGCCCATGTGCAATTTTTGTGTTGACGAGTCATGCCTCATGTATTGTCAGCGCTTACTCACCTCACCAGTTATGGATCACCGATTGTTATGTTTTTATGTATAATAGTTAATAGAATGTTGCATAGACCCCAGTCGTAAGAGTGTTAGTGCCGTGTAGCTAATAGGTAGGTAACATTACGGGGAGTAGGATTTTGTAGTAGGTAATATGTTCCCCGTGGCCCTAGACTTAATATTAACTAGTCGTATTTGTATATTTTTATTGCTAAATAAAATAATAAGTTTCCAATAAAGAAAACGGATGTTTATTACTAAGTAGTGCCCCGCCCCCGACTCGCCCCCAACCGCGCTTGTGTGATCTACTGATGTAATAGTAATAGTAATAGTAATATCATTTATTTGCTAAAAACATGGTATAAAAGATGGTAGGTAATGTTAATAGTGTGAACAAACATGTTTTGCTTAATAGATATAAGCATGCAAATTTTACATGCATAACGAAACAATGATCAGTCATCATGCGATTTTATGTTCCAGGAACTCCCTAACACTAAAAACTATTAGCAGATAGCCATTTGTATAATTTAATTTTGAACAATCTTGTATTTAAGTTTTTAAATTCATTTGGTATTCTATTATAGGTATACCTGGACCCACATAAACATGCAGCTTTTATTATATTTCGCAAGCCTTGGGAGGACATCTAACACGAGCCTGTAGGGGTCGCGCCTGCTGCGAGAATTTACATCGCTTGCTTTCGCAAACAATTCTCTATGCCTACACACAAACACACAAATTTCAAAAATATAAAGGGACGGCAGAGGTAACAAATCAAGTTTCTTAAACACCGGCCTGCAAGATTCGTCGGATTTAAGGCCACATAATGCATCTCTTTTGTGCAACAAATGCTCTATTCCGATCAGTACTATTACCCCACATATTAAGCCATAGCGTAGCACTGATTCAACATATGCATGATATGTTGTTATAGACGTTTTAATGTTTGTTATGTTTCTAATCTGTTTCAGTGCATATACAAACTTATTAATTCGTTTGGATACTGTATCAACATGTGCTTTCCAGTTGATGTCTTGATCCAAGGTTACGCCTAGAAATTTAGTTTGGGTTACTTCGTAAATTCTATTTATATTCATTTTAATATTAGGTTTTGCATTATTTGATTTATTAAAAGTAGTATATTATTGGGCATTCTATACCACTATCGGCAAGTCGCTCGGCGAGTGCGCCTCGCTGCCGACAGTGGTATAGAATGCCCAATAATTGATAATCGACTCGCCTCTTCACTCGACCGAGACAGTACGTTCGCTCTGAAGGGTGGTACAGAACGCTTAATAATGAACAATCGACTCGATCAATGACCAGTAACGCAAAAGAGGTTGTGGTAACTTTATAAATGTTAACGTACTATATACATTCACTCATTTCCAATCGGTTCATTTCCGACAGTAATCATGAAATTTGTAAAACAACCGCAATCGCTGCATGTTAAAACAGTCTGCGATGATATTCGTAAGACTAGTTTTCGTCATGGTGAATTATTACCTGACTCAGTACGATGTATCATTTGCGGTCCGTCTAATTGTGGAAAAACCAATTTATTAATCGGTCTTCTTATACATGAAAATGGATTAAGATTTGAAAATGTTTATGTTTATTCAAAAACTCTGCATCAACCCAAGTACATTTTTTTAGAAAGAGTTTTGCAACGGGTTCCCGGTATTTCCCTCCAGAAATATCAGGGAAATGAGGAAGTACTGAGCGTTCAGGACGCAAAACCCAATTCCGTGATTATTTTTGATGATGTTGCATGTGAAAATCAAAATAACATGCGTGATTATTTTGCAATGGGAAGACACAAATGCATTGATTGTTTTTATCTGAACCAAACATATAGTAAAATTCCTAAGCAGTTAGTAAGAGACAATGCGAATTTAATCATACTTTTTAAACAAGATGAAATTAATTTACGACATATTTATGAAGAACATGTCAACACTGATATGACATGGATTGAATTTCGTGAAATGTGTTCGAAAATATGGAGTGAACCCTTCAATTATGTAGTGATTAATAAGGATTGCTCCAAAAATAAAGGATGTTACAGAAATAAATTTGACACTTTTGTTGTCTTTGATTAAATACTAATATTTAAGAGCGTTATCCCTGCGATATTGTTATTCTTCAGACAACGCTTAATCAATCACGAGCATTTTTGTTATTATGGAAAAATCATTGAAAAGACAAATTGTTGAAGCTGCAGAAGCTGTTAAGAAGAAAGTGCAAAAAATGAGAGATGTTGAGATTAACAATCAGCAAGTACTGGAATCAGTTTTCAAGCCATTAACAGATCCACTTAATCAAATTGCTAATGTCAGTAAGCAGGCTTCTCTCTTACATAATACAGAAAATGAAGAAACCAAAGTTCCGTTTATCGATGAAACTTTTCAAAAAGATCCCCCAATTAGCAAAGGAAGCAATGATAATAACGACAATGAAGACGAATATGAATCTGATATTGAAAGTGACTCTTCGTACAAATCATTAGTTGAAAACAAGCAAGGTTGTGATACGTCATCTTGGTCAGTGTCCTCAGAAGCACTGACAGATATTCCGTTTGGTGTCAGAGTAGAGGCAGGAAAGTTGATGTTAGGTTCTGCTCGTATAACGATCAGCGATGAGTATATCATCGTGGCTGGACGCAAATACCAAAATACCTCTGGTTTAAAACAGTTGCTGTTGAAAAAGAACGTAGATTTAAGTTTGGTTACAGAGAGTGATATGAAACACTATAAGTCGATGCTACTTGATACGAACGCACATCGACGAGACTATGAGCCTGGTAAACCAATAAAAAGTAATAAAGGACAAAAATATATGCAAATTATTAAGCCTCTCTTCCAACTACGAAGTACAATTCAGGACCACCAATCAAAGGGAAAAGGACTACCCTTAACAAAAATGTGGAAGAAAAACGTTGATTTTGTATATTGGGACGATCCAAATGAACTGGTGGATAGGTTAAAATTATTAATTGCATCTCGAGATGCTGGTAACACAGGATTAGAAAATGAAATTATATCTATCATTGAAGAATTGCGTGAAAGTAAAGTTATAAATAAATAAATATTTTGAAATGTGTTTATTTTATTATCAGCTTCTTGATACAAAACACCTTAAACATGAACGTAGACAAATTCGGACACTACATTCACAAAAGAATGCGTTTATCAGAGTTATTTGAGTTTAATGAGAACGCATTGTTAAAATTAGAAAACGGAGATTTTGATTTAAAAACATCAAGACTGAGAGGAATTCAATCTCCAGTAGAAGCAGATGAAGCTGTGAACAAGGATTATGTAGATCGATTGAATGCTAACATGTTAAAAGAATTAAATCATCTGACCGTGAACAAGGATTACGTAGATCGATTGAATGCTAATATGTTAAAAGAATTTAATAATATGATTGGTTCATTGCGCTCTCAAATCATAAAAGACACGAAGGGTACAGTTCAAGCTACTTTAAAAGCAAAGATGCTTGAAGTTTCAACTCAGTTGCAGGATAAGTTTTATACTAAAGCAGAGGTAGATAAATTACTACAAAAAACTCCGTAATGGCAAAACAGCAAATTGTTAATGAAATACACAAAGCAGCACGAAGAAATTTTGTTAGACGCCCTGTTATTCTAAAGGGGATCGATGACTTGTGGCAAGCTGATCTGATGGACATGCAAAACCTAAGAAAATATAATAAAGGTTCTCAAAGTACGCTTGGGCAGAGCCATTAAAATCAAAAAATAAACTTGATGTTACTCATGCATTTAAACGAATACTGATTAACAGCAATCGTAAACCGGTTAATTTGCAAACTGATATGGGAACAGAATTTTATAACCACTCATTTCAAACGCTTATGAAGACAAACAATATTAACCATTACTCTACATTTTCTACCAAAAAAGCTTCGATCGTAGAGCGACTGATTAAAACTCTTAAAAATAAATTATATAAATATTTCAGTCTGAATGGAAACTATACGTGGTTAGGTATACCTTTAGAAGTTACATTAAAGATATATAACAACACAAAACATCGTACCACAAAATTTAAACCAATTGAAGTAAATAAATCTAGTGAGTCAGTTATAAAAGAAAATATTAAAAAAGCTTTAAATCATGTAACCGTCCGTAGAAAACCTAAGTTCAAAGTAGGTGACTTTGTTCGTATCAGTAAATACAAACACAATTTTGAGAAAGGTTATACACCGAATTGGTCAACTGAAATATTTACTATAAAAAAAATTAATCGTACTATACCAGTAACATATCATATTCAAGATCAGCGAAAGCAATCCATAATGGGAACCTTTTACGAGCAAGAACTTCAGAAATGTAACTATCCAGGTATTTATTTGATAGAAAGGGTTTTAAAAAGAAAAGGAACAAAACTGTTTGTGAAATGGTTGGGTCTAAACGAAGAAGAAAATAGTTGGATCGACAAAACTGCAATAGTGAATTAAAATAATTATATAACTATTACTCTTGCATTATTTCTTTCATTACACTTTAGACAATGCAAGGAGGTGAACTTGTTAATACTTTAATTAATAATCTACCGTTCGAACTTCATTTACCCGGCTACAATTATTGCGGTCCCGGAACAAAACTCCAGAAACGTTTATTACGAGGTGACAGAGGCGTAAATAAGCTAGACGAAGCTTGTATGCATCACGACATTGCATATGCAAACCATACAGATTTACCCAATCGTCACAAAGCTGATTTGCAACTACTAAATATGGCTAAACAAAGACTTAAATCGAGCGATGCTGGGAGAGGTGAAAAACTTAGTTCATGGTTAGTGAGCAAAGTTATGAAAGCCAAACTGAAATCTGGTTCCGGCATTAAAACGTTTAAAAGTTTCGTGTCAAAAATAAAAGCAAAAATAAAGAAACTGAATCCAAAGGACAGTAAAACTTTAATTAACGTTGCTTACTCAGCAGCAAAAAAAATATTTCCAAAGATTCAGAAAATTCGAGTACCGCGAGTGATACCCTTACCAAAGACTGGAGGTATTCTACCTTTAATCCCAATTTTTGCGGGCTTATCAGCTTTAGGAACTTTAGCTGGTGGTGCGGCTGGAATTGCAAAAACTGTTAACGATTACAAAGCAGGGCAGCAAAATTTGCGAGAAACACAACGACATAATAAGGCTTTGGAGTCTTTAAAGTTAGGTCAGGGTTTATACATCAAGCCACATAAAGATGGTAAAGGTTTATTCGTACAATCTTCAAAAAACTGAAAAATAGGCTACCTAATCGTCCTCTCACTAATATAGACATTCAAAGGTATGCACGCAACATCCCTCACTTTCGAGGAGTATACATGAAGGATCAGTTACCAAGGACGCCAAAACGAGTTGAATGTGGTATCGTTAACTTGGATGATTCTAAGAACGAAGGCTCGCATTGGGTAGCTTATGTAAAAATAGGCAATTATTGTGAATATTTTGATAGCTTTGGAGATTTGAAACCTCCAATGGAATTAATGCGATATTTTAAGAATTGTAATGTTTTTTATAATTATACAAGATATCAGAAATTCAACACTGTAAATTGTGGACACTTATGTTTAGAATATCTGTGGACTTTTTGGGAATAAACGTATAAAACTTATGCTTTTCTTTTATTTAAATCATTTGCAAGATGTCACTCACATTATCGATAACTGGAAACTCGTCAACTTTATCTACTTACTATCCTAACACGTTGCAACTATATGAACAGTATGAGTGTGCCTTATTGCATTTCGCAACATTTAATTCTATTCCAAACATTGACAAAACGAATAATAAGCTCTATTATGGTTCTAACGAAGTTATTGAAATACCAGACGGCACCTATGAATTGCAAGATATTAATGATTATTTAAAATCTGAAATGAAAGATGCATCAATCAAACTACAGTGCAATAACAATACTTTAAAAGCTGCTGTATATTGTACAAAAGACATAAATTTTAATAAAGAAGGTACTTTTAGAAATTTATTAGGGTTTAATAAGCAGATCTTGAAAGCAAATAAATGGCACGAGTCACAGTTTCCAGTCAACATTTTACCTACAACAGTGATCAGGATCGAATGTGATATTGTAAGCGGCTCGTACACAAACGGAGAACCGAGTCACATTATCCACGAATTTGCACTCAACGTGCCTCCCGGATATAGGATTATAGAAATCCCGAAAAACGCGATATATTTTCCAATTAACCAAAACAACATTAGCTGCATACATATCAGGCTGTTAGATATAAATAACCGCTTAATCAATTTGCGTGGTGAAGAAGTGCAGCTGTATTTGCATCTCCGAAGAAAAAAATGATTGACTACAATAAATATGTGCATCCACAAATCAAAAATATCAGTTCCGCTCAAGCTTCCAACCAAATAAGAGCTCGCCCTAAGAAGAAAATAAAATTAACTAAAGACAACAAGGCATTCCTCAAAGCGATCGGTTTGCTAAAATGAATATCTTAGACGTTTTATCCGCTCCGACTTATGACAACACTGTAGAAGGAATCGAATTTCATTCTTACAAGCCCTACGTAACTAGTTTCAATAGAAACGATGAAATCCGCATACCTATTAACCAACAGGACTTGTATATACTTCCGTCAGCTAGTACCTTGTATTTGGAAGGAACTGTTGTCGTAAGTAAAAAGGATATGAAAGAGAAAGCCACTAGTGTTAATTTTACGAATAATGCTCTACTTTACCTATTCCAAGATATAAGGTATGAGCTGAATGGAGTGGAAATTGATAGAATAAAAAATGCTGGCATAACTACCACCATGAAATCGTTAATATCAATGAGTGAAAGTGAATCAAAGATAGCCAACGCATGGGGCTGGAATATCGATGGAATTAAAAATATTAATGGGGGTAGCTTTTCCGCTTCTATACCACTCTGTAACATCATCGGTTTCGCAGAAGATTTCAAGAAAGTCGTGATAAATAGTAGGCATGAACTGATATTGCTACGAAGTAATACTAATCTGAATGCTGTCAAACTTAACACCGGTGAATTTGTAGACGACGTTCAGATAAATAAAATCATCTGGCGCGTACCGCATGTTAAAGTGTCCGACAAAGAGAAAATAAGTTTGCTAAAACTGTTAGAAAAAGATCGACCACTCCAGATGATATTTAGAAATTGGGATTTGTACGAATATCCAGCTTTACCTAAAACTACAAAACATACCTGGTCTATCAAAACTTCCTCACAAATAGAGAAACCAAGATACATAATTATGGGTCTACAAACAAATAGAAAAAACAATTCAAGTTCTGATATGTCCCAGTTCGATCACTGTCATGTTCGTGATGTTAGAGTATACCTAAATTCAACATACTTCCCGTATGAAAACCTAAATGTCAGCTTCGCGAATAACAGAATTGCTTTATTATACGAGCAATACATCAGATTTCAACAGTCTTATTACGGACGTCGCTCGGAACCCTTATTAAGTGAGAAACAATTCAAATATTTGGCGCCGCTATTTGTCATAGATTGCTCTAGACAAGCTGATAATGTAAAGACAGGTCCTATTGTGGATGTAAGAGTGGAAATTGAGAGTGATTCGGATATACCAGATCAAACTTCTGCATACTGCCTTATATTGAACGACTGTATCATTGAGTATAAGCCGTTGAGTAATACTGTGAGAAAAATATCATGAATCCGAATACTATCATATTAGATGTTCAAGGGTTTAAAGACCTCAACAATAATTTTATAATAAAAGAATTAGCTTTTGCTAGTCGTGATTATACGCAAACATTTTTAATAAAACCACCATACTTGTTTAAATACTTAACAAGTGACGAAAAGAGACAAGTTAAATGGTTGGAAAGAAATAGAGGTATTTATTGGAATGAAGGATATATGGACTATAGAGAATTTCAACGCATAATCGTTCCATATCTAGAAAATAAGGAAATCATTGTAAATGGTTTGGAGAAGGTGAATTGGATAAAGGATCTGTGTGTGAATTGTAAAGTATCAGACCTTGGTACAGAACAATGTCTTAGTTTCTCTGCTTTGCATAAAAAATACTGTGAAGGAAGATCAAATTTTAATTGTAGTAAACATTTAAAGCATTGTGCACTTAAAAACGTGCTTTGTTTAAGGAAGTATTTAGAATGGGCATAAAATGTATGTAATAATGTGTGTAATGTACTTAGATTACTAGTTTTAAGGTTTTTAAATAAAAATCATAATAAAGTAAATTTGCCTTTATTTTTACAAATACCCCACACTTCTTCAAATAACACAATCTAATACGAAATTAAAAACATTTACTATTTTACACACCCGGTTATTAAAAGTCAGTATCTATTAAAGATTTTGATATTTTCTTAACTAAAGACTCAGTTTCGTCCATAACACTGTCGATAGCATCTTGAACTATATATTGAGCGTTTATAATAACGTTCTCACTGTCACTATCACTGTCCATGGTTTGAGAATTGTTGTTACACAGATCTACGACTGAAATTTTTATTAATTTAATCCCTCTTCGCTGTAGTCGACTCATAACGAAGGATTTTGTTGGCTTTTGCTTTTTCGACTTTTCCCTGCATCGTTGTTTTGGTTTTTTATCTTTCGTGACTTGTTTGCTGTGCTCGGGCTCGCTGCGAAACATCTCAGAGAATCCCTCGTAGGGATCCTGAGCATACTGGCTGAACACAATCTCGGATTCAGAAATCTGAAACAAAAATATAAACACAATTTATACCACTATCCCGTAGTAAAGCGCTTGAACGCTTTATAATTAGGTTTTCCATCGAGGAATTTCTCAAAAGCAGCCTGAAGTCTAGATTTGGTTTAGATTTGTGACAATAGGCTCTGGAAAAATGTAAGTCTATATACACCTCTGCCAAACCAATCGTCAGTTACGAAACATCATAAAAAATCGAATTAAAAATATTTTACTCACCGACATGATGACTTTTGATAGAAGTTATAAAAAAATATTTAACAAGTGTTCGCGCTGAATAATTTTTCGTAAATGATGACAAAACAATTAAATACTGTTGTACATAATTACATGTCATACTAATATTGTCGACTAAGCGTTTGTGTCTCCAGGCTAAGGCCCAATGAACTGCAACGTAGGTAATACTTATACAATGACTAATAGCGCCTTGTAAGCATGTTACTTAATCGTAAAACGTTAGTTATTCGAAAATCAACCTTATGATGCATGGTACTCTAGGTGCATAGTGAAATAACTGCAATCAGTATTTACTTTATTTACCGATTTAAAAACAGAGTGTAATGATATTTTAAAATAAATAGGATTTCATAAATGAAACAAATCGATAGTTATAATAATTCACATTTTATTTCATTATCGTATAACTTTAACATTTATTATTTCCTAAAACTAAACCAATACAGAAGTAGCTGAAGCAACTTAACACTTAACTTAAATTACACTTAACTTATATTATAACTTAAATTATTGCACTTAACTTAAATTATTATCAAAGTAATTCATTCTTAAAAATAAATGCATGACCCCAGGCTCGGGTCGATATTTGATCCACAGATATCGATCGTTTGTCATCATTTCTAGATAAAGCAACTTTGTTGACAGTCCGAGTAAATATTTCGTGTTTTATAGATTTAAACATATTATTTTTTCTCCGAATTACTCCACCATTAAATAAAATGGTTTCATAGTCTGATAAGTTTAAATCCCTGACCACGCATGATTTTACTCCTTTTGCTTTTTTAATAATATTATTAGGGGTTTTTATAGAGTAAAGTTTCGATCTCAAACCAACAAAATCAGATATATATTTTCCTCCCATTTCATCTTTAAAGAGACCGGGAACCTTTTTATTTTTTAGCGGTATTTGAAAATCATTTGTGACTTCATAGTTACTGCTGTCAAAATATTGCAAAAAATTATATTTCAAATCATGGTAAAAATCGTTAGTGTATATTTTATAGACAAAGGAATCGGTATCTGTGTAACATAGCTGCACTCGGTCTTTATAAAAAGGCTTTACAATATTGTAATGAAAGTAATACATGTGTGCTTTTGAAAGTTCTAACACAGTGAAACCTATGTATATAGGCTTGTCTAAAATAATTTGATCAGGTTTCATTTGTATTGCAACTAAATTTTCTGATAAAACAGATGCACTGTGGAAATAGGGGTTGGCTATAAGTTTCTCAGCGGATATGAATTTCTTAGTTCGATTGGACTGATCGGACCATTGATTAACTAAATGAACGGTTACTCTATTTTCCGTATTTTCTAATGTTTTTCCAAAAACACTGTTGTTTAGTAACTTAAAAAAGTCTTGTTCGAAGGAACTTTTTGCTTTTTGTCTTAATTGAGTATTTAACTCTATATACTGTTTTAAATATGGACTCTGTCTAAAAGTAATAGCTCTATGAATTTTACGTAATATTAAACCATGTTCCAAACATTTTTTTAAATGAACGTAATGAATCACGTAATTGTACTTATTATACAAATTTGCTATTAATTTCTTTGTTTTACCTCCCGGGGGTATACATTTTTCAGGACAAAATGGTAAGTCATTATGGTGATTATGTAAATGCTCGGGATACAATAGATCGACTTCTAATATGAAGCCCCAGTTTGCGTTATCCTCTATAGTGGTAACATTAAAATTAGCTAATTCGTTATCACTTAAAAATCTGAAACTAGAGTATGGTAAATACTGACACATGCTAAAACCGTAAAGATTATTACAATCTAAATATACTATGAAACTCTCAGGTTGTGATGGATTATATTCAGGCATGTATTTGTGATTGGCTCTAGCGTGCCGATGGGAACACATGCACAAACCACCGCGTATACCGCTTTGTATCATTCTGATGATAGCTAAGTCCGACACGAGTTCTAACTGAACGCCCGTTTTTAGCAACATTGCATCGAAAGATAAACTTGGTGCAGTAATGTAAAACGCTGGGTCAAGACTGTAATACTGTTTACAAGTTTTCCGGAAATTTTGAAATATGTCTGTCAACAAAAGCACATCCGTTTTTAAGTATAGATCCGTATACTCGCCGAGGTTATTAATATTGAATTCAGCCCAAACAGTCTGTGCGTGATTATAATCTTCATCACTAATGTCTTCGTTAGTCAAAGAATTATAAAAATTACCCTTAGACGGCAAAGATTTTTGATCGTAACATTTCCAATTGGTCATGTAATCATATGGATATATACCTTTTCTTGTCAATAAATTAAACTGTCTGTCTTTAGAAAAATGAAATCGAAGGTTAACAAAATCTGCCACTTGCAAAGTTTTAGCGAGCTTGTCTAAACTTGTCCCTAAAAAGTTGAATGAGTCTAAAAATCTTATACAAATAAATTCGTTATCAGCAATAGGAATAAATTTGGTAAATGCTACATATTTTTCTTTAGTCTTGGGGATTATTTTAATTGGGCCTGGAATTTCGCCTAACTTTTTTATAAATAAATGACAATCGTACCCGGATAAATTGTGAAAAAATATTGGAATAAATTTTGGTACTTTGTGTTGCAAATTACAGTGTCGATGTGCTGCACCTCGATAGAGGCCTGTAATATGGCAATGATCTCTTACTTTGTCAGCCAACAGTAAATTGTCGCAAATATGACACCTAATGGCACGTTTGAACTCAAGAGAATTTTCCTCAGTGAATATCATAGGTTCACTTTTGGATATAATTCTATGTATTTGTTTTACATCCTCAGTAAGAAAATGTATAAATTTTGAAACACAATCATTACCGCGATAACTTCTATAGCCTTCAACGGTATCATTTTTATTTGATGACACGACATTGTAAGCGAACGCCGCCGGCACGTGGCGTTTTGAGTATGACGTATTAGCGGTGTTGAAATCATCGCCGGAAATGGGTTCTAGTAACGTTTCGAAATCGGCGTATATGACGAACGGAATATTTTGTTTCCTATCATAATTTTTAAATTTTAAAAATGACCCTGGCTCTGGTAAAACAGTGACGATCCCCCCACACAAGTGGGATTCAATTTGACTAAGCGTTGGAAAAAACAATAAACAAGTTTCACAGAAATATAGTTTACCATGATGCCTGGTCATCTGATTTCTAACTAAACGAGATAAATCTTTGATAAGACAGTAATGAGAGTTATTATTGTTTTCTATAAACAGTAGATGGATACTTTTATTAGACTTATTATTCAACGTTGTATACAATGGTCCAATAATTGTCTTTTCATTTTTTAAACCATATACAAATATATTGGATTATTTTTCTCAAAGATGGCTATGTCTGAGAATGTGATTGGAAATGTCAAATCATTAACATTCAAAACATCCTGAAAGCGGGGATAAGACGAAATCCTATCAGGATGTCTATTTGTGGGGTACAGTGCCGCCACAACACACCACAAAAAGCAATACTCATCATTGTTCCGAATATTCAAACAAGCTCTTTTACTTTTTATGAATTTCGGCAAAGTTAAAAATTTAGATCCGCTGAGTGGTTGATATTTATTAATATTTAATTCTAAATGTGAATTGCATAAAAAAGTCCAACCACTATCTCTTTCTTCAAATTCTTCAATTTTTTTTAGTAGTAAATCAACAGTTAATTTATAAATAGATTCAAAATCGTAATTAAAATGTGTAATAAAATTGTTGGTACGGAATGATTTTATTTCTTGTTGATCATTTTTATACATAAGAAAAGAAGCAAACAGTTCAAAGTTTATTTTGACAGAGGTGTGTTTCTTTAATGAAGTATCTATTAGATGTTTGACTTGTGTACTAATACTTTTGAGAAACATCTCGGGAAAACTATGTATTTGTTCACCTGTCGCTGTGATTTTGTAACTTTGGATTCGTTTTTTAAAAGAAGAATTAATAATTGCAACATTATCATACATAGGGATAGAACTATTGTTTTTATGTACATTGCTACGTAAATGGCCAGACCATCGACGATTATCTACAAATACTTTGCAATCAGAGCAGTGAGGCATTATGTTATTGTTGAAGTCAAAGAACACTTCAACTAATTATTTCAATAAAATTAGATTAGTATACTTACAACTAATATTCACGGTCTTAGGTATACCAGACAAAATATTTTATTATAATTACTATAATAACTTGATCAGGACTATTTTACGTTCGTTCCAAAATCCTTGTATAACTCTTCACAGACAAGTCGGTAATTATTTTAGGCAAGATGAACCTGAAATAATGATAAAAAATGAATGCATTAGGTACATAATCTACTTAGGTAAGATAATGGTATATTCTGAAAACAAAATTATATTTAATAATTTACCTGCAAAATGTTAAATGATTTAGGTATACATGAGATTGTGTATCTGCGTGGTCCAAATATGTAGGTATACTTCAGGTAATTTAATAATTCTTCACAGGCAAGTCAGTAATTAATATTATGTTCAGGCAGAATGTATCTGAAATTTTGAAAAAATTGTTGTATTAGGCACCGATAAAGAATTATGCATATAGTTGCAAATTCTAGGTTGAAAAATAACAATAATTATTATTGTTTTCTGGTATTTGATAATTACCTGCACAATATGAAATGATTTATACATAAGAATATGTATCTGCGTGATCCAACTATGTTATTTTCAGCTCCCAACGATATATCGAACACAGTTGCTCCAGGAGATGAAATTTTTCGTATGTACTTTCTGGTGTGTGATCAATAAAATATTTATTTTTATTTATAATATTTGACTTGATTGTACTGTAACAGTTTAGAAACGTGCTCACTCCGAGAGACTTTTGAAATGATAAATAATATTTTAGGGTATTTTTTTATTTCTTTTTTGTCTACAAAGCAGAAAAATATTTCATCATAAAAGTTGTTATTGTCTAAATGTTACACGTGTGCTGAACATAATTATTTATTTCACAAACACAATAATCAGCTTTTTTAGTTAGGGTTGGTTATAACTTGGTAGGCATTTCAATATACAAATTTTACACAATGCACTAATACGATTAAAATATATCATAGTATTTCGATGGATATTAACTTTCATGGTTTCCTCATGGCTGTTAGCATAGTTATAGGAATTATATTATCTTTTTATTTTAGGAAGTCTAGAAAAATACGCGGTAGACGGCAGTAAGTTCACTTTTTCTACACGAGACCTAAATGTAGATGACGAAATGATTACCTTAGAAACATTTATTTACTTCTTTAAAATAATAAAATCCATGTGGTGCGACGTTTCCGCACACGCTATCGTTTGGCCAGCCCTAGCTCATTTCGCTGCATCGACATTCGATACAGTATAACATTTTCCTTAGTCTTCATTTTACCAACGTGTATAATACGACTATAGAAAAAGTTACTTTAACACAGCAACACCAGATTGATTGTAGTGGATTTAAACCGTGTTACTTATAATTCGATTTTAACTTATAAGCTACAAGTATTCCCGTTCGGTACAAAGTATTCGCAGTCTGCAAGTACAACGAAGTGCTCTGCTATCTTCGGCATACAATCACTCCCTGTCGCCTACAAATCAGTGACGGCATTGTGGATAGCCAACCGCTGCTGTCATCGCCAACCAAGTGAACTTCTGATTGAAAAAATGTAAGTCTGATAAAATATTCTGTTCGTTTCATGGATCACACTTGTCATTTATAACTACATAAGTTTGTTTGTGAGCACGTTGCTTCACAGATCACCTGATCTGTACATAGTATGTCGAGCTCAGTCTCAGTGCTATATCCCATTTAAATATTAGCGAAGCAGTGTTTGCCTGAACACTTGTGTTCTATAGTATGCCCAGCGCAATGGAGATTACTCCATTGAGAAAATTAATAATATTTGTGTGACTAAATTTCCCCTATCTTTATTTCAGGTCAGACTCTGAGTGTGATTACTCGCAAGCATCGATCACTGGACACAAAGTGAAGTCATGCCGCAAACCGTCTGCAGACAGCAATGGGAAACGCAAGATGCAGTCACAAACAACAACCGCAGCTCGTAGCAGGTGAATAATATTTTGAATTAATTATCTCCTAGCTTTGATTAAATTAAAACAGTAAAGTAGTACGTTTCTACTAATTGAACTATAATAGCCCAATTTACATAAGTATTCCATTCGTTTATTAGGTAGTCACTTGTAATATTTTCTATAGAAATATCCGAGTTGTCGTTCATAATAATATATTATGCGATTGTGTGCGTTGCTTACACACAGTGGTTACATATATATATATATATATATATATATATTTTTTAAACATTAAGTAATAACAGTTTTCGTAATTGTTTCAGTAAAAAAACCAATACTGGCATCGACATATTCGGCATCGGTCAAAACCGCGACATCCCACACAAAGAACATTCATCGGATCACCTAACTTCATTCTTTGTGAACCGCGTAGCCAGCGGCTGTGAGCGCCGAGCAACGAGCACCGACGGAGAGTACTACATCGACTGCAAGGTGTACAAGGCTGACGACGCTCGCCTGACCGACTCCGCCGAGCTGTGGAAGAAAGCGCTCGTCCGAATCAAGTTCCAGACCGACGCGGACTCTCCTCAGTGGCGAAAATTACAAGAGCTCGTACGTGCGGCTGATGTCTTGTTTCCAGACAAACCATCATTTTATGATAATTAAACTAAGTATCTAAGTTACAGTTGTATATTATTTACAGTAACAACCCGTTAACGCTTCAGTCACAAGCTTTGGTTTGTTACAATCATCAGCCACCATCACTCTCGCTCGACATTCTGTTAACAGCGAATGCAAACTCGAGTAATCGGTCGAGTGCAGTAAGTAAACGGAGAGTCGAGTTGATGGTTGATAGTACATCGTTCTGCGAAACGCGGCATACTGGTCAGACGTATGGAAGACAGTGGTCAGGAGTAAGTTACTAGTCATTGGTCGAGTTAAGCTCATCCAGTACGCGACACAATGAACTGTCTCGTTCGAGTGTATCAGTCGAGTTGAGAGTCGAGTCGAGTATCGATTTGGTCGAGTTAATCGTTCCTAATCAAGTACTCAGTACAATGTACTGTCTCGGTCGAGTGCAGAGGCGAGTAGATTATCTATTATTGGGCGTTCTATACCACTTCGGCAGCGAGGCGCACTCGCCGAGCGACTTGCCGATAGTGGTATAGAATGCCCAATAATATACTACTATTAAAGTGTATGTAAACTGACTTTTTTAGATTTATAGATAAGTTACTTTGCTTTAGCCATTCAATCAATCTTTCAATCACATTATTAATTTCAGTCTCGTGGTCATTAATTGTATTGTTTTTTTTATCAGATGTCACAATAATAGAGATGTCATCAGCGAATAGTACATATTTATGATTAGTTATAGTAGTGATGGAATTGATATACAATAGTCAATAGTCCGAATCCGAACCATATTGTCTTTATACTTATCGTTAGTCGCTAATTGCATTATATAAATATGGAAGCTTGTAATTAGCAAAAGTTTGTAGTAATAATGTTGTTTATACATGTATTAGTCTGTAAGCTTTCTTCAAAATAATAAAAAAAAAAAAAAAAAAAAAATAGGGCCTAGTACACTTCCTTGTGGGACGCCGTTTTTATTGGATTTGAATTCAGAATAGTGAGATGTCATATTGTTATTTGTATCCATTTTAGTAATAGTAACGCGTTGTTGTCTATTACTTAGATATGAGGATAACCATTGAAGTGCAATGCCTCTAATTCCAGTTGCCTCCAATTTCTGTAATAAAAGGTCATGGGAGACTAGATCGAAGGCCTTAGATAGATCGAAGAACAGCCCTGTAGTAAGATAGTTATGGTTAATATTCGTTAATACTATTTTTATAAGACTGTAGATAGCTAATGTTGTGGATTTATTTTTTTGGAAGCCAAATTGTTCTTTTCTAGCCGTGGCAGATGGCAGAGTCTCAACTGACGGCGCCCATTCACAAACATGACGCGTGGATCAGCACCATCCAGCTCAACTATTTTGTAGGGAACCGAATGATCCGACACACTCGCCACCATCGGCGAGACATTTAAGTGAGCATGACGGGTCCACCCTTTATAGCAGAACTTTTTATGTCATAATATTATTTTGCATAACAGCGCATAGCATAAACTTCATTTCGCAGAAAATCGTTTGGCATACACTCATTTATAATACATTAAAAACGCATAATTTTGTAAGTCAGAATCATCTTTAGGCATAAATTTCATATCCATACTTAATAATTAAAAAGTAGAACCATCATATTGCAGAAAGTTCACTGTCAGAATAGTCTTTTGGCATACATACATTTCATATCGATAATCATTAAAAGGTAGAACTATCATATCTCAGAAAGTTTACAGTTAGAATCATCTTTTGGCATACTTTTCATATCCATAATAATTGAAAGACTCATCTATCACATTACGGAAAATGCTTGTTTGCTTGTTTGCATGCAAACATGCAAACAAGCTTACACCATGCATGCATCAAGCATGTAGCATGCAAATATGCAAAAAAGCACACACCATGCATGCAGCATGCAAGCAAGCATGCAGCATGCAAGCAAGCATGCAACATGCAGCAGGCATGGTTTCTGTCACGGCTCCGGCGCTGCGGGGCTCCGGCGGTCCCACGCAAGCTTCTCGTCGCAGATGGTTGTAACGCTTGCCGCCGCGGCTGAGGCTGGCCGGCGAAGCCGGCCAGCAAGCCGAAGCTGCTGTGGTGAGTGTTACAAACCACCTGCTCCTTAGCTCGCGGGCCGCCTCGCCCCTCCGCGCCTACGCGGGCTTAAATTACACTCTAGGGGTAGGGCAGACAAGACTACGTGCAGTCGGTTTTGCAGCGATTCGGTTCTGTCACTTCACTAACTTTTGTAGTACAACTTATTGACTTTTTAAGACAATATTTTAATTTTAATTTAAGGTTAAGAATATGATTACATTTTATAGAAATGACAATAATTATGCCTAATAAAATTATTCCAAATGAAATTCTGCCATCTTCTTAATATGCCAAGTGAAATTATTCCAAATAATCGTCGCTCTAAATAAACGTTATGTGAAACGAAAATATGCGAAATTAAGCTTTGCCAAAAGTAATTATGCCAAATAATATTCTGCCATCTTAAAAGTATGCCTTTGTAAATTCGGACATATAAACATTCGGCCAAACAATAATTATATTAAATGATTTTTATGCCATATATTGTATATTCGTTTAAAGAAGATTATGCCAAGTGTGTTATGCCAAATAAATTTCGGAGCATCAAAATTCTGCCAGATAGAGGGAACCCGAGCATGACATACTCTCAACTGCCATGCTCTTTCAAGTCAACATAAATTATAATAAACGGCTCCATGGTACCCAAACTTACAATTTTTTTTAAAATGCTTCTAAATTATAAAGTACTAGTTTGCAATGTATTTGAGAGATTCATAGAATTTTTCTACCAAAAAAAAAAGAAAATAATTTTATCTATTGGAGTATTCAAATTAATACTTGGCTAAATAAAAAAATAAAAATAAAACATTGAGTTCGTAATGTCAGAAAAAAAAGGGAAAGCAACTCTTCCAAATATATTTTTTTTAACTAGTGAGCCCAAGTGAGCAGGACCAGCAATTTATCTACGATCTAATCATCCAACTTGACGGCACGGTTGGCGCAGTAGTTAAGCGATTGACTGCTGCGCTGCGTGTCGCGGGTTCGATTCCCACGCGGAATACAAACAAATATTTGTATGACCTACAAGTAGGTAGTTGTTCCGGGTCTGGCTGTTTGCGTATGAGAGATTAAATGTTCGTAAACGCACCCACGATACAGGATACATTCCCAGTGTGGGGCAAAGTTTTTATATTAAATTTAAAAAAAAAAACTTATAATATGCTTAGACATACATACACATAGTGTGCGTTTACCTTTTCACCGCCAGCGTACACAGAACGCGATGCCTCGCCTAGCGCCAAGCTATACATGTATAACGAAATATATAGTAAACAGTAGTGATGAGGGTAGCGTCATATCGATGAATGAGAATTATACACGTTAAGTTATGTTTTATTTATAATTTTACGGATATAAATAAAAACTGATTAAATATTTCCATATTTGTTTTATGTGTTGAATAAACGTTATTATTATTATCAAGTTGGACATACCTCAGAATCATCGCCTTCTGGTCCAACATTCTCCACAAAATACTCCGAGTCCGATTCCACACCTTGTAGAATGCGTAGAATGCTCATCCGTATCCAGTTCTTCGTTCATGTCAATAACTTAGGTACTTATGTCTTTACTTATTAATAATGAAGCAATAAAAAGTGCAACAAATATTCCTGCAGTCTGCACTATGACAAAGTGACCTTGACAGCCATACGTTTATGACGTCACAGAACGTCTTCTATAATAGTCCGTGGCGCCCGGGGCACTGACAACCATAGACTTATAGCTGACAACCAATTATTTTGTAGAGATGGGAATATAATTATCGATAATGATTGCCAACAACTATTTAATTCCGGTTCGGCACCTATCCGACGGTCGAAATTAGTCTATTTTCCTTTTGTTATAAAGTAGTTATCTAAGTTCATATTTTACTGACCTCAAATTGTTTTCGATAATAATATTTCTAAATATTTCAACGGGTGAAATCAAACAGTGTTAACTTTCGCGTCACATCACTGGCCGACTATATATAAAGTCCTTGGCGTTCTGGGGATATTAAAAATGTTCGGAGTTTTTGTTTTTGCCAATTTTAAGACAATTAAGGGCTTCTTTTGTGTGGAAAAATAAAAAAACAGGGTATTAGACAGTGCTTTTAAATAATAAAATGAAAAAAAAAACCTGTTAAATACAGTAAATTAATTTTTATAACATAGTTAAAATGAAGAGCTTCTAATGAAGTCGTGGCGCTGGTGGCACGAAAATCTGGAACTTCTATTGATGTCCGTGGCGGTGAAAAGGTTAAACTTCTCATTTAGTTGCAGAATATCGAGTAGTAGTATCGAGTATCGGTATTTTACTATAACATGGAGACCTATATATGGCACTTATCACTAATTGCCTATCTAACTAATCTTTCTATAATATAAATAACTTCTGCGAATCTTTAACATAACTGATGGAGTCATGTAAGGCTACCACATGTGCTATTTTAGATCTGAACATTGACATTAAGCCAGATTGCACTGACAGGCGGGCCACTGAGTACCTGGACTTAACCGGCCACTATGGGTATTTTTCGGGACATACTTTGCTCACGCGGGGTGACAACTGTTTGGATCATGTTATGCTTAAAACTCAGAAGTCTAGCTGACTTCTGAGTTTTAAGTGTCTGTTATTGTGTGTGTGACACGGGCATAACAGATCACGAGACGGTTATCCTAGGCATTCAAAAAGAATCAGCTAGGGCCAGGGTAGAAAAACGACACGCACGAATTGCTATATAAAATTTAAAAAACACATTGAACATGAGTCTTGGGACAGTCTTCTTGAACAGACCAATGTTACTATTGCATTCTAAAAATTTGTCGAAACAGTTTCTGTTAAAATTAAACAACACGCCACTAACCGTGTCTGCCAACAAGAAAATCGTGACAATCTTTTCATACAATAAGAATATAGGAAGTATCAAAACTACTGTAACAATGTATTATCAAACCTAAAACTAGAGAATATACAGCAAGAAAATTTGCAACATTAAAAGTAAAAAAACCGGAAAAACTGAGCTTGTCACCGACAGCGACGACCCTATTCCCACATTAAATAAAGTGAACGACTATTTCTCAACTGTTGGCAAAAACCTTGCAGCAAGAACACTCAGTCTAGGCTTAACTGAAACTGACTTGCCCGTAACAACGAACAATACAGTACTGTAAACACTAGCCCAAACTCTTTTTTCCTTACTCCGACTAATGAAAAATAAATATTTTCAATTATCTCCCATCTTAAAACGGCGTCAGCGACAGGTTATGATGGCATTGATAACATCTTTTTAAAACAATGTTCACATGCTTTGGTCAGACCGATTGCCTTTCTGTGCAATTTAAGCCTAAGTACAGGTAAAGTACCTGATTGCATAAAGATTGCCAACATTTATGCCCGATATTTAAAAGTGGAGGTTCAAAAATCCCTTCAAATTATTGCCCGATTTCCCTGCTGACAGCACTCTCCAAAATCCTTGAGAAAGTTGTGAACAAACGACTAAAAAATATAACTAGAAAAAAATAGATTATTGTCAGACAATCAATGCGGTTTTCGGGTTGGTAGGTCCACGGAGGACGCAGTAACCAATTTAGCCGATTTTATAACCCTCAATCTAGGTCAAGGACGTGCATGTACTGGCATCTTTCTGGACCTTGCCAAGGCATTTGATACAATATCAAGGAAAATCTTGATTAGAAAAGTCGCTTCTAGGAGTTCGTGGCACTGCCCTGGACTGGTTTACCTCATATCTCAACGATAGAACACAAAGAGTAGTGCTAGGTGAATAATCTAGTGACCCAAACACAGTGCAATTTGGTGTGCCCCAGGGAAGCGTGCTGGGAAATACCCAATTTATCATATATATAAATGGACTATGCGCCATGAAAATCCCTCAAGCTGAATTTTTACATATACTGACGACACCGCAATCGTATTTTATGGGAAAACTTGGGATGACGTTAAGTTCTCGGTTGAAAGCGGGGTTAAAGCTATTGCGAACTGGCTGCAACATAATCTTCTGACGTTAAATATAGACAAAACGAAGGCAATCAACTTTGCTAACTCGAAACGTTCCGCTCCTAACTCTGTAACTTGTATACAGCTGCACTCCCAGAAAATTGTACCTGCCCATACATCGAACAAACAGATTCGACTAAATACCTGGGAGTCTTTGTAGATAACAGTTTGTCATGGTCCACACATCTGAGTGCTTTAAGAGGTAGAGTTCGAAAGATGCTCCGTATCTTTAAGCAACTGGGTAAAATTGCAGATGATTCAGTCCTAAAGATGATATACTTCTCTCTGTGTCAATCAGTCCTTAACTATTGTATAATAGAATGGGGCGCGGCTGGTTAATAAAGGTTGAAAGAGCTCAACGAGCTCTGCTTAAACTGGCATATGGAAGACCATTCCGGTACCCCACTAACACACTCTACACCGAAGTGGGAGTTCTTAGAGTCAGACAGCTTTACATCCTATCAGTCACTCTAAGATTTCATAAGACCTCCAAGTGCACTTGTATCGTGTCAAGTCGAAGGGTACAATGGGAAAAGATTCGATGCCGTAAAACAATCGGTAGAAGGTCGTACGGTTTTATGGGACCGCACATTTACACGAAACTTAATAACCGACTCAAAATTCTACAACTTACCCAAATTAAATGCAAAATTTCGGTTACGAAATGGCTTCTTACTCTGGACTATAAAATGACTGAAAACGTCTTATTCTAAAAAAATAAAATAAAATATAAAAGTACTGATAAATATCTCTATTTATTTATTTATTATTATATTTCAAAAACATGCACATAATTATATACATGCTTCGGTATAACATTCAGACACACTATCAACACTAACACAACTATCTTAATTCATACATCCCCACAAACACACCATATCACACATACACACACCATTACAATTACGCACAACATACATACATACTTTGGTATAACATACAATGACATACTGTTTTCTTTCGGTATTAGTTTTTTTTTTTTTGTATATTCCTTTTCTAGTGGATTATATGAAATTAAGAAATTTATTGTAACGTATATAATATAATTAATACATGCATACCATTAAATTTAATGGAACGAAGGAGCCTGGATCTCACGACACAGGGAATCCTAGTGTGAGATCCAGGAATCAACGCACTTGACTGTAATTTTTTAAACAATAAATTATTCTTATTCTTATTTTACCCCATAAAAGAAGTGTGTACTTTAGACCATCTGAAACGTGGTTGATCTAATTTGTTCCTATTTCTAGTGTTGAAATTATGCCTATCACTTAACTTACCTGACGCAACCAATTGCGTTAGCACATCCATTTCTATGGCAGTTCTCACACGACTGGCAGTGCAGGTCGCCATGTCGTTGTAAACGCAATTTTTCATAAGTTTGGCGTGCTATCGTGGTTCAAGTCGTCAGAGCAAATAAATTATTCAAATTTAATTCAAATTCAAAATATTTTATTTCACATAAACCTACAAGGGCACTTATGAAACGTTAGAAGCTAGATGCACAGTTCCAATCGGTTGTTTCAAATTACAGTGTTAATAGGTATGAGAGGACAGTGTAGGCTTATCAACAAGTACCAGTTACTTAGCAAGGTAGAAAATGGTCGACAGATCTACAGTCTGTTAAGCCTACAAGGGGTTCCCTATCCATTTGCATAAAATTTTAAGACCTAATATAACTTAGCATAATGTTGTTTGGCATAATTATATTTTCGCATAATATAATTTCGCATAATATAATTACGTATAACAGCATACGCATAATTTTTTTAAGCATAATTTCTCTAACCATAATAATGATTAAGCATACCTAATATTCTAAAGCATACATTTATTAAGCATAAAGTTAAAGCATAAAGTTAAAGCATGCAAGCAAGCATGCAGCATGCAAGCAAGCATGCAGCATGCATGCAAGCAAGCATGCAGCATGCAAGTAAGCATGCAGCATGCAAGCAGGCATGCAGCATTCAAGCGAGCATGCAACATGCAGCAGGCAGGGTTTCTGTCACGGCTCCGGCGCTGCGGGTCTCCGGCGGCCCCACGCGTGCTAATCATCGCAGACGGCTTTCGCTCACCACCGCAGCTTCGGCTTGTTGGCCGGCTTCGCCGGCCAGCCTCAGCCGCGGTGGCTCGCTCGCAGCCGCCTGCTCCTCAGCCCGCGGGCCGCCTCGCACCTACGCGCCTACGCGATTTTAAATTACACTCTAGGGGTAGGACAAACAAGACTAGGTGGAGTCGGTTTTGCAGCAATTCGGTTCTTAGGCCTACTAACGTTATGCGAATCAAATTTATGCCAAAACAAATTAGTCTTTAAGATGATTATGCCAACATAAAATGTATGCCTAAAAAAATTATGCCGAAGTATTATTATGCCAAAACAAATTGTGCCAAAATCGTTATGCCGAAGTATATTAGGACAAAGAACATTATGCGAAAAGAAGGTATCCCCCTACAAGGTTCTCACATTCACAAAATCTAAAAGAAAATAATCTTTATAAAAGATAAATAAAATAATAAATATAAAGACCTATTTAAACCAAATGACATGATTGCCACTACAGCTGTAACAAATCTAATTTACTAATAAAATATAGAATATTGTAGATATATAATGTCAAATAATGAAAAGATTATGGATCAAGGAAGTATGTAAAAGAAAAAAAAGGTAAAATAAAATAATCATCTTAATTTGGGAGCAGTTAATAGACATTTACATAGTTATGCCATTAATGAGGTTAAAGGGAAGCCACATGTGCAGAAGGAATTATTGCCAAACTTCCTTGTCTTCAACGTAGTCTTTAATCTTATAATATGCTTTTTTGATAAGGACACGTTTGATGTGGGTTTTGAACTTTCCATCGCTAAGTTCTGTAACCGACTTTGGCAACTTGTTATAAAAGCGAATAAGTACTGTTTATAAAAAATGACTTGCTACTTTTAATTAATCTAAATTTGGGTATCACAATTTCATGTTTAATACGTGTATTTATATTATGGAAATCGCTTCTTATTTTGAAAAGTCCTACGTTTTTGCGAACATACAAAATACTTTATCTGATATACTAACTCAGCCTTCTCTTTATATCGATTTCTTTGAATTTATTCCACTAATATGACTGACTGCCATGCAACGTGTGATAATCAGGTAACAATTGAGACAGAGCCACAAAAAGGCCCTAGCCGTGCAAATCAGAATCAAAATTTTCAGATGGACCAGACGTCCAAAGAGCAAAAATAGACCTCAATTTACAGACCCAAAGACAGTAATTATCCTACATAGAAATTTCATGCCCTCCTTTAAAAATTTTAATTGACACTGGCGCTAAACAGTCATTTATTAGCCCCGAGGCTGGGCAAAAGTGTTTCCCTGATTATCACCCCTTCGAAGTTACAAATGTACACGGTGTTAGTAAAAATGATTAATACTTTACAAAGTAATCATGTCATTTTGTATGTAATGTTTATATAATACTGGTATATTTTGATGATTTTACTGAATTATTATAATGTCAAGTTTTATGATTTTAGCACAAGGCTTAGCAGAGCGAGCAGCTCAATCCCAAGCTTTTTTATCTTCTAAATAATCTAAAATTTTATGGTACCCTTTTTTACAAAGTTTGGTTTTAATACAGTTTTTAAATCGTTTAATGGGTAAGTTTCGAACGTCGATGGGAAGTTTGTTGTAAAAGCGTATACATTGACCCATGAACGAGTTGCCTACTCTGTGGAGACGAGTGCGGTGTACAGCGAGGTTGTGTTTATTTCTGGTATTTAAACTATGAATGTCGGAAATCTTCTTAAAATTTTGTCTATTTTTGTATACATACAATAGGTTTTCAAAAATATATTTTGAGGCTACAGTCAGAATATTTATTTCTTTGAAGTTTTCTCGAAAGGAATCTCTCGGACCTAGGTTGTAAATGGCTCGAACAGCCCTTTTTTGTAGAACAAAGATAGTATTAATTTCCGAACAGGTTCCCCAGAGAAGAATTCCATATGACATAAGACTATGAAAATAACTAAAATAAACAATTCTGGCTGTATCTACGTCAGTTATCTGTCTAATTTTTTTTAACAGCATAGGCGGCCGAACTTAGCCTTCCTGACAATTTTTCTATGTGTGGGCCCCATTGTAATTTACCGTCAATCTGTGTTGCATCCGCCTTTGTATTTAAGCAACCCGGAGATATACGATGTCAAAGCATATCCCGGAGATGCATCATTCAAACCCGGGGTCCAAGTTATTTTGACAGTACTACAACATTCATTGCGCTATTTACGTTGTTGAGCAGATTTTTCATCGAACTTATGAAGCAGTGGATTAGCAGATTTTCAAAATGATTCATGATCATCAGATTGTGATTGATTGTGTATTACGCAATTAGGGTGTCGGAGGGTTGGCAGACTCGTGAGCGCGTCAGGCCGTCAGGACTGCACAGGCAACACAGGCCTCGTTTGTATATAGTGGTCTACTAGAACCACAGAGTACTTTTTAATATAGGTACTATCACAGAACATTGATGTGTGATTTTTATACGTCCATGGATGTGTGACACCAAATCAGATTGAACTATAAAAACTTTTTTACAAAAAAAACAACCGACTTCCAAAAAAAACACTAAAATAACTTTTTTACAAAACAAAAGTACACTTAAAAGAGAAAAAATAACTTGAATTTCGGAAGTCGGTGGCAAAAACAATAGTATTTTATTAGATACGTATATAGTAAAATATACCTACCGTAATATATATGAAAGCAATTCATAACTATTTCCCTAGGGATATAACTATATCACGGCTTCAACTATGCGAACTGCGAACCATTTTAAAATATAACTATATGGATCTGTATTTTCGTTTTTGCCACCGACTTCCGAAATTCAAGTTATTTTTTCTCTTTTAAGTGTACTTTTGTTTTGTAAAAAAGTTATTTTAGTGTTTTTTTTGGAAGTCGGTTGTTTTTTTTGTAAAAAAGTTTTTATTTTTCACTTTTTAGTTGTGTTTATACCTACCCCGCACAAATTCGTATACCAGTCGAATAATGGAACATAACAAAAGATTTTTCAAAAATTAACGAATCATTCCACTTTGCCCCATCGGGCCGCCCACGCGCCCCGCTGATGGGGCAAAGAGGAATGCCTAAAATTTTTCTGAGGAATATGCTCCACTAGATCGACCTGGTGCAGATTCCACTAGTTTAAAATCTTTATGGATTCTGCCCCACTAGGGTTGGTACCTTAGAAATGTGTAGGTAGGTATGCTCGTATTTTATATTTGTTTGAAAAAGAAAGAAATGTATAGTTAAATAAAATATATATATTTTTTGGTAATTTAATATGTTATGATGGCCCAGAGGTTAAGGCCTCGCCTCTCATGCATGAGGTTGTGGGTTCAAATCTGAGCAAGTACTAATGTGACTTTTTCAATTCATATGTACTTTCTGAGTTTATCTTGGACATTATTGACATCAGTGAAGGAAAACATCGTGAGGAAACATGGACATATAGTTAATATTAGTCTGAAATCACCAACCCGTTTTGAGCAAGCGTGATGATCAGTGCTCGTGCCTTCTCTGTATGAGAAGAGGCCTTTACCCTGCAGTGGGACAGTAATAGGCTGGTATTATTATTTTATTATTAATTTTTATTTACTAGTCATTTCTGGAAGGAATCGTGTTGTAAATCATACGTTAATTACACGATTTGTTACAAATAAAATAAAATCTTAGTAAATACAAGTCCTAGTTACATTTTACTTAGATATCAATTTCTTTCTTTTCCAATCAAATATAAAATACGAGCATACCTACCTACACAAATTCTAAGGTGCCAACCCTAGTGGGGAAGAATCCATGCCATGAGGCAGAATGCATTTGCCCCAGCAGTGGGGCGACTTGGTGGGGCAAAGTGAAATGATTTAAATTAACCCCTTTGTGGGTGAAAAGGGGGGATACGGTTTGTAAAAAAAGATCTTATTCATTTGGTTTAGAAAACGTGGTATAAACTTATCTAGGTTATAATAAAGATGGAATCATACATTTTTCAAACTGGCTACAAGTGTAGAAAGGGGGTTACAATTTTTTTTGCATCTCAATGACATCTATTGGCCCAAAATGGTACACATTTTGGAAAACATTTTTCTACATTTTTCTACATTCAATTTAACAGAAATAACATTTTTGCAATTTAATTACAGTCCTATTAAAATTGTAAATATAATATAATCACGATGTAACATTTAGTTTTTGTTTCATTGCAATCGTCTCATACAATAAAAAGATATGCTAATTTAAAGTTTTCAAAGTGATACCCATACCACCAACAAGCACTACGTTCCAGGTGGCAAGGGGTAACGGAGATGTGGAGCGTATGCTGCCTCTAATATTAAGCTGGGCGGTCACAGTCCATAAATTACAGGCTACCACCCTCGAAAGAGCTGTGATCGACTTTGGTAAAAAAAACTTTGCAAAAGAGCAAATATACGTCGCGCTTGTCGTGTCAGAAGTTTGGAAGGCATAGTTTTATCAGAGTTGGACGCCAACAAATTATTAAAGCGACCACACGGCCACAGATCATTGACGGAAATAACGAGGCTACAAAATCTATCTTCTGACAATCAAGGCCACACATAACATACGACTCAAGTAGCGCAATTTGATGCCGGGATATTACCATTAAAATCATTTATAGCCAGAGTACATCTCATAGCAATTCGAATAAGCCCAAACACGGCTAGGATACATTGTTTTATGACCGAGTTCTGTTGCCGTCCTTCCGGCTTCATCTTCAGATCAGTTCGATGGTCATCAGAATTATTTATTTAAACTTGCTTCATTGTCGCATAACTATCTTAATCGAGATATCTTATCGCCACCCGTGAAATACTTATCATTGAGTAGTTCCGGTGGCCATCTGTCTTCTTCATCAGTTCCACTTCACCAAATGATACTTTCTAAATGCAAATGCTTAACTTGTTGCTGAAAATACCTAAATCGTTATGTGTGTGCCTATAATATTTGAGGAGTTCCCTCAATTCCTCATGGATTCCATCATCAGAACTGATTTTTTTTTTAATGGGACCAATCTGGGCGTATATCCTCTCAAATCAGAAAATAATTTTCCAAATCGGTTCATAAATGGCACCACCCGTGAAATACCATCATTGAGGAATTCCGGTGGCAATCTGTGGTCTTCTTCATCAGTTCCACTTCACTAAATGATACTTTCTGAATGCAAATGCTTAACTTGTTGCTGAAAATACCTAAATCGCTATGTGTATGCCTATAATATTTGAGGAGTTCCCTCAATTCGTCATGGATTCCATCATCAGAACTGATGTTTTTTTTTAATGGGACCAATCTGGGCGTATATCCTTTCAAATCAGAAAATCATTTTCCAAATCTGTTCATAAATGGCGCCACCCGTGAAATACCTATCATTGAGGAATTCCGGTGGCAATCGGTGGTCTTCTTCATCAGTTCCACTTCACTAAATGATACTTTCTGAATGCAAATGCTTAACTTGTTGCTGAAAATACCTACATCGCTATGTGTGTGCCTATAATATTTGAGGAGTTCCCTCAATTCCTCATGGATTCCATCATCAGAACTAAATTTTGATAAAAATGGGACCAATCGGGAAGTGTATCCTTTCAAATAAAAAAAGAATTTTCGAAATCGGTTCATAAATGACGGAGATATGAGGTAACATACATTAAAAAAAAAAAAAAAATACAACCGAATTGATAACCTCCTCCTTTTTGGGAAGTCGGTTAAAAATGATATTGAAACAGTTGCCGCCGTGAATCAGAACCCGATAACAGATATGTATATACATGAAATACATGACAAATTTAGAACGACACTAACACAGTACTCTGGGATGGACCCAGCAGCTCGACCAAAACTACCTAAACTCAAATATAGTCCTAACCTTTTCCGCTTAGTTAATTTATTCAATGAAGATATACTAAAACAGTTTTTATCTGATGACACACAACTCATTGACATACACACCCTTATTTATTGCACAGCAGTTGTTATTTCTGAAGAACTCAACTTTAAAATCACTGAGCACGCAAGAAACACAATACAAAGAGACACTGTCAAACCACCGTGGCAATTGAGGCTAGAAAAAGGCATTGAAAAATTAAGAGCAGACTGTGGCAGACTCACACATTACATCAACGGTAGCAGATCACACAAAGTAGTTAAAAGAGTTGAAGCAATATTTAAAAACAATTTTACACACACTAGACACGAAAATAGCAATAGAAAACCTGAAGAGTTTTTAGACACATTAAAACAAAAACTGGCACTTAAAGTCCATAGGCTTAGGAGATATTTGAAGGCACAACAGCGTAAAAAAGATAATGCCATATTTGCTACGAATGAAAAAATATTTTATAGGAACATACAGAAACCACACACCAATTCAACAACAGAGAACAACACAGACATACCCTCAAAAGAACACTTGGAAACATTTTGGTCTAACATATGGGAAGAGCAGGTACATCACAATGATAAAGCAACTTGGATTACAGAAGAAGCAACAAAATGGAGACACATAGATGAAATGGAATTTAAAGAGATAACAGAGTCTGAAATTACATATTTAACAGCTAGATTACATAATTGGAAGTCACCGGGTATAGACAAAATACAAAATTTCTGGTATAAAAAGTTAACGATACTACACAAATCCATAGCAAAAAATTTAACAGATATAGTATTAGGAGAACAGAACATACCCGAATTCATTGCCACAGGAATAACATACATGCTACCTAAAACTAAACACACATCAGAGCCTTCCCAATACAGACCAATCACATGCTTACCCACAATTTATAAAATACTAACATCAGCCATCACTAATAAAATCAACTCACACATTGAACACCACAATATGATAGCTGAGGAGCAGAAAGGATGCAGGAGAGGCCACATGGGATGCAAAGAACAGTTAGTTATAGACTCTACTATCCATAAACATGCCACCACAAAAAATAGAAACCTACACTGTACTTATATAGATTACCAAAAAGCTTTCGATAGCATTCCACACTCTTGGCTCATACAAATCCTAGAAATATATAAAATTAATTCCAAAATAATCGAGTTTTTGCGCATTGTAATGACACGTTGGAAAACTGCACTTCAGTTAAATAATCGTTTGAGCACTCTTATAACTCGACAGATACATATTAGGAAGGGTATCTACCAGGGGGATTCCTTGAGCCCTCTTTGGTTCTGTCTCGCTCTGAACCCCTTGTCTCACTTACTCAATCGGTGTCGGGCTGGATATTATTACTGGATCTTATTTCTAGTCTATATAAATGACCTTCCTTACATGATGGCTAACTTATCGGATATAATTCTATTTGCTGACGACACTTCTCTAATTTTTAAAATAGATAGAAAAGATACAGATGTCTTACATGTCAACGATAGTCTAGCTGTTCTTTCGAAATGGTTCGCAGCTAATAATCTTTTACTTAATGCGAACAAAACTAAATGTATTAGGTTCTCATTACCAAATGTACCTCAAGTCGGTCTAAATCTAAAACTTGATGGCAAAAAATTAGATGCAATAACAGAAACTATATTTTTAGGTATTACTTTAGATTCAAAATTGCAATGGGGCGCCCACATTAGAACTCTTTCAGGTAGATTAAGTTCAGCTGCATATGCAGTAAGAAAAATAAGGCAGTTAACTGATATAGCCACAGCTAGGTTAGTTTACTTTGCTTATTTCCACAGTATTATGTCTTATGGAGTTTTGCTGTGGGGATCGGCAGCTGATGTAGATTCAGTTTTCATTTTACAAAAGAGGGCTATCCGCGCTATATATAAAATGGGTCCTCGCGAGTCCCTTAGAAACAAATTCAAAGAAATTGATATACTGACTCTGCCTTCTCTTTATATCTTAGAAAGTATTTTGTACGTTCGCAAAAACTTAGGACTTTTCAAAATAAGAAGCGATTTTCATAATATAAATACACGTAATAGACATGAAATTGTGATACCCAAATTTAGATTAACTAAAACAAGCAAGTCATTTCTCATAAACAGTATCCGCTTTTATAACAAGTTGCCTAAGTCGGTTACAGAACTTAGCGATGGGAAGTTCAAAACCCACATCAAACGCGTCCTTATTAAGAAAGCATATTATAAAATTAAAGACTATGTTGAAGACAAGGAAGCTTGGCAATAATTCCTTCTGCACATGTGGCTTCCCTGGTACCTGATTAACGGCAAATTATGTAAGAATCTATTAACTGCTCCCAAATTACCATGTATACATTTTTTATTTTTATTTTTACATTCTTCTTTGACATAATCACCCTATTATTTGACATTATATACCTAAAATTTAATTTCAACTCTTTATTAGTGGCTTTTGTGAACATGATAATTATTGAGATTTGATACAGCCGTAATAGCAATCACGTCATTTCGTTTAAAATACGTTTTTATTTTTATTAATTAATTTATCTTTATATAGATTCTTCTCAATTTTGTGAATGTGAGAACGCTGTAGGCCTAGCGGACTGTAGATTTGTTCACCATCATTATTCTGTTAAGTACCTGGTACTTGTTGAAAGACCTACACTGTCCTCCCATACCTAATAACACTGTTATTTGTAAATATTGTAAAAGCCCATTATTTTTAAAAGAGTAACCGTGGAGTTTCTTGCCGGCTCTTCTCCATAGGAAACAACCAATTGGAACCGTGCACCTAGCTTCTGACGTTTCATAAGTGCCCATGTAGGTTTATATGAAATAAAAATATTTTGAATTTTTTTTTGAATATAATTTTAAAAACAATACCGGTGAACTATTATTTCGCATCTCATATATATGGATGATATTAAATTATATGCTAAAACCGAAAAAGAAATGAAAACTCTTATAGAAGTGACGACAACATTTAGTCAGGATATTAATATGCAATTTGGATTAGATAAGTGCAGGACATTGCATATTATATAAAAGGAAAAGTAAAACCCGGCAACTATGCAGTCAGCGACACCGAGACAATAGCAGCTATGGAACCAACAGATTTATATAAATATTTAGGATACAAGCAACTTAAAGGACTCGACCACACAGCAATTAAACAGACACTAAATACGGAATATAGGAGAAGAATTAACGCAATTTGCAAAACACAGCTATCTGGAAAGCATCTTATAAAAGCTTTGAATACCTTCGCGATACCAATATTGACTTACTCATTCGGAGTAATAAAATGGTCAAAAACTGATATCGAACAGTTAGAAAGAATCACACGCACAACACTCACAAAACACAACAACTTACATCCTAAATCTGCGATCGAACGACTCACCATCAAAAGACAAAATGGAGGGAGAGGCCTAATCGACATACATCACCTTTGGCAGAAACAAATCACTAGGCTAAAAACATTTTTCTACACAAAATCTCGCACTAGTAGCATACACAAAACCATTGCCTTAAATGATTTGAATTACACCCCGCTTAACTTAAATGAAGAAAATATACAAGATATAAATTCAAAATTCAAAATTCAAAAGTCATTTATTCAAACTAGGCTGAGAATCAGCACTTTTCGAACGTCAAAATTACATAAGACAGTCCCCCAAAACGCCCACCCTTCACCACTTCCTAGTGCTTTAGCTGGGAAGAAGAAGTGGCGCAACAAACTCCCCAGCAGCACAGCTGTCTGTTCAGTAAAAAAGATTCTATATAATGGTATGCAAAATGATATTTACACTACGCAACACAAAACATAATTTAAATTAAAAAATTAATAGCCATATGACAGCTAGCACACGCCAATATACCAACCAAAAACATCGAGAACTATACTCAAGCAGAAATAAAAATAACTTAACGAAAACAATATCTAAATAAAAGCCTCCAGACATAAAGGGCGTGCCCGCTTACATATAGCTGTAACTAGAAGTTGTAATTGATAAACTAGGACCATTGAGGTACCTAAATTAAAAAATTATCGAGGTCGCTAGCTAACCACATATTGCAATACAACTGATAAAAAAAAAACATTGTAATGAGTAGATTATGTCAACAATAAATAAAGTAAAATTAGTAAAATTATAAACAATTATATAAACTCATATAACCTGTCAGTAAGTAAGCTAATTCTGGAGAAAGAACATTTAAACATTGTCTTGAGTTAATCACAGCGACCAACTATTCTTATCATTTAAGTAGTCGTTGATAGAATAGTATGCCTTTAAAGAGAGGTTGGATTTTACTTTAGTTTTGAACGCATTAAAAGGCAAATCTAGCAAAGAAGAAGGTAGCTTGTTATAAAAGGTTATACCAAGCCCAACAAATGAGTTATGAACCTTATGAAGCCGGTGAAAGGGAGTACGTAGTTTGTCCTTATTTCTAGTGTTAACATTGTGAATATCACTGTTTTTAGTATATAAGTGTATATTTTGCCTAATATATAATATGTTGGCGAAAATGAATTGTGATGCCACTGTGAGGATACCGATATCTTTGAAAAAATCTCTCAGAGAAACTCTGGCACCGAGCTGGTAAATTGCTCGAACAGCTCGTTTTTGAAGGACAAATATATTTTGAATATCAGCAGCTTTGCCCCACAGCAGAATACCGAATATAAACATCACTGACCCGCAAAACCAAAAAATTGAAAACTGGAAAAAGAAAGTCCTTCATGGTAGACACCCTCATGACCTAGAGCAGTCCCACATTAACAAATTAGCATGAAATAAGTGGCTTAAAATAGGAAACTTGTTCCCTGAAACAGAAGGCTTTATCATAGCTATACAAGATCAAATCATCAATACCAAAAACTACAGAAAATTTATAATTAAAGACCCTACCATCATAAACGATAAATGCCGTAGATGCCATATTCAATCAGAAACCATACAACACATAACCGGAGCATGCATAACCCTCACACAAACAGACTACACTCACAGGCACAACCAGGTTGCAAACCTCATCTATCAAAAACTAGCACTCAAACACAGTCTTATACAAAACACTAACACTCCCTACTATAAGTACGCGCCACAAACTATCCTAGAAAATGACACACATAAACTGTATTACGATCGCGCCATACTTACAGATAGGACTATCCACTATAATAGACCAGACATAACCCTACAGGATAAATTAAGAAAAACCACTTACCTTATAGACATTGCAGTCCCCAACACCCATAACTTACAGAAAACAATCGCTGAAAAAATTAGCAAATACGCCGAGCTTAAAGAAGAAGTTACAAGAATCTGGAGGCAAGAAAAAGTTTATGTTGTTCCTGTAGTTCTCTCCACGACAGGTGTTATTCCCAACCATCTCCTCCGTAGCCTGAAATTAATAGAGTTAGAAGAATCCCTTTACATCAATCTGCAGAAAGCAGCCATCCTAAACACATGTAGAATCGTTAGGAAATTTATGCAGTTAGACGAAAGTACACCCTCATCTTAAATTCACACCACACGCTGCATTTACTTGGCTTTGGCCCGTAAATGTAGCTAAAACCAGCCTAAGAGCTGAGAAAAATAACACCCCCGATACTAATAATAATAATTTTTATTCATATAAAAAACGATTACAAAAAGTGTACATCTAGCCAACAGTAAAAAGATTTTCCATATAATTAAAGTGCCTAAAGGTAAACTAAAACTAAGATATTATAAATAAAAGTGCAAGTAATGATGGTTTGGAAATTGCAATGTTAGGTAGCGACCCGCCCGAGCTAGGTTAATAATTAACCTTAATAGGTAAATTATTTAACCTGTGGTTCAGGCAATCACTTTACAAATATATTTCATTTAGGACAGTAAAATTTAAAATAAACCTATAACTACGAGAAAAAGCTTATTTTGATACATTTAAACGTAAAACTAAACTTATGTAAATTATACAAAAATAAACACTTAAGAAGGGTCAAATATCATCAGGACAATATTTCTAGAAGTTGTTCTGTGTCTGTGTAATTAAGTATAGCTAAATATTCTAATACCAAGTTGTTGCACTGTTTGTATCTTACACTATAGAAGCTAAGAGCCTTGTTGAGCCTATTATAAAGAAAAGGTCCTAAAAATAAATAAAAACGATGAGCAAAAGCATGTCTAGTTTGGGACTGTGTGCAAACCAAGTCCTTCCTTCTCTTGTCAGAAGGTATAGGGTCGAAAGGAAGTGCAGTGTGCTGGTGTAGTATTATGTTCAAAATAAACAACTGCCGTACTGTAAGCACATTACATTCTGTGTAGAGCTGGTGCGTAGGAAATCTAAAAGGGCGAAAGGTAGCTGGCAACCTTTAGAATTGCTCTTTGAGCACGCTCTAACGGGAGTAAAATTGTTTTGGCCGCGCCACCCCAAGAAGTTATGCAATATGTAAGAATGGATTGACACAAAGCTAAATAGACCTGTTTAATTAATTTAAAGTCGGCTATGTTACGTAAGTTCTTAAAAACATACATTAATTTGCGTACTCTCGTACACAGTAAATCAATCAGTGTGGAGGCTAGAATTTTCCTGATTAATTTCTCAGTGCCGTGGACCAAGGATATGAAAGCCGGTAAACTAATACTAGAAATTTTGCGGACGCTGAGGCCTCCCATACGAATGGGAAGAGTAGCTTGCGCCCAAGCTCGGTCGTCCATGGCCACATTTAAAATTGAAGTTAAGTCTGATAATTTGGTCCATTTTTTCTAAAAGGCGAGTGTGCTTACATAAATGAGAAGCGCGAAGAAAATATGTTAATTTAGGGCCGAAACAGCAGTAACGAATTAGGGTTATTAATTATTATCTAAAGTACATACATCTTTTATGGGGTACTGTGTTAAATGTTACAACAAAATACCTTGTGATATTTTGCAATTAAATGAAAGAAAATTCAAAGCTCATATTAAAAGTACACTTTGTAAACAAGCATATTACAAATTAGAGGATTATATCCAAGATAAGAATGCTTGGGAACATGCTGGTCCTGCTCCATAGGATAATTTAGAATCAAGACAAAATCAAACTGGTTGCAAATTTAAGTGTATATTTTATTATTATTTTTTATTATATGACATTGATTTTACTTTCTATGACCAATTCCTCGCACACTGACTTATTAATTGTGGAATCTTAGGAGGATCGTCTACTTTTACAATGTTTGTAAATATGTGAGCACCATGTATCTATCACATAATTAGTTTATCTGTTGTTGCTTCATTTTTAATTCTTAATTCTTTTTACCTATTGTGGTATAATAATTTTATTCTAGGTGCATCGTCCTCACATATAATTATATAACTAATGTACTTATACAAAATATTGTAAAACATTTTAAAAGAGTAACGGTGGAGTTTCTTGCCCATTCTTCTCCATACGAAAACTACCTTTTGGAAGGGGCAACTAGAATCAATTAATTTTTTTTGTAAATTTTTGACGTTCAAAAGTGCCTTATACGGGCCTACTTGAAATAAATGATTTGACTTTGACTTTGACTTTGACTTTGGGTGATGGCCGAATGCATATTAATTTGTAACAATCTTTCCGAAACGTCGTTGAAGTTTTGTATTAGGAGTTTTTAAATTTTACCATTATTTCGGTATTTTGATCAATTTCCAGTTTCCAGAAACTCAAACGGTGCATATTCGTCACACGTGATATTAACGCTCGAATAATTTCGCCAAAAAATCCAAAACAATTCAATAAAAGCTCCTCTGCAAGCAAGCAGCGGAAATTGAATGAATTCTGAACAAGGAACATATTTACTCTAGTTCTGAAGTTACTTATATCAGTTTTAATGTGTCAAGAAATGTCAAACGAACGTTCATAATACTACGGTATTTCCAGCCAATAGTTGGCCAGAAGCCGGCCAGGGTGTCACGTGACCACTGACTGGCTTGTTGACGAGTTCATAATAGGTCCTGTACGAAATTGCAAGGCAGTTCTGTTTACGCCGTAAACTACCTGGCAATAAGAGTTCATAATAGGGCCCAAAGCAGATTTTGAAGAGGAACAGTCGGCCTCCTCAGCCATTCAGATACAAATTCATTCATTCAATCAGTTCTCAATGGAGTTGCCATGAGTAATAACTTTAGGCCAAGCCTAGGAAAATAAATGTATTATAAAACAGCGTTTAAACAGAAAGTGGGCAACGTCGCAAATAACTCAAATATATCGCTGTTTTGATTAATTTGGCGATATTACTGTATGGAAATAAGAAATATGGCTAACTAGTAAACTTAAACTATTGATTATGAAATGCAATAAATAATATCGTAACAACAAACATTTAATAAAGGAATTGGAAACTTTACAAATGCCGGTTTTACACCTAAAACGGTTACAATATCTAATTCAGTGTTATATTTGTAATTCATTATTAATATTCTAGTTCCCTCGTGAAAAAGCTTCCAGGCCAGCCTGGCTGAAAAGGCAGCAGTCTTTTCTAAAAAACAGAAAAGATTGCCTTTTCTGTTGTTTATCTTGCTTGATTTTGCTTTTATATAGATTAATTTCTTTTAGATTTTGTGAATGTGAGAACGTTGTAGGCTTAACAGACTGTAGATTTGTCGAACCTTTTCTATCTTGCTAAGTACATGGTACTTGTTGATAGGCCTACACTGTCCTCTCATACATATAAACTCTGTAATTTGAAACATTGTAAATACCATGTACTTTTAAAAGAGTAACCATGGAGTTTCTTGCCGGTTCTTCTCCATAGGAAACGACCAATTGGAACCGTGCACCTAGCTTCTGACGTTTCATAAGTGCCCTTGTAGGTTTATGTGAAATAAAATCATTTGAATTTGAATTTTCCTTATTATAAATATGACACGAAACTAATAAATAATGTAAAAACCATCAATTCACTTCTAGTCGTTTTAAACTCTGCCAAAAAATGTAGTTACGTATAAAAATAATTTTATGGCAATCGGTGTATTAAATAAACTGCGACTGCAAAAATATTTTTGGCAATTTTTCAAATCTCAGGTTCCAATTTGCTGTATTGTTGCTTAATAAAAAAAAAATGGTGGCAACATAAGGAAAGACCGAATGGTGGATGCACTGTCGGTCGTTGAAATGTCAGTGAGCGAATCCCAGACCCAACCAGTAACGAGCGAATCAGATCAATCGTTCAACGTCGTTCGTTCAGTTCGTTCTGTTCTGTAGTATGTCTGTGGCCTGTGGTTCTGTAGTTCGTTCGCCGCTAGCCATCGACCGTCTTGTGTGTCGGGTCGGTTGATTTTATTCTGGTAACAAAAGATTCAAGTTAAAAATATGTGAATCGTAACATAAAAAGTAGATTTTTATAGAGGAACATCGATTAAACGTTAGTTTAACTTAGAGTCTGACGGAAAAACTACTAGTAATGTTTTCATAGTTGCAAAGTGATTATCGACCTCATTCGGCTGTTTATGTTTTGTAAACGGGTATCTCAAAGTTTGTTTTGCAAACAGACAGTTTACCCACAATCGAATTATAAATAGATGTGCATTCGTTGCGTGGTGTCGCGTCGTATCAGTGATGTTAGTGCTTTGAAATGGTTGCCATGGCCAAAATGCGTGCGGTGGTGCTTTGTCTCTGTGTGGCGGTGATGTGCTGGGGCGGCGCGGCGGCGCAGATCGGGCGCAACGTGCACAACATCACGCGCAGCATGCTGCAGGAGATGACGGAGGCGATGGGGCGCGAGCCCGTGCGCTTCTCGGAGCCGCACATTAACCACTCGATATACACGGCCAGCGTCCAGTTCGACATGCGCGCCATGGGCCTGCTGTACAACTCCTCGCACCTCGTCATCGACGTCATCGCCAAGAAGCAGGCCTACCCTGAAGGTAACCCTAACCACACATTTTAATACTATTCACAGTCTGTAGTTACTTATGTTTCCTTCAATCCTGACTGGCTGCTGGCTATCAGAGTTAGAGGGAATCACTAAACTTACCCATTTGTTCTACTTATTCATTCAAAATGGCCCGAGCCAAATATCTAAGTACATAGGTATTATAATACCTAATCATGTTACTGAAACCACTAGGTACTATAATTATTATAAATGGATTTATTATATTTGGTACGAGTAATAACAGCCGCACGGGTCGCACCATCAGGTTAAGCTACGCTTTCCGGGGTTGGTCCGTGGATGGGTGACCATCTTTTAATACCGAGACTCCTCCGGCTTCAGTAAGATCGTTAAGCCGTTAGCCCCGGCTGTCATTCATTGACAGTCATTATGGGTCGTCAGAAGCCTGAAATCTGACAACCAGTCTTATTAAGGGGTATCATATTACCCAATTACTGGGTTGTGGCAGTCAGATACGTAGTTGCTCCATGTAAAATACTGGTATTCAGCTACATCCGGTTAGACTGTAGGCCGACCCCAACATAGTTGGGAAAAAGCTAGGCAGATTAGTACAAGAGTAAGTTTACAAAAAACTGACTGAGGCTCACTCAAATGTCAGTCCGTTAGATCAATTATTGGTATAACTATGACTACAAGTAGATACTATATCTAATTTTGATGTTAAAATAAATAAATTGAACCAAGTTGGTTACCTTTAATTAGTTCTATAATTTACATAACCAGTTTATTTTAAGCAGGATGATACATTTCCATACAATGGATGGGTCACAATGGTGTCTCAGCTGAGAACAATGCTCGGCGGCCATCTGACAGGCACATTCACTCACTGCTGACTGTTGTTATCTCTACTCTCTGCTTTTACTTGTACTTGTAAGCTCATGTATGTAAACATATAGCAGCTTAATTATTGCCCATCTATCAGAATAAGCATGAGTTTAGTACAGTTGAACAAGGAAGCAGTGTACAGGCAGCTAACTTATAGCTGCTTTTAACAATGTTGGGTGAGGGTGCTGTGTAGTCACACTAGTGAAGTCTATTACATCACTCTTATAATAAATTGTGAGTTATGGGTAAAAAGTTTTGTGCACATACTGTTACATGTTATTGGGTTTCTCAATCAAGAATTTCTTCAAAGCAGCCCGGAGCTTGGATTTGGGCCTGGTTGATAGCAATACCCTAGCCCCTTATTTCATGGGATTTAAACATAACTGGGGAAAAACAAGTGTACTATAGGTACACCTTTGCCTAACCATTCAGGGAAAAAAAGGTGTGATGTTATGTTAATTAAATTTAAAATTACTATTGGAAGTGTTATTGAAAGATAAAAAATGTAGCCTGTAAATATACTAACTCTTGATTCAACTGCACTTATTTAATTAGAAATTATCAAGTACTTAATTGGTAAAATGTCATTTATCATTAGGCATGATTAACTAATTAGTTTTAATGATGTAATTTAACAATAGTGCAATAATAAAAATAAGCTGCAATATTTCACAATAATTAAAATACTAAGTGTTAGGAGTATGTCTAACAGGAAAATAATAGATGTATTTGGTGGTAAGGAAAATACAGGGATGATGTTATGTGCCTACTTACCTAATGTATTTTTGTACATAAGGTAAAATAAAAATGGTGTTCAAAACGGTAAGTCAAGCACTTGACACTATTTTGTTGCAGCCAATTGTTGCTCAGCTAAGTATTATCTTGCCTAATGAGGCTGATAGGAACATTATCATGAACAAGTAATGCAAACCCAATGAAAGTTTTATAAACACTTTAATTAAAGTGTGGAACATAATAGTATTTATTTTATTACATTATATTTATTATGATAATATTCAATTTCAGAAATAGTACATTACTTTCGCGGCCTGTAACAGGGGCATTGATGGACAAAAGTGAAAATGTGGGCCGAGGCACACATACTTCATCCATCAATGCCTGGTTGCGGCCAAGGCCTGTATAGTACTTTTCTCAAATAATCCGCGAAAATTCAAACTAAGTAAATTAATTATAAATTCCAGAATCAATGACGAACAACGATAATTTTTCACGTGCCAATAATGTTCATTTGTTTCTTCTTTACTTCAGCTCTATTTGCAAGCCAAATCGAATTTTTTATGAAATCTTTGATAAATTACCTCCTTCGTTGCCATTGTAATGAAGTAAAAAGTTCTGTTCTATTTTTAAATAACACGACAGGTATGGATTTTCATACAAACATTGCCGGCCGGGCGCTCGCATGTATTCGGCCAGTACAGCAATTTCGATTTATCTCGGAAGAACATTGTCAAAATAATGCTCGAATTTTCAAGCATGTTTGAGAAATTATACATTTAGTTGCATTGTTGGAACTAAATGTATAATTTCTGAGTCTGAACATAAAGACTATTGGGAATTATATTGATACAGTTACAACATAATGGCCACATTTGTGAATTATCACGCAAGCTACTGTTAGTGGAGCGCCCGAGGGTTTTGACCTCGGATTTTTGTTACAATTAATGAATTTTTAAAATCGAGGTGGCATTTTGTTTCTCATACCATAAATTGCAATGTTTACTTACAATTTTTTTTTTGTGCTTTTGATTTTTAGCATTGAAAATGCTTTTCGATCGCTTCAGTAGGGTACCTGTTTACAAAAAAAGTGCGACCGGAGGGGTTGGCGTAAGAAAATATTTGATATAGATAATGATGTAAATTGTTTAAATGAACAAATATTTTGTTAATCATTTTCTTCTTAATAAAATTTTCCTTAATTAACTTCTTTTTCTCGATTACTATCTCATATATAAATAGATAGATTAACTTAATTTTGATATGTACAAAAATATTGGTCAGCCTAATATGTAGGTATTTACTTGAATTGTTCCAAAAATCAATTTTTTTTTTCAATTCATGCTCACAAATTTTAATAGGTAAACTTTTTTATCATGTATATTATTAGCTAAACATTCCATTTTGAATTTTTAAATTTCAATCACTGTAACAGAAATCCAAGGTTTTCATGTTTTTAGCGCTCAAGGCACTCCACTATGTTGTCTTGTATTAGGTACTTAACCTACTTTTATTCTACTGGAACTGGGAAGACAAAACGTAAAAGAAAAAAATGAAATAATCAGAAATGAATTAAATAATCCAACATCCGTAGAACAATGAACTTCTAAATAGGTTAGTAATACAATGTAATGTTGCTTATTATCATCTCAAACCTCTTTGTGAGAGAGATTCTGGCGTCATTGAATGTCGAGTACTTATCGGTAGTGTGTCGTCGTCGACGCGTCACCGCTCCCAAAGGGATGCAGTTTTTCCGAGTGTCTGTCGTGTGCAGGGCGCGGGGAGGTCGCACACCAGCGGATGTACAGAAATAGTCGCGGCGTGATCCCTGCGACAGACACGTTACGTGACACCAGCGATACTCTGCTGCGCTTGCATGTCTACCCAATGCATCTATAGGTACACTTAAAATTAACCTAAATAACACCTGAATTTTGATTGACAATCAAAATTAACGCTGCCTATGTAGGAAGATTTACGTACAATCTCCGTTAGCAGGAAAACATTTTCAAATCATCTAGGTAACCCTTTGTAGATCATCCAGTAGGCAGTGGCAGTAATAATAAACTCTGTTAATGCAAATCGATTAAAGGATTAATTTCAAACAAAGGAATATTTTGCCGAGTACCTACCTGGCCTTGTGTAGGTATGTGTTGTGGCCAAATCTTAGAATTGATAATTTCATGAAGTGTTCGACAATTTCATGAAACGGTTATATTTCATGAAATAGAACATCGACCACTGGTCACATCATGATAGGATCTGGCCAGATCATTGAATACTCAACGTTTGATGATAATTATGAACAATGAAACGGACGACTACTTCATGATATGGCCAAACATTAGTGATCATATCGTAAAATATTTAGACTATACACCGATAGAGGCGTTGATGTCGCTTTGTTTTTGTCGTGTATAATGGTGGCGGCATACAACAATATTCAAACAAAGTGGGTGACCGAGCGCTACTTACAAGTTGGTCGCAGTTTCTTGACAATTTTTACTATACCTTTAATGAGCGTTTACGCCTAGCGCGGGAAGTCAAGAATTTACCTAAAATTCTTTGCAAAAATCACTAACACAGAAGCACGCGTACATGTGTGCGTAGAGTTGGCGCGTTCGCTCTCTTTATAGTCAGACTAACCCACTTTAATCCGTTCGATTTAGAGCAATAATTGATATAGTAAATATTTAATTCGAATTTAAATTCAACTTCAATTTATAGTTATATTTATACTTATAATTTATACTTATGATTTATAGATAAAAGGAAGAATACTATACTAAAAGATCAATAATTAAATTATCTTTAAAATTGTGAAGGTTTCAGAAAAATACGCTTGATAGATTTTGCGTGATTCTCAGATTTTTATCCGCGTTAGACATACATTTACAAATTAATTTCACTATTTAATATAAACATGATTAAAATATTCCTTTATTAAGTTATTTAGAAAATGCTCTAATACTACTAACATATATTTTGTCAAAATCGTTAACACTACTCGTTTAGACGTGATCTTCAGTACAAAATCATTAAAAGTTGATTATTGTCGCCTAAAATGTTGACGTAAAAAGGATGTGGTCAATTTTAGCTGGCCATTTCGTTGAAACACAACCATTTCATGAAATCATCAATCTGAGATCTGGCTACGACATAAGTACCTGGTCTACCTAGTATGTAGAAGATCATCTATATAGACAAGATAAGGGTTCAATTAAGCTCGTTGAAGCGCTCGCACTCTTGATTGATACACTGGCTGCATTTATTTTTGGTACTTATTATAATGGGAGCGTTGATGGTCGGGTGCGTGCGCGCAAGTCGCATGTCGCGGACGTCGACCTTGCGCCTCCGACTGACGACATAGGGCTGCCCAGTGCCTGATCACTAACTCAAGGAAATTAGTAAATCTATCAATTAGATACATACAAAACAATAGGGATGATGACAAAAATTATTTTTTTGTTTGTCAGTTGTATTATTAAAACATATTGACCACGTATTTTTTCTTATTTTACTTTATCACAAGATTACGGCGATACATTGCGTTAAAATGTGCTATAACCTCCACTCTCCAACTTTAATGCGTTTTATCTAATATATATGATTTAAAAAAAAGATACGTGTCTAATATTTTTTTTATCTGACTGACGGACTAAATAGATTTACTTTTTTTTGACCCAGTCATCATCCCTATTCGTTAAAACTCATCCTTTTAACAAATAATGAGGTATTGTGCTCTGTGTGGTCTACTCTGCCGTGTATCCTTTTGAGGCGGCTTAAGTACAAAGGAACTCTTCTTCTATTTCAAATTATCATTTTATAATTTGCTAGGATTTAATGAATTACTATAATCGGATCGTACACACCCGGGCAGCCCTGTCCGCACCGCAGCGGCACAAGAAGCTCGCATTTCCTCAAGGCATAGAATACATGATGATAATATAGTAGAGTACCTACTAATAGTGCTATGAGGGGACGCCAATTTTAATACCTTAATTTAGGAATTTAGGAACAGTCCCTTCAACTCTTTATGGTGGTAGTCGCTGGGGCGCGCGCGTCCCTTTTGCGCTTCCCGCAGCTTAAATATTAAACACTGCTTGCTAAGCTTGCTATTGTTCGGAAAGCATCAAAATAAAGTGTCTCGATCTCGACAGTGTTTTGATTTTTTGCGTCCTGAGTCATACTTCACCATTTGCACTGTTCACATAAATTTGGTTTAGAATGAATTGACATTTAGCTTTTAAATTAGCTTTCAATATAAAAATGCCATCGTCACATACGTAGCATATCAAGAAGCACTGGCTTGTGTATTATATATTATTATTAAAGTTAAAATAATTAAACGGCCGGTAATTTAACCGACCGGAGCTCACGGTAAGAGCTCATTTAATATACTGACAATGACATTGATACCGGCCGCACTGGTCACTGCCGCAGCGTGTTGCAGTGCAATAACACTACTCTGGCCCAGCTTCTCCTTACAAAGTGACTTCCAAGTTCATTTTGATGGTTACTGTTAATTATTCCTGCCTTGAATCACTTTCAGCGCTTTTAAAATGAAGTACAGTAGGCCGCACGTCAATAGAAACAAAACCAGTATAAGCTGGCCTCGTATTTTATTGAAACTCCGTACTATGCTAGGCCAGCTCAAGGTCATAGTTTTACAATGAAAAAATAACAATATAATGTCTCGTGAAGAGATTAGACCCCAAAATAGATTCGTCTTCTTAACTATTCCATTACTGAACTGCCCAGAGCCTCATTGGCCTGATTGGGCAAACAGAACATAAACTACACAAGCTAAGAACCCATGATGCAGACGAGTTATAAATATGACTAGTATAATATTTGTGTTTACTTGCTGTTTAATTAACCGCTCGGTAGCGGTCAGTGCGCCTGCGCTTGGCGGTTGACTCATACTACCTGTTACGAGTTTAGTATGGTCCGAGTCCTTGTCTCCTTCACATTCTCACTATGAACAGTGCTGACGTCATCACACGCAGTTTAGTTCTGGCTTTTATAATAATATTATTATACTTCAAAATCAAAAACACTTGCTCTTAGGTTTATGTCACTTTGATTCACCATATTTTTACAGCTTCACAGTGCGATACTGGAGGAGACACAAGTGTTACTTGTTACACAATGAATAAGTAAATAGAATGTGTTACACAATGCTATTTAAGCAAATAGGACTATTTGCTTATAGCATTGTGCCACTACATATAATCTTCATTTAACATACAATAGATAGGTAATATCTATGTAATGGGCTTTGAAGTTTGAACATGTTCAATAATTACTATTAGTGCAGTTAAAGCCATCTCGAAGTAAACGCAGCATGAGGGTCGTCTGATGAGACAGTGCTCTGTGGAGTACGGCTGATTGCGGAAGCCGATACACACATTAAACGCACTTAACGCTCGCTCGGCGCACTGACGCAGACTCTTGACCGGCAACCGTTCAACGATTAGCCTTCATTTTACGACTCTCGAATTCCTCTCCGCATGAATGTCTCTGGTCACTACTCACTACACATTATGGCATTCATCGTCGTGACTTGACGTGTACACAAGTTGATACGAGTTTGTCGAAATGTGGTGAAGTGAACTTGGCGATCATAGTCGTGCCAAAAATTTATTGTAACGGCCTAAAGTCTACCTGATAAGCTAAACTCGGCTGGGTTAACGATATTACGCAGAAACCTGTTGTACCAATAGGTACTCTATAAAACAGCTTGATAAGACGTCCCCCTTTCTGGAACCTCCTATCTCCTGCCGTCAGCAGCTTTGATGGCGGTTAGCTATTGTCTATTTATTTAAACTTCATGTATAGTAGTGGTACTATATCATTTACTTAAACATTTTATTCAGGGTTGTTCAATTACTTAAGTAAATTATGATTATGTGACGGACCCCATCTTATGAAATTGGTACTAATGCATTCTGTCGCTAGTTCATCAGTCGACTAACTTTCAAATTATTTTACTTCACATAAACCTACATGGGCACTTATGAAACGTCAGAAGCTAGGTGCACGGTTCCAATTGGTATTTTCCTATGGAGTAGAGCCGGCAAGAAACTCCACGGTTACTCTTTTAAAAATAATTGGCTTTTACTATATTTACAAATAAAAGTGTTATTAGGTATCGGAGTACATAGTAGGTCTTTCAACAAATACCAGGTACTTAACAAAATGATGATGGTAAACAAATCTACAGGCCACTAAGCCTACACCGGTCTCATTCTCACATTCACAAAATAGGAAATAATGTATATAAAGATGAATAAATTAATAAAAATAAAATTAAACCTATTTTAAACGAAATGTCATGATTACTATTAAATTTTCTTCGGCCGACACACTCCACAAATTGATGAGCTCGGATTTTTACTGCCCCTAGATTTTCAGCGAAAGCGGTCGATACTATGAAAGACTCACAAATGAGTGCCGACCGCCAGCACCTGGCTAGTTCATCAAAATTAACCGCGACTGTGACCTGTGTGAAACACGTGCGCTACTGTACCAAACATGTTGCCTACACGCATATTCTACATCCACATACATGCGGTGATTGTGTCGTGTTCCGCGTACATCTCGCGCCTGCCCACAGCCCCGGGACATCATGGCCGTGTATGCGTGAGCGCTGCTACCTATGTTGAGACGTCACGTCCTGCCATACCGTTAGGTGCCGTGCTCGGCATATAAAATGACTATACTATTCTGTAAGTTTGTGCTTTAATTTCTAGTTCTTTGTTTAGCCTGTTCGCCGTTTTGCATCTGGAAGATTTGTTAATCTAAACAAATTGTTGCAAGATTTAAGTAATAATAGGTTGGATTTTTTATAGTGAACAGAACAATATTTGAGACTGCATAGGTGTAAGTGTAACCAATTGTAATAAATTCCGGACATGGCAGCTTAAATATTCAATGGGTTGATGTTGATAGCTTATCGCTTTCAATCGATCAGTCCGGCGTGTGTTGGTTCAGTTCAAGTCACGGCAAGACACATGTTTTCAAGTCTGCTAGAATAATTTACTTAGCTCGAAAATTACATTAAAACTAATGAATAAGAAGTTAGACAACTCTCAACTTCTTCTCTTAGCGTGACCCTCCGCTTGCTCATAGCGTCGACTGGTTCGCTCACTTAGATGACGAGACAACACTGTCGACCTCCGTCCTTCTAAACTTCTAACTAAAGTATTAGTTTCACTTTTACTGTTATTTTCGGTGCCGGGTTATTATTCACTCCATTTGAGTTTTTACATGCAAACGAATAGTTCCGATATCGTTACCAATTTCACGGTTCATTGGTTGATGTGAACTTTTCGCGTGATGCCAGACTTGAAACTTGATTCACTGCTCTCAAATTCCATCATCACGGTCTACTTTTTGAAGGTTCGGACTTTGTGTTTGATACTTTCTTAAAGGCCATATTAAAATAATGAAGTCGTAGCTAATATTTGTTTGATGGGAGATTGATCGATAGTGTCATCCAAACACTCAAATAGCATTTTTGATCAACCATCATCATGTACACAGATTCCTCCACCGTGAGAGCTCTTCAAGCGCACTTGATTTCGGTAATTTGATGATTTCACAAGCGCGTTATTGTGCTCATAAATCGTTGGATCCAATATCTGTGGTAATGAGACAGTGTTCGGTGCGGCCGGTGGCGCAATGGAGCTGGTAGGAGGGCCGACTTGGCAACGTCCGCGCGTCCGTCGGGCACTCGTGTCCGCTGTGGCTTGGAGTTGGAGCTGCATTGTGCCACTGATTACGTTCACAAGTGCTATTGATTCCGAGCCGTGCTTTTTACCGCAACCTATCTATTGAATGCATTCTAATTTACTTCAGTGGGGCCAACAGGAAGGAAAATAAACGTATTCCCATTGACCTTACCAGTAGGGCGACCGCGATGGCTACAACATCTAACTGCTTAATAAGTCCCTTCTTGCTCTTTGAATCTCTAAAATCGAAGTGTTCGGTATGAGATCGGAATGATCTCCAAATTGTTTTACTACGTCCACTTTTAGGCTGGATCAGCTATCAAATGCTGGGGAGTTGTTGCGCCTCTTCTTCTTCCCAGCTAAAGCACTAAGAAGTGGTGAAGGGTGGGCGTTTTAGGGGTTCGAAAAGTGCTGATTCTCAGCCTAGTTTGAATAAATGACTTGAATTTTAAATTTTGAATCGGCTACCTGCTTTTTCATAATTTATTTTGAATGATGACGCGAAACGAACACTAGAAACTACTAACTATAAAGAAAAAGTTTTTTTTGTTCATTGCAACGGTTATTGGTAAAATGGTAACGCAGTTTTTCTGTTAAATATACGTTCCCTCTTTGAATAACTCATATTTCATGTACAAGAAGAGTATGTTTTGCAACATCGCGAGGATGTATCGAGTGGGCCAGCAAAGGTCAGTCTGTAAGCGCACATAACACAGGCAGATGGGCGTGACGTCACACAGCTTGCGTACCGCTGCGAGCACAGTCTACGGTGTTACGCAGACCACACCTAGCTCGGGCGACAACGGAATACTTGAATTTTTCATTATTTGTGAAGGAGATGGCGAGACGATCGGTTTAAGAGGTAGACAAGGAAAGAAACGGTGGCCTTTGCCCGGCAAGGGCACAACACAGGCAAAATTATTATTATTTAATGATCATTTTGCCAGCACACTGTGTATCAAAATGGAGAAGTTGAAACTTGAAACATAAAAATTGGAAGAACTTTTCGACTGCTTCTGTCATTCAGCAGCGTCATCAATCACTTCAAAGATTATCCGGTGTTTTCTCGTAACCATGCTGAGCTGCCTCTCATAATCACAACACAGCAAGACGTGGGATACTAAAAAACCAGGGAGCTTCGCCTATACATTACTCGTAACGAGTGCTGAAAGCCCGCAGTGCAACGGTTTCACCCGTCGTGATGAAGCCTTTCGGGACAACTTTCACCGGGCGCACCAGCTATGCTTCACAAAGGTCTGTTGGTAAGCTCACAAGCACACCGTCTGGCCTATAACTTCAACGTTCATTGAAAAATATACAATAAGATTTGTGAATGATCTCACATTGTGAATCATTGAATCAGTAAATTCTTCCTTTCGTTACGAGTCATTATTAATTAAATATAAAATTCGGTCATAGTAAGACATCAGTAGATTCTATACATTAACAAGACATGCACGCACTATATTCACTTGATAGCTTTTATAAACGCTAGTGACGCATTAAGTAAATCAGGTTCTCTGTGTTCCGCTATTCTGATATCTTTGAGACACGATTCCAGTTTTTGTACATTACAACTAAGAGCTTAGTTAGATTTACGACAACTGGTTTGATCATTTGATATTTTACAGATTTAGGGGCCTTCAACAGATGAGCATAAAATCGATGCGTCTGTTATAGGAGTAAAATATTGCAATCGTGATGCTCGTCCCGCCCGTCATCTCGGGCACTTCATTGCTGATTGCTGGCGAGTTGGTGCCGGCTGCGGCCGCGACCCACTTGACTTGACGCGCATATCGACTCAATAAAACTATTGCTCATACACGCGATTGTACAACTAGACTACCAAGAAACGAACACATTAGCCGCGAGCGCAAAAACGGCAAAAAATTATATTTGTTAGTAAAAAGGCCTATCGCCGTCCAAAATCTGTTTTCTAAAGAAGCAAAATGGCCTAACATTGATTTTTCGAGCTACCAAGAGATGGCGTTAGTAACACATTTATTGCATTAAAAATGTTATTCAATTTCTTTGATTATCTCAATAAGACAAATTTGTAGTAGGCCATTCTTGCTCTCGGGGCCTCCTCGGTACAGTTCTCGATTCGGTTTGGATACTAATATTTAATTTTTTGTGCTTTCTTTTTTTGTTTGTCTGCCTGCTCTGTTCCCATGTTTCTAGGCATTGGCACAATATGGCTATACCTACTTTTCCATCCTGATCTCTGAGCCATCACATAACTTTCTACAAATATCTTTAGTAAAGATCTTAAGTACTAGATAGGTTTTAATCTTTATAACGTTTTGGAGGAAAGGATGCGATGCGTTCGACTCAGTAATGGTCGTACAAACTAACAAGTTAAATAGCCACCATGACTGACAGCGGCTCACTAGCTTTGCTGTGTGGCTGTGCGCTAGTGGTCGAGTGCAGTGCGCTCGCACACTTTCCAATTCGGGCCAGCGGGTGTTTGTGTTTGCGGTGCACTGTGTGCCCATGCATGCTATTATTTAACACTAGCTTCTGCCCACAATTCGTCCGCGTAAAATTTCGCATCCCATCGCCCGCCCGCGCTGTTACCTATGACTTTTTTCTTTTTACTCGGTTCCTAAGGGTCGTATCGGGGTGTTACATAGTCTTCAAGAATTAGGCTAACCTTTCTCATGAATTGAGCTATCCAATCCAAAAAAAATCTTTTCAAATCAATTTTTTTTTACATTTTCATTTTTTTTTAAAACAAATTTTACCACATTATAATATTATTTATTTATTTATTTTATTATTTATGTACACAGAAAAATAGATACAGATAAGACATAATCATAATTATGAGTACAAAGGTACTGCTTATTTCTTAAGAAATTTCTTCCAGCAGACCTGCGATAGGAGAAATGAGAAAGAAATGTAGACAATAGTGTGTGAGAACAAGAAGAGAAAAATATAAATATGCGAAGTCTTAAACTAAAATATTGAAATAAACCTACACGTATAACGTAATAAATTAATATATACGAGGGTGAATCAAAAAATTCTTGGAATCAATATAAAAAAATGCAAAGATTTAAACAAAAATATTTTATTTTTCTACATAATCTCCCTCCAATGCAATGCATTTAGAATAACGCGTTTCTAACTTCCTTATTCCTTGTGAAAAAAAATGTTTTTCTTGACTCTCGAAAAACTCCTCTACGGCAGCCATAACCGCGTCATTATCGTAAAATTTTGTTCCACGAATGTCCTCTTTTAATTTTAGGAATAAGTGAAAATCACTTGGGGCTAAGTCCGGAGAATATGGTGGGTGGTCAAGGAGATTGAAGCCAGCACAGCGGATTGCGTTGAGCGCAACTTCCGATCGATGAGCAGGAGCGTTATCTTGAAGAAACAACACGCCCAACGATAGTTTTCCACGACGTTTTTCTTTAATCGCTTCACGCACTTTCGGGATTAAATTTGCATAATAGGGTCCAGTAATCGTCTGGCCTTTTGGCATGTAATCAATAAAAAGGATTCCTTCACTATCCCAGAACACTGAGGCCATAACTTTGCCAGCGGTAGGAGCAACTCGAAATTTCTTAATGGATGGAGAGGATGGTCATTTCCAAGACATGCTTTGTCTCTTAGTTTCAGGATCGAAATGGTGGACCCACGTTTCATCCATGGTGACAAGGCGACGGCAAAAATTATCCGAATCACGCTGGAACATTTCGAGATTACGCTTAGAAATTTCCAAACGTCGCTTTTTGTTTTCGTCGGTTAACATTCGTGGCACCCATCTTGCCGACACTTTTTTGAACCCCAGTGAATCAATTAAAATGGATTGAACGCTACCAAATGATATCTTTAGGATCTCAGCTATATATTTTATAGTTATTCTTCTGTCTTCCAAAACCAGATTCTCAACCTTTTTGACATTTTCTTCCGTAACGGAGGTTGAAGGCCGCCCAGAACGCGGGTCATCTTTACAGCTTCATCTACCTCTTTTAAATTCAGCCACCCAGTACGCAACCGTAGAATAGGGTACAGCATCATCCCCTAATGTCTGCTGAATGTCTGAAAAAATTTCCTTCGACATTTTTTTCAAACTGAGATATTTTATCACCGCACGTAACTCACTTTTATCCATAATTTTGGGTTTTTAGCAACTCGTTGCACAAAACAATTTATTACGTGCGAACGAACTGACAAAAACAAGTGACAGTTTGCATAAATATTGTGTGATTGACACTCTTTAATTTGAATATCGAACTTCTCCCAAAAAGGTTTTATATATATGCAATTCTAAGAACTTTTTGATTCACCCTCGTTCTTAAATAAATACATAGAGCTTAAATATATAAACAACATACTATAGATATATAAATACTCACAGTTGAGAGGAAAGGTAATGCTCTTTTACTCGATATTTGAATTGTGAAACAGTTTTTAAATCACGAATGCTAGGTGGAAGTGAGTTCCACAACCTTACTGCATGGACAGAGAAGGAATAGGAATAGTAGCTTGTTTTATGAGGATGAGATTTAAGGAGGGATCTAAAGTGTGATCTACATGGTGCGTCGCTAGGGCGAGCGTAAGAAAAACGCTCACGCGGGTAGGAAGGATAAGACGGGTTGTGTAAGACGTTGAAGAGGAGACATAAGATCCGAGTGTTCCTGCGAAGGCGGATTGGGAGCCACTTAAGTTCCTTGCGAAGATGAGAAACATGGTCATACTTTCTAAGCACGAAAACAAAGCGAATGCACAAGTTTTGCAAGCGCTCAAGCTTGTTTAATAGCTCCTCAGTAGCATCCATTATTATGTCGTTTATTAATTTTTATTCTTTTTAATTTACATTTATAAATATTTCTTAAAATAAAAAGAATAGAAAATAGAGGTCCGCCGGTGTCGGGTGCAGGGTCCAAGCTACCGGTGGTTAGGACTGCATAGACAGGAACTTCCTCACAATGCGAGACGTATCGAGGGCCTTCTGAATCAGGCCCTTGATCCAACCGCCTAACGAAAGCCTAGAGAGATTTTGGTCGAGGCTTTCAGCCATCAGGCCATTGGCCGTTACGACAATCGGCACAATAATAGCCGAGCTCACATTCCACATGTCGACAACCTCGTGTTCTAAATAGAGATATTTGTTTCTCTTTCTCAGCTATCACGAGGTTCCCGTCATGTGGAATGGTAACATCGAGTATCATTGCGCGCTAATCGGTCTATCACCACTATATCAGGCTTATTGGCAAAAATAGTCCGGTCAGTAATGATAGACCGATCCCAGTACAACGTGACATGGCCATTTTCGAGAACTGGGTCGGGCACATACTTGTAATACGGTACCTCATAATCCACAAGTTTATATTTCAAAGCAAGTTGCTGGTGAATAATCCTGGCCACTTTGTTATGCCTGTGCAAGTACTCGCCGTTAGCCAGACGAGGACAACCAGAGATTATATATTATGTCTAATGGACTCACCCGGACGATGGCATGCCCGACACACGTCAACCGTCCCGTCCCTCATAATATGTCTGCAGTAGTTATTCGTCAAGATAACTTCGTCCATAATTGCATAGACGAAACCTTCAGTTTATCCGAAAAGAAAACGCTAGAAAATTTACACCGGGTTAATGAAGAGCCCGATAGAAGCGCCCGTGGAGCTACTTGCTTTGCCATACTTCCTTGCGGTCATCTGTAGTAAGTACCATAGGTTTGTGCCAGTTCTCTTTAGCCATGGAGAGCGGGGTAAGCCCATTGTCCCATACCGACATAGGCTTTAAAAAAAAAAATCTCTGAGATTGCACACCTCGCAGTTGTGAAGGTCTTCGCATTTAAAAAAACCTTGATCCCCGCACTTCCACGGGATGTACAATCACGGTTTGCGGTCAGCAGTGTCCGGACCCACTTATCCAGGGCGTCGAGTTCGGTCCATTTGAGTATGCCGAAAGAGTACATCAAAACCGGCATGACCCAACCGTTGAAGGCACGCAGCACCTTGTTTCCGCCTGAAAGAAGACTAATTAATACCTTCTTCAGGCGACCAAAGAAGCTCTCCTTCAACCATTGCTTCATGTCAGCAACGTAGTATTTGGGTATGCCGGAAGCGTTAGGCATCACCTAACGCTTCCGGCATACCCAAATACTTATAGCTTTCGGATGATGAGAGGGATCCTAAGATTTATGGAGTCCGACAGTTAAGTTCCCTTGGATTACATAATCTCCCCTCGCTTTACATGCATGACTGTGACTGCACATTTGTCCACACCAAATTCCATCCTGATGGCGCTACTGAATGTTTCAGTTACCTTCAGTAGCTCCATCCGTCGCAATTTGTTAGGAGCAAAAAGTTTCATGTAGAGGAGGTGAGATATGACCTGACCACCTCTTCCCAATCGATAGCCTAGACCTGAATCCTCCAGCAGTGTGCCTAGAGGATTCAAAGCTAAGCAGAACCAAAGTGGGATCTGGAGGCAAAAGTCCTCGCGCACATTTGGGAGTGGCGCGAGGAGGCGAAACGCCGGGACGTAACTCCGCTGCCGCGGGTCGACGGACCTCAAAGAGATTTCAGCAAGTGAAGGGGTCCGATAGGACCGATGCCTGCCGGGATTGCGGGAAAGTCCGAAAGGGATACCGTGGCCCCTGGCAACGTACAGGCAACGCAAGGAACACGGGTGGGTTTTAGTCAGTAAGAATCTGACACGCCCTCCCGCTTCACCCAGAGCGGGAGATGTTATTTGATAATTTCACATCCAAAAAAAAAGGCCCGTTCACACGGCGATGATCAGAACGATATTGTTACTGTATAATTTGGGATCATCCGGCAGTTTCATACTGCATTTTGTTTTTAACCGTATGAACATTGCGATGTTGACGTGTGCATCAGTACATTACACCCGTGCGAAGCTGGGGCGGGTCGCTAGTATGTAATATTGTACAAGTGAATACTTAGTATCAATTTATTGAGTCAACATTGTGGTAAGGAAAATCGCGGTCGATATTTTGAAGTACATTTGAAATTAATTAATCCAGTGCAGGTCACTCTGCAGATTTTTGTTAGTATTCTAGGAAACAACATACTTATTTATTTGAATTATTTTTCCTTAATTAGTACATTTTAGCTGAGGTTTATATGTTTTTCCCTTAGCACTGAGCACTGGCATAAAGCTGCGCTGCATAAAAGCCGTGTAAACACAGCTTTAAGGGAAGCAATTAACAATTATCAGTTAATTTTACATACAGGTACCACTATTCGTCCAGTGGTATGTCTGTCGAGTACTTAAAAGGAGGTATTATATCTATCTCTTAAATTTATCATTGGGTTTCATCACAATCATCACAACATACAAAAATAATCGGGTTTTAAAGCCGCCCATGGGCCTCTGACTTGGCTAACCACACGAAAAGAAGAAGAAGACAAAAAATAATAACATAGTTTACTTACTAACATGTTTAGAGCCATTATTAAGTAAATGAACTCCATAAGAAATGACATTGCACTATCGTGGCCTGCTCCTCCAAGTAGGTCGTTTGTGTTCGTTTGCCGTAACTTTATTATAAATCTTTTTGTCTCACATCACAGTACGTGCGATATGAAGTCAAGCAACAAGTTGCCGGGTAGGCGGCGCGTGGGCGTCTGAACTGGTTGACCCCAAAACGAATAAGATAAGCGTTCTGTTCCGAACTGCATTGTTCAAATGTTCGCTAATCATTTTGCACCTTTCACAGTTCAAACTAGATCTTATGCCATTCCTTATAGAGTCCAAAAGTGTTTGGGAGTGCTTGTTGCGTGCAGACTGAGAGTAAATTACTACACATCCTCGTCGTAACGAGAGTAACTAGTAGTAGCTACAGCCATCAGCCAGCAGTATCGGGAAGGAATTCGCAGTAATAAATATGTCGCACTCGCGGGTACTGTCGTTAGCGTGTACGTTATAGAGATTCAATAAACTGCTAACTATGATTATGGATGCGTTTTCGCAAAAAAACGTAAGAAAATTTAAATTTCACGGGCTGCAACTGCGGATCCACCTTAAATTCAGATTAAAAAGAAACACAACTGATCCGCGCCAGTATCTATTCCATGAGTAATACCGGTACAGTTATGTGACTGCCACAACGTCACGGTAAAGCATGATAGTTACGTGTATAGTCACGTAGCCAATGTGAAGAAGTTATCTGGAAGCTCAAGATAATGCACGCGGACGGAAGTTTTTTATACAGCTGGCGGCTGAGGCGTGGCGTGAACAGTGCGGGCCGCAGGCTACTGATTGTGACGCACAGGACCCGATTCAACTGTTATGTAGGGGCTAGGTGCCGAATATAGCCAATATAGTCTTTGGGTCTACTTAGGCGTACAGTTTAGTTGTTGTATTCAAAGATAATTTAAATGGAGAGTATCTTTTCGATACGGTTTAGTGCAGTGATCCGGTTTTTGGGAAAGATTCTTGTGTCCTTTTGACTTGCAGTTCGGGTATGAAGCAGTCCAGCAAACCTTTTAAATATTTGATAACACCAGACACACACAATGAGAGTTGTAGTTGTTTATGTGTGAACCGGGATGCGTCGACGCAGGGTCAACAGCCTCGCGTCTTATCATTGCCGTACCAGATTTAAATGAGCAGCAGTTTGTTCTAAGGACATATTGGTGCCGATTGTCTTGTCACAAATGCCTCTAAACTAGACTAAAAATCACCTAAATGTATTCCTGTCAAACGACGATTTCCCATTCTGAAATAGACTAAAGTGACACAACTTAACTATATTTTAGTTTGACAGCACTAAGATGGCACTGAATTTTTAATTTAGTGAAAATGTCAATTTTGCTATTCTGAATTTGACGTTTTTCACAGTTGTCATGAAATAAAATTCACAGCAACACCTCGACTTCAGGTGCAAAAACTTCTCTTTGCTTATATCTCGAAAATGGTGTGTTCTGTCGCAAAAATAATGAAAATATCGACCCCCCTTATAAAAACCTTAAAGCCCTTGGCTCAACATGTAGGTAATAATTTTTCGTATTTTCCATACAAAAAGTGAATAATTTCATATAAAACACATCTAGGCTGCCCCGCTGCCCGCCACCGGCTCTAAAAAAATTCACGGGGTAGGGCAAACAAGTATGTACCACGTGGAGTCGCGATTGTCAAATTCGATTTTAGTTGAATCAAAATTATTTTTAAATTTAGTTTTTTTTTTGCAAAATTGCTTTATGATTCGCATAGCCAAAAGTAAGGAATTTTAGTTATAGTTTAATTCGGTGTACAAGAGAATCGGCACCATTGTGTGTGCCCTCCTGCAGTCCTGTGCCAGTGGGCTGATTGTTCTAGGTTCTTGGAATGATAAAGTAAATACATGGGATTCCGACGACGTGGCATGAGTCTTTGTCGTCCACTTGCACTATTTCTGAGCTATCTATGAACTGAACTAGCTACCATACTCGCGGATGCAGATTTTAGCTAGCACACGCGTGTTACGACGATGCACTCAATCATAAAATGTGTGTTACCCGTATGGCAGTTTGTCTGTTAATGTCACTGTTCTAATTCTGTCCCACACAGCGTCTGATCATACTGTTGCAGAGATTAACCAGAGTTCTTGCTTGCAATCAGCCACAATGTGCGGCAGTGCGGCACACTGAGCGATTGTTCGGCGTTCACCTTCACATTGACGTCGGTACTTACATCCGTCGGTGTTCCGGTGTGAGCGCGTTGTTTTGGTTCTCATCGCTGCACCGCAGGCTGTGCTGTTGTTTGATGCAGGCTCCGTACAACCCCGAGTTTAGTGCGGAGCACGCAGCATCTGGTATGGCTTATATTATCCCTTGTAACCCCACGAAGCGGAAACAAACCAACGATAACCTTTTGATCGGGTTTCTAAGAGAGAGTTTTTTAAAGGGTTACTAACCCGATCTGGGAAAAGAACTTAAGGTTACATACACCTATATACATACAGTGATGGTTTGGATTGAACGGGTCTACAAACTACCATAATGTATGTTTGGGTTAGAGGGATAACAGGTTCTTATCAGATAAGCCGTTTACAGTAACCACAGTGTAATAATAGGTAACGCGAGGGTTTTTTCTAAACAATATCGACTATTAATTTAATAAATCATTAAGTAAATAAACATAATTTAACTACACGTCGAAGCGTTGGGGGTCAGATCTATGGGGACATAATAAACTATTTAGTCAATGAGATTGCCTACCTTACCTATGTATAAGTAGATAATTATGTTATCCAGAAATAAAAGTATTAATTATTAAAGCATAGGATACGCAGAGGCACGACCTGCACCCATCTGGTTAATGGATGAAAAGTATTTTTAATCAAATTTAGTGTGTTAGAAACAATATCGCAAGTGGGTGGGCAAAAAAATTCCTCGCGATATATTTTTTAACATACTGATATAAAATACTTTCATTCATTAAACAGATGGGTGAAGGTCGTTCTCCTGCGGATCTTACACCATTAGCAAGATCGGTAGAATTTGGTGAATTCTGATAAAATTTTCGCATATTCTACTAGGTTTTCATATCCGCGCAGAGGTTATCGGTGACAATGATCTTTTTACTCGGCCGACGACACTGATAAGGTATCGTTGCGTCGCGTGTAGTTGGCGTTAACACTGATGCGGTAACGTCACGAAGGCCACCTCCGCCGCCCGCACTCGTCCGCGCCCCGCCCTCGTCACTGATAACAATAACTTCTATCGGTTCATGCTCGCCTAGTACTTTTTCAGGACTTACGCAGAGGAAAGTGTTTTCCTTCGTGACGTCACCTCATAAAATTTCAGCACTAGGTTAATAAAACTGAAAGTACACGTTTAGTTTAGATGACGACAATATTGTTGACTGGGATCAAATAAGTTAGAAACAAAGTTTGGGCTGTGCGCGCGATAGCCTTATTTGTCCTATGCGTATGCGGTATCCATTACAGTATAGATAATACTTCCATCAATATTTTCAGCGGCGAAAAGTAGTGTATTTCACGCTCGCGCCTCGCGCGTCACCGCTTCAATGAGGGGTTAACGCACACGTGTAACACTTTAAATGAGGAATAAGTTAGGTGCTGCCGCGTTCAGCAACTAACCGCGGAGCGACTCTGCGACGTCCGCCGGGTAGATTATTCAATGAACAGCTGTTCACTGAAACGTTAACACACACACAGTTTATTTTTTAAGCGACTTCTTAAAAAAGGAGGAGGTTCTCAATTATTATGTTTATATTTTCTATGTATGTTTTCGTCAACTGTGGATCGATTTTGAAAATTCTTAACTTGGCTTGGGCAGGTTTTCAGAATCAAGAATCTTCATTTGCTAAGAATGTAGGTACAAGCATAAGATGTTACATATAGATTAGTGAGATCCACTACAATCTACCTTACGGCGTGCAAATTATAAATTAATTAATACAAAAGAAAAAAAAAAAAAACAAATAGCGCTTAATTTTAAGTACATAGGTATTACAATTATTATAAAATTATTATTTTTGCGTCTTAATCTTGAATGTCAAATATTAGTAAGTTAGTCATAACAATCATAATTTTATTATTCATTCAATGTCGTATCATTTAAAAAGTCATTTAGTGCGTAATAATAACATTTGGCCAATAGTAGTTTAGTTAGCTTAGATTTAAAAATGTTTGTCGGATTATCCTTGAAGCTATGAGGTACTTTATTATAAATCATAGGTCCCATTGCCAGAATACTTTTCCTTAATAGTGCGGTTTTATAGTTACCGGAATGTAACAATTTCTTATATTTAGATCGCAATGGTCCGTTTCGTGCTCTTAATTTGGCAATCGACGGAAGGGTAAATAAACTAAAGGCATTAAAAAAAAAGTTTTTCATCATTGTGCCGTTATTTATTGGTATCAGTCATTTAAATCAAGAGCATATTGTGTCTATTATATTATATTTAAAGGCGCCAATAATATTTTGTCCGGGAATACTACGTATTAATAGAAAGTTAACAAAACACGCACCTAACATCATTTCCAACCCGACGAAAAATCGTGTATCGAACTATAAATATCAAAATAACACCAAAACGGGTTGGAAGGGTGCGTTTTTGAAAATAACTATAGAGCGACTATAAAACAAAGATGCATTACTGCTAAACATTTTGAAAGTGAACTATAAAATTAAGTCTAAAATAAATGATTCATGAAATGTTACGATATTTTCATCATTTCCGTAAAAGTTCGTCAAACAGTATTTTTTTCTTACTCTGTTGCACAAAGCACATGACACCCCACGCCCGCACCTTCCTCAGTTTCCAAACAGGCCCCCGAGTAAGTGGACGCGTGATCGCAGTGCAATTAGCGCCCAAAATTTATTGTAAAAAATTTACGCACGACGATTGTCACGCATCACATCATTTCCAAAAGGACGCATTAAACTGTAAGTAACGAATACATTTATCTGTTACTTTTTACATATATTCCGAATGTTCGCGTGTGTCATTTGAGATTATTATTGTTACGTTATTACTGTATTTTGTGAGCAAGTTTCGACTTGAAATAAAATAGGTCATTTCCAGTAAGATCATCTCCAGTAAAATGTTAAAGACGGAAATGATTCGTGATTACCGGTAATGACTATTACTTTGCTTCTTCTTGGTTTCGTGTGGAATTATCTATAAGATAAACCACAGCAACACCAATTAGTGACAATTTACTCATTAATATGATATATATGAAGTAGTATAAGTCCCAGACGGATTGCAGCTCGTCTCGGACTTGTACCTTTAAGCAACATAAAAAATATTGTTCTAGGTTTGGTGATCATGAATAAAAAACCATCGACAGCCAATCTATCAGCCTACAAGCGTAAAACGTACGAAAGAGAAAAAGAAAAGGAACGACTACGGTATATCAAGAAGAAAGAAAAGGGACAAGTTATTCCTATTGATGAAAAATCACCAAGGGATCAAAGGCAACAAAGGAAAAAATGGCGTGAAGCATCAAAAAGGTACAGGGAAAATAAAAAAGGTAAGAAAAATGTAACTAAGTTACCAGAAGTAGTACTGCTTGGACATCAGGACCAGGAAGATATATTGGTTAAAAAAGCAACACAAACGACTACAGTTATAGAAGATCCTTTAAATTCACCAGCTACGAAAATAAGACGCATAAGGTACAAAGAACAAAAAAGACGTAAGATGTTAATTAATATTATACAAAATATAAGAAAAGAAAATGAGAGTCTAAAGAAGAAGTTAAGAAAGATGTCAGTGGAAAAATCACAGTTGATTTCAAAAAAGATAGAGAAACAGGGTAAAAAAGGTACAGCTCAAGAAACGCAAACAAAGGAAAGATTATCAATACTTATTAAGAAGTTTTTTGAACAAGATTCAAACAGCGTAATTATTCCTGGCAAAAAGCAGTACATCACTCGAAATAAGATTCAAAAACAAAAACGACAGTTAACATTACCATTAAAACAATTACATAACAAATTTATATCAGAGCATGGAATTCCTGTTAGTTATGCCTTTTTCTGTAGACATCGCCCATTTTGGGTGATCTTTCCTAGCAAAGCACTCAGGGAAACTTGTGCCTGCATAATTCACAGTAATATAGATTTGGCTGTTCTATGTCTGCACAAAACGAATATAATAAAGGAGACTAATTTTGAACAGATTTTACAATCCCTGTGTTGTTCTCACAATACAACGATCAATGTTTGAAAAGAGACTGCCCTTTATGTAAAGATAATGTTTTATCCTATAACGAATTTTCAAATGATCAAAGCCTTACACTCTACCAGTGGGTTCGTTGCAAATAAACTGTAAAGACTAAGAAGGGTATGAAAACACAATATATTACTACGAAAAAGGCAACTGAAATGACTCCACTACAAGTTATAGAAAAACTAGATTACCAGCTACCAATTTTTTTCAAACACGCATTTATTATAAACGTACAATACAACACTATGAGACACAAGAAGAATAATCTAATTGTAACAGAAGCATTCATACATATAGACTTTTCAGAAAATTTTGGACTCAAATATGAAAAAGAAGTGCAGAGTCTTCATTTTGGGCCAAGTCGTAAAGAGATTTGTTTGCATACTGGTGTCATATATACCTACGACTTCCATCGTAGTGCCATTGGCACTACCTGTGCATGCACAGTTAGTCAGTGCTTGAGACACGACGCCGCTGCCATCTGGGCACATCTAATACCCATGATTAAACTGGCTATAGAAATAAATCCTTTTATAGATACCATCCATTTCCAATCTGATTCTCCAAGTTCCCAGTACCTCAATAAATATATCTTCTACATAATATCAGTTCTTTGTAAGGATTTCCCACAACTTAAGGCAATAACCTGGAATTACAGTGAAGCTGGACATGGGAAGGGTGCCCCAGATGGGATTGGAGGAGTGCTAAAACGGACTGCAGACAATCTTGTGACTTTTGGTCAAGACGTCAGCACATTTGATCAGTTCATAGACATTGTAAAACAGAACATTGAAAATATTACCATAATGACTATCATTGAAGATGAGGTTTTAGCCAAAGAAGCTCTACTTCCCAAAAACTTGAAACCGTTCCAGGGCACGTTAAATGTTCACCAAGTCTTATGGAAACAAGATATATTTAATCTCGTATTCAGGAAAGCCAGCTGTTTTGACTGTGATTATTTTTGTGTTCACGATAAACATTTAGGATTTTCGAAAGTCCTCAACTCCTGTGCAACTGAAGAAGAACGCCCTGGGCCGAGTTCTGGAGACTCAAATACCCCTGAATACGTAGCACCTCTCGTTAGGACTAAGAAATCTCGCCGTATTCTTGCTAATGTAACAAATACATCCCCTAACATTAATATAATTTCTAGTACACCAAAAAATATTGTTATTTTGTCCAACAAAAAGGTTTCTTTTAATTTAAATAAATAACAAGGTATTTATACTTTAAAACGTGGGTTAATTTGATAATATTTTCACTTTTAATTAGGTCAGCAATGATTGAAGAAATATTGTACCAAAAGAATTTAAGTGTAAAAAATATAACTATTTGGCTACCTATTATAATGATAAGCGTTGAGTATTGATATACCTACTGACTGATTTTACCAAAGAATTATTGAAATATTTAAAGAAATAAAGCTTGTGTTGATTATAATGATATTTTATTCATAAACCCTCAGTTATTATCAATTATAACATTTGAATCAACTCGGATACTTGATCTATAGACATATTGTTTGTAACAACAAATCATTGCCAGTCATGTCATATCATTTCCAGAAATGAGAATATCATTTCCTTCCTACTATCGTCATTTCCATCACTGCCAGAAATTTAAAAATATAATATCTCTTTAAAAAAACATCTAACAGGTGTGCCTTTTACATATAATTCATATTTTTATTTCTATAATTCATTAGACTTTGTCAAAAAATCGTTAAATACTACTTAAAAAAATATATTAAAAAGTACACTGTAGAATCAAATTTAGTTTATTTACCCGGAAACAAGTGCAGATTAGATTTCACAAACATTACCACCTCTAATATATATAGACATGGGAAAGTGAGTATATTCAGAGACCGAAACACAGGCTCACAACTGTCTGTGCTTTTAAGGTGTGATAAAGATCGTATGCACCGATTCAGTTAGCTTTAATAATACGTATTTTTTCCACTTAATGTTGTGTGTTGTGATGATAATATAATAACTACTTAACTGTCACAGTTATTTAGGTAGTAGATACGTTATTTGTGTGGAGTAGGTAGAGGTACTACAAATAAAAAGTATACTTAAACAGATTTTTATTTAAAAAAAAAAAACATTACAGTGATAAATAACTTTAATTTCAGAAGTTTGTGATAAATAACAAAAATACAAAACCGAAGACAAGTTATTTTTTGAAGTCCTGTTTTTTTTTTGTAGTTGTTTTTCTTTAAATTCAATTTTTATAAGTTCAATAAGCACTACTAATCATAAGGTTTTAAGTTTCAACTCGCCTCAATTGCTTGCTTGCTTGCTTAAGACGCAGATACATGCCAGTGACCTTGAGTGGTTAGCTTGCATGTTCTGTACTGAGCTCACGCAACGCGTCGTACGTCCAGCCAGTAATAGGACTCGCCCATCAAGGAGCGCTGTCCTAAATTAGACGCATTATTAATTTATTGTACTAAAAACAAAAGGTATTTTAACAAAAAACGTACACTAAAAGATCAATAATTAAATTATCTTTAAAATGGTGAAGGTTTCAGAAAAATACGCTTGATAGATTTTGCGTGATCCTTAGTTTTGTATCCGCGTTAGACATAACTTTACAAATTAATTTCACTATGTAATATAAACATAATCTAAAATATTCACAGATTAAGTTATTAAGAAAATGCTCTAATTTGACACATAATTTTTCCAAATCATTAACCTTACTCGTTTAGACGGGATCATCAGTGCAAAATCATTAAAAGTCGGTTATCGTCGCCTTAACTGATAAAAATCCATTTAGATTCTGACAATAAATATTAAATAATATTTAATATTTTTACCACGTCTCGGAATCAGGGTTTCGGTTAGTTGTATAAAGGGTTTCGATTAGATTTATGTAAAAGGCTTTTAAAAACCCTTAGGATTCTGTTACACATTGCACTGTGAACGACAACCCAGTTATAAATTGTGAATGTTATATAATAAACCAGTCCAAACCGAACAGTTATTGCTTCAGGGAAACCCTTATTCCATGAACGGGTTAGTTAGCCAAATCAAAATCTCTTAAGAGGGAACAGGGCCTGCGAGGAATTTGAAAAATAGGTATTTGAAAAAACTATTGCCGTCGTTTGCGTCTCAAGTCTGCCTCAGCAGAGTGCGTTAGGGACAGCTGCAGCTCAGACCAATTATATCACAAAAAAATTGATATGGTCGACTTTTCGTATTCCCCTTTTTTCTCCTCGAAAACTGAGCCGATTCAATTATTTTTTACATTAAAATTTTAAAAAACAGTTTGTCTAGGTTCCTTTTATTTTCTTTAAGGTAAAAACTTATCGAATTTTTCTAGTAGTCCTCTAATCACGGCGGTAAAATTGGGGCATTTATTTTTATTTTTGGAGGGTCATATTTTCACTATCAATAAGTTGCTGAAAAAAATAAAATAACAGGGACGTGTCTACAGCAGACCTTGATTTCTGAGGAATTATTCAGGAAGAAAAAAGGAAAATACATTTGTATGGAGAATCGCAGGCTCTCTTCTCTCTTAAGCCGTTTGACTCGCAAGGGTTTTGAAGGTATTAATGGGTTTGTCGTTCAGAATAATAACTAGTACCCTAATTACGCAACACATTTTCGTAAACGATTACGACTAATCTGTTTCATTTTGGCAGTTCAACAACATTCATTGCGTTATTTACGTTGTGGAGCAGATTTTTTTTTCGAACGTACAGACGCCAGCAGGTCAACCTACCCGAAACTGTCAAACCCAATCAACCTTGTACGTTATGTATGTTCCCAATCAACTTTGAACCTTATGCTTTACTGATAAAGTTGAAAATCTATTAAAGAAATTTGACAGATTGTAGTAGGTTGATGTGCCGGCGACTGTACCAAGCAATAGATTAGCAATCTGTTTCAAAACGGTTCAGATTCTGATTGATCGTGTATTACGCAATTAGGGTACTGGCTAACCTATTCAAAGAAGTGTATTATTGTTGGGGATTCCGGTTCCTGGGGTTAGAAAAGGTTAAGCCATATATCGACTGTGAACTGGCAACCGATACTATCTCAATTTTGACAACATTACAGGCTGAAGAAAAGGCTTGTTTGCGTCATTTATATAGCATCTGGTATATTAAATAAAAATACATGGCTTTTTAATATTTTTATTACACTTGTTGTTAAAAACAAAAGTAGCATTTTAGGCTTCCTTCTAATATAAAAACGAGATAGGACAATATAAATCAACACAAGAACAAAAATTGAGATAGGACGGGTTGCCAGTTCACAGTCGATATGCTCCTGTGCTATACTTCCATAGGGTACCTAGCCGAATGAACGACAAACAAGTTTAGTACTACTTAACTTCAGGCCCAGCTTCCGTTTTAACGTTGTCTGTACGGTGTTAGCGATACAGTGGTACCTACTTCAACCAGTTGCGAAATTCACTTCATTATCAACTGTAAATTACATAAACGAGGTAAAAAAACCGGCCAAGTGCGAGTCGTACCACCGTACAACATTTAGAAAATAAATGAAAATACTAAACGAAGAATATTATTATTTTTCATCTTAAATTTAACAAAATCGCAAATATAAATTTGTGTTTCATAATGGTACTATGAATTACAAAGTTATTTTTTACAGTTGAAGAAAAACACCCATGTTTAAATAAAATACCTTATGAATCGGCGAATTTTTATTATTTGTTGAATTGTTGATTATACATTTGTTACATACAGTGTATGTACATGATTTACAGAAGTTTCAAATTCCTAACTTGTTTAGTCGTTGCGATAGAGCTCGTACAAAAATGGTCTAAGACTGACAACTTTTACGGGCCTCTATTTCATAATTTTTTAAGAAAAAATAAAAGTTGCACTCTACAATGACACCCCACATGCCAGGGTAAACTATTTTTTTTTTCCAACTCATAAGTTTATTGTATGTGACTCCCTTTAATTTTAAACTTTATTTAATTTTTATTATCTGTTGTTATAGCGGCAATAGAAATATACAATCCGTGAAAATTTCAACTGTCCACCTATTATGGTTCATGAGATACAGCCCGCTGACAGACAGACGGACAGCGGGGGCGTAGTAATAGGGTTACGTTCGGCACCCTTCGGATGCGGAACCCTAAAAAGTACAGTAGTTCAGCATTGCGTAGTAGCGCACACATTATTTTCAAGTTTGGAACCCACCGACAATAATGCATACCTACTTAGCGTACCTAGTAAGATTTCGCACGCAGTTAATAAATTCATAATTATTGTAATAACAGTTGTAGTAGGTCAAGTGTTCTTTATTTTTTATAAAACCACGGTGTGTTGCCAAAAGGCAGCTATTTGAGCGACGGCGGCGCACTGTGGATCGAACAAAGTACCGCGAATAGTTGTTATAGCGTTCCATGCCTTATGGTGAATAGTCGCCATTAACTCCTATGTCTTCGAGACCCTTTTTTCGATCCACTGTGCGGCGGTGCGATGCAGTGCAGCCCGCTCGGATGTAGGTCGCACCTGCAGTGCGTCGCCCCTCGCACGACTCGCGACCTCTTTTCCAAACCGTGCAATGCGTTGTATGTATAACCACTTTTCCGGCCCTTTGGACAAGTAGCCGATTTCCGCTACGACGGAAATAATATCTAGATACTAATCAACACGTCTAAATAAAAAATGTTGATTATTGGCCTTCAATAAAATAATATTGTTAGTTCAATCGGTTCAATAGTTTCCAAGATCTCACGGAGAGCGGAGTGAACATAAACTTTCCCTTTTTATAACAGTCAGCCCTCAGCCGGTCCGCTTGAGATTGCGAATGTTCTGGCCTTGCGGATTGTTGATGATAAATATTTGGGAGCATTCATTTCAATAACGACTTAATAAACAATCTTAGATTTAATATTTTACATGGCGAGTTAGTTAATACACAAAATGTTGACCTTATCTGTAAGATTTAATTGTTTGGTCACGCATAATCAAACCACAACATTTGTTTCCAAAAATCTGAGTAATATATTGTTTCAGATATTACTGTGATGTAGGTACACTATTAATGTGTAGGAGCACGAAGGTTGAATCAATTGCACGCGTAGCAGAATGGTGCCGCTCCCTCCGTGTAACGCTATTTTAGTAGCGGGACGCGTCGAGGGGACCTGTTGCTCCCTGCGCAATCGTTTCTACATGTGCAAATATACCAGCCATCAGCTATGAGTGCCGTGTCACGCCAAACAAAAACCTGACCCAAAAAGGAAGTAAAACATTGAAAGCTATTACAATGTATTGTTTTATCGAGGTAAATGGGTCACTGCGGCAATTCTTTAAGGACATGGGGTGTACTAAGTACCTAGCGCATAGTCTGTATATTATTGAAAGATATGCGTAGCTAGAATATAGTAAGAAGTATGTTGTTCCCTGAATCTGTGTAGACCTAATATTGTATTCGGTAGAACGTTAACCAGCAGTAATAGATCAAAAACACATTGTTCACTTTGTAATTAATTGGCAATCAATAGCATAGCCATTGCTGACTGATATGAGATCAATAATTGACTTAATTACCAACTTCTCAATGACTAACTAACGAAAATTACATGCATTTAGCACAACCACCTAGCACAAGTTCACGGCCAGCACGTATCTATTCCGTGGCCATCACACACTTCGCACTTACAGTTGGCTTAGATAAAACTTAATTTTGCAGGCTTTGAACAGTGAATACTTTGACAGCCAAGCGTTCTAGACATATGGCAGTATTTAGCAAGTAGAAGAACGAAATAACTAATGTGGTTGTTAATTTATCCAGCGCCGCGCATCGTTTAGATATCACGACTAATAATATGATGTTGGCAGAAGTGTTCACTGTAACGATATCGTTAAAAGCCGAGTGTATTCACCCGTGACGTGGCATCCTCCAATCAACAAGGAGTGCGCGGGAGTGGCGGCGCCCGCGCGTCGCATCTGGGTCGCCAACTCTCCATATCGCCTCTTGCATACTTGCACAACTCTCACGAATACACGAATACTTGAAATAATCTGTCAAATCCCTCTTTGTCATTTAGGCCACGAACTTTGCGCAACGTGTAGAGCCGGCCATATCGTTGTACCAAAAATAGGCTAGCATTAAGCGTGGTCCACGTGGAACCATGACTGATTTCATAACGATGAAAACATATTGTTATAAGTATTAAGAGCGTTTATACCGAAAGTGGGCAGCGTCGCAAATAGCTGTCAAATACTTCGCTGTTTCAATACAACATTCAACTCGTTTAGGTAGCGATCTTACTATTGCGTTTTGTATCTTCAGGTGGTGAATTTGCGTTAAAATGGACTCTACGGCTGCTTTTAGGTCTGCAATGGTGTCGTAGCTTGTTTTGTACACTTCATCCTTAACGGTCCGCCCTTGTCCACGCGTTCCTGAGAAAAGGGGTCTTGACAGACTGACGGACGGACACCGAAGTGATCCTATAAGGGTTCCGTTTTTTCCTTTTGAGGTACGGAACCCTAAAAAACAACAAGCTCCAAAAAAGAACACTCGGAAGTCTTTGGTTTAGAATTTTCTTATATAAGTCTTTGGTTTTAATAGATACAGGCTACCACAACTAAAAAGTAAAATATAATAACTTTTTACTATAAAAAAGCAACTGACTTCCGAATTTAAAGTTATTTTTCACTTTATAGTGTTATTTTTCGGTTTTTCGGGTTTTAGTTTTTATTTTTTACATTTTAGTTGTGGTATCTATATGTATACCCAACACAAATTCAAATACCACTACTTGCTATGTAAATAACAGTGACAGGAAGTTATTATAACATCATTCACATAGACAAGCGCGAAAAGTACGTATTATTGAAGCTAACTCAAAAACTACCCAAGCAAAGTTAAGAAAATTCAAGTTTTTGACAAAAATATGGCAAGTATCGAGTTTAATGTGTCGAAGTCCAAAAGTGGTCAACGTTTTCGTAAGGTTCAGGACACAATTTAATGGATTGTAAAACTGGGGTGAGGGGATATCTGCTTTCTGCATAACCATCACAGAATACTTCAGTGCAATGTTGTCATATATAATTATGTAATGTTTGACAACGTTTATATTGACGGGTTTTTTTTGTGTTGCAACTATTCGTCGCGTTCACCTTGCAGTTTGCTGAAACAGTTCGTCTACGTTGATAAATGTTGTTACCTATCTAGCGAACATCAAAGCGGTCACCGGACCATCTGGTTCGTGTACTATCTGGCTCATTGGGTTACAGTTACGTCTAAAACAACATTACAGTTACGACCCGAGATCGTCTCTTCCACTCAGTGACTCATGCTCAATGTTTCGTTCATACTCTCAACGGGACCTTACGTTTTAAGGAATACGATGCAAATTCGCATGTGTTGAATGATGGCAGGACAAAAAAGAGAGTCTGAACGAGGCAGCCGTTGGGCAGTCATTCGAAAAATATTTGAAGGTAGTTGAAATCGCTCGCCGTGTTTCTTTCTCGCGAGATATGTCAGTTCTATCATTAAGAAATACTAAGCTATCAAAGCAGCATACCTATAATTCCAGTAACATCGTGCGTCGCAATCAAAATTGTGACTAGTGGCTATGCCAATACTAAATTAAAAAAAAAAAAAAAAAAAAAAATTTCTTAACCAAATCGAAACAACAAGTTGATGTTTGGAGCCTCCTTTTAAACAAAAAAATGCCTGAGTCCGTTTTTCCATATTAAGATAATTTTACATAAAGAACAGAATAGAATTACATTATTCACGTGATTGTGTTATGTGTATGGATGGGGATGGGTTTGTGTGTGTGTGTGTAGATAAACGGGTGAGTTAAACTATGTGTTGCAAGAGCGCCTCAATATCTTGATAAGTTCTGGTTTTATCCAATTTGTTAGCATTTTTTTACATTCATATGGTTGTTTAGTGTATATGTACGAGTATATCTCGTTGTTTACTGTATTATAAAGCAGAACGTTTGTTGTATTGTATAGCAGCGAGTTTTGTTTCAGTTTGTGGGATTTGAGCAATCATGTCTTTCCGTCTTTTTCGTATTGTGTTAGCATTTAAGGAAGTCTCTTATGTTTTTTTAGGACTGTGTAAGTGATGTACAGTTTTCACAGAACAGAAAGCAGGCTACTAATCTGCTAAAGACTCAGTAGGGTATCTTATCTTTTTAAAGTACATTATTTTTATTAGTGCTCGTTGTGGTCGTTCTACATCTATAAATCTCGATTTTTCCGCATCACCACATACGGGGATACAGTAAACTATAACAGATTGCACCAGTGCCACATAAATTTCATTAAGGAGATTTGTATGAGGACTTTTTTATTTATATTTGTGGGAATGACATGTCGTAATGTTTTAAATATCCATCCTAGTTTCCTAACTCTTCCTGTAACATGCTCAAGATGAGCACACCATGACAATTTTTGGTCAATTATGACGCCCAAATATTTAGTTTGTGAGACTTTATTAATTGCAGGACACCTACTGTTATTTTTAGAAACTTTATCACATGACTGTACTTTGTTGCTAAAAGCTTCATTTGGTTGTGAACGATTCGAGATGGTAAAACAGATGTAGTTAGGTTTTTACCGTGTTTAGTGTGAGTAGGTTGCCGTGTGCCGGTTTGTTATTCGGGCCATGCACACCTCCGCAATGCGCCTAACATCATGCCATCACCTAACACTGCCACTGAGGTTCTATCCCCTTTTACTTTCTTCTACACATCCGTGACGTTAACCATTTTGTAATGGCAAAGAATGTTAATTAAATAATCATGTAAATTCATTGTATCAGTATGTTTACTAGAGCGATTATTGCGTACACGAGTGTGACGCGGTGTGACGCGAGATGGACACGATGCGCCGCCAGCCGCAGTGATGTGATGAGACTGCTAGCCATTACCTCGTTACCATGATCTGAAGCTCCACTGTTTAATGTTCCCCTGTAACGCTCATTTAAATCCACTTAGTTGTTCTTCTTCATCTTTCGTGTCGATGTTATGTCTTGTCAAATTTCTTTGCTTACGTGGCCACGTTAATCGCGCTTTTAATCAACAAGAGCAATGTTATTTAATAATTTTATTTTCTCAATCTCAGAAGGCCTATTTTATCAAGAATACTACGGTATACTAAACGAATTTGAAAAGTTATAAGTACAAATCAAAACGTCTCCTTATACAAAATTTCTCCTAATTATGTATTAATGTAGGTACCTACTAATTATTATCATCATTTTAAAAGTATTGTATGTATCATTGTAGTACCTATGTAATTAACATTTAGTACAGTAGTAGCACAGGTGTGAGTACTATGTACTAAACAGCTACCATTTACCGGGTGCCCTGGCGGCTGTGAGTATGTCATGCTCACTCAGATGTCTCGCTGATGGTGGTGCGTGTGTTGGACTTTGACTTTATGTCAATTTGCGCTTGGTTTCTGCATAATATCTTGTGGTTTCGCTGGTAAGACTTATCTAATTACTGCGGAACGTGCACAAAGAGCTCTCCTTAAGGTCTCTCATAGATTAGGAATCTGATACCCCACTGATATGTTATACCGAGAAACGAGATAGCTTACGGTGCGCCAACTTTACATTTTATCAGTGCTACTTAAATTTCCTAAAACATCAGCTGCCACAGTGTAGCAGATCGGCGCACTCGTAGAAATCCTAAACGGAACACAGTTTGCTGCAAAATTAAATTTGGCAATAAGGCTTTCTCTCGTATTGACTAGACCATACCCGTATGAAAAAGTTGATAAAAAGCTTAAAATCTTCCCCTTGTGAAGGTTTGGGTGCAAAAAATAGGTTCAGGGTTGGCTGCTTGGGCTTAGTTATGCTGAAACGGAAAATCTCTTATCTTTCAAATATTAAATTAAAGTATCCATCATCTCATACACACCAACACTCATCACAGGCATACATTCACTCTTCACATTTACACTCACACTCGTCACTCGCATACTTACATTCATCACATACACACATACATTTTGGTCACCTGTAAGTCCTAAGTTTGATTAATTATACTGAAACATGAACATTTGTTAATATATATTTTATAATTCGTATTATCTGTCGAAAGAGACTGGATCCTGCAACACACGGTATCCTAGTGCGGCATCCAGTGTCATACCTAAATATTGTTACACTTGTTTTTGAATCAATAAAACTATGTATTCTTTATTATTATTATTAAATAAATTATAAGAGAGAGAGAGATTAAATGAAGCATATTTTCTCTCATTTTCACTCTTGTTCGTTCATCTCTTGGCCAACCGATTTTTTTCTGGACAATAAGTTGTGTTGGCGAACTTGCCACATTATTTGCCTGCTTCGTTATTTACCTCAGGTTGAATTTGAATTTAGCGCGGTAAGTGAAACTTAATTTGGACTGTTATTGCTGTTAAGTGATGGTTTGCGATAAACTCGTCAGGTTAATTGAAGCATACCGTCACGAGTTCCTCGGCCGTCTCGACGGAACATTTTCCGCTCGCGTTGATCTCTTGATTATCCCAGTCCTATTTATTTACTCTTCCGCTATCGGGATCGTTATCGAATCACGTCCCCTCTCCGATAAGCCACGCTTCGCCAAATATTGCAACAGCCTCACGATATTGATGGCGGCTGACGACGATATTTCACTTAGCACCGACGTAAACGAGAGGCTGTCGGGACCGAAATCCGGCCGTGGAGATAATTGTTCCATTGCCGAATGAGAATTGGTAAACTAACCGAATATTGCTATTAAAATGTAATCAACGTTTTTTCCACTACGACATATCAGATAGGTCCACAACTGTTTTGTTTGTGTTCATTAACAATGAGATGTGATAAACGTAATGCTTATTATTATTGCACCTACGCAGGTATTCGTAGTGATGAGATGTCTTGTTATGATGATATATTTTAATCTTTAAGTTGGTCGTTTTTGGGGGACTGTCTTATGTAATTTTTGACGTTCGAAAAGTGCTGATTTTCAGCCTAGTTTGAATAAATGACATTTGAATTTGGTCCAACCTATTGTGGAAGTATGTCGCAGTCTAGTGTCTAATTATTATCCGACTTCAAAAAAGGAGGCGTATATATATATATATTCCTCTGTATGTATTTTTTTGGCAAAAAACTAAAATATAGAAATACAGATCCAAAGACACCGACTTCCGAAATTATAGTTATTTTATATTTATGTTTTTTTTGGAAACCGTTGGTTTTATATTTTGGAAAAATGTTTTTTTCTTTCTATTCCTTTCGTTAGGCACTATTTTACACATGCTATTTGCATACTTAGAATCCCGTCGTAATTATACCTAGTTGTCGTCCCTGACTCCAAGAGAACTGCGATGAACAACATTCTGCCCACAGTATCCACGCATCAACAACGTACTGTCTGTACTTAGTTTATTAATTAAGATTATTACTACAATAATTTTTGTGAATACATTAATTTTTGTGGGCAGTTAGAAAGCCAGTATCTCCCTATTTGGGTCTAACACTGATACGCACTTAATAAAAATCAACATGTTAGGCTCCGTGCCCGAAAAAAACCCTTTTTCGTCAATAACTTATCTAATTGTAAGAAAGTTTGAAATAATTGAAACATTAAGTCTGTGTAAATATAAAAGTACAGTTCTCGTGGTGCTGAACCATTCGTGTCAGTCACAGCAGCTGTTAAGTTGCATCACTTTTGCGCTCTCGAAAGTAAGGTTTATTTCGCCTTTGATTTACTTACTGCAAAAATACAATTGACGACTTATATTTAGTAACCTACTGATCCCAACCCCCTGAACCCTGTTTGATTTCTTACATGGTTCTTTATGACTCTTTAAGAACAGTTAGGCGGATTAGGTTACTAAATGTACGTCGTCTATTGTACCTATTTTATAATAAATAGATTTCCGCAGTCACGCCTGAGTCAATTAACTAATGAAGATATTGTATAATCATGAAATAAAATTTAGATTTTTTTCAGGGATAGGTAGTAGTTTCTTGTAAGAAATCCCATCAAACGTCAGTCTCACGTCATTTTTCGGAAAACTTGTTGCGAATATTTGTGATTTTTCATGAATACTTAACTTATTTAAAACACCCCTTTCAACCACATGCAAAACAAAGAACTCGGCTTTTCAAATCTCATATAGTTTTGTTTTTCCCTTTCTCACAAGTCACAACTAATGAACAAAATAGATCAAAATCAGTCGATTTCGTGCCCGGCCTCTTAAGCACCCCTTTAAAACAGTTTTCATAACCGGCAACCAGCCAGACCCCGATAATTATCAGTCAATACTTCAAATGTAGGATGTTAATAGATTATGTCTGCGTTGACACGTGTCCCCGATAAAATAGCTCCGAAATGAACAGTTGGATGCTTATAAAACGTGTAACTGTCTTCACTCACGCTATTGGTTGAGGCTGGCATCGATCGCGTTCCGTGCACCTCTTCGTCCGCTGACGTCTACCACCTCTGCCACGTCTGCCCTGCCTGCAATGCTTACACATCACAGGCTTGTAGGGTTTTCTGTTGAACTTGCTTCTTACTTAACAGTGGGGTTTCTGAAGTACATCACCAGTCGCCACCTGGTAACTTATAAGGCAATTTGATTGCAAGCTGCACGCGACTCTATCGGACACACTACTTGAACAATAAATTGACTTTGCAGTCCGGTGGTTGGATAATGGTTTATGACGCTTTTTAGGGTTCCGTATCGCAAAAGGAAAAAACGGAAGCCTTATAGGATCAATTCGCTGTCCGTCTGTCTATCAGTCTGTCAAGAGTCAAGACCCTGTTTCTCAGGAACGCGTGGAGGTATCAAGTTGAAATTAATATCAAACACGTAAGTCTAAAAAAATAAAGCTTCTAAGTCACCACAATATAAAAATACGGCCATTTATGTGTTAGTATCTTATTCGCGATCTCCTGACTTTGATTATATGTAAGTTAAAACTTGTTCCCATAATAACAACTTAATGATCTCGTGAAACAGGACTTCCTCTCTCCTACCCTTTTGCTGTGCTTTACAGGGTCCATAATGAATGAATTATATAGTTACCACCTAAGTACACATTATGGGAAAGCAATAAAGATATTGAGTATTGACATATTTTGATACTCGCAAATAAATCAAAACCTATAGGGTACTTCCCGTTGACCATGAATATAGGTATAGAATCATGAAATTTGGCAAGAAGCGAGGTCTCAAGAACAAGTAAATGAAAAAGTCCGAAAATCGTTAATTTGTAGTTTTAACATTAAAAAAATGCGATTACGAACTTACATTTGCAGTTTAAGAATTTACCGTGACATATATCGATATAAGGAAAAACATGTTTTTCAACAACAATGTTAACTTTGTTTATGGGATAAATTCATCCCGACTACGGAACCCTTCACTGTGCATGGTCCGACATGCACTTAGCCGGTTTTTTTTATTATTGCTAGGCTCGCATTTGACCATGACTACAGTATTTTTAACCGACTGCAAAAAAAGTATCAATTCGAGATGTATGTATGTAATATTTTTGGAACTGCAATATATTCACATAATTAGGGCTTCCAAACAAATATAAAACATTGTGGACAAACATACATACATACACAACCGTGTATGTATGTATGTTTGTCCACGCTTTTCTCCGAAACTATTAATCTGATTGTGACACTATGGAAAGCTGTTGTAGCCATTTTGATGACCACAACAAAGAGGTGACTTTCTTTTTAAAATAAGAAAACGAATGCAAAATGTTCTGATCCAAAATTCTGAACGTAATTTTTTCATATCGCTTTGAAGAAATCATAACCGGAATAAAGTAGCATGACGTATTTGATGTATTAAAATAGTATGAAATTCTGAACGTCGTGGTTTCAGGAAATAGTCCAGTGACCTAGCTAGAACCACGATCTGCCTAATGTTCACTAGTTTACCTTAGCCTAGTTTCCAGTACTTGCACATTGCATAATATCATTGGTCTTGGTATTCTCCCTTCAGTAATCTTTTGCCCAGTGCCCAAAATACGATCCACACGCACAAGTAACTGGTCCCAAGTTCGCGACCCACTGGCTCATGCTCATCTCGAGGGTTAACCTGACCCCTTTTTACTTTGTTCGCACATCATTAAGTTTTTCTGCCACCTTTAGCATTACACGGCTGTAAACATAGCCTTTACCCAAACGGCACAGTAGCGGCCGCCCCAACTAGTTATTCAAATACGTAATACAGGGTCAAATTAAATTATCTAGAGAAACTCCCCGGAGACGTGTATCGATAACTAAACACAAAAGACGAAAAAAAATTGATGATTTTTTTATGGAGTCTACGATTGTTTGTAGTGTAGTTACTTGAAGTATGAGTTGAGATATTGATACCCATTACGTCTACTGTCAAGTTTACACAAAAAACTAATATTCCAAGTAACTTTACTAGAAAATTAAGGTCGTTGACAAAAAAAACAACAAATCTTTTTTGTTTTTTGTTTTATCATGTTTAGATACCCACCAGGTCTGCGCTAATTCAACTTGACTTATAAGTACGCTTTTCAAGCAATTCTGAAGTTATTCAAAAACCTCTGTTATAAATACCTGCATGGCCGCTGCAGCAATGGGTCATCAACATCACTCATAAGTAGTGATTCATCTTGAATTCCCGTTTGAAATTTAGTAAATAATATCGGTGTTATTTTCCTCGTATGTATACTTTGCTCTAATTTCAGTATAAACGGTATGCATGAAAATACTTTGAGAAAACTCTAATAAGAAATCTTAGTCGTTATGGTATTGATATTTGGCTCTATTGACTAATGAGTTTGCCGACCACTGTCCTAGAATCATGTAAGCCCACGTACGCACGGACGAAATAAAATTGCAGCGATATTTTTTATGCGCCAAGAGTTGAAAATCCAGCAGTGTTTTTTTAACGCGCTGGGACGAGAGTGCGTCCCAACGCGTTGGATTCTCAACGCTCGGCTCAACACAGAGAGTTGAAAATCCAGTGCACGAAAAAATATCTCCGCGATTGTATTTCTTCCGCGCGTACGTGGGCTTATTTGTAGTTTTATCACACAAAAAATGCGATTAGAAACTTACATTTGCAGTTGGAGGATTGACATTATGAGAGAACATGTTTTTCAAATACAATGTTAAGTTTGTTTTGGGGATAATTCATCCCGACTACGGAACCCTTCATTCTGCGTGGTCCGACACGCACTTGGTCGGTTTTTATTTTTTATTTTTCTGGGTTCGACATATTTGTCTCCAGGATACGTAAAAGTATATTTAATTTTTTTATCTCCTTTTGTTTCTAGGTAACGACACGTGGTAAAACGTTCTCAAAACAGTTTAACGTTCTCAAAACAGTTTACTTATGTATAAAGTCTAAGCAGTAAGTAATGCGAAACGTCTCGTGTCTGTGCGAAAATCAATTAACTTACCGGGTTCAGTTTTGTTTTCAATGAGCATTATGTTCCATTCCATAGCCTCTATTTCTACTGAGCCAAAAACGACACTCCGATAAAGTGATTCTTTAATCGTTATGTGAGTTCATGACAAAGGTTTACAGAAGCAATAAAGAATTTCATTACAACATTTTTCATGTCCATTATGTTTTCAAAATACTCACACTAGACTCTCATGGTTTTTCTGTAAATCATTTCAATAATAATTATGTAAGGGACGTCTGCAATTAGATGATACAGAACGTTAGGTACAAACGATATTATGTTGTTATCTTGAAGTGTATGGCAACTGTTCAATTTGTTTATTGTTACACGAGCTGCACCGATGCAACTATCTTGGACACCCGATAGTTCTTCCCAGAAATGAGCGAGCGATAGCGACTTCTGTCGACCACTTGAATACGACGGATTGGACGTGTTATGTTGTGATTGTGTGGAGGTCGTGATCGAGATGGACTGTTTACGGGCCGCTTCGTTGTCACTCGTCAGAGCAGGCTCAGCAGGGATTGGGAGATCATGGTCGTGGTTAGCTCGGTTTAGACCAAATTGCCAAATGGTAGCCCAATTCACCTATGGTAACAGGCCTCAGGCCTGGGCCCGATGTGCAACTTGTTGGATATTGTTTTTTTATGCATTATAATAAAAGTACTTATTGCATTCTGTGACGAAAACAAGAATAGCCACTATTACAGTCGGCTATTAGTAGTTCAATAGGGATGTATATCGGTATCCCAGTGAGTAGCAAGCAAAGTCCGCGTGGCGGCGCTCCAGCTATCGATCGGCTGCACCGACTACCAAAGGGCTTGCCCGGCGACGGCGGCGCCTCGCACCCCGTGCCCGGCGCCCCCGCCTCCCGCGCTCCTCCGCCGCGCGCCGTCAGGGATGTCCTTATTGTTGCCCGAGTTGCTTGTTGCACCGTCTTGTTGGCGAGCCCATCTACTGGATGCAGAATAGACGTGTTGATCTTTATTCTTATACATTTCCTTGAAGACGTGTAAATATAAGATTTGAGTTACGCGGCTTGTTTAGGTGAAAAACATCGACAAATTTAATTTACTGTGAAACGTCGTGTTTTCGGAGTCAAATAAATCGGCCCTTAATTCATTGAAGATCTTATGAAAGGTTCCCTATCCATTTGCATAAAATTTTAAGACCTAATATAACTTAGCATAATGTTGTTTGGCATAATTATATTTTCGCATAATATAATTACGCATAACAGCTTACGCATAATTTTGTTAAGCATAATTTCTCTAACCATAATAATGATTAAGCATAATATTCTAAAGCATACATTTATTAAGCATAAAGTTAAAGCATAAATTTATTAGCATAAAGGTAAAGCATGCAAGCAAGCATGCAGCATGCAAGCAAGCATGCAGGATGCAAGCAAGCATGCAGCATGCAGCATTCAAGCGAGCATGCAACATGCAGCAGGCAGGGTTTCTGTCACGGCTCCGGCGCTGCGGGCCTCCGGCAGCCCCACGCGTGCTAATCGTCGCAGACGGCTTTCGCTCACCACCGCAGCTTCGGCTTGTTGGCCGGCTTCGCCGGCCAGCCTCAGCCGCAGCGGCTCGCTCGCAGCCGCCTGCTCCTCAGCCCGCGGGCCGCCTCGCCCCTACGCGCCTACGCGATTTTAAATTACACTCTAGGGGTAGGACAAACAAGACTACGTGGAGTCGGTTTTGCAGCAATTCGGTTCTTAGGCCTACTAACGTTATGCGAATCAAATTTATGCCAAAACAAATTAGTCTTTAAGATGATTATGCCAACATAAAATGTATGCCTAAAAAAAATATGCCGAAGTATTATTATGCCAAAACAAATTGTGCCAAAATCGTTATGCCGAAGTATATTAGGACAAAGAACATTATGCGAAAAGAAGGTATCCCCTTATGAAAATATAATTAATCAATGAAATATCAAATTTTTGTCTTAATTCTGATAATTATAGTGCTGTTTTATGTTCATTTATGGATAACTAACGATAATATGATGTTTGCGATCTTACTAAACTGTTTATATGAATAAAATAAAGTAATTGTCTCAGAAAATGGCGTCAATATGATTGCAGTACACTGATTTTGATCACCCATTTCTTTTGCAGAAATGGGTGATCAAAATCAGTGTTCAGAAGCTCCTAGTTCCATGTATGCTGCTAAATTCTTTGTTCTAGAACTTCAACCTCCATACAATGCCCAGTAGACCAGAACAGTAGACCTCTTCAAGAGATCCCTGAAATATTTGGAAAGATCTCACCAGATTAGCTTGTTCCGAGTCACTGCGTCTTGCGGCTGTTATTCCCTCGTATGCACTGGACTGCTCGCCCGAGATCAGAAACGCACGTAGGCTTAGTCCAGTCACTTTTGCCCTGCTTTAATTATTTTTTGGTGACATAAAGTCACAATCACAGCAAACAAAACAAACACTGTTCGATTTCGATGTCCGGCTAGTAACTCAAACTTGCAACATGTCTTGTGCACATTTCACTAAACCTATAGTAAAATACTGTGACCGAGCACAATCGGGAACGTCTGTGCACTTCAACGTCCAACGACCGAATCAACATACAAGTGTGCCCATAGAAATATAAAAAAACAGGTGACAGTTGCACGCTGCCAGGCTGTTGACTGTATTAATATCTCCCGTAGGTATGATGTCTGGCTTTCCTTCAGGAAGCCTGGAGTCGTCCTCTCAATTATTGAGGAATAGATAATCTCCATTGTGTAGTCAGTCAGCGAGTTTTCCGTTTTAAATGTAAAAAAAAACAAGTTTTTACAAAACGAATCAAGTGTATTGCGTTTGAAGCATTTCGTTCTGAGAGCGATCTGGAGAGGAGCACTCGAGGCGTTGGAGTTTCGGAGAGAGCCTTGTTGTACGATATCTCGGTATAATGAGCGGCTCGGGCTCCCCGGCCACCAGACTCTTCCCTTTCTCTACTCGAATGACGAGAGACCCTTCACTCACGTCTTATTTCCACATTTTCAATTTAGAGACTCAAAAAGCTTGCTATTTCACTCCAGCCTATATTTGTTACGGAAGTATAAGAAAAGCGAAGGTTGACTGGTAGAAAATGCCCATGGCATTAAGTCCGCCTCTGTACATTTGTGTGCTTGAAGTATTAAATAAATAAATAAAGCTTGAAATTAATATTCGTTTAGTTTGTACTAGATTATCTTTTATAATTTAAATGAGTTCACTAACGTAATTGTTCTAGTTGTTGTTTGCAGACTGTGCGGTTTATTAAACGAACGATTAGCGGTTGAGAGATTTAAAAGTGTGTCCGTGGAGTTTCTTGCCCGTTCTTCTCCATAGGTACCTACTACGCTTTGGAATGGGCAACTAGCTTCATATTTCTGACTGACCGACTTCTTGACAATCTAAAAGTGCCTAGGCGTAAATGGTTTAATTGAAATAAATGCATTGAGTTTGAGTTACATCAGCAACATGTTGCACTTGCAACTAACTTCACTCAGCTCAAGGTTGTACGAATAATACCTTATAAACTCTGTGGATGCTTTACAAAAATTATAACAAAAATAATTCTGAATTTACGAAGAATTTACGTTTTTACACGAACCCGGAACAATAGGGATAGTGACTAAAAAAATGTTTTGTCTGTCTTGAGGATTATAAAAAAATTACGTACACGTATTTTTTCTTTTTTTAGGTTATCAAAAGATTCCGCGATACATTTGAGTTAAAATGTGCCAAGACGTCACGAGTATGTCATGTAGATTTTATACTTAATTGTGACGTATCAACCCCCACTCCCCAACCTTAATGCGTTTTTATCTCTGTCATTTTTTATTAATATGATAAAGCAAAAAATACGGGTCTAATATTTTTTGATTATCTAACTGCCGTCAGTTAGATAATCAAAAAATATTAGACTACATAGAATTTCTTTTTTTTTGCCCCAGGCATCATCCCTATTGGCGTTGGAATAACCCGGATATAATTCGGACTGTCTGTTGAACACAACATTGCATGGTCCTGTGTTGAGCTTGATAAAAATGTTACAGTATGCCTATACAGACTTACAAGTTACCAGAATCTATCCGTGTTTGATTTTGTAAAAGAAACTTAGTACAAGCAGTAAGTCAATAATCATATGTGGTGATTTTAATATTAACTTATTAGAAAATAACTCGAATACTGTCAGATTATTAAGTCTTTTTAGGTAATTTGATTTGTCAAATGTTTTTTTTTTTTTTTTTTTTTAAAAAACGTTGCCCCACTAGGAATTTCTCCTGTGTCGTGGGTGCGTTTACAAACATTTAAACTCACATACACAAACAGCCAGACCCGGAACAACTAATTGTGGGTCATACAAATATTTGTTCCGTGCGGGAATCGAACCCGCGACACGCAGCGCAGCAGTCAATCGCTTAACCACTGCGCCAACCGTGCCGTCATTGTTGCCGTCGTTATTGAACGGGTTGGTTCAATAAAAACATTTGACAGACACAACGTGACAGATTCTTCTGCCACCTGTATATATAATATTTTTTGTAATTGTGATTACTTACACAAACAAATTCTAAACAAGTTGCCATCAGATCACAGTGGACAAACAATAACATTTTGCTCCTACGTACCTTTACAAAAAAATCTGATAAGGTTTAGGTCTAAAAAGTAAAAATTTAGAGAAATTAAATAATTCTTTGGCTAGTAAATTATGTGTTCAGAGTTTTAACAATATAGGCGACCCAAATGAGTTCTACGCCGAGTTCTTTTCAATATTACAAACGCAGTTTAATGACACTTTTCCACTAAAGACAAAGTATTTACACAAAGTTCTCATTTAGTGATTGGGCGATTCCAGGTATTCGTAAAAACAGGGAAAAACTATTTGAATGACTTTTTCACGTATCATAAACCAACCATTTAGCTGGCGTAGGTTTGCAGTAAGGTGTTTGAAAAGTTGATGGTCAATCAAATATTACGTCACTTTAATAAAAATTCCATGTTTCATGAACAACAGTACGGTTTCACCAAAGGGCGTTGTACCACTGACGCCTGTGTCACCCTAATAAAGTACATTTTTAATGCCTGAGAAGCTCAAGATGCCATTGGAATCTTTTGCAACCTCTTGAAGGCGTTCGATTGCGTAGACCATGAGACATTTCTGCTGAAACTGGAGCACTATATGGGATTAGGAATACAGCTCTTGATTTACTAAGATCATATCTGAAACAGAAAAGTTCAAGTAAACGGCATAGCATTAGGGTCTGAAATGGCATTGCAATGGCAATGGGCATTCCTCAAGGTTTGATATTGGGTCTATTCCTCTTTTTAGTTTACATTAATCACTTACCACAATTACTTCAAAATCAATCGAAGATGGTGTTATTTGGTTTTATTTATTCCGACGGTCACAAAATCTTGACGACGGGAATTATTCTACGGGTTGGTTTACGGTAAATAATTTGGTACTAAAAAATAAAACCAGATGCACTAGATTTAAATGGCCTAATGTTAGAATAGCGAATGTGACATCATATTGAATGGAGAAAACCTGGAATTTGTTAGTCAAACGGTTTTCACGGAATCACGCTAGATGAGAAATTACAATGGGAGCCTCATATAACATCTCTTGCGGGGCGGCTAAGCTCGGCCGCTTATGCTGTTAGAAAGATAAGCCACTTCCACAGCATTACGTCATATGACATTTTACTGTGGGGTCGGGCTGCTGACATTGAATCCATCTTTATTTTGCAAAAGAGAGCTGTCAGAGCCATTTATAATCTACGTCGCCGCAAATCACTCAGGGAGATATTAGAAAATATTTTAATAATAAAAGGATTACTATTATGACGGTACCTTGCCAATCACCAGTTTATATAATTGTTTATAATTTTACTAATTTTACTTTATTTATTGTTGACATAATCTACTCATTACAATGTTTTTTTTTATGAGTTGTATTGCAATATGTGGTTAGCTAGCGACCTCGATAATTTTTTACTTTACCTCAATGGTCCTAGTTTATCAATTATAACTTCTAGTTACAGCTATATGTAAGCGGGCACGCCCTTTATGTCTGGAGGCTTTTATTTAGATATTGTTTTCGTTAAGTTATTTTTATTTCTGCTTGAGTATAGTTCTCGATGTTTTTGGTTGGTATATTGGCGTGTGCTAGCTGTCATATGGCTATTAATTTTATAATTTAAATTATGTTTTGTGTTGCGTAATGTAAATATCATTTTGCATACTATTATATAGAATCTTTTTTTACTGAACAGACAGCTGTGCTGCTGGGGAGTTTGTTGCGCCACTTCTTCTTCCCAGCTAAAGCACTAGGAAGTGGTGAAGGGTGGGCGTTTTGGGGGACTGTCTTATGTAATTTTGACGTTCGAAAAGTGCTGATTCTCAGCCTAGTTTGAATAAATGAATTTTGAATTTGAATTTGAAAATCAATTTATGAAAATATTATGAATGTAAGAAAAAATCTACATCTTTTTAATAAAATAAGTGATAGACATAATTTGAATACTAGAAATAAAGATAAGATAGATCAACCATTTTTCAGATTATCAAAACTTTTATGGGGTACTGTGTTAAATGTTACAACAAAATACCTTGTGATATATTATATCACAAGGTATTTTGTTGTAACATTTTCATTTAAATGCAATATTAGAAAAAAGAAAATTTAAAACTCATATTAAAATTAAAAGTACACTTTGTAAACAAGCATATTACAAATTAGAGGATTATATCCAAGATAAGAATGTTTAGATACATGCTGTTCCTGCTCCATGGGATAATCTAGAATCTAGACAAAATCAAACTGGTTGCTAATTTAATTGTATTTTTTTTTAATTACGTGACATTGATTTTACATTCAATTTCAATTCATTTATTCACTAACAATTTACATTGTGTCTGAATTTCTATAACTAAAATACACTAAAATCATACATGCAATCCATATTTAAATCATCACAATAAACCATTATACATAACAAATTGAGTGTCGACTCATATTTAAAGCATCAAAATGCACGAAATCAAATTAAAATCAGAAAAATTTAAATACGAATAAAATACAAAAAACAACAAAAACAAAAACAAATTAAGAAAGTCATAAAATTATTTTCAAATGTCAATTCATAAAATACAATAAAATGTCCATTTCTATTAAATTATAATTCATCAGCAGAATATAGACACTTGTTTAACAAGAACAGTTTAAGCTTGCTCTGAAACTCACTTTTATATACCAAACCCTTTATTTCTGTCGGCAGTTTATTGAACACTTTAATCGACTTGTGGTAGGCACTATGCTTTGCAACATTAAGGTAACACACTTGTTTTAACTGGAGATCTTTTCTTCTTGTATTCTCCCTTTTTTGCCTTTCATCTTCAGTCTCATATTCAAAGATGTACTTTGCTAAGTGACTAAGTAGGACCATAATGTACAAGCTTGGGACCGTCAAAATGTTTAAGTCAACAAAGTGAGGCTTGCATGATTCTTGCTGTTGAATTCTAGTTATGGTTCTGATAGCTCTTTTCTGAATTACAAAAGCTTTCTGAGTATTGTAGTCATAACTTCCTCCCCAGAAAAGTATGCTGTATCTCAGTTTAGATTCAACTAATGCGTAATAGACCATTTTCAAGTGTTTTATGGTTACCTCGTTTCTTAGACTTCTTAGTACGTAACAGGCAGAGCTGATGGCTTTTTCTAGGTGAGCTACCTCTTGCTTCCACTTTAACTGGCTATCGATATAAACTCCCAGAAACTTAACTACTTGGACCACGTTCACTGTTTCTCCATTTATGACGCAGTTAATAGTACCTTTATTATTGGGAGTGGAACGAAAAGGCATTACATTAGTTTTACTGGCATTCACTTTAAGACCGTTAACAGCAAACCAGCTGTGGAAGATTTCGAAGGCTTGGTTGACTATAGAATTGAGTGCGTGTATATTGTCAGCCGAAACGACAGCATTGGTATCATCGGCAAATACCACAAGCTGGATAGATCCCGCAGCTTTATCCATCATGTATTGTATGAGGTCATTTACAAACGCGATAAAAAATATCGGACCCAGTATGGAGCCTTGTGGTACGCCAGTGTAGACAGGAGACAATTGGGACCTGTATGTTTAAATTCATTCTGTGATTACTTCATCACACACCGTCTTATTAATTGTAAAATTTTAGAGAAATCGTCCACTTTTACAATGTTTGTAAATATATTGAGCACATAATTAGTTTATCTGTCGTTGCTTCATTTTTAATTCTTTTTACCTATAGTATAGTATAGTATAGTAATTTAGTATAGTAATTTATTCTAGATGCATCGTTTTCGCATATAATTATATAAACTAATGTACCTATACAAAATATTGTAAAACATTTTAAAAGAGTAACGGTGGAGATTCTTGCCCATTATACTCCATACCAAAACTACCTTTTGGAAGGGGCGACTAGAATCAATTCAATTAATTGTTAATTTTGTCGTTCAAAACTGCCTTGCAAGGGCCTATTTGAAATACATGATTTGACTTTAACTTTGAATTTGCATTTTTGGAGGATCAAATTGTTTTTCTGACAGCGTTTTTGTACCACACTAGGTATTTTATATAAGAATTGAAATTGTCATGTTAGGCACGCTTGTTGAGGGTCTAATGACGTATCGTTAACGTGCAATAACAGTACAGTGCAGGATTCAGGAGAGATGTAATGTGGATTACTTCAAACTAATGTGCTTCGTCGATTCCTGCACGTCTCCGCTTCAGTAGAAACAAACCCTCATGGTCATAATCCGACACATCGCAATTTGATCGAGTAACCGCGCGTCTGAGCTCCCAACTTTCACCAATCGTGGTTCAGTCGTATTAATAAACAAGAAAGTGACCTCTGTAAAAACCTTTTTTACGATTTGTTTACCTTTATTTAAGTACCTAATCCTATGGAGTATAGGTGGACACTACATAAACAGTACCACTAGGTCCAGCTTGATTCTTAAAATCATATTCGTTCGTGGACTGTGACTATGAAACCATTTTGTCTTTTTCAGGTTTTTTTTTAAACTTGAACAACTCTTGACAAGTCATATTATAGGTTGCGGGAAATACCGAAAGGGTTACCGTGGCCCCTGGCAACGTACAGGCAACGGAAGGAACACGGGTGGGTTTTAGTCAGTAAGAGTCTGACACGCCCTTCCGCTCCACCCAGAGCGGGAGAAGTTATTTGATAATTTCCCACCCAAAAAAGAAAAGTCATTATAGGTAATTTATTTTTACTATTAACTCCGACTTGACCATATCGACTGATAAACAGTTTCGCTCATCTGTTCATAAGTTCCCCATGAGAGAAAAAACACGTTCCACACAAGCGTTACTAATGGGGATAGAGAAGATTTTTCCACGGATTTTAGATATTTCAGTAAAACTTGCTGTCTTCTTGAAAAATCTTGTGATTGTGTGGACTGTGGATGTATTTTCTTCAACTCATCGATCTCGTCATAAAGCTGATCCTCGTCTACATTTAAGCCGAGAAATTCGCGCCCACTGCAATGTCGCGTCAGCAATGCCGCGTGTGGCGTTGTTCGAAATCATACCTCCGCGGACCGCAACGACGACGCGCGACAGGCCTCCACCTTTAGTCATAAGGAAGTAGTCTTTGCTCATTCGCAGGTTCAATGTAGTCTGCATTTAGGCCTGCTTGCACCACAAATGGCTAAATACGTTTAACGCTAAACGAATTGAAAAAGAAGCGCTTTGTTCTGTCAATCGTTTGCAAATGACAGAGTCAGGATGATGTTTTAAATATATTTTATTCATATTTTATTTTTCACTTTTTAGTTGTGGTATCTACCCCACAGTCCCCACAAAAATTCCAATACCGCTACCTGCTATGTAAATAACAGTTTCAGGAGGTTATTATAACATCATCCACATAAACCAAGTGCGAAAAATTGTGTTATTGAATTCAACTTAAAAACAAACCAAACAAAGTTAGTAAAATGTACCTAATGGGTGGTCCCATTAGGTACATTTTACTAACTTTGTTTGGTTTGTTTTTAAGTCTCCAAGCTTCCTGTATCAAACGAAAAATGAATTTTCAAAATTGGTCCTACTATGTAAATAAAGCCGGATCCGCTGCGCCAGGTTTTCGTGTTTTACAAACACTATACATTATTTACTAACTGATTCGGGGGCGTGGTCTAACATAAATACAAAAACAACATACTTGCCGCAACGAACGGATAACATCATCCGCGTTCGCCTGCGGGGGGAGGGGGGGGCACACATTTCGTGTTTAGTACTGTTCAAACGAAGACGTTTCGTGAAATTTTTTGAGTTTTAAGTGCATGATAAGTATCAAAATCGCTTTCAGTTCATCGCTTTTTTTCCATACCGAACTTATTATAACAATTTTCAGTTCTTGATCAAATTAAATATAAAACGAAAATGTCCAGACACTGAATGTATTTCTATTTCTTCTTTGTAGAACTAAATATACTATTGCTAGAACAGCACACCCGTCTTCGTTAGAGATGTCTAGCAAAACCATTGCTTCAAACAGCCGATTTGGGGGCGAGGCCTAACCGTGACAGTTGATCCGGCTTTACTGTGACAGGAAGATATTATAACATCAATCATTTCAGCGTTTTTATTGATACGGCAATTGCCGTATTATACGGCTTCCCACGATTCTTTTTCAGAAAATACGGCATACGGCAGGCCTCTCATCTCCATCTCCATCGCCCTCTCTCCGGCCATCATCACAAAATACGGCAATTGCCTATCGAAACGTTTTTTCAGTAGCGTAATGAATGAAACCAAAATGAAACTCAAATATCTGTCACCTGAGGCTGCCAAGTTTATAGTACTCTTGTTTATAGTACTCTTTGGCTGTGCGCCACATTATCATAGATAATTTTTCGTTAATGTTGCCACTAACCAAGTTGTTCCCCAAAACTCAAAAAACTCAAAACTCAAAGCATTTATTTCAATTAAACCATTTACAGGCACTTTTGAATTGTCAAGGGGTCAGTCAGTCACAAATATGAAGCTAGTTGCCCATTCCAAAGCGTAGGTTCCTATGGAGAAGAACGGGCAAGAAACTCCATGGACACTCTTTTAAATCATAATGTTGTTACAAAATATAGGTTACATCATTCATGTTGAAATTATACATGTGAGACCAATGTAGAAAGACGTGCACGTAAAAAGCGTCCGTTATAAAAAGATAAAAACAATTCAAAAATTAAAATAAGCCGTGGCAGATAAGAGATGACCAGTCCCTACTGACGGCGCCCGTTCACGAACATGACGCATGGATCAGCACCGTTTAGCTCAACCATTTTGAAGGGAACTTAACGATCCAACACACACGCCACCACCAGCGAGACATTTGAGTGAGCATGACATACTCTCAGCCGCCAGGGCACATTCAAGTCAATGAAAGACGTACTCAGTAAATGGTAGCTTCATAGAAGGTACATGGTCACAGTGCTCACACATGTGCTTTGCAATTATATAATACTATGAGATTGAAGTTATACAATTCAAAGATAATTTATGCAATCTTCAGCAGCTCCGACAATATTTTCGAATGCTAAAATTAAATTAGTTTATGCGCCCTTGTGGAGCTGGACCAGCGTTGAGCCAAGCATTTTTGTCACCTATATAATCCCCCAGCTTATAATATGCTTGGTAGCATAGTGTGCGTTTTATACAAGATTTAAATTTAGTTTCATTTAGTTGTAGTATGTGGGGAGGTATTTTATTATAACATTTTAAACAGTACCCCATGAAAGATGAGTCTACTTTCGCCAGTCTGAAACCCGGTTGAACTAATTGATCCCTATTTCTAGTACTATAATTGTGTCTTTCACCTCTTTTACTGAAAAGATTAAGATTTTTCCTGACGTACATGATGTTTTCATATATATATTGACAAGGTACCGTCATGATGTTAATGTTTTTAAACAGTTCCCTTAGAGAATCGCGCCTGCGGAGGCAATATATTGCTCTAATGGCTCTTTTCTGCAGAATAAAAATAGAGTCGATATCTGCAGCCCGTCCCCATAGTAAAATACCGTAAGACATGATACTATGAAAGTAACTGAAATAGACTAGCCTTGCGGTATCTACATCAGTAAATTGACGGATTTTTCTTACAGCATATGCTGCTGAACTTAGCCGTCCTGCAAGAGATGTTAAATGCGGACCCCATTGCAGCCTTGAGTCGAGCGTGATCCCCAGGAAAACAGTTTTATCAACGAATTCTAGTTTCTCCCTATTCAATACTATTATCACAATCACTACTTTTAACATTCGGTAAAGCAAATCTTATGCATTTCGTTTTTTTCCCATTTAATACTAAATTATTTGCAGTAAACCAATTTTGGACCTGCAGTAGGGCGTTATTTACGTCGTCAAGATTTGATGCACGTCTATTTATCTTAAAAATTAGGGAAGTATCGTCAGCAAATAACACCATTTGTGGTTGGTTTTTTAATAAATGGGGTAGATCATTAATATAAACTAAAAAGAGGAAAGGACCTAAAATCGAGCCTTGTGGAACACCCATTTTTACTTTTAGACCCAGTGAATTGACACCATTAATTTGGACTTGCTGTTGTCTATCATTTAAATAAGATTTTACTAAACTGAGCGCAAGTTTACCTAGTCCGTAATGCTCAAGTTTCAAGAGTAAGGTTTCATGATTTACGCAGTCAAATGCCTTCGAGAGGTCGCAAAAGATTCCTATGGCATCTTGAGCCTCCTCCCACGCTGTAAATATGTGTTTTAATAAGGTGACACCGGCGTCAGTCGTACAACGTCCTTTGGTGAAACCATATTGCTGATCGTGTAAGATTTGGTTGGTGTTAAAATGATTAAGCATTTGATTGAGCATTACCTTGTCGAATACTTTGCTGAATACCGGCAGCACGGATACTGGTCTATAATTGTTGGCGTCTTTACTGTCCCCAGATTTAAAAAGTGGTATAACCTTACTGTATTTCATTAAATCCGGGAAGACTCCTTGATCCACACACAAATTAAATATTAAAGCTAAGTATGGTGCTATAGTCTCAATTATGGATGTACAAACTTTGATAGATAATCCCCATAGATCTTCGGTCAATTTGATTTTAATTTGCCGAAAAGCTTTAATAACTATCATAGGATTTATATGTTTAAATTGAAATTCAACCGGACAGCCTGGGACATTCGCTCTTAATAAATGAATTGAGACATCGGGTGAAGAATTTATAGTTTCCGTCGTTTTAGATGGTATATTAGTAAAGAAATGTACAAATTCTTGAGCTACTTCTAAGTTAGAGCTTATTGCACCACGTGAAGTCTCCAATGTGTAATCAGTGTTTCGTACTTTTTTCCTGTTCGTTTCATTATTTATAACTTTCCAAACTGTTTTTATTTTATCTTCTGCTGATTTGATCTTATTGCTAATGTACAAGGCTTTAGCTATCTTGCAGGTATTTCTAAAAATTTTGGAATATGTAGCAACATACTTGTTGAAAGTTTCAGTGTTAATGTAAGGCTTAAGGCCATGCAGCTCGAAAAGCCTTTCCCTACTTATCCTAATACCTCTAGTTGCCCAGTCACTAAATATAAAATTAGGGCAAATATACTTTGTTTTCTTTTCAAAAGTTTTATTGAATTCAGTGTGCACTACTGAAAAGAAATCCTCATACAATTTATTTGCATCGTCCATATTATGATCCAGAACATTTAACTCATTATTTAGGATACTATTGAATCTATTTAATTTGCCATTTGTTATTGGTCTAAATTGTATTTGCACTTTTTGCAAAGGTGTTTTAAACTTAAAAGTTACAGTTTGTCCACTATGATCTGACGGCAAATAATTTACGATGGCTTTAGCTAAATAATCACAATCGCAGAAGACATTATCGATACAAGTAGCAGAAGTTGAAGTTACTCTAGTAGGTTCTGTAAAAATATTAGATAAATTGAACGATTTAAAAAGGCTTAATAATCGACTGCTATTTAAAGTGTTTTCCAGAATATTAATATTAAAATCACCACAAATAATTGCGGTTTTGTTACTGAATGCAAGTTTCGCTAGGACATCTTCCATTATTGACTCAAATAAAGAAAAGTTCTCATAATTAGGGGGTCTGTACACGCACACTACAACATGCTTATCCAGCTCAACACAGGACAGTTCGATGCAATGTTCAACAGATAAACCAACTATGTCATTACGTTCCTTCGTTTTTAAACAATTTTTAATCAAGATTAGAGAACCTCCACGCAGCATAGATTTACGGTTAAAACAACTGCCCATACTATAGTTCTCATAATTAATTAGCATTTGGTAATCCTTTAACCAATGTTCAGTGAAACAAACAATGTCAAACTTTGTTTTTTCTAAAAACATTTCAATTTCTAATAATTTGGAAGAAATCACCCAATCCCACTAACTAAGTTAGATTTCTATGGCATTAGGGGAAATGTGTTGAATTTATTCAGTTCCTATTTACATAATAGAACGCAGTATGTGGAAATTAAAAGAGTTCAAGAAGATGGGCATGAAAAACTACATCAATCAGACATATTATATATAATAAATAAAGGCGTACCACAAGGGTCAGTTCTAGGCCCTGTCTTCTTTATAATATTTATAAATGATCTGATAGCTTATATGAAAAGTATTTCAGATGATACTAAACTTGTAGTTTTTGCCGATGACACAAGCGCTATTATAGCTAGCGACAATATAGAAAACAAGATTAATTTTATCCTAAGTGCTCTTGAGAAATGGTTCACTATGAATCATTTAAAACTAAATCAAAAAAATACGCAATGTTTATTATTTAAATCGACCGTAAAGAACAACGACACTGTCCAAGTACATTAATTATTAGGGAATAAAGTGGATATTGTAGACAATGTAAGATTTTTGGGGGTAGAAATAGATGCAGTTTTAAATTGAAAGAAGGAATTGGAAGTGGTCACTAACACTATGAGTAGTGCTTGCTATGCTCTCAGGAGTCTTAGAGATGAATTAACCATTGCTCACCTCAGAATGGTGTATTTTGCACTCATAGAGTCTAGACTTAGATATAGCATAAAGTTCTGGGGCAACAGCTACCAATACACTATGAATGCTGCTTTCGTTATGCAGAAAAGAGCTTTGAGAACTATGCTTCGCATTGAACAAACGGAGTCTTGTAGAGATCATTTTAAGAAAATGCACATTCTTACAGTACCATCCCTCTATATTCTGGTCCTGCTTGATCATTTTATTAAAAATATCCATAAGTTTGAGACAGAAGAACAGAGACATATCAGAATAAAAACGCGAAGAAATGATCTACCTAATTTAATACAGCCTAAGCTTAATGTCGTTAAACATGCCTCAAGAGTGCAATCAGTAAATATGTTCAACAAATTGCCTGTAAAATTGAAAAACTCTATGAATCATAACGAATTCAAGAGAAAATTAAAGTAATTTTTTTTGAAGAAATGTTATTACAGCATTGAAGAGTTTCCCAAAGATAATAGTCGTTCGAACTAATATGTGATTATATTTTAATGACTAAGTAAAATATCCAACATTCTATCATGACTAGAGATCGGATATTCGGATGCATATTTACCTAAAGTGAATTTTTGGCTAAGAAATTATGGAAGAGGCTTCTTGATTAGAAAAGATCTTAATATAAATCCCGGAATTCCATCAAATCCGGGAATGCACAACTTATAGGAACATGGTATGGAAACGACTTATCAGCCCTCTTATAAAGGTTACTTTTGCGGTGTTAACATAAAAATGTATGTACCTACTGTAAACATTTTTTTTAAGAAACTCAAGGCACCGAGTTGTTTGTCGCTATGTGCTATGTCCATTTGGCAACCTACTTTACAACATTATTTTATTTTCTATAGTCAAAAAGTACTAAATTTATCAATTCCGGAATCGCGAGATTTTTACGACCGATACAAAAGTGCTTTCCATAATAGCCAACACCTCAATTTTAGGTAAATATGCATCCGAATATCCGATCTCTAATCATGACATTACATCTTAATTAATTTTATTGACATACATTTCTTTGAATTGAATTTATATTGATTTTGAATTAATATTAAGTTAAATTATTATTAGACTAATAGTCTTGTGACCAATGTGGATGTAGTGTTTGCTTTTTTTTTTCTTTCTTTTCCTGTCTTTACGATGATTGTTTTAATTTTTGTGTTAAATTAATTGTTAAAAACCATTTCATGTATTTGTTGTTAAAACCACTGTTCGACACAAATGTAAATTTGTTGATGAATAAATAAATATATAAACCCAGAAACTACCACGAAATGTCAAAATTTAAAATGACCTTCATAAATGTACCAAATTTAAAATGTTGCGTGACATGTGCGACAAAATGAGAAGCCAGGACAAGCACACCTTAGATAAACATGAATCTAAAGTAAAAGAAACTATTAAGAAACTTTGATGGAGAAGAAGTAAACGAGGAATAGACATTTTCTAAATAAATTAAAGCAATTTAGATTATTTTCCCTTAAAATGGGGCAAACCAGACTGTGACATACGGTGGGTCAGATTTTTACGATAACAACATTGATCCACATAGACTAAGTGGGAAAAATACATAATTATTGAAGCTTACTTTAAAACTACCCAAACAACGTAACGTTAATAAATTCTAGAGGAAGCTTCCTTAGCAAATAAATGATATTACTATTATTACTATTACTATATTAGAATTTTCAAAATTGGTCCACAATTGGCGATATGACATTCGAAATAAAAAAATTGATGGAAAAACATTAAAAAAAAAGCCTGCAGACATAGAACCTTTTTTGAAGTCGATTTATAAAAAGCTTAACTTTAAATAGAATAGTATTTTCATTTCATATTCAATGACACAAAGGTCGTGATCAATACTCGTGCCTCTCCGTATGAGAAGAGGCCTTTCCCCTGTAGTGGGACAGTAATAGACTGCTTATTATTATTATTTTTACGTCTTTTCCCATTTCTCGGGACCCTGGGTTCCCAGACCTTTGGAAGACGTACGAGGGGCCGAAGCAAGAAACTCGCAGAAGTCCGCAGTGTTGGGACTCACTCAGTGCTGGCACACGTCACATATTAATGGTACATGCCACCGCGCCCGGAGGCCTGCCAAACTAAAAAAGGCACTGGGTTAGTGCCTCAGTCGGTGGATGGATTTTAAAATAACGGTTAAATTAAGGAGGAAGTGCACCGTAATCCAAAAAGGCATGCTACTACCTAAGCCGTTTTGGAAATTAAACAAATTACTTCAAAATTGTTAATTGATTCAGGCGGACAGAAGACTTTGCGGAAATCCATGAGAAAAAAAAAAAAACAAAAACTGGTTGCGGGGTAAAGTCGAAGCCTTGGTTCCTACGTATTCCGTTTTACATATATCGGTATACGCTGTGAGCTGGTGTGTTCGTTCTTGTTGAGTGCTCATCGTATAGCTTAAGTGTGTGTGTGTGTGTGCAGGTATAGTGACGGTGTCGGACGGACACCTCAACATCAAGCCGCTGAAACAGGAGTGGCGCCTGCTGCTTGTGCACTATGCAGGGCCCACATTCCTCATCGCTGTGGCGGTGCTCGTCATCGCTGTGCTGCCGCTGGCTGGGTAAGGCTTCTACTCGTCCAGTCCACGCTGCCTACTATGCAAGGTGCTGATCCCGAAGCCAGTCCTCTGGCTTAAGAACACTGTCGGTCTTTAATTTCCGCAAAAACTTCGGGCATTGCCTTCAGAAAGTCTTTGGGTGACGACGCTAACTTATTTCATCCGACGCAATGATTCATATGTGTCGGCCCTTATGATGTCAAATTAAATGTCTACCGTCCGAAGTGCACACTCGTCAGAGCTCGGCTAATGGCAATGTGGCGATCGTGACACAGAGCTGTGAGTTAAAGTAGCGTGCACGTTGTTCCAGTCTGTTCTGGTGCTGCTGGTACTGCTGCCGTATGGGGCGGCGGCGGCGGCCCTTCGACCGCAAGTACGACGAATGGTTCAAGGGAGTCCTCTCCATCATACTCATCGGGCTACTCACGCTCTTCCTGTAAGCATTTATTCAGCTTTGAATTGCCTTGAGATGAAAATAAAAAGCTCGAACCTTAGCATTACGTGCGTGTTGTCAGGTTCGGCGTGGTGTGCGCGTTCGCGACCGACTCGCAGGTGGAGTCGGGCAGCGCGGAATTCAGCGAGTCGACGAAGGCGGGCATGCGCGACATACACGCTTTCCTCAACACCACGCTCACCTGGAGCAACACACTGCTCCTCCTCAACTACCAAGAGATGCAGACTAGTATCACTAGACGGCACCAAAGTAAGTGCACACATTAGAGTGACTTTACAACTTAGTAATTTGCCACTTACAGAAGTATTTTAATGTATAAAGAATCATTTCTGAGAGGAACTAATGGGGTTCCACATTAGTTCCTCTCAGGGTTTAAAAAAAAAAGAAAAATGATCCGGTGTGTCAGTAACTTTTGTAAACGTGTTGCAGGTTTAGGCATGACGGCATCGTGGAAGCTGGGCGCGTTCTCACGCGCCGCGTCTGTGACCACGCTCAACCAGATGGTGCAGGACCTGGACAGCGTGCAGGAGAAGCTGCGCACCGTGCAGTCGCTCACCGCCAAGCTGCGCGTAAAGGCTGAAGAGCTCAACTCCGGTAAAAACAACTGACACTCTATAACTGGTCCTTAAACACAACTGACACAACAACTGACACTCTACATCCTAAATATCCAGTCCTTGTAAACGTCCTCGGACTTTCGCAGAGATTCGATTTGTCTGATTATCCTTCGACATATAGGATTGGTTGAGGTGCACTTTTAATTGAGTCTATTTTGACCGTGTGGTGCAGGTCTCCGCAAAGTGAAGAATCAGCTGCTGCAGACGCTGGCCAAGTGCGACCAGCCCAAGTGCCGCGCGCTACAGGATAAGTACAAGATCGGCCAGCTGGACACCGAGATACAGTACAGCCAGGTACATGTTGTGCCTTAAAACAGTAAACATTCAAAACTGCATGGACATGTTAATAGTCGTTTCGCTGTGTCCGTACGGTTTATCTGCATGTGTAAACAACACGGTACACACACCACAGAGATCGCAGTTTTGCACTTCATACACTGTCAACTCCGCTAATAGATTTAAATACTCGTCACCAACAACGTTCTATTAGGTGAATACTCGTTTCGAACTGTATCTGTCTACCTCACAGAAATCGAAATAATTTACATAGTTTTTTGTGACCTACCTAACTTTATTATTTATGTGGACAAGACGAATGAAACAAAAACTAATGATTATCGAAAGAAAAAAGAAACAAACCGCAGGTGAGATTCGAATCCTCGGCTCGCCATAATCACATTTATCAAAGCACGTTAACCACTGAGCTAGCATGCCATATACTTTGTTAGTAGAAATTATTATAACTACTATGATTTGCAGACAAAGTGAGTGTGTGTGTACTGTGCGTGTCTATATTATTGTAACAAGTTATAAAAGAAGGCCGCAAGTCAAACCGACGCGTCAGTCTATTGCTTTGTGAGATTACTTATGGACTTATGAACGCCACTGTACATGTTGTACCTTGTAGCCTAACGACTACTCGGGAGCTGACACTGTCCGGCCGCTCATGTGGCACATCGCTTTTCAGAATGAGTCTGTCACAGACGGCGCTCTACACAGCCAACAGTCGATGTGCCATATTTCCGGCCGCGCACCTACTGAATTAATAATAATATGTGTTGTTTATTAATATGCTGCTACGTTTTACGCTGACATGGATAGATGCTGGACAAGTATTTCCCCACCGTAAGTATCATAAAAATGGAAATAGCTTAGTTAAATAACTTTTATCTAAGCTACTTGTTAGTAAACAATGCCTTTAAAATTAATGAGTAAGACTTATTGCGAGATCTCATCAAAAACAATAATAAACAATCCAGTTTTGCTTGTGTTCGATCAATGTTAACCGAAATTGAAATGATTACATAGCACATGTGTGAGCACTATATATATCTACTTTAAAGCTACCGTTTACTGAATACGTTATTCGTGACTTGAATGTGCCCTGTCGGCTGAGAGTATGTCATGCTCACACAAATGTTTCGCTGGTGGTGGCGCGTGTGTCATTAAGTTCCCTTCAAAATTGTTGAGCTGGATAGTACTGATCCATGCGTTACGTTCGTGAACGGGCGCCGTCAGTAGGGACTGGTAATCTCTTAGCTGCCACGGCTTATTTTAATTTTTCAATTGTTTTTTGTAATTATCTTTTTATTACGGTCGCTTTTAACATGCACGTCTTTATACGTTGTTCTCACATGTATAATTTCAACATTAATTATGTACTTAAAAATATTTTGTAACAATATTTAAAAGAGTGTCCATGGAGTTTCTTGCCCGTTCTTCTCCATAGGAACTTACTACGCTTTGGAATGGGCAGCTTCAACTTTCTGACTGACCGACCCCCTTTTTTTTTTTTTTTTTTTTTTTTGGGGTGGGAAATTATCAAATAACTTCTCCCGCTCTGGGTGGAGCGGGAGGGCGTGTCAGACTCTTACTGACTAAAACCCACCCGTGTTCCTTCCGTTGCCTTTACGTTGCCAGGGGCCACGGTATCCCTTTCGGACTTTCCCGCAACCCCGGCAGGCATCGGTCCTAACGGACCCCTTCCGTTGTGCTGACATCTCTTTGAGGCGCGCGTGGAACACAACGCGCCGTCGACCCGGGCCTGGTCCTTATCGGACGGCGAGCTACCCATTGCTCACCGTCCGCAAGCCCGCGCCTACGGTGGCCGGGAATCGGCCTGCGATTCCCGACGCCCAGGGCGTCTCCTGCGGCGGCTAGGGGCGTGAGGGCGCGAAATTTGCCTTTCCCTCACGCGTTCTGCCTCCTCCTTCGCGAGCATTACTGCTTCGCAGAAGGAGGTGACGGCCTCCCATGCCCTCTCAAACTCAAACTCAAACTCAAAGCATTTATTTCAATTAAACCATTTACAGGCACTTTTGAATTGTCAAGAAGTCGGTCAGTCAGAAATATGAAGCTAGTTGCTCTCGCTCCGTACCATGGCCTGGACTAGGGCCGGACGCGAGAGATCCCCGCCACTGATCGCCTCCACGAGGACACGGCGATGCTCTGCCCAAGCCGGACAGACCTCCACCGTATGCTCAACCGTGTCCTCCGGGCGATCCACGCAGTGATGACACCCGGGCGTTTCCTCCCGCCTGATGCGAAACAGGAACCTCCCGAAACAACCATGTCCGGTGAGGACCTGCGTCAGGCGGAAGGTGAGGACGCCGTGGCGCCTCTCTAGTCACTCCTCAAAGAGGGGACTTATCGCCGCAATAGTGGCGTGCCCAGCACTGGGTTGCGACAATCGCACTCTCCATGACGCCATGAGATCCCGCCGGAGCTCTGTCCGCTGTGCCGCGATTTCTCGCGGAAACGGAGTTACGCCCCGGCGTTTCGACTCCTCGCGCCACTCCCAGATATGCGCGAGGACTTTTGCCTCCAGATCCCATGGCGGTAATCTGGCAAGGAGGCTCGCCGCCTCACCGGAGACCGTGCGGTATCCCCGGACCAGCCGGGTGGCCATGACCCTCTGGGACGCGTTCAACCGGCGGGCTGGCCGCCGCCTCAATGAACGCGCCCAAACCGGTGCCCCGTAAAGGGCCATGGACCGCACGACCCCCGCGTATAGCCTCCGGCAGGAGGCGTTTGGACCCCCTAGATTGGGCAGGAGCCGCTTCAAAGCAGCCCCGGCCCGTTCCAGTCTGGGAGCCAAACGTCGGAAGTGCTCCACGAAGTTCCACCGGCTGTCGAGGACGAGTCCTAGGTACTTCATCGTCGACTCGACGCCGATGTGAACTCCTCCTACCGTTATTTGGGAACCCGACGGTGGCGCGTTCCGAGGACCATGAAAACACATGGCCTCGGACTTGTGCAGGGCCACCTCGAGTCCCAATTGCCGGATCCTGTCCACGATTGTCGCAACCCCGTGTGTCGCTAGTTCGGCCGCCGCCTGGTGCGACCTCCCCTGCGCCAGGACCAACGTGTCGTCAGCGTAACATACGACGCTGACGCCGCTAGGGAGGTCGGCGCGCAGCACCCAGTCGTATCCGATGTCCCACAGATGCGGCCCCAGGACCGATCCCTGTGGGACACCGCACGACATCTCTCGCCGGTTCCATTCTCCCCGGTGACCGGGGTAGATGACGGCCCTGTCCGTCAAATAGGCCTCGACCACACGACAGAGGTAGGTCGGCATCCGGTGATACCGGAGTGCCTCCCTGATGCAACTCCAGGGCAGGGTATTGAAGGCATTAGCGATGTCTAGAGACACCGCCAAGACGACCCCACCCCGGGCCACAGCATCCCCCGTCGTGAGGGCTCGCCCGCGCATGATGGCGTCCACCGTAGAGCGCCCCCTGCGGAAACCAAACTGGCTCTCCGCCAAATCCGGCCCCACCCGCACCAGCCGCCCGACGAGGCGGTCTGCAATGACTCTTTCAAAGAGCTTGCCCACCTCATCGAGCAGCACTATGGGCCGGTAAGCAGACGGAGAGTCCGCAGGGCGCCCCGGCTTCTTGATGAGGACCAGTTTCCCCGTCTTCCAGCGAAGTGGGAACTGGCCCCTCTCCAAGCATGCGCTTAGGAGCCCTCTTAGTCGAGGCCCGAGAGCCTCCAAGGCCAGGACCCAGGCTTTCCCAGGTAAGCCGTCGGGTCCTGGGGCGGTATTTTTGGCATTCAGCCTACGTACCGCCACTCTCATCTCTACCTCGGTCACCTCCGGAGCATCGTCGTCGTCGTCGGCGGTGTGATCCGCATCGGGCACCGCAGTAGGCGGAGCCATGGGCGGGGAGGCATGTTCCCCTCTCGAAGGGAACAGAGCGCTCACCACGTCCCCCACAAGCTGCGGCCGGAGACTCTGCGTCAGCGGGGGAGCCCATGGGCGGAGTTTCTCCCGCACCATCTTGTATGGGCGTCCCCACGGGTCCCTGTTCAGAGTCTCCAGCGACTCCTCGCGGGCCACTCCTCTGGCCCGCAGGATCTCCGCTTGGAGGGCGGTCTTCGCCGCTCTGTACCCCTCGTACAGCTACTGACCGACCCCCTGACTTGACAATTTAAAATTGCCTCTAATTGGTTTATTTGAAATAAATACTTTGAGTTTGAGTTTGATTGCACTCTTTTAACTTTTTAAAAGAGTGCAATCAAACTCAAACTCTGTGTGTGTTAACTTTTTTGTAACTCTTAACTTATTTAAATAAATATTTATTATTACCTCCTTTATTTAACTATATACATATAAATTATATTTTTAAATATTAGAATAAAAAATTAAAAACATTTAAAAATATAAAAAATAGTGTTCCGCCGGTGTCGGGAGCAGGGTCCAAGCTACCGGTGGTTAGGGCTGCAGAGACAGGAACCTCCTCACAATACGAGCCGTATCGAGGAGTAGGTACTGCCTTCTGAATCAGGCCCTTGATCCAACCGCCTAATGAGAGCCTCGAGAGATGTTGGTCGAGGCTTTCGGCCATCAGGCCATTGGCCGTTACGACAATCGGCACAATGATAGCGGAGCACACGTTCCACATGTCGACAACCTCGTGTGCTAAGTCGAGATATTTTATTTGTTTCTCTTTCTCAGCTTTCACGAGGTTCTCGTCATGTGGAATGGTAACATCTACTATCATTGCGCGGCGCGCTAATCGGTCTATCACTACTATATCAGGCTTTTATTATTACCATTATTATTGTAGTAAATAAAATAGTAAAACTAAAACATTACAATTCATTTGTTAAAAGCATTCAAATCAATAAGTTCATGTGAAGCCAAGTCAGAGGCCCATGGGCGGCTTTAAACTCTGACACCAGGTTAGTCACTAACCATACGAAAAGAAGAAGAATAGTTCAATCATAAATAATCTAAAAATCGAAATCAGGAAAATACTTTGACATGACGTACATATTGGGGTGTAAGATTTTGGTGAGTAAGCTACTCATGAAACTATACTCCGTAGGTTTAGGTAGTTAAATAAAGGTAAACAAAAAAAAAACACGTGTCGAGAGAGCTGTCAAGTAACCGACTAAATGTAATAATACCTGTCACTTCAGTTTTCATATTAAGTCACAGTTGTACTCTTCAATTTAGCAACATTATAATTCGTTGGCATTTAGAGCACCTGTCTGTTTGGGTTCTTAACAATAAACAGATTAAAAAAAGAAACTTACAAAAAAATGGTGCTCAAGCAGTTACATATACGAAGAGAAGTTTAAGAATACATTATATTAAGTATAAAAAAGTTTAACATACCTTAATAAAAGAGGAAACTATCGTAAAAATCGAAAATAAATTTAATTTGGTTAACGTATTTTTAAACAAGAAAGTGTCATCTATAAAAACCTTTTTTACGATTTGTTTACCTTTATTTATTTACCAAAACCAATGCAGTGTAGACTGGTAGAGCAGCCAGTGCTGTGCCAGAACGTGGCTCCTCCGCAGTGTGTTACCGCCGCTGCTGACATTCATAGTTCGGATGCAAGGTCGGGTGTCAATTGTGATGTTTTGTTTTGCCCGATTTCAAAGTTTATTAACGGTATAGTTGGCATAATGTTTAGATAGTCTTTATAGCGAAGTCTAAATGCAAGCTAAGACGCTTTATTGGAGGAGTCCACTGGTACTTATTTGTTACAAAGTCATCTATGTGTTTCAACTCGCACCCGACCATTTCTACTACGACTACTTACGACAGCATCATGTATAAATTCATGGAAAAGCGTCCATACTTTTAGCACTAACAACCTGTTTTCCGTTGAAACAACTACCTGTTCACAAAAACCACCTATATTGCTATTAAGATGTGTACACTAGAATATTTTTTCGAGCATTTCCATGTTATGTAACGTTCATACGAATGGTACAATACAAGCAAAAGCTCAATTTAAAATGCAGACGCCAGTGACCTTGAGTGGTTAGCTTTCGTTTGCATGTTCTGTACTGAGCTCACGCAACGCGTCGTACGTCCAGCCAGTAATAGGACTCGCTCATCTAGGAGCGCTGTCCCAAACTAGACGCATTATTAATTAAAGTATACTTACAGATCCATAATTAAATTATCTTTAAAAAGGTAAAGGTTTCAGAAAAATACGCTTGATAGGTTTTGCGTGATTCTCAGATTTTTATCCGCGTTAGACATAACTATAGAAATTAATTTCACTATGTAATATAATCATAATTAAAAATATTCATAATATATTAAGTTATTAAGAAAATGCTCTCATTTAACATTTTTATTTTACAAAACATTAACACTACTCGTTTAGACGTGATCTTCAATATAAAATCACTAAGTCTGTTATCGAAGCCTTAAATAAGCATTTCCATGTAATGTAACGTTCCTGCGAACGCTCGACGCTGCGTTCGACGTAATGCTCCCGGCGAGTGAGCAACATACCCTGTAACATTTACTTTCTACCTTGCGTTCATCGTAACGACCTGCCCTCGGCCCGCGCACCTCTCTCCGCGTCGCCCGCGCTCGTGCCTTTGCTCGATAAAATGTTACACCAATACGCTCGTTGGTTTTTTTTTAAATCAGGCTGTAAGAAAAAATAGAGCGTCGTGTTTGAAGTGCGGTTCGATAAAATTTAAAAACGGCGAACGATCGTTGTTCTGTATAAAGTAAATCTAGTCTATACTCACCTTTACGTTATGAACTTATCACTCAATTTTGTAATTAATAAACCAACTCAAATAATTGAATAGGTTATCCTTGACGTTACTGATTTTCTGGACTATCGTATGACGCACATATGACGTTCGCTTGACGGGATAACTGTGTTTGAACTCCAATATACGAAATCAAAAAGTGAACCAGATGAACTGCCTTATATACTTAATTGTTTTTGTTATCTATTCACACAATATAACAATGAGTAATATTCATAAGAATCCGGATTACATTTTATTTTGAAAATGTTCATCGTAAAACAGTAATAATCCTGCATCAACATTTTTCAACCACACGATGTACTAATGTGCCAGTGGGGTCGTTGCCAGGTTGCCGCTGCGGTTGCGACTGGTTTGTTATATGGACACCTGTCCAGATGTACCTACTCAATTATTTGGAGAGTAATGCTTACGACTCCCGCATGTCTGTGAGTTAAATTGTGCTGTAAGCTGTATTAGACTGTGCAGTTTTTGATGCGTCGATGTTGTATCGGTTATACTAATACTGATTAACATACGGAACGGAAATACTGGTAATCAGCATCTGGATCTCATTAGACTCGAAGCTGACCCACATAGTTGGGAAAAGGCAGACAGATGATGAAACGGAAGTACGGAGACGATCTGCGTGTTGTGAACAGGACTGACGAGTAATGCGGAGTACTTTGTAATAGATGCCGGACGTGACGGATCTGCTCAACAACGTGACGCAGCTGCTGGATAGCGGCATCAAAGGCGACATGGCGGAGGGAGAGAAAGTGTTCAACGACATCCAGCTCGGCATCCAGCGCTCCATCGACAAGCGCATGCCCGACGTGGCACGTTCGCTCTCAAGCATAGGTACGTACACACGCACACAGCGAGGTGCCGACGGACAGAAAGTGTTCAGCGACATCCGGTGTGTCATCCAGCGCTCCATAATGTTATGTTGTGACTTTATACTCCACTAGCGACCCATCCATGCTCATCACGGATGCGATCTACAGATGTAGCGACATGTTGTCAAACTATCAAGGTTTCTGTAATAACTTAAATATCTATGAAAAACATAAACCTTCCGGAATCAAATCTCTTAAAGATTGTGAAAACCGCATCAAAATCAACTGTGTAGTAAGGAAATAAGGGAAATAAAATAAATACAAATTTATAGATGTAGAAGATACCACGAGCGAAAACAGGTACCAGGTAACAAACAGGTTACCATTCCTGCGTCATCTTGTCATCCGATTCAACATAAATTATAGCAGCTTATCGTAGTTTCACTCATAGATTAATGTCAGTACCACTTCCTCGAGATAATAACAGAGAACTAAACAATTTTATCATACAGCGAGAGAAAGTAACGGATACAATACGAAAATGTTGGATGATTTGATTCAAACGAAACTTCGGAACATTAGTTCGTTCCCTTTAGTACTCACTGCCTCCAGAAAGATCACATGAATACATAGGTAGTTTGACATACTTAGGGTTAATAAGTGATAGGGTTTCAAAAACATTATTTCCAAATGGAATTAGGGTAGCTTTTAAAACAAATAATTCATTAAGACAGATTTGTAACGCAAAACATCGATTAGAAAACCATAAAAAATCTGGTGTTTACAAGTTATATTGCGATGATTGTAATGGTACATAGGTCAAAATGGTCGTAATTTTCAAACAAGATATAAAGAACATATTACAGCGTACAGGAATAGTTATCCAGAAAGATCCCAAAGATCCCATTTTGCTCACCACTTAATAGATTCATGTCATTCGTTAAATAATAATATCACTCTCAAAATTTTACACACTTGTCATATTTCAGAATGCCAGTACTAGAGAGTTTAAAAAAGAATACAGGAAACGTTACACTGTTGAACGAAATAAATACGAGTATTCCAAGGTCACCTTTGCTGCTATTGTTCGCAGCCACATATCGCGCTGATAATGATCCTAGCCGAGGTGGACCGAGCAGTAATCCTATATAAGTGGGGTTGTCCGGCGGTGTGACTCAAAAAGTCCGGTTAAGCAGTTACGATTCTCTTCTAAGGTCAACTGAGAGACGCACAAGTAAAAAAAAAAAAAAGTGTGGCTCACACTGCGTTCAGCGCTTGACGTGGCAACATATCGTGTCCGAGTTCGCAACAAGTCAATCGTCATCCTAGGGATGCCTCGTTGAGAGGTGAAACACGTGTCGATTTCTTACAGGGTTGTTTTATGACTCTTAGTTTTAGAACAGTTAAGCGGATTAGGTTACTAAGTGTACGTCATCTATTGTATTTTATGTAATGGATTTCCGCAGTCACGCCCGAGTCAGTTAACTAACATATTATTGGTTGCAGGTGACAAACTGAAGGTCTTGGCGATGAAGGTCGCGGAGATAGTCAAAAACTCCACCGAGAAGTTGATAGTATACCAGAAGTCTGTCGACGAGTACAACGAGATGTACCAGCAGTACGCGCCCTACCGGCGCTGGGCCGCGCTGGGCGCCGCCTGCTCGCTGCTGCTGGTAGGCCCGCGGGTGGCCCAGAAGGGCTCCCACGTTTTTAAGTATCATGTTCATGAGTTTATGTATTGCCTGCGCCCGGGCACAAATCAAGAGTCCGGGCTAGTACTGTTAAAATGGAAAACCCAATAACACTTAGCCCTACCTGACGATCTAAGCCAGGACCTCAATTGCACGCGTGAGCATAGAAATAACGCACCATTCCATTACTGCGCATAGGCACGCTACGCACGTGTACGGTTGGTACGAGTTCCGGCACGCCGTACTCGCGACCCGCAGGCGTCGCTTGCGCTGCCGCGCGACGGGTCGACTGTGGCCGGTCGGCCGTGTGTTGCAGTCACGTAGCCTTTGCGTGCACATTCTACAAAGAATGTGCAAAGGAACTGCGCCTTGCTGTATGTTGATTAACGAGTATGTATGGTTGCCAGATCACGTGCCTGATGTCGCTGGGCCTGCTGTGCGGCGTGTGCGGCAAGCGGCCCGACGCGTACGGCGCCGGCGACTGCTGCAACAAGGGCACCGGCTCCAGCTGCCTGCTGTGGTACGTCACTGCGTCACTACGTCACTGCGTCACTGCGTCACTGCGTCACTGCGGCGCGAGGGACGACTGCTACACCACGCTAGTCTTTTTGATTAAAATGGCAGCATTGTACCTCGTCCCCCACCTAAAATTAAAGGCGTTTTGTTCGAAGAATTAAGAGCGTTACGAGTCCATAGGCTAAACGGTCTAAGATAGTGTCTTCAAAATACTATTTTTTATTTCCAAATAAAACGAATTTTCAGATAAAAACGAGTTATTTTTTTCAATTAGATGCCGATGAATTAAAAACGTATGTACGGTGTGTTGTTACAGCGGCGTCGGCGTGATCTTCTTGCTGGGCAGCCTGGTGACGCTGGTCATGTTGCTGCACTTCGTGCTGGGCTTGGCCGCCACGCGCTTCGTGTGCGACCCGCTGACGTGAGTACACTAGGCGACGTCGTGTGCGACCCGCTGACGTGAGTACACTAGGCGACGTCGTGTGCGACCCGCTGACGTGAGTACACTAGGCGACGTCGTGTGCGACCCGCTGACGTGAGTACACTAGGCGACGTCGTGTGCGACCCGCTGACGTGAGTACACTAGGCGACGTCGTGTGCGACCCGCTGACGTGAGTACACTAGGCGACGTCGTGTGCGACCCGCTGACGTGAGTACACTAGGCGACATCGTGTGCGACCCGCTGACATGAGTACACTAGGCGACATCGTGTGCGACCCGCTGACGTGAGTACACTAGGCGACATCGTGTGCGACCCGCTCGCGTGAGCACACTAGGCGACATCGTGTGCGACCCGCTGACGTGAGTACACTAGGCGACATCGTGTGCGACCCGCTGACGTGAGTACACTAGGCGACATCGTGTGCGACCCGCTGACGTGAGTACACTAGGCGACATCGTGTGCGACCCGCTCGCGTGAGTGCACTAGGCGACATCGTGTGCGACCCGCTCGCGTGAGTGCACTAGGCGACATCGTGTGCGACCCGCTGACGTGAGTACACTAGGCGACATCGTGTGCGACCCGCTCGCGTGAGTGCACTAGGCGACATCGTGTGCGACCCGCTGACGTGAGTACACTAGGCGACATCGTGTGCGACCCGCTCGCGTGAGTGCACTAGGTGACATCGTGTGCGACCCGCTCGCGTGAGTGCACTAGGCGACATCGTGTGCGACCCGCTCGCGTGAGTGCACTAGGCGACATCGTGTGCGACCCGCTCGCGTGAGTGCACTAGGCGACATCGTGTGCGACCCGCTCGCGTGAGTGCACTAGGCGACATCGTGTGCGACCCGCTGACGTGAGTACACTAGGCGACATCGTGTGCGACCCGCTCGCGTGAGTGCACTAGGCGACATCGTGTGCGACCCGCTCGCGTGAGTGCACTAGGCGACATCGTGTGCGACCCGCTCGCGTGAGTGCACTAGGCGACATCGTGTGCGACCCGCTCGCGTGAGTGCACTAGGCGACATCGTGTGCGACCCGCTGACGTGAGTACACTAGGCGACATCGTGTGCGACCCGCTCGCGTGAGTGCACTAGGCGACATCGTGTGCGACCCGCTCGCGTGAGTGCACTAGGCGACATCGTGTGCGACCCGCTCGCGTGAGTGCACTAGGCGACATCGTGTGCGACCCGCTCGCGTGAGTGCACTAGGCGACATCGTGTGCGACCCGCTCGCGTGAGTGCACTAGGCGACATCGTGTGCGACCCGCTCGCGTGAGTGCACTAGGCGACATCGTGTGCGACCCGCTCGCGTGAGTGCACTAGGCGACATCGTGTGCGACCCGCTGACGTGAGTACATAGGGCGATATCGACTACGTGCCGCAGCAAAAGCTACGCAAGCTGAAATCCTACTGATTAAAGCTGCATCTTTTTATATTCTTACAAAAACATAATAATGTGGCGAGTCTGACTTCGCCCAAGCTATTTAACCTGTACGTGGATCGGCTGGTCCGTGAGCTCAGCAGCTCTCACGTAGGTTGCTCAATTGATGGAGTTTTTGTTCACAATATGGTGCTGCTGAGCCCATCGGTCAGTGCCCTCAGGCGCTTCATAAAGGTATGTGAGTGCTCTGCGGAGGCCCATGGGCTCAGGTATTTATTGACGTGACAACGTCTTATAAATTGGTTTGCCGGGTGACACTTCAAGAAACTGCGTTACGCTCCGCTCACGTTATGCGCTCACAATGAGAGCGAGTGAGAGGCACGCGTCCCTTCCACTCGGGCATGGTTAGCCCGCCTAAGAGCGAGAGAGACAGACATAAAAAGTGAAAGGCACGCAAAGTCGTTGTCACGTAAAACTTTCGCCCGTATACCGACTTTACAGGCAACCAATTTTTTTTTTATTATATGTTTTTTTTAATTATTATCTTAAGAAAACTTACAGCTAGGTTATGCATATGTGAACAATAGTATAAGAAGGCCAATTACAAGTTTTCCCTGACAAAATTAGGATAGAACAAGAGACAGTAGACAGGTAAGAGAAAGTAAGAAGTAAAACAACTCGGAGCGAATAATAAAAAATAGAACATGAGAAGTGTCAGTGATCCTCGAAGAAGCGGTTACACATAGTTTTTTTAATTTACTGACACTGGTAGTGAATAAGTCCAGATCGTCAACATTCTGACACATCGAGTTGTATGATCTGCCAGCTCTAATGATGATGATGAATGATGATAAATTTTATTTCAGAATTACTTCCATATTTGTTAGTAACAATGTTCTTAACCTAGTGTTAGTAAATCATAATAAATTAATAATAATATTAACAATAAATTAGGCGCTTGCTCTCGCGTGTAGGCCTATCAAGTGCGCTGTTAGTGCGGAGTCCCACCTGTCAGCGCACGCGTCAGGATGGCGCTGGGGCCGCAGCGTACCCGCGCCATTAAAGACGCACTTCGCTTTCTTATGACAGCGTGAAAGCCGTCCACGCGCGCCTCCGCGAACATACCACTCGCGCTGCAGTACCGCGGCAACCCCATCAGCACCCTGAACGCGTTATTATACTGTACACGCAGGGCGTCGTATGTCCTCCGCGTGTATTTGGCCCACAAACTGCACGTGTAAAAGGTCTGGCAGAAAGCTCTAAATAATGTGACCTTCACTTGTTCCGTACACCGTGCGAATCTGCGAGCCAACATATTACAGCGAACAGACAACGCCCTGCGTTCCCTATCCACATCCATATCATCTTTTAGGTCATCGGTGACCCAGTGGCCCAGATACTTGAAATGAGTGACTTGGTTTAATGGTGTACCATAGAGTGAGACGGGAGGTACCACTGTGACCTCTTTTCTAGGTGCTTTAAAAACCATAACCTCACTCTTTTTTACATTGTATCTGAGCCCATGAGCCTCCGCGTACTCTTCACAAATACGGAGTAACTTGCGCAACGCACCGATTGAAGGGCTGAGCAGCACCATGTCATCCGCGTAACTGATGTTATTTACACAAACACCGTCTATATGACACCCGATGCCAGTGCTGCTCAGCCTTCCAATCAGGCGATCCATATATAAATTAAATAACTTCGGTGAGGTCAACCCCCCCTGCCGCACCCCACACTCCAACTTGTACTCATCCGACTTACTAGCCGGCCACCTAACAGTATTTTTCTGATTTTTGTACCAGTACTTAAATATAGATATGATTTCAGGGGGTAGGCTAGTGTCTTGACACAGTTTTGTCCATAGCAGGTCATACGAGACCAAGTCGAATGCCCTGGACAGAGTATAAGAGTAATACCTGGACTAATAGTATAAGAGTTTTGTCTATATATACACCGTACAGAGGGAACATATAGAGGATCATGATTCCTAAAGGTAAATGATGGAACACGTAGCCCAATTCTGCCAAGCAGTTCAGAACAATCGGTTGAACCATTGGCTAAATTGAACAGAAAAGCCATGTCAGCAATTTTTCTCCGCTCGATTAGTGGAAGAATGTGAAACTTCCTGCAACGACTATGATAGTCAGGTAAATAGATTTTAGATCTATACTGAATGTACCTCAAAAACTTCCTTTGAATACTTTCAATGCGATTAACGTAAGTAACATAAGTAGGATTCCATACTGGTGAACAATATTCGAGATGACTGCGCACAAAGGCACAATAAAGAATTTTGAATGTTTTTATATTTTTAAAATCGGCTGATATTCTCATGATGAAACCTAGTGCCTTGGAAGCTTTTTTAATAATTTTATCAATGTGTGAGTCAAAAAGAAGTTTCGAGTCAAAAGTGACGCCTAAATCTCTAATCGTATTAACTCTGGATATTGAAGTGTAGGTTAGCTTGTAATCATAAAGAATAGGTTTAGGTTTGCGAGTGAACGTACATATGTAGCATTTCGAGACATTTAAATCCAAGCGGATGACGACACAATACTCTTGGAATCTATCCAGATCAAGATATTCAGCATCTTCCTCAGTTCTAATTTCACTTAGAATCTTCATGTCATCCGCAAACAAAAGAACTTTTGAGTTCGAGAAACATGAAGAGACGTCATTGATGAAGATGTTGAACATTAAGGGTCCCAGTAGCGATCCCTGAGGAATCCCCGAGGGGATAAACATAGTTCTGGATGTGTATCCATTCAGAACAACAGTTTGACATCTGTTGGCTACATATGACGAGAACCACCTGAAAAGATTTCCACTGATACCTATAGCCAATAGCTTACGCAAGAGTATAGCATGATCCAGGCGATCAAAACACTTGCTGTAGTCTGTGTAGATTACATCTACTTGTGTACGACGGGACATACATTCAGTCAAGTAATCACTCGAATCGAAGAATCGAAGAATGAAATTGGTGGTTGTGGACCGACCTCGCAGGAAACCATGTTGACGATCACTAATACTTAATTTGAGAATAGCATACAGCTGCTTGTATACTATTTTTTCGAGGATTTTAGCAAAAAGGCATAGTTTGGAGATAGGTCTATAGTTTTCCACGATGTCTCTAGGCCCTAGGATATCTACTAGATGGGACAACCGTCTTAACTGGTACAAAAGAATCACGCAAATCATTGAGCGTGTCGTAGAAAAATGATACAGCATCCTCGAATGTTCTCATGCTCATTTCACTGTACCAGTCAATCTGGCTAAGCCGATGATTAATGGCCGTATAATCGGCCGACCTGTACATAAATTTAACCCGAGGAAGTGCAGGAAGAGTGTGAAGTTCCACGAAGTCAGCAGACACACAAAGAGCCTTGTGATGCGAATCTTCCGGCACCAGGGGATCACCACAACCCGCTACTGAGACCTCGCTATTAGACAAAACTAAGTCTAGTATTTTGTTGTTCACATTTACATGCGAATTGTATTGCGAGACATTGCAGACGGTAAAATGATCAAAGAGATTAACCTGAACATGACCTTGGATATTATTAGGCCGAACAGAATTACCATCATCATTTGGATTCCAGATTAAGTTTGGTAGGTTAAAATCTCCAAGAACTAAAAATTTATCAGCGGGATGCTTCCGAACAATGTCTGTTAGGTTATTAGAAAAAATAGTTAACTGACCTGCCTGGGAGTGGCCAAGCTTCTGATCGCAGATGTACACTACATACAGATGCATTTTGTATGACACACGCGGTTTTTTCCTATGAAGGGTGATAGTGATCCACAAGTCTTCAGCAGACGAGAACCAGTCACTGCGTAGATCACTGACAAGTTCCCGACGCACCGCAATAAGCACTCCACCCCCCAAAGTTTGCTTTGTACTAGAATAATTTCTATCGCGCCTCCACACTATGTAACGGTCGTCAAATAATTCGCGGTCGTTAATACCCTCAATAAGCCAAGTCTCAGTTAAGCAAATAATATCGTAGAAGTTAACACACACGTTTCGATAAAATACTGACGTTTTTGTACGCAATCCCCGAACATTTTGGTAAAATACACTAATAGGTGACATCGCTAACAGAAAGATAACGCATTAGTAGAACTTCAATAGAAATTGTTATGTGAGGTACATTCAGTATAAAGCAAAGAATTAAAACATAAAACATTAAAAAAACGAGCGAGATCAAACAAACTGCAATCTTAACTACAAGCAAATAAGATTCAATAGAACAATAGGCATGGTCAACACCGAGCGATAAGAGAACAAAAGGGCAGCGGCAAAGGAATGTGCACAAAAAAATTGAATCAGTGGTTCTCAAACCAATAACACACTGAGTGCTAATATACAGGTACAGCATACTATTCCATGGAGTTTCTTGCCGGCTCTTCTCCATAGGAAACGACCAATTGGAACCGTGCATCTAGCTTCTGACGTTTCATAAGTGCCCTTATAGGTTTATGTGAAATAAAATATTTTGAATTTTGAATATTTTGAATTTTGAACTATAAAATTGATACAACATTTTTAACTGAGAAACTTTTTTAGATCCTGTTCCGTTTTTATATGATGAGTCGGAGAGGTAATATTTTTCTTTATGAGGATTTTGCAAGTGTATAAAAAACCTCGTTCTTTAGCAAGCTTTTTCGTTTTGTTTAGAAGCATTTTGTTCTCAAATGTTAGGTGATCATTCACATAGATAACACTGTCAGACTGTAGACCCAGCTTACTTGCAGTTATAGATGATTTAAGTTTTTTTGTATAACACGAACATGAGTGAGGTGATGGTTTTCAAGTCCGGTACGAAGAGCTATGACACCGTACCTCAGGTCACATTAGGTGGCAGTGCTCTCAAAAGAGTGGCGCAGTTCAAGTACCTGGGCCACTGGGTCACCGAGGCCCTCACAGATGATGTGGATGTTGAAAGGGAACGCAGGGCATTGTCAGTCAGAGCTAATATGCTGGCTTTGGGTTTGCGCGCTGTACTGCACAGGTAAAAATAACTTTATTCAAGGCGTACTGTCAGTCTTTTTATACCTGCAGTCTATGGGTGAAGCATACGCAGAAGACTTACAATGCCCTGCGTGTCCAATACAATAACGCGTTCAGGATGTTGATGGGGTTGCCACGCTTTTGTAGCGCATCAGGTATGTTTGCTGACGCTCAAGTGGATGGCTTCCAAGCGATACATCGCAAAAGAATAGCGTCTCTGATGCGCCGCATACGGGGCAGCCTCAACAGATTCCTGCAGCTTATTGCAGGGAGAATGGATGTGGATTGCTCCTTCATGGAACATTGGACAAAACTACATGTACGAGTAGTGCGGTCCTGATCCAATGTTTCCATTGTTGTGTCATTGTGTGTCTATTTTGTCTATTTCATCATTGTGTGTCTGTTTCGTCTTTTTCTTCATTGTGTGTCATTTTCGTCATTGTGTTTATATTATTAAATTAACATATATGGATAATTATAATTATATTAGTGATTGTAATTTATCTGAAATAAATGATTTGAATTGAATTGAATAATAACTTAAGGGCGCGTTTGCAAATCGGACAAAATTCTGCTGTTTTTCGGTTCATTTTGTGACAAAATTAAACCAAATTTTATATGACTACCACATGTAGATTGGTTCTTCATCTTCAAATTATTGGAACTTTTGTGTTCAAAATTATAGTTTTTTATATTGTAAAAACGATCTTCCGTTGCCATTTTCCATAAATTAACGATACTGGGTTGAGTTTCAGTACAGTTTTTATTCTATTATCAACATATTTTGGGATTTCTAAAAATACTATAAGTAGGCAAACATACTCATTTCTAAAAATTAGTAAAAAAAATGTTTCTAAATGTCACAAATAGTCGCAAAAAAAAAAAAAGCAAAACTTACCTTTGTACATATTTTGCTATTACGGATGAATCTTAATGGATTGCATTAAGGGTTATTTTATTTTTGGTTCCTGTTTTGATTTATTGCACAAACATTTCGAAAGAAACCTCAGTCCGCGCTCGGCCGCTGTCGTGAGTGGACTCTGTGTTGCCTGTTTGCAGCGGTTCGTGTGGAAAAAGATCGCTGTACAAATACAAAATATTCTATAAACCAAATTTGATACTTGATATTGTGGTAAGATAATTTTATAATCACACATTTTTATTTCGGTAAAAAAGGTTTATAAATGCCTATCTGGGACTTGATGGTGTCACCTGAAGGTGTACTTCGGTGACTGTTACTTGAACTCCTCAACGAGTAGAACTAGGTCTGCCGAGTTTGGGCTCGTTTTGTTAGTTATGATGAGACCTTACCTCCGGACTTGATGGAGTGACCAGAAGGTGTACTTCGGTGACTGCTACTGGTACTCCTCGACGAGTACAACTAGGTCTGCCGAGTTTGGGCTCGTTTTGTTAGTTATGATGAGACCTTACCTCCGGACTTGATGGAGTGACCAGAAGGTGTACTTCGGTGACTGCTACTGGTACTCCACGACGAGTACAACTAGGTCTGCCGAGTTTGGGCTCGTTTTGTTAGTTATGATGAGACCTTACCTTCGGACTTGATGGAGTGACCTAAAGGTGTACTTTGGTGACTGCTACTGGTACTCCTTGACGAGTAGACCTAGGTGTGCCGAGTTTGGGCTCGTTTTGTAAGTTATGATGAGACCTCACCACCGAACTCAATGGAATGACCTGAAGGTATACTTCAGTGACCGCTACTGGTACTCCTCGACTAGTAGAATTAGATGTGCCGAGTTTGGGCTTGTTTTGTAAGTTATGACGAGACCGTACCACCGAACTCAATGGAGTGACCTGAAGGTGTACTTTGGTGACTGCTACTGGTACTCTACTACGAGTAGAACTAGGTCTGCCGAGTTTGGGCTCGTTTTGTTAGTTATGATGAGACCTTACCTCCGGACTTGATGGAGTGACCTGAAGGTGTACTTCGGTGACTGCTATTGGTACTCTACGACGAGTAGAACTAAGTGTGCCGAGTTTGGGCTCGTTTTGTTAGTTATGATAGACCTCACCACCGAACTCAATGGAGTGACCTGAAGGTGTACTTCGGTGACTGCTACTGGTACTCCTCGACTAGTAGAATTAGATGTGCCGAGTTTGGGCTTGTTTTGTAAGTTATGACGAGACCGTACCACCGAACTCAATGGAGTGACCTGAAGGTGTACTTTGGTGACTGCTACTGGTACTCTACGACGAGTAGAATAACTGCGCTTGAATAGCTGCGCTGCGTGTCGCGGGTTCGATTCCCGCACGGAACAAATATTTGTATGACCTACAAGTAGCTGTTCCGGGCTGTTTGTGTATGTGAGTATAAATGTTTGTAAACGCACCCACGATACAGGAGAAATTCCTAGTGTGGGGCAACGTTTTTTATAAAAAAAAAAAAAAAAAAAAAAAAAAAAAAAACGAGCCCAAACTCGGCACATCTAATTCTACTAGTCGAGAAGTACTTACTAGTAGCAGTTACCGAAGTACACCTTCAGGTCACTCCATCAAGTCCGGAGGTAAGGTCTCGTCATAACTAACAAAAGGAGCCCAAACTCGGCACATCTAATTCTACTAGTCGAGGAGTACCAGTAGCAGTCACTGATGTACACCTTCAGTTCACTCCATCAAGGCCGGAGGTAAAGTCTCATCATAATTAACAAGCCCAAATCTTTCTAATAGAAGAGGGCTTCCAGTGCCTCCAAGCAGTCACTGAAGTAGGTATTTGTATCTAAGTATTATTTAGTAAAAAACAAACAACAATGCGAAATATTTTTTGTATAAAGAATATAGAGAAAAAAAACTTTCAAAGTACCAAAATTAGTTCACTTGACTACTATTCCCGCAACTAACCGTGCGTACACTTGTGTGTGTGACCTTTGTCAATGTAGTAGTTCGATTCTAAACCTGTCAAATTTGCAAACGCGTCCGTAAATCAAAATATTTTATTTCACATAAACCTACAAGGGCACTTATGACATATCAGAAGCTAGGTGCAGGGTTCCAATTGGTCGTTTCCTATGGAGAAGAGCCTGCAAGATATTTCACGGTTACTGTTTTAAAAGCCAATTATTGGCTTTTATAATGTTTTCAAATTACAGTGTCAATAGGTATGGGAGGACAGTGTAGGCCTGCCAACAAGTACCAGGCACTTGATAAAATAAAAATGGTCTACAAATCTACTGTAACCTGTAATCTGGAGCAGTGGCGGCCCAGTGGTAATGGGCGCGACTTACGAGTTGTAGGTCGTAGGTTCAAATTCAGACAGGCGTCTTACTTTGTGTTCATTATTTTATATCTATTAACCACGCGGGCCTAGTGCGGGCACTGTAACATTTTAAAGCATAATAAAATTGATATAAAAATAGTTTAGTATTAATATGAGAATAAGTATAATAATATGGTACAGTGATACTTTAAAACAAAACAAAAGTAATACTTACGAGGGAATGTTATCATTGTGCCAATATTTCCAAGATTATTTGTGTTAAAATGTCAGAAGGATGTATGTTGTATAGAGAGCCGCGCGGCAATCGTCTGTTCGAGGACGTGGACAAGATGGTGGACTTCGAGCAGTCGCTGTTCAACGAGAGTCTCGAGCCCGACTTCAACCTCTCCACCGCCATCGTCGCCTGCCACGCCAACCATACCATCTACAAGGTAATTCTATTTATTGAAGTGATTTTTTTTTGGTTGACATTATTTTTTTGGTAAAAAAAATTATGTGCTCTGCGTGAGGGACGGACCAGTCTACATACGTAAAGCGCTAAACGTATTTACTTAATGATTTGTGGTTCGAGAAATCGGTAACGATCTGCGATGTAAAATGGAGTGTCTCTGCTGGCCGCAGGCGCTGCACCTGTGGCGCCTGTTCAACATCGCGAACCTGCGCGGCGGCCTGCGCGCCGAGCTGGCGGCGCGCGCGGCGCAGCTGGAGCCGGCGCCGGCGCGCGCGCCGCCCGTGGCCATCCTGCGCGCCGGCGCGCGCGACAAGCTGCGCCAGCTGGCCGACAGCGGCCTGTCCGACTTCGACTTCGACAGGATCCTCTCGGCGGTCAGTACCGCTGCTAGTGCACGTAACTTGCGATGCCTTCATATCACTATTATGACGATTGGAACCATCCTCTCTACCTTGAATTCATTCACTCCCTGACAGACGACGCACAGCCTAAACCACGGTCTAGAAACATGAAATTTTGCACGAGGACTCCTAACTTAACGAAGATGAACACTAAGGTGCTCTTCCGAAAGCGACCACGGTCACGAACCGCAAGCGGTACCGACGCCCAATCGCAATGCCAGACCGCAGAAGATACATTTAGTTTCGTTCGACATAGTTTAACTCTTGGAAATGAACCTAGGTTTTGTTAAGTATCATTAAAGCCCTGGGCAGCGGGCCTCAAGTTACTAACATGCTAAACAATGACCTTTGTTTATTTATTTATTTAACAACACGAAGTTTTCTACATGATTATTAAAAATATGTTATTTTTATCGCCCATACCTTGGATTAGCTGATACCAAAAACATATACTGTTTATATGTTTTTGGTATCAACACCCCCAAAACGCTTGGAATGAAAAACACATACGTAAAAAAATCACCAATTTGATAGTCGCCATCTTTGAATTAAATTTTGACCATTTTTCGGCAACAGCGCTCCCCAAAACCATGTAAAGGACACCCATGGCGAAAAATTCACTGCTAAATGCCACGACCCGTTAGTGCCCGTGCGGCGACAGAGATCGAGTCAGTACGTAGATATTTAAGAATCGCAATCAAAACTGCACGATGTAGCTAAGTTTTTTTAAGATTACACCTGTGAATAAAAAGAGAAAATAAATATTTGTGAATTGAATTCATAATATCGGGTGTTTTTTTATAGAGGCGAAGAACTTTAAATTTAAATAAAACAGAAAAATGTTTTTAATATCCATAAAATTGGCGTTATTTAACCGATAACTTTATGGCATTAATTTTGTATATGATTTCGGGCATATGGCCGCCGCGGCTAACACGAAGGCCTAATTTACTGAAAGCTTAAGTTTTTTATTACCTTAACTTAGGTACTGAAAGAAACATTTGACGAACGATTAATTTCACGAAATCTGGCCCCCTCGTTCGTGCGATTTGACGCCATTACATTATTTTCTCTCTGTGGATAAACTCGCATGTCTACGCCGATAAACCAGAAACAATTGAGCACTTGGATGCCATTTTGAACATTGAACATTCGACACATTATTGCCGAAATTCAGCCAGTTTTTTTTTTCTTTTTTTTCTGTGATGAGTGAGTGTACATTTGACCTCCAGTCTCATTACACCATGTACGCGCCAACCGCGGCGGCCGCATGCTTGAAATCAATTAAAGCCAATTAGCGTTTAAAAAAAAAAAAAAAGTTTTATTTCACATAAATTTACATGGGCACTTATGAAACGTCCGAAGCTAGGTGCACGGTTCCAATTGGTCGTTTCCTATGGAGAAGAGCCGGCAAGAAACTCCGCGTTAACTCTTTAAAAAAATATTTGCTTTTACAATATTTTCAAATAACAGAGTTTGTAAGTATGCGAGGTCAGTGTAGGTCTTTCAACAAGTATCAGGTACTTAACAAAATTATGATAGTCAACAAATCTACAGTCCACTAAGCCTACAGCATTGTCACATTGACAAAATAGAAAAGAATCTATGTAAAGATAAATAAATTAATAAAAATAAAAACCTATAATGGTGGCGGTGGAATAAAACCAACGTTGGATGACAGATAGGGAGTTTATTCACTTTACTTCAAACACTTGACAGATTTTAGCAAACAAAGTTAGACTGAGGTTAAACCTATGAGTGGTCCTAGGGATGGACTGCGGGGCTATACTATCCCTTCACCTCCTAGCTCGGCTATTCCTGAGGGCGACGGGGCCTCCGCTCAGGTCAAGCGTATGACAACAGTGGTGACTGCGGGGCTATCGACCACTGTGCCTTCTAAGTAGCGAGTCGATCTTTCAATGCGGGATGTCGCGACGCCCCCGCAAGGGGGCGTGGCGAGCGGGGTCGGAGCGTCGCCGCTCGCCCGCGGAGGCTAACTTTGACCCGCGACTACGGGCCCCTCACTTTGGGCGACCTAAATCGGCCTGTAGCATGTGATGCAGCAAGCTGCATCTGTGTGTTTGGTTGCTATGAATATTTCTGTAGGCGCGCCACGACGCTAAATCCTATAGCGTCGCTTTCTTCACGGCATCTCGGCGGTCAGTCCCCGCCAGGTGAGACCCCCAGTTACCTGGGGGAGGCCCGACGAAGACGACCAGCGACAGAGATGCCGACTCGACGCTCCTACATGTAGATATGTAGTTTACCCTCGCCCCGCTCACAGATCTAGCCGTTTACGGATTGAGGGATAAACAGTCATGTATGTATGAGCGATTTGTACTGTAGTGTATCATCGCTCAGTGTCAACGTGCGTCGCGGCCCACGTCGCGTCTGCACGTGTTGTGTAGGATGCATGTGTAGTTGTAGTTGTCTGTATATAGTTACGTGACATGCCTATATTAACTTAGAACACGCCACGCAACAGATGTGTGTGTACATCTGTAGAGTCTTATTATTTCGAGTGAGCTGCGTGTAACCTGGGTGCTGCTCACTCGAGGCGTCAAGTCCGGTGCGATGGGGTCAGTCGTCCGCTACCAGGTCGCGGGGCAGGGGTCTCGCGTCGGGCGGGCGCGCGTGCAATGGCGCTATCTGTCTGACATGGGGCCAGGCAGATGCGTCGGCACGCGCGAACATTACCTTCGCGAGTCGCCCTATGAACTCGTCCAGGCTCTCAATCCCGAGGTCCCGGTGGAGCACATCGTTCCTCACGAAAGGAGGAGCATCAACAATGGTCCGCAGCGCAAGACTTTGTTGCGCGCGGAGCGTCTTGCGGCTCGACTCCTTTGTGAGGGCGAACCACGCTGGGGCAGCGTACGTCAAGATTGGGCGAATGTACATTTTGTACACGCCCAACTTGACGCGCGCCGGGATGCGGGATGAGAGCACAGGTCTGAGTAGGTTGCGGGCGACCCTACCCTGCGCGGCGACCTTGCGGACGTGGGGCCCCATCGTGAGGCGGCGGTCGATGGTCACACCCAGGTATTTAGCCCGGGGCGACCAATCGACGGCGGTCCCTTGTAGTTTCAAGGGTGGTGGGACAGGCGCGGATCCGGTGACCATCGCCTGCGTTTTACTCACGTTTACCGACAGCCGCCACTTCGACAGCCAGTCGGGGAGTAGGTCGAGGGCGCGCTGCATCTTGACCGCCGCGTGCTTCGCATTGAGCGAAGTTGTTATGTACGCGGCGTCGTCAGCGTACAGCGCGAGCGTCGCCTCTGGAGTGGTGGGGATGTCGTCGGTGTAACGCGAGTAACACGCCGGCGAGACGCAGCTGCCCCGCGGCACACCTGCCAGCACCGGGCGGGCGCCGGATAGCGCCCCGTCGACCACCACCTGAAAGTCCTGTTCGACAGAAAAGATGAGACCACCTAACAACGCGACGGCGCGCGTCGGAGGTGGCCAGTTTGTAGATCAGACCGTCGTGCCACACACGGTCGAAGGCCTTCTCCATGTCGAGGAATACTGCCACCGAGCATTCCTTCTTATTGAGCGCCGTTGTCAGAAGGTGCAGTACCCTCGACAACTGGAGCGTCGTGCTATGCTCCGCCCTGAACCCAAATTGCTCCGAACGTGAGGCGATGTGATGCTCGAGGTGTCGCAGCAGGAGTACTTCGAACACCTTGGAGACTGTCGGCAGCAGAGTGATGAGCCGATAGCTCTCCGGCTTCACCGGGCTCTTTCCCGCCTTGGGCAGCATGATGACGCGCCCCTCCTTCCATGAGGTGGGAAAGACCCCCGTGCGCAGTATCCCCGTGCGCAGGCGCGCCAGTGCCGCTACCGTGCGGAACGGCAAGTGGCGCAGCGCTGTGTTGGTGATACCGTCAGCACCGGGGGCCTTTTCTCGTCGGTCGGTCGATCTTTCCTCCAAGGTGGACCGTTTATATAGTCGGTTTGACAGATTAGTGTGCGTCTTCACCATCTCATGCTTGTATGTGGTTGTAACCTTCGTGGACGTCACGGACACTTCACACGTCGAATGTTAGATGTCGCTAGTAGTCTAGGTACTGTTGCTGTTATCGTCTTATCGATGATTGATCTTGTTTGTGTTGCGATCTACTCGAGTGGCGTAGTGTTGTGTTGTTTTACTACGTGTATTAATATTATGGAAATCGCTTATTTTGAAAAGTTATAAGTTTTTGCGAACATACAATTATATACTAAGATATAAAGAGGAGGCGGAGAAGGAGTCAGTATATAAATTTCTTTGAATTTGCTTCTAAGGGACTCGCGAGGAGCCATTTATTTATTTCTTTCTTTATTTTAGGAGGACTTACAGACAAATAATAAAATAATTACAATTTAGGTAACTATTTAGCTAATTACAAGTCCACACATATAGGTGACTTAGTGCAATATATACTGTTGGCATACAAACCAAGGGGAGTGCTAAAAGACTGAAGAGATTAAAATAAACAAATAATTACAGTTTTAAAACTACTACAACACTACAGAAAAGGAAATTAAGTTCAACTTTATGTGAAGTTCAGTCTACGTTCCATTTATGTCGATACCCTATAGATTACATTTTATATAGTAGTGCGAATTGCGCTCTTGTAAAATAAAAATTGAATCTACGTCAGCTGCCGATTCCCCCAGCAGAACGCCATAAGACATAATACAGTGGAAATAAACAAAGTAAACTAACCTAGCTGTGGCTATATCAGTCAAGTGCCTTATTTTTCTTACTGCATATGCAGCTGAAGTTAATCTACCTGAAAGAGTTCTAATGTGTTTGTTCGCATTAAGTAAAAGATTATTAGCTGCGAACCATTTCGAAAGAACAGCCAGACTGTCGTTGACATATTGTAAGACATCCGTATCTTTTCTATCTATTTAAAAAAATTGAGAAGTGTCGTCAGCGAATAGAATTATATCCAATAAGTTAGCCGTCATATAAGGAGGGTCATTTATATAAACTAGAAATAAGAAAAGGCCAAGAATTGAACCTTGAGTCACGTTCATTTTAACCAGAGACACCGAGGACGTCACCCCATTAACGTTTACTTTTTGCTGCCTCTTTGATAGATAGGAAAGAACAAGGTCAGCAGCTTGTCCACGAATTCCGTAGTGGTGTAATTTACAGATCAGTGAATTGTGGTCAACGCAGTCAAACGCTTTTGAGTGGAATATTAAAAATAAATTATCATGGCTACTAAACGTTGTGTATTCGCGAATTGCAGTCCCGATAGTCGATACAAGCAAGATGGTATAAAATTTGTACCGGTTATAAAACCGCAAGTTCACAAGAAAAAGGGTTTGGAGTGGATTCATTTATCGCAAAGAACCGATAGAACAAAAATTTAAAAAAAAAACATACTTATGTGTGTTCTCAACATTTCATAAATCCAAATGGCCCAACAATAGAAACTCCAAATCTGTTAGCAGCGACTGTATCAAAGGTTCGTAACTGTTAATTTAAGAGGTTATGCTGTAGACGTCAATCATACAAAAACATAACAAATCATAACATATTCAAATTGAATACAAAAGTATAATTTAGCTATATTTGTATTTAAAATATTAAATATATAATAATTTTGCTATTATTATTATCAAGAGCTATGCTTAAGTTACAGTTGCTTTGAAAGAAGATTTTACATCTGATCTCAAGTAATAGCTCTTATCGGGCGCATTATCTTCCATGTTTAAAACAAAATCACTGAAAAAATATTGCCTTCCGCTTTGCTGTGCTTTTCAGTTTCCACAGTTAGGAAGACATTTATCATCATCAGTAATTATGGTTTCGTTTAGGTTCAAAATATTATCAATAAAATAATAAAAAAAAAAAAGTTTTTATTGTTTCTCATACAATTGTTCTACAGCACAAAATTGAGGCAGCCCCGGTAAGTTATGAGGATACATAAACAATGTTGAGACTGATTAAAAGAAAAAGAAACCGTTAATTTAATAAGCTACATTTTTTTTTTTGGCATATTCAGGTATATGTGTGTTTGTGTGTGTATGTGTGTGTGTGTGTGTGTGTGTGTGTGCGTGTGTGTGTGAGTTAAGATTGGGTTCAGGTTATTGATTAGCATATTCTGGTTAATATCAGTTCAATATCGTCGTACGTTTGTGACATTAACCATTCCGTTAGAGTAATCTTACATTTGTACCATATCATGGGATAAATATTCAATTTGAGGTTTAATTTATTATAAATATAAGAAGATTGTGTGTTATACTGACGCCTGGCGAAAACTGTACGGACTCGAGTGGAAAGAGCCACAATATCTTTACGTCTTTTGTCAAGTTTTGATGGATCAAAATTTTTTTTTATTTTTTTTATTTTTTTTTTATTTTTTTTTTTTAAAAAAACGTTGCCCCACACTAGGAATTTCTCCTGTGTCGTGGGTGCGTTTACAGACATTTAAACTCACATACACAAACAGCCAGACCCGGAACAACTAATTGTAGGTCATACAAATATTTGTTCCGTGCGGGAATCGAACCCGCGACACGCAGCGCAGCAGTCAATCGCTTAACCACTGCGCCAACCGTGCCGTCTTGAGAAAAAGAGAGGGTCTTGTGCATATTTAAAGTTGTGTTCAGTATATATAATTTCCTAACAGATAGCAGCTTGCTAATTTTGTAAAGGGTGTCAGTAGGATACCGAAAGGGTTTAAAATACATGACTTTGATGAGAGACCTTTGAGCCCTTTCTAGATCTAAAAATTTTGTCTTGGTAGCCCCTCCCCAGATCGGTATACAGTATGTGATGATTGATTGTGCCAGAGCAGTATAGATTTTATTAAGTAGCGACGGTGGCATCACATGCCGCAACGTTTTAAAGATCCATATAAGTTTTCTGACCCTGGCCGTGGTATTTTCGATATGATTGTGCCAGGACAATCTCTGGTCTACTGTTATACCAAGATATTTGGTGAATCTAACTTGCTGTATGCCTTGACAATTGCAAGGATAATTGGAGTTTGAACACTCATGGATCACGATCCCAAAATCAGCAGCTGGCTGTGTGCTCATGTTTGGAGTGAAACAGATGAAGTTTGTTTTAGATATGTTGAGGGTTAAAAGATTAGCATCTAACCAACTTGCTATTATCGCTAATCCTCGTTCAGCTGTAGATCGTACGGTAGACCAAGAGTCCCCAGAAAATACTACTGCTGTGTCATCTGCATATGAAAATACTCGCCCGCCACTGTTCCCGATATTACATCGGGAACAGTGGCGGGCGAGAATAGGACCAGAAGTGATATAGGTTATTATACATTGTAGCATAACAGAAAGTACCACGAATAGTCCGGGATGGTAAAATTGCCCAATTTGAACATAGAAAAGTGCAGGATGTCTGTGTTGAGTAATTTCATGCGTAGCTGCTTAGCTTCTAAACATTTACCACCATCGATTCCGATAAAAATGTTTTTATATTACCATTCGCAATGCATTCTTCAATTCTTAAATTAAAAAAAGGAAGCATTAATAAAAATATGTCCCTACATGAAATATTTAAATGTCTGACAAAAAATAAAAGGAACTGTCAGCGACAACATTCTACGAGTACATTTTTCATACCTGAAACAGGTAAACCAAGGATTTAAAACGACGGCTTGCATGCTGTGCAAGCCGTCGTTTTAAATCCCAGACAAGATGATCTTGAATTTTTGCAAATTCCAATTTAGCTCCAGGTACATCATCTCCTGTTAATTCCATTTTTACAATGCGTATAGCGTTACTTCTTCTTCTTTTCTTGTGGTTTGTGACTAACCTGGTGTCAGAGTTTTAAAGCCGCCCATGGGCCTCTGACTTGGCTTCACATGCCGTCGAGAAATATCTCTCAGGCTTCTTCACGATGTTTTCCTTCACCGTTTTGAAGCAAGTGATAATTTTACAATATGCAGATGAATTCGAAAAGTCAGTGGTGCGTGTTTTGGGTTCGAAATCGAAACCTATGACTTGGCAGTCTGACGGTCACACCTAACGGCTAACACAGCTCCATAGCGTTACTGCCAATAGGGAAATCAAAACATGTGTACCCTCCACTAGTGCTGCCTCTGCCGGATCTTTTTTAAATCTTCAGAAGAAACAGGGAAATTTCATGGATATTAAAAACATAATTCTGTGTTATATTTTAATTTAAAGTTATCTGCCTCTAAAAAAACACCCTTTACAATGAGTACCATACATTTTATGATTTTATAAATAATTATTTTTTAATATAATTCTGATGTACATCTGAATTATATTAAAATCAAATTATTTATTACAGACTTTGACCGTCGCGATCTTAGCTAGTACATTTGATGTACCCGCGCTTCTTATAGCCCGCGACCATCGCGCGCCGTATACGGACTAAACCGTCGCGTCGCGTAGGCTCGTGGTACGCACGCTCTAGACAATTTCAACACTCCTAAGCAACTTCGTCCATTAGTTCTCCCTGCCGTTGCTTTTGCAAGACGCAAGTCGCTTGAGTGTGTGGCGGCATCTACATCGCCACATGCGAACTACACATCACACTGAAATCACGTGAAATCCTGTATCGCATAAGCAGCGTTAACCGCGCTATATATAACTTTCCGACATCAATCGTCGGGCTGTAGCTCACTAGACACGGCACCCGTCTGGTCGGAGGATCCTCCCTTTCTATAGAGGGTTAGTAAACTTTACACCCTGTTCCTCATACCTCTATAAGCGAGTAGGTCGTGGTCAAGGGGTGGCTGAATGACAAAGGCTGGTTTTTTTAAATAAAAGTCAAGATGATCATTTTTAAACTGTTCTGTTTCTTGATTATAAAACTTTTAATGTCAAAATAAAAGACGGCTGCCATAAAATGAATTTTCATCACGGATATCGTTATTATGATTTTTGGTGGTGTCGATACCGCATAATGTAGTTCATTTTCAAATCAAGGATGGCTTGGATTTAAATGTTCTTACGTTTATTTCATTTTAAAACACAAGAAAATTTGAATTTCGGATCCACCTTAAGAGAGCTTGTTTAAAAAATGGCTCCGGCTCGTCGCTTACGTGTTCTCCGCTCGTTGCAGCTGGAGACCAACATGACGTCGCTGGCGCTGGCCCCGCTGGCGCAGCAGCTGGACAGCACGGCGCGCTCGCTGCAGCAGCCGCTGTTCGCGGCCGAGGCCGCCTCGCTGCGCCGCGCCGCCGCCGCGCTGGCCGCGCTGCAGGCCGACGTGCTGCGGCCCCTGCTGGAGCTGTCCGCGCGCCTCAACGTGAGTGGCGCCCGGCCCGCCCGGCCCACCCGCCTCGTGGCCTCACCGCTGACGCACGTCGCCTAACTGTTGCAGGACACCGCGAGGGAGCTCCGCGATGACTTGCGGTTCAATCGCTCGTCGCTGAAGGAAGCCATCTCGAACTTGGTGCAAGAGACCATTGAGGGCGAGAACTTTGTCAACAACATGAACGCGTGGTCCTTGCAGAACGTGAGTCCCTTACAGCATTACCGATTTATAAAATAAATAGAATTTGTGGTCTACTATAAGTTCTATCACTCCTCGCTAAAGCCACAATTCCATCACAATCATTCATGGGTCATCATTACGCCATCTTCGTACCCGTATAATAAAGAAACCAGAAACACTATGTTTAGAAGCTAAATTACTGAAACTCAACCAGGTTGTGAATGCCAAAAAAATCTACAGTACGTGTAGAAATTAGTTCCTGCTTGGTTTAGAACTACTTCTTGGGTTGGTTGATAGATTGGTTGACTTTATATCAGAATGGTAATTCAAAATTTCAAAATTCAAAATATTTTATTTCACATAAACCTATAAGGGCACTTATGAAACGTCAGAAGCTAGATGCACGGTTCCAATTGGTCGTTTCTTATGGAGAACAGCCGGCAAGAAACTCCATGGTTACTCTTTTAAAAATAAATGGTATTTACAATGCTTTCAAATTACAGAGTTAATAGGTATGAGAGGACAGTGTAGGCGTATTAACAAGTACCAGGTACTTAGCAAGATAGAAAATGGTCGATAGATCTACAGTCTGTTAAGCCTACAACGTTCTCACATTCACAAATTCTAAAAGAAAAGAATCTATATAAAAGCAAAATCAAATAATAAAAATAAAAAGCTATTTAGACCAAATGACATAATTGCCACTACAGCTGTATGTAACAATACTTATTTATTATAAAAAAAAAAAAAAAAATATTTTAGGTATATAATTAATGTCAAATAACGAAGAGATTATGTCAAGGTAGTATGTAAAAGAAAAAAGAAAAAAGGTAAAATAAAATAAAATAATCATCTTAATTTGGGAGCCGTTAATAGAAATTTACATAGTTATGCCGTTAATGAGGTACCAGGGAAGCCACATGTGCAGAAGGAATTATTGCCAAACTTCCTTGTCTTCAACGTAGTCTTTAATCTTATAATATGCTTTTTTGATAAGGACACGTTTGATGTGGGTTTTGAACTTTCCATCGCTAAGTTCTGTAATCGTCTTTGGCAACTTGTTATAAAATCGAATACTGTTTATTACAAATGACTTACTAGTTTTAGTTAATCTAAATTTGGGTATCACAATTTCATGTTTACTACGTGTATTTATATTATGGAAATCGCTTCTTATTTTGAAAAGTCCCAAGTTTTTGCGAACATACAAAATACTTTCTAAGATATAAAGAGAAGGTTGCGTTAGTATATCAATTTCTTTGAATTTATTTCTAAGGGGCTCGCGGGGACCCATTTTATAGATAGAGCGAATTGCCCTCTTTTGTAAAATAAAAATTGAATCTACTTCAGCTGCCGATCCCCACAGCAGAACGCTATAAGACATAATACTGTGGAAATAAGCAAAGTATACTAACCTAGCTGTGGCTACATCAGCCAACTGTTCTGCCTTATTTTTCTTACAGCGTATGCAGCTGAACTTAATCTACCTGAAAGAGCTCTAATGTGGGCGCCTCATTGCAATCTCGAATCTAAAGTAATTCCTAGAAATACAGTTTCCGTAATAGTATCTAGTTTCTTGCCATCGAATTTTAAATTTAGACCTACTTGAGGTACATTTGGTAATGAGAACTTAAGACAAAATAATGGTTTGGTTTACGAACACTGGTTTAATGATACGCAATAATATGGTTCAAAGTTATATTGTACACTAGTTAACTATTAAATTACACTAGTTAAATATTAAATGGTAAAATGGTAGTAAATGTTAGCTAAATTAGCACTAAGATGGTTTGATCCGAGTTACGCGATTGGTATCTGAACACGCACTGACTGGCGCAATACATGCATTTATGGAAATGTATGTCGGCAAAAGTGCTGAACTGTTCGGTTGCCAATATTGTACCGAACAGTACGTTGTTACGATAGTTAGTTTCAAGTACTGGATTTTAGACAGTTCTTTGAATCGAGGAGAGCGGGTCTACCGCGACTGTCTCGGTGCATGGGCGTCGTCGCCGTGTTACGAGATATTTTCCGACACTGGATATTTCGTTATTGTGGAGGTAGTGTCCATGATGAGACTACTAGTAGTCTCATGGATACTGTGAGACGTATGGTATACTATTCTCTTAATATTCATTTTTATTGTGTGCGTGGTAACTTTTTTTTTTGTTATTTTTTCTTTTATGCGTTACAGATCACGTCGGCGATCACGGAGTACGTGTCGGAGTCGGTGGACGAGTACCTGTCGTCGCTGGAGGCGTCGTTCATGGAGCGCGTGCTCACGTGCGGCCCGCTGTCCAACGCCTACAACGCCACGCGCGACAGCTTCTGCCACAAGATACTCATGCCCCTGGTACGGCCTCGTGCAGCCCCGTATGTAATCCCGTGACACCAAATAATGTACCCCTCGCGCCGCAGAACGGCTTCTGGATGTCGCTGTGCTGGAGCGCGCTGCTGCTGCTGCCGCTGCAGGCCGCGGGCGCGCGCCTGGCGCGCCTGCTGCGCCGCGCCGAGCCGTGGCCCGGCGCGCGCGCCGACAGGTGAGCGAGTTTCACTAACGTCTCGAGGTTGCTAAACGAATGAACATGTCGATTACTAAAAGAACGGTCTCTACGATCGATGTAGTGTCGACGTGCAGCGCACGATCAGTCACAGATTAATATAGACGGTTCACTCAGTAAAATCATTTAAATAAAATGCGACTCTTCCTACGACACAATAAATGCAATTCAAGTCGCACGACGGTCATTACCCACAGTTCTCTCATTCTATCGCGTAACTCTTAGATCTTCTGCCTACGATACACTATCTAAATTGGCCCAATAAGTCGAGCTCGCCGCGTACTTGTAACTTCATACCTAAATTGCGGAGTGAACCATCTGTGCTCACCTGTGCCACAGTGTACTGCGTGCCCGTCCGCGAGCCGCGAGTGGACACGTCCCTGTGGCTCCCGCACACAATGACACGCGATAGACACACTTCCCCGTCTATTTGTCTATTCATAATACAGTTCGCACATAAATAGGTTTCTCTATAAAACCTAGATTATTAACAAATCTGTTATCTATTAATTAACTGTGAAGTGTGTCCATCTACACATTGTATGAAGGAGCCATTCGTTACAAAAATAAAAATAGTACTTTCAAACTTGATTATTTTAATGTGTGCAATGATAAACAACATCTGTAATATCAAATCACTTCATCAAATATAGTAAAAGTCCTAATGTTTGATTAAACCTAAAACGCATCAAGGTTGAATAGTACACAAATGAGGTAAACACATTAGCAATAGTATAAAGGCTCGATGCGACTTTAGTAAAAAAAAAACAAAGTAAACTTCACGGTAGTACAATTACCGTCGCGCGACAAATCGTGCCTCGATGTGCTTAATGTGCTTCCCTTATTGACTTATTTACGTGCATTACATTGTATCTGCCATAGACATGGTTGTACGTGACAGCCGCGGTTCTGTGCACGCGTGCTCAGTGAGCTATCGGCTTCAATCATTCATATGGCAGCTACTCTATGAATAATGAATACTGATATTATTCCGTCTGATGCACGTTATATTGTAATCACAATCATTAATCTTGCAATTATACGCTTATTTATTAGGAACATAATCATTTAAGGGCGCGTTTTCAAATCGGACAAAATTCTGTTGTTTTTCGGTTCATTTTGTGACAAAACTAAACCGAATTTTATATAACTAATAACTACCACATATAGATCATCTTCAAATTATGGTAACTTTTGTGTTAAAAATTATAGTTTTTTATATTGTAAAAACGATCTTCCGATGCCATTTTCCACAAAATTAACGATACTGGGTCGAGTTTCAGTACAGTTTTTATTCTATTATCAACATATTTTGAGATTTAATAAATACTTTAAGTAGGCAAACATACTTATTTCTAAAACTTAGTAAAAAAAATGTTTAAAAATGTCACAAATAGTCGCAAAAAAAATAAAAACCAAAACTATTTTTTTTCACATATTTTGCTATTACGGATGAATCTTAATGGATTGCGTTAAGGGTTATTTTATTTTTGGTTCCTGTTTTGATTATTGCATAAACATTTCGAAAGAAACCTCAGTCCGCGCTAGACCGCTGTCGTGAGTGGACTCTGTGTTGTCTGTTTGCAGCGGTTCGTGTGGAAAAGATCGCTGTACAAATACAAAATATTCTGTAAACCAAATTTGATACTTGATATTGTGGTAAGATAATTTTATAATCACACATTTTTATTTCGGTAAAAGTAAGTAGTTTATAAATGCCTATTCGTCTGGGACTTGATGGAGTGACCTGAAGGTGTACTTCGGTGACTGCTACTGGTACTCCTCGACTAGTACAACTAGGTCTGCCGAGTTTGAACTCGTTTTGTTAGTTATGATGAGACCTTACCTCCGGACTTGATGAACTAACAAAACGAGCCCAAACTCGGCAGATCTAGTTCTACTCGTCGTAGAGTACCAGTAGCACTCACCGAAGTACACCTTCAGGTCACTCCATCAAGTCCGGAGGTAAGGTCTCATCATAACTAACAAAACGAGCCCAAACTCGGCAGATCTAGTTCTACTCGTCGTAGAGTACCAGTAGCAGTCACCGAAGTACACCTTCAGGTCACTCCATCAAGTCCCAGACGAATAGGCATTTATAAACTTTACTTACTTTTACCGAAATAAAAATGTGTGATTATAAAATTATCTTACCACAATATCAAGTATCAAATTTGGTTTACAGAATATTTTGTATTTGTACAGCGATCTTTTTCCACACGAACCGCTGCAAACAGGCAACACAGGGTCCACTCACGACAGCGGTCGAGCGCGGACTGAGGTTTCTTTCGAAATGTTTGTGCAATAATCAAAACAGGAACCAAAAATAAAATAACCCTTAACGCAATCCTTTAAGATTCATCCGTAATAGCAAAATATGTGAAAAAATTAGTTTTGGTTTTTATTTTTTTTGCGACTATTTGTGACATTTTGAAACATTTTTTTTACTAAGTTTTAGAAATAAGTATGTTTGCCTACTTATAGTATTTTTAGAAATCTCAAAATTTGTTGATAATAGAATAAAAACTGTACTGAAACTCGACCCAGTATCGTTAATTTTGTGGAAAATGGCAACGGAAGATCGTTTTTAAAATATAAAAAACTATAATTTTTAACACAAAAGTTACCATTATTTGAAGATGAAGAACCAATCTATATGTGGTAGTTATTAGTTATATAAAATTCGGTTAAGTTTTGTCACAAAATGAACCGAAAAACAGCAGAATTTTGTGCGATTTGCAAAGTTCGTAGTGTGGCTCGAGATCTGCATTGTGGTTACAATGAGACATAACGCTAAGAGATCATCCATCGACCATCGTCCCTCGCGCGGAGCCGCCCGCAGCGCCGCGCGGCCGCGTGACGTCACGCGGCGCTGCCGGCGGTTCCCTTACCTCTCAGTTGTTTCGTTTCGTTTCTGTTTGAGTTCGACTAATTTTCATCATTTTAGTTTGTTGGTTTTGTTTGAGAGCTGTGTTAACATTGATTTCATTATTTAGTATGAGTTTGTCGGTGTGTCTGTCCGTTATGTTTGGGTTTGTCGTGCACCCCGTCCCGGCCGGCCGCTGCACCGACGCGCCTCGCGCGCACTTGATCGTGTTAACGAACTTTTACTTTGCGCAACTTTATGTTCTCGTATAATTGACATTGGATCAGCGACTAGTTATAATGAAATATACTTTTTATTAATATAAAATATGAGTATTTTCCTGTTAATGTGAAATTTTAAATATTTTCTTTACCATAGAGCTGGTACACAGGGTGGTATCAACGCCAAATACCAATATACCAACGCTAATCGTACTGTTCCTTACGATCCAATTTTGATTATGACATTAACACAAACTGGTTTAATTTCTTATTTTTCTATCGCCAAGCAATAGTGGTTCTTATTTCTTTCATAAGCAGAGCATAACAGTTAAATATTTCCTTCTGTACAACACAGCATAGAACGAGTGTAGGCACTCCACTAATGACTAGGAACTGCGGTTGAAGAGCTATCGCTGCGGCGTAGACAAAGTGTTATCGAACAAGAGACTTATTACATAACTATTACAAAGACCAACAATTCAAATAAACACAATGGCAAATATTGCACCTTCAGGCTTTCCTGTCGACAACGAATGAACATGTACAAGTACGTAGAGTTTGTTTTTATTATTATGTTTTTAAATTGGTTTGTTCACTTCACCGCCATCCAGCGTAGTTTAATCCGAGGGTGTATCAGTAACGAGTCGCGCTGACATACGTTGCTGGTCTGTGACAATGTCGATCGCTTTAACTTATTTGCTAACCGAGCTCGGGCAGTTCAGAGAAACTCCATAGCAGATTCTTTTTGTATAAAAAAACTAGTTTGAACATTATGAGCCTATCGTGAGTGAAGTTTGTCGGGGCCGCTAGCGCTAGGGTTAGTCGTGCCGTAGAGTGTCGCTCATGGTGCGCTGTTGTTGGCAGCGAGTATGAGCCGATGTGGCGCGCGCGGTGACCCTGCGCCTCGCCCGGTAACACACACGCACACACGCACACACACACCGTGGCGTGTGCTCTTCGACCGATAGCGGCTTGCACGATGTTCCCCGTAGTATGGTTGGGATCGCAGTGTTCCTTGGACTTATAAACGCTAACAAAGCAGTACCGATTAATATTTGTAGAAAATAAATTAGATTTTTATCAAAAAAAACATTATAACGTATTATATTCTAATGAACACTGCAGAGTCTCTTATCCTCGTCGTGTTACTGTTGTATGGCTATGAGGAATCTGTATTGTTGTGTTAGTCCGCGGTAGCGAGCCGGGCATGCGTCGCCATCGCATGCGTTGCTTGCAGCCCCGGGTTACTTCGACGAATCGCTTGGATGTAACCCGCTGTGTAATTGAAACGTGTAGAGTTCATTTTTATTTGCAATGTTGTAAATATACTAGTTGTATTGTTTATGTGTCGTTCCGCTTCAACACGTCCCGGCAGTTTGAATTGGTAGACAGTCAAGTTAGAGGCAGGCACATGAAATGCAGCCACCAGCAGGTCATGGCAACACTACAAGAAAAAGGTCTCAACACAAGCTTATGAACTGGAAACTTGATCAACAATTGTTTCAAATTGCGAGCACTTAGATAGACGACACAACATTCGCGTGAACAGTATCGTGATCATGATTGGCTGCGACGCGTCCCTACGCTGCACACTGTACCTGAGCGTGACGTCACAGCATACAGTCAAGAGCTATTCTCAGACAGTGTCATTTCAGTTCGTTAGTTTCGGTTCTTTTATTTTGATTATTTTTGTTGTATCATCCAGTCACATCCTTCATAATATTTAGACATTGTACGTAGAAGGTAATTTTCGTATTAATATGAATCATATTAATAGTAGTGCTAACTTATCTTAGGCATTCTAAATAAATATTTAAAGTATCGATTTCCGATGAGTTATTATTTAAGCAATATTGTATTACATTTTAGAATACTTACATTAATTTCACGCTAGAACTATTAGGGATCGCAGTATCATGTACTCTCAAGCCTTTCGTTTCGAAAACCACCTACCTGGCTCCCGAGTGTACGGCATCGTCACCCGGCTGAATGTCCAGTACGTCGTCATGTCGTGTGTCGCAACTAGTCGCTAGTGTTAGTGCGAGTGGTAGTGTCGCCCGCGCGCTGACTGACTGTCTGTTGTCTGTTGCAGCGAGTATTTGTATGACGCGTACGCGGACCGCGATAACGTACCCCTTGCCAAGTAAGTGCCCCGCGCCTGTGGCCGCGCCCGTGCGCCTGCGCGTGTGCCCGCACGCGAGAGCGAGCGCGCACGAGCCCAGTGTGCGCTCGCATGCATGATAAATGATGATACAGCTTTTTATTTTCGGTTCTAATTTTACTTATGTGTATGTATATGTGCTTATTGTAACAAACTCATTTGTAAATACGATATAGCGGTGAATGAACGAGTAACCTAGTTGTAGTTTAGTTATGATAATCTTGTACATACTGTAGGATTCGATAAACAGCATGTAAAGGAACTGGCATGTCGATTTTACCCAGTACACTAATAGCTGACAGCACGTGCGTGTGAGCATGATCATGTTACTACAGACTCTGTTAGCTTCTGTTCAGTTCTTTCAGTTCATTCATTATGTTCACGTTATTTTATCGACGGTCGGTCAGGATCACACTATACAGTGGGACGAATCGAGGTCGGCTCGAATGCCTATTTTTATCGGTAGATAAATTCGTACTCAAGTTGCAAAGTTAGTTTATCGATGACGATATATTAAAGGGTATCAATTGCGATGGACGATGTCGTTCCTTTAAGTAGTCGATTTATCTACCGGTAAACGAACCGTCGCCGGAGTGCGGCGGGCGGACACTAAACATTGTGGTGACGCGCGCGCACGCAGCGGGTCCAAGCGCAGCACGCTCGACATCGAGGGCAAGATACACGAGTGGCGCGAGCGCAGCCGGCCCTCCGCGCCGCCCGAGCCCGCGGCGGGGGCCGGCGCGGCCGCCACGCGCCTGCTGCTGGCCGGCGACGACGTGGTGTGCCAGCTGCTGCCGCCGCCCGCGCTGCTGGACGACCTGAAGACGCGCCTCGACCACAAGGACGAGGACAACGAGTCCGGCATCCACGAGTCCGAGTAACGCGTGCACACCTCCCAAACATAATAAACACTCAAACAATCCAGTAGGATACGTGATTCGCGTAGTTTTCGAGTCGTTGCAAATCACGAGCGCGACTCGTGTTACAGATAATATAAAAATTTTAAATTGCAAGATTGACCCGCGATGAATGATCATGTGCAACAAGTATACGTTCACAGTCCTCGCGCCACGTTGTCTAGCGTTTTTCCCGCGCGACAGTCTAATGTAACCGCCGACACTGCGCCGCTTGGAGTGTCGGCATCAGACACACGGGTGACTGGCGACACGTAAATACATGGTAATAGCGCGGTTGTAACGCGACGCCTTAGTTACGTTAGTTTGTTTGAAGGACCGCGCAGGGTCGATTTTAGCCAACACATATGAAATTCGACCAATTTTTAGTAGTTGTAAAAAAATGGATGTGTCTTCCGTCGTTAGCAGTTTTTATAAAAGTTTAATTGTTCTACTTTCAGACGTAGTTTGAAAAAAAAGTATTTTTATCAAAATGTACTAAGGTAACATTTTGATAAAAATACTTTTTTTGTAAACTGGATTTTGAGGACTTGAAAAATCTAGGCCAAAACATGTTTAATACTGTCCATTTTACTAATTAATTCATATCAATCGTTAATATCTGTACATAACTATAAATGTGCAACATTATTCACCCATACACGACATAGTACAGCACAGCTAGGCTGCGCTGGATCGTTTCGAACGAGAACGTCCATTCACTACGTATACAACCGCTTCTGCCTCGCCCTACTGTTTGTGGCAAACATTGGCAACACATTGCGAGGGTTGCTACCGGACCGTTACTAACAGTAGACAACAATCTATTGGGAAACAGGTCAATAAGGCTTTGTGTACGGTACATGATTTTATCCAAATAGTATGAAATTAATCGTTTCATTACACATTACCTGCATATACCCGCAGCTTGTAGGTACTGAAAACTTGGTTTTCTAGCCGAATTACACTCGTAAGTGGCCGCCTACCGAATAAGATCAGCCAATATTTGTCCAAACATTTGAACCCGTATACTATATTGCAACGCTGGTACAAGTAATATTGATCTCTCTATTTTATATATGTTCGTACTTTAGCGTCGTAGCGTAAGCTGAGAGCTGCGTGTAGCGCGACACTTAGTTGTGAGACATCTGTACGTTAGCAGCGCTCGCGCACTACTCTGTTTTAGGTAAGTGAGCCACATTCTGTGCTTTAACGTGATATCGAATGCATTGTTTATTGTTTAGGTACAGCCTGTGATGCGCCCACGAGCGCGCCTCGTGCGCTACACTAGCTAGGAATTTATTATACAACGTTTAGGCAAAGTAGACAAATTAAAATTACTTAAAATGCTTTTCAAAAAGGCAAGTAATATATAAGAATGATTATCAAATCGAATACTTCCTTGAATTTTTGCTAATATTTATTCCCATTTTTATGCATTATGAATTTGTGATGAATTACAAGTGTTTGGTAGGTATGTAAATTTCTATAAAACATTGTATTTATACATTTTACACCTGTTTCTAGTTATAATATTGATATTGGGAACAGGATCCAAGTATATCCAAGTATATAATCAATAAAAATAATAATATGGCGTAATCGCAACGCGCGCACTGCAGTGAATTGACGTAGTTACATAGTTAAGGAACAGTCTGTACGGAATATGTAAGCACCGCCGGCGCGGCGCTGCCACACGCTCTGCTGCACTCACAGTAGCTCCAGGATGCGGAATGGATAAAATCCTTATTCGCTTTTGAACCTCGAATACCTATTATGACATTTTAGACATTTTCGGCCGCAGTACTCAGCCCAGCATGAGAACAAGTACCGAGCCCTCACGTGATGTCAGCGTCGTGCCACCGGCTGTTCAAAAATACTCACATCACGATAAATACATAAACTTTAATAATTTAATATATCATACATACGCGTAAGGTTGTAGTTAAATAACAACATATCCATATTTTTACATTTATACCTACATTGTAAGGTAACAATTTTTAGGTTAAGAGTGTCGTAAAACAAAATGCGTCACTAATCGAAGCGTTGCGCTACAGCATTAAGTTAGTGTGACGTAATAAGTAGTTGTACAATGTACAGTAAGTGCGAGCTGTCAGCCTGGTAGTCTGGTAGTGTACCGTGCGACGCGACAGACGCGACAGTTACTCGGGCTCGTCGGACGCGCCGCCGGCGGCCAGCGGTAACATTCACCACTGTAACCCGATTTACTGAGTTCGCTTTATATTTTGTACTCTTTTGTTTATGTGGTCTCTTCTTCGTAGTGTGCGTGTCCCTACTGCCACGGGTGCTCTAACCATATTTTTGCTCTTTTGAAATAGCGTAGTAATGATATGAAACGTTTGATGTTTCTTTATGTTACGCCGCTATTTTCACGTTTTTGTTGCTGGTTTGAACCTTCTTTTATAAAAGCATATAAACGTACCGAAAATGATGCATCCCTGTTAGATGTGTAATGTGTTGTCTCTAGTCTTTGGAATCACAATACTGAATGTGTGTCGTTAGCTGAATAGAATGCTCGGTAGACCAAAAAGTGGTTACCAGTTTAAACTAATGATCCTTATAGCTGTACACACGACGATACGTCAAGCTATAGGCTTCTAGTTTATAGAAATGTTAGCGGACCCTGAAGTGTGTCTACAATGAGATGTGTCGTCGTGCGTACAACAAAACTGGTGAACCTGCGTGTTGGTGAATCTTGCGTTAACTAGGTTCAATAATTTTTGGTACGTTGTCATCCTAACAAATTTCTATGATAACTTGTATGATTACTAATGATTTGCATCTTAACATTACCTAAGCTCATATTTGGCTGTTTCTAGATATTTAATGACTAAATGGAAAAGTGTGGCCTTTTCTGTTATTTTGTTAATTGTTGCATGAATCCCTGTCCTTGCTTCGCTTGTGTGGTCAATTTACCTATGATTTATTTTATTTCTGTGTACCTATCTAATAAAAAAATTGTTTGATTTTCTTCAATTAATTGATTTTGATAAGTAATAAATTCGCATGTAGTTAACATCTGTCATTAAAATTAAAGTTAATAAATATATCACATACTTACATATATTGGTACTTATTCTTTTTAAATAATGTCGCTATCAATGTGTTTGCAATGTGGCACACGCTAAAGCATCGCGTGTCGCCGCCACCACACACCGGTACGGCAGGCCGGCTCCTGCCGACCTGCCGTACCGACCTATTTACGCTCGAAATTAATAATGTATCTCAAACCCAATTTTGATCACGAGTCCGGTCTTTGTCGGCTGCTCGTATTTCGCCCTCTCAAATAGGTACCAGATTGCTAAACTTGGCCGTCGATCGGTTACAGAAAAAGATCGGGATTAGGATTGAGATACATTATTAATTTCGGGCGTCAGTTAGCACATACCTACTGATCGTGTTGCGTGTTGTAGCGCCTACAACGCAGAAAAGCGATCCGCGCGCTCCTCGCGCGACCCGCGGTCGTCGAGCGCGGGGCGCGGGCGCGGCTCGCGCAGCTCGGGCGCGAGCGGCGAGGCCACGACCCGCGACTCCTCCGTGGCGCCGACTGTCGACTCATACCACGCGCGCAGATATAATGATATGGCGCCAAAGTAAGTTACGCTTCTTATCTTCTCTCCGCTGACTACTGAAGGTGTTCGGCTGCCAGTGAGCTGCATACGTTCTTATTAGTGCACCTTGACAAAGGCGACTAAACTTGCACCAGGTTTACAATCGGCATCGTTGGTTTGTGTACCTAATTATTAATAATATCCCTATTATGAGAACCTTGTTTCATCGACAGCTTTGTACTACTTATAACATTGAAATACCTATAATGGATTTTATCGATAGATTTTATTGCCTAAGGTATGATAACGCGATCGAGTTAGTGTTAATGAACAACCGGCCGAACCTGTAAGTACTGTCACTCAAGGCCACGCGCACGCTCGCTGCGGCTGCCAAGCGTTCTGTGCACGCTCTCATGACGTCGCTCGCAATAGTCGTTCCTAGAGAAACAGTTTCATCAGAGCACCATAACTGGCTGAAATTGAATGGTTTTGGAAACGACACGAGCTTATTCTATGCAAGTTAAATCAATATCAAAATTCCTTCATTTGTTAGTAAAATATATAATAGACTTGTATTGTACGAGTCGTTTCAAATCGAATACTCATAATAATTCTGACATCACTGATTCCCATCGAGTTCAGTACTTGGTAGATAAATCAATAGGAAACGCTTTCCAATTAACAGCAGGGATTATACCGACAAGTGTTAATCACGACGCTATTTGGGACAGCTTACATCATAAATATTATCATCAAGACGTAAGAGCCCGAGGTGCTCACTACCTACGAGTGGAACATGTTCAACAGCTTGTTTTCACGCTTTTGTTCCTGCCCTAGAATAATTGATAATAGATTTTAGTTTATTAAACCTAGAAATAATAAAGTTAGATTCTGCATGAACAGTTATTTAGAATGCATAAAAAGCGGGATGTGGAGATTACTTTGATTGGCGATTGGCGGAGCATCTGAAACAAAGTGCGTCCACAATGCGGCGGAGGATGTTTACATACACCAAAATAAATATAATTAAATCTTACAATAATCCAAATTTACAATTTTTATATTAATACCCGTTTTTAATATGAACATTCAACTTGATGAGCTTCGTCAGTTCCTTATATCCTTCCCGTTCTTTCCTACCATGATCCCAATGATTGATCGAGAAAGATGAACGTCATCCATCTTTTGGGAAGATTCGCGTCTTAAGCCGTGTACAGTGGCGCCAACAAACATTTGAATCGTAGTTCTTTTTAGTCGACTCACTTCATCGTCCGCGGCTCAAAAACTCTTATAAAAGGCGTCCCTATTCCACTTTGTCTTAATATTTAATTAAGTCTTATAATGACTAAGTAACGTATTATAGACAATTTATTGTAATCGCATTCAGAACTTGCTGAATGTGCTAACACTTGTGTACATATGGGACGGGTAAATTGAGCAAAGTGTTATAAGCGCGCTACCGGTAAAGTACGAAGTGCAGAGAGTCTGGTGTGGACAGTATCAGTGCACGTGAATGCCGCGTGGAATGCATCGGCTCCAGCATGTCATACTCAAGACCTGAACGTGAACAGCAGTTACCTGGTGAGCCTACTATTCCATTATCCATTTCCGACGACCGCTCATCGAAAGGTGTTCTATTGTGCAGTTCCCCGCCCCTATATCTTAGCCCGCGAACGAAACCGCTTCATAAAGAGCACTTTTACTATCATAAAGTTTAACAATGATGTACCTACGTATAGAATAAGTCGATACAGTGAACGGCTAACAATATTTGGTTTAATAGCGCCTGTATAGCTAGGTTTTATATTTGTAAGTGTTACTAGTGACTGTACCTGTCTGCTCTTAAACCAAACTCCTCGCCTATGAGATCTCTTAGTGTCGGTGAGTGTTCGCTCACAGCGGTCGAGAGTGAATCACTTGCGGTACACGCGTGAGCACGTGGTGACGGTGCCGTCTGTTGCAGGCACTGGGAAGAAGGACCCCCCCGCTACCTCGGCTCTACTGAGTACGAGCGACCCCCACCCTACTACTATCCCGGACCACAGTGAGTATCCCACCGAAAGCATCACACAGTCACTCTGCAAGAAGCACTGGAACGTGCATGAAACTTGACGAGCTACCGAAGCTACTTATCCAGTGTCCCTAAGACACAGCATCAGATGTGAGAGCTGAGGCACAGCCGTTGATCCCCTCCTCCTTTATCATCCAGCGAAGTGTCTTTTTAGTAGCGAACGTATCCTTATGACGCGAATGTTAGACAGTGAAGTTGTTGCGTGTATTATCGGAACGCAGCGAGCATCCGTATCAGTATCACCCAGTCCATTTATATTTTTACTTTTATCCCTAGTGCGGCCCGGTTTAGTCGTTTGAAAGCGATCAGTAGAGACAGTGCCCGTGAGCAGTCGACCGAGCTCACCGGCTGGAGCTGGACACAGTACTGCGACGATAGGTACCCGCGAGTGCTGCCGCCTCACGCTCACCGCACTTGTGAATGTTTCATCACACATGTTTCATTGCGACGTACACCAAGCGCGGTGATCTCAGGGAGGCCACATCTGGCGAAGCGCGGCGCAGCACGGTTTTTACCCTGACACCTCCGTCCGCTTTGATGCGCTCTCGAACCAATGTTGATATTTGTTTGGCCATGAAAACCGCGCTTAGCTGCGGGTCACCAGATGTGCACCAACCCTTAGGCTGTAATAATGGGACACTAGAAGTCCATGCACTACCAGACAGTGTCCTGTTTGACTTGCCTCAAGCGAGTGTTTCTCGTAATTACATATATTTTCTCACTCACATAGACACTGCTTGCTCTAGTAAAGGAAGACGGGTCGGAACTGCCGAGTCGGTGCTAGGTATTGTGTGTGATGGTGCCACGTTACGTCAGCTTGGTTCTGTATGGATATCGCTATCTGTAGGGGCTAGTTCGCAGGCTGTTCGGCGGTACAACTTTGCTGTCATTTAGAGAAAGGCAAAATTGTGTGTTGCATTTGTCTGACATAGACATAGAATAATTTGGAAGAAACAGACATAGAAAATTTGTAAACCCTGTATATGTCCAGACACTCACCGGCGTGTTGTAGACATGTTTCATCGTCACTCTTATTTGGTGTCGGCGCAACATGCCGTTTTCTTCCTTGTTGAATACATGTTTATAATATTTATGCGTTCAATAATTACGGCGTGGTGTAAAAAAGCTGTAAAGTAATCCCAGCTCGGCTACGTAGTAACATTATACTCTTTGCTGTTACAGTGATAGACAGTAAACTGGCGCTCACGGAACTCGACGAAGACCTGCTCAAGTACTGAGGCGACTCCACCCACACATCACACTGAGCGCGACTGTGCTGTAATCATCACCTACACTATATGACGCACCCCGGCTGGGGGCGTCTTACAGATCTGATAATAATAATATATTAGTTTGCTATTGATCTCGACATTTTTGTGCAATTAATGATGAGTACAACATAGTTGCGTGCAAGTTAATGCTGCGAACACTGTTCGTGCTGCGCTCTGCTGCAGATTACAAGTTTTAACATAGTCGTAGGGAAATACTACATATTGCAATCTAATAGTCTATTTAAAATGCCCGATTATCCATTTCATAGTGTTTACTTAGGCGCGAACTCACGTTTGAACAAATGTTTTGACAACTAGTGTTGAGAGTGTTCTGTATTGTGAGTCTGTCACATTGCTAGTCTAACAACCCGTTAAGTATACAAGTATAAGTATTCATGTTTCCACAACACTGCCAATATTCATTTTAATTGTGTGCGTAATAACTTGTTTGTTTAACTTGACACACTTATGTGATGCACCACAACACAATCGTCCCATTGATCAAAGTACGTAGTTGCAAGATGCCTGTATAGTTATCTGTTTGTTTGAGTGTACACACAGGACACAGTGTCTGCAACTCGTCATGAGTACGTACAGTAGGAGCTCGCCAACGTGTCATGGGCGAGGGCTGCGGTCGGCGTGTGGCCGGGTGACCTCCTGCCGGCTACTTGTGATGCATACATAACCCTAGTAATACGCCTAGTTCTAATTCAAGTACTATTGTAACAGTGTTAGTCTACTATTTAAACGATATGAGTATACAAGTGCGAGTCTCGGTAACAGTTACTGCCACATGTAGACTGTCAGCGTCGGCGCGGCGGCGGCGCAGTCGTCGATGACGCGCGTCGTGTCTGAGCCGCGCAGTCGTCACTGCCAAACGACGTCGGCTCAAGATTATTAGAATACGTTGATAGCGATCTCAGGGTCGTGTTGGCTTTAAATGATTTACACAATTATATTACTTTATGTGTTGTTACACGCGGATCCCCACGACCGCACAAAATGTGTTTGAGTTTGAAATCTAAGAGATTCAGTTTAAGTTAGAATGTATGTATCATTATATTAGGTATGTAGATAAGTAATTAAATTTTTCTCTCGTTTTTTCATTCACCTACTGTACTACAAGTGATTGTATCTGAAAAGACAAAGTTCGTGTGAAAAAGCGACAGAATAGTTCCTGGCGACACAGACACACGCGACACTGTGTGTCTGTGTCGCGAGCACCGAGCGAGCGTAGCGTTAAGTTCACTCGTTCACACGGACACATCGCGCCGCGAGATTGTAATGCATTTATATTTAAATTGATATCGTCAAGTATTATTGAGTTGTACACTTGTACCGTGTGAGCGACACAGCGTCACGCACGCCATGCCAAACTATTGTAACGTAGCGTGAAGCCGGTGTGCTCGTTCCCTTGCATCACTGTTCAAATACTCTAATGGAACGTTTACATTGACCAATGTACCTTTTTATAGAAAATTCAAATATTTAATTATATATATAAGTCAAGTTTTTAATGATTTTATATAATTTTGTGCTAGTTCATATTTACGAACAGTAGTTTTCTATTCACATTTCTAAGTTCGGGCATTTTATGAAACTGCCCGGGCATTATACACGTTCGTAACGTAGTGCTAGCATTATTATCCTATTATGTATAATTTAGCGATTATTCGACATTTACATTTGATCCTGTAAGCTCGGAGTGCGAGATGTTCAAATAGTTTATTAATTTGTTTAAACTTAATGTGTCATATCGTTAGTAAGTGCCGTTTATTGTATGTGTGTGATACCAAATATGTATTGTTGATGGTTCTACGGAGCTCTCCCAGCCGCCGCGCTGCCTGGCGCTCTGGCAGCGCGCCGCAGTGTCGCTGTGTATACTGTGTGACACAGCGACACTGTGTGGCACGGCAACACTGTGTGACACAGTGATACTGTGTGGCACAGCAACACTGTGTGATACACAGCGACACTGTGTGGCACAGCAACACTGTGTGGCACAGCAACACTGTGTGACACAGCGATACTGTGTGGCACAGCAACACTGTGTGATACACAGCGACACTGTGTGGCACAGCAACACTGTGTGACACACAGCGACACTGTGTGTATACTGTGTGACACAGCGACACTGTGTGGCACGGCAACACTGTGTGACACAGCGATACTGTGTGGCACAGCAACACTGTGTGACACACAGCGAAACTGTGTGGCACAGCAACACTGTGTGACACACAGCGACACTGTGTGGCACAGCAACACTGTGTGACATACAGCGACACTGTGTGGCACAGCAACACTGTGACACACAGCGACACTGTGTAGCACAGCAACACTGTGTGACACACAGCGACACTGTGTGGCACAGCAACACTGTGTGACATACAGCGACACTGTGTGGCACAGCAACACTGTGACACACAGCGACACTGTGTAGCACAGCAACACTGTGTGACACACAGCGACACTGTGTGGCACAGCAACACTGTGTGACATACAGCGACACTGTGTGGCACAGCAACACTGTGACACACAGCGACACTGTGTAGCACAGCAACACTGTGTGACACACAGCGACACTGTGTGGCACAGCAACACTGTGTGACATACAGCGACACTGTGTGGCACAGCAACACTGTGACACACAGCGACACTGCGCCGCACAGGCACGCTCGGCGCGGCGGAGCAACACTTCGGAGTGACGCAGTGGTGACTGGCGGCGCCGTTCACTCAGTATACGTGTAGTCAATTAGCTGTAGGTATTCAATATTTCAATTATTAAATCACTTACGATTTAATAATATTAGCTCGAGGGCGCAAATGGTATAGATCTGCCCAGACGTGCCAGCCGGCGGGTGCGCTGGCCCGCTCACGGCTGCGTCGCGCCTGATCTCTGCGCCGTGTTCCCGTGAGTGTTGCACATCTCAATGGATTCTCGATCTTTAAGTGTAATGGGCTGTTCACGCAACGTTGTAGCCGTCACGCTTTCACGTTAGGATAGGATCAATTTTATGGACTGCTGAAGTTTTAGGTAAATCGGGTTTTAAGCAAAACGTGTGATTGCTACAGCGGTGCGCCGACCGGCCGCGCGTACTAGTGCAACCCTGTCCTATCCGAGGATGTGTCAAATAAATGGGAACATTATTGTAAACGTTAATCTTCCCTGCTCACTTTACCGTAGAGGACTTCCTTTTGGAAACAACTTGTGAAAATATTCTAGTGTTTATGTTGTGTCGCTGCTCAAAGTTGTGTCGAGTCGATGGTGCTAGCTGTCAGCACGACTTAGGATTACATTGTTTAGCCATTTTGTATTGATTTATTGAAGAGAGTGGCGACGTTCTGGATAGTGTTAGTGAATGTTAAGTTAAGCTAGAGTTTACGTAATTCCAATGTAATCTTTAAACAAGTAGTAATGTAACCAAAAAGAAAGGTTTGGTAAGAACGCGCCGCAGGGCGCGCTGGCTGTGCGACCCGCATCTCGGACTGTAACGACGATTGTAAAATAAACAACATTTAATTATCTCTTATAACCTGTTTTTATTTACCAACCTGCCGGCAGCTTGTAAGACGACCACGAAAATAAAATATCTACAAGATTCTTGTAAAAAATTGTAAGTTACAAGAAAATACCGAACCAATAATTATTGTGAAGCAGTTGTTCTACTATAATATTATCAGGCCATCACCACAGAATGAGTGAATGTAGTTTGATTAAGTGGTATCTTAAATCTCATCGGGACACTTCGGGTGAATCGAAAACTAGTTTCGGTCACAGGTCAAATATTAACACTTAAGTACATTATAGGTACCGTATACCTACAATATATGTATTATATTATGTATATTTACGACGTCGTAGAGTTTAGAGCACATCGCTTGCTCATATACTTTCGAGTCCCCTTTGTGTTAGGTGAAGTAAAGTACATGAAGTAGTACCTACTTCACAAAAGAACCGACCTCAATAAAAAAATTAAATGTAAGAAAACAAACTGTTAAAATAACCAACACGTTTATTTGGCTGCGCCCACTGGGGCTACCAACACTTAGGCTACTTAGCAATAACTAGGCTAATATAAATACATAGGTATAACTAATAAATACTGTCTTGTGTGTCAAGGTCCGAAGGAGATGTGAGGCAATCCGTGGGCGCCAGAGGTTCTGGAGCAGTCAATGTTTCATTATTACCATTATGTGGGAGAAATATGTGTAGATTGGTTTGAACACGCTAGGGCAGTGACAGGAAGAAAAGGGGAAGCTAAATATTTAGTGGTGTACCAACGAAGAACATATTAATGAACAGATCGCGTCAAGAGGGGCTGTGCCGCTTGTCGCGTAGCATGACCACCATAGAATCGGGTTTTGTCGACGGAAGAATAGACAAAATGACAGATAAAGAATCACAATCTGTCATTCTGTCTATTCTTCCGTCGATAAAACCCGTTTCTATGGTGGTCATGCTACGCGTGCAGCTCGAATTATATAAACTAGCGAAACTTCACTGATGATTTTCTAAACGGAACTAATTACAGCTGATTACAATGCCGGGTCAACGACCGAAAGTATGAGTGCCTATTTGTTTCGTCGTCATTAGATATCGATAGCTGATGGTAGGTATCGATATCTAATGACGACGAAGCACGTCTGTGAAATTTCGCCCGTTAATTTAATTCAACTCTTAAAATCCGGCTTTCTTCTACTTTTTTCCATGTTGTTTGTAAATTAGCTGACTGTTTTTTTTTTTATTACCCAGAATCGTTTGGTTCAATATTATTAGGTAACTCAAAAGTGTATCGACAAGGGCAAAACTGTCAAGGTTTTTGTGATTTTTTAAATTATTTTTGTGATTTTTTTAAATCAATTAATAAAAAATAAAAAAATGCATTCGTTTTTTTTTTAATCATCCGCAATGAAAATTATTGCGAGGTCACAAAACCTGTGTAGGAGGTGAAAGTGTACTAACAGACGCGCGGGCGCTGCTGGTCGTGCGCACGCGCGGCGCCGAGTAGCAGGCGGTCGAGTTCGGCGCGACACGAGCAGTACAGGAACTCTCGCGGGCGCACGCCTCGGAACACCTCCGCGATCGACGGCTTCACGTTGTAGAAGATTATCGTCTGCCCGCGCGCGTGGAAGTCGTCTATCAACGCCTTTATGCCCTGGAAATTGAATATGTTTTACTATAGATTTTATACTCAAACTCAAAGCATTTCTTAAAAAAAAAACTACCTATTACTCAATACCTTTTATTGCATTCCACATAGGTAGGTAGGTATTCTTAGGTGGTAAATTTATAATTAGATCATATGGACCCTGTCGGCACAGCGAAATAACTGAGGTAGGAGAATGGAAGCATTTTTTAATTATATTAAAAACTAATAATGATGTAAGTAGGCATTTTATGAGATAAACTAATACCTTTAATACAAAATACCAAACAAATTTAAAATATCAGGTGCTAAGTTATGACTTTATAAGTCTATCACTTGGGTATTCATTTACCGAGTAGTAGCTTTTCTTTACCAAGAATTGTCTAGTGTCCCATCCACTTGTTATTCTGTCTTGTTTACGACGTTACTTGTTTGAAACAGTTTTATTTCGTTTGTAGTTTTTTAAGCCTAACTTGTACGCCTTGCAAGGCAAAACATAGTGATACAACGCAAATTTTATACCATGCACCACATTACCTAAGAGTATGTTCAACAAATAAAATACTTTGACTTTTTTTTATATCTTAATTTTCTCTTATTTTTTTATTGGTGCGGGTAGTTTATTATATAATTTAATGGATATTACGTAGGAACTATTATTTTAGTAGAGTACATTTTTAATCGAGAACTTGGTAAGTTTAGTCTAGATCGGTATCTCAGTAGATAGCGTGTATGTCTGTGTGCGTTACCCAGGCCAGATGTTGTCGAAAATGGTCATTTGAATCTTATAGATAATTAGTTTTGCGGCTTCTGTAATTGTTGCGCACATTTTTAAATTTGTTGCGCTTATAGTTTTTTAATTATTTCACAAAAACATTTCCTGCTGGGGTAACGTTATCCCAGCCAGACCTTTTTCTTTCTAATGGGAATATTTAAATAAATACTAGCTATAAAATTAGTTGTCTAGATGAAGTAAATGTTGTGCCTTATTTTGTATTTGTTCTTTCGTCGGTTGCGAAGTTATTCGAGATTTTGCTGGGGTAACGTTTTTGGTTTTGCTAGATCTTTGAAACGGTTAAGCGGATTCTTGTCATATTTTGTACATGACTTCTTAGGAATTAGTTTAAATTTGTTCTGCAATAAAAAAACCAAAATAATGCATAGTTTAAAGGTTATTTCATTAAATAGAAAAACACTTCAATTGGTTCCAGCACTCTCAATAAGAGGTCTAAAGACTTACTTTAAACGTTATTTTAAAGCTTGTAAATGCCTTCAAATGTATGTGAAGTTTCATTAGTATCCTGTATGTATTTAACAAGTAATGATGATATTCAGTTCTTCACGAGCACGGTCTTGATGCGGGCGGTGTTATTTGGCCACTGGGTTGGATATATGAACTGAATGTTATGTCAATTATTAGTTGTTTAGTTCAGTTGTATATCAGTAAAATTTCAGCGTAGTACATTGGATAATTAATGAGATAATACGATTAAAGTCATTAGGAAGTGAATGAGTGAGGTAACTCGACCAAGTTTAGGTGGTTACGAAAAAGCGAAATCGCAGAACATTATGCTATCTTTTGAAATGTTTAGTATAATACACCTTACAATTTCGGTACAGACGCGTACACTGTTAAATACATAATAATATAATAATATCTGTACTATGAAAACATTATTATTATCTTCCAGTTGCACATACTTATCAAAAATCACCGATATAACATGTCGTTCGGTGGGTCGCGGGAGGGGTGGGGTGAAGGGGTAATTCTTTGTTTGCATAACGCACTAAACATGCTCCATAATCACAAAATTCATCTTGTAGAGTGCGCGTGCGCTTCGGCAGTTCCGTTTCCTGTTTTTGCAAATATTTATCGAGTGCGTGAGAGCTATTATATAATAATAAATGTGGCGAATTACTGTTAATGTGGAGTGCTTGATGAATTCACGAACAAGGTAAGCTTGCATAATGTAACTACAGAAATAGTAGCAAAATTATTATTAATATGTACATGTTGTTAGGTACCTACTTATCTAAAACTGTATTCTTTTTAAGGTTTAAATATTTGAATTTAGGAACTTACTTATTATTTTCTTTTTTTTCGTACTTAGTTATTACCTGGACTGGAATTCTCAACAATGATAAAGACAAATTTATCCTTCGCTACATAGTACCTATAAAACAAAGTTGATTCCCGTTGTCTGTCCCCGTTTGCTTAGATCTTTTAAACTACGCAACGGATTCTGATAGTAGTAGGTAAATAAAAATGCTCTAAATACGCGCGCTATTACAGTCCCCGACACGTAACTTGGCAAAAGTTGGTAGATGCGCAGAAGTCATTTTTATGAGGTAGCGCCGATCTGAGCGCGAAAAAAGTCATTATATATAATTTATTGTCTATGATCATCACACATTCCAATGTGTGTATATTTAAATAAAAACTGTAACTGTGTACTGTGTATACTGAAATCTATAATTTAAATAAAAAGTAATAGAAAATTTAAAAATAGCAAAATTACTGTCTGTAATTTTAATCTGTGATTGTTTTTAAGTATAAGTTTATTAATACTTTAAAAGTTCAGTTGAAATGATTATTTTACCTGTTAATAAAAATTCTTTAATGAACATGTAGTTTTTTTTTTAAACTTGTGTACATGTCTGTACTAAATTTGTAACACTATCCTACATATTTTAGAAGGTACCATAATGTTCTGCGATTTCGCTTTTTCGTAACCACCTAAACTTGGTCGGGTTACCTCGGTCATTCACTTCCTAATGACTTTAATCGTATTATCTCATTAATTATCCAATGTACTACGCTGAAATTTTACTGATATACAACTGAACTAAACAACTAATAATTGACATAACATTCAGTTCATATATCCAATCCAGTGACCAAATAACACCGCGCGCATCAAGACCGTGCTCGTGAAGAACTGAATATCATCATAACTTGTTAAATACTTACAGGATACTAATGAAACTTCACATACATTTGAAGGCATTTACAAGCTTTAAAATAACGTTTAAAGTAAGTCTTTAGACCTCTTATTGAGAGTGCTGGAATCAATTGAAGTGTTTTTCTATTTAATGAAATATCCTTTAAACTATGCATTACTTTGGTTTTTTTATTGCAGAACAAATTTAAACTAATTCCTAAGAAGTCATGTACAAAATATGATAAGAATCCGCTTAACCGTTTCAAAGATCTAGCAAAACCAAAAACGTTACCCCAGCAAAATCTCGAATAACTTCGCAACCGATGAAAGAACAAATACAAAATAAGGCACAACATTTACTTCATCTAGACAACTAATTTTATAGCTAGTATTTATTTAAATATTCCCATTAGAAAGAAAAAGGTCTGGCTGGGATAACGTTACCCCAGCAGGAAATGTTTTTGTGAAATAATTAAAAAACTATAAGCGCAACAAATTTAAAAATGTGCGCAACAATTACAGAAGCCGCAAAACTAATTATCTATAAGATTCAAATGACCATTTTCGACAACATCTGGCCTGGGTAACGCACACTGTATGTCTTCATGTTTTGAATAAAATTCATGATGTTTCCGGACTAATTTGCATGTTTCCAAAATGTATATACAGGAAAGGGTTAAAATATTATGTTTTTGAAAGAAAGGTTTTCAACTATGTGTTTTCTCAATGTTTACCGGGATTCTAACCAATTTCTTTAGTTGGGTGAAAAGTAATTGTGCAACTATGCTGTTATCCCCAAAGGGTGACACCATAGCTAGCCATGCATTTAATAAGCATAATAGGTGGTGAGAGTTGTTTGTAAATTGGTGGTCTTTTTTATTTCACAAAGGGCGTACCTATTTAGGAATGTTTGAATGTGAGTTTTCTGTAGGTACGTGTGATTTCCAGTTTATATGTGTATCTATAACTAGTTCGAGTAAGGTACCTACTTAAATTCGTTAACGGTTTCTAATTTTGAGTCGTTGAAAATAAAATCTAAAGTTAAAGGTGCTTTTTGGTAAGGGTGGAAAGTTATTAATTTGGTGTTGGAGTAGTTTATCTCGAGGTTATGTTCGTTCATCCAGTTGCATGTTTTAGTAAGTATGGGATTGAGAGTTTCTTCTATATTTTCATTGTTTTTGCATGAGACTTATATGGATATATCATCCATGAATAAGACACATGGCCCTTCTATGGTCTTAGGTAGGTCATTAATATAAAGTAAAAATAAGAAGCATCCTATGACGCTTCCTTGAGGAATTGAGGCGTTAATTTGCTATATAGAAAATCCGATAATATGATCGGATTTTTTTCGATTTCGTTATTTTTATGGTTAAAGTATTCTATTTCAACTAATTGTTCTCTGTTCTTTCTATAAGATGTTAGCCATTCGTGAGCCTTTCCGCGTATACCTATTCCGTATAATTTGTTTAGCAATATCCCAAATTGTACTTTGTCGTAGGCTTTGGTCATGTCTAGCAATATTCCTATTGCGTAATTTCTGTTATTAATAATATTAAGGGCTTCCTGGATATAATTATAGACTGATAAGGTGGTGGAACGGTTTTTTCGAAAGCCGTTTTGGCATTCATCAAATATATTGTATTTTTCGCAAAACATATATAAGTAAATGCGGTCACACATGGCTTTTTCAAATATTTTTGAGGCTGATGGTAAGAGAGCTATTGGACGATAGTTGCTTGGATCTGTTTTCGTGATTTTTTTTGCGGATTGGTTTTATTAGTTTTTTTAATAAATCGGGGAAGACACCTTCGTCATTATGACCGGTTCAGTGGCAGATAGGAAAACGGTAAGGTAAGTTCATCTGCGCATTGTCTTAACAGCATAGGTGGTATTTCGGTAATCCCGTGACTACTTTAGTTTTTAAGGTTTTTGATTATTTTATTTAGTTCCCAAGCGTCTATTGGGCCAAGAAACATCGTGTTCTCTGTGGAATTTAGTACAGAGGTGCTCCCCGGTTAGCTACTACTAAGATGAATTGGCGCTGTTTTCTCCAATGGACGCAAATAAATTATTGAAAATGTTGGCTACTTGTCTAGGTTCGGATAAAAGGGCGTTATCTACTTATTTGCAATTTAATATTATTATGCTCCTTTTATGTTTTTTGTTTTTCTCTCATTTATGATACTAGATATAGATATGATGTGTTCATTTAATTTAGACTTAAAATTACAAAATTCGTGTTGTTAAATAATCTTTTTTTAACATACCACGTTGTTTGTGTAGCTAAATGTGGTGTTGGTATGGTGGTGTGTATAATTGTTTCGCTATGGTCTGAAAAACCTAGTTCCTCGACTGTTGTAAGTATATATTTTATTTGTGTTAGTGTTTGTAAATATCAATTCTTAACATGTAGATGTAGTTTTTGTAATTCGTGTGGGTGTTTTTATGTGTTCTGTAAGTTTATATTCTAACGTTAGGTCTAGGAATTGACTATATTTCTCTCTAAGGTATTTATATTCAAGTCTTCACCTATAATTATATTAAATTTAAAACACTTATTATTTATATAGGTAATTTACGATACATTTTAACTGGCTAATAAATGTTTCTTCTATTTCAATATTTGGTTACTAATAATATGTTTTCTTTGGGTAACTCGATCGATTGCAATGCTTCTAAAATATATTCTATGGACATATTCGTTATAAGTATCCTTTCTCTCTTTGAAGTCGACATGATCTTTCAGGACGATCAGACTCCGCCTCGCGTGCTGCGGCATGACGCTGCTATTTTATATCCACTAAATTGTGTCATGCTTAATTTTTCTCTCGACAACTAAGACATACATATTGCATTATAAATCGGGTTATCTGCGATGAAGGTTTCAAGTAGGTATGTGTTGTTAATTATAGGGACTGAATGTTTAAAAAGAAACAGAATTGACTATAGAAACGGAATTTTAATTAGTTGGTCTGGGTTTTCGAAAGGAATTATTGTCAGTGTCTTCATTTCTGTCTGTTGGATCGCGTTGGCAGGTGCCGCGCGAAGTTTTCGAATTAAGTATCATTTTTCTTATTTACTGTGTAGCTTGGTTGATTTTTGAATGGTGACTTTCCCTTCTACGTATACCTAACTGATTATTTCTTATTACTGCATATCGCCGTCCCCGGAGAATAATATGATAATTACAAAAACGCAACTTTTCACGAAAACTAAAAAAACACTGATTATTTTTAGCTTTGAAGAAAAGTTACTTTTTGTATGTTCGAAATGTTTTAGTGAAACACACCCAATTATTAAAGTTAAAAAATAAGAAGTTAGTCAAAATCAATCATCGTCTGAGTTGTCTAATGTCGATTATCATTTTATTCTCCGTACAGCCTAACCAGAATCAAATATTGCACTCTTTACTTATCATTTTATTCGACGGGTTTTTAGGGTGCAAGTGATGATGATAATACTTTAATATCGTCTTATTCTCGTAACTATTGTAAAACTAAGCAAGGGAAGAACATGATAATATGTCTTACTGTTCAAAACCATAAAATTCGTTTTACTGACACAACTATATACAAAGATGGTTTTGAACGAGAATAAAATGATAACTGCATTTATCATTATCTAGTCGAATTTTTTTTCACGAGAACATAATTCTATGACTGTTTGTCATACTAACAAGTAGGAATGCGTTTTGACAATATTATATTAACACTTTATTCTTGTAATTTAAGGTTCTGTGTTAAATCTTTGAATACTATTGTAGTATTTTGTAACTTCGTAAATAACTATAAAAATTAGAATAAAATTGAGCAGATGTATTAGCACACACAGATCCCAAAAATGACATAACACTAAAATTAAGATAATGGCAGTTATTATTTTATTCTCCGGGGACGGCGATATAAGCCTCTCTTTCTTGCCTTTATCATATTTTATTCTCTCATTTGTTGTCTTTGCTTACGTGAATTTTCGTCCAAAAATTCAGATACGGACGCTATTGTGTTTGATGTATTTAGCCATTCTTTTGCTAATTAATTCTATCACCAGTGGTCGGGTATAGGTTTAGGTTTAAAGAAACTTTATTCTCAATAAAAACAATTACATGTCACTTACTTGAGGCTCGACAACATCCATGAACAGAAATACTAATTAAACTTAAAATTAAAACTAAAACCTGTCCCATCCAAAGCATTCATTTTTCAAATAATATTTGATTTGCAATCAGGTAATGGCTCAGCTGGGTTTTGAATGCATTAAATGAGTGCAGGTTCCTTATGCGTGATGGTATTTTGTTGTATAGCTGTGCTCCCTCAAATGTAAGCATTTTTTTGCCATAGTTGGTCCTAGTTTTTGGTATTAGTGTTATTTCTGTCTAGTCTATAAGTAGGATATTTTCTACGTAACCTATCAGGTCCACTTGTAGAATATCGCGAAACACTTCAATGATTCGGTTATGCAGGTCAGCTTCAGGCTCTTTGTAGTAGGTACTTGGTGAGGCTGTAGACGACAATCTTCTTGGAATTGCTTTCTGGTTATTGGTTTTATTTCCGATATTTCTTGTTTTAATTTTTCATTCTCTTTTTAGTAAGTTTTCTATCTTGGTGTTAATCTCTTCGAGATCCCGTATTCTTAGTTCATTTTGTTTGGATAAATTACTGGTTTTTTGTTCGAACTTTTCTGCAAGTTTCGTAATACAAAGGAAACACCTACGCTTTGGAATGGGCAACTAACTTCATCTTTCAGACTAACCGACTCCTTGACTATTCAAAAGTGCCTGTAATGAGAGAGGGCGCTACTGTGCTTAAGCTAACATAGTTCCAGTGATAAAATTATACCTAAATGAAAGTAGTGTCAGTTATAACAAACTGTAAACCTCAGTGATTACAGTTAAAATACGCAAGAATATACGAAAACTACAAAGAAAATTCAGATTTAGTGCTAAAGGATCAACAAACATATTTCAAATTGTAAACAAACTCATCGGCTGTAGGTAGGTACAACTAGCAGAACCCGATTGTTTTGTTTAACAATCAAACTTTTCGATGGATTAAGCCCTAAAAAAGGTATGAGAGTGATTTATAAGCGAAACAATAATAAGAATATCGTCTAAAACTATTATTAAAAAAAAACATATCCTGGTTGATTCCATAATTATAGCGGCATTGCATTGGTAGCGGGAACAGTTCGAACCATCGACGTTAGTAACACTATTGCCCACTAGAGGTCAGCACCAGTAACAAGAATGCACAAAATTGCGCAGGTTGTAGGTACTCAAGATCTACTAAACGAATTGCATCTCACTTGCAATAATAGATATGATCTGAAGTGTGCGAACATTTCCATAAACCATTTTAATAAGATAATTACTCCAGACCATAAAAAAATATGGAAATATTAAGATTGCCGGTGCAAAATGCCCAAAACGGGAAACACAAATACAGCTATACGACCACAGACATCCATTCTAAGCTAACGAACAACCTCACTCAACCAAGAAAATAACGTAACAATTGGGAGGAAAACCTATCCTTACAACGATTCGACCACTTTTAAGAATCTGAGCTTATTAGGCGATACGATGTTCTCGGAAGAAACAACCACCTTAAACATCAACACACACGCTGGGCTGTCACTACAAAACCTAAGCGAAATCATTATGACGCGTCTGAAATAAAACAATGATAACAAAAAAAATATGAATAATAACCGAACTACAAAACATACAAACTGAAATAAATAAGCTATACCTAGGTACTAGCGGAAAACGAACAAAAAACCGGTTATTTATCAAAACAAAATGAATTAAGAATACGAGATATTGAACAGATTAACACCAAGAAGCTTACTATAAGAGAATGAAAAATTAAAACAAGAAATATCGGAAATAAAATCAATATCCATATTCCCCGTAATCCAATGTACAGAAAGCAATTCCAAGAAGATTGTCATCTACGGCCTCACCGAGTATTACAAAGAGCCTGAAGCTGACCTGCATAACTGAATCATTGAAGTGTTTCGCGATATTCTACAAGTAGACCTGATAGGTTACGTAGAAAATATCCTACTTATTGACTAGGCAGAAATAACACTAATACCCGACCACTGGTGATAGAATTAATTAGCAAAAGAATGGCTAAATACATCAAACACAATAGCCACTATTTCCAGAGAACATAATTGTCCATATCTGAATTTTTGGACGAAAATTCACGTCATTTTCCAACGCTACGATTTCCGGTACGCAGTCGCCACTCCAGAACCTTTCGGCCCCATCCGTTCTGCGGGTAATCTTTCACTGCCACTTACCTAAGTTTGGCAATTCTTCGGGCTAAGTCGGTTATCTGGGTTTTCCTACGGATCTCTTCAATTCTGATTCGATCACGTAGAGAAACTCCAAGCATAGCTCTCTGCATTGCTCTTTGGGTGACTTTCAGCTTTCTAATGAGGCCCATTGTGAGCGATCACGTTTCAGTGCCATAGGTCATCTCTGGCAACACGCACTGGTCAACATTTCGTCTTGAGACACTGTGTTATATGAGACGAGAAGATAGTACGCAGCTTTCCCAACGTCGCCCAGCCGAGTCGGATTCGACGATGGACCTCTTTCTCGAAGTTGGACCTACCTAACTGACAGTTTGTCCTAGGTAAACAGAATCGTCCACAACTTCGAGTGTAGTCTCCGATCTTCGACATTCGACATGAGCTTCGTTTTGTCCATGTTAATTTTAAGACCCACTCTTTCGGAAGCTCCACTGTAATGTTATATTAGTTAGCAATCATTTTATTTGGTTTCCGTCATTTAGTATTGCAGTACCTATGTAGCTAACTATATAATAGAGGTGTACTTATCTCTGCCTAGCCCTCCGGGCACTACTGGTGTGATGTCACGTATTCCACGTCTATGTGGGGGAATCAGTAAATACCTAACTTGCGAAAAGTCTGTGTATTATACATCTCTGCCCTTCTGTTAGAGGATTACAAGCGTAATGATACGTTATGTTTTAAGTTTAAAAGCGGATTGTTTGGCTATCATTGTGTTTGATTTGTTTCATTTTGACGAAAAATACTATGTAGCTACCTATACATATAGAGGTGTAAGATTGGAGCTGCTGAAGATTGTAAGACCATCTTTGTTTTGTATAAACTCAATCTCCTTTGTATTATATAATTGTGAGTACCTATGTCCTGCTCACTCAGATGTGTCGCTGATGGGGGCGTGTGTGTGGGATCACTTAGCTCCCTTCAAAATGGTTGAGCTGAATGGTCCATGCGTCATTTTCGTGAACGGGCGCCGTCAGTTGGGACTGATCATCTCTTAGCTGCCATGGCTTATTTTAATTTTTGAATTGTTCTTTGTTTTTATTATGGACGATTTTAACGTGCACATCTTTCTACATTGTTCTCACATGTATAATTTAAACATGAATGATGTAACCAATATTTTTGATTGCCCTTGTAACATACAAGGGCAATCAAAAATATTGGTTACAAACTTACAAACAAACAAATTTTACCTCTTTATAATGATATTATAGTGTTAGCTGCATCTCCGACCTACACCCCTCCGGCCAGCCCGGAACATGTGATCGAGTCCATATAAGACCGCGCGCAGCCTGACCACCGATTCATTCCCAACCCAGCGGCGCGCACTTTACCTCCCTACTTCCCTTCGGTTGACTTAATTAATACTTCTCAAACGTTGTAACTTAATTATTGTTTGATTAAAAATACTTTCTTTGTTAATTTTAGATTAGTGTTTAATTCAATTCCTAAAAATAGATTATAAGATTGAATTTGTACAATGCAATGATAGTTTTTACAATCTTCAGCAGCTCCAAAAATATTTTCGAATGGTAATCAATTAGTTTATGCGCCCTTGTGGAGCAGAACCAGCGTTGAGCCAAGCATTTTTGTCAGCGATGTAATCGTTTTAAACAAGATTAAAATTTCGATTCAGTTGGATTAAGTGTGGTATTCTATTGTAACATTTTTAAACAGTACCTACCCCATAAACGATATGATAACCGATAACATACGATGATCATATTGACAGTATTTTTATTTATTTATTTATTTATTTATTTATTTATTTATTTATTTATTGGATCTTCAACAGAGGCAACACAATTTCATGCAAGTTACAGTTTACAAACAGGGACAAATACAGTGTGCGCTTCCAATTATAGAAGACCACATCATTCTCTAATAATCTAGGTAGATACATTAATTCTGATAAAGCAAAAATAATTATAATAATAAAATAAATTATAACATAATAAATTAAAACATACTTACAACACGAAATCAACAAAAATTAAATTAATAATAAAAACATTAAAAAATGAATAATAATAACCATAAAAGACAACAGACAAAAATGACAGTAATTATTTGGATGTTAAGACTTTTAAATCTTTTTTAAACTTTGACATTTTGCATGTAATATCCAATTCATTACGCTTTGATACTTCGTTATACTGCCTACAGAGCCTTGGCAAAACGGCGAAGTGTCCGAGGTTTGTTTTGGATCCCGGCACATAAAAAAGGTTATAGGTACTTTTACGCGGCAAGCGAGATGGTGCACTTATCTGCAACTTTCCAAGAAGCTCGCTACAGTCGACAACCCCATTCAACAGTTTGTGAAGAAATGTGAGATCTAAAACCTTTCTTCTATTTAACAAAGAGGACATTTTATAATGTTGTAGTCTCAAGTCGTAGCTCCTGATTTTTTTTTGCGAGACGGTCTTTGTAGCAGAGATGGTATAGAAAGCGTCTTTGTACAGTTTCCAGGCGTTTAATGTAAACGTCATAGTGAGGGTTCCATACGGTGCTGTTGTATTCAAGGAGTGGGCGAACTAATGCATTATAAAGATGAATTTTAGTTGAGGCTTTAGAAAATTCCTTGCCATTACGCAAGACAAATCCCAGCATCTTAAACCCTTTTGAGGTAATATTTTGTATATGCCTATCAAATTTCAGTTTTTTGTCAAACGCAATTCCCAGGTCACGAACTTCGTCTACGTTTTGTAGTGTTTGCTGGTGCAATGTGTAATTGTGGGTTTTCACTGTTTTATTGCGAGAGAATTGCATACAGTGACATTTAGAAACATTAAGCGACATTTTGTTTACTCTACACCAATCCGCCATTTTGTCGAGATCAGCTTGTAACAGTGCAGCATCTAAGTCTGTCACTATTGGTCTCATGATTTTGATGTCATCAGCAAAAAGGTAGAAACTTGTGTGCTTGAAACATAACGTGATGTCATTAATGAAGATGTTAAAGAGGATAGGGCCTAAGTGCGAGCCCTGCGGGACTCCCGATGTTGCTGGAAAGGAGTCAGAGTGGTGACCGTTCATTACCACTTTCGAATTCCTACCAACGAGGTATGAATGGAACCATTTAAGCAAAGATCCCCCTATTCCCAATTGATTTAGTTTTTTGAGAAGTATATTATGGTCAACCTTATCAAATGCCTTACTAAAGTCTGTGTATATAGTGTCTACCGGGATTCTTTTATCAAGAGACTCTGATATGGCTGAGACATAACACATAAGGTTTGTAGAAGTTGACCTTGAATTGATAAAACCATGTTGGTGGGTTGTAATACTTTGTTTAACATGTGCATTGAGGCTTATAGTCACTAACTTTTCAAGTATTTTTCCGAATATGTTTAAAATAGAGATGGGCCGATAGTTGGATACTTGTTGCTTTACTCCTGATTTGAAAATAGGGACTACTAACGCTTCTTTCCACCTCTCAGGAAATACGCCGTCCGCTATTGACTTGTTGAAAATTTTAAGAGGTATAGTTAGTGCTTTTGCACATCTTTTTATAAATATGGGAGGAATACCGTCACTTCCAGCACCTTTACGCTCATCCAAGGCTCTTAGGGATCGGAATACTTCCTCAGCGCCAAATTCTAGTTTACAGAATCCGGACAGGGCAAGACAGCTATCAACGTGGTTTGATGCATTTACCGTCGACGAGGTATTGTAAACTTGTGCAAAGTTCTCTGCAAACAAATTACAAATTTCGCGTCCACTTGATGCTGCCCTGTTCTCGTGGCACATTTCTGCCGGGTAAGTACTCTTATTTTTCTTTTTATTTTTAATAAATGTCCAGAACATTTTTGGGTCCTTTGCAAGTGCTTCTTCCATTCTTACCATATAGTTTTTGTAACAAACTTCCATAAGCCTACAACATCTTGCACGCAGTGTCTCAAACAAAACGATGTCTAGAGGATTTTTATACTTTTTAATTTTAATGCGATATTTATTTTTTTCTTTCAGTAGACGTATAAGATCTCGAGAATACCACTGTGGATATTTATTGGCCAATATTGTTTTCATCGGGATGTTTTGTTTGATGATGTAGTGCAGTACCTTGTAAAATACATCGATCATGTTGTCAGTTGTGGGGTGACCTTCCAACTCTTTTTCCCAGTCTACAGAATTAAGTGCCATCGTGATGTTGTCGTAGTCAGCTTTAAAGAAGTCTGGTTTAATTGTTGGCTTAGCTTGAAGATGGTTTGAGTTAATGGTTAAGAATATAGAGAATTCAAATGATGGGTGCAAGGGATCTTCTGAAGTCAATTGACAGGTGCAACGGCTAAGGTTATTTAACGTAGTATTACAGAGGGCCAGATCCAATGTTTTAGATTTAGCATTTGGCAAGTAGTTAAACTGTTCTAAGGCATTTAAAGAAATAAAATCTAGGAAACATTTACTCACCTCGCCATTATTAGTAGGATATGGTTGTGCATGACCTGTGTTTTGCTTATTAATTTTCCAAATTATATTACTGAGGTTAAAGTCCCCCAAGATAAGAGTGTGATCACCGTGGTCAAGAGCACCCTGAGCAGAATTGAAGAATATACGCATGATATCGGAGGTCACAGGCGGGGGTAAGTAAACGCCGCAGACACGGAATTTATGTGTTTTTGTGCCACGCGGGGCGGTTTCAATATTGATCCACAAGTCCTCACATGAACTCTCCAGATGTGGCAGTCGACATGACTTTAACTTCCTGGAAACCGCTATCAAGACGCCACCACCATCCCTGCGCGCACTATATCGACTAGATTCGCGATCTCGTCTGTAAATATCATACCTGTCGTCAAATAATTCGGCGTCGTGAACACCACCGTTCAGCCAAGTCTCCGTAAGCACAATTATGTCATAATCTTGTAAGGCCATATTATGGTAAAAAATACTAAGTTTCGTTTTAAGGCCACGTACATTTTGATAATAAATACGAAGTGAACTATCGAATTTGGCTAATTAAATTACAAAAACGTTTAAAGGTTTGCTTAATATTTACCCTAATTTATTTTACGTTATAGACTTAAGTTGATCTTGGTGCGTGATAACAATGCGTTCTGATTGTTCATTCTTCTTCATGAATATTCTTCCGTTTCGTACCCAAACAAACTTATACCCAAGCGCTTTGCCACGAAGTCGGCTCGCCGCGTGTAATGCCTTGTTATCTGCCGACAAATGTTCCACCACGTAAATCGGAACTGGGTTCTCAGTGGCGATACCAAGGTGACTCGTATTCAGCTTATTATTCGTGTTGTTTTTATTGTATTTGATAGTAGCAGCGAAGAATGTATCTCGCAAGCGTGGGCCGTTAAATTTGACAAGAATAGATCTAGGTCGAGCAGTCTGACTATCCTTTTTTGCAATCCTGGTACAGTGAGCTATGTCGGCTTCCACGATTTCACTATTAGTGATGTTGCCGAGCTGTAAAACCGTGGTGAGCAAGTTTTCTGAGCGGTTTTCGGGCACATTCTGAATTTTTAGACTATTAAGCACTTGTACAGACGCCAGCAGGCCAACCTACCCGAAACTGTCAAATTTTCCCAATCAACTTTGAACCTTATGCTTCAATGATAAAGTTGAAAATCTATTAAAGAAATTTGACAGATTGTAGTAGGTTGATGTGCTGGCGTCTGTACTATATGTTTGCATGCCTAATTTAAGGTAGAATGTATAAGGATCTCTAATTATAAAACATCTGTATTTTTTTTGTACCTACTTTCTATGTATTCTATTCTATTCCACCCCAAATAAATTGAAGAAGACATGTTGCAATTTATTTGAGGTGGGCCTCAAATAAATTAGGATAAGGACAAGAGATGACGATGGGGTATGGGGAATTGGTTGTGATTCACTTCTTAATATAAAAATATCTATGAAAAGTCGTCGAGTGCTATGATCGATAATGAAGAGTTAGCTCGCGTACCTTGGCAGCGGTGAAGTCTGCGGCCTGCACGTGCGTGGCGTCCAGCACGAGCGGCGTGTCCGTGCGGTGGCGCTCGGCCGCCTTGCGCAGCGCGCGCCGCACGAACTCGGCCGACGGGAACGACAGCGAGCGGTCCACTACCGCCACCAGGTGCGAGATGCCGTCGCTTGACTGACAAACAAAGAACGAAACAACAATATATTAATCAATAAAAACATGAATATTTCCACCAGAAGATCCGACCTAGAAACGAACTTCACCCATCTGTTTAATGGATTAAAAGTATTTAAATATATCGCAAGTGGGTTGGCTAAAGAATTCCTGGCCAGACAATGATTATTTAAAAATTCAAAAATGTTATTTTTTACACATTGCACTCGTTCGTTTGAAGCTTCGTGCAAACTGGCGCGACGCGACTATAACAAAACCATTTCTAAGCAAACTTCACGGTAGAACAATTACCGGTGTCGCGTCGCGTCTGTCTGCACGAGGCTTAACGATAAAATTTAATACCAATCGAAAGTGCCTATAGATTATACAAGCGTTCCCGGGTTGTCCTTTTTCTTAGCATAACTGTTGGGTTGGCAGGCATAAACAGGTTAGTCGATACTAATCATTTACACCTATCTGCATCATAACTAAATCTTATATCAAAATATGCGCTATTTCATGGCGAACACGATGACATAGGGGCGTCTGCGAAAAATCTGATTTGAGTGACGACTGACGAGCTTTGAAAATCGAAATGTAAAAATTAATGTTCTATAAATCCTATATAAAAGTTCTTCTAAATAAAAATATGTTAACGATATACATATGTGTTCTATCAGGAAATATATTTTAAAACATAGTCGTTAGGCAAATAGACGTACCCATACGTTCAAACTCTGACAATTGAATGTGTACCTACGAATATCTTTAAAGTGTGTATATAAATAGTTGTACTCACGACAGCCGTGGTGACCTTGACGGAGGGTCGCGCGGACGCGTACAGCAAGAACACGAGGTTCACGGCGATGCCAATGACGATGCCGAGTTCCAGCCGCAGCATCAGGCACGTCACGAACGTCACCACCGCCGGGATCAAGTCCAACTCTGCGAATACATAAATAAATAATTGGTATTGATGGTATTCAGGACTACCATATAGGACGTCTTATAAACTGGAATATTGGATATCTTTTGGCTTTAAGACAATGGTGCCAATTCTGTTGTATACCGAACTAAACTATCACTAAAATTCCTTACTTTTGGCTATGAAAATCTTTAAACTATTCTGCAAAAATAAATCTCTAAATTTAAAAATACTTTTGACACAACTAAAATCGAATTGACAATCACGACTCCACGTGGTGCTTGTATGCCCTACCCCGTGATTTTTTTTAGAGCCGAAGGCGCGTAGCCTCGACTTTTTTTGTATAGAATTTTTCACTTTTTGTATGGAAAAATATGAAAAACTATTACCTACGTGTTGAATTTTAGGGGTTTTTATGGTTTTATAAAAAGGGTCGATATTTTCATTATTTTTGCGATAGGACACACTATTTTCGAGATACTTATATCTCGAAAATGGTGTGTCCTATCGCACTACTATTACATCTACTACTACTGTATCTGAGAGTACTTTGATGTTACGGTTAGTGTTTGAACACGTTTGAGCAACATACGGCTAATTTGAGAACGCCTAGTTTAGTTTGTTCTAATAACATATTTGATGCTATAGAATGGTAGTAGACCATGGTCTGAACAACGTTTGTTCTAGCAAAACTGTGATTCAAATGTCACCGTGTATAAGACAAATGGTTAGGCGTCGAAGTATTCGTCCGCTGTCATCCGAAAACGTACCCAAAAGACTGGCCGCATTGCCACGTTGAATGGCAATGCTAATTCTTTGCCAAAGAACAAGCCAGCCCTCTGGTCACGGGAAGTGTCGACCAGTCAGCGAGAAATTTCCTTAAAAAGGAGATGCGCACTCGGGCCCCATGACCCGAGCGTTTTGACCCCAAAGTTTATTATTTATCAAAATAAAAGACGAAGTTCACTTTTTACGTCGTTGGGTTTTACATTTTTTCAATTTAGTTCGACGGGGGCGCATGCGTTCGGACCGCTGTTGTATTTATTTCGAGTGGTGTGAGGTGTGTAGTCTCACGGATTATTTTTAATGATAGTACTTTAAAGTGCACACGAGGGACTACACTACTTTATATAAAGTTATTATATATAAATGCCTACCGAATGACCCAGTACGAGCGACATAGCTTGACCCCGTGCAAGCTAATCTGGTGAGATCTTTCCAAATCTTTCAAGGATCTGCTGAAGAGGTCCGCTTAAAGTCATAAATGGATCTCATAATAAAGCCATAGTACATCTTTCATGCTGTATTTACAATTTAGGTCGAGATTTTTTGTCGGGGTTAAGTTTTATTAATTCTTTGTGCTGAATAGTGTGTATAACTTTGAAATATAATATTTGCAATCGCGTCAACCTGAAAACCGGACATAACTTACTTCGACTAGTAAATCTGTTTTTGGATGAACATGGCTGAAGACCGAAAAAGATTACTGTGAAAAGACTGCTAGCGAGATTTAAAAGAAACCTGTAACGGAGAGCACCGAGACCTCAGACGAAGACTTTGGAAACTGCAAAGAGCATATGTACCGGTGAAGCTGGACCAATCCGGCGGTGACGTCGTAAAAAGATGCCCATCCATGGATAAATATCACCCGTCTCTCCACTATCCTACGCCATTGCTTACTCTAAGATGCATATTCGGTACGGCTCGTAAATCCTGCCCTGTCCTAAGGCACGTCTTCCGTACCATTACAGCGCCCCCCGGTCTACTCTTTGATATGCAATGGCCTCTGTAGTCCCATGAAGCACGAAGCTCCAGGGGCTAGTGCAAATCTTGGGGTTATTTATTTAATTAATACTTCAAGCACAGAAATGTACAGAAGCGGACTTAATGCCATAGGCATTTTCTACCATCGGGGTTCATTCTATGTATCGAGTCTGGTTAAACCACGCTGGAGTTGGTGCATTTCATTCATTCATTCAGGCGCGGCGACCGCGTCATGTCCCTGAGCACTTAGGATGACGATAGTTAAGTTAGGTACTCACTTTTAGTCCTCCAGATAGGCTTGAACACGTGCAGCTCCATCATGAAGACGACGGCAGCGATGATGACGGCCGCCAGCGACGCCTTCGGGATGTAGTAGAAGTATGGTGTGAAGTACTGGAACAAGAATTACCAATTACTTAGCTGAAAATTGTTTACATGTCTTGGACCTTGGACACCAATACACCATTTGGTTGGCAGTGTAGAGTGTTAACACCTGGCACTCTCCTCAGTGATCAGTGCCGATTATTACCGGCGAGATTTCTCCCGCACGGATAGTGGGGCGTTGGAGGTTAGAGTGCTGAAAATTTCAATTTTTAGTTTTGTGCCTTGATACAGTTTAATAGGAGATACTTTGTAATTTTTTGTAGAAAAGGGATGATGCAAGAGCGAGTGAAGCGAGCTCGAAAATGTTTGGACCCCTTCTCGGATAATTATGTTAGTTTTAAATATTCATACAGAAATAGGAGTTAGTTTTTCGAGTCTTGTAGAAAAGTTAGAGAATTAGTAAAAGGCAGAATGCAAGAGCGAGCGAAGCGAGCTCGCATGTTTTAGCACCCCGCCACTGAAAGCTTAGGTTTTTTTTTGACTATTCATACAAAATAAGGAGATACTTTGTTGACTTATGCAGAAAAGTTTGAGGATTCATGAAGGTAGGATGCAAAAACGAGATCAATCATTTTTAACTTGTCCCGGCTGCTAGGGGTTTTCTTTTGCCCATTTATATAGAAATTATGTATTTTTTTCGACTTGTTTTGAACAGTCAGAAAAATAAGTCTATGTATGTGTCACCTGTAAGGACAGTGGCACCATTGCGCCGGTGTACAGGCCGCCGGCGGTGGTGGCGACGTGTGTAGTGTAGCTATGTATGTATGTGTCACCTGTAAGGACAGTAGCACCAGTGCGCCGGTGTACAGGCCGCCGGCGGTGGTAGCGACGCCGCTGGCGTGGTTGACGGCGCCTCGCGACAATGCACCGGACACGGGCATGGAGTGCACGAACGCCGAAGCCATGTTGCACACGCCCAGCGCCACCATCTCTTGCGTCGCGTCCACGTATTTGCCCTCCGCTATACACAAAATTATTAACTTCGTTTAAAATTAAACTTGACTTCATGGTGTTAACTTGTCGCTCTCCATGGAAGTCTAGTTAATTCCATTCCAATGATAGTTTGTAAATGTGTCTAAATAAGATCTCAAGCCGTTTCAATTCAGATGTGGGTATTTATACTACAGCGATCAACATTATTCTGCTTCTTTGATGAACTGCTCTCTTCAAATCTGGCTATTTAGGTACCCACTAAGTACGAGTTAAGCATCAAGGGCGTCTAATGACCGAAATTTATTTCCTTTAGAAACATAAAAAATGTGATACTCACAGAACACTTTGGCGAGGGCGATGTTCTCGAGTATGGACAGCAGTGGTACCACAAAGATGGCTGAGCCCAGCGTGGAGGCCATCTCCGAGAACGTGTAGGTGTGGTTGCCGACCGTGGCTGAGAACGGCGGCGCAGACAGTTCCGGCAGACCTGGCTTTACCTCACCTGGAACATAGGGGGGGACCGGTGTTGGAAATCACATTTACGTTCTGTTGGTTTTTTTGTGCCTGTATTCTTGGTATAGCAATGACATATATAAAAATAAAAAACATGTTTATTGATAAAACAAGTACAGGTATAAACAATTTTTTTGATTAGATCCTCTTTTTAGGCAGATAGTGCCTGTATTAGGGGAGTCCACCTTCCATAGCAAGACGTGTTATATAAAAAGCAAAACGTATAATTTTTATGCTAAAACTACATAAATTAACATTAACTTAAATTAAATCAAATGTGTGTATTAGTGGGTGTAAGTATGTGTGTGAGTATATGTGAGTGAAAGTGTAGCCTGTAGGTGTGGTGGACATGAGTGGGAGGGTGTGTATGTGTTTGTGTCAAGGTTTCAGAAGTGTTTCGGTATCATTGTAGGTAAGCGTTTGTATTAGTAGTTTTTGATGTAGATAGATTTATTGATTTTATTATATAGCGCAGCAGATCGTTTACTAAATTGCATACTGGCAAGCAAAGTCCTTGTCCTAGGGATATTTATTATCATATCTTTCTTTCTTTTTGTCAGTATGCCAGCGTCATAGGAACGAGACTTTTGTTTTTTAATATAATTTGTGTAATATAGAGTTTCCTGACTGAGAGCAAGTTACTAAGTCGAAATAGGTCTTGAGCAAGATATCTCTTTTTTTTAATACGTGCACTTGATAAGAGCGCCTTGTGCCCTTTCTATCGCTAGAAATTTTGTTTTGGCTGCACCACCCCAGACAGGTATACAATAGGAAAGTACTAACTGGACTAGCGCAACATAAATCATCTTAAGGAAATCTTTTTGATGGCCTGAATGATTAGCGGCAGTATTGGGAACGACGTATAAGAGTCCTGAACATCCAGCTTAATTTCCTGACGCTATTGGCAACTTGCTCAATATGTGGGTACTATGATAGTCTCTGATCCACGATAACATCTAGGTACTTAATATGATGTACTTTGTTGTTTGTTGAGCAGCCACAACTATTGCGATTATCGTTATTGCAAGTATGAATTTTAACATTCAAATCTTCCTCTGGTTGTGTACGTTGGCAGAATCTATAGTAAATGTAATTTATTTTTGTGATGTTTAATGTAAGCAGATGCATTGTTAATCACTTGGCTATTTTATTCCGTAATGTTAACAATTTTTAAAACAATTTTTGGCCGGTGTCGGCGTCTGCGTCTCTCTATAACTTGTCATAACAATGCTACAGACAGTAAAAGCATAGACAAGTAACTGATGTTACGTCGGGTGCTGACACGCGGACTACATTATGTTTTAATTTTCTTGTATTTCATACATCTATTTAATTTATTTTTATTTAGTATTTATTTATGTATCTTTCTATCCGTGACGTCACTGCAGGCCCTATCAGAATACCAGCGCTGCGTCATTTATTATTAAATGTCGCAGCATTAGCTGAGATAGGAGCCTTTTGGCCTCGCACAGGACTTTCCACTTTTTTTTTTTTTTTTTGTTTTTTCTATATTTATTTTTAGTGAGTGTGTGTTTAGTTTAATTAAGATCTCCTGTGCTTGTCCCAATAAATATTTTTTCTTTCTTTCTTTATTTTAGCCAAGTCTGTCTCAGTACTAAGTTTAACATTCTGCCATGTATCACCAGTGAAGACTACAGCAGTATCATCTGCGTAACAGAAGACTTGTGCGTTTGCAACATTTATGTTACAAAGTTCATTGACGTAAATAAGGAACAATGTAGGTCCCAATACGCTTCCTTGAGGGCCGCCGTATATATCAATGGACAGTGTATCTAATCTAGTTTGAAAATAAATACATACTTTTTGACTTTAACATTATCCATTGTGGAAATATTAAATTTTTAACAAAAAAGAAAGGTGTGACTTTTAACCCCGTATCAGGGATGGTTGTCACAGTGTCTGGGGTAGGTAATAAATCAAGGGGGCAAAATATTTAAAAAAACACTTATTTAAATCAAATGAGTATTTTTATTTAAATCAAATAAGTATTTTCGTGTGGTTAGTGACTAACCTGGTGTCAGAGTTTTAAAGCAGCCCATGGGCCTCTGATTTGGGTTCACATGCCGTCGAGAAATATCTCTCAGACATGGTCTCCAGTATGATAGGACCGTTAGAACTTGCTGATATGTAGGTTGAGCCACGCTTAAAATATATAAAATGTGCGTCCGATAAGATTATCCGTTGCCAAAAATGGCGAACTTTCATACAAATATTAACCCTCATACGAAATGAATTTCCAAAAATCCTTCCTTATTGCTTACCTTCATTATAAAATATAATGAATTCTTGTACATTTCAAGCTTTATTTTTAGCTTTTTTTTAGACCCAGCGGTAAAGGCTGTGCATTGTCTGTCAGTGAACTTAGTTTATTATTTAGTAGATTTTCTTTCTAAAAATTCAAAACTGAAATTGTAGGTCATCGTTTATTTTTAGTTTACCAGCGGAATATAAAATTCGGCTGCCTATGATATACTATGATAGCAGACCGTGGAAACAAACCATCTCACGTATAGGTATCCCTCGCTAAGAGTGACACCTATACGTGAAGTGCATGAAAGCTTCTAGATAGATACACATTTGTTTTATAGAGAATTTTCAGAGATCTATTAGACCGTCTTACGATGGAGGTTGACTTTGCAACTGCCAATCTGGATTGCGACTATTGATATATATGTGTGACATAGAGAATTCTGACCAGAAAATGGTTATCACAGAATGTGCATGACGTGGTCACCTGTGAGCATGAAAGGCGCCTTGCTCTGCGTGTCGAAGTAGTAGGCGAGCGCCGCGCACAGCAGCACCACGAGGATGTTGCGCGTCGTGGACAGGAACCAAAGCGCGTGCGCGGCGCCGCGGCGCATGCGTGAGCCCCCGGCCGCCGCGCCCGGCGACTCGGGGTCCGGCTTAGGGTTCACCTTTATGTCCTTTACTTTCTGGAAGTAACAACTAATCATTAGTCATTTTCGATTGAAGAATTTAATTTGTATACGCAGATAAATAGATTAGTCTTTAATCTACGGTAGGCCACTCGTAAGTGGTAACAAAACTAATATGTACAAGCTGCCTCTTAGGTATTCTATTGAAACTCCGTACTCTAAACTAGGCCAGGTCAAAGTGTTGCCAGTGACATGCGGGCTACTGTACCCGTCGCGTCATTGTGAGAAGATGTTCATGCAGACAATACTATAGCAACCATAGTCCTTGTTCAAACTGTAGCCAGATTGTAATAGCATAGCGTTGTTACTGCAAAGAAGGTTCATACATACCCTGAGCAGTAGCAGCACGACGATGCAGGAGATGCCGAGCACGGAGTCCCACAGACGCGTCTCGCCGATGTGCTCGTACAACCCCGTCCACACCTGCAACAACCGCTGGTTATATCTACTACTGCGCTGTTTGCAGCACGAACAGAACTAGATACTTCGATAGGTACCTACTTAAATAGATTTTGAAAAAATAAAGAGATTGATAAATAATTGAATGTCTCTGCGAAAAAAACAATATAATTTCTGCCAAAAACCCATGCGAACTAGACGAAGTTTCTTAATTGGTCTGGTAGGCATTAACATAAACCTAAGGCTAAGCCACTAAGGGGAAGCTCTAAGTAGGTAAGAGATGATCAATAAGAACTTGATTAAGTTAAGTGTGCTAAAGAAAACAAAGACGAAGGCACGTCGTTGCTATCTGAAGGCCGATAGAAAGCGCCGTCAAATCGAGACATGCAAAAAGTTTCAAATTATGACAAAAAACTGCTCTTAATTATTTATTAACAGCACAAAAACTTCCCAGCCTCGTTATAAACACTTGAAGCACGTTTGGCAGCCGGAACCTACTGATTGATTGATTGATATATCGGTATATTTTCTGCGACATTATCATTGCATTACATGGCACTTTTTAAACAAAAATACAGGATATGGAACTAATTAAGTCATAAATGCGTTTTCTTTAAAACGTTGATTGCAAATGTTTCTCATAAACCTGTAGGTAGTAGGAACAAATGGGGCTACAAGGTAGGTATAAGTCCTTTAACGGACACATTCGTGTCGTTACGCTACATTTTGGTAGCCTATGCTAAGCCTGTAGTTACCTATAGGTTTCAAATCGGCTACCAAAATGTATTGCCATTGCTCCACTTGCTATGAAACAACTATTAATTGCTGCTTACTAACTACACTAAAAATAATCCCATTTTGCTAAAGTTGACTTAGGCTAAGATTTCATGCAGTAATTTTCAAACGCCTTGGGAATAAATCATACCGTGGAAGGGCCCGCCTGTCAGTGGCTTGTCCAATGGTAAGTTACCTGTAAGAACTTGCCTCCTGGGAAGCTGAGCCCCAGAATGTCCTTGATCTGCGTGGTGGCGATTATAATGGCAGCTGCCGACGTGAAGCCCACGGACACGGGGCCGCTGATGAAGTCAATTAGGAAACCTGCGCGCAAACAATGTCAGTCATGAAGTGCCGGGTACCAACTTCTACGTATCAACGTATGTATTGTTTGCTCTATTACAGAATGAAGATAAATTCAATGATTTTCAGTTTCACAATCTACACTGGTTGGTACATTCTTCACCCCTATTTTCAGGGTATGAACAAAAGGCATGTAATGATAAGTTTTATTTCATCAAACAGCATTCATCAATGCTAATAAACTTATATTATTAGGTGCCTCGTATCTGAGATGGGTCTTTGTCGCTATTTCAATTTTAAGCTATACACTACTATGTCGACTTAACGGCCCAATTTCGCAGGCTGCTGTCTCAGCAGATGGCTTGTGATTCGTTATGTTTGTGAAGCGAGTGTCCGGTCTATTACTATATCTACCCAAACTCTAAGTAGGCAAGAATTAAGTGTCAGTTAATGACTAAGTGAGTAACAAACTGATAACACGATGTATAAGGACAATGCGCGATCTTAAGACAGTTGTCTTCCATATTTTAAATCTAAAAATTATAACATTTCCGTCTTTATATTTATTGGAGACGGCTCTATTAGTAAAAAACAATTCACAACTATTAAAAAAAATGTCGGCAGTCAGAAATAATCCAATACGGATTCAATACGTAATGGAGACGTAATGGATGGATAAATTATTTATTTGGTCCCAAATAAATACGTAAATCAATTGTGTCAATTAAAATATAAAACCACACTAATGCTAATTTTTTTTTAGTATTTCATTTATAATAAAGTACCTATTGTTATTTAAATTATGACTGATTTCCAATTTAAAAGGGCACTAAACAAAATATTGATTGAAAAAGAGTTATTACACAATTTACGACTTCTGAATCACTGACCGAGTGAATTTTCTTTTAATTTTGTATTACTGTTGACATTTGAAATTTTTGTATTAATTTGACATGTACTATAGGTAATGCGAACGATTTGACATTAATTTATATTTCGTAGTATTCAAATTTCCTAATGGTTATTTAAAATTAGTCTTTAGTGTAAATTAAATACGATTTGGGTTTATTATAAAAGTCCTCCATGTATGAACATGGAGGACTTTTTTGCATTTTTGCAAAGTAATAAATTATTTGATTTGATAAGAAACGCGAAAAATAACTGTACATAACATCATTAAAATAACCGCGGCATGCCAAGCATTGACTCGGATGGTCGTCACCCACTACAGTATTCTGAAGTGGTCATCAACATAGTTTGCATGCGTTTGTTGACATTCCTCTTCAATCACCTCATGAAATTGGAAACGGTTGTGGGATTAGACGTTTTAGGTAAATTACAGCACGCTTAGCATGATCACAATAGAAACGGGTTTTGTCGACGGAAGAATAGACAAAACGACAGATAAACAATAACAATCTGTCATTTTGTCGACAAAACCTATAGAAAATCCGTTTCTATGGTTGTCATGCTACGCGCACAGGCGGTATTTGACTACTTATTTATTAATTAGGTATCTACCAACAATGTTATTCCGTTATTATAAATGACTTATGTAACAAATGATGTTGTTTACTCTCTCTATGTCATTGATTAACTTACTTTCTTAATTACTTTATCATTGAAGAAGGAGAAAGAGTAGTCACAGTGATTCTGCAAACGGTGGAGAGTATCATTGAGACGTAAGTCAATGACCCGAACTCGCGGAAGACAGAAGACGTGTTTATTGAGAAAATAATAATATTAACACAGACAGTATAACATTTAGCTCATGATTGTTTATTAAAGTGATTAAGTAAATAGCAGTGTGTTTGTTGAGATAATGCTGAATCACTGACATAACATAGTATGTCACAATAGAGAAAACACTGACATTCTTGTGACCGCCGCGCCGGTGTGGACACTGGCTGCTTTTGCTGGACTATCAGGAAATGTGCATAGCAGCATGACATGTGTGATAAACTGATAATGTATTCGTTTTGCAATATTTAGGTACTTAGCATCTGATGTGTGCCCGTAGCAGATAGAAAAACTTAAAAATGGAGAGCAGCATTTACAGCATTTTTTTTCTGAAAATGCTGCTCTCCATTTTTAAGCTTGCTACTTTAGAGTTTCTTAAACGAAATATTCGTTGGCCTTGCTTGATGGTCCCAGCGTATGTTAGGTCATCCTTAATTTCTTAAAAGATTAACGAAAATATTATTATAACAGTATAGTAGCATTTTAAAGCTAAGTTATAGTTAGTTATAGTTTATCGTCAAAAATATTCATTTACAGAACAGCGAATATTTAAACGATAAATTATAAGTGCTATATTATCTATAACTATTAGTATAGAAACTATTTACATATAATATATTTGAAAATTCATACATATTAGAAAAAACCCGAATAATAGGTATAATTAGGAAGACAGATAAGTGAAGGCCCATAATGTTATCATAATAACTTTAAGTTACCACCTAAGTACACATTGTGCAATGCAATAAATGCTCGAGTATTGCGTAGAGAGTATTAATTTTTGTTAATTTATTGAAATGACGACTGTCTAAGTAGACGTCTCCAGTCACAGAGTTTCTCAACTAAAGGTAATGTTCGTTTACAATGAATTGTAAACGATCTGTATACTATTTAGTAAATTAACAAGAGAATTCCTACTGACAATAGAGAGAAACCCGTAGACAGCGTATTGTTAAATTGTGCTCAATTGTTGCGACTGCAAACAGCTTTGAACAAAACGCATCTCATTTCACAGTTGGATCGGTCGGCGCTCGCGCTGGTTTGAGAGACGTCATACGAGTGTCACTGTCGCATATCACTTTGGGGACTTTTGCCAATAATATAAAGACAGATCAATCAAACCTTCGTAATTTTGATTGTTTTCTATATAGCTCTAATTCATGACTACGAGTACATTTAACTGCACGCCGCACATGGTCACAATTAAACATTGACAATGCCTTAATTTCGTAGCAGCAAGGGCGGTAGACAGTAACAACTCACCAAGCTGCAGGATCCCCATGAGCAGCTCGACGCAGCCGGACAGGAAGGCGAGCAGCACGGCGAACTCGGGGCCAAGCCCATGCAGGTTTTCCCTCGTCAAGATGGCTGCGATGGCCGTGGGACCGATGGCGGAGTCCTTCACGCTGCCGAACACCGTGTACACGAAGCACGCCATGAACGAGGAGTACAGCCCGTACTGCGGCGGTAGGCCGGCCACGCCCGCGTACGCTATCGCTTGCGGGATCACTGTCAGACCCACTGTGATACCTGCACGACAACAAAGATTTCTGTTATTATTAGCAGACATGTAAAGTAACATCACGCCTGTATTTTAAGAAGAGGTAGGCACAGGTGTGTAGTACATACAAATTGGACTGTGGGGACACACACAGGAATTCAGTAACGCGCCTATTGCTATCAACCGGATTGTGTCTAGACTGCTACAGGATAGCTGTAGCAGTCTAGACTGCTGTTACTGAGACATTCCTAACTAAAAAGTAAATATCAATTTGCCCGACCTGGGGATTGAACCCAGGACCCCATTCTCAGCAGTAGCAATTGCAACCACTAGACTTGACTGGACCAACGAGACAGTTGTTAGAAGACGAAATCAATTTTAATTTCTCGTTTCGACTGTGCGTGAGCGAGACGGAATACTGATGCAATGAAACATTCTCGTGTTGACATAATTATTAACAAAAAGAATTGCACGAGTATTGAGTTTCATAGTGAAACTGTGTGAGAAACAATATATGTCCGGGGCACACACTAGCCTAGTTATGTAGCTCAGATACAAAGTGTTTTCTGGACAGTTTGGACAGGCTCTACTGAGTCGCAACAGGCTGAATTACTGGCACGCGCGAGGTGTCTGAAAGCCGCAAATACTCGTAAAAGAACGAATTGCGCGATGCAGTATTTGTGTGACGTCAGGATTTTTGTGTGACCTCAGGTCTTTGATGCCTATATAGTTCGCATGTGGCGATGTAGATGCCGCCACATCACTCCCCTCCGGAGACCGGAGGTCATTAGTGGGCTGAGTCTTGTATCTTGCGATGCTTCACAGTGCCAGCTGAAGTTCCAGTGAGTCGGAACTGGGTGCCACATAGTTCGTGTTGAGTCGGAACTGTTTGTGGTGATTGCGGTGATTGTGGTGATTACGGTAATTTCCCAGTGAGTCAGGGTGGCGTTGCGTCATGATCCAGTGAGTCGGATGTGGTACAGCGCCGGGTTGTGGCTGACTGCTGGCGTCGACCAGGAGAGGGTAGAATGGGCTCTGCTTGTGAGACCGGCCCAAAATTCAGGTGCTATGCCAAGGTTGCTGATGAGGCTGAGGGTGACGACCAGGAGTGCGCGTTCGCTGCATGCTGGTGGTCAGGATACCCGTAGAAGCCGTGGGTGCTGGCTGGCTGTGTGACTCGCCTCACGAAAGCTTGCGGGAGTGATGATGATGATGACGTCACGCTGAAGTAGTTGCACGAAGGCTGCGTTGACGTTCATACTCGGGGTCTATCCTAATGAACTTTACACCCTTTTACACCCTGTTCCTCATGCCTCTAAATGTGCCTCGTGCTAACGATACTGCGCACAAACAATTCACACACACGGGGCACATTCTTTTCACTTCTTTTGTAGGCCGCTACGCCGCTGCTACGCCGCCGCTACACTGCTGCTACGCCGCCGCTACACTGCTGCTACGGCTACGAGTCTACGAGAAATACTGATTCAACTCATTTTAGCGTATTTAGTATAAATTGCAGTACTTGTACTAGTTATTGTTAGCCTGTGACCCTGTATTGTCTCACTGCAGGACAACGGGAAGGTAGCATTTATTTAAAAAAAAAATGCACTGCCTTTGGACATAATCGTCAAGTTGTTTACTATCTCTATGAGAAGACATAATTTTTTACGAGTACATTATAAGTTTTGATTAGTCTGGGCTCGTGTTTGCGTGCTAGTAACTTCTGAGTAATGTATCTACTTATTGGATGTACGTCCAGTAGGTGGACCTACATTCCATAAGTAGATAGTTACATTACTCAGAAGTTTATTTCTATTTCTTCAAAGAATTAAATCAATAATACGAAAACCATTTCAATTTCTATAAAGTGGCACGTGACACGTCGGATTCCTTGGCGCGTGACGTTTAATTTATTCGCCTTTTTCTCATCGAAGGCGTTGTCACAGATAAATTAGATCGGTACAGTTTTTATAACAACGAACAATCGCAATGTCGACGAAAGTGGGTAATTGTCGCGTCACAAAAACATTGACCTGACGATAAGTGTTTAAATACATCAATTATAAACCAAGGTTCGTCAGTGAAGGGCTCCCGATGATTGCGGTAGAGATAGAACGATGAAATAACAGAAATACTGGATATGTTCAGTATTCACTACATGATCAACATCCACTGCCCCATGCTGGGCGTGGGCCTCTGTATTCTTGTGCCAGTCTCCACACTCCTGTATTCTTGTGCCAGTCTCCACACTCCTGTATTCTTGTGCCAGTCTCCTCACTCCTGTGTTCTTGTGCCAGTCTCCACACTCATGTATTCTTGTGCCAGTCTCCACACTCCTGTATTCTTGTGCCAGTCTCCACACTCCTATATTCTTGTGCCAGTCTCATCACTCTTCTATTCTTGTGCCGGTCTCCACACTCCTATATTCTTGTGCCAGTCTCCACACTCCTGTATTCTTGTGCCAGTCTCCACACTCATGTATTCTTGTGCCAGTCTCCACACTCCTGTATTCTTGTGCCAGTCTCCACACTCCTATATTCTTGTGTCAGTCTCATCACTCTTGTATTCTTGTGCCAGTCTCCACACTCATGTATTCTTGTGCCAGTCTCCACACTCCTATATTCTTGTACCAGTCTCATCACTCCTGTATTCTTGTGCCAGTCTCCACACTCCTGTATTCTTGTGCCAGTTCCACACTCCTGTATTCTTGTGCCAGTCTCCACACTCCTATATTCTTGTACTAGTCTCATCACTCCTGTATTCTTGTGCCAGTCTCCACACTCATGTATTCTTGAGCCAGTCTCCTCACTCCTGTATTCTTGAGCCAGTCTCCTCACTCCTGTATTCTTGTGCCAGTCTCCACTCTCATGTATTCTTGTGCCAGTCTCCACACTCCTGTATTCTTGTGCCAGTCTCCACACTCCTGTATTCTTGTGCCAGTCTCCACACTCCTGTATTCTTGTGCCAGTCTCCACACTCCTGTATTCTTGTGCCAGTCTCCACACTCCTGTATTCTTGTGCCAGTCTCCACACTCCTATATTCTTGTACCAGTCTCATCACTCCTGTATTCTTGTGCCAGTCTCCATACTCATGTATTCTTGTGCCAGTCTTCTCACTCCTGTATTCTTGTGCCAGTCTCCACACTCATGTATTCTTGTGCCAGTCTCCACACTCCTATATTCTTGTACCAGTCTCATCACTCCTGTATTCTTGTGCCAGTCTCCACACTCATGTAGTCTTGTGCCAGTCTCCACACTCCTGTATTCTTGTGCCAGTCTCCACACTCCTGTATTCTTGTGCCAGTCTCCACACTCCTATATTCTTGTACCAGTCTCATCACTCCTGTATTCTTGTGCCAGTCTCCACACTCATGTATTCTTGTGCCAGTCTCCACAATCCTATATTCTTGTACCAGTCTCCTCACTCCTGTATTCTTGTGCCAGTCTCCACACTCATGTATTCTTGTGTCAGTCTCCACACTCCTATATTCTTGTACCAGTCTCATCACTCCTGTATTCTTGTGCCAGTCTCCACACTCATGTATTCTTGTACCAGTCTCATCACTCCTGTATTCTTGTACCAGTCTCATCACTCCTGTATTCTTGTGCCAGTCTCCACACTCCTGTATTCTTGTGCCAGTCTCCACACTCCTGTATTCTTGTGCCAGTCTCCACACTCCTGTATTTTTGTGCCAGTCTCCACACTCCTGTATTCTTGTGCCAGTCTCCACACTCATGTATTCTTGTGCCAGTCTCCACAATCCCATATTCTTGTACCAGTCTCCTCACTCCTGTATTCTTGTGCCAGTCTCCACACTCCTATATTCTTGTACCAGTCTCATCACTCCTGTATTCTTGTGCCAGTCTCCACACTCATGTATTCTTGTGCCAGTCTCCACAATCCTATATTCTTGTACCAGTCTCCTCACTCCTGTATTCTTGTGCCAGTCTCCACACTCCTATATTCTTGTACCAGTCTCATCACTCCTGTATTCTTGTGCCAGTCTCCACACTCCTATATTCTTGTACCAGTCTCATCACTCCTGTATTCTTGTACCAGTCTCATCACTCCTGTATTCTTGTGCCAGTCTCCACACTCCTGTATTCTTGTGCCAGTCTCCACACTCCTATATTCGATACAATTTGAATCAATACGCTTAATCAATGACTCCATAAGTTTTATATTTATATAAACTAGCTTGTACACGTACAGTGTACTTACAGTTTGTGGGAACTTTTCACTTTTTGGGTTTTAAAGACAAGTATAAGAAATTATCGCTATTTATATCGTTATCGTCATTGTATCTGCACGATACAAACTATTCAATCTAGTATTGTAGAACATTATACTGGTGAGTGGTGTGTATTGTAGAACATTATACTGGTGAGTTGTGTGTATTGTAGATGTTTAACACTTTCAGTGTTGGACACCCTCCAGTTGATCATTATCTGAAACATCTGCAATACACACCACTCACCAGTAAACGGACACTTGGAGACTCTAAATAAAATCTATTTGGTGAGTAAGACAAAAAAGATGAATAGGTAGGTAATTACTTTGTTTTAATACAGAAGAAGTAACTAATGAAGGTCAAAAATCATTTAATTTCAATAATTCTTGTCAATATTGTGCAATTATAATTCGAATTGCATAAGAAAGTGTTAATGACGACAATTTTTTTCTGTCATTTTTATTCATGTTCCTTTGTTTAGATCGCTCGTTCCTTAATAATGCAGTGTCAGTCTATCGTGATCTCGATCACGATTAATTATAGGCCATTAGCAAGTTGTCTAGTAGCTACCCATTAAAAATTTCATACAGAGAGGAAATAACAATTAGAAAGCGTCGCTGGTCGTTGTTACCGCTGGTCGCTGTTATCGCTGGTCGGTGGTCTCGTGCTGTGCTGCAGTTTACTACTAGACGCACATATTGCTTTGTCTGTTCTTTTGGGTTAAAAATCCTGGTTTCGTTTGTCCACAAGGATTATACATTTTAGAGTTGTAGTGTGCGCGTACCTAATTATAATTGCATAGGTACCTATATATTTATGGTTAAAAACGTAACTGAATTAGTATTTCAACGCAGAGGCATAATGCTCGATTTACGAAACTAGTCTAGATTTAATTAAAAGAAATCGGCTATTGTAGTGGTAATGGTTGCGACATACTGCACCGCTACACAAAGCCTGTGACGACACGCGCCATTACACGCACCACCGAGCTTCAATACATCTGCTCTCAAAAGACTTTTTGCATCTTATCACAAGGACGTAGAGTTCATAGTCCCTTGTTTTTTTAACGGTATTGCAATGCATTTCTGCGATAATAGTGCAATTTTAAAATAATATAATTGAGGTCAATGCACTTGGTTCGATTATCACGTTGATTGTAATTCTAGCGAAGTATTCCTTAATATTTTTTTAATACAGCTCTGTAACAAAAGCAAGTGTGTGTTTTATTAGTAGGTATCCATTAAGCATTTAGAAAAGTAAATTACTTGCGAACTAGCTTTTGCGTGGATGAACTCGCGTGGTTGTTGGAAAATCTCCAACGGCAACGTACTCGGAAAATGTCCCACGGCTACAACTACCGGGATTAAAAGTACGCTTTGTATTAATCTAGGTTATAAACTATATGTGTGCCAAATGTCATACAAATCCATTCAGTCGTTTTTGCGCCAATCTGGAACATACATCCAGACACTATAGGTAGAGTATGGAACGTCGCGGCGGTGCGGCGGCGTCAAATTGTTCGCGTATTGTTTTATTTATTTTTATACTCGTGATAACTTCGAAATTTAATGTCCGATTCGAATTAATTAAAAAGTATTTTACTGCTACATAAATACCCTTGTAGATAAAACTATTTAATACTACGAGACGAATATAACCAACTTTTGTTTCTACCGGCGGCGGCGATCTAATAAAATTTTAGAACACAAAAGCTGCTATTGTGACTTAACTATGATATTTAGATATATTCCCTTGCGGACTTTTTTGTAGGTAATATTAAGTACTTTAATTATGTAGTATTAAGTACTTTAATAATTAGCACATACTTTTTATATATCATCAATAGTTTTCTCAGCGCACGCCAAATAATTAATTTTATAGGCAAAATTTTGCTACTTCGGGTTACATTATTGCAATTCTCTTAAGGATATTTATTAAAAAATAACACACAATATGGCCTATGTTACTTCCTGATAATTTAGCTTTCTATTGGCGAAAAAATGGTTAAAATCGGTCCGGTAGTTTCGGAGCTTATTCGGTACAAACAAACAAACAAAGAGTATAGATAGACACAACAATGTTTTCTTTACCTCACAATACCTACCCATAGTTACGGTATTTTTCCATGTACTAAGTATTACTGACATTTTGCAACAAATTGCGTGAATTATAGGTATAGGTGAGTATCGACATTATTTTGTTTATACAGTGCTGCCGCGCCGCGCGCCGCCCGTCAGACAAGTGCATGTGGACGAACACTTAGGTCGCTTGTCGCTAGTAATACGAGCGTGAAGAGTCCGACACGATGCGGCCAGAACGTTACGCTCTAGTGGACAGGTGCCTTCAGAATTTGGTGTGAAATGGATCATTTGTTGAACAATATTTTATTTTATTTCTTAAGAAAACTTACAGCTAGGATACAGATAGTTGACAGATAGTAAAATAAGGCCAATTAAAAGTTTTCACTGACAATATTAGGGTAGCACAAGAAACAGCAGGCAGGCAAGCGAAAGGTAGAATAAGTAAGCACTCGGAGAGAATTAAGAAAAGACTGAACAGGTTTTAGTGATCTTCGAAGAAGTTTTTCAGTATTTTTTTAAGTGGAGAATAAATCAAGATCATCAACACGGTGACACATCGAGTTGTATGCCCTGCTAGCTAAGAAGATAAGAGTTTTGTCTATATATGCATCGCACAGAGGGAACATACAGAGGTTGATGATTCCTTCAGGTGAATAATGGAACACGCAGCCCAATTTTGAACAGAACAGTCGGTTGAACCATTTCCCAAATTGAACGAGAATACCATGTTGGTAATTTTTCTTCGCTCAATTAGTGGAAGAATGTGAAACTTCCTGCAGCGGCTGTAATAAATAGGCAAATAGGTTTTGGATCTAAACTGAATGTACCTTAAGATTTTTCTTTGAATAATTTCGATGCGATTGACGTAAGTATTATAAATAGGATTCCATACTGGTGAGCAGTATTCGAGGTGACTGCGCACGAAAGCACAATAAAGAATTTTGAGTGTTTTGATATTTTTAAAATTGGCAGATATCCTCAAAATTAAACCTAGTGCCTTAGAAGCTTATTTAATAATATTATCGATGTGTGTGTCAAAAAAGTTTCTAGTCTAAGTCTCTAATCGTATTAACTCTGGCTATTGAAATGTTGGCTAGTTTGTCATCGTAAAGAATAGGTTTAGGTATACATACGAGTGAAGGTACATGTATAACATTTCGAGATCCAAGCAGATTCGGCCGTACGTCATGGCCGTAAGTCTCTTGGAATCTGTCCAGATCATGTTGGAGACGTTCAACATCTTCATAAGTTCTGATTTCACTTAGAATCTTCATGCCTTCTACAAACAAAAGTACTGTTGAGTTAGAGAAACATGAAGAGACGCCATTGATGAAGATATTGAATAACAAGGGCCCAGAAGAGATCCCTGTGGAATCCCTGAGGGGTAATCATAGTTCTCGATGTCTATTCATTAAGAAGAACAGTTTGACAACTTTTGACCACATAAGATGAGAACCACTTGAAGAGATTTCCACTGATAACTATAGCCAATAGCTTACGCTGAAGTATAGCATCATCCAATTTTTTTAATTCTCTCCAAGCGATCAAAACACTTGCTGTAATCCGTGTAGAGATATGGTGAGATATGGTTGTATTCTAGTTTGTTTTTGTAACACAATAATTGGGTGTCTTTGTAATAAGCATCACTAAGTATACTTTGCTTTGGATAGTCAATTTGAAATGTGGCATGAGACTACCGCGCGTGGCTACAAGCTACACTACCCATTCGCTTTGGTAGGCTCAGCGACTGCAAAATTTCTAGTGTAACCTTCCGGCGTTCCTGTCTTCGGTCCAAAGCACCGAAAAGTTAACCAGAAAAATCTTAACCACTTGTCAGGTTGACTGAAATGCCGTGTTTGACTGATTCGATGAACGAGTGGAAAGTGGCTTGTCCGGATACGGTGAAGCCCGAGAACCCGTCTTCCCGAAGACAGTGGGATGAGCTGCTCTGTAGGTTGGTACAGAATAACCTCATTAATACGTCCACCAATACTGCTGAGCGTGCCCGCCAGCTGGCTGTGGGAGAATGGGAGTCGGGCTTCCGGCTTCAGGGCAGGTCACGCAACTTAGGCACTATGCTGGATGACACCACTTTCCGGCTCGCTACAAGTCTGCGTCTGGGCGCTCCTTACGGGGCTCCACATCGCTGTCAATGCGGTGAAGCAGTCGACCGCCTCGCACACCATAGCCTTGTCTGCAGCAAGAGCGCTGGTCGGTTGGCACGGCACGCAAGCATTAATGACATCATCCGTCGTGCTCTTGTCACCAGCAGGTGTGCCAGCTATTTTAGAACCCAGTGGTTTGGCACGCGACGATGGGAAGAGGCCAGACGGAATGACCATTATGCCTTGGAAGTTGGGTAGGCCTTTGGTGTGGGATGCAACCTGTGTTGACACCCTTGCGCCATCCCATCTTCTTAGCACGGCGGGCGTGGTCAAACGGCGCAAATATATAGGTACAACAACCTTATTGGTAGCTATATTTTTGGGCCGTTTGGGTTTGAAACACTAGGGCCGTGGGGTCCGAGTGCTCATCGAATATTTCGGGACATCGCCACGCTGTTGGTCGACTCTTCACGTGACCAGAGGGCTGGCCATTACTAGGCCAAAGAATCAGCATTTCCATCCAACGTGGCAATGCTGCCAGATTTTTGGGCACTTTTCCCGCTGACAGGGATGCGGATGAATTTTTTGAAGCCCAATGATCTCTTTCCTTTATTTTATTTTCTTATATTTTTCCTTTACATACTTGTACATAATATATATAATAGTTAGTTGTAATACAAGGTTAATGTATAAATCAAATATTATAGAAACTTGATATTACAGTAATTTTAATAAGGTTAAAAATGCTATTTTATACAAAAGGCAATATGCCTAATAAAATTATTTGAAAGTCGTGCACGTTTATAATACCAGCACATAATACAAGCACAAGTTGATACCTGCATCTTGCGACAATTGTAGCTGCAAATAATGTTTGTACCGGTATGGTGAACCTCAAAAATGCCACAAATCATGAAATTTTATTTCGACTTGAACCATGGTTACAGTATATTAAGGACTGTGGCATAGTTCGAACGAGGCTTTATACATTGCGTACCTACCTACCTCCGTACCCACGCAAAATTTAGCAAGAGTGTGTCAACTGCATCAATCGACAGCCGCGCGCCCCCACGACGCCGTGCGACGACTGCAGACACAATACTATAACATAACTATGCAGCGGGCGCTAGCACCAGATACACGCCAGTTATTATGAAAATAACTTGATTACTGAGGATTCCTTAGCCATGCCATGGTAACAGATCAGATAATATATTCATAACACATCCTAACTCCTGCCACTTTCCGAGCTCCTGAAAATCTTGTGATATCATCATCTGCCTAACCTTTTTCCAACTTTATTTATTTATTTATTTAACAGTTTATGTACACACATATAAAGAGACAAGAAAAAGGAACAGAAAAATACGTACAAAGGTGATGCTTATTTCTAAAGAAATCTCTTCCAACTTTTCTTCTTCTCAACTTTGTTGGGGTCGGCCTCCAGTTTAAGGCATGCAGCTGAATACTAGTATTTTACTTGGAGCGACTTCCTAACTGGCCTCCATAACCCAGTTTCTGGGTAACGTACCTGGGTAAGATTGGTTGTCAAGACAAGACTACCCGTAACGAACGACTGTCAAATGACAGCCCGGGCCAGCGGCTTAACGTGCTTTCCGAGGCATGAAGGGATCTCAATATGTAATGGATGGGCACCTGTAGACGGTAGTTTAACCTTCGACCGACCCGCGCAGCTGTTATTATTTAGCCACGCGCCCCTCCCTGAAAAGCTGTGAATGGTAATTAATCATACTGGAGCGATATGCCGATTCTCCTTGAACCTCTTATTGAAGCGTCACATTTGCAGGTGTGGCCATGTTCTAAGTAGGTGTGTAAAATGTTAAGCGTCGTATATCGACCGTGTCACCCAGTAACTAATAAAAGTTGTGTAAAGTACGCGATAATCACGCCGTTTCCGATTTCGTTCAATTTCACACGGCGGCCATACAATGCGCATAATTAAATCGCCACTCAAGCGCATCGCCTTACATACTTTACAGTTTTTCAAGATTATGCTTCATGAAAACATTATTGCTATCCGAAATTATATCCAGTGTATTATATAGTGAAAGACTACCTCGGGTGTATGTCCCTGACAAATGATCTGATCTTAACTTGAAGTAAAAACAATATTACGCCAGTTTTCCCAAAAGTATCCCTTTTGGGTACTGAGGTACACCTCTACAACTTACACACACATTTCGCCAGTTATGTTTAAGTCCCATGTAATAAGGGGCGAGCCTATTGCCATCAACCGGGCAAAAATCCGGACACCGGGCTGTAAATGACTGAAGGAAAATTCCAACAACACTTCCCGACTTCGAAATGGATCCCAGGACCTCATGCTCAGCAGCAGCACTTGCGACACTTAGACCACCGAGGGCCTATCACTCTTTGGAGGCAGTTTCCCTATAGATAGTGCAGGTAGACTCACCAGCGATGGCATCCGCGAGGCCATTCCTCGGGGTGTACTTGGGTAGCCACTGCAGGATGGGCAGGCGCCGCAGCAGCGTCTTGGTGGAGCAGCAGGCGCGCGCGCGCCGGGCCGCGTCGAGCCGCCACCCCCGCGCCGCACCCGTCCCACCGCCCTCCTTGTGTGGGAGCTCGCCATTGTACGTGCCGTTTGTGTCTGGAATGACAGGAGAACATTTCAAAATATTACAAATGGTTATTAACGTTCCGATTTTAATTAAATATTTACTTAGCTCAATAATTAGATTTAAAAAACTGAAGTGCAAGGCCGTTTCCTCATGGTCGGTGCGGTATCGTTTCGGTATAGTATGCTCGGTCGGGATACCGAAACGATAACGTACTGCTTTCATTTTTCCTCATTGGTCGGTAAGCAGCAGTACGGTATAGTACCTACGAGTATGCTCTAACCGAAACGCACTGCTAGCATTTACGGACCTGACGTTATGTTTTTGGTATAAGCTTTCGGTACTGAGTATACCGAGCATTGAACTGGATGTTTCTACCAAGACGTGGTAAACCGAGACGATCCCTCATCCCGCCCCATTCCCGCGTATTCCGAGCCAATCAAGAATATAGGCGCTCGGTAAGCTTCGGTATCGAGTATACCGAGCATGCTGATCCCGCACCGCTGACGTACCGACCAGTGAGGAAAGGGTCGACTGTTGCCGTTGAATGTAGGTAGATACCTAAGGGTTAAAAATATCTAACTGTCACATTAGAGGATTATATCCAAGATAAAAATGCTTGGAAACATGCTAGTCCTGCTCCATAGGATAATTTAGAATCTAGACAAAATCTAACTGGTTGCTAATTTAATTGTATAATATTATTTTTTATAACTTTGATTTTACATTCTGTGATCACTTGAACTCACATACTGACTTATTTATTTATTTATTTAACCATTTATGTACACACATATATAAACAGACAAGAAGAAAAGAACAGAAAGATACGTACAAAGGTGATGCTTACTTATTAGTATTACTTGTTAAAATGTTAGGAATATCGTATAATTTTATAATGTTTATAAATATGTGAGCACCATGCATCTATCACATAATTGATTTATCTGTCATTCCTTCATTTTTCATTATTTTTACCTATCGTGGTATAGTAATCTTATTCTAGGTGCATCGTCTTCACATATAATTATATAATTGATGTATACAAGATATTGTGAAAACATTTTAAAAGAGTAACGGTGGAGTTTCTTGCCCATTCTTCTCCATTCGAAAACTACCTTTTGGAAGGGGCGACTAAAATCATTTTTTTTTTGTAAATCTTAACGTTCAAAAGTAGGTACCTTTTTGTGCCTAATTGAAATAAATTATTTGACTTATTATTTGACTTTGACATTGGTCTTGAAAGTAAAAATAGACCTTGTCGTTTTGTGATGAGCAAGTGGCATTCAACTTTAGGGTGGTAAAGGAATTATATGGTCGAATATACTTAAGTAAATACAGAGCAGCCTGTGCAGCTGACTGTCCGGTAGTGGACCGGCATCGTTCAGCTGAGTGACGATGAAGACTGCTGACTATGCAATCTCACAGACTGCAGGTACTATAACAGTTACTTAAGGTGGATCCGTGCAAAAGTAGCCCGCGAAATTCAAATTTCCTTACGATTTTTTTTGCAATTTGCAGGGTCGGCAGTCTCGACATACATAGCGATCGCTATACGAACGAATTCGGTCGCAAAGTCTGAAGGCGTCCCTAGACGGTCAATATTACTTGACAAACACGAAAAAATTCCGTGCTTCCACTTCGCGCGCGTCTAGTGATGCCATTACGACTTTGCGACCGAATTCGGTTGTATGGGCCAGGTCAGTGTCAGCCTTAGGTAGTATCTTGATCAAAATATGATTCGCGACCATAATATATATGTGTTTACAGAATTATAATCATTAGGATCATTAATACGTCAAATGTCATGATTTCATGAAAAAAAACAATCAATAGAACAAATCTAACTTAGAGAGCACATCATCACTCAGCCGAACGACGCGCGACGTCCACTACCGGACAGTCCGCTCGGCGGACAGTCCGCTCGGCGGACAGTCCGCTCGGCGGACAGTCCGCTCAGCGGGCGACCTTTCCAGATTCACCTTAATACTCATAAATTATAACATACTCGTGTGATGTTTACAAAGTGTGAAATTATCTAGGAGGACGTCCGATCAACGACTGAACTGCAGAGGTAGACAACCTACCTACACTCCTACTACCATCTGCCACGGATACCTACCACACCACGCTTGTGGTTTCTACAGGTGAAACAGTACTTAAATATTATTATAAGGAAACTAAGTAGATACCATGTTTTTAAGAGGTAGATACTGTATCAACAGGTATGTAACTATGTAATAAATCTAAGTGTGCCTACGTGTTTTTGAGTCTAAAGTTTTACTGTTGATCTGAATTTTCCATTCGCAATCTGTCTTCACGCTTTTATGAAAAGTGCACTTAGGTAATGTATTGTAACATGATGAATTGATGCCATTGGACACATCTGCATTCTGGTGCATATCGGTTTCAGTGCATAGGAAATTAGGAATGTAGCTGCACCTCTTATGAGTCTTATGACACACGTTGTTTGCTATGTACGCTGCTATGATGCGGGTAAGTCCGCGTGATGCGATACAGGGTGTTACGTTACTTGACGAACAACGACTCATAAATCACGTAGATTACCGACATTTGATCTGCAGTATCATCGTGCGCAGCCATAGTTGTTATTCTTTAGCTGTGAAACCACACTAACTGGCGATACCATCGGGTTCACATTTTCATTAAATAAACAAATGAAGGATTCAAATAACACGTCTACCACCCAAAAAAAAATACTCACCTAACCTTTTTGGGAAATACTGAAAACAAACGGTACCTAAAAGTTAGCTAGCTCCAGTCACAAGTTGAGCAGTTCCGACTGATGGTTACCGCACACACAGTCTGATAGTTACCGCACACACAGTCGAACTTGAGTTTGAAGATTAGATAAATAAGTTTATTTAACCGTACGGAAGGTCACGGACGCGATGACAAACAGCGGATGTTAAACTATGTGTATTAATGTAACTGTGAAATAAACAGTAGTCCTTGAACTTGAGTTACTGATTACGGCGGTACTATCACAGTGGTACTGTGGCGCGAGGTGGATGTACTGGTTATATAAATGAGACGCTTCACTGTCAAGGTGGTACTGTGGCACGAGAACGTGGATCGACCAAAGGTTTTGTATAAGACGCTTCACTCTGGTGAATGTTCACTCGGGTCGCGTGAATATCTTTTTTTATTTCATTCTACATTTACACAAACGAACTTCAACATCGTTGGATTGGTCCGCTAATGAATTCATTGTTCACTCTTGATTCATTTTGCGTAACGTTTGACAGGGGAGACTGGAAGGAGAAAACGCGTTACGCCGACTCCACGTAACATTGGTAATGGGCTGGAAGATGATGATGATACATTTTGTGTACAGATTCAGATGTTTCAGTTCTATTGAAAGATGAACAAAAGGCGAAGCGCCTGACATCAGCTAGGGTCGGCAGCAAACGAATTTGAAGACGATTGATGATAATGATTGTTTATCTCGGTGCTTAACAGAAGTTTGTAATAAATAGTTAAGCATAACATAACATCACGCCTGTATCCCCCGAAGAGTTAGGCAGAGGTGTATCTATAGTACACACACATTTCTCCGGTTATGTTTGAGTCCTATGTAATAGTGGGCGAGCCTATTGCCATCAACCGGGCACAAATCCAGACTCCGGGCTGCTACTGCGAAATAAGAAATAGAAAAACCCAATAACACTTTGCCCGAATCGAACCCAGGACCTCATGTTCAGCAGTAACGCTTGCGACCACTACACCAACGCGGCGGTAAATAGTTAAGCGTTAAGCGTAGTTTTTATTGTCGTTTCCAATTACGATTTCTTAATTTTTGATTACAATTAAGTAGGTATTTACAAGGAAGCAATTCAAAAACTTATAAAAAAATAAAACATTAATTACGTTCATTAAGTGAAGAACGTTCGTTAATTAATATAATCAATTGAACTTATAATAAAAATAATATTTTTAGTTTATTGTCGCGGCGGCGTCATAGTAATATATGTATATTAAAGTCAAAGTCAAAGTCAAATCATTTATTTCAAATAGGCCCGTATTTTGATAATTTCCCAAACAGAAAAAAAAAAAAAAAAGGATAAATATAATATTAATTGAGTGACTTCTTACACTTTTGAACGTCAAAAATTTACAAAAAAATTTAATTGATTCTAGTTGCCCCTTCCAAAAGGTAGTTTTCGTATGGAGAAGAATGGGCAAGAAACTCCACCGTATTGTGTACAAAGATCGTTTCCGTGCTTTTCCGCATTTACTTTATAATATGTTACTAAGACTTCGCACGCGTGGTTTTCGTATTATTCCCTAGAAAATTGAACACCCCTCCACCCTTTTTAAACATGATACCATCGATATTATATTATATTATTGGTTTCTAGCTTCCGCCAGCGGCTTCGCCCGCGTGATATCTTTATAAATGATAGCCTATGTTACTCAGTGATCGATCATACAGCATTCTACTGATGAAATAATTTTTAAGATCGGTCCAGTTTTTGAGTTACATTAATTACAAACAATAATACAAATCTTTTATCTTTATAATATTAGTGTAGATATATTTAGGTTTAAAAACCAGTCAAGTGCGTGTCGGACCACGCACAATGGAGGGAAAACAGCAAACTTACACGGATATATGTCACGGTCAATTCTCCAACTGCAAATGTAAATTTCTAATCGCAAAAAAAGTTATAAAACTACAAATTACCGATCTTCGGACTTACTTGTACCTTGCTTCACGAAATTTCACGATTCTATATATTCATGGTCAACGAGAAGTACCGTATAGGGTTTGATTTATTTGCGATTATCAAAATATGTCGCATAAATGGCCGTATTTTTTTATTGCGTAGAAGTCTGATTTTTTTAGAGCTCTTAGGGACCGTAGACCTACACGTCTTCCTGCTACCGTATGCGTACCTGATAGCTTGATACCTCCACGCGTTCCTGAGAAAAAGGGTCTTGACAGACTGATAGACAGACAGTCGGACAACGAAGTGATCGTATAAGGGTTCCGTTTTTTATTTTAGAGGTACGGAACCCTAATAATGGGTATAGGTCATGTAGGAATACATATTTCTTGTCTTAAGGAAGGAAAGAGATTTAGTCAGTACCTACACTACTGGAATCTAGCTCACTTACACCACACCAACTGACAGACTGAATCCGTTTAGACTCGGTCTTACATAATCTTGGTTTATGTTCACACACATTGATTTTGGTTTCCTATATAAGAAACAGCTGTACCAACAAACTTATATTCGTCAATATTGCTTCATTATAAATAACACAATATTCAATTATATTTTAGTATTGCTGTAACATTTACGCAAATTTTCCGGAAGATATTATTACATTGTTGGTAAGGTATCGCTATAGGAGCCGGAAAATATGTTGCATTATTATAAATAAACCTCTCATAGATTGAGCCGACCGCAAACACCTATTTAATTACGTTTTCTTAGAAAAGTCTCGTAAATCACATGCATGGTGTAAACAATGCAAAAACCACATTATCCGGGAGTTATCGAATCATTACTAACTATAATACAAGTTTCTACGACATCTGTGTCGAATGATGATGATGTATTATGCTGAGATAGGGGCTTTTTTGACCTCGCACAGGTCGTTATTATTTTGTTAGTTTTTAAATGCTCCTTTTTTATTTATTTATATATATATATATATTTTTTTTAATTATTAATACTGTTGTATTACCTGCGCGTGTCCCCAATAAAATATTTTTCTTTCTTTATGTAATATTTCCAGTAGGTTAATAATTTATTAATGGTTTCTGACAGAAATCATCTAATCATGATCATCACGAACTTAGCGGGAATCGTGATCGACTTGTTTTTAAGTTAAATGCGATTATCTTTTGTTACTAAGGAGAGGTGATTAGTTTTTTTTCTGGTAGGCATGGTATTAGAAATGTGACTAATGGACCATTTAGACGGGGCCAATTCCCGAGACAATTCACTAAGCCAATCCATTAAGCCCGTAAAATGAAAAGTTAAAATGGCTTGAGGACAATCCTATTGGACTGTCTCTATTTACACGATGCTATTATTGGATTGGCTTAGTAGACTCCCTCGTCTAAATGGTCCATAAGACTCTACGGAACTGAGGTCTTAAATGTTGAGTTACGTGTCGCAAATCTTGTTTAGGTGTTTGTCGGCTCAACGATAGTTTTCCCGTGATGAGTGTGGTTCGGAAATAAGAGACGAGCGTTTTTAGGTAGGTAATTATTTTTTTGTTATCAACTTCTATGTGGGTTTATTCAGGAGAAAGAACGTTTTTAAATAACATTTAATTTTTTTACGCAGTAGGTACAGGTCGCGACCTCACCGCGTGGTCAGCACATGACTAAATAAATGTTTACAAATGTTGTATTCTCAATAATGATTCCGAATAAGGTAATAAAAAAATGCCTCCCACGCGTCGTTATCATAATAGAAGAAGGAGCTAGAGAGAATATTTACAAATTTTTTACTTGTCTAAAAAGATCAACTTTATGGGGTGAAAAGTTGAAAGGTTTCGAAGATACGAAGATAAGAACAGATAATCAATAATAAAAACAATTTTACAAAGTAACTACGCAGTAAACCAGATTTTTTGGTAAAATGCTGAAAGACAATGAATGAGGTAATACCACGCAATTCAGAAATGTGGTCATTGATGATCGTGATGCTAATTTTATAAATTTTTATGGTCTGTGTTTATTTTTTTTATGTGTATGTTGAGTTGATCTCCATTTTGTTTTTGGGTTACTAATGGAGCTCAACTAAGAAACATAGGCACCTAGTACCTTAAACAATAAAATAGTTATTTTTCAGTTTCCTTGCTCAGAGACGATCATAATTGCATTGCCAAATCTGAAATGACAAAGTGACTATGCGCTAACTTCGCGGTTAATGTTCTTGTATTCGTTAAGTAATAAATTGACTGTTTAATTCACACAAAAACGTAAGTTGTTTTTAACCTTTAGCATGTCAAGTTTCATTTGAACCGGAAAAGTATGAGCTCGTTTCCCAGGTTTTGCTAAATATTTGAACTTACTTACTTAGTTAGGTTCGTGGTAAATCTAGGCCTTGTAGAAACAGTGTGGCATTATTTAAATTACTCGTAAATTAAAACTCAGAAAAAAAAATACTTTATCGCTACGTTTTCTTAGAGGTATTCTTAAAATGCTGGAAAAGTAGTTTTTTATCACAAATTGAACCGCACAGCAGCAATCCCTTAAGAAATTTTGGATCAACAATTATTAACAATTATTTTGTTGCAAACCAACCCTCCATTTCTTCCGACTGTAGCTCCTGTCACGCACGATCAACGCCGTGCGAACGGCGCGCGCGCAGCCGGATGTTGCACACTATTGTCAACATGGCTTTGTTCAGAAACACAATACCCTATAGGAAGTGATTGCGTTTGCGCAAATGTAAGTAAGGGAACGGAAGGGTGACTCTTTTATCAGCAGCATGGAGTTTGAGTTCCTGTAAAAAAATCGCGCCGTGTATTGTATGCGCTTCACGGGGATTTTGCACTGAATTGACTTAACAAGCTAATACAATTCTCATCTCGGATGCCGATACAACTCACACAACTTGTAAATAATAATAATATAAGTCCCTGAGCAGGTGATAGCCATATTGTATGTATAAGTAAAAAAAACTATTCACATTTGGCTGGGTTACAATGTTCCACCTGTAAAAACTCGTGCAAATTTAAAATCGTGACCCTGTGCTATAAAACCGACATTGTTAGATATAACTAGTCAGTAGAGCTAACTTAAGTAATTGAGTTTCCTGATGCATGTGTCCCAAGAGATAGCCTGATGCACTTCACGGGAGACAGATTACCAATAGACCCCTAGAAGGTTACTCGCAAAGCTTTCTTCACATTGAAAACGCTACATTTTAGCAGAAGCAACTATGTGAATGAATAATCTGTGAGAGTGTCAGAGGTCACTTGTATAATATTTTAATTAATTTATTATTTTATTCGCAAGCACTGGCACCGACTATAGAGACGGATTGCCGCCGGCATTTTCCGCCAGCCAACCTAATGTTACGATGCCTAAAGCTATTGTATGTTATTTACCTACGACATCTGCGCAGGTTGCAGTTATGTTATTTATACATATTTAATTAACGTGCTTAAGGAATCCCTATCGTAGCTTAAGTAAGCGTAAGTTTCCATGCGATTGGCAACACAACACAAGGAAGTCAGGATATTGTCAACATTTATAAGATTAACTTCTGAATGTACTAAAGGTAAAATAAAAACGCAATTTTATTCGATGACCGAACTAAGTTAAGCTTGGTTTGTATTTTAGGAATATACATAATTACGTTGTCTAAATACGGCCTGTTTGGTATTTCCGTTTATAAAACTACCATACGATCCTTGCATACAATAAATTGGCAAAAAATATATTACAATAAGGTTATTATTGGCATTCTTATTCAAAACACATGTTGCGTTTGACTTCCGCGTGAACACTAATAGAACATGTTTGATCTAGCACAAATCTTTACGTTACTAAATCGTTATTTTTGTAAGTCCCAAGAACATAAATAAAAAGCCACTGTGATTCAGGGAGACTCAACTGAATTATCCCCTTTCGGTTGTTGTATTTAAAAGTTATTTAAAACCAGTTTATACTTGTTGGTGCTTATTTTAAATATTTAAAAAGTAGCACACGTAATGTATGTTAAAAAAACAGTTATATTTATTATTGTTTTAATAGGCAATGAATGATTGTTACTTAACAATACAAATACAAACATTCTAAAAAATACTTATTAATTATACTGAGCATCTTTCCCCATCAGTTGACGCTGCTCACATTCCAATCAGCTTAATAAAAACAAACACTGCTAATAGAATGCATTAGGCGCGTGTTTTAAAAGTTTTCCACTAATTACTGCGCGTCAAGCGATGGGCAGTGAGCACTGTGAGCAGAGCGCAGCCTGGTCAGTGGTCAGTATACAAACCTGACCTACACGCTATTAACATAACGAAAGTTTTCACCGCTACCGTAGACAGGAGTGACAGCGAATTTATGTTTGTTCATGAGTTTTACAACTTTAGAAATGGTAATTTCCGATTCTTATGACATATTGGTTTTGTATTGTATTGTTTGGTGTCGAAGGAGTAAAAAATAGTTAAAAAACACGGTAAAATATTGGATTAATAACAATTTTTCGGTGCTTCAAGTAATGTACAGGGTGGTCCAAATAGTGATGTCATAAAAAAATAGATTAAGGTAGGTAGATTAGGTAATGGCCACATGGTATCCGAAAATATCCCATGTACGTTCAGCCATTCTTGATAGTTTTCGAGCAATAATTATTTTTAATGCGCACGCGCCTGATAATAATAACACTGATTGTTAAATAGTCTTTTATCAGGCAGAAACAAGATGTGCGCCTTCAACGGTTGGTTCATGCCGGTTTTGATATATTCTTTCGGTATACTCAAATGGAAACAGATGGAACTTGACGTTCTGCATAGGAAGGTCCGTACATTGCTGACGGCATATCGGATGCATCACCCACGGTCATCAGTGATGCGACAGTACATCCCGCGGAAGTGTGGGGGTCGAGTTTTCTTAATGCTAAAACCCGCCACAACCGTCTGATCTACAGTCTCTTCCTTCAAACTCATGTGAGGATGCGTCGAGATGTGGTCACAATGGAAGAACGATGGTCGGATGGAGAGAACTGAGGTGAGGCCCTTAGGTCTCACCTCAGTTCTCTTTGGCTAAAGAGAACTGGCGCAAGCCTGTAGTACTTGATACTAAAGATCGCAGGGAGGTATGGAGTAAGAGAGTAAGGAGCTTCACGGACGCATTTTCCGGGCACTACATGGACCCGATATAGATTTGCTAGTCTGCGTAGCCTGGCTGCGTTTTGGTGACCTCTTTGGGTAAACCGAAAGTTTCGTCTGTGCAATTATGGACGAAGTTATCATAGCGAACAATTACCGGAGATTTATTGTGAAAAACGGCACGGTTGTTATCTGTCGGACATGCCGGCCGACCGGGAGAATCAATCCGACACATTATCTCCGGGTGTTCTCGTCTAGCTAACGAAGAGTAGGTACTTGCATAGGCACAACTTTATAACCAGGATTATCCATCAGCAACTTGCTCTGAAACAGCCTTGTGAAATAGGAAGTGCCGTACTACAGGAATGTGACCGACTCAGTTCTCGAAAATGGAAATATCATATTGTACTAGGATCGATCCACCATCACTGACAGGACTATTCATTGTTGCCAGTAATCGTAGATCGATTAGAGCGGCGTGCAATTATTATTGACATAACAGCCCGGACGGGAACCTTGTGAATGCCGAGAAAGATAAACAAATTAAGTATCTTGACTTGGTTTGCGAGGTTTTTGACATGTGGGATGTGGATTCGGCAATCAGTGTGCCGATAATCGTATCAGCCACTAGCCTAATTGCCAAGAGCCTCGACCAACGCCGAAGGGGGCTCTCATTGTTAGGAGGGTCTTCTCTCTGGAGGCCTGACCACCGGTAGATTGGACCCTGTTCCCGATACCGGTGGGCTATTTTTAAATGTTTTTATGTCTTTTATATTCTAATATTTAAAAATTATAATTTACTTGTATAATGAAATAAAGGAATTACACTTTAGTTACTTTTAGCCTAATAGGAACTTACTTAACAGTGTTTTTTTTTGGCGGGTTCCATAAAACAAACTTTTTGAACATTCACAATAATATCCTAAATAATTGAAAATATATATATATATATATATATTTTTTTTTTTTAAATAATTGAAAATAATCTATCTAATAATCTCCAACTATAAAACCAAAATCGCTCCGCTCATGTTTTGCGTCCCAGCACAACGAGGCGCGTGCGTCAGCCGTTATAGACGATACTAGAACGCATGTGCGGAGAAATTCGCGCCAACAGGCCAACCGCCAACACGCCTCGCCAGCTTTCTATGCAAAGCGACGGGAGCGCATTACGTGTGCGAAGAGCTTAAACTTGACATGACGTGCGTTTAATTGTTTGAGCGCATTTTCTTAACTACCTAGTACTACAGGTTCTATACCTTTTCTTTGATGGTCGTGTCAGTAAATTGGTTGATAGTGAGAAGCATAATCCAGTGCCTAAACTACCTGAGTGCCCATCCGAATCCGTTCAGCCGTTTTTGCGCCAATCCGGAACATACATCCAGACAAACGAAAAGACATTCTGAAAACTATATTTTCGGCATCAGACTCGTTCCCACATCTCGTAGCAACTTTTTTTCAAAAATATTCAATGTACAGTTTTGACTTCGTTCAAGAATAATAATGAGTTCGTCGAAGAATAATCAGTTTAATGTCACCATAACATTCGACCTAAATAACGGTTAATCAAGCTTAAACCTTCGCGCCTTTCGATGTGCCTCTGATTGCCATTAGCTCGCTCCATGCCCGAGTGTGCTATGAGTTCCTGCCACAAACACTCGCTCACCGCCTGCTGTGTACCTAGTAAATAGTTAGTTATGTATACCAGGCATCAGTTCCCATAGTAGTGAATCACTTGACACCCTATTTCTGACCTCTTGTATTAATTATTTAGTTAAACCTAAGTTGTCACCGATTGCAGTTATTTATTATTGATCTCTTTCGACACCTTTTTCTAACACGTAAAATAACGTTTATCTGCAGTACCCTGGTGGATCACTCCTGAAATATTCTTTGTTGAGATTTACCTTTTTTTAATAAAATATGTACCAATAGTTCGTAAGCCATTCCGTCGCTCTAACCGAGCACACCTAATTACTGTAAGAATTGTAATTAAAGTTTATTTTATAACTAAATCATTGCCGTTCATATTTGATTACTTTAATTGCCTCGTTTTATTGTTAAACTGTCACGTAAGTAAACAGCCAGTTAGCCGAGTGCATCGCGTGACGTCATGGCATGCACCGCTGACTGCACAGGTCACACATATGATTAGACAGACCTACGCTCGGTAATAAAGTCCTACATTGTTCATATTTAAATCCTCCCATTTTGTTTTGTCGATAGAATAGTGCGGTGGCTGAATGCACGACATCGGATCTTACAAGAAACATATTTCTATGTTCCGTTTAAAAGCGTGTTTTTTTGTAAGACCTGTATCTTAAATTCACATTCGACGTGAGAACAACCCACTGGGATTCTAATAGATTATAATCACAAATTAACATGACTTTTAAGTTTTGATGAAGTCTACATTATGTGCAGTTTAGTTTTTCTGTTAAAGCAAGCAGACCAATGATATCATCGATTGTGTGAATTCGAAACTTCTTTTTTTCTAGTTTCTGAAAATAACCTTTCTTCAAAGATAATATAAACAATGCAATCATAGAACAGTTTAAACTTTCCGTAACTATTTATAATTTGAATACATGAAATTGTCTGCCAAACGATTTTTAGGGTTCGGTAGCCAAATGGCAAAAACTGAACCCTCATTATTCCGTTATGTCCGCCTGTCCGGATGTGAACACATTTTACTGGGAGGCTTTTCGGACTAAATCTATGAAACTTGGAAAGAAGGTGTATTCTGTGCATCGCTGAACAATGGTGTAGTGAAACTATGAAAAAAATCATTAGGGGTGACACTCCACACACATGTAACAGAGGAATGAAAATGAATGTACATTTCAAGCGTGTGTGATATTGTTGGATACCATAATGAAAAAAATGTGAGTCTTCAAAGTTTTTTTATTACCTAGGTATTTATAGGTACTTGATAAATCTTAAATATCTATTAACATTGTCAATTGTCACGCCTCCCCCTTAAGACCTAGGCCAAATATTTTTTGATATTCGGATAGCTCATGACCGTGTCATAAAGAATATGAATAAAAAATAAAAATAATATATCGGATGACATTATTTACTGTCTCGAAAAAAATGGGTATAATAATAGGTGAACAGAATAGAAGCCTATTGCATGGTTTTTTTTCGGTAACCTTGAATGAAATTGATCTATCGATAAATACCACATATTTGAAGTAAACTTTACATACTAGAATAATAAACACATAAAAAAAAGAATAATTCTAAAAAAAAACTAATTCAAGTCATACAATAATGCGTATCAGTGGCGAGGGCCTCGCCACTGATACGCATTATGCGAGGCGTAGTAAAACGAGTGAGGTAAGCCGGGGTACCTATATATTTTTTTGATTTCCATAAACTTCTTAGAATCTGAGAAAAGAAACAATAAATTTTATTTTATTTACAACTGCCAGTCAGCCATATTTATCGTAAAGGGAAACATTAAAAATTTTGAAAAAACCATCGCGTCCTTTGTAATTTATACTCATATCTGGAAGAGTATGGCCTAACTTAATTATGTGTTTCTTATTTTCAAAACTTAACCTTGTAAAGCATGTTTCCTCACTAAGTAAATAATCCGTCAAGCAATAATCTAAAACAAATAATGCGCCATTTTAATCCTACTGATCGTACTAATTACTTTTCAAATCTACTATAAATAAATTATTTCAACTTATATTTGTATTGTTGGTGTATCAAATACTTATAGTGTGATTATTCAATGACGATAGAGTGGAGGAAGCCGGTAGGAATCGGGTTGTTTGAAGCCGTCGCCCCTGATGTGTATAATTTGAATTTAAATATTTTTGGACGGTAAAATATAACATCCAGTATATGTAAAGAAAATCACGACACTGGTGTATATTGTGCTTGTGTCGTCGCTCTTCTTAAATTTGAATTTGCCGTGTAATCGATTAAGACTATCATGTCTACCACAAACGTGGAGATGACTGACACTTGACAGTTGTTGTGACACTGACATTTGACGCATACAGAGTGTTAGCGAGTATTAGATCAACCACTATACTGGTACTGTGTAAAATGTTATAATAAAATACCACTCGATATTCTTCAACTAAATAAGAAGAAATTTAAAACTTGCATTAAACGCACACTATGTAGACAAGCATACTATAAGTTGGATGATTATATCATAGATAAAAATGCTTGGCTTAATGCTGGTCCTGCTCCACAGCCACTTGGGCTCACTAGTTAACATGTTTATTTTTGGAAGAGTTGCTTCCCCTTTTTTATTTTTTCTGACTTTACGAAATTAATGTTTACTTTTTTTTTTATTTAACCAAGTTTTAATTGTTGAATACTTCAATAGATAATAATATTTTTTTTTTCTTTTTGGTAGTAAAATTCTTTTAATCTCACAAATACATTGCAAACTATAGTTTTGTATTTGAATTTTTGTAAATGTGAGTATCATGGAGCCGTTTACTATGTTATTATGTTGTACATATGTTGACTTGAAAGAGCATGGCAGTTAAGAGTATGTCATGCTCACTTAAATGTCTCGCTGATGGTGGCGAGTGTGTTGGATCATTCGGTTCCCTACAAAATGGTTGAGCTGGATGGTGCTGATCCACGCATCATGTTCGTGAACGGGCGCCGTCGGTTGAGACTGGTCATCTCTTATCTGCCATTGCTTATTTTTAATCTTATATTTTTCATCGTTATTGATTATTATTTTATTTTACATTGTTCTCACATATAGAAGCAACAAGAGTAATGTACCCAGGATTTTGTTATTTCTATATTTAAAAGAGTGTCCTTGGAGTTTCTTGCCTGTTCTTCTCCATAGAGATCTACGTTTTGGAATGGGCAACTAGCTTCAACTTTCTGACTAACTGACCAAATCTTTGACAATTCAAAAGTGCCTGTAAATGGTTTAATTGAAATAAATGCTTTGAGTTTGAGTTTGTATAAGCTTATCCTAAAGAAATAACAAGACCTGAAATAAAGGCTTTAAATGTTGTTTCTTTTGTTTTTATAGGTAAATAAATCATTAATGCACGATGTAATTAGATGTTGTGGGAAAATATTTTAAATAAATCTTTTGTTTTTACAGAGAAACGCAATTACGTCTTTGTTTCATTGTTCCCAATTATTGAAGTGGAAGGAATAAATATCATTATATATACTGGATGTTAAACAAATTGCGTGCCATAGCTTAGGGGTAGGTTCAGTATCGATAAAGGAACAAGGAAAAAAAAACTGACTAATGTTTTTTACATCTTTTGGCGATTTCAAGAGGTGATTTCAACAACTGTACGAATTCAATTTTAAACAATGTTGTGTTGTGTACCGCGAAGCTATCTGTGATATGTATCTGATGATAGATAAGTAAGTAATAACAATAACTTTATGAAGTGAAAAACGTTGTGTTGTAATAACTTTCAACAAGTGAGTAAATAAGTTGATTTTAAAATACCCACTCGTTCTTCTACTGCTGCTGATTAACTACTAGTTAAACAAGAATTTTTAATTTGTAGGTTTTAATTTTGAAGGAGATAAGCTCGCTAAAGTAGGAAGAATAAATACTTGGAATTGTAATTTACGCACCTAGTTACCTATACCTTCACCCGGCGTTATCGAAGTGTTCGGGCGTAGGTATTTCATTGCGTTCGAAAGTAGGAATCGATCTAGGAAATTATTAATTAGCATTTAAACATTTTGTTTCAAGCAATTTTTTTATCAATTCTAAACGATTGCTATTTAATGTAGGTATTACATTAGGTTCATCTTATGATAATTTTCGGATTTTTTAAATCATTTTTTAAAGGTATTTTATTTTATTTTTTACGGGTTCCTTTATCGATACTGAACTCACCCTGAAGCTATGGCACGCAATTTCTTTAACACTCTGTATATGTAAATCCGCGAAATTTTTCGGATTAAAGCTGATAATATACCATCTAACACTAACATATATATCTATATTATGTACAAGTATACATATAAAGGAAAAAAATAAATTCAAATGCTCATTGGGCATCAGAAAATTCGTCCGCATCGCTGTCAGTGGGAAAAGTGCCAAAATCAAGTTTTTTTAAAGTGATTTCTGGGTGCTTTTTGAGATATGGATATTTTCAGTTACAACCGCATAAATAACATTATTTTTCGTAGTTTTTTCAAAAAGTACTATGATATACAAACTTATTTTGGCGGCCGGTAAAATCAATACTGTGCATGCGTATGGGCATGTTAGTTATCTTACGCCGCCGGTACGTGTGCAAGATAACGTGCATGCCCATAAACTTTGCTGCCGGGTAACCGGTACCGGGTACGCGGCAACCGGAAGGTATGAAAAGGCACTAAATATTCATCCCGACTACGCCTTATTTTAACCCTTAACTAAGCTGTCCACATATAAACAAAAAAACGGTTTTATTGTTTGTATTACGAAAATAGTTGTATTATTTGCTCCGGGTAATAGGTTTTTTCTGTCTAAACAGAAAAAACTTTGAAATAGTAGTAGTGTATATTATGAAGCAATGGTACATCATCTGTTGTGTTATTATTATTCTCATTATGTTTTGTAAACGTTTGTGAAAATAGCACTATGAAGAAACACACTTGTGAAGATTTGAAGAAGAATACACATCAATCTGTGCTTATTTTCACGGAAACAAATGTGAGTATAAATATTTATGTTAGCATATCTTGTAAGCCGTGCCTAGTAGTAGCTTACCTATTGTTGTAAGCCGTGAAATAACGTAACAATAGGAACGTAGAAATTTGTCGTGACAAGTAGTGCTGTTATCCAAAGCCAATCAGTTATATTAATTGTTTTATTGTTGTTTTTGCTCCATGACATCACTCTTGTAATTCCCGATGCGTTAGGCAGAGATGTACCTATAAAGTACACCCACATTTCGCTAGTTATGTTTAAGTCCCATGTAATAGGGGGCGAACCTAATGCCATAAACCGGGCACAAGTCCACTCCGGGCTGCTACTGAAAAATTCCTGATGGAAAGCCCAATAACAGGACCCAATGCTCAGCAGTAGCGCTTGCTACTAGACCAATGAGAGGCAGTCAATAATAATAATGATTTTTCGTCTCAGACATAAAATTTCTCGGACGTTTGGATGGCGTGTGAGGGGCCGGAGCCAACTCGCAGAGGCCCGTTAGACACTTAATGAAATGAGACACCAACCGATGATGACCCCTGTGCACTGTGCAAGTGCACCCAAGGACAGCTCCCGGTTGGTTGGCGTAGAACTACTGCAGGGTATGGAAACTAAGATACTGATAGAGTTTGGATGGGTAAAGTGAACTGGTTACTGTTGCTATGGAAGGACTATTGCTGGGACCATAGTCCTTCCGTAGTTCCAGGTTATCCTGATAATGTTTTACATACACGGATAAAATGGGCCCCCGAACTCTGTTATCATTATATTATTAGACGGACACCTTTTAAGTTAGTAGTTGAGAAACAGGCCGTTGTTTACTAGTAAAAATGGATCAATGGACTTAAAATATAAGATGAATTTCACTTTGTGGATTTCAGGATTTACAATTTCGTGATACAAACGTAAAATAGATTAACACATGGGTCTAGTGGTTGCAGGACATCCACAGGGACCCAGGGGTCGATCCGAAGGGTCCTAGGTCGGGCAGTGTTATTTGGTTTTACATCTGAATTTTTCAGTAGCAGTTGGAGTCTGCATCTGTACCCGCTTGTAAGGTAATAGACTAGCATACTACTTCTTGGGACTTAAACATAACTGGAGCAACGAGGGTATACATATCTGCCTACCCTTACGAGGAGTACCTTATTTTCGAACACAACAAATGGTATAGTTTCGTTCCAAATGGTCCAGTTTGCATATCCTATTCATGTGTCTACTAACATCGATGTAGGATCGCACTAGTTCCGCTTACTTGCTCCAGCGCATCGTACACCAGATCCGTGCCGGTACATGTCAGGGCCGCGCGTCATGAACTCATGAACATGACAAACGGTAATGGCCGCCATCTTTCACGGATCATTGTGACACGAATGACATACACACACACATTTATAATTATGCAGTGTCTATGTGTATGGATTGTTGGTATACAAGCCATGGATAGTATAGATATATGTAGTTGCTCTACGTTTGATGCAACTTCAGTCCTTGAAGCCTGATTCAGTCAACCTTCAGTCCATGAAGCCTGATTCAGTCGATGTCCGGTTGTGGAAGTTTAATTTTAGACATCAATATAATGACTGAGATGTTTCGTAAACATAATATTTATGATCGGATCGGTATTGAACATGATTGTTGTATGAATTGAGAATTTTTGAAAAATAATAGCACCACTTTAACAGTTCATCGTAATACATTCGTTGTATTTTTTACAGGAGTAGGCTCCGAGCCCCTGCAACGTAGCCGTACCTCGTCAGCCTATTTAGAGGGCCCTGATCCTCACCTAGGACCCAACACGGCACCTGCACTTAAGATAGCACTGAATCTTACTAACAGTTTCGTTTCCGTGGTATATTTGTCTTCCTGGAGACTTCAACGCCCGTAGTTTTGACCCGATCCCTATGTGCCACAACTTTCTAGTTATATTAAACCGTAAGTAATGGCACAAAGCATGAAAGCAAATATTTATGAAAACAAAGTCCTATTGTCCAAGAGTAGATTTATTAAATAAAACGTTTAAATAAAGCTGCTGTTATTTTAGTTATTAATTTATGCAAATGTTGTATAATAAGGGGTATTAAAACACGAATGTGGGTTTATCACATGAGTGTTTTAATACCTAATTATGTACAGTTGCATACAATACTTTATCTACACCCATGATATGAATCCTCTATAAAAGGTTCTGAAACCATAGGGTGTTGTACGGTGTTGTAAGAAGTCTATGTAAATTCATGGGAAGTTTAATTGCTGAGTATCTAATACAAACAAACTATGTATAAGTTTTTTTTTAATACGGCGCTGTGGTAGTGAAACGCGCGTGCATGACAATGTTCTTTTTTAGGGTTCCGTACCCAAAGGGTGAAACGGGACCCTATTACTAAGACTCCGCTGTCCGTCTGTCACCAGGCTGTATCTCATGAACCGTGATAGTTAGACAGTTGAAATTTTCACAGATGATGTATTTCTGTTGCCGCTATAACAACAACTACAAAAAACAGAATAATATAAATATTTATGTGGGGCTCCCATACAACAGACATGATTTTTTTGCCGTTTTTATAGATAATGGTACGGAAACCTTCGTGCGCGAGTCCGACTCGCACTTGGCCGGTTTTTGAAATTCATAAAGATACCACGAATTGAGTAGTGAGAATGTGGCTGTTTGATGAATAAGGAAGGGATCGAAAAAAGTAAAGGAGTTGCGTAATGAAATTTAGTACAACATTATAACACTCGTTTGGATGATATTATGGTTACTATGAAACTGGTTGTTTTAATTATGGCAATAAGCTAACTGTTTCAGAAACTTTTATCGAGGATATATAGCATGGGTGTAGATAAACATATTAATTAGACATTTTGATCTTAAACATTTGACCTATCTTCCTTCATTGTTTGAAGAATTATAAAACAATAGAGCTTCTTAAGCATGAATGTAAGTGATGTAATAGTAATATCTCAGTGAGTTATAATTATTCCGCATCTCGTTCTTCTTATTTCTGTAAGAATAAGACAGCAATATATTTAGGTTATTCTAGTTAACACTTCAATGAATATGATATGTTTCAGTGAATGCATCCGCTAACGATACCTACTGAAAAATCAAATCAACAGAAGTTGCAATTGTTTCGTTCGCATAAATTGAAAAGTTCTTAGACTTTTGTATCGCTTCTGGAAAGTCCACATAATGTGGGTAGTTGCGACGCGAGTCTGCTATCCACCCCACATTCGTCTGGCTTGTGTTTGATCAGCTGATTAATAAGAATAACCGAGCCAAGTGCGAGAGATCCAGCAGTTTATAGTACAATTCTTGCTTATAAATCAATATTTTTTTACACTCGGGTTTGACATTTTCATCATGTTCTTCAGCCAGTGACTGTCTACTGAGAAGGTTCTCCTCTCTTCTCTTGAAAGTATGTTACAAAACTCTTGAAAGCAAGAACAATAGTTTATTTTGCTCAAATAAAATGCACATCCATCCATACGAATATCATAAATGCGAAAATAACTCGCGATCGTTATTAAAAATTTTACAAATAGGTATCCTGGGACCGGGGACATAGGGTACTTTCTTTCCTTTACATTAATAACAACTTAAACGCAGACATAGTCGCGGGTTACACCTGGCACAGTACTTAGTCTTTGTTGAAGTCGTGGAAATCTGTTTTATATAAAAATTATTGCCACTTCCTTTCATTTTCCTTCCGGTAACATTTGGGTATTATGTCAGAGTGCAGTTGTCAGTACAAGTGAGCGAGCGGCGCAGGCGCAGTTCCGTGTACGTGTGTGTCAATAGCCACGCGTCTCCAGTTACAATAACACTGTGACCTGCACAATGCTGCGTCTGTAACCTGAACCTGACGAATGTTACAGAAAACGAATGTTTTTCGTGAAATTGGTACACATTCCTCCGCTTTGACGCATGGGACTGACGATAAACTATGTAAGGAGAATTATGATTTCCAATAGCCTTCACCTAACTCTTCTTTGAAATAGACCACATATTTCTGAAATCCGTAATTTTTTTGGATAATTATTGTCAGCAATTAACCTGAGTCGAAAAACGTCAAATGATTAGTGGCGTGTCTAAATTTGGCAATTTTTAAATCGAGGTAAGGTCTACAATACTACATTAACTCTCACGATATGAAAAATGCAGGTAGGCAGCCACTCCATGTAAAATATTGGTAGCTGAATTCGGTAAGACGAATGTATTTTTGGACATTCATCCCCTAAATAGGTGAAATAAGGGTTGAAAGTTTGTAGGAAGTTCGTCATTTTTGCTGATAGGAAATCCCACTGCGTACGGCTTATTCTGCTATTATAGAACCACATTCAGGTTAAAACATTATTTAAAATTTACCAGGAAAATACTACAAGCTTCGTTCAAACCCACCTTGACCACGTGCAACTACTTGAGGCACTCACTGGTACAATTTATATATAACATGCACTTATTGGTTCACATGAGTTCAGTTATTGATGGATTCACTGCTTATTGAGATCGCATGGATTCTATTACATCATCGTTATAGACTTAGAGAGTGTGGCGTTATGGGGAGTGTCTATTGAATATTTATGTTTACAGATGATACACGTAAATGCAGTGGTTTTGAGGACCTGTTTGGGGACATCCAAGTGAAAGAATTTGGCTTTGAATATTTTGTCAAGATTTTTAAATCTACAAACATGGAGAGTTTTCACTGAGGGCTCAATAAAAGTACGGTTAAAGAGAAAATTGCCATCAAGATACTACCGTCAGTCAGTGAGGAGTTGTTTACTCTCTTCAACAAATCAATGATGTGGTAAAACAGGATTGTTCATTCGGTTGTGAGAATTCCTAGAGCACTTCATCATCAGTCTCTGCTGGACATATGCCCCTCCAATTGCTCGCCTCGCTTATATATACGTGTATTTAGTAGGAAGATCATCTTTCGTTATCCCACTCCAGGCGTTACCCTAAGGAACTAATCTGTCACTCATCCGACGCGTCGCAGTTCCGTCTGCGCAAGAGTCGCTTGCTACCGGCGCGCACCGCTCGTCACGAGAAGCACCCACTTATGTCACGCGATAGAACAACGGTCATAAGATATCTTGATACATGGGGAAAGGTGTGGTATAGGGTGATGCCTGCATTGCTTATATGGTAGATAAAATATGGGTTTAACGCGACTTTGTTCTTTGGAGATGACTGATTGCCATCGGCTCTGATTAAGGAGGTACTTCAAAACCTGCTCTGACTTAAAGGAGATTTGGTAGGGAGTAGTACCTATAAGTAATGGACCTCCTGCTGTGTGCTTAGTGGGTGTAACATTGCCACTTTTGCGAACTTACCAAAAGGTCCTTGTTCAGCTAACAACTTTGTAAGTGCTCTCATATTGTACAGACTGAATTAGTTTTAGTACTTTACAAGTCTGCCTTAACAAAAAACATCGCAAAAACGACGCGAACGTGTAAAAGGAAGCCGCACTCCACTGCCTGCCTTGACACACCAATTAGATGAAAAACTTAATTACACTCTCCAATCTCAGGAAATTGACTGGACTTAAAAAAACTCATTGCTTATCGACTGCTTGGCGCAAATATTTTGATTTCGTAACCAACTGTGATGATTCAAGATTTCGGTTCGGTCATGACGGTCAGCGACCGCCATTTTGTTATGGTGTTTAATCATGGGGGTCAATGTCAAAGTCAACTGTCTAGTTCGCAAACATAACGTTCTTTGACCCCTAAACTCCTCAAAAGATTGCACAACTTCTAAATGTTTTTATTGAGTTTAGTTTCATAGATTCTACAATCAGTATCTACTTCATGGTAAAAAGGCAGGCAGTTTTTGACTGGCAAAAATAACATGGTTGGCTCCCAGAGGTCCATGTACTCTTTACCTATGACCCTACTACGTGTCATTTGCTAGGGTTACCCCAGCAGTCACGGTCGAGGTCAGTTTCTTTGACTCGTCCAGGGCTGACACCTTTCATTGACGCAAACTCGGAGCCCTGACCTTATGCCCTGTGCCCTGAGATTCGGTTCCGCAATTCTTAAACTAAAGGCCTTCTTATCTTATAATTAGATTTATTAAGACATTGTTGAGTGCCTTTTTGTCAACTGGACAACTTTAATCTCTTGGTAGACGTCATGTCTACCAAGAGTTATAATTATCTGCTATATGAATGTTCTGAAAGATTTTCTTACACAGTTTCGTTTCATGTCGGATAACAGGTGGATTTGTAAGTAAACTACATTGAAAACAAAAAGAACATTTTAATCCGAAAATGAATAAATCTACCTTTTTTAACTGCCGACTGTAAATAATACGCCAACCAACTACTAATTAATTAATTATCACCACGACGTAGACATCGCTCTTAATCACAGATGTTGTTAAATACCGCTGTTAGTTACTGCTAAACACCCGCTCACACCCCCTGTTTAGTAGATAATTAGTTGATTGTAGGTGTGAGAGGGGCAGGTGTGATCAGGTGGGACGACACGTGTAGAGGGGCACGTGTGCTCAGGTGGGATGACACGTGTAGAGGCGTTGTTTTCATGCTGATTGTTGTTTACGGTTTATTTCGAGGAAGTGATTGAGTTACTTGTTAGCGGAAGATCTTTGTTATGACTTCAGAAACTCTGTTTATGTATCAGGGAATGCGCTGAAGAAATATCTCTTGGCTTCCCTGTATTCGTGGTCGGTTGCACGTGTTTGAATGTTTATATCAGTTCAACCTAAGTGATAATTATTGTTTTCGACTTCAGAGGTCTTAAAGCTGTAGTTAATCGATTAAAAGTACGTTTATTTCGGTTCAAAAGTGTGGATGTGCGTGTGTAAGTGACAATCAAAGTTTCTCATTGCAGTGTTCGTGGTTCGACAAACACTACTTTAAAGAATGAGATGTTTTAATATTTACTTGAGCAGCTAAGGGTTGCACAGAGGTAAAGGTTAGCCATGTTTGTTTATACGAGGCCAAGCTCAAGTTCAACCATGGTCATCGTGGACGATTTTATTAGTTTTATTATTGTTTACCAGCTACTGCCCGTGACTTCAGTCAACTACACCATAAAATATATGCTACGGCACTTAGCAATAGAGTAGCTTACTATCAGTCAAAGAAGTTTTCGAATCGGATCAGTATTTCATATTTTTTATGTATTCGTTTTTACTTCAATCGCTACGATTATGTCCACTTACGGTTTAGTTTAGGCTATCTAGCAGTTGGAGCTACATACACCTGGCTAGCAGTTGAGAAGGTCGCGGTAACAATAGAATAAGAGGCAATAGCCACCATACTTGGGATAGATAACTAATTATCCTATCTATCCATAGATATAAGAAAGAAGGAGATATGCCCGGTAGTTGAAAATGTATCGAAACCCAATGTCTCCACTTTGTCCCCATCACCTCGCCACAACTACACATGCAGATCAGTAAGCCCAATAGACACGAGGTCGCGCTCACACTTGCAATTTATAAATCAGAATGTACTACTACTTCACAATCAATCATAAACCTTATACCATCAAACACTACGAACTATATTACTACAAAAGCCAGCATATCCCTGTGGCAGTGCAAACGACTGCTTGGCCGGAATTGGGGAATCAGCCCCAAGGTCACCCACTGGTTATACACCACAGTCATCCGACCGATTATCACATACGGCTCACTGGTCTGGTGGCCCAGGACAGACCGGTGCACAGCCCAAAAAGATCTCGAAAAACTACAGCGGTTTGCTTGCGTCGCAATCACTGGTAGTATGAGAACTGCACCCACCGCCGCCCTACAGGCAATGCTGGGACTGCCACCTCTGCACCTCATCGTGCGGGAGGAGGCGGCCCTGGCCACCTTTAGGCTCCATTTAACAGGAACCCTATGCAACGACTCCAGAGTTAAGCACATACGCATTAAGGAGGATGCGATCAAACGTGAGCCAATGATGGCATCACCCTGCGACAAAGCCCCGAAAACACACCACTTTCAAAGGCACTACAATATATCACTTACAGAAGAACAGTGTGACTACTCAGGCCCAAAAGAGATGAGAGTTTACACCGACGGATCAAAGACCGACTCAGGTACCGGAGTCGGAGTTTTCTCACATGACCTCAACATAAATATATCCAGACCGCTGGGAATGTTCAACACCGTCTATCAGGCGGAGTGTGTGGGCATCATACAAGCGGTCCACGCCCTAGAAGCCAGGAGGGTTACGGACACCCACATACGCATACTCTCCGACAGCGCCTCAGTTCTCCAATCCTTACGGAAGAAATATACTACCTCGAAGCTAACACTAGAATGTCACGATGCACTAGAACAAATAACGGTATCTAGCCGCAACACGGTGACACTGCAATGGATAAAAGGACACAGCGGATCGCTAGGTAACGACGCGGCTGACGAACTTGCTAGACGTGGATCCAGCACGGCAGTCTGCGGACCCGAGCCTATCGTACCCATCCCCTTCAACCAAATACGCAGGTGGCTGCAGAAGTTCACCCACACACAAGCGGAACGCTGGTGGACCTCGACACCAGGTTGCAGGCAGTCAAAGGAGGCTATGCCATCTTTGGACAGCAGGCTGACCAGGCGTTTGCTACGCTTGGACAGGAACGGCCTGCGCCTGGTGACGGGGACCATCACGGGACACTGTTCGCTAAACAAGCACTTCCACACAATAGGCATAACGGACAGTCCTCTGTGCAGGGCGTGCATGGAGGCTGAGGAGACCGTTGCGCACGTGCTCTTCGAATGTACGGGCGTCACCCAGATTAGAACAGAAACCCTCGGGTCACCCAGATCATACACAGACGTTCTAAACAGACCAGGAGACCTAATCAGCTTCTGGAGGGAGGTGGGCTGGTTGGAATAACTACCAAACGGCCGCTATGGCCCATGCACAATGGTCCACTTGACGGACTAAGTGCGGAAACCAAACCCCCTAACATAACAACATAACATAACCATCAAACACTACGTGCATTTATCATGCACCGTACAACTCACTCACACGAAAACATCAATCACTATCGTTGTGCTGTGCAAGTCATTTATTTTACATATACGCTATTGACTAAATCGGAAAGTTATCGATTCTCCCATTTATTATTGTATCAAAAGTTTTGGGAGTTCCTGAAAAAATAATAAATAAAAAACAATATACATATAGTAAGATGAAATAAATAAACAACAAAAAGCTAAAAAAAAAACAATTAGGTTAATCAAAAAATTTCAATATTATGAGAAAATCTACATGAGTATAAACAAGATTGATTCACATCGGTCTTCCAACCAATGGCCAAGCAATGTTTAATATGCATGGTTAATTATTTTGATCAATTCTGGTATAAAATTGATTAAGTGTGTAAAGTCAACACAATTAGAACATTCGAGCAACTCTCGATGCATTCGAAAGAAAAACTAAAAATTCGGAAGAATTTGAACAGATAGGTAGCATCCTGTTCGTATCTGATTCTATGCAATTGATCAGTTAGTACAGGTTCAGTTCTTTGAAGCCGTGTGATTGATTTTTCCCGCCATTATGTCGGTACTCACTACTGCAAAATTTATATTTCTCGAGAAAATGTCTGGACGGAGGAAAAACAGCAGGAAAAGAAAATGAAGGTAATTGAGTTCTCTTTAGCGATTGAATCTATGGAGAAAAAGTTAAATATTTGTTATACGATAACCTAACACCTAATTAATTTCAATTAAAGAAAAACTTATATATGCATTCGTTTCATTTGTTATTCAAACTAAAACTAAAAGAAAACAAACGTTGCAGACCATCTTATCGTGATATATTTTTTGTTTATTTTAAAAGAGTGTGAAGACAACTAACAATAATAATACAATTCTAAAATAAAATGTTTAAAGAAAGTACTTTATTTCAAGGCGATAGCGCAAAACATACATTAATGAAAACATGTTAGTCGTTAAGTTTTCTTAAATAAAGCTGGTATACGTTATTTACAGTAATTCGTTCCGTGAAGCAATGTTATTATTTTAAATAATCATGATTGTTAAACATTGCCAAAATTAAAACATAACATAATAAGCAGAAGTGTACCTATCAATACTCAATTCTTTATTGCATTCCATATGTATTACATAGATAGTATAACAAAGTAAAAGATCAATATGGACCCTGTCGGGCACAGCACAGCCTATAGTACACCCACCCACATTTCGCCAGTTATATTTAAGTCCCATGCAATAGGGTCGCCTATTGCCAACAACCGGGCACAAATTCAGGCTCCAGGCTGCTACTAACAAGTTCCTGGTGGAAAAACCCAATGACACTGCCCGACCTGGGAATCGATCACATGCTCAGCAGTAGCGCTTGCGACCACTACACCAACGAGGTAGTTCAAAATTACATCTAGCTGCAGATAGTTTCATTAGAAAATAGCCGTGACCAAGAGTACTAATAAGATGGCCCATGTTAGTGCTTTTGGTCACGGCATGATAGAAAAAATACCGGTATGTCTTATTTTGAGAAGACACTTAAAACCTCGGATGCTCATACCCGAACCTTGGAATAACTGTCCAAGGCTTATGAGTCGTGAAAGTGGAACACTCACTCTCGCGTTTAAGATAAAAGTCTTCTCATTGATCACGTAATGTATGTATGACAGAGACAACGCAGCGTCATCTGAGTCCCGGGAAGTAATACATTGGCAAGCAAGTGCTTAATGTGCCGATGACAAGGTGCGCCCGCGTCGAATACCTACTGTGCAGAACAAATGCAGTAGGACAACGAAAAAATAGAACCTTTTGAAATTGGATGGCGAGGAAGACGATACGATTTTACAAGACGTTTCGAACACACTAATGATCGCTGTTGGACGAATTGTTGAAAGGGATACGATTTTTCGATCCACATTCTAAACTAAACGCCGTACTGTATAGGTTTTTAAATATAACCTGTTATGTAAATGCCCTTTTTGTAAGAAAGGCAGAGGATTAATTAAAATGACGAGGTGGTAACAACTTGAAACAGTCAAAAGATTTTGCCATCGTCTTTTGTATTTGAGATAAGGTTACCTATGCGAAGCATTCCCAGTATCGGTTCTCATAAGTCATAAAATATTCATACACAAGTGCATTTTAAACAATATTATGAATCACGATGTTATCAGAATGCAAATGTAATTAGCAAGCTGTCACTTAATTATCGTAAATAATGCGAAGTGGACGTAACATTAACGTAGGTACAGTCGATACGATCTAAGTGTTCTGTGATTGCGTTGGGTACAGTCAACAAAGAAGCTTAATTTATACCCAAAGGCGAATATTCTAATACTAGCTGCGCCCCGCGGTTTCACCCGCATAAGTCAAACAAACAAATAACAAATAAACAAACAAGTTTGTTTGTTACGCTTTCACGCTAAAATGACTTAACGGATTTGGATGCAATTTGGCACATGGGTAGACCACGACCTGGATTAGGACATAGGATACTTTTAATCCAGAAATTGTCACGGAATCGAGACTTACGCGGGTGAAACCGCGGGGTGCAGCTAGTTATATATAAAAGTTAGGATTCAACTTTTTAAGCTATAACCAAGGTGTCTTTAAGTCGAGAGCGAATAGGTCACGTCTAGCCGAGCGTGCTTAATCGCCGACCACATCATCGCTTACTATTAGGTGAGATAGTCGTCACATGCAAGCCCATCAAGGCATAGTCCATTACGTTAAATTTTTGAGCTTGATGTTCAACGGACCCATCATTTATCCTTACTTATTCATGTCTAAACTTAATTTTATTTTCAACTTCGTTGTTAGAGAGATGACTTCTCAGCACATTCACAACATTGTTTCAGAGTAGTAGCAAGTTAGCTGCCTCTATTCCTATCTCTTTGTTTGTCTGTACTTGCCTGCGTACAGGAAACCTGCCGCCGCTGACCGGAAGTGCACAGATCTTAGATCTACTGATAGCTCTGTTAGTTTGATGTGGCGTGAGAAAATGCATTAAAAGCACAACAACGATTGCAACTGGATTGTTTTTTAATAGTTTGAAAAAGAGGTATGTGGAACAGGATGTAAATTAATTCATCCTCCATAGACACGGGAGGATCCTCCGACCAGACGGGTGATGTGTCTGGTGGGCTACTGCCTGGCGGGCGACGATTGATGTCGGGACGTTGTATATATCCTAGTCGCACGGTAAGCTCTGTTTGCGCGATGCAGGATTGCGTAATGTTACGCATGTTACGTGACGTGATTCCTATTTATTTATTTCTAAAACACAGCCTATTTTTCAATTTGGTTTTAGCCTGTCAGGGTTTATCTGTGTGCTGGCGAGCCATTCATTTATTTCATTTCATTTTTTTAGCTCACAACAACATAACAATACTTCTGTATTCCCAAGGGTTAGGTTAGGTTATGTTTAAGTACCACATTAGTTAATAGGAGTACCTACCAAGTAAATGCCACACTCAAATCTAGAGGTTTAGTTTATTACTTAAATAATCTTTTATTCATGTTATTGGAATGTAGAAAGAAATACTAAGCCGCTGTTCACATTCTAAGTGGAAAAAAACTCTACATTTTAATAACAATACTCGATCTTGGACCGAACCCAGACCTGCGACCATTATACTAACGAGGCAGTTAGAAATAACTTTCTTATTTAACGAAATAATCAATTCGTCACTTCACCAGAACATTCCTCATTCAACGGTCCCCCCCACACGCCTTCCGTTCGCAGTGGAACTTCTGCTCCCCCTACATGGCCTGTCTATATGTCATCTCGTTCGTTCCCGACATTGAGTGTTCCACGCTGCACGAGAGCTAGCACGTGAACCCAGGTCACTATTCAGACCTACCTGTCTATACCATACCTAACATAATGTTCTAGGAAATCTATTTTTATTCTAAACCTAGTATTTTTCCGCCGCCCACATTAAAAACAGGTATTGTTATCGATACCTCCGTGTACCACATGTGTACTGAGATTTATTCAAAAGCCTTTATGGATACTGGGCTTTATTTTTAGAAGAAAAACGTTTAATATTAAATGCTTAATTATCAAATTAAACTCAGTATAAAAGATAAGTAGGGAATAAAAATATCGGAAGAGCAGCTAGAGGGGTTAACTTACAATGGATAGGTGATGGTTTTTTGGTCAGCATAGAAATAATAATAAAACTCAATGTAAAGTTGGATAAAGAATGAAAGATATTTCTCACAGAGGGTCTCGCTAGTCTTGCACAATCCGGTTACTTTACAAGTACACAATACCTAACGGTAGCCCAGAGGGTTGACATCATACGGCTTGAATAGCCATGTCTGTGATTGTTACTTTCCGAATGGAATAAATAATCTACCAGCTATAAAGTCCCCTTTAAAATGATTTCAATACGTAGAAGTAAATAAAATAAAACGATCTAAGTGATATTATAATATCTTTGTGTTTTTATGTTCAGAGATTTCATGCAGGTACTATGTATGCTAATCGTATAATCGAAAGTCTTGTGTATTTCTAGAAACTTCTAGTTATTTAATTTAAATCTGTTTTCGTGTTTAGTTGGGATACTTCTGAATGGATTAGTTACACTCTTGTATTTATTTATTTAATACTTTAAGCGCACAAATGTACAGAGGTGGACTTAATGTGAGATGGACTTAATCGTATAGGCAATTTTCTACCAGTCAACGTTTAGGTGATTCAGAGACAAACAGTGGTAGGTGCAATAGCGAGAATTGAGAAATAAATATTTATTTAAATATAAAGATATACATATACCTATTAAAAACTATAAATATAATATATACATCTCATTATATACAAATATAAGCACTAATAAATACACATAAATGTTTTTTTTTTCTGTATTTATTTAATGAAATACAGAGGTGATATTTAATTCTAAACTCGCCAAACTTTTACGTTTGATGGCGAACGATGAAAGATTGAGACAAACAATGGAAAACATTACCGTTGTGATGATACTGCCAGCTTCTTACGAATGTGCTCGCGAACTTAACTTTATGAGTTCTTTTGTCGATATTCAGAACATTATGTAAGCCGTTCTCTGATGGGTGTAATATTATGTTTAGTCTATCGAATACAGTTATTCTATTTCTGTCTTATATCGGTAGTCAATAGTTTTACTTGAAACTGGCTTGAATTCATTATGGATTTTCTGAAATAAGGTTTTTTATAAATCCTAGGAGCGCCATGAAATCGATTTGAAAGCAAAGTTGCTGAAAAACTTAATTTAATATTTGCACGTTCTTGCGAGCATCAAGTTTATATAATTTTACTAAAAACACCATAATTCCGTGTGAAGTAAGTATATACAATTTATATTTATTATATTACGACTATATTATATATACTATTATTATATTATATTTATATTACGACTTCTATAAATGGCTAATAGAGCCATTTATAGAAGTTGTTAAAATCTAATCCAGTATTAATAGGTTTTCCTCGTAAAAAACTGAGTCTGGTTTATCAGTAAGGTTTCCTAAATTATTTTCATTTTATTATTCAACTATTACCGGCGGCGGCGGTCCGGTTACGTTAATAATTAATATAAACATCTTATTGGTGGTACCGTTAGACTGCCAGATCATAGGTCTCAAGTTCGAACTCAAGGCACGCATCTCTGACTTTTCGGATTCATGTATAAAAACGGTGAAGGAAAACATCGTGAGGAAACCGGCATGCCTGAGAGATATTTCTCGACAGCACGTGAAGCCAAGTCAGAGGCCCATGGGCGGCTTTAAAACTCTGACACCAGGTTAGTCAGTCACTACACGAAAAGAAGAAGAACATCTTAAATACTGTGATTTGATTTCCTGATTTATCAAAAAATGTTGCATTATATTAACGCTGTTATTTATACATTTTTATATGTAGTTTATATAGTGTACATTATAAATAGTGTACTAGAACTATCTAATTTCGTCGGTAGAATCATCAACATCACTTATTGCTGAATTTCAGTGGACGAAGTGCACTAGACATCAGCTACCTATGTGGTTTACTCAATTGTGCAGAACATGCAGACGTAGAATGTAAGATTGGTGTACTTCCTCCAGAAATAATTCAGGTAGGAAAAGTAAAGGTTGATAGTGACACATTCGCAGGCGCCTATCGCAATCTGTAATCGTCTAGACACTCTCATTGTCAATGCTCTCAGTGGTTGTGAACTGTTTGCCTCACAAATATTGACACGATGGTGCAATAGCAAAGTTTCCGGCTTCTGCGCCGGTCGACGCATTCAATTCCGGGCTCAGGAGTAATAATATTTGAATGACATATTTGTTCTCGGTCTGTATGTTTGTGTATGTTATTGACATGAAAACGACGTCTATGAGTCAAGGAATAGCGGGGCTGTGAGTGTCCATCGTTTATTTTATAAAATGGCATCGGTTTACTAATAAATAACGGTGTGGTCACAATGTGTGCTTAAAATGTGATGGACCTTAATAATGTACATAGTCCATCACTTTCTAAACTAAACTTTTCGATTTTAAACCTTTCTATTAAATAAAAGACAGAATCGAAATATTCAATGAATATGACTGGAGACAAACAGAGGATATAACTTCAAGTGTGGCAGAGGATATATTAAATGAACATGTCATAGCGTACCAATAAATTACAAACATATTGATTTAAGACATGCAGGGAAAGATTTAGAAGTGAAACAGTTGTAACATAAAGTTATTCAATTATTAAAGGCACTAGTGGTTGGTAACGTTTCATAAGAATATTATTCCAGCAATAATGTCGTAACAAGAGTGTTAGAAAATAAATGTAACTTATCGATGGTTTACAGTTAACATTCTCTAAGAATTTATTACAAATTCTTTGGTTTTGCGATATCGAATATGTTAGCAAGTTTCACAAGCACATAATATATTGTATTATGTAAGAATAACGGTTCAATATATTATAATGTTTGAAATTCGTGTCAAAGTCAAAGTGATAAAAGGACCGATGTATTGAGGTTCTATAAACATGGAAAGTTGGAATGACAATTAGTATGTTTTAAATTTTTGCTAACAAATTCTTTCCATTTCCATTTTATTGATTATAAAAATTCTACCTGCTTTGCTTACATATTATATCTACCAATTCTCCGACAGGGGAACATTCTGGGTTCATATAATGTAGTACCAAATAATGATGTTTTATGTACCTACTTGATTTTGTAAATAACAAGTTATATTCACCGTTGTTGATGGGTTACCTTTGGGGTAGTTATTTTGTAATCACATTTAAGGTCCTTACAAGTTAAACAGTTTTTAAAGGTCAAAAAGACTAAACTTTTGATTATGAGAAGAGTACTCACTGGTGTATATAGTGGCGCAGGTGGAGCGGTGGCAGGCGAGGCAGGCCTCCTTGCCGTCCAGGCCCAGCGTGAGCGTGGGCGCCAGGCTGGGCCGCGGGCACAGCTTGCAGCCGCCGTTGTACTTCTCGCAAAGGCACACGTTCTTGTCCAGCCCGTCCACGCGCAGCTCGTTCAGCCCGAACTTGTCAGACTCCTGCTTCACCAGTGCCGCCGCCAGCTTGTCCGACTCCTTTAGGAACTCGCACGAGTGCGGACACACGTCACATCTCTTCGCTTCCAAATTCCTATTCGACTCCGAGTTCATATTGTCATTCTGATTGGTGTCCAGGACCGGTATAGGGTACCTATCGTCCTTCTTGTTGGTGCTGTCCGTGCTGCCCGTCATGTACGACGTGAGAGTCACCTCGGACGCAGATCGCACTGTATTGTTCAACTTATACTTCGTCATGTTTCAGTCTTGTGTTAAACCAAATTAAAATACGGTCTTGAACGCCGAGGCCCGAGACATTTTATTTCGACGGTAGCATATTTTGAATTTATTTACTAACAGTAATCACAACACTGGTAAAATTAAATTAATTTTGTGTTCATTATTATCACAGATGGTGTAGGAATTTTCGTTCGTCACAATGTTGTCGCGGATTGTTTTTTGTTTTATTGTTGTATACTATCAACGTTGCGGGTAACTCGTATTTATTTATTTATTTTGTTAGTTTGTGCGAGTGCCGGCCGCCGCGTTCTGCCGAGTGTGGCGAGCGAGTGACTGGAGCTGTGGCGAAATGGCGCGAAATCACCAGCGACGCCCGGCGACGGCTGAAAAAAGGGGTTGACGTTAGCATAGAACTTGAACAAGTTTCATTAGACCTTGTAGTTAGACAGGTGTGGGGGCAAGCGGTACTTATGTCGCACTTATGTAGTAGTTGCATTGTGAGCAAGTTCACAGTTCACGTCAATACAAGGACACCGCAGGGAGTCGTTGTGTGACGTCACCGCAGAACTTTCCAATGTTTTGTATTCAAGCTACCGACGGGCTACGGCTGTGAGGATTACAGTGTGGCTACTTTTGTCTAATTGCGTCTTCCTTAACAATTCGTTTAAAGACAAGAACTTTCCTGGGGATCCTAATAATATGTAGTCTCTTAATTCAGGTACCCAGTGTAGTTTAATTAGTTTTAACATACTGACACCATAAACAAACAAAATATTTAAAATTACCTATTACATTGTCTTAAGCTGTTCAAATATCTATTTTTTCATTGAATACCGATGCTAAAATAAAATGATTGTACTTTTTGTGTGTTTTTCCAAATTTCCTGAGATAGAACGAATGTATAAACAATGTACAAAGAAAGAAATCAATCAAGGAGATGTAAGTAGAGGGCCCTGTACCAATTGACTGTGTATTTTGTAAAGAAGACCAAACCACCCATTAGAGCCTAGGTCTTGAAATGACGTCACATCACGCCTGTATTCTGCAAAAATGTCGGCAGACGCGGGTAGAGGAGTAAGCTAAAATTACATACCTAGCCACATTTCGCCAGATGGTGGGTTATACCTAAGCCCCATGTGATGTGACAGGGCGCGAGGTTTCCTGTAGCCTGCTATAATATCGGACCTATGGCCTAAGGTTGTCCGCCTTTGTACAGTATTTTTTTATTTGTGCATAAAGTTTCGTGGCTGTCTGTGTGACCGCGAATTAAACTAAACTAAACAACGCATTTGATGCGGTTTTCAGCACCATTTAGAGAATATATTCAGGAAAGTTTATGTGTCTAACACATACATTATAATAAAGAAATGTCGATGTTTGACAAGTCGTAAAAACCATGCGAAGCAGGGGCGGGTCGCTAGTAATAAATATAAATAAATAATGTTCCTAAACTATTTCAGTGGTATACAATATGTAATGGCTACAGTTTCAAAACGTACCATTTTTTCCAATCACCACTTTTTGCATGTTTTGTTATTTAATGTATTGTCATTTGTCACAATCTACAATTTCCTGTGTTGTATAAAAAAATAATAATAGGTATCTAATTCCTCTACATGATGTAGCATTTAATAGTGTGCTTTATGTGTGTGTTTATTATAATTATATACAAAATTAGTGGTCTTATACATGGTATTTTGTGTGGTATAAGTAGGAATGATGTGACAAATATTTGAGATATTTACTTTAGGGGCGAGCTGATGTTGTTCTAAAGAAAGACGAGAGAGAAAACGATGAAGAACTAACTAGGTATTGCACGGAATGGCTGGGAAATATGATAAAATTTTCTTCCTGATGCAGGAATTGAACCCGAGAACAGGCACGAATGGCGGAAGCGCTTGCTACATGCGATATAAAAATTTACTGAAGTTCAAAGAAGGAAAATTAAGTTTTGTAGGTACACTAGCTTCTGCCCGCGACTCAGTCCGCGTGATATTGCGGCCCGCACCGACCGCCCGCGTCGCAAGCCATCGCCCGCCCGTGCTGTTACTTCGTTTTCGTTTAGCGTTATTTTAGACTTTTATTAATTTTGCTCGGCTCCTAAGGGTCGTAGCGTGATGTTACATACCCTATAACCTTCCTCATGAATTGGGCTATCCAATGCAAAAATATTTTTTCAAATCCGACTGGTAGTTTCGGAGATTACCCTCTACATACAAACTTACGAACAAACTTACTCTTTATAAGTAATATAATCATTATTATATTATTATTTCGACTTCTTTAATTTTCTTCTCTTATAAGAGAGTACAAAAACCTTGCACACGGGCCGGAACAAGTGTGTAAGGAAAAATTTAAATAGAGAACGTTAATATTATTATAAGTACAGATAACCACCAGTTAAGACAGGTGCTAGGTCTTGTGTATTACATTCCACCTAAAAACTTAATTTATTTTCAAGGATTTTTAATGAACTGAATTTATTCAAATATTTATTAAAAAGCGAACATTTCAAAATTTTTGTTTAAAACATTAAATTATGCGTGGGAAACGTATTAAAATATGTTTAGTGTAAATAAATAAAACATTTAAATAGTGATGAAACGTAACAAACATCAACAAAAAGAATCGCCCGAACAGGGACTTGAACCCTGGACCCTTGGATTAAAAGTCCAATGCTCTACCGACTGAGCTATCCGGGCTCTGAGCATGTGGTTGAAATATAGTATCCATATCTAAATAAACATCAAAGTCAAACAAAATGAGGTCATATTTTTTTGTTGTTTGATCTGTATGCGATGAATAATAATTAAGTTTAATACTTGAATGAAACAGATAAATTCAGTTAGACTTTATCATTAACGTAAAAACTGTCACACACATTCTTGTCCATTTAATACTGTTCTATTCTATTCCGGTAGCATTACGTTATTGACATAATATTATGACGTAGATACTTCGTATTCGTGGGTTTTCTGCACTACCTATGTTTATTACTTTTACGTAACACGAACCATCGATTTCATAATGTCAACTAAAAGAAATGTTGAACATAATAATATTATTAAGTAAGCGCCGAAACTTTAAAGCGATAACATATTGACCTAATAGCTATGATAATTTACGTATTAAGGAAATACATAGCGAAATATTGGTGTACCAACTAGATATACTCTTCTACTGATCCCTTCGTGGCAGCGAGGTGTGGTGACTTGACTTAGTGAGGGGGACTGAGATAATATGAAGATTCGAATGACGTTGTTTCGACGCACGCTGTTTCGAAAAACTATGCCAGTTCGAAAACACATTGAATCGAATACCGCTAATTCGAATGACGTAATCGTGAACACGCTGATGCGAAAAACTTTTTTAATGGTACGCTAGTATTGAAATCCACTGTTGCTTTAATTTGTCTAGGAATCGAACTCACGGCTCCGATGTGACAGAAAGTTAACTGTTTCATAATAGTATAGCTCCATGGAGTAGTTATGTACAAACGTAAGTACCTAGCTACTTATACCTACCTACCTCGTATAGAGATATTACAATTTCCTCACTGACAAAATAGGTAAGTTATTATAATACAGTGGTTATACTATCTAAGATGAGTGTTCATCAAACATCGCTGTTTTACGAGTAGCCTGATCGAACATCATACAATAACATCAATAAGCATCACTATTTACGACGTTGACTGTGTACTTACTATTGCCATAAGTTTGACACAGTGGTCGTCACCCAAGGCCAACGACCACCCGAGGCCACGCAGGCCTCCAGCCGAGGCCACGGCCTGCACGTCAGGGGTTGTAAACATAATTAAGGCTCTTGCAGGCAGGCACGACTTGTCGCGCGCCGTGACACCGGTAATTGTTCTACCGTGAAGTTTTATAAGAAATTGTTTTATTAGAGTCGCGTCGCGCCTATTTGCGGGAGCCTTTATGTGGGGCCCGTGTCAATAGAAGAATATACCTTTTATACCTATGTTATACATAAGGTTGGGGCATAGGTTTTTGTAAGAATAGTAACGGGTGCTTTAGACTTAAGAGTTCGTTTATAATTATAATTATTATGAACCAGTTGTTGCTGAGATGAAGGCAGTCATTTTGCTTGTGTTTGAAGTTAGGTTGGGTGTCAATGTGAGCAAAGTAAATAAGTAATTTTTAATCATTTTAATATCAATTTTAGCTACTAAAGAGATCCTTATTACTACTCGACAAAATAAACGAGTCTAACTTTAGAACAAAGAAACCTAATCAGTAGACCTAGGAAGTATTCTACTGGTTTTTAATAAGTTATTTATTTTTTATAGGTAGGTACATTTACGTACCGGAAGACGTAGTGTTGGAAGGCAAACTCAAAGCATTAGTTTCAAATAAACCAATTACAGGCACTTTTGAATTGTCAAAGGGTCAGTCAGTCAGAAAGATGAAGCTAATTGCCCATTCCAAAGCGTAGTAGGTTTCTATGGAGAAGACCATGCTAGAAACTCCACGGACACTCTTGTAATTCAAAATATTGTTTACATCATTCATGTTGAAATTATACATGTCAGAACAATGTAGAAAGACGGGCACATAAAAGCGTCCGTAATAAAAAGATAAAAACAATTAAAAAATTAAAATAAGCCATGGCAGCTAAGAGATGACCAGTCCCTACTGATGGCACCAGTACATGAACATGACGCATGGATCAGCACCATTCAGCTCAACTCGTTGATACAAGACATCACTGAAAGTCTTAATCAAAAGTCCAAAATAGGCTGCGTCTTTCTAGACATGACGAAGGCCTTTGACTTCGTCTGCCATAAAACACTACTCTCAAAACTTTCTCATTATGGAATCCGTGGAAAGGCCAACGACTGGATCAATAGCTATCTTGCCGACAGACTACAATGTAGAAATAACAAGATCTTGTCAATATGAACAACAAAAACTTTAGGTCAGAATATGGACAAAATAATTATGGCACACCACAAGGGGGTATCTTATCCCGACGTCTTTTCCTAGTGTATATTAACGACCTGCCGGAGGCAATAAGCGAAGATTGCATACTGTTCACTGATGACACGACATTAATTATTAAAATTGACAATAACAGTCATTTGAAAAACGACATTGTTAAAGCTTGAATGCCTGGATAAAAATAACTTAAAAATAAACATGACGAAAACAAACATAATACAATTTCAGACATTTAACGCACACATAGATAATCCAGACATTCAACATAAAGATTCTCACTTAACTACTGTAAATGAATGTGTATTCTTAGGTATAACATAGATAAAATCCTGCTAAAAGTAGTTTGTTTTGTATGTCCTGAAAATAATCAGGCAAAATGTTAACCTCGATTCTGCGATGGCTGCTTACCATGCTTACGTATCCTCTGTACTTAGATACGGTATTATAATTTGGGGTAACTCAGTGGATGTTGACAGAGTTTTCAAAGCACAAAAAAAATGTGTCCGAGCAATATGTAGAGCTCACTTTTTAGACAGCTGTAAGCAGTGACTTACTTTTATAAAGGTAAATTATTGCCATTACAATGTCTGTATATTTTGGATATTTGTAAAAAAAAAAAAAAAACTTGTAATATATTGGTAACAAGCTAACAAGGTAAAGCTAAAAAACCGTAGTCTGTCTTTATGGCGTGTCCGGCACACGCCATAAAGACAGACTACGGTTACCATCAATAAAATAAAAATGTTTAAGAGAAATGTCTACTGCATGTCTATTATAAAATATAACCATTTGCCGAATTTCTTTTACATTGACTTTCAGGATTTACATTGACATTGTTCAAAAGAAGTCTCTTTAAACTTTTACTATGTAAAAAATATTATACCATTAAGGAATATTTAGAGGATAAGTCGATACAACCTATACCGAATGTTAATGTTTAATAATTGTATAATAATAATTAACAAATATATAGACACCAACTCCATCATGTCTGCCTCTCAAAATGGGTGTAGGAACGGGTCCCGCGGTACTAAGGAGCTACTCCTCATTGATATAGCCAACAGGTTCGCCGTTCCCGAAAAGATCTGTCGACATGCTGGATAGATTATAAGGCCTATGACTCGGTGCCACATACATGGCTCATGAGGGTGCTGGAGTTGTATAAAGTAGATGCAACTCTGCGCACCTTCCTGATGTAGTGTATGGGGCAATGGAGGATGGTCCTTCACTATCCAGGATGTCGAAATATCTAGAGTAATAGCGAGCCGATAAGGATCGAGCGAGGCATATTTCAGTGCGATAGTTCGAGTCCGCTCTGGTTCTGCTTAGCCCTGAATCCTCTTAGCACACTGCTGAAGAATTCAGGGCTTGGCTATCGGTTGAGAAGAGGTGGTCAGGTTATAATATCTCACCTCCTCTACATGGATGTTCTAAAACTCTTTGCCCCCAACAATTTGCAACTGATGGAGCTACTGAAAGTAACTGAAACTTTCAGTAGCGCCATCAGGATGGAATTTGGTGTGGACAAATGTGCGGTCATGCATGTAAAGCGAGGGGAGATTGTGGAATCCGTGGAAACCCAACTCTCGGATTCCATACACCTTAGATCCCTCTCCGCATCCGAAACCTATAAGTATTTGGGTATGTCGGAAGCGTTGGGCACCAATGTTACTGACATGAAGCAATCGTTGAAGGAGCGCTTCTTTGGCCGCCTGAAGAAAGTATTTAATAGTCTTCTATCAGGCGGAAACAAGATGCGCGCGATTCAACGGTTGGGTCATTCCGGTTTTGATGTACTCTTTCGGCATACTCAAATGGACTCAGACCGAACTCGACACCAGGAGGAGGAGGGTCCGTACGCTGCTAACTGCATATCGAATGCATCACCCACGGTCATCGGTAATGAGACTGTATATCCCGCGAAAGTGTGGAGGTCGAGGCTTTTTACGCTAAGACCTTCCACAATCATGAGATATGCAGTCTCAGGGAATATTTCCTAGAAGCCGACGTGGGGATGCATCCAGATGTGGTCGCGGTGGACAAGGGCCTTACCCCGCTCACCTTGGCTAAAGAGAACTGGCGCAAGCTTGTAGTGCTTGACACTAACGATCGTAAGGAGGTATGGCAGAGTAAGTAGCTTCACGGACGCTACTTCCGGGGCCTACGGGGACCCGATGTAGATTTACTAGCGCCCTGATTACGTTTTTTTGACCTCTTTGGTAAAACCGAAGGTTTTGTCTGTGCAATTATGGACGAAGTTATGATGACGAAAAAAAAAAGAAGTAAAATACAGGTATTCAGCTGCCTCCAGTTAGACTGGAAGCCGACCCCAATATAGTTGGGAAAAGGCTTGACAGATTGATTGATTGAATCTCGATTATGGATGTACAAACTTTGATAGATGATATCCCCATAGATCTTCCGCACCATGTAACCTAAACGTATAACTTTCCAAACTGTTTTCATTTTATTTTCTGCTGATTTGATCTTGTTGCTAATCTACAAGGCTTCAGCTATATTGCAGGTATTTAAAAAAAAAAAAGAATAATTATCTATTAACATACATGTTGAAAGTTTCAGTGTTAATGTAAGGCTTAAGGCCATACAGATCGAACAGTCTTTCCCTACTTATCGTAATATCTCTAGTTGCCCAGTCACTAAATATAAAATTAGGGCAATTATTTTGTTGTTTTGTTTTCAAAAGTTTTATTGAATTCAGTGTCCACTACTAAAAATAAATCCTCATACAATTTATTTGCATCGTCCATAATTATTATGGCCCAGAACGTTTCATTTATTTTTAGGGTACTATTGAATCTATTTAATTTGCCAGTTTTAATTGGTCTAAATTGTATTTGCACTTTTTGCAAAGGTGTTTTAAACTTAAAAGTTAGCGTTTGTCCACTATGATCAGACGGCAAATAATTTACGATGGCTTTAGCTAAATAATCACATTCGCAGAAGACATTATCGATTCAAGTAGCAGAAGTTGGAGTTACTCTAGTTGGCCTCCCACAAGATGGACCGATGACCTTGTAAAGGCCGCAGGAATCCGCTGGATGCGGAAGGCACAGAATCGGTCGAAGTGGTGGTGCTTGGGGGAGGCCTATGTCCAGCAGTGATATCTTTCGGTTAAAATGATAATGATGATGAGGTTCATTTACATCTAGGCATGAACCACGATATAAAATTAGAAATTTAAAAAATCCAAGAACTTATTACTTTAATAAACTTCTAAGTATTGTATTTTCTAAATAGCGAAGGTCACAGGATTGCTAGGAATTACAATGATTGTCGTGTCATTTTATTCATAAGCCTGGTTCAGACGGGACACATCTTTGTCACTATTTTGTGCAGTCAGATAAATTTATTGTTAAACAAATTGACACCCGACGTCAATTTGCCGTTTTATAGGCATTTTATACAACTCATTTGTGATTTGAATATACGGACAATTTAGGTAAAATGGTAGACGATTTGGTAGATTTTTACGATTAAGTTTTTTGTGTGATTAGTATGACCATTGATATATTTTATTTTGATTTTATGAGGTAATGTTAAAATTCAAGAGAAGGAAAATAATAAGAAAGTTATCAGTCGATTGTGGAAAAATAAACGTGTCTAATGTCATCGATTTTATTTTGTGTTTTAGTTACAAAGAACAGAAAGTATTTTTTATTACATATTTTCGTTAGATTTATTGCATATTTTTGTATGACTTCTAATGTCATCGATTTTATTTTGTGTTTTACTAAGAATAAAAAAATAAAATACTTTAAAGTTTTTATTATTACTAAGTATTGCATGATTTCTTTAGAGGTTTCCCACTTTATTAACAAACACGGAGTAAAGTTACAACCACCTTCAGATTAACCATACGTTTTACGTATGGTTAATCGGAAGCTGGTTGTAACTTTACTGTGCGTTTATTGATCTCAAATCTCTCATAAGGGGTTTATGTTTATACTAGCTTCTGCCTGCGACTTCGTCCGCGTGAGATTTCGGACCCCGACCCACTGTGTCGCAACGCATCGCCCGCCAGTGATATTACTTCGTTTTCGCTTAGCTTTTTTTCTGACTTTTTCTGTTTTGTTCGTTTCTTAAGAATCGTAGCGTGATGATAAATCGCCTATAAACCATCCTAAAACACTGAGCTATCAAATGAAAATAGAATTATTCAAATCCGACAAAGATTAGCGCGTTAAAACAAACAAACCAACTCTTAGTATATATTGATGTTTTACTTTTCAAGTAGTACTATCTGAGTCCACTGTTATCATAACTCGTTGACGTAGCTAGCACGATGTAATAATGGTGGTTTGTTTCATCAGAGCTTTGAATATAATTGCTTTAACCTATAATGGGCTATGAGCTATTATATAATTTACAGTTTATGGCGCTTGAATCAATTAGCCCGTTTCTAAATAAAAGTGATTTGAGGTCATTTTCTTTCAAGCGATATTAATTATATCTGGTAATAACAGGTTTAAAAAAATGAAAACAAGATTAAATCGTGCGGATTTTGTAAAGGAAAACAACACAGGCCAGTTTTTCGTAAAAATATGTATACTTATTTTTACTCGTAATGAGTTTTTTAACCGACTTCCCAAAAAGGAGGAGGTTATCAATTCGGTTGTATTTTTTTTTTTTTTTTAATGTATGTTACCTCATATCTCCGTTATTTATGAACCGATTTTGAAAATTATTTTTTTTATCGAAAGGATACACTTTCCGATTGGTCCCATTTTTATCAAAATTTAGTTCTGATGATGGAATCCATGAGGAATTGAGGGAACTCTTCAAATATTATAGGCACACACATAGCGTTTTAGGTATTTTCAGCTACAAGTTAAGCATTTGCATTCAGAAATTATCATTTAGTGAAGTGGAACTGATGAAGAAGACCACAGATTGCCATCGGAATTAATCAATGATAGGTATTCCACGGGTGGCGCCATTTATGAACCGAATTGGAAAATTATTTTGTGATTTGAAAGGATATACGGCCAGATTGGTCCCAATAAAAAAAAAATCAGTTCTGATGATGGAATCCATGACGAATTGAGGGAACTCCTCAAATATTATAGGCACACACATAGCGATTTAGGTATTTTCAGCAACAAATTAAGCATTTGCATTCAGAAAGTATCATTTGGTAAAATGGAACTGATGAAGAAGACAGATGGCCACCGGAACTACTCAATGATAAGTATTTCACGGGTGGCGATAAGATATCTCAATTAAGATAGTTAAACGACAGTGAAGCACGTTTAAATAAATAATTCTGATGACCATCGAACTGATCTGAAGATGAAGCCGGAAGGACGGCACCGGAACTCCGTCATAAAACAATGTATCCTAGCCGTGTTTGGGCTTATTCGAATTGCCATGAGATGTACTCTGGCTATAAATGATTTTAATGGTAATATCCCGGCATCAAATTGCGCTACTTGAGTCGTATGTTATGTGTGGCCTTGATTGTCAGAAGACAGATTTTGTAGGCTCGTTATTTCCGTCAATGATCTGCGGCCGTGTGGTCGCTTTAATAATTTGTTGGCATCCAACTCTGATAAAACTATGCCTTCCAAACTTCTGACACGACTAAGCGTGAAGTATATTTGCTCTTTTGCAAAGTTTTTTTTACCAAAGTCGATCACAGCTCTTTCGGGGGTGGTAGCCTGTAATTTATGGACTGTGACCGCCCAGCTTAATATTAGAGGCAGCATACGCTCCACATCTCCGTTACCCCTTGCCGCCTGGAACGTAGTGCTTGTTGGTGGTATGGGGGTCTCACTTTGAAAACTTTAAATTAGCATATCTTTTTATTGTATGCGACGATTGCAATGAAACAAAAACTAAATGTTACATCGTGATAATATTATATATACAATTTTAATAGGACTATAATTAAATTTCAAAAATGTTATTTCTGTTAAATTGAATGTAGTAAAATGTATTCCAAAATGTGTACCATTTTGGTCCAATAGATGTCATTGAGAGGGAAAATCAGTTACCAACTATTGTATGCCTGGCTTAAGTTATGTTGAGATAGTGACAAAGATTATTAGTTTAAATTTTCACCAGGATACAAGTTTAATATTATTGATTAGTAACAGAGGAAATGTGAATCAGCACAGTCTGCTTCATTACTATAACAAACTTTGTGAGCTAGACTTAAAACAGATTGTTATGTTTACATTTCCTTACAGTAAAAGTTTGCCACAGAGAGAAAATAATTTTAGGCACAAGTTAAATATAATGTTAAATAATATGACATTAAACACTAATAATAATTTTCATGTAATTGACACTAACAAGTATGTTAGTAAATATTTATATGTGACAAAATACAAATTGTATTTACCAACATGTTTAAAAAGACAAATAGCTTTATCGCTATACTTTTTTTTTATTGATTTATCAGCCAAGAGTTTGGCTAATAAAACTATTGCTTCTGTTGGGCAATTATCTGACATTTTTATTGATTCAGCCAATAATTTGGCTACACAAGCTGACATTAATTTAAATTAGAAATCAAGACAATAGAGAACACCTCTTGCATAATTAATGGACATAATTTAAATGCTAGTAAGAATCATCAAAATGGCAGAATAAGTTCTAACACAGTTCACCTGGTCCACCAAAATATTCAAGGTATGTTGAGAAAAGACCTTGAAATTGAATTATTCATGAACTGTAACAACATTGATATTTTATGTATTACAGAACATTGGTTAAAAAGCCATCAGCTCATGTTTAATTTCAGTAATCACCAGGTTGGTAGTTCATTCAGCAGAGAAAATGCAATACATGGTGGCTCATTGATACTGTTAACTAAACAATTTAAATTCAAAGAACGTAAAGATATTGTAAGCCTCTCTGTTGAGCGGACTATAGAAATAGCTTGTGTGGAGTTGGAGCAGCTTGTTGTATTGAGCGTGTACCGGCCTCCGTCATCGATTTATGATTGCTTTGAGAGTATCATGGATGATGTGTTACAAAAACTTTGTAAATTAGGAAAAAATATAATTGTATGTGGGGATTTTAATGTCAATTTATTAGAGGACTCATCAATGAGCCTAAAAATTAATAATTTATTTCAGTCATATAACCTTAATCATTTATTTTTGGAGCCTACTAGAATAACCCCCACCTCGGGTACATGTTTAGATAATATATTTACTGACATATTACCTATAAGCAAAAAAATTATAAGTCAACTGGATTCTGACCACTGTGGACAGCTGATTACATTTAGCAAACAAGATAAAAAAGTGGCGAAGAGATATATCACTGTAGTGCCAAAAACTGCAGGTCGCTTGGAGAGTTTTAAAAACAAACTTAATAGTAAATTACCCTACTTGCCTTATTGTGATAATCCTAATGAACTGTACAATTCCTTTTTTGCCATGTATTGTACAGAATTTAACTCAACATTTATACCAAAGCAGATCTCAGTTAATGGTTCTGCAACTTTCAGTGAATGGGCAACTAAAGGTATATTTAAGAGTAGAATCAAACTCTTTGAACTGTATGAAGAAAGAAATTACAATAAAAGTAAAGATTTTTATCAATATGTTAAGAACTATTCCAAATTATTTAAACAAGTTTGTAGCGAAGCTAAATGTCGATATTTAAGCTCAAAAATTAAAAATAGTCAGAATAAAATACAAATGACTTGGGAAATTATAAACAATGAGACTGGAAGAGACAGAAAGCGTAGTTGTGAATACAGCCTTAATATTAACAATACAGTTATTAAAAAGGATTTAGAAGTAGCCTCAGTTTTTGAAAATTTCTTTGCAGATATTCCAGTCTCAACCACAAAAGCTTTAAATTCTTCACCCACTGTTGCAGAGTCCCTATTGAAAGAAAATGTTGATAATTGTAACCATGAATTTAATTTCGACTATGCTAGTGCTCGAGATATTATTAAAACTTTCAATACACTCAATGTAAAAAAAACGGCTGATCTGTGGGGAAATTCCGTAGCGGTTACAAAATGCATAATCAACACTGTAGCGCCTGAATTAGCAATTATCTTTAATAAATGTATTGACTGTGGTGTAATTCCTGACTTAATGAAGACTAGTAAAATAATACCTTTGTTTAAATCGGGCAGCACATCAGACCCCACGAACTTTAGACCAATTTCTGTGCTTCCCACCTTTAGTAAAATATTTGAAAAATTGATGCTAGATCAATTGGAAAGACATTTTAATAAACATAAATTATTAAACAGTAAACAATTCGGTTTCACAAGGGGTCGCTCGACTTCCGACGCTGGTGTTGAGCTTCTTGCACATATTTTTGAGGCCTGGGAGAAGTTACATGATGCCCTAGGTATTTTTTGTGACTTATCTAAGGCTTTCGATTGTGTTTCTCATGATACATTGGTCAGGAAATTGCATCTCTATGGTGTTAAAAACACTGCCTTGGATCTTATTATTTCTTATTTGGATAATAGGACCCAAAGAGTGGACGTTAACGGCAAGCGATCCCCGGGTTCCCTTGTCACTATGGGAGTTCCTCAGGGTTCAATTCTTGGCCCTTTTTTATTTCTCGTATATATTAATGACCTACCTTGCCTTGTAAAGAACAGTCACGAAATAGTGTTATTTGCAGATGACACATCACTTATATTTAAGCTTAAGCGACAACAGACAGTTACCGACGATGTAAATAACGCTCTCTCTAAAATAGTGCATTGGTTTAGTGTTAATAATTTACTTTTAAACGAGAAAAAGACTAAATGTATTAGATTTCTGACACCTAACGTTCAGCAGGTGAAAACCAATGTATTAGTAAATGGGGCGGAATTGGATCTTGTGGACACCACTGTGTTCTTAGGTATTACCTTGGATTCAAAGCTTCAGTGGGGCCCTCATATAACCAAATTGTCGAAGCGGCTAAGCTCTGCAGCCTACGCGGTCTATAAAATTCGTCATTTGACTGATGTAGAAACAGCTCGATTAGTATATTTTAGTTATTTCCATAGTGTAATGTCATACGGCATTTTGTTGTGGGGAAATGCAGCCGACATTCAGACTATATTTGTGCTGCAGAAGCGAGCCATTCGAGCAATTTATAACCTAAGTTGTAGGCATTCACTGAGGGATAAATTTAAGGAAATAAATATCATGACAGTCGCATCTCAATATATATTTGAGAACCTGATTTATGTAAAAAAGAATATTAATTTATATTCTAAACACAGCGACATTCATAGCATAAATACTAGAAACAAAGATTTACTTATTGTGCCCAGGACTAGGCTCCAAAAAATTAGTAATTCATTTAAGTGCCAAAGTATACGTTTTTACAACAAACTCCCAATCCATGTTAAAGAACTGAGCCTCAATAAATTTAAATCATTTATTAAACACAAACTATGTCAAAAAGGTTTCTACAAAATTAAAGATTACTTAGACGACAAAAAGGCTTGGGACTAGCTCTATACTACTCCATACTAATTTAACTGTTTAGTTCATTTTATTTGACTATATAAGTCAATTTATTTAATTTAAATTTTGTTTATTATTGACGAAATCTACTCTTTACACAGTTTTTGTTTTTTATTTTTATGAAATATATTGTAATATATGGTCAGCTAGCGACCTCGAAAATTGATCATACTAATCTTGTCTGAGCAACCGGCAGCAAGTGTGCGTTGTGTTGCGTAAAGTAAATTATTACTATTGTATAGAATCATGTTCTTCTAACTATTCAGACAGCTGTGCTGCTGGGGAGTTTGTTGCGCCACTTCTTCTTCCCAGCTAAAGCACTAGGAAGTGGTGAAGGGTGGGCGTTTTTGGGGGACTGTCTTATGTAATTTTGACGTTCGAAAAGTGCTGATTTTCAGCCTAGTTTGAATAAATGACTTTTTGAATTTTGAGATGCAAAAAATTTTGTAACCCCCTTTCTACACCTTCAAGCCAGTTTTGAAAAATGTATGATTCCATCTTTATTATTACTTAGATAAGTTTATACCACGTTTTCTAAACCAAATGAATAATATCTTTCATACAAACCGTATCCCCCCTTTTCACCCACAAAAATTTCAATCATTCCACTTTGCCCCATCATGTCGCCCGTGCATTTGCCCCACTAGTGGGGCAAATGCATTCTGCCCCATGGCATGGATTCTTCCCCACAAGGGTTGGCACCTTAGAATTTATGTAAGTAGGTATGCTCGTATTTAATATTTGATTAGAAAAGAAAGAAATTTATATGTAAGTAAAATGTAACTAGGACTTGTATTTAGTTAGATTTTATTTTATTTGTAACAAATCGTGTAATTAACGTATGATTTACAACCCGATTCCTTCCAGAAACAACTAGTAAATAAAAATTAATAATAAAATTATAATACCAGCCTATTACTGTCCCACTGCAGGGCAAAGGCCTCTTCTCATACAGAGAAGGAACGAGCACTGATCATCACGCTTGCTCAAAACGGGTTGGTGATTTCAGACTAATATTAACTATAAGTCCATGTTTCCGCACGATGTTTTCCTTCACTGATGTCAATAATGTCCAAGATAAACTCAGAAAGTTCATATGAATTGAAATAGTCACATTAGAACCCACAACCTCATGCATGAGAGGCGAGGCCTTAACCTCTGGGCCATCATAACATATTAAATTACCAAAAAATATATATTTTACTTAACTATACATTTCTTTCTTTTCCAAACAAATATAAAATACGAGCATACCTACCTACACGTTTCTAAGGTAAGGTGGTGGTGGGTTTTTTTTTTTTTCTTTCTTTCTTTCTTTCTAACCCTAGTGGGGCAGAATCCATAAAGATTTTAGACTAGTGGAATCTGCCCCACCAAGTCGAACTAGTGGAGCATATTTCACTAAAAATTTTTAGGCAATCCTCTTTGCCGCACCAGCGGGGCGCTTGGAATGATTCGTTAATTTTTGAAAAATCTTTTGATATGTTTCCATTATTCGACTGGTATACGAATTTGTGCGGGGTAGGTATAAACACAACCCGACGACGACGACGATGCTCCAGAGGTGACCGAGGTAGAGATGAGAGTGGCGGTACGTAGGCTGAATGCCAAAAATACCGCCCCAGGACCCGACGGCTTACCTGGGAAAGCCTGGGTCCTGGCCTTGGAGGCTCTCGGGCCTCGACTAAGAGGGCTCCTAAGCGCATGCTTGGAGAGGGGCCAGTTCCCACTTCGCTGGAAGACGGGGAAACTGGTCCTCATCAAGAAGCCGGGGCGCCCTGCGGACTCTCCGTCTGCTTACCGGCCCATAGTGCTGCTCGATGAGGTGGGCAAGCTCTTTGAAAGAGTCATTGCAGACCGCCTCGTCGGGCGGCTGGTGCGGGTAGGGCCGGATTTGGCGGAGAGCCAGTTTGGTTTCCGCAGGGGGCGCTCTACGGTGGACGCCATCATGCGCGTGCGAGCCCTCACGACGGGGGACGCTGTGGCCCGGGGTGGGGTCGTCTTGGCGGTGTCTCTAGACATCGCCAATGCCTTCAATACCCTGCCCTGGAGTTGCATCAGGGAGGCACTCCGGTATCACCGGATGCCGACCTACCTCTGTCGTGTGGTCGAGGCCTATTTGACGGACAGGGCCGTCATCTACCCCGGTCACCAGGGAGAATGGAACCGGCGAGAGATGTCGTGCGGTGTCCCACAGGGATCGGTCCTGGGGCCGCATCTGTGGGACATCGGATACGACTGGGTGCTGCGCGCCGACCTCCCTAGCGGCGTCAGCGTCGTTTGCTACGCTGACGACACGTTGATCCTGGCGCAGGGGAGGTCGCACCAGGCGGCGGCCGAACTAGCGACACACGGGGTTGCGACAATCGTGGACAGAATCCGGCAATTGGGACTCGAGGTGGCCCTGCACAAGTCCGAGGCCATGTGTTTTCATGGTCCTCGGAACGCGCCACCGTTGGGGTCCCAAATAACGGCAGGAGGAGTTCACATCGGCATCGAGTCGACGATGAAGTACATACCTTGGACTCGTCCTCGACAGCCGGTGGAACTTCGTGGAGCACTTCCGACGTTTGGCTCCCAGACTGGAGCGGGCCGGGGCTGCTTTGAAGCGGCTTCTGCCCAATCTAGGGGGTCCAAACGCCTCCTGCCGGAGGCTATACGCGGGGGTCGTGCGGTCCATGGCCCTTTACGGGGCTCCGGTTTGGGCGCGTTCATTGAGGCGGCGGCCAGCCCGCCGGTTGAACGCGTCCCAGAGAGTCATGGCCACCCGGCTGGTCCGGGGATACCGCACGATCTCCGGTGAGGCGGCGAGCCTTCTTGCCGGATTACCGCCATGGGATCTGGAGGGAAAAGTCCTCGCGCACATCTGGGAGTGGCGCGAGGAGTCGAAACGCCGGGGCGTAACTCCGTTCCCGCGAGAAATCGCGGCAAAGCGGACAGAGCTCCGGCGGGATCTCATGGCGTCATGGAGAGTGCGATTGTCGCAACCCAGTGCTGGGCACGCCACTATTGCGGCGATAAGTCCCCTCTTTGAGGAGTGGCTAGAGAGGCGCCACGGCGTCCTCACCTTCCGCCTGACGCAGGTCCTCACCGGACATGGTTGTTTCGGGAGGTTCCTATTTCGTATCAGGCGGGAGGAAACGCCCGGGTGTCATCACTGCGTGGATCGCCCGGAGGACACGGTTGAGCATACGGTGGAGGTCTGTCCGGCTTGGGCAGAGCATCGCCGTGTCCTCGTGGAGGCGATCGGCGGCGGGGATCTCTCGCGTCCGGCCCTAGTCCAGGCCATGGTACGGAGCGAGAGGGCATGGGAGGCCGTCACCTCCTTCTGCGAAGCAGTAATGCTCGCGAAGGAGGAGGCAGAACGCGTGAGGGAGAGGCAAATTTCGCGCCCTCACGCCCCTAGCCGCCGCAGGAGACGCCCTGGGCGTCGGGAATCGCAGGCCGATTCCCGGCCACCGTAGGCGCGGGCTTGCGGACGGTGAGCAATGGGTAGCTCGCCGTCCGATAAGGACCAGGCCCGGGTCGACGGCGCGTTGTGTTCCACGCGCGCCTCAAAGAGATGTCAGCACAACCGATAAGACCGATGCCTGCCGGGGTTGCGGGAAAGTCCGAAAGGGATACCGTGGTCCCTGGCAACGTAAAGGCAACGGAAGGAACACGGGTGGGTTTTAGTCAGTAAGAGTCTGACACGCCCTCCCGCTCCACCCAGAGCGGGAGAAGTTATTTGATAATTTCCCACCCAAAAAAAAAAAAAAAAAAAAAAAGATATAAACAACTAAAAAGTGAAAAATAAAAACTTTTTTACAAAAAAAAACAACCGACTTCCAAAAAAAACACTTAAAAGAGAAAAATAACTTGAATTTCGGAAGTCGGTGGCAAAAACGAAAATACAGATCCATATAGTTATATTTTAAGATGGTTCGCAGTTCGCATAGTTGAAGCCGTGATATAGTTATATCCCTAGGGAAATAGTTATGATTTGCTTTCATATACATATATTACGGTAGGTATATTTTACTATATTATATGTATCTAATAAAATACTATTGTTTTTGCCACCGACTTCCGAAATTCAAGTTATTTTTCTCTTTTAAGTGTTTTTTTTGGAAGTCGGTTGTTTTTTTTTGTAAAAAAGTTTTTATTGAACTACTTATTTATACTCCTTATACCTAGTCTTGCCATAAATATTGTGACAAAGAAAAAAATTTTTTTTTTTATTGCAAATAATATTTATTACTTTTACAGTGTGTTAATTTAATACATAAATATAAAACAATTTAAAATATAAAAAGCTTATTCGAAGTGGTCTCCATTGGCTGCAATACAGTCCTTTAAACGTTGAGGCCAGTTATCAATAGAAGCACGCACTCTTTCCATGGGAAAATTCTTCACTGCCAATCGTATGGATTGTTTTAGGGACTCCAAATTATCATGGCGTTTAGAGCAAGCCGTACTCTCTAAAACTGACCATAAATCATAATCCAGCGGATTAAGATCGGGACTAGACGACGGCCAGTCTTCAGCGCTGATGAAGTCCGAAACGTTCGCTTCCAACCAAGACTGCGTGGACCGAGCTTTATGACCCGGCGCCGAGTCTTGTTGGAATGACCATACTTGGTTATTGAACATGGTGTTGTTAAGGGGCTTAACTACCTTCTCAAGAATGGTATCTTGATACACTTGTGCCGATGTTTTGATACCTTTTTCACAAAAATATGGCTCAGTCACTCCTTCATAGCTAACACCCCACCAAACCATCACTGAAGTCGGATAATGCCCACGTTGCACTCTGTCGACTAATTGCGAAGCTTCCTTAGAGCTTTGAGCATAAATACGGTCATTTTGTTTGTTAAAATGTTGCTCAATTGTAAAGATTTTCTCATCCGTAAACAAAATTTTTCTGTGACCTCCCTTTGCGTACCCCTTCAGTAGTTGTTTCGATTTTACCACCCTATTCTTTTTTAAATTATCAGTTAAAAAATTACCAGTGCGTCTCTTATAGGCTGCAAGTCCTAAGTCATCTTTTAAAATACGCGACATGGTTCTGGGTGCTATCTTCATCTCCCGAGATAAAATCTTCTGTTTTCGGACAGGATTTCTTCGAATTCTTTCCCTTACTGCTTTGACCACCTTTTTCGTACGAACACTACGTGGACGGCCAGATCTTTTTCTGTCACAAACAGAGGAGGTCTCATTGTACCTATTAATAGCCCGGTACACAAACATTTGACTAATACCAAGTGTATGGAGAGTTTTAAAAATTGCATTTGGCTCCATACCAACTTTGTGTAATGCAATCACAGCGATTCGGTTCTCTTTATCACCCCACTCCATTTTAATATCGCAAAATATTATACAATGTATTGGCGCCAAAATTAGAAAACTCAATGAACAATCGTATAAAAATGACGGATTCCAAATTCAAATGTAATATCTGTCTTATTTTTAATTGTAACAGTATTTATGGCCAGACTGTGTATACTTATTTATACTCGTAATGATTTTTTTGAAAAAGGAAACCTTGAAGTGCCGTCGATATGATAATAAGGTGTATTGATGCCTATTATTTAAATGAGCGATATTTAAACAGGTATTTAAAACAGGATTATAGGTATTGTAAGATGGTAATTTTAAATGTAAAAATGATTTTGACATATCTTTATTGCATTCATCATGTACATTATGTACATGACGAATGCGTGTGTGTATAATAATATAACAAATTTACTATTACATGGCAATCATGTAGTTTTCTCAGAATTGCTGATTTAAGATGATAAGTGAAATTACATGGCTCATTTCAATAATGATATCTTATTAAATATCATTATTGAAATGAGCTAAGATTCCTGTAACAATGTATTATAATTATTTATTATAGATAAGGTCTTGTTACAGGAATCTGTTTGTTTACGCAATGTGCATAACCAACCAGAGTGACACTGCGTGTGAAACACCGGGTATTAAATGCACCGATGCCCATTAAATACCCGGTGTAAGTAAACATGGGTTTCTGTGAAATAATTGCCACATCATCATCATTACCGCCAGCACAACCGACTACTGCGGGGATGCTGGGTACATGCTTTTCTTTGTTTGTTTGTGTCGATCTCCAGGCTGCTGCGCCAGCCCCGTCCAGAGCCTTCTCCATAGTATGAGACGAGGTCGAAAGCTTTCGAGAGGTCGAGGAAACACGCATACACAGGCGTGATTCTGTCAGTATAATATTGGACAGTCTTTTTAAGACTCAATATTGCGCTTTCAGTGGAAAGTCCAGGCCTGAACCCGAACTGTGCGTCGTTTAATTTCCACCATTTGTTGAGGGTTTTACCTAACAGACTGTCCAATACTTTAGCTAATACAGTAGCAAGTAATATGAGTCTGTAATTACTTACATCGCAAACGTTGTCAGCACACCTGGAAAAGAGTTCCGGAAAATGTATATTTTTAAACTCAGAGCTAACTCTTACATATTTCATGATATTTTTTTTATCTGATCACCTCCAACTTATGCCATTTTACTTTGTCGGGCACTGACTGTGCTAATTTAAGTTTTTCTGGGATCATAAGCACAGGTCAGTGGGTCGTCTTAGGTCGTCTCAAACAGGCTGGCACTCCCAGCCTGTTTGAGGAACAAAACAGTGGTCATCAATGGTAGCACGTCGACATCAATGGTAGCAACCAACGCTTGCTACCATTGATGTCGCTCACATACGTATGACTGTTTGATCTTATTCCTTAATTCTCCACATCACCGCATACCCAGTTTTGTTGAAACTGAATTTACTCCTTAATTCAGTCCAGAAAGGTTGATGCGGGTGAGAGTTAAAATCGCCTAACTTATAAACTGCTTCAACATCATTATGTAGCTTCAGTAATGGCACTTACTTCACTTAAGCACTCAATAAATTCAAGAATGTTTTCTGTCGAATCTGTTGGCATGTAAATACTAAACACTAAAATTGCACGAACACTATTACAATGCACTACACATACTGACTTGAAGAGCCCCTTACGCCACAGTGATGCTACTCCTCCATAAGGTCTTCCTATGTGAGCATTCCTACCGACGTGTCTACCGCCGACTTTCTTGTTTATTCAAATCTTTATAAACAGCACCAAGCAATGACAGCAAGCAATGACATAAGTTCGATGTTCATGATTATCATTAAATTTTGGACCTAGGTTTTGTTTGGCAATACTTATTTACAACAAGAGACGATTTTGGTTATTTACAAATGTTATAGTGCCATTTCACCGTCACCAATTGTATACGTTCTTTTACGACCTTAGGAGCTAAAGGGTTCGTTATCGCACTAAATACCTATTCGCATTAGCTGAAATTACTTTGAACTCTCAAAATTTGGCTTTCAAGAAAATAAATCACAGATAATATACTGGAGATAGCAATAAACTCAAACTCAGACAACCCAGAACCAATTACGGGAAGAAAATTATTTTATACGAAGGAGCGGTACTGTACAATAAATTGCCAGATTATATACAGAAAGTGGGCAACGACGCCGCAAATAGCTGTCAAATATTTCGCTGGTTTGATTAATTTGGCAATATTACCTTATAGAAATAAGAAATATACCTAACTAGTGAACTAAAATATTGATTATGAAATGCAATAATTAATATCGTCCATCCGCCTAGCCTTTTCTCAACTATGTTGGGGTCGGCTTCCAATCTAACCGGATGCAGCTGAATACTAGTATTTTACACAGAGCGACTGCCTATCAGACCTCCACAACTCAGTAACTGGGTAATACGATACCTCTTGGTAAGACTGGTTGTCAGACTGTCGGGCTTCTGACGACCCGTAACGACTGTCAAAGATCCACGAATGACTTTCCGAGGCACGGAGGAGTCTTGGTATGTAAAGATGGTTACCCATCCACGGACCAACCCCAGCAAGCGTAGCTTTTAACCTGATGGGTCAACCTGTGCGGCTGTTATTACTTAGCCACGAGCTACTCCGAGCAATAATTAATATCGTAACACCGAATATTTAATTTTAGATGTAAAAAAAGTATTTGGAAACTTTCCAAATGCCTTTTTTACACCTAAAACGGTTACAACATCAAATTCAGTGTTATAATTGCAATTAATTATTAATATTATTTGTTCACTAGTTAGCCATATTTCTTATTTCCATACAGTAATATTGCCAAATTAATCAAAACAGGTACCTAAATATTTGACGGCTATTTGCGACGTTGCCAACTTTTTGGATGAACGCTCAACCAAAACCGTGAAACAGTTGGAGAAATACAACGAGTACAACCAGCCCCTTTGCTTCGCATTCGTTTTTTATTTTGAATCAAAGGTGGTGTTCGGCAAGGGGACACCATTTCACTCGTGTTATTTACTGCTTAGAAGACGCTTGATTGGGACAAAATTGGGGTAAACATCAACGGGGTCTACTTGCCACCTGCGATTCGCTGATGAATTCATACTTGTTAGCCATCAAATGCATAATCTTGAGTCAATGCTTAAGATGAACCTGTCCAAGAGCAAGGTGATTAACATCAACAGCGGAGTGTTACCTACTGTGACAATTGGTGACAAGTCGCTGGAGGAGGCTGACCATTACGTATATCTGGCACATAGTTTATCTTTTGGAACCCACTGTTTCCATATGTACTGTGTTGTTGTTTTTTATGTACCTACTAATAAACTTATTATAATTATTATTTTGGAAGAGTTTACCAAACTAAGGAAATCTCGAGACGCATACAACTGGGCTGGCGGCATTTGGATAGCTGGATGATTTTTTAGGTATCGGAAGATACCACAATGCCTGAAAAACAAATTGTATGACCAATTTGTCTTACCTGCCATGACATTTATGGGGTCGAAACATGGACGCTCACTTAAGAGACTGTGTACAAAGGGCTATGGAGCGCGCCATGTTAGGCCTATCACTAAAAAAAATGAATTTAAAATCTGTAAAAGCCTATTTTGCCTATTTTTTAGAAATCGAAGATTACTTTAAAGTACCTAAGTACAGGAACAGCTTCAGAAACATACATTTATAATTATGTCAATCTACCAGCCCTACAGAGAGTTAAATTGTGTGATTTCTATCTTGATTAATATATGCAATATAAATCCAATCAAGTATTTATATAATTATGGCAATTACAGTTGATTGACATCCCACTCTAATGTCTTCACGATTGCATTGTTTCCCTCCTAATCCTACTTTAATTAATGTAATGTGACCAATTAGGAATTTATTTTATTGTTGTTATTAATTTGTAATTGTTCATAATTAGGGTTTCGTACCTCAAAAGGAAAATACGCAACCCTTATAGGATCACTTCGTTGTCCGTCCGTCAGTCTGTCAAGACCCTTTTTCTCAGGAAGGCGTGAAGTATCAAGTTGAAATTAAGATCAAATACGGTCTATGGTCCCTTGGAGGTCTAAAAAATCAAGCTTCTAAGTCAACGCAATAAAATTTTTACTCACAAATAAATCAAAACCTCTAAGGTACTTCCCGTTGACCTAGAATCATGAAATTTGTCAGGAAGTCAAGTCTCACAGCACATGTAAAGGAAAAAGTCCGAAAATCCCTAATTTGTAGTTGTCACACAAAAATGTTTTTTTGAATCATTCGGTCAATAAATTGACCGTGCGTATATCGATGGAAGGGAGAACATGTTTTTCAACTACAATGTTAAGTTAGTTCTTGGGATAAATTCATCTCAACTACGGAACCCTTCATTGTGCGTAGACCGACATGCACTTGACCAGATTTTTATTGTTTATTTGTACACAGGTACACACTGCTACACATCAAGCTATTCATTTCCAGTATAAGCTGACCTCGCATTGTACGGAAATCCTATACAATGCGAGATCACCATAAACTGGAAATGTATAGCTTGATGTGTAGCCGTGTATATATCTATAGTAAATTAATTGAGCAAATTTACTACTTACTTATATTGTCCGTATATTCAAATCTCAACTTTCATTCTTTGACAGTTGTATAACACGGCAAATTGACGAAAAGTGTCAATTTGCTTAACATGTACTTAATTTCCCTGACTGTACATGTAACAAAATGAGTGAGACATTTTATTTCCGCTGCTCTCAAAACGATGAAGGAAAACATCCTGAGGTGAAATTGGAAGACTGACTGAGTGACATCCATTTCGGTTCCACACTATTTGGAGCTGTAATTATGAATTCTATAGACGCAGTCATAATAACGTTTACAACGGTAGTTCTGCATGTAGGTACCTACTTGTGAACGTCGCTCTTGTATCACAATCACAGCACGGCAGTTTCGTCGTTCGAGTCACGTGCGACCACCGCGGTGCGCGTGCGCCACGTGCTGGCAAGTGACGTCATCGTGACAAGAGGGTCGTCAAGTGCAGAAGGTCTACTATAAGTGAAGATCTCCGGTGAGGTCTAATATTTCTACGGAAATATTAGGCCTCACCGGAGATCTTCAATTGGTCAGACGGTAACAAATCGCGCACTCTTTCTCAACAGTGAATGAAACTGAACCGTTACGCTCGGGTCGGTGACGCTGAGTCGGGTATACTCGGCTCCAGTCGGTTAGTGACGCGCTGAATGTTCTATACTCGGCTCCAGTAGTGAATACTTTAACAGCTAGAGCCTCCTTTTAAGTAAATAACCTAACTCCGCTCTTCTAATATCTTAAATTCATCTTATTTACAAAATGTAAATACCATAGAAATAATAGTTTAGAAAAAGATAATTAAAACTAAACAAGCAGCCCGTACGCTGGCATGTGAGTGTGTGACTGAGAATGAGGGTGTGTGAATGTCAGGGTGTGTGAATGTGAGTGAATCAGAGTGTATGCGGAATTAGGTGTAGGGTTATATTTTATTACTTTATGTTTTTTTTCACGTGATATTTTTCTATTTTGATCACGTCCCAAACTTATACAAGATAAGTTTTAGGCGTGATCTCATGAGTGGAACTTCTACAATAAGTTTTATGTGACCCCATAGTTATTATTAATAATTGTATTAGCTATGTTACCATTTGTTTCATCTGATGGACAATAATCACTTGTAATTGGATCAATTAATTACTATAAGGCAATTAATACACAGGAAAGTAAAATTAAAGAGTTACAAATGGACATTGCGAGTTGTGACACAAAGGTACACCTACTAGTAGTTTTGAACAGTTTACTTTCATATAGATAAATTACTGAATGAGGGGTTTTCATGATTATGCATGCCACCAGTTGGTGCCGACAAGAGGCCTATTTCTACTAGAATATAAAATATTTATGATGACGTTCATCATTCGTTTCATTCATTCGTTCGTCATTCAGTCACGACTAATGAAAATATAGGCGCTTTGACTTTTGACAGGTGCCCGGACCTGACGTCGCAGTCCCGCCACCTAGTGAACGTAACTTCAGGAAACCCTCATTGATCTGATATTACATTGGAAATACAATGAAATGAGAGGTCGACGAAGTGACAAGTTTAAAAATGAATGAAAACCTTCTGGTTTGAATATGTAGGTCATCGACTAAGATATAAGACAAAGTGTAGCACTTTGGATACAGGTGAAAAGATACTGAATGGTATATTTACAGTTACGTTCCGAATACCTTCGTTAGTTTTCACATTCTTTCCTTTATCAAGTCAGGATACCGAACACCTATCTTTTGAAAATACTGAGTCGGAAAGCAAATGCTATCGTACGGGCAGATACGTTAAGCATACAGAAATAGACCTCAAGGTGACGAACACTTTTTACTGTGACTGTAGAGAGTAGGTAAGTATTCTCTCACGTCAATCTGGATGGATCTAGATCCATTCTATCCGCTAACATAACCGTCTGCTGAGCATGATTAGTTCCTAGCCTGCGAGTATGTAATTATGCTGGGTCGGTAATTGTGCGTTTCCTATGAACTACTGTTCGGTACACCGAGCTCTCGTTGCGTACTTAAGAAAGTTCTAGAATCTAGACTAGTAATCTAGCAACAGTTGCCGTTTTACGTGCTCTTAATGTGGCTATGTTGAGGCGAAAATAACAAATACAATTGGCTGTTTTTTTATTGTTTGGTAACTAAATCATGCAATTAACTTATTGTTTCTAACGCACAATATTAAAATTAGTTTTAGCAGTGTTTAAACAATGAGTGGATCGAATATAAAACGTTAGCTCAAAGTAGATAGTCGTGAAGTCGGGACAGACTGGCGTAAATTGAATTGCTCATACCTCTAGTTCTGTTCATGTTGGAAGAGAGAACGAGCGTGAAGTTTGTAAATGTTGATGTTAACATTAATAACATCACTACTAAAAAAAGGCAAGCTATGCAGAGCGCTCTTCGCCTTTTGCGACCTCAGCTGTACAAACCTTAGGTGCCATTCAGTGATACACATAAGTGTATCAGTCAGTCCGTGTATCAAGATGCCTTTCAAAGATAAAGATAAAGGCAGCCAAATGCACACTCAAATGCCACTGCTTTATTATTTTTTATCAGTTGGTAAGTATCGTAGAATAGTCAACAACCATTTGAATATTTTCTCACGGCGTCCAATTATGGCAGGCGTTTTTATTTTGGTACACGAACGGAAAATTGCACGGAAATAATTGTCAGGAAATAGGGCAATTTGTACGTAATTACTGTCAAATCCTGCACGACAGGCGATTTCGGCGGGTAGAGCAATTTCTGTAGCGGCAATTGCTTCCCAAAAGTGCTCCCAACATTATGTAAGTACCTAATTATATTTAATTGTGGCTCAATTATTTTTCTTAATTTTAACAAAAAACTCTATTATTGAAGTTTGGGATAATTTGCTGAAGATTGGAATCACGCAGCCAGTCATAGTTACGTCCTAAATTGATTTGAAGAAATCTAAAAACTAACGCTTAGCAGTTGCAAGCGTTAGTTTAAATGAAACAGTTAAGTCGTAAGATAGGTAAGTGTTCATAAAATGTAATCACGTAATGTATATTATTTTCACAAGAAGATTAGCTAGTACATGTTACGGCTACACTGTCGCGATGAAGCGCACTCGCACACGGCTCAACGTCTCGCAGAGCAACGGAGAGCGCGCGAAGAATAGTTCGCGTTATCGCGACAATCTAGCCCCAGCATTATTGCTTAGGTATTGGAAACACGGAATTCGGGCTAGCTAGATTAATTCTCTAGAATTGTGTGGAAGATTTAGGATTGGAGTTGAGGATTTAAAGTTGATCCCTCTTTAAATCGTAGCAGCAGTCGGTAAGTACAGTGCCAGATCAAGCCAAAAATATATTAAGGGGCCCCTTGGTAGAATTTTGTTTGTTTTTAGGTTATAAATAGAAGATAAAACAAAACTATTACAGCAAAAAATATTTTTTTAAACAGTAAAATTAACCGACGAAAAAAGAAACTGAAAAGCGAAAAATAAAAATCTTTTTAGTCTAGCTCCAAAATGAATGTAAGTAACTCATTTTGAGGCGGTGCCTCCTTTTTTACTCGACCAAGGCAATGCCAAAAGGAAGGGTTATAGTTTTTTTTTTAAAAGGGCGGCACAGTGGCACAACTATGTGTCGGACATTATCGATGCCGTGGCAATCTGTCGGCGACCATCGGAATGACCGATGTCGATAGACGGTAAAATGTTTGGGACTGAGTAGCTTATTGGTGACATTGACGGCGGGAGCCGGCGCGGGCGAGTAGTGTTTAGGTTGTACTGAGCGACCTTTAATCGAGCTATGTAGTTATAATAGATATAGTGTGTCTCATAAGCTGGTGTCTGCTTTCAACAATCGATAAAGGTTGTCAAGCATGACTCGATCGATTTTGATGTTTGTACCTAAGAAATATTAATACACCTTCCGTAGCGAACATTCACATATTTGTAGAAAAAAAGCGTGATTCTATTTCTATAATTTTTTCTGATTTTTGTAGAAATTGGGATCTATTTGTCGAGACAACGTCGTTCGCAGGTCGTTTGAAAACGTCTCTCAACTTTTAAGTAGAGTAGAGGAATTTGCTCGTAAATCACACCTTTGCGGGCAGAAAGTGACGTGAAGATAGTGATAACTAATTTATCCAGATTCTGTAAAAAAACGTCCCGTGCATATGATTTTAAAGACGTATCATTACTGAGTGCCAGCCCTGCACCCCGGCCTTGCTGCGGGCCTGACGAGCTGTGGGTGCCACAAAAACTAGTCTAACACTAATTAGTTAATTTAATTAATTGGCGCCGGTTTCGAAACTGTGCTTGTCCTTTAGATCTTGGAAGATCTAGACTATGTAGTAAGGTCAAGACCTTAGGTTGATCTGTACCCTAATTACGTAACACATTTTCGTAAACGATTACGACTAAACTGTTTCATTTTGACAGTTCAACAACATTCATTGCGTTATTTACGTTGTTGAGCAGATTTTGTCGAACTTATGAAGCAATGGATAAGCAATCTGTTTCAAAACGATTCGGATTCTGGTTGATCATGTATTACGCAATTAGGGTACTGGTCAGGGTAAGTCGAAGACAAGATAGAACGAAGTGGTGACAAACAATGGAGGATGGAAATGAAATGATCTTATGGATTGGAAACATAACTTGTAATAATCTTAAACTATCCATTAATGAGCCCACTAGATTAGCGAGCGGAACATGCATTGACAATATTTTAACTAATATCCGTGGGTGTAATGGAAAAGTCCTGGAGTTGGCATTATCTGACCATACAGCCCAATTGTTGGCATGCCCTGTACAAATAGGCAGTTCATTGAAGTACTGGTAAATTGAAAGACATGATTACAGCCCAGAAAACATAGACAAATTTATTTATTACATTAATTCTTTCACATTTTCTGAAGTCTTTGAGACTCATGACACCAACGAAGCTTATGCACTCTATTTTGACCTATTTTCATTTATTTAGTTTTTATTTATTTTGTGTTTTATTTTTAAGTACTTTGCATGCCGAAAGGTAAAATATGGTGATACTAAGACTGTGATATACAATTATTACTTGAAATTATTAAGTAAAATATCTGAACATTATTTACCCATATTTGCAAATAAATGATTTTGAATATTTAGTTTACACCATATTAAATCTACCATAACTCGTATTACTAATTTAAAGAGTTGAAATTTAATATATCGATACAGGAGCGCCGAATAAAGATGAAGATGGTATAATGGCGCTACAAGAGCTTTTCGAAATCTCAAAGCGCATCGCTTTTAAACCACCTCTGTAGAGCCATTATAACTTTAATTTACGACTACTGTAGAAATACCCATTGTAGAGCTATAAGCAGGATAATATGGGCCTATTTGGCGCTATATTTCTTACTAAAGGAGCTAAGGCCGTTATGGAAATCATTTATCCGGCTACTGTGCAGCTTGTCATAGCGCTTGTGCGCTAGCTGCGTGTGTAACGCAATTAGGGCTCTACACCTTATTTGCGTAACACACTTTCAATCACAATCTGAATGATTTTGAAGGATATTGCTAATCCATTACTTCATATGTTTAAATTTTGTTTGCTCAACAACGTAAATAACGCAATTAATGTTGTTGAACTGTCACAACGAAAGCCATTGCTACTGTAAGTGTGTTACGCAATTGCCCAATTACGCAATTATTACATTTTGGGGAAACAGCTATAAATATAATACTAAGGCAGCCTTTACTATACAAAAGCGAGCATTAAGAACCATGCTTCGTTTGAACCAGATAGAATCATGTGAAGAGTATTTTGTTAAATTTAGAATCTTAACGGTACCATGTCTTTACATTTTGGTTCTCCTTACTCATTTAAACAAAAACTTAAGCGAGTTTGAAACAGACGATGAAAGAAAAATTTGAGTAGATACTCGCAGAAAAGATCTTCCTACTATTCTGCAGGCAAAGCTTGGTGTTGTCAAACACTCGTCACGCGTGCAGGCTGTCAATCTGTTTAACAAATTACCAGCAGAATTAAAGAGTATTCAAAATGTGAACATGTTTAAGAATAAACTCAGGGCTTTGTTAATCAATAAAGCCTATTACAGCATTGACGAATTTTGTAATGACATACATCTTAAAAGTAGTACTTAAATTAAGTAAGTGTATCAATTGCTCTTTGACGTTGTGATAATATAATATATATTTCGACATTAAATGTATTTTTATAGTATTTTGCTAGGGACTTTGTTCTGTATAAATAAGAATATCAATGTTTGTAAAGTTTGTGCTTTTAATTTGGATAGACATGGGATAGACGTTCCAACTACGATAATGGGTGAGAAACGAGGTTAGCTATATTATAATTGTTTATATTGCCTTTTTTTGTGTACTTTGCAAATATTTTCGACACAAATATATTTTTGTTATGAAATAAATAACTTGAATTTGAACCCTAATGTTTTACTTCTTTCTTTTTGACGTATAAAAATAAATGTCATTTCTCATTGAGAGTTAGATGATATTGATCAAAGAAAGAAAAGGAACCATGTTTCAATCAAGTAATAAAAATAATAACCATGCACTTTCCCAAAACAGACTAACCATCATCTACGGCCGAGGATGACGTCTGTAACGGAAGGACCGTGGAGCTCCATACACAGATGGAATTATAAAACCTATTTGTATTATTTATCTGTGGCCGGTTCAACTTGGCACCATACGACTCTGTCGGACACTCACTGTACTTGGCATTTCTTTCCACATTCTTTTATTAAACTGTTTACTTTTAACATGGCAGTCGCTGCCGCTCTAGTTTATGAAGTGTTTTGATCTTGGAATACATTGAAGGATAAATGTACTGTTTTCATATTGGGTATTTCCATTAGGAATTTCTCAGTACCATCCCAGAGCCTGGATTTGTGCCCGGTTGACGACATTAGGCTCGCCCCCTATTACATGGGACTTTAACATAACTGGGGAAATGTAGGTGTACCTAGGTACAATAGGTACACCTCTGCCTAACCCTTCGGGGAAACAAGGTGTGATGTTATGTTGTTTTCATAATAATTATGGAATTTTAGATGATTATTCATTACAGAGACTTTCCAACTGAAGAGTTCTTGCTTTGACGCGTGTCAGCCTAGCCCAGCATACATCTATCAAGGGATCTTAATGATCAGAATTGATTCAGGATCATTCGTGTGTTTTAATTAATAGGGATAGTACCGGCGGCATCTTAAAAGAGCTACGGGAAAATATACATTTTGGTGATTGGTCAACATCATCAATTATAAACGCTATTAGCTGAGCACACATTCACACAACTTCCCGTAAAATTCTAGACTTAAGCCGAAATATAGTCCTCATCATCTGCCTAGCCTTTTCCCAAATATGTTGGGGTCAGCTTCCAGTCTAACCGGATGCAGCTATCCTAGATATAGCACCGCGGTTACCCGTACTAAGCCTGTGTGATCTACTGCCGAAGTTGCTTGCCCTACAAAGTGTTGTCACACACTTATCGCCCGCACTAGGAACGTGCTCTCAACACCGCAGACTGTTGACGCACTTTCGAGTAATACATTATTTCATTATGGAAATCAAAATATAATAATTTGATTATTATGAAAAATGGAATTCGAATTATTATTAAGAAAGAAGCTGGCGTGAGTGAGTGAACATATTTTTGCCTATTCAAATTCAAGATTATGGATTTAGCTGTCTCATAAGGTGGGCGTATTCATGAAGGCTAGATATTGTCATCGGTAATGTTCGAATACGATATCTGTTAGGTACAGCGCGGTTCCGTTGTGAATGGATGAAAGTTTTCAAAACTCATCATTGTTTAAAGTATCTAAACTGAATCTCTATAGCGATCAAAAAATTTCGATTAGGTAGATATTTAGACTTATGGTTGAAAAATGACAGAAATATGAAAAAATACTAAACACGTTCTGTACTCACCAACTTGAACTAATTAACACAGAGCCACATTGCGCACTATAGGAACTCGATAACCGTCCCGACTTTACTCCCAAGTGCGAGCAACCGTGACTGGTTGCGACTGCGAGCTTACACGACTGGTTGCAGGTGCCATGCAGGCGACACGGTCGTACTGCAGCGACTGGCGCGTGCGCATCCAATACTGCTGTTTTGTGCTACCATGCTGAGACATGCGAAGTTCAGATGACAACAGAAGTTCATGGGAAATTAACTAATACAGAAGACTTACTGTCCAAAGGGAACCTCACTGGAAAAAGTTACTACAAGAAACACCAAAATATTGTATGCCACACCATTTACACCGCATTTCAGTCGGTAGACTGCAACGAGAAGCTGAGATTTGGAAAATATAGTTTAAGAGCTCCCAATGAGGTAGCAATACTAATTATTTCTTGAAATTGACAAGAGTAGGTCGTTTTCAGCTCAATAGCAGTCACATCGCGCCTGGCACAGGCGGAACCTGGATGAAAAAGACTCTCGTTCTTATGTGTCTACCTAAGCATTATTTCACTTTTGGTGTAACTATCCTATTTCTTATACTTAATTATATATTTTCAACTGATTTCCAAAGACGCACAGAATCTGTCTCACTGTAACTTAACCTGTCGTGGTAGTACCTAGTCCGCTCGTAGCTCTCTATGTTGCGCGTCCGCTGCATACTGCAAGCGCGATCTTACCAGCAAGGTCACAGCGTGCAGTCAGCTGGTATGACATGACATAAGTAATAATGACATAATACTTACGTCATTATGTCACAAACAAACCGCGGCGACGTAGACCAGCTGCTGGTCTACGTCGCCGCGGTATTGTGGTTGATGACTGAGCTGATAGTACTTACTAATTCCATGGCTGCAATCATTTTCGAGATTTCCACTTGCAGTAATGTTGCTGTATTGTGTACAAAATGGTTTTCGTACCTAAAGCTTGCGTTCGATAAAAGTATAGGTAGAGATATTCCGATATTTGAGCTGGAATGCTCATGGTTACCAAATAAATAAATATCTGCCATACACATTGTTGTAACAGTCAGATGACCTTACAATATCATTCCAATTTCTATCAATTCTCTAGCCGTTACGGAAAATTTTGGGAGGTTGCTTCAAAAATTTAGTTAAGACTCTCGTCTTAACATTTAGTCTATATAGAACTTGACTTGGGAACCGGACTACCCTCTTTCGTTTACACTGTTGCTATAGTACACTGCAGTCATGGGAACCGATATTCATACTTACATTTGCCAAGTATAGCCAAATATACCTTTACGAATATTTGACAGTTGTGCGACCGTGACAGGGATAAGGCTTAGCCAAAGTACGTTCAATAAACCCTGTACGAATATTTTGTTACTGACTTTTCAAAAAATCTGTTAATAGACAACTAAGGTATCCGAACGGAATAAAATAAAAAGAGTAAGGGGATCAGACCGGAATGACACAGTTTATAGTGGATCAGACAGAAATTAAAACATAATAATAACTAGCAGGGTTTCGACCACAATAACTCGTGTTAAGTAATGTTTATAGATCTCGGTCTGAGTGAGAAGTCGGGTTGCGCACTGTTGCAGCGCTTTATTTAAGTTTAATTATGATTGTGCAGCAAGAGCTGTTTGTTGGGGCATTCAGTTGCCGCGACTGCTTGCTTATTTTGTTCTAGGGGCCAAAGACACCGCATGCTGGGTTCGTTATCTTGTTCTAGGGGTCAAGGGCACCGCATGCTGGGTTCGCTATCTTGTTCTAGGGGCCAAGGACACCGCATGCTGGGTTCGCTATCTTGTTCTAGGGGCCAAGGACACCGCATGCTGTGTTCGTTATCTTGTTCTAGGGGCCAAGGGCACCGCATGCTGGGTTCGCTATCTTGTTCTAGGGGCCAAGGACACCGCATGCTGGGTTCGCTATCTTGTTCTAGGGGCCAAGGACACCGCATGCTGGGTTCGCTATCTTGTTCTAGGGGCCAAGGGCACCGCATGCTGGGTTCGTTACGAAAATCAACGAGTTCTTATAAAAACAGCAAAGCTATCATATTCAAGTATCTATTTTTAAATGTATCTCATATTTGGATTTCATTCCGATTCCCGTGAATTCTTATATATGGTAAACAAAACAAAGTACAACACCGACACCAAGACATAATGTAATACAGACATTACTGTTGGATTCATGTACCTTTACGAAGCAGTATAATTGACGTCCACGCAACAAAACAGATAAATGAACCTAACTTTTTGCAATCCATCCCGAAATAATTATTTGGAACGAAATCCTTAAATCCTTACCAGCACCTAGTACATGTATGACAACGATTTAAATAAAAATATCAATTTGAGAACTTCTTTCTTTTGTAAAAAAGCTGAGAAGTAAAGAATTTTCGCGTTACTAAAACCATCCTAAAAGGATTTAAGACTGGAACCTTGACACAGTATTCGTCTACTGACTTCTTAAGCTAGTTCATCATTTAGTACTTCTGGTATTAAAAGAGTTGCATCCAAATGTTTAGTGACAGCCTTGATGAGGTGGTGCTAACCTTCCGGTTGGGGCTAGGAAATGGGTTTCTTCTTCACTTACCTGGCGTACGGATTTCCTTGTAATATTGTCATGTGCTGCATGGCATTTCATTGGTAGTTGTAATGAAATTATTGTTTTGATGCCTGTTGTCTAGTTATAAAACTTCACTGATGTTTGAGTGACGTTCAAAACATGCTATGAATCCACCATTTTCACGGATGGAAATGTGGATACAATCTTTTCAAATACAAATGAGTAGTAGCTATGAGCTTCTTATGACAGACTGAAAGGAACTGTAGAACTGACAGTACAAAGTGACTGCATAAATATAATGCCATGAAAGTCAAAAAGTCAAAGTCAAATCATTTATTTCAAGTATATGGCACTTTTGAACGTCAAAAATTTACAAAAAAAAAATAATTGATTCTAGTTGCCCCTTCCAAAAGGTAGTTTTCGTATGGAGAAGAATGGGCAAGAAACTCCACCGTTACTCTTTTAAAATGTTTTACAATATTTTGTATAAGTACATTAGTTATATAATTATATGTGAGGACGATGCACCTAGAATAAAATTATTATACCACAATAGGTAAAAAGAATTAAGAATTAAAAATGAAGTAACAACAGATAAACTAATTATGTGATAGATACATGGTGCTCACATATTTACAAACATTGTAAAAGTAGACGATCCTCCTAAGATTCCACAATTTATAAGTCAGTGTGCGAGGAATTGGTCATAGAATGTAAAATCAATATCATATAATAAAAAATAATAATAAAATATACACTTAAATTTGCAACCAGTTTGATTTTGATGATGAGGCAGTAGCAAAATCTTGCGGACGGTGAGCAATGGGTAGCTCGCCGTCCGATAAAGACCAGGCCCGGGTCGACGGCGCGTTGTGTTCCACGCGCGCCTCAAAGAGATGTCAGCACAACGGAAGGGGTCCGATAGGACCGATGCCTGCCGGGGTTGCGGGAAAGTCCGAAAGGGATACCGTGGCCCCTGGCAACGTAAAGGCAACGGAAGGAACACGGGTGGGTTTTAGTCAGTGAGAGTCTGACACGCCCTCCCGCTCCACCCAGAGCGGGAGAAGTTATTTGATAATTTCCCACCCAAAAAAAAAAAGGCAGTAGCAATATTCTAATAACACATTTTAAATCTAACATTTTCTGTAAACAATAGACATCCACACTTGAATTGTCACTCTCAGGTGTATGCTGCATGACTGGGTGCGGTTAAATTTAGTCTCCGAGGTACACAATTACCCATCCATTGTGAATTATCCATGATTCCTAGGATGGCATGGTGGCGGTGTTTTTGTGTGAAGCGCGGAAGCCGCGAGGTCACAGCCTCACGCTGCGTTTCCGCGTTTCCCGCCGAATTATCCGTGAAATATCGCAGAACGGCGCGCGCGCGGCGTGACGACCACTTGCCCGACGTTTGGGTGCCTTTGCGTTAAATATCACATTGTTAGCTCGTATGGGTGATTTTTACGACACGGTTAAGTAAATACGACGAATTAATAACAAAAATAAGGATTTAATTTGTGTTTCATTGCACCTACATTGATAATTAAATAGTTCATGAGTTTCCTATTTTTGAAAGTTCAGTCTAATTAGGATTGCAATTTAAATAGGTTGGATTTAATTTATGTATTCTGTAGCGCTGCTCTATTCGTCGCTTGTACCCAATCACGTCACGGCTGTCGAATGTTTCAAGACAGACAATTGTCTTCTCTTTTAATAAGTTAATTAAGTTATTTCTAAGTAGCTAACCGTGTTCTAGATTAGTTGTTGATTTCAATGAAATACGGGAGCCAAGAACAATAATTATCATTTGTAATTGAAATATTTTTTACATTAAATGTTAATGAGTCAGCGAACAACTCCTAAAGTGTCCAAGGTGTCCAACTGTCAGCTGGTTGCCACGCGATGCCGCCGGCGACACAGAACTGATATTAAAGGGTATCCAAGCTCCATAATGTTCATCTATCAATCCATGTCCGTGAGGTATTCTCATGCAACACGTTACCACAGCCGCAAGATTGTTCTCGTATCTCAAATGCCCGTCACATCTTTGTGAGAAAAAAAAATAATTGCATAGTAGCTTCCGCCCACGACTACGTCCGCGTTAGCGTATAGCAGTATACCGTTCTTTTTGACTTTTTTTTTAAGCGCTTTGAGCGATTTTTGTTAGGAGATAAACTTCTGGATTCGCGTCACCGACTTGTGCGCGTCACCGTGCTGTATAGGCGGCCTATAGAAGCGCATCTAGGCAGTAATGACGAATGAGCGGCGGGACGCCGTAAGTGTTGACGAATCAGCGGACTGCTCTGCCCCGCGTCTTGCCGAACACTTGTCTAAGGCATAGTACAGCCGCAGTAAAAACTGTGGTACAGCTGTGTCGGTCAAACTATAGCAGTAAGTTTGAAGGTCGCAACTGCAAAAACACTTTGTTTTCAATAAAATTCTCAAGAGCACACAGATTTTTTTTTTAATTAATTGTTTTTGTGTAATTGGCAGTAAGGGGATAAATATTAATTTATAAGCACACCGCCCAACATGTTTTGATTAATAAAGAAAATATATGAAAATGTTTATAATTATTGTTCGGATTGCCAATAGATGTGAAAACCAGACTAATGTTAATCATTTCAATTTACAGATTAATTGTTTTTTTGTAGTATTCATCATACTATTATTCAGTCCAAATCCGACTGGGAGTTCCAGAGATTAGCGCGTTTAAACAAACAAATTCAGCTTTATTATTAGTATCGATAGATATGTGGCAGATGAATTTTATTGTCCAATTCGCTATTTTACATAATCGCTAGCTGTTTTATAAAACAACTCCGTTATGTAAAACAGCTGAACAACGTTAAGCTGCATTGTGATTCCGTTACGCTTAACAAAACTATTCAGCTACACGTTTTGACGTAATACAGAATGGCTTATCTGCAGTCACTATATATAGTCTATTGTATCTTCAATAACTAAAATATTTATAAGCGGATTGTTGTGTGCATAATTAGTGGAAGAAGATGTATTTGACTTCTTCCGACCCCAAGACATTGTCGCAGGACTAACTTACACTTAAACATAAACTTATACCCGATAGTAGAACTAAATATGCAAATTTTAACATTTTTAACTCAGATACTCTACACACCCTAACACTTCTTTTTCTTTTTCATTCTCTTTTTTTTTTAAACATTGCCCCACACTAGAAATTTCTCCTGTATCGTGGGTGCGTTTACAAACATTTATACTCACATACACAAACAGCCAGACCCGGAACAACTACTTGCAGGTCATACAAATATTTGTTCCGTGCGGGAATCGAACCCGCGACACGCAATGCAGCAGTCAATCGCTTAACCACTGCGCCAACTGTGCCGTCAAACTTGCACACCCATACTAGCACATATCACACAAATACGCGCATTTTTGCCCTTTTCTCTGTATAACGCTCGTTCATTTATAATTTGCTTTTTCTGTAATTTAAAACTAACCTATTTATTTATATTGTTGTATTTTTAAATTGTTTGAATTCAATTGCAAATAATAGATAAGTATTGCTACGTGGAAGAGCGGAGTCTAACTCAAGCAATTCCTGCTTAAAAGGTTATCTCCAAATCATGTCTATGTAAATGCACTTTGTAATTGAAATAAACCTTTTTATTTTGTTTATTATTATTTTCACTTGAGTGAAAATAATAATAAATTTTTATTATAATTTACACATTTACACATTTAATTTTATTTTAATTTACATATTTTATTATAATTTTCACTTGAGTGAAAATAATAATAAAATGTGTGATTTTCTCTCATATTACTCGTTTTATTTATTTCTGTTTCGGACGCCATTATTGTTGTTATGACACACAGAGCCACGAGCGTCAAAATTTTGAACTAAAATCTACAATCTGACGTTTTATTTCACGCTGCGCTGTTTTGATAAAAATGCAAAACGTTTATGTAATTCAGCGTTTTAAAGTTGAGTATTTTTGTAAAATCGTCGTATATCGTATTGTCTATTTTTAAAAAAAATCGACATCTTTTTAATAAAATAAGTGATAGACATAATTTTAATACTAGAAATAAAGATAAAATAGATCAACCATTTTTCAGATTATCTAAAGTACATACATCTTTTATGGGGTACTGTGTTAAATGTTACAACAAAATACCTTGTGATATTTTGCAATTAAATGAAAGAAAATTTAAAGCTCATATTAAAAGTACACTTTGTAAACAAGCATATTACAAATTAGAGGATTATATCCAAGATAAGAATGCTTGGAAACATGCTGGTCCTGCTCCATAGGATAATTTAGAATCAAGACAAAATCAAACTGGTTGCAAATTTAAGTGTATATTTTATTATTATTTCTTATTATATGACATTGTTTTTACATTCTATGACCAATTCCTCGCACACTGACTTATAAATTGTGGAATCTTAGGAGGATCGTCTACTTTTACAATGTTTGTAAATATGTGAGCACCATGTATCTATCACATAATTAGTTTATCTGTTGTTGCTTCATTTTTAATTCTTAATTTTTTTTTTTTTTTTTTTTTTACCTATTGTGGTATAATAATTTTATTCTAGGTGCATCGTCCTCACATATAATTATATAACTAATGTACTCATACAAAATATTGTAAAACATTTTAAAAGAGTAACGGTGGAGTTTCTTGCCCATTCTTCTCCATACGAAAACTACCTTTTGGAAGGGGCAACTAGAATCAATTAATTTTTTTTGTAAATTTTTGACGTTCAAAAGTGCCTTATACGGGCCTACTTGAAATAAATGATTTGACTTTGACTTTGACTTTGACTTTCACCCGAGCAGATCTCGGTCGACCAGGTACTACTAAATTAAATGACTAACTATATAAATAAATACGAAAACATAAGAACACTTAGGCGTCGAAGTTTGAAATGTCTTTGTTGAAGTCGGAAGCCAAACAATCCAGATACGGCAGAATTTTATGATAACAAACAGGCAACCTTATGACAACCGGGAGCTTTATAAATGCTGTTGGCGACACGAGGCATCTCCATGTGAATCATCTACAGTCTACACTGTGCAAGCTCGTGGCAGTTCTAGAATATAATATGGTAGTGTAATGAACACGGCTGGTATGACGCACGGTCCCCCGCTGCTATGCTCATTGTTCCGACATTACTCCGTATTAACTAATATCGCCTCGTAGACTGAACCGCATTATTTGTCGTAAAAGAAAAGTACGTATAACTTTATGTAATCGCGTACTTTTAATACGACAATACGTTGGGAACGGTTTCACTGTTGAAGTGGCTGGTTTTATTCATCATTCATCTAGGAACACAAGGCTTAGGTGTCACATAAGATCTGGAGCAATTCGAAGAACTGCAGTGACAGTGGCACCGTCAGAAATGTATCGAGAGTGTCATAAATGTTGACGAGAGTGTCACGAGTGTCAGACGAGAATGTCACGAGTGTCGAAGAGAATCAATATCGATAAAGTCATCATTATGTATTTATTTATTTATATAACAAGCAATTGCTACTTTTAACCCGCACTGGGCCCGCGAGAGGCCTGTGTCCAAGCAGTGGGAAGATTATAGGTTGATTATGCTATGCTAATTGCTGCAGTACTTACAGTCACCCACAACGTACAGTTAGCTCAATCATGGTTGCTATACCTAACATTTTTTTTTTGTTTTAATTAATTCATTTAACTGGCACACTAACAGCAGTACCTAGGTACCCACACTGAAAGAATTAACAGAAAACAAAATAAAAGAGCTGGTATGTATTATATATGCCTATATTACAGGTATACACGGCATTCACAATACAGATAACAACGTACATAATTATCTAAGAAAACATAATATGAAATTACAAAAAACAATTAGAATATTAAATAAAGTAGGTAACTAGATAATTAAAAAAAAAAGTAAAGTTATAATGATAACGATAAGGGTGATTGTGAATGATATCTAAAGTTTATGAAAATGATGAATGGAATTTAGTTTATAAAAACTATTTATTTATTTGTGAATGCACACCCGTACCTCGAAGACTGATCTTCTTAACTTGTTGAGTGATACACCGTGTACCAAAGTCTGTTGAAATTTCCACACTTTCGGAGCAAGGGAGAGTTGAGACCAAGATTGGATTTGCGGAAAGGGATATGAAACAATCTGGTGATGGGATATCTAGGAAGTTTTGAAGGAACTGAATATTAGATACATTCGACTAGATCGATATATTTTTTAATCTGTTTGCAACTTTGTAAAGGAAAATTAGATCATGCGAGCGGCGACGCGACGGTCGCGCAGTGAGTTTATTTTGAGAAAGCTAGAGGCTGCTCATACGCTCAGATAGCTAATATTCCTAAATATAAAGGAATTCGATTTATTTATAAACGTTGCTTAAAGTTAAGTGACGTTCAAACGTCAAAAATGTATGGTTAAACAGTCGCTAATCACTACTTAACTTTAAGCAACGTTTATAAATTAACCCCTAGATGTTTACTGAAGATGAGTACTTCTTATATTATTTAATTACTCAATTATTAATTTTTGTTTTAAGTACTATAAATAGGAAAGTAAGATATGAGCTATAAGATACAGGATATGGGCTATAAACAGTAAACAACAAACTGTATGTTACTGTAAAATATAAATAAACAATAATGTTGAATGGACACAATGTTCCTGAAGACATTTGATCATCACATTATCCCTGTGAGGCCTTGTCGATTGATGCCGTAAGATTACATGAATTAACCCCTACTATATTTTTTATTAAATCTAAGTACAGACACATCCAAAATATGTTCCTATAATGGGTTATTTTTGTCTACTCATTGCACCATACAATTTGCTTTACCGAGTCTACTGTAAATATTGCGTCGTAATGTCAATATCGCAGAATGACATTCAGTCAAACTCTGACAATTCTATTTAAAAATAAATTATTGATATCAAATCACTAACAAAAGTGCATGCTATTTCGATCTTTGTAATCAAGTTATAAAATGTAGTTTTCTTTGCTATAGTGTGCTCAGTGCTGTAGTTTCAAAAGTTATTATGTGTGACTTGATAAAGGAAAGCCTTTTAAAACTGACGAAGATTATAAAAGACTTGACTGTACTTACTTATAATACCTATACCTACCTAATTTATAAAACAATAAACAAAAACAAAACTATAAACAATTAACTTTATATATACCTTCCAGTTACTAAATTAACCCAAGAACCAATGTATAAGGAATGACAAACACTTCAAGATATACAAATAAAACAAAAAACACTGAAAGATGATTAATTAATTACTTCTAAAAAGTTGATTTATTACTTATTATTTGAATAGTAACTATGCAGAAATAAAATTTCATTGATATTTTCCGACTCCAATAAATTTCTGCGTTCTGTAAAATTTATATTATTTGAATCATTTTTCTTCCAAAGAAACTCTCCAGAAGTGGATTCTACAGGTATTGCAGGGATACACAAATACTTATGAGACATTATATAGAATTGACTGCACTTGGAGACACGATTATATTCTTCCCAATATTGATAAGGGTCTTCTGGGTTCAGGTCGGGGATCTCCACATAGTGTTTCACTGCAGCTTGTGCACGAGAACTAGTGTCTTTACATTCAGTTTGTTCAGTTTGAATATTCTTATATTCTTCCAAATAGTCCAATAGATTTCCTTTATCTCCTGATAGCTTTTTGGAATCTGAAGGGCCTGGATTTTGTTGATGATATGAATTTTCACTCTATTAATTCTTTTATTACAGCTTGCTGTACGGAATTTGCTTTTAATTGTGAAAAAATAGCTTTTTTATTCAATCTGGGATCCATGAATGTGGCTTTGGCTGCAATTAATTCATTTTCGTATATTTCGAAAAGTTTATCTATTGACATATTAACTTTGTCTTTAAATTCTACTGCCAGATCAGTCGACGGTGACCATTGACTGATTCTTAATTGTAAACCGATAATAAGAGGGATTATATATGATAACGTTAGGTATTGCTTACTAGACAAAGTGTTATTAAATTCTTCAAATGGTTTTAAAATTTCAAAGCATTCATCAAGTCCTTTTCGTTCACATGGAATAAAGTTGCCGGATTTGTTTTCAATTATATCTTTTAACTTGATATAATATATAAGGGTTGTGCCAACTGAACGGTTCATCTTCCATGTTCTTATATTTCTCTAAGCCTGCATGATCATTTAAAAAAATAAAAAAATCTTGAATAATCAAGTTTAATGTAGAAGCTACACATGGTACGTGAGGTATATGCAAACCATATCTCGCTACGTCTTTAAAAACATCATTCTTTCCAGATCTAGTAATAAAACACACCACTTTTGGAAAGATTCCGAATTCGATTAATTTACTCTTTATTTCTTTGGCAATATTATCGTCTTTTCGTAAGTTTGCCTCTTTTGTAAATAAAATCTGAGATACGAGTTTACCTTGATGAACAAAATGTATACTTGCAGTCCACATACTGCGACCAGTTCTTCGGCCCGTCACTCCCAGCTTCCAGGCGTCTATTGTGACCGATACGTGATGGACCGACGCCAAGTTGTTCACCAACACTGATTTTATACTTTTGTATTCACGAATTATTTCCTGATAAATATTTTTCGTAGAAGGAATGGTGTAATTTGATATGTCTTTAATAAATTCCTGGAAGCCATTTCCGTCGAACAAGTAACGAGGTAATAAATCCACACAAATCATTCTCACCAACTGTATGTCGTTGTTCACTTTTTCTCGTACTGCAGCCGCATTAGATTCAATTTTTGGCTTCTTCGCCGGATGTGGGCCATTTTCACTATTTTGACCCATGATATCTTTAGATGTTACCACTTAAGTTGACGTGGTCTGTTAAGAGGTAAAGGTAGGTACCTAGTGCCAAGTATATTTACGACTGAACTAAATATTTCACTATATATACGCAATGTGTCATTTACTCAACATAACGCTTGATGAATGTGATGCGTCAGTTACGATTGATATACTAACAGCATAGCTAGCATACAGTTCATTTAGAGGAAATATACTTAATGTTATCACTAAGTGCCGTTTCCTGTAGCTACTATAGCTACTGCAATGCGCGTTTATTTATAAAGGCTACATAATATGATAACCGCTTTACGGACTTGGATAAATTGCGCTCAGTTTAGTAAAATCGTATTTAAATAACCTCCTCCTTTTAGAAGTCGTTTAATGAAATGAAATTATATTGTTTATTCTGTAAATAGGATATTGCAATCACTCTTGACAATAATAACTTAGTTATTAATCTCCAGAAAACTAAATTCATGCACTTCTACCAACGAATATCTGCGGGAGATATGGATATAAACTACAATGGTCAAAATATAGAAAAAGTAAACAGTACAAAGTTTTTAGGAATTATAATTGACAGCCAGTTAACTTGGAAGCCGCAAGCAGAAGATATATGTAAGCGTTTAAGCACAACCGCGTTTATGTTGCATAATCTGTCTAAAAAAGTAAATTTACCAACAATATTAGTGGCTTACCATGGTCTAGTAATTTCCATCTTAAGATTTGGAATAATTTTTTGGGGTAACTGTAGTGAACGAGAAAGTATTTTCAAAGCTCAAAAGCGCTGCCTTAGAGCTATATTTGCTCTTAAAGTAACAGACAGTTGCGTACCTATATTTAAGTCTCATAAATTATTAACCTTCCCATGCCTTTATATCCTTGAATTGGCGATATTTGTAATAACAAACCGATGTCTATTTGCAACTTTAATAGAAACTAGAAAACGAAGTACACCTATGAGATCACAATACCAGAATCTATTATGCCCAGGCGTATTTAAAACTAGCTTACTGAAAAGAAATGTGATATGTATGGCTCCTGTAATCTTTAATAAAATACCTGACGAAATTAAAAACTTACCGTTGCAAAAATTTAAAAAACGTTTTACAGAATTACTTGTAGATAAATGTTATTACTCTGTGCAGGATTTCTTAAATGATATTTTTTTGTAATACATATTTTTATTGTAATACATTTGCATGCTATATTAAGGCAGAATGTACATGGATCCTATTATGTAATTTAACAACTTATTTTTATGTACCTACATTCCAAGCAAATAAAGACCTATTCTATTCTATTCTATTCTATTCTTACACGTAGGAAATATAAAAAAAAAAAAATGAAAATAATCCTAGAGGTTGATGATAGACAACAGCAAGTTCAAATAAATGGTGTCAATTCACTCGTTTTAAAAGTAAAAATGGGTGTTCCACAAGGCTCGATATTGGTTCCTTTCGTCTTTTTATTATTTATTTATTTATTTAATACTTCAAGCACAGAAATGTACAGAGGCGGACTTAATGCCATAGCCATTTTCTACCAGTTAACCTTTGGGTGATGCAGAGACAAACAGTGGTAGGTGCAATTAGGAGAAATTAAGGAATATCTCTATTGTCTTGATCTACTCTACTTATTAAAATGTGTAGAACAGCTAGTTTGATTTATTTTGGTGTTATTTTCTGACGATACTTCCTTATTTTTTAAGGTGATTTTTCACAAAAATAACGCACTCAATATTGGCAAAATTAAAAAGAAAACGCACAATCTTGTCAGGGGAAGCACCAAAGCTCATGAAAGAAAGAAACACTATAAAATTAGCCTAAACCGGACAAGTCCGATAAAGAAAAGCTGAAAAACCTTTATAAACTAACAAATAAGGAACTAAGAAGATGCTACGATACGGTCTATAGAATTAACACTATACAAGGGCGAGAAAATACTAAAAAATTCTAGATCCGCCAAAAAAGCATATAAAGAACTGTATAGATCAAAGAAATGGATTCCTTCACTTCAACCTGGCTCTACCAAATGCAAGTCCCGTACGGAGATCATAAATGTAGCCGCAGACTTTTTTGTTAACCAGTACCTTAATTACGTAATACACGATCAATCGGAATTTGAATCGTTTTGAAACAAATTACTGATCCATGGATTCATAAGTTCGAAAAAAAAATCTACTCAACAACGTAAATAACGCAATTAATGTTGTTGAACTGCCAAATTAGACAAATTTGTCGTAATCGTTTACGAAAATGTGTTGCGTAATTAGATAGCTGTATAGCCACCTGCAGGCCTAACATGGCACAGGAGACAATTACTCACTCTGGCGTGAGTAATTGTCTTCTATTTCTGTCACTTTTCTCGTTTTCTGACAGCGCTTCCATACAAAATAGTCGATTCCTTCTGTCAAACTTAATGTTTTTTCAACAAACCCTAACATGGCACCTTAGTTATCTCTAATTAATCTCCGATTTTTCTGTAAATTAATCATATTTACTCGTCCTCGATTTTGACGACGAGAAGAGTAGACAAAATTATGATACAAAAAAAAAAACAAAATAACATGGCAGTTTCATAATTCTACTTATCAGTCATCATTTTATTTTACAATATATTAATAATGAAAATACTTTGTTTTAAACTACTATTTATACTGGAACGATATGAACTATAACTGGATGTTTTATATGGAATTTATCACTTTTTGTATGGAAAATATAAAAAAATATTACGTACATTTTGAGTATTAGGGGTTTATGGGTATCATATAGGGGGACGAAATTTTTTTTTTTTACGATACGACACAGCATTTTCGAGATATAAGTCAGAGAAAAGAAAAAAAAGATACAGTACTGTTTTTGCACCGTCGAGGGGTGTGAATTTAAGTTCATTACATTTCCACACCTTTTTAATCGCAATTAGAAATAGTCAGACAATCGAAATTTTAGGTGAAAAACGTCAAATTCAGAATAGCAAAATTGCCATTTTCACTAAATTAATAACTCCGTGCCAGCTTAGTGCTGTCAAACTAAAATATTATAGTTAAGTTGTGTCATAATTATGTGATAAATGCACCGCGCATCTATCACATACTTAATTTGTCTGTCATTCCTTAATTTTTCATTCTTTTAACCTATCGTGGCATAGAAATCTTATTCTAGGTGCATCGTCTTCTCATATATTTACAAACATTGTAAAATTATACGATATTCCTAACATTTTAACAAGTACTAATAAGTCAGTAGGTATGTGAGTTCAAGTAATCACAGAATGTAAAATCAATGTTATAATTATACAGTTAGATTTTGTCTAGATTGTCTAGACTCTAAGTCCTATGGAGCAGGACCAGCATGGTTCCAAGCATTTTTATCTTATAAATATAATCCTCTAATTTGTAATATGCTTTAGAAAATTTGGAAAGGTTTGCTAAAGTGGTAGGTACCCCATGGAAAGGCAATAAAGGCAATTCAATTTGAGAGTTTAGAGAAAAGTGATATTGTGTGACGAATTCTGGGTTTTTTTTTTTAAACACTTAAAAATAGAGTTTGAATTTACGCCTAGGCTTTGTGGGGTACAAATGGGTCACACTATCACGTCAGGAATACGTCAAATTACAATTACTTAGCACGGGTGTGAGTATTATGTACCTACTAATAGAGCTACCATTTACCAGATAATATGTCTTTCATTGACTTGAGCGTGCCCTGGCAGCTGAGAGTATGTTATGCTCTCATGTCAAGAGTGACCATGGAGTTTCTTACCCGTTCTTCTTCATTGGTACCTATTGCGGTTTAGAAAGGGCAACTAGCTTCATCATTCCCACTATCCGACCCCCTGACAATTCAAAAGTGCACCTGTAATCGGTTTATTTGAAATAAATGCTTTGAGTTTGAGTTTGCTCATTCAAATGTCTGGCTGATGGTGGCGGATGTGTTGGATCAATTTAGCTCCTTCAAAATGGTTGAGCTGAATGCTTCTCCATCCATAAGTCATGTTCGTGAACGGGCGCCGTCGGTTGGGACTGGTCATCTCTTAGCAGACACGGCTTATTTGAATTATTTTGTTTTTCTAATGTTTTTTTTTGTTTCTCTTTCCTGTACTCAGGATGCTTTTAACGTGTACGTCTTTCTACTTTGTTCTCACATAATTTCAACATGAATGATGTAACCAATATTTATTAATAATATTTTGATATAAAAGAGTACCCGTGGAGTTTTTGCCCGTTTTTCTCCATAGGAACCTACTGTGCTTTGGAATAGACAACTAGCTTCAACTTCTGCCTGGTTCAGTCTGCCTGTAATTAGTTTACTTTAAATTAAATGTTTTGAGTTTGCTCATGCTTTGTCTATATGAGAAGAGTCCTTTGCTCTGCAGTGCGACGGTAAAAGCCTGGTATATACATAAAAGCCTGGTTTCTTATTATAAAAAAAAAAACATGGGTGATTGATGGCATCTGAGACCCTTGATCGAATCATCCCGTCACGTCAGAGGGTCACAGATATTTGGAAAAATTTGGTACATTCATTTAAAAAGCGCCATCTTTATAAAACTCTATAAAATACTGGAACACTGCCATCTAGGGTTGAATGCAAAACTACTATAGCCATTTCAGTCAGCACACTTACTTATTGTTCATATAGTTCACGTACTCGTCGCTAGGTGGCTCTGTCTATAATATTTTTTCATGGCTATTGTCAGCAATTAATCTTCGCAATTAAGCAAAAAATCGCGAGATTAGGGTCCCGTAAACTCTTGTTGACACCCTTTGGGTAAGGATCCCTAAAAATGAAAAGACCCACAAAAAAACGTTGTGTCGAAAATCATATGTTTTTGATTAGAATAATTATGTAAATATCCAAATCTATCTAAAAACATGATAAAATAAACATGATAAACATGATAGAATAGGTAGATTATTCGGTAAGGTTTACAAAAAGTCTAGTCCAAGACATTACTGGAGCACCTGGACCAGTGCTGGGGTTTGGTTTTCCGCCCAGCGTCACAGACGTACAGCGCGTCTGTGTGCTACACGATGTATAACATAACGATACGCCTGTGTTGCCGGAAGGGTTGGGCAGAGCTGTTTAGTTCCTAACACCCAGATTTCACCAGTTATGTTTAAGTCCTATGTGAGCGGTCTATTGGCATTAAGCGGGAACAAACCCAGGCTCCGGGCTGCCGGACTTTATCCGACTTGGGAATCGGACCCAGGACCTCACGCTCAGGCTCATTAGTTGCGCTCGCGAGTACTAGACCAACGAGGTCTCTATACGTCCTTACGTAACCCCGCCTGCGCCTGCGCAAGTTATCCTTACAGCCAAGTTCATGACGTCACGAGCCCTGAGCCCCCTCGGTCAGCTCGCAATAAACATACTAATAGCGTAGTGGTAGGGCTGACAGATAACGCGTTAGATAATATAGATTAATATAAAAAATTAAAACGTTTTAATTTTATTGCCTTAAAAGTATGCTGATGAAGATCGCTTTAAGCGCCCATTGTGGCACCCTATGTAAAATTTCTAAATTTATGTCTGTATTTTTTATGGTGTACAATAAAGAGTATTCTATCTATCTATCTAATGTGTTGTCAAGTAAAGAGCCTTTATAAGTTGACGTTGGCATACATTTTTTTCCTAGGTTTATACATAGACGTATTTTTATACGTCTATGGGTTTATAGTAATGCCAATTGAAAGAAGAGGTATTTGTCCGTATTCATTTATATTAATGGGTGTAATAATAACTTAAAATTGGCAGTTAATTTCGTAAAGTTAGTTATTCCGATCAAAAATAAATCGCATTGATAAATATCTTTTGTATGAAACGATACAGTAGGCCGCACGTCACCAGAGCTGATCTAGCATAGAACGGAGTTTTAATACACAAAGGCGAATTTCAACAATGAATGTCTCTGAACGCGTTGAACACATCTAAACTGCGATCAAGAGCTGTCAGTACTCAGTGTCATCATTGTTCTGGAGTATTGACACTGACAGCTCTTGAACGCCATTTAGATGTGCTGATTGCGTTCACCTTCATTGGTGTTATTCGCCCTAAGAAGCCAGCTTATGCTGGTTTTGGTATTTTTGCCACTGACATGTGGCTTACTGTACACAGAACATTAATATCCTTACCTAATAAGTACATGCCAACCTACATTGTAACATAGGTAATTATTTAACTTCACTTGTAATTAGTAAGTTGTAGTAGGTATAGGTCATTCGAGCCTAGGTAGGTACTCGCTACGTTTCCAGGTAGCGTTGAAGTTACGTGTAACTGTCGTTAGCATGTCCATGTAAAGCCTCGTTATATCTACCTACCTATGTAAATGTACTTTATATTTAATTTAGCTGTATTACTAACCAAGCCAAGCTATGTAGGTATGTGTAACGTGGACAAAGCTGTAATTTATTATTTAATGTAATTTAGTATATTTATTTATTAATAGGAGAACCAACAGCTAAAACAAATGGATAACAGTTGATTAAGAAACATAAAGCCAATTACAGGTTCTCACGGGTAAAAACAGAAAAGTAATGTTCTAACAAAAGGCTCAGCGCAGCGGCGGCATAGCGAATACGAGTGAGTTGAAATGCGTTGTACAAACCTATTATTGCTAGTATTCATTTTTAAACATATTTATATATCGTAGGTTTAAAAAAAAACTACGATGCCTTGTCAATTTTTTTTCTGTAAAATTTTTATGGAATATCACAAGCTCGAATAAATTGGGCTCTAGGTACCTAAAGTGTAAAAAAAAGGTTGCACAGTTCCAATTACTCGGAAGGAATCAGCAAGAAACTACTTATACCTTTTTTAAATTCTTTATATCCTAACTCCATTGCTGTCAACCCTGCGCACGCTGCGCGCGTTAAGATGCGCACACGCGCGGGTTGAACGTCGTCGGTCAGTGTCGCGCAGCGGCCCTGGCTGCAGGGGTCGACACAAGGCAGCTTCTTAATGGAACCGAATACGTGTTGAATACTAAGCTGTGCTAACATGATGGAACGATACTTTTTCCAATTAACTGAATAGTCACGCTCACGTTTATAGTAAGAGATAATTATGCCTATTCGTCGTAGAGTAGAGATAGAAGTCGTCATGGTTTGAGCGCATAGAGCTTTCTAAAATTAAAATAAATGCTAGAAACATTGTTACAGTCATTTTGGTAACTTTGGCTTCTCTCATGGAACTATTTTGGCGCTTCATTGCTTATAAATATCTAAACACATTTGATTAGCTCCTTAAGATTTTTAATGCAGAAACTCCAGCAATTGGTGCTTCCGTGCTTAATAAGAGGCAGAATACTAATTCAAATACTTCATTGTGAACTAAGAGTACAAAGATTTGAAGATGTTAACAATTGGTAGGTTCTTAGAACTTAGTTGCTTGTTAAGGCATTGCAATATAAATGGTTACATAAATTAAAAAAATAAAGATTCATGCTCAATATTCCATTTATACAGTTTACATTATATTATATGAATTATCATTATTCATACATTTTATATTATATCATACTATTAATATCACATTGTATTAAGTATCACAATCGTTTTTTTTTCAAAGAATTATTTTACAGAGTAATATGCCTTTTTGATCAGGAATTCTTATAGCTTCCTTTTAAAAATACCAATTGAATGCAGGTTCTTAATCTCTATGGATCACTTATTATAAATTTTTATGCTCATACAAAAAATAGTATTGCTATATACTGCAGTGAGGGATGTTCTATTGCGTAATATATTTTAAAGTCTACTGATTCTTAATGTGTCATAGCTACTGATGTTTGATTTAACTAAAATTGAGGCCGCGTGGACATATAGAGCAGGGTATCTTGAGGTTTCCATACACTTTTTTTGACTAATACACTTATTTGTGCCTTGAAAGCAATTTCTTTATCACTTGAGTATCTTCTATATAGTATCCCATGAGATAGAGTGGATCCCACATAGGCATGATAAGCACTAAGGAGTGTGGTTTGGTTAGATACTTTTTTGAGCATGTAGAGGGCATAAGAGAATGAATTGATTTAATTTGCTACATACACTATTTACTTGTGTTTTCCATGACATACTAGAATCTATATAGATACCTAGAAAGAAGAATGGCAGCACTCCATGTAATCTGGGTGTCGCACGTAGACTTCGCGTACATTCGTAAAAATACTCTCAAAAGATAGATCTCGGTTAAATTAAGATAAAAGGTAATCACAGACGATTTTTAAATATTGGGTATCGCCAGAAAAACGTTGTTTAAAAAGCAAGTGGCCCGTATACACACACCCCATGATAGTAAACAAAAGAGTTGGGGGACGGGCTGCAGACATCGAGTCTATTTGTATTCTGCAGAAAAGAGCTACCAGAGCCATATATCATCTCCGCAGGCGCGACTCTCTAAGGGAACTGTTTAAATATATTAACATCATGACGGTACCTTGTCAGTATATCTATGAAAACATCATGTAGGTACGTAAGAAAAAAATTAATCTTTTTAGTAAGAGAGGCGATAGAGATAATTATAGTACAAGAAATAGGGACCTATTAGTTCAACCAGGTTTCAGACTGGCTAAAGTATACTCATCTTTCATGGGGTACTGCTTAAAATGTTACAATAAAATTCCTCCCCACATACTTCAACTAAATGAGACGAAATTCAAATCTTGTATAAAACGCACACTATGTAGGCAGGCATATTATAAGTTGGGGGATTACATCACTGATAAAAATGCTTGGCTCATTGCTGGTCCTGTTCCACAACCACAACTAATTGAATAACATTTTGGAAATACTGCTGAAGCTGCTGAAGATTGTAAGACCATCTTTGTATTGTATAAACTCAATCTCCTCTGTATTATATAATTGCATAGCACAGGTGTGAGTACTATGTACTAAAGAGCTACCATTTACCGGGTAATATGTCTTTCATTGACTTGAATGTGCCCTGGCGGCTGTGAGTATGTCATGCTCACTCACGCGTCATGCTCACGCGCGTGTGTTGGATCATTTAGCTCCCTTCAAAATGGTTGAGCTGAATGGTGCTGATCCATGCGTCATGTTCGTGAACGGGCGCCGTCAGTTAGGACTGGTCATCTCTTAGCTGCCATGGCTTATTTTAATTAATTTTAAATTTTTGAATGGTTATTTGTTTTTTTTCTATTTATTACGGACGCTTTTACAAACGTGCAGGTCTTTCTACATTGTTCTCACATGCATAATTTCAACATGAAATATGTAGGTAACCAATATTTTGCATCATTTTTTTTATTTAAAAGACGGTCCGTAGAGTTTCTTGCCCGTTCTTTATTATATTATTAGTCCATGGTCAACATAATAAAAAGCTTTTGTAAAGCTTTTGCTTTTTTAGCTTTTTATTATGTTGACTAAAGCTTTTATACACGGCCATACCTGACCTAGGCTGTGACCTGATTTTTTTATCTAATTCCTTTATAAATTTTGTAAAAACTGATGCATTGCTGTATTAACCGATTTCCTTTTTCTGAACCCAACTTGATTATCTAAAAAAAATATTTTTTTTCGAAAAAATCCCTAAGATAATTATATAATACTCTTTCAAACATTTTAGCCATTAATGGAACGAGAGCGATAGATCTATAACATCGTACATCTTCCGTGTTTTCTTTTGAGAATATTGGTGTAACTACAGTAGTTTTCAAATGGCCGCCATGGCCCACGCACAATGGTCCACCTGAAGGACTAAGTGCGGAAACCAAACTCTCATATAACCCTCCTGTGCTTTACTGCTACAGGAGATGTAAATAAATGCAAAAATCATGTCCTATTATAGAAGCTACCCATTCTACAGCAGATTTTTTTTTTTAAATTAAAATCAACGGCGCACCCGCCTAGTCACCAATCTAGACTAGTAGGTTACCGACCGATACTATCCATTTGGAACAAAGTCTATGACGATAAAAAGCCCTCAAATGATTCACTGGATACCGCAAAATACTTACTGATAGCAGTGACTCAAGATACCACCCATGTGGGTCCATTCACTGTTCCGATGACTCAAGATATAACTCCAAGTGGCCATGTGGGCCCATTCATTCTTTTGTGCGACACAATTTAATTTTTTGCACTTGTATTCATGTATTTATTATTTATTTTACTGTTTTTGAGCGGAATGGGTGAAGTAGGACATACAATTTCACCTAAGCATAAACAAGTTCAACGATAACCTACCGAATCGTCTAATTATACATTTTCAAGGACGTTCTTAGTAGAGGTAAGGGACATGGGGCATAGACGTTTACTTACTGGTTATTGATACTACATCGCTAGGTTCTTGTCAAGAACCTTATTCTGTTCATGTACGTACTCGTACTATGTATATTGTTATGTGTTGTATGTATGTGTATTATTTATTTACCTACAACCTACCAGTGGTAATGTGATGTGTCTGGGCTATGTCCCACTGGGAGAACGCCTTATTGATGGTAGCTATGTTAATCGAGGGATTAACCGCGACATGTTCGTGAACGGGCGCCCGCGCCGTCAGTTGGGACTGGTTATCTCATAGCAGTCATTATTTTTTAAATGTTTTCTATGGACGCGTTTAACGTGCACGTCTTTCTACATCGTTCTCACATGTTTCTACTTGAATGATGTAACCAATATTTTGATTTAAAAATGCATCCGTGGAGGAGATAGGTAGCAACTACGCTTTAGAATGAGTGACTTTAATTTACATAATTTCACGCCTGTATTCCTGGAAGGGTTAGGCAGAGGTGTACCTATAGTTCACCTACAGTTTGACTGTAATTGTGTAACTGTAACTTATCTTTCTGACTGATCGACTCCTTGGCAATTCAAAAGCGCTTGTAATTAATTGAAATAAATACTTTGAGTTCAAGTTTAGAGTTTGAACCCACGTTAATCAAGATCAATCACATAAGCACGTTAAAGTAAAGAACTGTCGATACGGAAAGAAGAAGTCTGTAGTACCTTATGGTTGGATGTATTATGTATTATCATGTATTATGGGTGCTCTGTGGTCTGTAATCCATTTAACCGCTATAAGTTAATTTCTTCAAGTACTTTATCAAAACGTTTATCATTGATTACGTGTAGCATCATCAAACTCAAAAACGCATAATAGGGTGAAGTTGTAGGTTATGCTCTTCCAACCACATTGCGCATTCTGAAGTCTAAACCAATGACGTGACAGATAAAGTACATGTACCTAGTCACGTGCGCTAACCACCTGACTATTAAACCGCAGATAGTTCACCGTCATCAACCGTCAGTATGCGTTGTAAGACACACCACTTTTCCTTCCAACTTAACCGACTTTCACGGAAAAATAACAGACTGTCGCACACTCGCATATTCGACCCCCATCGTCACAGTTTCAACCGAATCTCATGGTTCATTCGTTTTAATAATAAAAACAGGAAAATAATGTGTTATTAATATTGTATAATAATTAATAAATAATAAAGCGTGGTATAGTAACCGATCACACTACTCGCTGGGAAACCCATACCTACTTTATTATTTTATTTGTGTATGTGGAAACACGCAACACTCAGATGCTAGACTTACCTATTAGTACCTATAGAGACTTTTACTTTATTCCTAGACTTAGAGTCCTAGACCAGTGGTCGGCAATCCGCGGCTCGCGCGACGCATGCGGCTCTTTGGCCTATAGAGTGCGGCTTTGTACAAATGTCGATGAGTACGAGCGTAGATACGCGCGGGGGTCGGAGTTTCGGTCATAAGTTTTATTTAAAATTCATACTATATTTCAAAGATTAATATCCGAACTGTTTTCACCAGAAATTATCAGGACATCGAACACTAATCATTTAACTTTCAAGGTGTTCCAAGGTTTACTTGTCAATAAGTAAGATGCCGTCATCATATTATTATCAGCCGATATGATGATGATGATGAAGGGATCCTACTTCTTTTAGGAAGCATTGTGGAGTGAAAGAGGATGGGAGTTTTAAGGTTTAAGAGAAGAGTATTGAGACAGTTTGTACACACATGGAAAGGATTGGCTCTCATAAGAAATCTTAGTCGATATAGTATTGATATTTGGCTCTATTGACCGATGAGTTTGCCGACCACTGTCCTAGACGAAATAAGTTTTGTGGTGTTCCTCATTTGAAAAAAAGGAATAAAATAAAAATTAACCAAATTTTTAAACACAACATTAATAAAAACCGGCTAAGAGCGTGTCGGACCACGCACAATGAAGGGTTCCGTAGTTGGGATGAATTTATCCCAAGAACAAACTTGTAGTTGAAAAACATGTTTTCCCAATTCTCCCATACATTCCAACTGCAAATGTAAGTTTGTACGCACAATATTGAGAGATTTACCATGTTATTAATTTTAAGACCATAAACTTCTTATAGGTTTTCCTGTAATCTATAAGTATAGAACTATTTTTTGTAATTTAAAAAAAATATCGGTTCAGTAGTTTCGGAGATGATAATAGTCAAATTTCATCTATTTTCTTAAATAACTTTAAAATTATAAAAAAGAAAAATACTTGAGTCCTTCACAGTACTTTCATTTGATTTGTCACACGGTACAGTGAGCAAAACTTTTTTTTTAATTTTCTTATTTGTCTCCCAAAAGTGACCCCCATATTCAAAATTTATTTATTTATGTAACACATCCGTTTTTTGGTCACAGAAATTGATATGTGTACCTACCATTAGATTCGGAGCAAATTAGCTGTGGTAGATGGACAGACAGACAGACAGACAGACATACGAGTGATCCTTGAGGGTTCCATTTTTTTCATTCAGACATAAGGTACCCTAAAAATAAGCCGTGCGGTACCTAATTTCTGAACGCCAAATAATCAAAATCAGTAACTGAATCTCCCAAACTTTCCTACACTGGTACGAGGATCTTTTGGCGCACGAATGACGTTGACAGGGCGGAGCTGTTGGTAAACATTGTGCAATTGTTTTGTGAAATGTAACTAGAAATGTATTAAAAAATCAAGATGACGGCGTCACTTCTAATTTTGGCCACGCACCAAAACAACCTTGTAGCGCTTATCTTTCAACTCCGCCTTAAGGGTACGCTAGTCGGTCATTCATCCATACAAACGTAGTATGGTGATTACTCGTCAGTTTGACGGTGTACGATCAGAACTAAAAAATATATCAATTTGTCTTGTCATTATCTAGCCCTGTCTGATGAATTGGAAAAAAATACTTATTGGTTTCAAAGTTATGAGCGTCGAAACTTCCATATTTTAACATTCATTGTAACTCGTCTTTGGGCGTCAATAAATAACTTATGTAGTAAGAAAATCGCAAAATAGAAATGGCACAGGGATAGATAATTTATTCAATAGTTCAAATAATTTTATTTTGAGTAAATACATCCAGTAGTTTTTTCATAATATCTATACGCCCAAAGGTCTGCTCATGAAATTATACGCGCTCATTTTCGTTATAAATCATCGTAAAAGGCATAGTTTTGATTGATAACTAAAGCCTATGAAAGAAGACAGTAGCTTATCTTCTACAGCGAACCATTGTAACAGATATAGATGAGGTAGACGTTAGGAATCTGAATTCACCTGCCTGCAGTACTGGTAAGCCAATATTCAACTTTAGCTTTTTGTGAATCATTCATATTGTACTTTGGCTAGATTTTATGTATAAATGAGTAAATCCATAGCCACAGCATTTGTATAATTAAGTGAAATAAGCATGCTTGTTATTCCGTCAACTTAGGTACTTGGCAGAATTCCAGCACTAGATTTAATAATTTCATTACGCACTGAAGTTATGACCAGAATTGAAATTGTTCATTTCTATAACGATTTAGTATCCTTATACATTATGTAGTCATCTAGCGATAAGTGACTATAAAGTAGTGTTTTTGTGGTGAAGTGAGTTTATATGGTTCGAGCTAAATAAGCCTCATGGCGATATTTTCAAAAGGGGTTAGAAAGAGTTTTTAACCGATTTCTAAAAGGATCCTAATTCGTCGTAATCTTTTTTAATGTATTTTCGAACTATGTTTCTTTGCTTCTCCATGTCTCTAACGAGTGATGACTTATCTTGATAGAGCTGTCTCTATCTAGGCTTCGAACAAAACTTGATCGAAGATTATCGGCAAGTAAATTGAAAAGACACTTGTTTCTGTGTGTTTATAGGCTTTCGTTTCTGATGAAATGTGGGAGCATTATACATCTTTGCGTAGCCCTTTGGGCAATACAGTCATGATGTTTAATTTTATTTTCTTTTTTTTTTCTTTTGTAGACGTAGCTGAATGGCGTAGTTATTTCTGATTGCAAAAAGGCCAGAACAAAATTTTTTCAAGAGTTGGTAGATCTAGCCAGATCTAGCATAAGAACGACATTATTTAATATATTTCAGTCAAAGCACGTATGTATATACATACTTAATTATATAATAACAATAAATAATAACGAAGCCCAGCTAAAAGCGTCCACCACGATTATTCGACCGCAGTACTAATTAACACAATCACCCATGTTCCCTGCTTGTGACCGATGACGCAACACGTGATAATTTCCCCATAAATAGTTATTGTTATACATGGTAATATTCAGTGCACTGTATAGTAAAACCACATTGTTAACAGTTAACTGTCAGCATACGGTTCAACTGGTACTAGTTATCAGCCGTTTAAAAATATCTATATGGGTAAATCTATGGGGATAAAATTGAATAAACAACATGCTTGGTTTAGAAATTAATGGGAACCTAGCAGGTAAATCGTCTAATTCAAGTACATGTATAATATGTAATATGAGTATAAGTTTCTGTTATAAATGCCCAAATCAAAAGGCTAGGATTGTATATATTGTCTAAAAATATCACTGAATTGCTTATCTATATTTATGAAATGTAACGATTCACCCCAGACTTGCAGTGGTCACACGAAATGAGAATAAGCACAAAGTCCGAGTCAAACCAAATATACAGAAACAGTGCGTGCTTTAGGAGTACGCCTTGACTCGGCCTGGCATTTCGTAATCACATCCACACCTAAGCTCCTATAGACTTTTTTACAAACACTTACGATTAAGTGTTTGTAAAACAAGTCTATAGGAGCTTAGGTTTCGTCCTAAGAAGAGTAGAAGAAGGTTTTAAAAGCATCACTGCGCTAACTTCTTTGTAGGTACAATGCATTGGTAAAAAGTCAGCTTGAATGTAACGCAATCATATGGGCACCGCATGAAGCTAAATATAGTCTCATGCTGGAGCGTATGCAAAATAAATTAACGAGGTTTCTGTACCTAGGGTGGTATGGTGTGTATCCATTTTATCCATTGATGTATCCAACTTTGTTTGTTATAGGCATGGTGGGATACAATAAATTGGAAACAAGGAGGGACATAGCTCTTGCTACCTATATTTTTAAATTATTGCGTGGCAAGACTTCAAATCCAGGTATATTAAAAGAATTAAACCTGTGTGTGCCCGACAATTATGTATTGCGAAGGCGAAGGCCACGGCTATTGGCAGTGCCCAGTAGTAGGACCAATCTACTGGGTAAAGCCCCTGTAACGCGTACTTTGCGTTTACTTAACCACGTAGCAGAGAGTGTAGATCTTTTTACTTGTTCTCTGAGTGAGTTCACAAAAATAACGATGTACAGAATATGTTATAGGAAATAACAAAACTGTAATTATGGCCACACTATTGAATTAGGAAATTCCTGTAATGATAGTGATGATGAGTTAATAAATAAATAAATAATATAAATAATGTCTTCGCTATAACTAAGAACCATCAAGAAACCTGCTGGGGAGTTTGTTGCGCCACTTCTTCTTCCCAGCTAAAGCACTAGGAAGTGGTGAAGGGTGGGCGGTTTGGGGGACTGTCTTACGTAATTTTGACGTTCGAAAAGTGCTGATTCTCAGCCTAGTTTGAATAAATGACTTTTTAATTTTTAAACTAAAAACTATTAAATTACCTCATAAACGTATTTTGAACTATGTAACTGATCATGCAGCTTGAAGTGTTTATTATATCTCTCGTTGCTTGAACTTAAGAGACCTTTAAATGTCAAAAATGTTGGGTTAAACAGACGCTAATCATTACTTTAAATATAAGCAACGTTTATAAATAACGGTGTGTATGAAATGCTGGTAAATAGGCATAAGAGACTTTCAGCGTTGTCTTTTACGTCAGTAACGAGTCGACATACCTCTTCGTGTAGTTTGTATCTAGTGTGTATCTAATGCATATCTAGTACGTATCAAGTGAGTAGGTACCTACGTTCAATGTTCTGTTTCTAATGCACTTTCCCTCACATGGGCCTTCTGGCTTATTCTTTGTAACGAACAAAAAATAGTGGTAATTTCAAGGAGGAACGCGTTAAATAACAGACTACTTGTAGAGCCATTGCTGTGGTCGTTCCATACAATAAATAATGATACAAAGGTGAAATTCAAAGAACTAACACACTGCAACTTCTATGTATAGAACATAATTAACGGAAATAGCTGAAATATAACGTAGGCACGTTGGTACTATCGGCCATATATTATGTTTCATTGTTTTCATATCGCCACCGCGCGATTTAGGTTTTCCTGAAAACGTTCCTGTATGTTGTCACATCAGGCTTATCGGTAAGGGCCAAGCCACCTATTTAGGTAAATAATGGGATATCGGCGCCATTAATGAAGTGTTGAATGAAATTTTAGACTTTATTAGTAAGGTCCAAGGCAAAATAATTATTCTTCAATAAGTACAGACGCCAGCAGGTCAACCTACCCGAAACTGTAAATTTTGCCCAATCAACTTTGAACCTTATGCTTTAGTGATAAAGTTGAAAATCTATTAAAGAAATTTGACAGATTGTAGTAGGTTGATGTGCTGGCGTCTGTACCATCCCATGTTTGGATTGTATGGAAATGAGGAAGTAGATCGTTTAGTAAAAGAGGCTGTCACAGATGGAGTATCTGTTGAATGTTACTTTTCCCTTATTTAGTGACCTCTTGTATCGAGTTCGCGACCAGTGTTTAGAATTATGGAAATAATACTTGGATGAGAGGTCTCTAAGTAAGGGAATTTGTTATAGAACCATTCAACACAGTCTTTCCCGCCTTCCTTGGTTTGTGGGTACAGATATGCACCGAAATGAGATTGTTACTGCTTTCAGACTACGTTCGGAACATGTTCCGTTGAATAGCTTTTCCTTTTTAATGAGAAAAAGTGATAGTGAATCACTTTTTCTCATTAAAAAGGAAAAGCAATTGTTCTGAGTGTGATAAGGTAGAGGATACCATATTATACTCTGTCTGGAACGAGGTTCACTGGAGTAACTATTTCATAGAAAACGGTTTTAATTCTATTCATGGTGGCATGTATAACAGTATCTTGGCTGCTCCCTTGTCCAGGACAGCCAAAAAATTATACAAAATTGTAAACTTAGGTATTAAGCGTAGATAGATGTAAAGTGCCCCTATGAGGGTGACATGGTCATACAGATCAAACCCTCTATAAACTAATAAAAAAAGTGTTGAAACAATAATCAAGAGCTTCGATAGCAGTGTCGGCCTGGCTGCTAATAACATTCATCAATCTTTCTACCAAAACAACCCATTTACTGTTTTTTGAAGAAAATGAACGATGGGAGAAAGTAGCGGCGCACGAAACTCTTCTACATGTCAGCCGTCATCGAATCTGCCTTTAAACGCTGTTTTCTCCATCATCATAGTTTGGTCACCATTTATTTTAAGCCCATGATGTAGGACTTCAAAGGCCTTTGACTTCTGAACTGCTATAACTATGTCCAGCCAATATTAAAGCTGTCTAGCTGTTTCTTGGAAAATTATAGTACTCGGCATTTAACGTGGCGTATTAGTGGCTTTCGGGGCCAAGATATTGATTCAGATTTGTTACAGGACTAATGGTAATCATGTCATTTGGTTTAAATAGGTTTTTATTTTTATGATTTTACTAGCTGCCCGCCCCGGCTTCGCACGGGAGCACTAGGTACTTATCTATGGCGCACCTACCTATCTACCTACCTACCTACTTACCTACTACCTACCCTACTAACCTAGCCTACCTACCTACCCTACCTACCCACCCTACCTACTACCCTACCTACACTACCTACCAAACCTACCTACCTACCCTAACTACATACTTACATTCCTACCTTACCTACTTATCCTGTGAACCTTGTCCTCAGAATAACGAACACAACAAAAAAAGAATTAGCGAAATCGGTCCAGCCGTTCACGCGTGATGCCGTCCAAGGGAAATAGGGATTCATTTTTAAATTAATTAATTTTTATTAATTTTTTTCCAAGCGCTTTCAAACTTCCTTCCTACTTACCTACTTTTCCAGTGGATTTTCCAAAAATTGAAATACTATCGTGAATTCATGCAAGCCTAGTACTTTTTGTTAGGATTTATGGCAACGACAGCTAGGAACAGTTTGTATTAGAAAAAAAAAAGTGGGGTTTTTACGTTTTTCCGGCAATTTATCCAAGTTTCTCTTCATAAGATACTTCCTCGAACTTCACGGAATATTTAAAATAAAAAAATTGCATACCTACCTCCTACCTACCTACCTACTTACATACCTACCTACCTACCTACCCTACCTACCTACCCTACCTACCTTCTAACGGGGGATATCATAAATGCAAAATGGATTAAAACATGATTTTTCTTCATATCTAGGCCGAGACGAATGAAAATAAAACTTCGAAATCAGTCCATCCGTTCTCAAGATGTCATCAAAAAAGCCGTTCCATACAAAATTAATTAAGTAGTGTTTAATGATGAAAAATACTATCGTGTTCATGCAAGCCTAGTACTTTTTGTTAGGATTTATGGCATATATACCGGGACATCATAAGTGCAAAATTTATAAAAACATGATTTTTCTTCATATCTTTTTTTCTCGTGAATGTTTCCAATGTTTTAGTAGTTATTCTGCTATTCGGGGAGGAGACAAATCCAACGAATCAAAAACCATGAAATTTGGTCCAGCAGATCTCGAGTTATAAGTGTTGTAACAAACCCGTCTTTCTTTTATATATATAGCTGCCCGCCCCGGCTTCGCACGGGAGCACTAAGTACTTATCTATGGCGCACCTACCTATCTACCTACCTACCTACTTACCCTACCTACCTACCCTACTAACCTACCCTACCTACCTACCCTACCTACCCACCCTACCTACTACCCTACCTACTCTACCTACCAGACCTACCTACCTACCCTACCTACCTACTTACATACCTACTTACCCTACCTTCACCTACTTATCCTAAGAACCTTGTCCTGAGAATAACGAACACAACAAAAAAAGAATTAGCGAAATCGGTCCAGCCGTTCACGCGTGATGCCGTCTAAGGGAAATAGGGATTCATTTTTAAATCAATTAATTTTTATTCATTTTTTTCCAAGCGCTTTCAAACTTCCTTCCTACTTACCTACTTTTCCAGTGGATTTTCCAAAAATTGAAATACTATCGTGAATTCATGCAAGCCTAGTACTTTTTGTTAGGATTTATGGCAACGACAGCTAGGAACAGTTTGTATTAGATAAAGAAAATTGGGGTTTTTACGTTTTTCCAGCAATTTTTCCAAGTTTCTCTTCATAAGATACTTCCTCGAACTTCACGGAATATTTAAAATAAAAACATTGCTTACCTACCTCCTACCTACCTACCTACTACATACCTACCTACCCTACCTAACTACCTTCTAACGGGCGATATCATAAATGCAAATGGATGAAAACATGATTTTTCTTCATATCTAGACCGAGACGAATGAAAAAAAAACTTCGAAATCAGTCAATCCGTTCTCGAGATGATTGTCATCAAAAAAGCCGTTCCATACAAAATGAATTAAGTAGTGTTTAATGATGAAATACTATCGTGTTCATGCAAGCCTAGTACATTTTGTTAGGATTTATGGCATGTATACCGGGACATCATAAGTGCAAAATTTATAAAAACATGATTTTTCTTCATATCTTTTTTTCTCGTGAATGTTTCCAATGTTTTAGTAGTTATTCTGCTATTCGGGGAGGAGACAAATCCAATGAATCAAAAACCATGAAAATTGGTCCAGCAGATCTCGAGTTATAAGTGTTGTAACAAACCCGTCTTTCTTTTATATAATATATATAGATATTTTGTGATTGTGAGAACGTTACAGGCTTAATAGACTTGTAAATTTGTAGACCATTTTCTATTTTGTTATTTGTTGACATGCCTACACTGTCCTCCACTGTAATTTGAAAACATTGTAAAAGCCAATTATTGTTAAAATAGTGAGTGGAGTTTCTTGCCGGCTCTTCTCCATAGAACGACTAATTGGAACCGTGCACCTAGCTTCCGACGTTTCATAAGTGCCCATGTAGGTTTATGTGAAGTAAAATATTTTGATTTTTGAGAGAAAGTTAAGCGCACGACGACATCGTGGCAGGCCGAGACGTACATGGTGGGACGAGCTTGACTCCTACCGAAAGAACTGGCCAGCACTAGTAAAAGAAAGAATTGTGTGGAAAAGAGTGAGGGAGGCCTTTTCTCTGCAGTGAGGGCAATACAGGCTAGTTAGATTAGATTAGAGAGAAAGTTCGGCCTGTTTAACAGTCTTTTTCCAAGCTTGATGTGTCATATTTATGGCCGCGTACTGTACCAACCACTACCTTATATTATGATTAACTAATGTTATTACCTAACAGGATAATCAGGAGGATAAGACTTGAACGCTTGGCTCCTGACGACGTGTTCAAAGTTCAACAAACTGAACAGGGAGGGAAAACTTGAGGCTAATACCGCTGTGACGTCACAGAGGGAAGGAAGAAATAAGACTTTGGGTTAATATAGGCATCGTAGGTCAAGGACGTCCCTGTAATATGACGATAGCGGTCACGCCTACAATCCAGACCGGTGGAAACTGCAACTACACCAAAAAAATCCGTAAGTAATAAACTTGTAGCTACGGTAATTAGACTACTTGTTAATTCTAGAAAATAGTTTCGCCCTCATGTCATCTTTATTTGCAGCGAAAAATCGCATGCGATGTGGACACTCCAGGAAGCCATTTACAAACTTGTCAAGATGAAAGGTGAAAGTCTCATAACAATTATGTCCTTGTAATTTAAATTTATACACAATCGACAACTATAGTATCGATTGCCAGTGCATTATAGCCCACCGTGCCTTAACTTTACCAGCACTCACGCCTTTACGAACAAAACAAATCAATGCTGCTTGACGGCAGAAGAGGTAGACGTGGTCTCTCCGAGCATACGGTAATCTGACAAGAAATTTGGGTTGCAAAATTTACAAAAGTAAATGCAGATTTTGCTGCTCACAGATTGTCCCACACAATGATGTACTTTAACAGCTGCATACAGCCAATTAATGCCCCACATACAACGCTATCACAGTACAATCTAAATCAGATATTACACGCGAGCAAACATAACAAACCTAGGCATACTCCTTCATTGACTACCTCTGGGGATTTCCTGAACGAAAGAAAGACGATCAGTAATTCAAGGTCGTCGTGGTCATCGAATCTTGAATACAAACCTCGGGCTATCCCCGCGTATGAAAGTTGTAGGTTCTTTTTGGAGTAAAAAAAATAAACCTGACTAGTACATAGTAGTCTGCGACGTGCATAGGTTCCGTCGTCCATTAGGTACCTATAAAGCATCAATCATTTTTGTGATGTGTGTGTGTCCAAATAAATATTATTCTTTCTTTCTTTCTTGATAGGTCAAAAAAAAAAGAACTCAGTCCACTGTTGGAGGGATTACTTTAACCGTTTACCTGAAAAAAAATACTTTTAATTTAAAGCAGAGCATACCTACCCTATGTCTTGTGCTGACGATCCTAGAAACACGGAATACATAAACTGGGTAGAATCAGTCAAAAATTTGTTCAAGACTTACAAACAAACCAATTTTTATAGGTTCTTGAGGAAAAACAATTTGATCCTGCAGTTTTGTTTTTGTGTATTGAACGGACTACGGGACCCTAAAAAAACAGTTTTAAAGACTTCTGACTGATCTGGTCGACCTTGAGATGTACAAGGATAATGGAGGTTCTACGAAGCGAGGACAGTTATTCGTTCAGAAAGGATTTCCCACTTGTCGGTCGGCGCGCGCGCATGGTGCGGGAATGTTGCGCAATCTCGTTGTAACCGAATGTACCACGTGGAGGTACTACGTGCGTATGCTGCGATTGGCTGGCTTGGCTTAGAAACATAACGACAGTAGAGGACATAGAGGAAAGACACGATATGGTATGGACATAGGAAATATCTTGTTTAATCGTCATGCTTCCAGCGGTGAGCACTAATGAGGAGATTTATTATGAAACAGGTATGTAGGTAAGTATGCTTTGCTAACGTCGTACTCGTAACGAAACTTGATTTATTGCACAAAGTAACACAATTTCTAATACTTTGCCTGCTTAACGGGCTGGTAGAACGTAATGCTCTACTGGCTTTATTAATGCATAAAAATGGTGACATCTTTTTGTTTTCCTAATTCCCACTGCTGGGCAAAGGTAGTCCCAATTTCTACAATGTGTTTGGTAACATCAGGCAGTCATTTAAAAAAACAACCTGGACCAACTTTTGTCACTCACACACAACTTAAACAACGTACCACGATCCTAATTACACTAACGTAACATACCTGCATTTATGTAATATTATGTGTATGTAAAGTACGTAATATACATACATAACAGATCATCTTAATAACAGTTAATTATAGCGAGCGAGCTGACAACACTTTGTAGCGGCAACACTTTGAAGCTGACAGCACTGCACAACATTAACTCTAGAATATCGAGTAGTACTGTTAAATATTTATACGCTTAGTGGAATTTAACAATGAAATTCACCTGAAGTATTGAATGAATCCGTGAGGTTTTGTGCAAGAATATTATATAACAAACATTTAAATGATAATCTACGAGAAAGTCGTTTTTGGATATCAGACGCTTCAGTTTTTGTTCATTTTGCCATCTTTCGCTCGGAGTGAAATGTCTGAACACAAAATGACCCAAAGGGAAAAATTAACTCATTAGTGAACCGATCTAACGATGTTGGCTTTTGTTACTTGATATCTTTAACTTACCTACTGAATGATCCAAAAATTAAATGAAAGGAGAATATGAACGTTAATTCCTAAAACGTTTTCGGTGTTGTGTGCCGTGGAATGAAACAAAAACGAACATTCAATTGAGTGAAGCGTCTGATATCAGCTTAAGTGTATCAATATATTTGCCTTTGACAGTACCTACATGTATCACGTTACATGCCTAGTACCTAAGTATAGTATACCTAGTGCATTAGCGTTATGGTGTTGAACTATGATAATTATGTCAGTATGTAAATCAAGTGCAACGAGATTAAGCAGAAAAATAATGTTTATTGATCATGTTTACTAGCAATTTGCACATTAATTGTATTCGTGGGAACTCTTAGTTATCTAAAGTAAGCTAAATATGTATATGGTTGAAAAGGAGAAGCATAGTAGTAGTAGTGCTACCAGAGTAATTAGTGCGGTGTTTTCAGAGGGCTACCGGACGGTACGGATGCGTTTCAGATGGCTACCGGACGGTACGGATGCGTTTCAGAGGGTTACCGGACAGTACGGATGCGTTTCAGAGGACTACCGGACGGTACGGATGCGTTTCAGGGTGGTAATCCGTATCCTGCTTAGGTACGAATTAGGGCGTGCAATATCGGAACGTTCTCAATTCCGGAACTGAGTTCCAATACTGGAGATCTGATTCTGGAATTCCGGAACTGGTAACTTTTAATTATTTAGGTGTCTCTTTCTTTTAATGAGATGACATTTGAAACAGTAAAATCAACAAAGCTTATTTATTACACAATAGATTTAAACATAACATATTATGAATAAAAAGCATACAATATTTGAATCGTAGTATCACGTACATACTACCTACCTGCATAGTCACCAGTCTTAAAATTTTCACTATGAAGTGATGAAACACATTAAGATTAAAAAAATATTTAAATAATAATTAATTATTCCTTTGAGAGGAACCGTTGTTCTTGATAATGTGTGCTCATGAACAATAAAGCATCTAACATTTCGTCAGAGAGTGAACTTCGTATTCAGAAAATAGAACCACAGAATAAATAATAGTACTGTAAAACGGAAAAAAATGTACTAATTGTAAGCTTCTATCAGATACATGCCTCGGCCTCCTCCGTTAACTTATCATACATAGCTTTTTTTATTTTGACAAAGCCTGCGAGGTTGAAATTAGTTGAGAGATTCTTGCAGATTTTATTATATTACCTAGTCGTCGTTATCAGGAGAATCTAGGTCGAAGGGCTGTATAGTTGTGGAGTCGATGGGTCTCTCGGAAATCGGTTTTGAAATCTCAGAAATTTCTTCGAAATCTCATAAATTTGTAAATATCGGAATTACTATATTTACTTTGAACTTCGGATTTGAAATATCAGAAAAAATGTTACGGGATTCCGGAATTACGGTTTCCGGTTTTCCGGAATGCAAGCCCGAATCCTCCATTAATTTTCTTAACTGATAGAAAATGAATGGTGGATTCGTACCTAAGCTCATTTTAAAGGTTGCTTCTGAACTCATCCAGTTTCCAACCAGTAACCTTAGTTTTACTGCAAGGTAACCCAAGGTTTCATATCAAGGTGATACCTCGGTCAAACACTAATCGGAAACAGCATGATTCAGCTGTTAAGACGAAGCCGTTGAACAAGCAGCGACATCGGCGCGTGCGCATTTATTTATGACTTGAATCTAAATAACATGCAATCATTGTTCATACCTTGGTATTGTCAAGTAGTGAATGTCAAGTAGTTTATTCTTAATAATTTCGGTTCACAATATTATAAAAAACTGATAACTACTAAATTGAGTCTGTCTCGTTGGGTTAGTGGTCGCAAGCGCTACTACCGAGAATGAGGACTTAGGGTCGTTTCCCAGATCGGGCAGTGTCATTGGGTTATTCCATCAGGAATTTCTCAGTAGCAGCCCGGAGTCTGGATTTGTGCCCGGTTGATGGCAATAGACCGGACATGGGACTGGCGATATGTGGGTGTACCTACTATAGGTACACTTCTGTTTAACCCTTCGAGGATTACAGGCGTGATGTTACGTAACTATACTAAATTGCGTTTATATTATTGTGGACATTACTTATCATCGTCATCATCTACTTAGCCTGCAAAGAAACTAGGCATAATATCGTCAAGAATGTTCAGCATGAACGTGCTCAGAAGAGGACATAATATATACACTGATAATAAGATGATTATAATATTTGATTCTAAAATATTGTTGAATAAAAGAGCGAAAAATCTTAAAAGTTAACAAAATAAAACAAAGTTATTCTTAGTAATTTAATTTCAATTTAAGTTTTTGAAACGATATTTGATTAAATTCTTCGAAAAGTTTAATGTTAGGTATTAAAATATTTAATTCATCTCAAATTATGTCTTCTTTGTTTTGAAAACTGGTATTTTTGTGTGAAACTGGATTGTACAGTCAGCAAAAGAACAAAAGACAGACTTGCATTATTGTTTATAAAACCAATATTACGGCATGTCATCAGAAATAAATAAGGCATCGAAGAAGATAGAAGAACAAAACAAGTCCACTGCTGGGCATAGACCTCCCCAAAAAGCCGTCACTACGTACACAGTCTGCAAAGCCTATATTCGGAGTAATTCAAAGTTGTTTACTTCTTGCATACTGTAACTCTTTTGTTGACCGTACCCTGCTGACTAACCCCTCCAATTAAACTTCTACCTATATGTATGTTTACAATAAAAGTGCATCAGAGTACCCAAAAATGTGGGTGAATGCGTTGCAGGCGGATTGACCGTGACCTTGGCTGAGTACAGGTCTCACCGGTATAGGTACGACGCAAACTTGTTTAGGACCGAGCATTTTTACCTTTTAGCGTACAGACAGGTAGCCTTACATTTTAGCACGTAGGATTGTTGTGATGTATGTAGATAGGTACCTACTTCGTTGTTGTAGCCAAAGTTAGATTGTACTTTATTTTTGAGTAGCTTTTGCCACGGGCTTCGCTCGCGTGAAGGCCAGTAAACGTCCATATCAGTTCAGCCGTTTAAGCGTGAAAGCGTAATAAACAAACTCCCTTTCGCATTTATAATAATATATTATTTTTGATTTGATTAACTGCAATTATTAAGTGATATGGTTTTAATGTAGGTTCTTAGATAAATTATAAAGCCCACTTGATGGAAGTAGTCACCGAATAAATACCCTAATAAGAATACCAAGGGTGAAACATTGATTTGAATTTTAATTCTTACCTATCGGTCGAAGTGGCGGTGCTTGGGCGAGTCCTATTTCCAGCAGTGGACGTCTTTCGGCTGAAATGATGAGGATGATACCCATTTCAACATGATGAATTGATGTTACCGATGTTTCTGTTTTAATAGAGTTTCATGCCCGTTCTTCTCCATAGGAACCTACTACGCTTTGGAATGGCAGTTTCATCTTTCCGACTTACCGTCTCCTTGTCAATTCAAAAGTGCATGTAATTTAAGTTTGCCAACATTATGACGTTGTTGATGAGACTTAAATCCTTAGCGGATATTCCTTATGAAATGAAATGAAATTAAATTGAAATGAAATGAAATTGTTTATTCTGTAAATAGGATATTGCAATCACTTTTACACGTCATATTAAAAAAAAAAATTAAAAAAAAAAGAAGAAAATGCTAGATGAGTTTATCTTCCATACTTTAAAAATAACTTTTATAAATGCATCACACAACATACAACTTTTCCTCAGAAACTGAAAAACTTATGTTGCCTTATGTTCCTAATAAAAAATAAGAAGGATTAGTTGCCATAATAAACTAACATAGCTGTTAATGGCGCATTAACATTATGCAACAAGTGGCAATGCATAATTAAGTACATGTCAGAGATGTGGGCGCTGCTAGTGCCACTAACATAATAATAGGTAGGTACAAGTGTCAGGTATATGCACACCTCTATCTAGTTTAGGAATGAGCAGAGTTAGGATTCATTTAGGGGGTTGTTATGCTCTTGGTCTTCGGCTTTTCCTGTCCATCATCAGTATATCTTACATCTGGTGGAGTTTTGCGAACTTAAATGTACCGATGGAGCGTGATTTCATGATGAGTACAATACACCTCGTAGATGGCCGTATTTTCAATGCTTTCTCGGATGTCAATGTGACTTTTACTATTGAAACTAATGTGCACCGTCGTGAGTATTTTTTTTTACATAAGTTCTCAGTAAGTTCTATAAAAACTTTTGTTATCAATTTTCCTTGTTAGAATTTACGTACAGCGTCAGATGGCGAATATATTTAAAAATTTCCTTCTTTATTATTTCTTATAAAAAATAAATAAAAACGAAAACTTATGTATTTATATTAGTTAAAGGAAATGATGAATTAAAAACCGTGATGAATAAAGAACCGATGTTATTTCACCTGTGCCTTTTCAAAACAAATCACAATAATGCTGCTTACAACTTCATTAGACAAACTTTTTCGTAATAAGCTCTACAGTACTTTTTCGTAATCGTAGATCACAGCTGTTGTAATAATATTGTTATGATCTTGTTTGAGACTAACTATTCTTTTGCAGGATCACACTGAAAACCTCACATTTTTACATGAAAAAAATCTCGCACGTGTACAGGAGATAAATAACCTGTTAGGTTAAACGAGGGACATACTTTAACGGAGTGTAGTACTTCCAGTTAAAACCATCACGAACATCATCATCATGGACTCTTAAGCGCCTGCTACACGGTTGGCCACCGCGTCCCCGACAGAGGTGACTTTGGTTGGCGACCGGCAGAGCTATTTCAACTACATGGTCACCAACCTGCCATTCTGTCGTGATTTTTCATATTTCATGTTTGGTCCCATCGTAAAACATGTCCCTCCTTTAACCTAACACCCTGTATAAGTTAAATAATGTATTAGTCAATCATCAGATAGGTATACACTGGAACAAAATACATATATTTTGTACTGATATTATTGAGTTAAGTATACAGGAAGCACACGATAGCTACTCACGATACTCGTATGTACGAGAGCTTTTAGCACGAAAGAGCAAACTTTTGTTTCTTTGAACACAATAATAATTACCGTACATACCTAGGAGATAATTTACCATACTACGTTGTAGAATTACTATCATATATTATATACTAGACATTACTATTCAAAGATGCTCAATCTGCAGGATAAGACAATTCATTAATTATTATTACATAACGAGGCGTGCACTTCATTACATACCAATTATTAAATTGTCGGATACCTGTTTTATTACTACTTATAGGTGGGCTATAGGAAACCTTCCATGAAAACCAGGAAAAACAGAGAATAAACTGACCGCTCGGTGGGTACAAAAGAAGTAATTTAAATTATATTATATTTGGATTCAATGGCCTTAATGTGTGCGGTGTTTTGATGTAATTAACAGGAAAATTTTGTTACCATGGTCATTTTGCAGATCAATGCTATATTGAACATTTTTGGAATAGTCATGTAATAAATGATTATATATTATAAATGGATCGACCAATAGGTATGCACGCGAAAATAAATTAATAGGCTGGTTATAATAATATGTATTTGCACTCGTTGGTCTAGTAGTCGCAAGCGCTACTGCTCACCATGAGGTCCTGGGTTCGAGTCCCAGGTCGGGCAAAGTATTATTGGGTTTTTCCATCAGAAATTTCTCAGTAACAGCCCGAAGTCTGAATTTGTGCCCGGTTGACGGCAATAGGCTCGCCCCCCACTTAAACATAACTGGCGAAATATGGTGTACTATAGGTACACCTTTGCTTAACCGGGAAATATTGGCGTGATGTTATGTTTTGTTACCTCGTCATAAAGCGATCCTCTGAAGGGTATATTTTGGGGTTTGAACCTTCATACCTTGAGATAAAGATATTTAAAAGAAACATGGGGTTCCGTGTACTACTTATTTACTAAAAAAGGTACAGAATACCTACCGCATCTAGCTTTAATACATTATTATTTCAAAAGAGTTTTTACAACCAATTTACAGAAATAAAATATCATTATTTTCATACAAAGTACCAATACGAAGTATCAATTTATTATCGTAATTTTTCTTGTGTATTTCATTATAGGTTTTACTTTCACAACATTGAACTGTAAAAACGTTAACCAATTAATTAAAGATGTTAGGCGACTAATGTTGGTGTCAGACATAATTGCTCTTCAAGTAACATGGCTCATCAGCATCAATCCCGACTGTAGCTACACTGGAACAGCAGTGGACACATCTGTTGGAGCACACGTGGCAGACCTCATGGAGGGACGGGAATATTGTGGCGTAAAAGTTCGTTCCCATCAGTTACGGTAATTGATTGTAACAGCCCTAGGATATGTGCAATCAAAATATGACTAGTGACCGACCCATACGTGTGTATACATATACATGCATACAGACTGTGCAGAAAATATGAATGATTTTACCCAATGCATGGTCGTATACATGCTATAATTGAAGAATGTGGTATAGACCATATTTTTGTTCTTGGGTTCATCAGATTATCACAAAAACTGACTAGCTCATTATAGAATAAGCTACTGAGTTCTTGTGATCTGGACTGGGTTTGGGCCAACATCGTTAAATGTGGGGTAGACTCTGATGCGCACACTTTTGTAATTAAAGCGCGTGGTTGTAAGCGTCGTAGACCACATAATTGTTACTAATTCAGCGTGGCCCTCTGTTCCAGACATCCGGGTTGATTATAATGTGTACTGGTCTGACCACTATTCTGTGTCGTTAAGTGTAATTTTAGTATATTCAAATCTAAACAATGTGATTCCAGTAGTACCTAAAAGTAAAGTGATCTAGGGGAAAGAAAACCTGAACAAATTGGTATGTATACAAACCTTCGCAGTAAATTGTTAAGACGAATTGACTTTCCAATGGAATAAGGAGAATGCTGTGATAAACGATGTGATAATGAGGAGCATAGACAAATCTTAGATAGTGTACTGATATTGTGTCTATGCCTAGTGAGGCTTTAGAGTTTAGCCATAGGGTAGGTAGGAAAAAACAAATTAAGGGGTGGCATAAGTATGTTGTTGAAGAACACTCTGAACATCAGAACGGCAACCAATCGGTTATCTTTTAAAGTGAAGGCACGTCGTCGTATTTCTATCAGTTGCCTTTGGATCTGCTCTCAATCGACTTATAAGTCGATTACGAAGTAATCGGACAGGCCTATGATGAAAAACGAAGTTTGCCGAGGGACATTAAGAAAATAGTTGTACTGTAAGAAGTTGGCAGAAACATCTCAGCGCTGATTTGCTGGATTCGTTTTCTCCTCTATCGATCGTTATTTCTCCAGACAAAGTTTATTCTGTTTATATGTATGCATGTACATATCTATGTATTTATTCTTGTATTTTATAGTTATTTTCGAGTTACTTATCCCTTAAGTTGCACCTGCCATGTTTTCTCTCTGCATCACCCTAAGGTTGACTGCTAGAAAATGCCTTAAGTCCGCCTTTCTATGGCACTTATATTTTTTTAAACTTGTGAATAAAAAGTATTAATAAACAACACCAGGATCAGATAACGGTGGATCGGCTAGTGACACTGCATTTGAAAAATAAGTTTCGGGAATTTTGGAAACATACCAATATACTGAGCGCCTGCTAGTCTGGCGTTCCTTTCGAGTGTCGAGGGTGGCGCTGAAGCAAAGATGATCGCGAACATGTTTAAAGACTCGCGTTACGTCCAACACTGGTTACGTACCCACATTAGGAGTAATAAGTAATTATAATGTTTTATTCAACTACTAACACTAGATTCTTAAGTTATACTGTACTAACATTCTATTTCGATGTCTGAATTAAGAGGATTTTTTTATTCAAAGGTAAGTAGAATGAAAAAATAAATAATGCCATCTATAATAACATGATGTAGGATGCTGCGGCCTGTGATCTAGTAAAGGTAGATGTTTAATGAATCGCTTTATATGGAAGGGACATAATATTAATACATATGCATCGCCTTCGCAAGCATACAACCAGTGCGAACATTAATTAATGTCCATCTAATTAGTATATGAATTTATTAAATGTCCTCGGAACGTTCCATAGGAGTAGCTCACGAAGTAAATTTTTTGGAACGTTGACTCTGGAGATTTTTTTTGTTATTACCTATGTTATTAGATGGCAAACAATACCTAATGCTTAGTGGCAACCGCTACCTACAACCTGTGGACCCGTGAAACACAGAGATGCTGCTCGGCGGCACGCAGTAATAGCCATAGAGGTTACTATGTTCGGAATCCTTCGCAGAGAAGTCTCCTTTATTTATTTATATAATCACTTACAATTATTATTACAGGTACAACCCAATGCAATAGTGAACTTTTGACGTGACAACGTCTTATAAATTGGTTTGCCGGGTGACACTTCAAGAAACTGCGTTACGCTCCGCTCACGTTATGCGCTCACAATGAGAGCGAGTGAGAGGCACGCGTCCCTTCCACTCGGGCATGGTTAGCCCGCCTAAGAGCGAGAGAGACAGACATAAAAAGTGAAAGGCACGCAAAGTCGTTGTCACGTAAAACTTTCGCCCGTATACCGACTTTACAGGCAACCAATTTTTTTCAGTCGGTTTTTTCTTGGTGGTAGGCTCATGAAAACACAATTATTTAGTGTCTTATTTATTTATTTTATTATTTATGTACACACAGAAAAATAGACACAGATCTTGTCTCTTGCCTTCTGTTAGCAAACTTGGGTACTTTTTTTTTTGTACGCTTAGTCTATACGTCGCCTAAATAAAAGTTATAACATTGAATAATAAAAGGAATCATACCCATTATTCACACGGGTGACGCTGACGGGGGGGGACGGAGCATTGTTATTGATTTTGGCTTTTTAGATTCAAAACTGATCTAGGGGAGTGTCATGCCATAGACAAGCAGGCACAGGCCAGGAGCCATAGAGATAGTTTAAAAGCCAAGATAAAATGCGCGCCCCTCTATTGTACGTAAACACAGAGAAATTCATTGGTAATCAAATTGATACACTACGTCACTTTGCCGTATTATAGCCATTTCATACAACTGTCAAGGAATGACAGTGTGATTTGAATTAACGAGCATTTTAGGCATTAAATTTCCTAGACTTTATGTACCCATACATTTAAAAAGTATATGTTCAGAAACCGATACAACGCACACAATGCGTTGCTATCATGGTCCCTCTGGCACTTCGCTAGACACAGGCTGGCTGTCGGCTCCATGGGAGATTATGGATTTGCTGTAATTAGTATTTGACCTCACATTTAGAAAAAATATTAAATGAAGAGGCCCGTCATTTTAGTTTAGAGTATCTATGAACTCCCTTTTTCGTGTCGTTCTCAAGTATTCGGCGTCCGGCTTTTTCTTTCTCTTTTTCGAATAGATAGACACCTACCTATCTTTGAAAAAGGGAAAGTAAAAGCGATATGTTAATAAACGTTATTTTACCTAAACTATTAATATTACTGTTTGAATGAAAACATAATTTAAAAGCCATATAAGTACCTACCATTTCACTAGAAATACATAATTTGGGTCCGTTGTCTTTGTGATGTCTTCTTGCCATCTCGCACAGGGTCGTCCTGTATAGCGTTTCCCTTTTGGACCGCTCCAGGAGGTAATTTGTTTCGTCCATCCCTCATCTTCTGGTCGCGCGATATGCCCCGCCCATTTCCATTTAAGTCTTTGAGCATGGATGGAGCATCTGTAGCTTTTGAAATATTTCTTATTTTAGTGTGTCTAATTTTTTGACTTAATTTTAGCATACTGCGTTCTAAAGCGCTAACTTTCTATAGTAATAGGTTATTATAAGGTCACATCTGCCTAGCCTTTTCTTAATTAAGTATGTTAAGGTCGGCCTCCAGTCTAACCGCATGCTGCTGAATACCAGTATTGTACATGGAGCCACTGCCTATCTGACTTCTGTAACCCAGTTATTGGATAATACGATACCCCTTGGTAATACTGGTTGTCAGACGTTCGGACTACCCGCATTGACTGTCAAAGATCTACAAATGACAGCTGGGCCCAACGGTTTTAAGTGCTTTCCGAGGCATGGAGGAGTCTCGATATGAAATGGATGGTCACCCATCCATGAACCAACCGCGGCAGGTGTTAACCTTGCGTCTGTTATCATTTAGCCACGAGGCACGAGTACTTATGAGGTACAGGTACTGAATTTAACAGTATTTGAGTTGGTACCTATACAAAACAATTCTAGAATAAGCTTTGTTGGGCAGTATAACAACATATTCTCATACAATTGAACAGTTATGATAAAAAACTAACTGTGTAAAATATCTATACCTACTTATAACTGTGTATTTTATAAATTGTGTAAAATACCTACTACCTACATTTATTAGGTATTATTTGCAGTTTTCTGATAAAAACAAAACGAGTATTATTATGACAGTTACTATAGTATTAGACGTTAGGTAATACCTTGTTATCGATTAAAAAACACCAAACTTGTTGACAAACAAATTCACTCAGTTACTAAATACATCTGCTCATATTTTTGACGTAATCTCGAGTCACGTTTTACGACGACGCGGAAAAGCTACATAATAATATTGTTCCAGAAAACTCACGTGATTTTGGGAGTACGAAACAATTTGAGGAAAAGAATATAAATTTGTGACCAGTTGTGCAAGGCAAACAAGGAAGTTTTCTAAGAGAAACCGGTGTTATAAAAGCCGGAAAAATGCGTGAAAAACTTTTTCCGCAGAAAACAGGTGTGCTGTTAAAAAGGGGTTGGCTTTTTAACAGCACACCTGTTTTCTGCGGTTTATTTATTAAATTCACACAACAGAAGCCGAAGCATTGTTCTATAAAAATATAATTTTGACACGATAACGTCTCACTCGGTTATCATGTTCAAAAAATATTGTGAAAATTACCACTTTTTTCTTCAGCTGTTTCTGGGAAACTACAAATGATACTTGCAAAATCTTTATAAAAACTCAACAAACTCAAATCATTTATTTTAATTAAACCATTTACAGGCACTTTTGAATTGTCAAGGGGTCAGTCAGTCAGAAGTATGAAACTAGTTGCCCATTCCAAAGCGTAGGTTCCTATGGAGAAGAACGGGCAAGAAACTCCACGGACAATCTTTTAAATCATAATATTGTTACAAAATATTGGTTACATCATTCATGTTGAAATTATACATGTGAGAACAATGTAGAAAGACGTGCACGTAAAAAGCGTCCATAATAAAAAAATAAAAACAATAAAACAAATTGATAAAATAAGCCGTGGCAGATAAGAGATGACCAGTCCCTACTGACGGCGCCCGTTCACGAACATGACGTACTCTCAGCCGGCAGGGCACATTGAAGTCAATAAAAGACGTACCCAGTAAATGGTAGCTTTATAGAAGGTACATGGTCACAGTGCTCACACATGTGCTATGCAATTATACAATACTACGAGATTGAAGTTATACAATCAAGTATAGTTTTTGCAATCTTCAGCAGCTCCAACAATATTTTCGAATGCTAATCAAATTAGTTTATGCGCCCTTGTGGAGCTGAACCAGCGTTGAGCCAAGCATTTTTGTCAGCGATATAATTCCCCAGCTTATAATAATGCTTGGCAGCATAGTGCGCGTTTTATACAAGATTTAAATTTCGTTTCATTTAGTTGTAGTATGTGGGGAGGTATTTTATTTTAACATTTTAAACAGTACCCCATGAAGGATGAGTCTACTTTAGCCAGTCTGAAACCCGGTTGAACTAATTGGTCCCTATTTCTAGTACTATAATTGTGTATTTCACCTCTTTTACTGAAAAAAAGATTTTTTCTGACGTACAATAAGTTTTCATAGATATATTGAGAAGGTACCGTAATGATGTTAATATTTTTAAACAGTTCCCTTAGAGAATCGCGCCTGCGGAGGCAATATATTGCTCTAATGGCTCTTTTCTTCAGAATAAAAATAGAGTCGATATCTGCAGCCCGTGCCCATGGTAAAATACCGTAAGACATGATACTATGAAAGTAACTGAAATAGACTAGCCTTGCGGTATCTATATCAGTAAATTGTCGGATTTTCTTACAGCATAATTATGCTGCTGAACTTAGCCGTCCTACAAGAGATGTTAAATTAGGACTCCATTGCAGCCTTGAGTTGAGGGTGATCCCCAGGAAAACAGTTTTATCTACGAATTCTAGTTTCTCCTTATTCAATACTATATATAATTTTGTAGTAGCCTCTAGATTTTAATTCCTTACATCCTGTCTTTTAAGACTCGTGGCGTTGTCTATGACACAGCCAACTCTATCCATGACCAAAACCCAGAAAATTTCTTTGTACGCCGAACACGGATTATGAACTTTCAAAACTGTAACACCTCAACAATATTCTGACAAATAAATGGATTTTTACTGTCATTCATATTTTAACAGAAATCTCACTACATTTAGAAGTACATACGTATATGTAGTTCGACGTACCTGCATGCTAACCTACCTGAATAACATTTGGTGGAAGAACCGTATGGCGTCATAGTTCATAAAAATAAATAGTTTCCTTGGCAGCGCCACCTGGCGTCACGTAGCGGTATTACGTTTTATGTACATGTTAACATGTATTTAGGAACACATTGTGCTCGTAATGGGTGCGTTTGGCCCCGAGATTGAGATAAACTATTGTTTGTTTACTAGATCTTCGCCTTGACTGTGGTTTTGTAGATGATGAGTAGAATGGAGCAGCCCTTGGAATAACTCTGTTTTAACTCTGTTCTACATGAGTGAAAAAATCTGGGTATCGAATCCAGGACCTCAAGTGCAGCAGACGCGCTTGCAGCCACTAGACCAACGAGGCTATTGACTGGCGATATGTGGGCGTACCCACTTTTAATACACATCTGCCCATCTATTCGGGTAATACACACATCAACACGGTCTAGGGATATTTCATACTCAATTAAATAACTCGAAAAGTACTGGCCGCATTGTAATCTTTCATACACCGATTTGTTTGTAATTTATCTCAGACTAATTCCAAATTCAAATTTTTGAAAATTCTTTTGTTTCGGTGGCATAAAAATGTCTTGATGTGTAGGAGAGGGAATTTTCATTTGTGCGAAATTTAGAAAACAATATTAATTACGTTTAGTTACAGTTTTTTTTCATTTTTAAACGAAAGATAAAGTTAAAATTGAGGTATTGTAGCCATGCAACGCCAACATTTGACGAGGGCGGAGATGTTACGAGCTGTGGGAGTGCTGGAAGCTGGGTCTGTTCAGCGTAATGTTGCTGAGGCCATAGGGACCCACCAAAATGTAATTTCAAGATTGTGGACACGCTATCGTGCCACAGGTGAAGTAGCGGAGAGGCACCGGGGGCCAAGTTGCATCACTACCCCCAGACAAGATCTATTTTTGCAAATTACTGCGCGAGCTCAACCAAATGCAACGGCGACTCAATTGGTCCAAAGGCTGCGAGTGGAACACCAAGTGCTTGTGAGTGACCAAACTGTAAGAAGGCGACTGCATGAAAGCAATCTACGCTCTCGTAGACCACTCCGGGTCCCACCTTTACGGAGAGGCAATCGTGGACGACGATTAGAATGGGTTCGGAACCACGTGGACTGGGGCCGTGAGCAATGGTCCAATGTGCTGTTCACGGATGAATCCAGGTTCGGCTTCCATCCAGATTCACGAAGGACGCGTGTTTGGCGAGTTCCTGGACGATGGAGCCGTCTTCAGAACCCTCAGGAAGTTCACCCATACCAAGGAGGAACAATTATGGTTTGGGCAGGAATTCGTCTTGGAGGACGGACGGATCTCGTTTGGGTGCGGGGCAATATGACGGCAGAACGATACGTCCAACAGGTGCTGGGGCCCGTAATCTTGCCCCACAGAACACAAATGGGGCCAGATTTCCTGCTCATGCACGACAATGCCCGGGCACACACGGCGAGAACGGTAGCAGCTTGGTTACATACACACAATGTTAGGGCCTTAGACTGGCCTTCTCCATCGCCAGATCTAAATCCCATTGAGCATGCGTGGGATATGCTGCAAAGAAGAGCTCTGAAGGAAGTTCCTGAAAATCTGGCTACAGAAGATCAACTTTTTGCGCACCTCAGAAGGACATGGGACAATATTCCGCAGCAAGACATTGACAACCTTGTTCTGAGCATGCCGAATCGTTGCCGATGTGTTATGAACATCATGGGCGCTTTCTCAGACTACTAACTTCAAGTTTATAAACACAAATTAAATGATTTTTCTATTTTTTTTCAGTTTTTACTCATAAATTAAAAGTTAATTCATATACGATTTCCGTCTATGCTTCATTTTTTTTCCATAAAATCCTGAAATTTTAATCGAAGTACCTTAACCATTATTAAAAAATGGTTGAATATTAAATAACGTATCTTTTAAATATATACATGTCATATAAATAATTAACACATTGATAGTAATTCGCTTTTTTAAAAATATCCCTAGACCGTGTTGATGTGTGTATAAGCGTGATGGTATGTCATATTACTCATAAATAGTGCACAAAACATCCGAAGATCTTAAAAAAAAAAATGAATGGAACCTCGATTAACAAGACTGGCTTCATAAAATTCAATGCAAGGCAAAAAACAAAATGCTCCCGAACTAGTTTGTCACATCAAAGCGGCATAACAGCAGAAATTATGTAGATGTCCGAATTAATTTACATGTTAATGACATGAGTATTACAACCTGATCTGCAGAAGGTGAACTCCTAAAAAACTATGTTACTGAGTAAGTAGAACAAAATGCTAGAGTAGCTGTGCCACAGCAAGGCAACGTACAAAAAAAAAAAAACGAGCTGTGAATACCACGCTAGCTCAATTGGCCAAACTTTTTCTGTGAATGTGAGTGTCTTTTTCTGGGTTTTTTCACGATGTTCTCTTTCACCTAAAGTCAGCTTTGTCTTCGCTTGTTTTCGACTAATCCCTTAGTGAAAATCCGCTTTTAAAATATAACGGTTACCTAGATCTTTTAACTCATCTTCAGTCATGCGAAAATTATTTAATAACGATAGGAGTAAAGTTGGTTCAACAAGTGGGTCTCAATCTCTGATCTGCCTGTCCAAAGCTTTACCTATAGCAATTTATCTACTTCTTCCTGCATCTTCAAATCTGTAGCCCACCGTGTACCTTCTGCACCCACCACTATTTCGTGATACATGTAAGGCTGGTCATCTGGACAAGTCCCGCGCCCCTGACCTTGGCGAGCGATGTAATCGTGACACGCGACGTGATCGCCATACTAACGCCTCTGGATGCGGGGACTAACGTGTGAAGGCTGAACCCTGGTGGCAGGTGATAAACCTCAGTCAAAGGTGATCGGAATATTATAAAGCTATTAACTGGTCCTTGACATAATTTATGATGCTATGCTATTCATGAAGTAGGCATACGATGTGTCTCGGAGTCAAAACTGTTGTGTTGGAAGAGTTTCGACAAAAACTTTCTGATTCATAGATTATTTTCCTTGTTCCTGTTAAAGGTACGCATTAAACAAGGCTGTAGGGGAAGTACGTACAAAATGACATACAGTTTTGGTTTTGGGTCATAACTCTTTAATGGTAAATCACAGCGCATTCATATTGCACACCAGTAATCTTAGGTTTCATATCTTTGAATTATAATAGACACTTAAAAGATAAACCAACTAGAAAAAATAATATTTGTAAATTTAACTGAGATCAACGAAATCCATTTTGTCCATATGCTATGGACAAAATGGCATACCACATACGGACTAAATGACATACACGGCAAAAGATATAAAATTACAAGCAAAGCTCAAAAATAAACCGCTTGGTTCGTTTAGAAACGTCCGCGCAAGAAGCGTGGGCCCAATGCGAACATTTTAAACACCGCAACCAGTCTTCTCCAGGTTTTGATCGCGAATAAAGATCAGGCATTGTTATATCTGTAAAGAAATTAACAGCTGATTAACGAGAAACTGGTATTGGGTACCTACAATGAACTCATTGAGTTCTTATGGACAAAACAACATACCTATGTCATTTTGTCCATTACATATGTATGTCATTTTGTCCATAAAGCGTTATAAAAAAACAAAATTCAACAATAAATGCAAAATGATTATTATTTACGGAAAATACTATTTGATCGCGACAATAAATACTTAAGGGATGTAATAAACGTAAACACAAGATAATATTATGAAAAACATAATATTAATACACAAAACTCCCTGCAGTTAAAAAAAAATCGTAACTTACCAAAGTTTATCTTCGTCCATGACACCCAAACGAAAGACTGGCGCGAGTTCACGTTTTGACAGGTTAGTATTACCGGCTGGAGTCACGTGATGTAGTTGTCTATGGCGGACTAAAAGCGGCAGAATTTGAAATATCATGCCTGTGTCATTTTGTCCGTATATGTCATTTTGTACGTACTTCCCTTATCTTTTGTAGGCATAAACCCAAAGTCACCCCTGCTCATACATTGCCGTCGCAAAAACCTCTGCAAACAGCCACAGTAAGAGGTATTGCACGGACCACCTGTCTGTGCAATTCTTTGCGGGGAAACACATAACAAGATAAACGTGAATTCGTCTAAACTATGATTATATTAGCATCATCGGATTTTGAGTTTTTGTTGCAAAAAACACACATTATATTTTTTCTAAACTTGTTCAGTAAAAACTCAAAAACCCGTTACTCACTGTAGTTCTTATACAAATTTTAAATTCCTAGACGGTAATTGTGAGGTATTCAGTCTCGTTCACAAAACGTTTTTTTTTGTAATAAATTTTAGATTTATTTTGAATCAATTATGATGGGACTCGAAACCGGGGTCAGAATATTATTTAGTCGTGGTAATTAAATGCTTTAGGTTTTCTTATTCGAACCTAGGACACCAAGCTCAGGCAGTCACGTTTGCGTCACCGCGGTCCCAATCACCTGAGTACCTATTCCTATTACCTATAGATATTGTAATGTGAAAACATTTTAAAAGAGTAACGGTGGAGTTACTTGCCCATTCTTCTCCATACGAAAACTACCTTTTGGAAGAGGCGACTAGAATCAATTCTGTTTTTTGTAAATATTGAGGTACAAAAATTTATTTTATGTGCTTTATTTATAATATATAATTTATTTGGCTTTGACTTTCCTAGACGATCTTTATAATAATCTTAAGCCCCTTTACTGAGTTTTATCACCTGCCACCTTGTTCCAGCCTTCACGTCACATGTTATTCTCTACATCCAGAGGCGAGAGTGTGGCGTTCACGATTGTTTGAATAGTTCTTATCATCATTAGTGAATTTTAGGATTCCGTAGAAATAAAATAAAATTGTTTATTCTGTAAATGGGATATCGGAATCACTTTTACACGTCATATAAAAAAAATATTAAAAATAAGCTAGATGAGTTTGGCGTTTCTTATCTGACTACTTTGAGAAAAAAGGCCGAAACAAACTCAGAGGTCACAGTCTCTTTTTAAGTCCAGACATATATCTTGGTCAGGCCATAAGAGGACCATGTAAATTATTTTCTGAACGTTTAATGGTCTTTGAGTGGACCTGTCCAGTCAGTGCAAGCATTTGTCAGTAATCGTGGAGCTCAACTCAGAACTTAAGGAGCTCAAGTAGGAACCCTTATAACTATAAGGGTTACGCCATGTCCGTCCGTCTGTCTGTCTGTCAGTGGCTTAACTCTGGAAGTCTTAGTACTAAAGCTGTCATTTGTCATGGTATATATACATATTAATCACGCCGACAAAGTGATTAGCTAAAATAATGAAAAACATTTCAAAATTCAAAAGTCATTTATTCAAACTAGGCTGAGAATCAGCCCTTTTCAAACGTCAAAATTACATAAGAAAGTCCCCCAAAACGCCCACCCTTCACCACTTCCTAGTGCTTTAGCTGGGAAGAAGAAGTGGCGCAACAAACTCCCCAGCAGCAAAGCTGTGTGTCCAGTTAGAAAAAAAATAATGATTCTATATAATAGTAAGCAAAATAATTTACATTACGTGACACAAAACATAATTTAAAATATAAATTAATAGCCATATTATGTTAGCTGGCACACGCCAATATACCGACCAAAAATATCAAGAACTGTACTCAGGCAGAAAAAAATATAAAGACTAAACGTAAACAATATCTAAATAAAAGCCTCCAGTCATAAAGGGCGTGCCCGCTTACATATATATATAGCTATAGATATATATAGCTGTAACTGGAAATTAAAAATGATAAACTAGGACCATCGAGGTAAAATAAATAAACAGTTAATTACTTAAACCAATAACAAAACTATGATCAGCAAGACGACCAGTCATAAGCAGCATCCATTCACGAGCATAACGCAAAGATCAGCCATTACCCCGCTCGCCATATTTGAGGGAAGGAGGCAACCCGACCCCCGACGCTACCGCAAGCAGTGACATCTAAGGGAGAATGACGAACTTGATGCCGGTTGTACAGGCAAAAAATAATATGATCAATTGTCGAGGTCGCTAGCTAACCACATATTGCAATACAACTTATAAAAAAACATTGTTATGAGTAGATTATGTCAATAAGTAGATTATGTCAACAAAGTAGATTATATCAACAAGAATTTAAAAAAAAATTAGGTTATCTCCCCCATACGTAAAGTGGGGATGTTTTTCTTCTCGTCTATCCCATGTTGTGGGATATCGCTGGAAAGTTCGTTCAAGAACATTATGAGTATGTGAAAACCATTTTTGGATTAAAAGATCCGTTTGCGAAACATTAAGCTTTAAAATGTTTTATGTATATAGCTATCTGTATTAGTTAGTAGGTACTTTATTTTAGTGACCTAAGTGTAACCGATAGACTGAGTTGAAACACTTGAGTACAATACTTATTACTAGATCTATTTAAGCTGTCACACGAAGATTTGTCACTGCTCTATAGTAAACGCGATAGAGGTGATCCAAAAGTTTCATATTGTGAAAACCTATTGTCACTTAATTTTATATTATTTATAGGTGCCTAATATTGTTCTGGCGTGATAATAATTCCGGTATATTCTATACGGTTTTATTATTAACTATAGGTACCTAATTTTTCTTGCGGTTTCAAGCACCTAAATACATCCTGTTTTTCATTTACATCAAAATTATTAGATATTCAGGTAGATGAGTACATACAGTTATACGGTTTAAAATTGATTAAGATGTAATTTTTTTGACATTAATATATTTTGGTTATAATACCTACCTTTCCTGGTATTGATATAAAATGTATTTAAATTAAAAGAAGGGGATTTCCGCGTGTATGGTACGTTCTAGGTTGCTATTCAATGGATACTATAAATAAATACCTGGCACGTGCTGCTTTCTGACAAGTATTTAACTTATTTCCCCCTTTTTTTTTTTTTTTTTTTTTTGGGTGGGAAATTATCAAATAACTTCTCCCGCTCTGGGTGGAGCGGGAGGGCGTGTCAGACTCTTACTGACTAAAACCCACCCGTGTTCCTTCCGTTGCCTTTACGTTGCCAGGGGCCACGGTATCCCTTTCGGACTTTCCCGCAACCCCGGCAGGCATTGGTCCTATCGGACCCCTTCACTTGCTGACATCTCTTTGAGGCGCGCGTGGAACACAACGCGCCGTCGACCCGGGCCTGGTCCTTATCGGACGGCGAGCTACCCATTGCTCACCGTCCGCAAGCCCGCGCCTACGGTGGCCGGGAATCGGCCTGCGATTCCCGACGCCCAGGGCGTCTCCTGCGGCGGCTAGGGGCGTGAGGACGCGAACTTTGCCTCTCCCTCACGCGTTCTGCCTCCTCCTTCGCGAGCATTACTGCTTCGCAGAAGGAGGTGACGGCCTCCCATGCCCTCTCGCTCCGTACCATGGCCTGGACTAGGGCCGGACGCGAGAGATCCCCGCCGCCGATCGCCTCCACGAGGACACGGCGATGCTCTGCCCAAGCCGGACAGACCTCCACCGTATGCTCAACCGTGTCCTCCGGGCGATCCACGCAGTGATGACACCCGGGCGTTTCCTCCCGCCTGATACGAAACAGGAACCTCCCGAAACAACCATGTCCGGTGAGGACCTGCGTCAGGCGGAAGGTGAGGACGCCGTGGCGCCTCTCTAGCCACTCCTCAAAGAGGGGACTTATCGCCGCAATAGTGGCGTGCCCAGCACTGGGTTGCGACAATCGCACTCTCCATGACGCCATTAGATCCCGCCGGAGCTCTGTCCGCTGTGCCGCGATTTCTCGCGGCAGCGGAGTTACGCCCCGGCGTTTCGCCTCCTCGCGCCACTCCCAAATGTGCGCGAGGACTTTTGCCTCCAGATCCCATGGCGGTAATCCGGCAAGGAGGCTCGCCGCCTCACCGGAGACCGTGCGGTATCCCCGGACCAGCCGGGTGGCCATGACCCTCTGGGACGCGTTCAACCGGCGGGCTGGCCGCCGCCTCAATGAACGCGCCCAAACCGGTGCAACTTATTTCCCCCTTCATTACATAAAACAGGAGCTCAGTGAAGTAGAATATATTTTTCGACGTAATAATTATATAGCCCATAATTTCGAGCCTGTTGATGGTTATAAGAGAAATAAGGGCAGTCCAAAGCAAATACGGATGGAAGTAAAGAGAGAGAGAAAGAAAATGAAAGATTGATTTGATGAAAGTGGATTTGGCTAAGAAAGAAGGGAACACTGTGACGAGGGCCGATAGAGATGTATGAACGGAGAAAACATTATGCGCTGGGATAAGAGCAGAAGTGTGGTGATGATTTATTTTAATGTTGAAAGATTCTATTAGTAAAGCCTGAGTCAGCTGTCTAGATGAAACACTAATAAAAGTAGAAGGATGTGGACGTATTGGTTTAAGTACAATAAATGTCACTTATCTTTAAAGGAGGAAAAGTTTTATGGTTTTGGCAGAATTTTCTCGACCTTTTTGTCGGTCAAGGTTAAACTAGTTATCCTTGTTGTACGAGTAGTGCGTAGTGTTTAGAATATAATGAGGAACTTTATTTCCTGTTGCTTCGCAAAACTAAAGAAAGCAGAAAAAATAAATTTAATATTAATTATCCTGCAGTTACTAACTGCAGGATAATTAATATAGGTAACTAGTGGTCGCCATACCATTAATTATATAAATTTGGCAACAGAGCATGTCAAAATGTGGATCTATCAGAAAAGGTCTTCATTTGACAATACCCGTATTTTTGAGAACGTTTGCATTCTATTCTCAGTCTCAATCTGTCAAAAAAAAACTCTATTTTATTTACCTACATTTTTGAGAAATTACGTTTTGATCAGGTTTTCAGATTTGTGTGCTCTGTTGTGCAGCGCTATGGCTTAGTTCAAGCACGTGCGTGTTTTACAGCACGTGCTAGTATACAATAGTACCAACGGCAGCGGGGTAATTGCGTAACACTTACAGTAGCAATGGCTTTCATTTTGACAGTGCAACAACATTCATTGCGTTATTTACGTTGCTAAGCCGACAAATTTTTCGAATATGAAGCAATGGATCAGCAATATCCTTCAAAATTAGTTGATTGTGATTGAAAGTGTGTTACGCAATTAGAGTGCAGATTTAGTAACAGGCTTGTAGGCAGGTTGCTTCTGTTTTACCGTATTATTGTCCTGTAATAATATTTTATTTTTCTTATCTAAAAATGATATGTTTGAACGTTAAAAGTTTTATAATTTTGAATTACCATATTGGACAGACTGGTGAGTACAGGTTAACGTAAACAACTTTTTGCAAGTTGTAGAATTGTCAAAGTGTGACCTTCACGGCGGCGATTTTCAGCGAATCACCCTGTTTAAGCGTGTTCTTTTGAGATAATTGATGTACTATTCGGTTTCCTTTTCCATACGGAAATTAGGAAGAAAAATTTACACCTAGAATTTTATGGATGGCTTTCACGAATATTCTATACAAGTGAGGCGTATTTATGATGAACACAACATATTTTACGACTTTATTCCTGACTAACATGCTCTAACTCATGTGTTTGCTGCTCTTGAAAGGTAAGTCAAAATAACTTCTCTACGAGTTAAATATGTACCTACTACCGATGATCGAATTAATTTAATATAAAATATATAAGTATTAAGCAAAGAAAAATTTATGGGGACCAAACAAAATTAATGAAATATAAAACATTGAATGATTACAATATAATAATATAAACACGGCAAGAAAGGGAAACTAATGACCAGCCCGAAATTGATGAGATTAGAAGTCGGAGCGCAGTGCAACAAACTCGGGGCCGACCAGTCCGTCAGGTCTGACCGGCTCTCGAGACTGTACTTAACATCATAAACTTTGCATATGTATATCAATAATATGCCATATCTTTGAACAGCTCTTTACGTTTTTGAAAACATGAGCCTTGTTTGGTGGCTTAAAGTTTTGAGTTTTGAAAATTGAGCCCCGATGGGCTGGCGATGGAGGATTGTTTAATTTATATTGAGTATCCTTTCTTAAAATTCGTGAACCCCTCTTTGGGTAAAGGTTATAATAATAGGTACATATGTTATAACAATATGTTCCTAATCACTGCATTGTATAAGTTTGCAGAGAGGCATTTTTATTTTATTTCTTAAAACACACATGGCAGAAATGAAAAACTATTTCATATCTACAGCGTTGGCTTACCTATATAACAATTTGGATAAGCTAATGCTAGGCAAGGCTATGGTGAACAAGAAATTTAGAGTTTTTCTTTAAATGCAACAGAGCAAATCATACAATGCTGGTCAGAAAAGTGAACTGTAATTCAATTCAAATTCAAATTATTTTATTTCACATAAACCTACATGGGCACTTATGAAACGTCAGAAGCTAGGTGCACGGTTCCAATTGGTCGTTTCCTATGGAGAAGAGCCGGCAAGAAACTCCACGGTTACTCTTTTAAAAGTAAATGGTATTTACAATGTTTTCAAAATACAGTGTTAATAGGTATGTACTATCAACAAGTACCAGGTACTTAGCAAGATAGAAAATGGTCCACAGATCTACAGTCTGTTAAGCCAACAACGTTCTCATATTCACAAAATCTAAAAGAAAAGAATCTATATAAAAGAAAAATAAAATAATAAAAATAAAAACCTATTAAAACCAAACAAGATATTCGACATGATTACATCAATATAATCTTGACGCTATTGAAAAATTATTACCACAATTCCATTATTCATTCCATTATTTTTGATTAATACATTATTATTGCTGAATTTTAATTTTAAATGTATGGTAATCTGTGTGTGTACCTTCTAACACTAGATGTTAAGTAAAATTGTTACTAACCCTATGGACTCTGAAAATAAAAGTATTCTATTCAGCTGCCAAATATTTATGTTGTTTATATTTTTGTTATTTATATGCACGTGTCTCTGTGACAAATAAACCTTTTTTTCTTTCTTCTTCTTCTTTCTTTCTTTCTTTCTATTCTATTGAATAACCAGATATAATAACCACTGGCGATTACAGTTTGTTACGCTGGAAAACTATGATTACCTGTCCGATTAATTGTGATTCTGCGAAATTGATCAATTGACGAAAGCATTGACTGATTTGATTGTTTATTATGATACTCATATTCTACAAATAAATATCTTGGATCTAGAAGGACCAAGTTAAAAAGCACAGTTATTTTTTTACATTATCCTTTGAAAACAACGCAACGTGCATACGAATCATCATTTCATCATCTTATTGCATTGCGGTGCAATTCATAATACGTTCTTGGTCATCATCAATTATGACCGATCATGAACCGTGACTTTTACCATTGACGTCCAATTCATCATGATTCATTGTGTGATACATTATACAGAGTGTCCCTGGAAGTATGGATCAAATCGAATAGGGGTATGGGCAAGATTATTTTCAAACTTTTTAACCCTGAGAATGTCGGTGCTATTTTTACGGTTCAAAAGTTATGACCAATTTTTGTTTTTTTCAATAACTTGTGCTCCAAGAAAAAAAAATTTTCAAAAAGACTATCAAGGCTATCAATTTTTTTTTTCAGGACTTTGTTGATTGGGCCTTTTGTGTGGTAATAATTTTACGCAGCTAGAAAACATGTGCTCAATAAGAAAAACATTTACTGCAAATGCTTCGGTCTGGCAATTTTCATGGGAACTAACAATTTAATTTTAGTCGCTAGGGACCGACACCAATGCCTGGGCATTGGTTGCCTATCTGAACATAACTGTGATGTGGTTTAGGTTTGTTTATATTTTCTGTAAACTTCTTTCTATCTCATGAGTTATTTGTGCCCCCTGCACATTCCTAGCTAGGGTAAATAGGGAAACAAAAGACCCAGTTGGAAAGGGTCATAAACAATAACAAAATGGTTAATTAAGCTGAAGCAAATGTTTTTTTTTTGCCAGACCGAAGCTTTTGCTGTAAATGGTTTTTTCTTATTGAACACATGTTTTTCTATCTGCGTAATAGTATGACCACAGGAAAGTCCTACTCTTCTACAGTCTGAAAAAAAATTATAGCTCTGATAGTTTTTTTTAATGATTATTTTCTTTGAGTACTATGCGAAATGATTGAAAAACACAAAAATTGGTAATAACTTTTGAACCGTAAAAAATTGCACCGACATTCTCAGGGTTTAAAAGTTTGGAAATGACCTTGCCCACGTCCCTATTCGATTTGATCCATACTTCCATGGACAACCTGTATACGTGTTTTTTCTTAGCAAAACATATACGCAGATTTTTTGATCTTGTTTACATTGTTACAAAAAAAAAATAAGGTACCTATGTTATTTTGTCCATTTGAAACAAGAGGTAGGTACACATGTTTCTAACAAATTTTGAAGCAAAAGATTTAAATTCCTTTATGGTTTACATTCCTTGTTTACACTCCACGTTTAAATTCCTTTTCACAACTATGCTGGGGTCGTGCATCCCAATGTCAGTATTTTACACGGAGCGACCGCATATCTGACCTCCACAACCCAGTTACTGGGTTGCCCTATTAGATATGTATATTCGGTAGCTGTGGGATCCCTCTGAGTATACTTAGCAGTTTTTGTGTCGCATTGTAGGTGAATTAGAATCGATCTTTACACCGTGAACTGCGTTGTCTAATCCTGGAACAACCGTAATGCTCTTCTGTTGAAATTGTTAGCTGTCACCCTAAGTTCAGCAGTTGGTGCGTGGTCATGTTCTACAATGTTTATTTGCTACCGATGGCTTAAATCTAAACCAGGTACTCAGTCCCAAAAACATTCATTATAACACGCCAGTTGAACACTCGAGTTTGAAGGTCAGTTGATCATGAACAAAAACAATAAAAAATTGTCAGTGGCAAAAACCCAAAAGTCAAATTACAATTTTCGACAAACCGGTCTTTTATTAGGTTTTTGATATCCATCGTTTAAGACGTGTTTAATTTATTATGTAGTATTCATATTGATGTACTACATAAAGAATTTGTTGAAACTGCGTAGTGGATTTTAATAAGCATTTAGTGAACTTTTTACCTGCACTCGGAAACAGCGATAAAAAACGAAACGTTTCCCTCTTGTTATAATGTTTGCGGAACAGTCAGTTTAATAATTTAATTTGTTGCATATATTATGAAATTGCAACACCCAATCCTAACTTATTATTCTAACTAAATATTATAAATGCGAAAGTGAGTTTGTTTGTTTGATAAACTTTCACGCTAAAACGGCTGAACGTATTTAGATGAAATTTACCACATGGGCAGACCATGAATTGGGTTAGGACCTAGAATACTTTTTATCCCGATATTCCCACAGGATCGAGACTTATGCGGGCGCAGCTAGTAAGTCATAATTTCAATCACTTTTGTCTACAAAAGTTCATGCGTATGTTTGAGAATATTATGGCCGCATTGGATTCCTTTTCCTGGTTTTCATCAATAAGATATTCTGTACGTGTAAGTTCTCTCTACGCCTTTGTAGCAATAAGTACAGGTACGATTACTTCTGTACCACCACGTTCCTGTCATGTGCGTCAGATCTTCTTGGACTTTTGCTGACGTCAGAAAAATTAAAGGTGTGTCAAAGGAAATTCTCTCGTCTTTCCTCCTAAAGTATATAACATCGAGGAAAGGAACGAGCACTGATTGGACTAATGAGTCACAGTTTACCCATGGATGGATTGTGTGAAAGAAGATGTGGCTACAAAGGGTGTGACTAGGGAGAGGTACTGAAACGACGGCTAAAAGAGATATAGGTATGGAAGAAGAAGACAAGCTGCACATTCCACAAATAATTTGGAATAAAGGCAGGGAGTATTTCAGGTTTACCCACGCGCGATGCTTTCCTCCAGGGTAAGTCAGATTCGGTTTCACAATAACGTACGGTGCTGAAACGTGGACGCTAACGCAGGAGGCTGTGTACAGGGTGGCAGTTGCACAGAGAGCCATGGAGCGTTCCTTGCTTGACATTAAGGTTTTAGACTGAGTCCCAAACGCATGGAAAACGAGTTATGGAACTCTTATGGAGTTGGACCGGACACCTGGCAAGGCTGACAGGTGGAGTAGGGCAGTGACCGAGTGGTGTCCAAGGAATGGAAGACGAAGTGTCGGTCGTACGGCGGCGAGATGGGCGGACGACATGGTTACCATCGCGGGTAGAACTTGGATGAGGCTGCACTGGAGCGTGCGGATTGGCACAAGAAAAGAGAGGCCTGTGCTCAGCAGTGCGCAGGTCAGGCTGTTGATGGTGATGATGATGATGAAGCCAGAGATATAACTGGCTCGGTGGGTTACAGCCAGGTTCAGTTTAAAGCGCGGGTAAGGCCCCAAACTTGTTGCCTTATCTACTTTATTACTGTAAAAAGTAAGTATTTCTGAACTAGTTTCCTCAATACCATCTATCGTCACTGGCGGACTGATGACGCTCGTAAAACCTTTAGTCACTTAATTATTTTAATCTAACATGTCTATCATCTACGTAGGTCCGAACTTACGGTACTCAGGGAAGGAAAACGGATGTGTTATATTATCGGATGTTATCGACATGCGTAAAAACATAATTAAGTCTGAAAATATTTTACGTATCAAACCTGTTGATGAATGTTAGGCTTTGTCTACACAAATTAAAGGTCTTAGGCAAAAGTTTATACCTACTAAAGTAGGCTAAAAGTAAGTAAGTGTAAAGTTTTTAATTTACTGCTTGATTAATCATTAATAATTAAATTAAATAACAGGCTATTACTGTCGCAATTCAGGGCAAAGGTAAGAGACCTTTGATCTATCATACAGAGAAGGCTCGAGCATTGATTTTTTTACCATGCCTGTATTTAAATGTAATTTTGTATTTTTACGGTCAAAGCTTTATTTTTTCTGTATTAATTTTCACGGGTGCCTGTGGGGTTCATTCTTCTTCATTGTATCGATGGCTCGACAGTGTATACTTAAATTTTTGTGGGTTTCATTAATGCGAAGGTAATCGAGACGATTGGTAGCATCGTCATTCCGCTTACTGTTAATAATAAGCTCTCTGATTGCTGTAAGTGTATTCTAACTGCGGTCATCATTCCGTTAGAAGAGTGGTTACTATGATGATTATTATGAATTTAGTAGTATTTGTGGTTTTCGTGTCTTTGCTCATGCCTACGTTTAGTTCCAGCTATGATTACCTACTTAATTCAGTAGTTATTTCATATATTTTTGTGACTATCAGCACGTAGCCTATCGGTTCACTGGTTTTCCTTTATTTTAAATGTTAATTTAGTTGCTAAACTCATGATTAATTAAATCGACTTCCTGAAGGAAAATGATAGCAGCAGAAATGTCCGTATTGTTGTCGCTACGTCGCAGTTATGTGTGATGGTCATCAAGTTCCTGATAGCAACTAAATATTGGTCTACTGGACTACTGGCCTTAGCAGTTTCAAGTCATCAGGTTGCAAAAGTTCGATAAACTAGTTCCCACTATTTAAGTAACAATAAGCTCTTTTTTAGGGTTTCGTACCCAAAGGGTCCCAACCGGTATACCTCTTGACCCTATTACTAAGGTTTCGCTGTCCGTCCGTCTGTCAAAGAGGTATTTTAAACCGTAATACACTTGAAATTTTCAGTGTGTGTATAGCCACTATAACAACAAAATTATAAACATATAAAGTAACAAATTAAAGGTACGGTTACGTGTGCATGTATTCAACATAGTTTCGAGGTCTAAAGGGCATGTAACACCTCGGGAATATAGTTTTTAAAGTTGAACTGAGCTTAGGTTAATACAACAGATGCTATCTTAAATCAATGGTCAGGTAACTGTTGACTGAATAATAAATATTTTCTTATTTTCTATAAAAGCTGTTAAGACCGCAATATAGCCCCAGATAAAACTTATGTGACTATAAAATAATCAGCCCTTAATGAAATATAAACTATCAAATTGACTGTTTACTTGTTTAGTTTTAATAAAAGCAACAAAACCTGTCAAACCGTAATAATAATTCCCCAGATAACAGTTATCTGACTATTAATAGATTCTCCCGAGCTTTTAGAAAAAGTGAAAATTTGTATCCCACGTAGTAGTAGCGGCCTGATTAACCGAAGAACTTTCGTCCTGCCTCATAGTCGAACTAATATAGGTCATTTTTCAAACATTTCGCATGCTTTCTCTTGCCGACTACATTCGTGGTGAAATAGATGTCTTTGCTGGTTCCCTAGCCTCAGTAAGGACTTAACTTATAGATTTGATTGTATAATTATTTTTATTATATATGTTGCTTTCCCAAAACTTTTTCTGTTTCTATATGGAAAAGTTTTAGATTTGTTTAATTTTTTTGTACATCAGATTACAGAACAAAAAAAAAGAAATCACCCCTAATGAAGTGGAACCAATCAAATTGATTGTTTAGTTTTATTAAAAGCAAACACAAATAGTTTTAATTTTAACTAGCGACTCTCCCCTGTTTCACATTGGTATATATAGTGCCAAAACACCGAAATTTGTATGCTAAATCTAAGTGATACATATTTATATACCTTCCGGAATAAATTATGGTATGGATACGAAAAGCGATTTTAATTTATAATATATAAAAGAGACCCAAGCGGTTGGAGGGGGTCTGCCTCGACACGAGGTTCCCCGGTTCCCTTTTAGTTTTAGGTAACAACAATAATATTGTTATAATTCCCTACGACCTACGACTCATATGGTATCACTGAAGACGTCACAGTCAGTGGTTTTAATATTTTCACCACTACAGTATACAAACAAGGTAATACCTATATATTTTTTCTATTGTACGCGGGACAATGGGTTTGATAATTATACACCATTTTGTAAAACGGTTTTTTTGGTATGATACGATGTTTGAAATTTATTATTACAGCGTGGTATTATTTATTGTGACGGCTTTGTTTCCAAGCACGACTGTTGAGTGGTCCTAAATTCTCAGTAGCAGTAGCCAGCAGTAGATTTGTGCCCGGTTAATGGCAATAGGCTCGACCCCTATTACATGGGACTTAAATCATAACTGGCGAAATGTAGGTACTTTACATCTCTGACTACCCCTTGGAGAAATACAGGCGTGATGTTATGTTATATTGTTTTAGCGACTGCTTATCCAATCCGTTTAGTTTTGAGTTCCTTTAAGCATAAGCATAATCAGCCTATAATGTTCTTACTGCCGGGACTTGGGCCTCCTCCCTGTGAGGGGGCGGGCCCTTATCTACCTACATACAGTTGGTCGCAGAAATTTCGCTATTTAGTATTTACGACCCCAAAATAGGTATTATTAGAGGTTCACAAAAAGAGGCGTATTCATTATATTACAGGGTTCAATAATAGTTTTTAGAAAGTAAAATTCGAGTAAATACATTAATTTTCTAACTGTAATTGTTTAAATGCTTCTTGTACGCTCTCATTGTGTGTGGCAGTCCGTCGTCAGTCCGTCGTCAGTCCGTCGTCAGTCCTAGCAAACTGCCTAGGCTGAAGAGATGCGTTAAAACAGAATCTCGTGGCTGTCTGTGAGTCTTTATATTGTATCTAGAGCTAAAAAAAATACGTGTCGCGGTTGAACCCGATGAGCCTACACATTACACACACACAGCTTCACACACACACATCACACAGGCATCATTAAGTAATATTATAGTTTAAAGAAACTATTAAATACCTAGATCTGGTATGTGTGGAAATATTATTTGTAATTGTATGGTTGTCCTAGTAATTGTTAGTTTTCCTAGATATACACAATTGCGGGCTAATGATGGTTTCCTGTGTTATTAAACCGAAATGAGTTGAAAGCGTCTTCCTAAATAAACAGGGAACAAACATCGATCGACATCGACAGCTGTAATAGCAATCACATCATTTCGTTTAAAATACTTACGTTTTTATTTTTATTAATTTATTTATCTCTATATAGATTATTTTCTATTTTATGAATGTGAGAACGCTGTAGGCTTAGTGGACTGTAGATTTGTTGACCATCATTATTTTGTTAAGTACCTGGTACTTGTTGAAAGACCTACACTGTCCTCCAATACCTAATAACACTGTTATTTGAAAATATTGTAAAAGCCAATAATTTTTAAAAGAGTAACCGTAGTGTTTCTTGCCGGCTCTTCTCCATCCGGCTCTTCTTCTCCGGTTCTTCGCCAGGAAACAACCAATTGGAACCGTGCACCTAGCTTCTGACGTTTCATAAGTGCCCTTGTAGGTACATAGGTTTATGTGAAATAATTATTTGAATTTGATCACCAAGCTTGCTGCCTGTGTGATGATGACGACCGGACCAGCTAGTCCAGGTATGTTTTGATGTGTTTTTTATGGCGTCCTTTCGCTAATAGGTCGCTAAAAAGGGGCTGGATCGAAGGTTAAGTTACGCTTGCCCCGGTCGGTTTGTGGATGGGTTACCATCCATTACTTATTGAGCCCCTCCGTGCCTTTGACCGTTGCCCACCGTTAGTCCCGACTGTCATTTGTTGATCTTTGACAGTCGTTATGGGTAGTCAGAAACCAAAAAGTCTGCCAGTGACCAGTCTTACCAAGGGGTATCGTGTTACCTAGTAACTGGGTTTTGGACGGCAGATAGGCAGTCGCTCTATTTATAAAACTGGTATTCAGCTGTATCCGGTAAGACTGGAACCTCACGCTGACCATAGCTGGAAAAGGCTAGGCGGATTGATTGACTAACAATAATAGAAAAAGCACTACCAGGGTCAATGCAGTTATGTTGCCATGCCAAGAGATAAACCTGAAATGTGTCATGTACCTGCACACTGGCACCCATAGCCTTCAACCCAGAACACGGCAGCGCTGCTGGACCGCAGAAATTTCTACTAAAAGTCACTTACTTCTTAAGCTAGAACGGGGGAAATAGAAATATAAATCATTTATTTGCCGATAATGTAGGTATACCGATATGATGGTTACTTTGAAGAGAGTCGCGATAAATTTTGCCTTACGGCATGCGACATTATTTAATATAATACATTTACTAGACAAAAAACATAAGCAAACATAAAAAGAAAAAAGAAAAGAAAAGGGCATCCCATTCACTAAACAACATTATTAAAAATACTCAAATTGAGGAGCTCATGGCTTAGTAATAACAGCCGCACGGGTCGATCCATCAGGTTAAGCTACGCTTACCGGGATTGGTCCGTGGATGGGTGGCCATCTTTACATACCGAGACTGTTCCGTGCCTCCGAAAGCACGTTAAGTCTTTGGTCCCGGCTGTCATTCGTGGATCTTTGACAGTCGTTACGGGTCGACAGAAGCCCGAAAGTCTGACAGCCAGTCTTACTTAGTAAGACTGGCTGTCAGACTTTCGGGTATCGTATTACCCAGTTACTGGGATGTGGAGGTCAGATGGTATTCAGCTGCATCCGGTAAGACTGGAAGACGACCCCAACATAGTTGGGAAAAGGCTAGGACATTGATTAAAAATACTCATATTATTCAAAATCATTCGGAATGAGGCACAAATGTTAACAAATTAATTTAAAAAAATTCAACAAATGAAATTTAAAATGATAATAAATTCAATAAAAAAAATGGCAATAAAAAAAAGAAAATTGCAATAAAGCTAAAGATAGAAATGTCAGTAAATTAAATCACAAAAAAACACCCTTACCCCATTACCATTTTATTTATTTATTTGGGTGGGAATTTCTCAAATAATATAACTTCTCCCGCTCTAGGCGGAGCGGGAGGGCGTGTCAGACTCTTACTGACTAAAACCCACCCGTATTCCTTCAGTTGTCTGTACGTTGCCAGGGGCCGCGGTATCCCTTTCAGACTTTCCCGCAACCCCGGCAGTACCCCATTACCTTGCCAATTCATTTATGATGTATGTAAGAAAAAATAAAACTACATCTTTTTAATAAAATAAGTGATAGACATAATTTTAATACTAGAAATAAAGATAAAATAGATGAGATGATCTACTTGCGAATGTATCGCTTCGTACCAACCAAAAGAGCTTAAGGCAACGGCCACTATTGAATGTACCATTTGCCGCGACCAATTATAGACGGAACACATTTCATATCCGTAGTGCAAGGAGCTTTAATGATCTTGCATCGCGGCTAGACTTTGACATTGACTTATTCTGCACCAGCTCGAGAGCGATAAGGAAGCGCGCAGGTGCGCAGAAGCGCGCAGGCCCTAAAGGACGTTCACAGGATCCCCAAAGTACTCCTACTTTGGGGATCGTGTGAACGTCCTTTAGGGAGCTTTTCACTTGTGCATACTCGGTTAATGCTTAGACTGTAATCTATAGGGTATCGACATAAATGGAATGTAGACTGAACTTCACATAAAGTTGAACTTAATTTCCTTTTCTGTAGTGTTGTAGTAGTTTTAAAACTGTAATTATTTGTTTATTTTAATCTCTTCAGTATTTTAGCACTCCCTTTGGTTTGTATACCAACAATTGTATATTGCACTAAGTTACCTATATGTGTGGACTTGTAATTAGCTAAATAGTTACCTAAATTGTAATTATTTTATTATTTGTCTGTAAGTCCTCCTAAAATAAATAAATAAATAAATGATTATAGAGAGAGGAGAGGATTATATCCAAGATAAGAATGCTTGGAAACATGCTGGACCTGCTCCATAGGATAATATAGAATCTAGACAAAATCAAACTGGTTGCTAATTCAATTGTATAATATATATATATATATATATATATATTTAATATATTACATTGATTTTACATTCTGTGATTACTTCCTCACACATAATTAATTTATCTGTGTTGCTTCTTTTTTAATTCATAATTCTTTTTACCTATTGTGGTATAGTATTTTTACTCTAGGTGCATCGTCCTCACATATAATTATATAACTAATATACTTACACCAAATGTTGTAAAACATTTTAAAAGAGTAACGGTGGAGTTTCTTGCCTATTCTTCTCCATGCGAAAACTACTCTTTGGAAGGGGCGACTAGAATCAATTCAATTTTTTTGTAAATTTTAACGTTCAAAAGTGCCTTATAAGGACCTATTTGAAATAAATGATTTGACTTTGACTTTGAACAGCCTACACACCATTAACAGAAAGTAATTGTCATTAACAAAATCTTTAAAGAAAATTACATTGATTAATTGACTTGTCTGCTTTAAAGCTTTTCCTTTAAACTCCGTGTCGGTATGTTGTCGTCATCGAATTATCTAATATTCCGAGAGTCGTGTTAGGAGTTAGTCACCAACATTATGTCAGGAGTAGAAGCATTTAACAGTAGAAGCGTCATAATGACTATCGAATGGCTTTTCGTGAATCATGAAATTGGCCAGTTCGTTCGAATGACGTTAAACGAAATTTACGAAATTGCAATCATATAGTTATGTATCATAAATGTATTCCCCAAAAGAGGAGAAAGATACCATACGCTCGCAAAGTCCCATGTTAAAGAGGGCGCGTCTATGAACGCCATAAACCGTACACAAATCCTGAGCACCGTGCACAATCCAAATCCTGATCAGTGGTGCTAATTAGGTTTTCCTATTGCAAAAACCCAATAACACTGCCCGACCCGATGTTCTAACCCAGAAACCCACGATCGACATTTGCGCTTGCTACTACTACACCAACGAAGCAGTTAAAGCTTTCAAAACAAGCCACTGTGTTGATGACTACCGTTTCCCCAGCTCGCGTGCAACAGACCTAAGCTCAAACAACGAGGAAAAACAAAACATCTATACAAGAAGTCGACAGAATTAAATGTAAAACAGTTGACTAGGAAAACCTAATTAATGCACTAATATCTTGTTACGTAAGATCTACATGTGGTGCGCACACACGTGTCCATTGGCGCGGGTTTTATTAATGCGCTCCGGAAGAACCAAGTATCTGTATTATGTGTTCAGCAGGTGTGGCTATTATGTATAATTACTGACTTCTGGGGGCTCGGCGGGGCTGCGAGCCAATGGGTGACATTTTTTAAGTTAGATACTGTATCCCTTCGTTTGGGTGACACTGTGATCCGAATACCTATTTGTTACTTTCTGAAAACTGAAACTACTGAGCGTTTATCGCGATAAAGTAGCCGCGTGCGAAGTTCAAAAAATTATTACTTTTACGGGAATTCCCTGATTTTCTACTCCAATAACTGTGCTACTATTCGGTACATTCGGTCATAATACCATTTCGTATCATTTAGGACATATTTCCAAGTTAGTAACAATTTTCCTCCTAGCGGTTTCAGTGTAAATAGGTAGTTTGGAACATTTATCGGTTTGGTTTTAAATTTTAGCCTTAATTGGCTTTGGGATGGGTGTTGGATTACGCACAGTGAAGGCGCAGTAGTTTGGATGAATATTTACACATGAAAACAATTGATTTTATGGGTTACAAAATTATTGAATTTTCTCTTCTGTCAGTCACCCATTTTCTAAGATATATGTCTTTATGTTGTTTTAGTTTTTAAAATAAATTACGATACAATGTAAAAAAGGAATGAAGAAATAAATAAAAAACTTGTGTTTTTTCATCTCAATCTTTCCCGGTAAAAACCATACACGAATCAAAATCGCCTTATGGTACTAACGCCACGTTCTTAGCATTATTAATGGCCAAAAAACTGGTATGTAGCATATTTACCGCTATGGGAATTCCAATATTTTCCGTTAATAAAATTTCGTCATGCAAATAACAAAAAAAAAAGAGATTCTGATATTGTTTTTTATAGCCAGAGCTTTCGGTGAAATTTTTCGCCTATGAAAATTTATAGTGGGTAAGTGTGAAACAAATGCAACAGCTTACTTTTTACTTGTGTGACGTGATGAATTTTTGATAATTCCTTCAGTATCACCCTCGGTTGCCTGCACGCCTTATCTTTGAAGAGTGCAGGAGTTAATGTACAGCAAGTTTCATATTTTTGAGTCATCATCTACTGCTGCAGCAAACTAAGTTACATAAAGCTCTGAGCCTACTGGCCACTTTCATTGTCACTTTGACTTTCAGTGAACTTGAAATCCTCTCTCCTCCAATTAGTCGATGACTCCTAAATTGTGGTTTTAAGTACCGTTCTTCTCTCACGGTTTATCTGATTAGGTATTATTAATAAGGCAAAACCACAGGAAACTTCATCGACGATGCCTTTTCCTCGACCTTGGCAGTGAACATGTTCTCAAGGTCCATGTACCGTTATATTACGTCCGTCGAGAGTGACTCAAACACATTATGTATAAAAAGTGTTGAGTAAATAATTATGTTTCTTGGAAATTCATATAAATATACAAGGAAAGATCACGTATACGCATATATTGATGATATGTAGCTATTAGAATATCGGATGATCTTTTTAGAGACACTTGACGCGGTTCTCAAATGTTAGTGTCGTTATGTACGTTGGGCCTTCAACAATATATGGCTGCTATAACATAAAATTGGTTGCTGAATGAAGCAATGTTGGTCAGCGAGTCAGTGTTGCCTCCTGATTAATCAGTTGGATTATGTTATGGCTTTAAAAAATAGAGGCCCGTATTTATCACGCGATATCATAATCATTATCAAGCTCGTTATTTATCTACTGTAGTTTTACAGGCTTCTTATCTGTCAATTTTATGGTCATCCTATCAAGACCTAAAGTCGTCCAAGTTTTACTACTGTGATTACATATAAACTTTTGAAAGGAGAAAGGAAAATGTGTCCGTTGCAGTTGTATACCAACTTGCATTTGCGAACGGTACAACGAATCGGTCCAGGCGTCCAGCAATATTCAGCAATGTTTTCCTTTTAATTTTCTTGGTTTACCTAATCTTGGTAATCAAATAAAATAGTCCAAATCTAATTTCCTGAATTTTCGGAATAATTTCTGATCTATAATTATAATAAAAGTGAGATGTTCGTTGGTAAGCGCGTAACTTGAGAACGGCCGAATCTTCATTCGGACTATTACTAACATTCTTACGGAAAGAAAATTAAAAAAAAAATCCGGGAAAATTGGTGCATTTTCTAAGGGAATATTGTATGTTTTAATGACATAAGGACAGGAAAACGTATGTCAGGTCAGCTAGTTTTTTTTTTAAATTTCTTTGAATCTTCGATTCTGGCAATTTTCTGCATAATTATTCTCTATCTATATCTGAAAGAAAGAAATCTGTGGGTAGGTTTTCTTTTCTTGTTTTTTTTCCTTTAGGCACTTTTTGTGACGCTAGCATCACCACCATTCACGTGAGACAGGTGAACCACATTCTTTCAATTGCGTATTTCATCAAACTGACGTCATCAGAAAGTATCCAGCGCACCGTAAGCGCACTTCAAGACGTCATCAGCGTGCACTGGGAATTTGTTCACCATCTTTATGTTGCAAAGATGAGGAAAAGTGTGCCCGGCTGCATTAGATTTTGCTTAAAAAATAAACATTGCAATAAAATTGTGCATTTATCCTTAACACTTTTTCTTTTAGTAACGGTTCAAGTGGCTTTAGCACGGTAGCTTTGGATGATTCCGTAGGTACCCGCGCAGAACAAACATTTATAGCCTATGTACAGATAATAAGAGATTTGTCTTGGGCATCTGGATTGGGAAATCCAACTTGATACAGACATTGATGCAACGTTTTCAATTGCCCGCAAATTAAAGAAACAATATGCATTTTTTGTGAAGGTTACTTATAATTAATAAACACAAACAAATGTACGAAAAACGAACAAACCTAATAAACATAACATTCTCACATAGAAACAGTTCTAATGACTGATCGATACCAGTATTTATCTCGAACTAGACTCAACCGGTATGACTAGATTATCAAGTTTTTTGCAATAATGAGCTACAAGAAGCATGTTTGTTTGTCTGTAGACCTAACGAAGAATTTTTATGTTACGTAACCTGGCCTTCACGGCTGGTTTTTCCCCAGAGAGGTTCAAAAACATTATTTCATTGTGTGAGCTAGTACGGGTATACTTATTGGCATGGACCTCTACATGTCCGCTAGTGAGATCGGTCAAACGAGGTATTGCACTATTACCGTGCGTGTTTTATTTTTTGTAAATATTGTAGCCCAAACTGCAGAATTGAGGTGGCTTTTTTGGGTCCATTAAAATCTTCCATGAATGGTGATATCAAGATTTACTTCCTCTGCACCCTGGGCGATCTGCTTCGCTACCACATTGAAAGAAGAGAATAAAATAAAATAAATTTATTTGACCCAGGTTAAGGCAAACAAAATAAAAACCGAAAATCAAAATACTTTTAGTAGTGCTTCTTGTGTGCTGCAAGGCTGCGCCAAATAGGCCCAGGTTGCTAACTAGCAATCTTCAAGAGCGCTAACACACTGGGATGCCATGGCGACGCCGGCTGCTACGTATCCAAACAATTCGTTTTGAAATGTGACAGTTAACTCCGTTGTCTGGCGACGTCGCCAATTTGGAAGCCACGACCGACCGGCCCGTTTCAGTCCTTCCAACTTATTTATTTAGGTATTTTATCATATATGATCCAAGCCATGCAGTAAACACTTTTGCACATTAATGTCTTAGCGGACTGATGACACAGTAGGGTATTGTCGCGTCTTTTACGCGAAACCACATCGGCCAGACGTTTAAAACGATTTAGGTTCAACTTAACAAAATACAGCTTCTTCTAGTATGTATAGATATGGTAGTGTCAGTATTTTATACTGTATAAATTAAGGCATGCAACTATCGGTAGTTTTAGGCAAAAACATCGCCCGTAGGCATCTTTTTTGAGCTGTCTCCTTTTGGGAATAAAAATATTAATTTTCATAATATTATTCCATTTTATCGTAGGTGGGATTCTGCTATGCCGTAGTAAGCAGTAAGGACAGTGCATTCGTGTATATTGTTGACGATAATCAAATGTATGTACTCATTTTCGTACATAAAATATTAATGTGTGATTTCCAGTTAAGATGTTTATCTATTTCGAGACCCAGGAATTTTGTAGTTTTAACTTCTTATACGACATCATTATTGTGTCATTAAGGCTCATGCTAGGAATCCGTTGATTGAAATGTATCAATTTTGTTTTAAAGTCAAAGTCAAATAATTTATTTCAATTAGGGCCGATTTTTCAATCCTCAGATAAAGAATCGAATAGCGTTTATTCCATAGATAGCATGATTATGGATGTTTCAATAGGTAATCAGATAGTCAGTATCTGACGAATAAAGCCCGTAACTGAGGAATAAAGTTAACTGCTCCTTCAAGCCTCAGTTAGTGCCTTATTCTAGGGAATAAATAATGTTTAGTCGTTTGTTTTGTTTGGGGTTTTAATGTGCTTGGCCTCAGCGTGATTTCGTGCTCTTGTATTGTTGAAAACATGGATGTTTTTGATTCAATTGACGATAGTTTTTTAAATGTCTCCAAATATATCACTTTTCTTACGTTTTCGGGGCGACATTATTTAACCATTTAAAACCATTAGGTTCAACTTTTAGTACCAAGTCGAAAACACAGTTAACACACAGACAAAATATTTTTAACTGATCCTTTTGCAACTAAATACGTGAATTACGAAATTCCGTAACAATTTTTCTGATATTTAAATTCCGTAGTTGAGAGGAGTAATATCGTAATTCCAATATTCACAAATTTTTGATATTTTGATTATTATTTTTACTTTTCCTAAACCCAATAATGAAGAAATTTCTGAGATTTCAAAAATCCGAGCGAGCCCATCGACTCCACAACGAATGTAACAAATAATGTTCCAAATCTACAAGAGCAGCTCGATAAAGAACTAGGTAATGTAATAAAATCTGCAAGAATATCTCAACTAATTTCGACCTCGCAGGCTTTGTCAAAATAGAAAAAGCTATCTATGCTAAGATAACGGTGGAGGCCCAGGCGTATATCTGACAGAAGTTTACAATTAGTACATTTTATGCGTTCTACAGTACTATCATTTATTCTGTGGTTCTATCAACGAGTGTGGAGAGTGAGAGAGTAATTTCTCAATACGAAGTTCACTCTCTGACGAAATGTTAGATGCTTTATTGTTCATGAGCACACATTATCAAGAACAACGGTTCCTCTCTTTAAGTAATTTACTTAATCTCGATGTGTTTCATGTCATAGTGAACATTTTAAGACTGGTGACTATGCAGGTAGGTAGTATGTACGTGATACTACGATTCAAATATCGTATGTTTTTTATTCATAATATGTAATGTTTAATTATTTTGTGTGATAAATAAGCCTTGTTGATTTTACTGCTTAAAATGTTTAATTAAGTAATAAAGGAGAGATAGAAAAGAAAGTGACACCAAAACAATTAAAAGTTGCCAGTTCCGGAATTCCGAAATCAGTTCTCCAGTTTTCTCAGTTCCGGAATTGAGAACCTTCTGATATTGCACACCCTAGTGCCCACTCCTATCAACTCAGCTAAAAACAACAACAAAAAAACAGGGTCGCCACAATTGCCGACGAGATCTGTGTGAATCTAAACAAAAGATAAGAAATCTCGTCAAAATGTCAAACATACGTTTTTTTCCTATTAATGTCTAACACGTTGAATACTGTATCACATAAGAGGCACTTTTGAACGACAAAATTTACAAAAAATAGAATTTATTTTAGTAGCCCCTTCCAAAAGGTAGTTTTCGGATGGAGAAAAATGGGCAAGAAACTCCATTAAAATGTTTTCATAATATTTTGTACACATTAATTATATAATTATATGTAAAGACGATGCACTTGGAATAAGATTACTGTACCACGATAGGTAAAAAGAATGAAAAATGAAATTTAGGTAGGTACTCAAGTTTATTTTTAAATTGTTTGGTTTTGTTAATTGTTTATTGTACAGACGTGTGCTGACTTTATCCTTGCATGGTACCATGCAAGGATGAAGTTCTGAAGCTCTGCACCAAAGCAAGTTTGTGAACAACACATGAATTCTGGACAATTGTGTACGAACTCGTCACATGTACCGGAATTTATAGGGTATATTATGTTTTGCTACAGTATGGTCGAGGAATAAGAAACAATCAATTATTCCAATGGAAAACAGAGAGCCTAGCCTAGCCTAGCCTGCCTATTGAGCAGAATCTCACTTTTAACTAAATATTGAAAATGTTTCAATGTTGTAAGACCATTCGCATTATAATCTTAAATTATAAACCGAATGTTCGGTCGGCAGCGATAAAATAACGAATAAACTCTTGAAACAACATATTGACTTCCTTGTCCCGGCTCTTACGAACATTTTCAACTCGTGCCTGGAGGCATAACCTATGCAAACAGGTATTTTCCCATCCCAACTAAAATGCTCCGAAGTCCGTCCAATTTTTAAGGGTGGCGATAAAAATGAAATTTCAAATTATTGCCCGATCTCAATTCTCCCCTATATGTCTAAATTGTTAGAAAAGATAATAAGTAGCAGACTTACAAACTACTTGAAAAAAAATAAACTACTTGCTAATAATCAGTTTGGTTTCAGAGCTGGTAAATCTACGGACGAAGCAGTTTCTACACAAACTAACCATAGAGCTACTAATCAACATAAAATGCACAAATGTTTGTCCATATACATGGATATAAAAAACGCGTTCGATACAATTTCTATCCCTATCTTAATTTCCAAGCTTGGGAAGCTTGGAGTCAGAGGAACTCAGCTACAACTTTTTCGTAGAGCTGTCCGTTAGGGGACAACAGGGGGGATACAGAGTGTTTGAATAGGTAGGCATGTAAGCACTGATCTCCCGGTTTCCTTCTGCATTCCTCAGGGCAGCATTTTGGGCCCAACCCTTTTTCTCATATATATTAATGATCTCATAAGTATCATCATACCCAAAGGCGATATAATATCATATGCTGATGACACAGCTCTACTTTTTTCCGCCGATACGTGACTTTTGATGCTGCGCAAACTGGATTTAACATTACCTTTTGCTAGTCTGTTATAGCGTATTGCATCTTATCCTAGGGAGGAGCTCCTAAAACTGTTATAAAACCTATTGAGATTGCGCAACGCGCTATCCTAAAAGTCTGCACTTATTTTCACTAGCCTCGCTTATTTTCGACAAATTTATTATACCGTGAAGTACTTATGGTCCGTCAGCTCTTCCTACTACTTACTACCGTTCTAAAGCTACATAAAAATATAAATTATGACTCCAAACATAAAAGAAGGCGCAGGGATCAAATAGTGTGTACTCGTTAACATCAACCACACACACTTTTCATTAGAAGATTTTTTATATTCTTGGGTCTATAGATATAGTAAAATTAACTCTCACTTACATATCTATTCTCTAAACAGGAATAAGTACGAATAAGATCAAAGAGTATATTTTGACATTATCTTATGAAGAGACAGAAAAACTTTTAATCTTACCAGAGTGACCAGGTTTCCTTTAAGCAAATATATATCTTAAACAGCTTTTTACTACCTTCTCAACGTATACTATCACACACAGATATTAACACTCATCCCCCACACCCACATACACACTCACCCACACACATCGACTTACACACCCCCGTCCACACTCCACAACACATTTAAGTGTAATCAATCCATTTCTCAATTTTAATAACAAAAATACTGTATATTAATAAATATTCTGTAAGATTTAACAAAATTGTAAATATTGGCTAAAAATTTTCCAGTCTATTATCAGAGTGGAATGGCGCTGTATGCAGAGATACTGGTTCATCACCTTGTTCGGCTGCAGATGCTCCCATGTTGTATTATTTCCATTATAGCCTACAAATTTATTTTTACGCAAGGTTGTTATATTGTTGATGTCAATAAATAAATAATAATTATAAATTATAAAATTATTATTATAATCTCAGTCTGAATCTGTCAAAAATGCAATCAATTTATATTTTTGACAAGTCTCTGACATTGATTGTCGCGGAGATGAGATTGCGACTTGAATTTGAACGTTATTTAAGTACGAGAATTATTATTGACCTTCTGATCATTTAACGATTGTTCTCTCGAACTAAATTGCTTCGCTTTTACTTAACAGAAAGACAATGAAGAAGGTTTTCAAGTTAAAAATGATTTATTCTTTCGTTCGTCCTGAAGTTTCTTCCACATTCCAAAAAAATCTTTTTTTGTCCCTATCACTGTTGAAGTTATGCTTCGTTCCAAATTACAAGTACTTTAAACAGTGCAGTACAGTCAACAACAAAAAAAAGTATTTATTAAACAAAAAAAAAACAATGATTCATAAAACAATTCTAAACGTTTAGGTATAAATCATCTTTATTATCCAGTATCACAGTAAAAATCACAGAAATGGTATAATAATCATGTTATCAGATCAGTCAGATCTGTAAAAATAATAAACAATATTTAAGATATGATAATTTTCATTACTGAAAAATCAACCGATCATCAATTAAATGAGAGTAAAAAAGGTTTAAAAAAACTATAATTTTTATCACTTTTAAAATTTCAAGAAATGCATGCACAATTTAAAATTAAATAGTTGATTGATGTCAAATATTTAATAATACGCGGGAATAAAATAATTGAAATTATATTTTGGGATGAAGGAAGCATATTGTTTGGGACGACCCAAGATTTTTTTTTTTAGGACAAAACTCAGTGGGCCAAACGAAGAATAAATCTTAAAATTAACGTTTGAGCATTCAGGGGCATACTTATTCCCATAATTGCTGCTGAATGCGTATACCTACTGTATACGACGATTTTGTTTAATTAGAATTTTTTGTCTAACGTCACCGAATAGTGACGATGGTAGTTAGTTTTATGTCTGGTTCAGTTACCCGAGTTTTTTAAAACGGCGCTGTACAACATTTTTCATCTGTCTAGCGTTGAAACATCCGGCTCCTACAAGGCCGATCAAAAATTTTGAGATGGTTGATATTTAAAATATTATTTATTTTGTGATTTAATTTAAAATGTCAATGAAATCCACATTTTACTCTAAGGCTAACCGCGCACTACGCAGCCTCGTATTCGAAATTTGGTCCAAATGCTCCAATGAGTCGTCAAACAAAAAAATACTCAAAGCATTTATTTTAATTAAACAATTTACAGGCACTTTAAAATTTTCAAGGGGTCGGTCAGTGAGAAAGATGAAGCTAGTTGCCCATTCCAACGCGTAGTAGTTTCCTATGGACAAGAATGGGTAAGAAACTCTGTGGACACTATTAAAACAAAATATTATTTTATGATATATTAAAGTCAATTATAATATAATAGGTCGGATTGACTGCTACAGCCAGTTTTCCTCGTGTGCGATTAACCTAAACACTAACAAGAGATACATGTAGGTATCTCGTTTTTTATGTATATTCCATTTGAAAAGATACTTCTATCAAATAGTTAAATGACAGACACAATGTGACCAACAGTCGCTCGTCTACAAGTAGACTCAACTTTATTATTTTCTAAGTTATTGACATCAAAGTGAATGAAGAGAAACGATTACAATTTCTTTTGTGGCTGAAATATGACCTTATCTAAAGCGGATTTATTTGGACAAATGAAATAGGTCAACGCTATGCGTGTGTCTTTCACGTGGATATCAGTTGCGAGGGTGGAAGCTAAGAGCGAAGTGGTGTGGTCTCCATTGTTGTCATAAGACATGACGTCTGCGTCAAACTACATTTTTGATGACAACTTCCGTTCTTGCCTAGAAATCATTTATTCGTTTTACTGTATGTATGCAGATATTTAAGATGGTATTTTACATTTTTACCTTACGGCATGTAATATTTTTGGATATTTGAATTTATTATTATTTCAACAATATTAAAAGTAGGTTCGCTAAACTACGCATAAAAAATGTCCTCTTCTCTCTTCCTTTTATAAATGATATCTTATTCAGGAAGTTGGTTTTATGATACCAGAAACAAAGCAAATATTTTTCTGAAGCTAGGTGAGGCCGTTGTGTTCAATTACAACTGAGAAGAAATATAGACCCAAAACTCAGAGGCCAAGGTCTCCAATTTTCTTTATAAATATACAGTACAGCCGCGATTAACAGTCTATTATGGCTAGGTGATCGATCTGGCCTTAGGTGAGCCTCACAAACTTATGGCAAACATCTAACGGTCTCTCAAGATTCAACTCAAGTCATTAATAAAACTGCATCGTTTTGTTTAATTAATAGTACTTATCTTTCTAGCGCGTGTACGCGTGCGTTTGTTCAACTAGTGTTTATAATGGGACTTTACTTATTGCAATTTTTATAGCCTATATAAACCATAATATACCTACAGTATTAGCGCACTCGCGGTATTGTTCGAAAAAGCATATTGCTTAATTTTGAAGGTCATGACCGCTTCGACGAAAGCAATGTTCTTAGGGCGAAAGAGCCAGGGTACCTACCCCGCGAAATTTTAACTATATTACGTTTTTTTTCAATTTTCGAGTCAGTGTTAGGATGTATGTTGATCAAAATATGATTCGCGACTGTAACAAGTAGGTATGTATTTACAGAATTATAATCATTGAAATCATCAATACAACTCTCAAGTTCAAATTACCCTATTGAATGATAATTTCATGAAATCTCTTGACATTTGAGGCCGATTCTAACTTCGAGAGTTGTTTTAAGATTATTAGGATCATAATTCTGTCGATAAATATTTGTTACTGTCGCGAATCATATTTTTGTCAACACACAACCTTTTGTTCCTTCCGTTGCCTGTACGTTGCCAGGGGCCACGGTATCCCTTTCGGACTTTCCCGCAACCCCGGCAGGCATCGGTCCTGTCGGACCCCTTCACTTGCTGACATCTCTTTGAGTCGCGCGTGGAACACAACGCGCCGTCGACCCGGGCCTGGTCCTTATTGGACGGCGAGCTACCCATTGCTCACCGTCCGCAAGCCCGCGGCAAGGGGCGTGAGGGCGCGAAATTTGCCTCTCCCTCACGCGTTCTGCCTCCTCCTTCGCGAGCATTACTGCTTCGCAGAAGGAGGTGACGGCCTCCCATGCCCTCTCGCTCCGTACCATGGCCTGGACTAGGGCCGGACGCGAGAGATCCCCGCCGCCGATCGCCTCCACGAGGACACGGCGATGCTCTGTCCAAGCCGGACAGACCTCCACCGTATGCTCAACCGTGTCCTCCGGGCGATCCACGCAGTGATGACACCCGGGCGTTTCCTCCCGCCTGATACGAAACAGGAACCTCCCGAAACAACCATGTCCGGTGAGAACCTGCGTCAGGCGGAAGGTGAGGACGCCGTGGCGCCTCTCTAGCCACTCCTCGAAGAGGGGACTTATCGCCGCAATAGTGGCGTGCAATACACAACGTGACATTCAAATTGCAAAAACTTAAGAAAATTTGAATTTCGCGGGCAACCTTGGCGCAACCCCTTTAACATACAATTATTATAGTAATAAATAATACGAATCATAATTGAAGATAATACACCATAAAATTTACATTGGTAATGTTATTCATTTACTAAGTTTTAATAAGGCCATTTGTAAGTGGGTCTGCCAAACGTGAATAGTCGCGTGCGCGAATGTAAGGCGCGTTCGCGCTGGGCTACTAAAATGACGCTTGCAAAACAACCTGTAATTATTGTTTTGATTTCGTTCTTAGTTACCATTCGTGTAAGTAATCAGTTTGTTTTTACGATTATTTTTTGTCTTTTTTTATCAGTGCGCTCGTACTCGTACAAAATGGGTGATAAATACAAACCTGTTATGTTTACGCTTATTATTTTTCATCTTTTTTAATAATTAATATCGGGTTTCGTGATGTGTATTCAAACTGGTTTTTGACATGTATTACTTTTTGGAGGTATTATATTAATTTGGTATTATTACGTGTTATTATATAATTATTGGACATTAACATTCGAATTATAGTTTTGAAAATAAGTTTGCGAAATACATTCGGCATAATTAACTTTTTGCAGAATTTTGTTGTTGAAATTCGCATTCAAAGAAACACAATTTTCCAATACAATACAATAAAATACTCTTTGAAACCATATGGATTTCAAATATAAATTTAGATATTTTACATAGGGTGTGACAATGGCCGGTCTTAATATTTTCATGAGAAACCTTTTCTTTTTTTAATTAATTTCATCAATCTGGTTAAAGATTTACAAATAAATAGCTTAAAACAAACTACCCAATACCCATAACTATAACTATCCCTACACTTTCCCACAGACATTTCAAAGCAACATACTACCGCTCCTCACCCGTGGTAATCCCGTGCATCGTGGGTTTTCCTCCGCGGTGCGCGTGCGCACCACACCCGCGATACAAGCGACGCGCGACGTGATGCAAGCGGCTGTTGACCCCAGATATGCACTGATATCACTTGCAGTCGAGCCAAGTACTAGCTATTATCACAACGTATGTGTGGTATGAAGTACTTTAGCCTAGGATTGTTTTAAGCGGGTTCACATTGTTTACTTATAGCCAGGAATTTATATTAAATTGTACGCTGAAGTGCCGATCATACTAGTCAATACGGAAAGTATTGAATAGTATCTCGGTTTACAGCTAATGATTGATTGGCGGATGATTGGGATGAGTATGAAAGGCCAAAAACGCAGAATTAATCTGCAAAACATACCTAAAATCATTGTCAGAATTAAAAATTTTAGTACTTTGGTCGACCACAAACGACTAAAACCGTTCGCTACGAAATAAAACCCTGCCAAAGTAAAAAATTTACGTTATCTCCAGTTGACGGAGAACAATAGTAGTTAGTTACGTAGAACACGTCATTTTCAGCATCTGACTTGAACCGGGAAAACACTTGAACGGAAAATATTTGTCATAATAGACCGATTTTCCTCAGATGATTATATGGAGACACACCTACTAATGTTTTGTCAACATATACACAGCTCGACATAACAATTACGTTCGAGTAAAATCCCAAAAAAATTAGTAACAAGTCATAAAAATGCATTTCATGGTTGGGTATTTGTTTCCACCATTGTTGGCGTCTGTTTATTTGATACAAACTGTTTTGAAATTTGGCAGCTTTTTTTTAGCAGAAAAACCTTGCAAGTCGCGTGATACTGACAATTTTGACAAGCGCATCCAAAAGTTCATAGTACCCGGTCACGCTTGCGACCCCTAGACCCTTGAGAGGCGGTGACGTCATAACGCCTGTACCTATTTGAAAAATGCCGGGAAACGACGTCGTCGGGTAAAATGGTAGAAAGCAAGAACGTATTCAATCGTCCCACCGGGATTGGTCATAGGAGTTTGATGGCTTCAGTACACTGACGCCGTCAAAAAAGTAGTTATATACATATACATATAACTACTTTGGGATAGTTATGATTCTGTAGTTATTGCCTTGCTTTGGCATACTTAAGTGAGTGTCATGTTTATTTTTCATAACAATGCAAGGATTTTGGATTTGTGCCCGGTTGATGGCAATAGGATCGCACCCCGTTACGTAGGACTTAAACATAACTGCAGAAATGTAGGTGTACTGTAGGTGTACCTCTGCCGAACCCTTCCGCGACTACAGGCGTGATGTTATGTTATGTGGGAAAGGAGAATAATATGGCAACAAGATTAGTTTTCCTAAGTGTCTCCTACATTAATGACTACATAATCAATACACACACGTAAAGCCATCCGTCCGTGTCCATCCTGCCAGGTGAAAATGTCACTTACGATTCCCTCGGCGTCGCTCGTTAAATTAACTTTTACTTTGGTTTCTCTTGTAAACTTTCAGCGCTAAATAGTGGCTGGGCAAAGTTCCAACTTATCTATTCATGAGTTTTGTAAGTAGATACCTCATGTGATCTTTGCTGTAGCTTTAACATGATGCAACAATAACTTAGGAGTGAGTGAGCACCCACTACGTGTTCACCACGAGCGGTAAGACCCAAGCTGACCTGCATGCTCTGGATAGGATCTATCAAAGTCAAAGTCAAATCATTTATTTCAAGTAGGCCCGTATAAGGCACTTTTGAACGTCAAAAATTTACAAAAAAAATTAATTGATTCTAGTTGCCCCTTCCAAAAGGTAGTTTTCGTATGGAGAAGAATGGGCAAGAAACTCCACCGTTACTCTTTTAAAATGTTTTACAATATTTTGTATAAGTACATTAGTTATATAATTATATGTGAGGACGATGCGCCTAGAATAAAATTATTATACCACAATAGGTAAAAATAATTAAGAATTAAAAATGAAGCAACAACAGATAAACTAATTATGTGATAGATACATGGTGCTCACATATTTACAAACATTGTAAAAGTAGACGATCCTCCTAAGATTCCACAATTAATAAGTCAGTGTGCGAGGAATTGGTCATAGAAAGTAAAATCAATGTCATATAATAAAAAATAATTATAAAATATACACTTAAATTTGCAACCAGTTTGATTTTGTCTTGATTCTAAATTATCCTATGGAGCAGGACCAGCATGTTTCCAAGCATTCTTATCTTTGATATAATCCTCTAATTTGTAATATGCTTGTTTACAAAGTGTACTTTTAATATGAGCTTTAAATTTTCTTTCATTTAATTGCAAAATATCACAAGGTATTTTGTTGTAACATTTAACACAGTACCCCATAAAAGATGTATGTACTTTAGATATACTATAGCTAAGAGGTCCAACAGATTTATAATTATTTACGTGATGGTCGTTAAAGGACCCCTGATTGTTATCTACTTCATTGAGCTTGAAATTGTATAAGTATGCATGAGTAGAAGCTATAACAAGAGCATGGATTCCTGTATGAACTGTTAATTTGACGGTTAAATATTGTATGTAGGATTTCCATAGTAAACTTTTATCGACTGGTATGAGCATCACTATCGAAAGATTCGCTGTTCAGCTGTTGGAAGCCTAGCTGACTGCACACTGCTGTACACTATAGATACTTAGTAGATATCATCGCTTAAACTACTTCAAGCGTAATTTTCTACTTAAAAAAAAACTTTAATTCAATCATTCACTGACAGACAACGTACAACCTAAACCGTTGGGTAATTTGAAAATTTGGTCTAGTAAAATGAAATATTAATGAAAATTCATCCCCTAAAGAAGTTAAATAAGGGAAGAAAGTTTGTAATTTTTCGCAGATGGAAAAACCCATCGGACACGTCATGGCTTGTCATGAATTAATTTTATTATAGTATTTCTGGTGTGACTATGGATTGATCTTCAAACTGGTTGCCTGCATTATAAAGTGCATGTTCCAAGGATGTGAAGTTAATGATCAACCAAATGTATCTACAAAATAACTTATTAATAACCTAAGAAGTATTGGCACCATAGTGTGAATTATCATAAACATGAGATAAATCACTTTATTGCCCGCCATAATATTTACCATCATAGGTAGTCATTAGTCAGGAGTTAATAGGTCCAGCTTCACATATTATAAGATCTTGGATACAAGATTCTCAAAAGCAAGCTCTTTGGAAAAGATCAGTAAGTAAATAGAAATGATCTATGCGAACTGAGACTATTTCATGATTTTTCGGTAATTTTTATCATTTATTTTTATATTATCCTCTTGCGAAAATGTTCTAAAATAAAACACTGACGTATTCCGTAGACTACGTCTTGCGTCTGAAGGACTGGTTTGATTTCACATTTTTTACTCTGTGTATCCGTTCTGAGATCAGTGACGTCTTGACATAAATTATTATGTACAGCTACGTCAAACACCAGCATGCCACAGCCTACGTGACGTAGTTATCTTAATTCTATGCTGAGGGCTGCCTCGTAGGTGTGCCAACTTTCTGACGTCACACAAGCTGCAGACAGTTCGTAAAAAATAAAATAAAATATTAATACAATCAATAAACGTGATTACAAAATGATGCAAGTAATAAAAGATGGCGGCGTAGTGATTCAATCAAAATGTGAAATCAAGTTTTTGAATTTGAATAAAATATTTTGAGTTCGGGTTTTTGCTTGGCATTTGTATGACTTGGTACTCGAGTATTATTTTGCATTTGATTTAATTGTTTTTGAATGGTTGGTTTAGTGGTCGCAAGCGCTACTTACTGCTGAGCTTTTTTTTTTTTTTTTGGGTGGGAAATTATCATATAACTTCTCCCGCTCTGGGTGGAGCGGGAGGGCGTGTCAGACTCTTACTGACTAAAACCCACCCGTGTTCCTTCCGTTGCCTGTACGTTGCCAGGGGCCACGGTATCCCTTTCGGACTTTCCCGCAACCCCGGCAGGCATCGGTCCTATCGGACCCCTTCCGTTGTGCTGACATCTCTTTGAGGCGCGCGTGGAACACAACCATTGCTCACCGTCCGCAAGCCCGCGCCTACGGTGGCCGGGAATCGGCCTGCGATTCCCGACGCCCAGGGCGTCTCCTGCGGCGGCTAGGGGCGTGAGGGCGCGAAATTTGCCTCTCCCTCACGCGTTCTGCCTCGCCCTTCGCGAGCATTACTGCTTCGCAGAAGGAGGCTTACTGCTGAGCTGAGGTCCTGATTTCGATTCCCAGGTCGGGCAAAGTGTTATTGATTTTTACGTCCGGGATTTCTCGGGTACTGTAGGTGGACCTCTGTCTTACCCTTTGGGGAATACGGGCGTCAGTTTATGTTATGATTTTAATTTTGGTATTAAAAAATTGTTCCAAGTTTTATTAAAAAAACTAAAGACACGAAACAGACAATTTAATATTTTTTTATATAATTTATGTCTGTAATTTTCATGGTGTACAATAAAGAGTATTCTATCTATAAACTACAATTAAAGTAGACGTAAATAAAAAAAACTGGCCAAGTGCGAGTCGGACTCGCACAAGAAGGGTTACGTACAATATTTTGCAAAAAACACGTTTCTTGTATTTTTTATTTTATTTGTTGCTATAGCGGCAATACAAATACACAATCTGTGAAATTTCATCTGTTTACCTATTACGGTTCATGAGATATAGCCCGCTGACAGACGGATGAACGGACGGACGGACAGCGGCGGCTTAGTAATAGGGTTCGGTTTCCCCGTTCCTTTCGGGTAGGGAATCTTAAAAAGTAGTCACCTGTAACATTCACATCGGGAAATATCGGGATAAAAGGTATTTTATGTCATGGTCATCCCATGTGCCAGATTTCATCCAAATCTGATCAGCCGCTTTAGCGAGAAAGCGTAACAAGCAAACTCACTTTCGCATTTATAATATTATATAGAGTTAGAATACAGACCAACAGAACATTAACCTTTGTACTCATAATTATGATTACGTCTTATCTGTATCTATTTTTCTGTGTGTACATAAATAATAAAATAAATAAATAAACATTAAATGCAATTACTGTTGCATAAGAATATTAAGTAACATGTTTATTATAATAAAAGGAAAATGCTTGTTTATGTGAGGAGCCTAAACCTCTACGCGCGGGTCAATCCGCTGGGCACTCAATGGACGCAAGAAGCATGAGGAAAATGCTTTATATCGCTTAAATAATCTTAAATGACTGATTATAGATTACCTATGGTTTGTGCCAAAAGTATCTTAAGAAAATATAAACAAATGGATCGGAAAACAAGCGACTCAACTGTACCTATGCTAATTGGTAGTGCCACTTACAAGTTCAGTGTTTTGATTTGATTTATTTGAATAGTTAAACTCGAAATTCGAATTTTGAAACACCTTAAATATGTTTTTTATTTGACAATTCATCATTCTTCTGCCCTTATTTCCCTGATCTCGGTAGTCATCCCCTTTCTAGCCAAATACAGATTAATGTTTTAATAATTCCCTTTAGTGAGTCATTGGGTAAGAATTTAACCTGAACAGGGTTTGTTTACACTTTCATCTGATAATTTTTGAACAGACTATACCTACCTATATGTTGTGTTACTTGGATTATGCTTACGAACTTTAAAGAGCATTTAATGTGGTCGTAGTTTACCTTATTACTTTATACCATGCTAACGGGAGTCAGAAATATGCTTCTTCGGGGTAGTAAGTAGTTGCGAGCGACTGCAAGACGTGTGTCTTGAGTTTGATTCCCGGGTCGGTTAGTGTTATTGGGTTTTGGAAATTCTTAGTAGCATCCTGGACTCTGGATTTCTGCCCTGCTGATGAAGAAGACCTTCATTTAACAAAAATTGGTACATAAAATGTACCTAAAACGTGATATTATGTTAAAAACGGATCAATAAAGATCTTATTGCACTTTCCCATAAGGAAGTTACAATAGAATAATAAAGGTAGTATTGTCTGCACTGAGCAATTACAGGAGCATTACTCTGTAAGTACAATTACTTCAGATGACACTGCCATTACCACAGACCAGTGTTACTCAACGTGTTTAATTTGCTGATAGAAATACAAATAATGTAGCTTTGTATATTAGCACTGACCAACAAGAGTAATATTTAGACAGCTAGTTCATAGGTGCCATAATTTAGACATCTGTTACTGATTACACTTTTAAATACATGATGGCCCGTTTTTTGAAGTGAAAACTTCTTTAGGTGCGTTGAGCACCGAACGCTTTCCATGAGCTATATGTATATTGTGTATATATGTGTACTTTTTGGGTGAACAAAAAGCGTAAAACTCGCGTCATCGTCACCGCACGCTAGTTTTCACTTTTATCGGCAGTCCCCAAAGACTGCCCGCATGTTTTTTTTATGTATGGCATCTCGCAGGCCACCTTAGGAGGTTGTCGGCTGCTCAACCGGACTGTCCTCAATAAATTAAGGCCTCCAGACAGGGCATAAAACTTACAAACTAAGCGACTACACGCTAAGAGCACCCCCTGGGGGGTACGGACCTCGGCATAGGGCGTCGCTGGGGGAGGACAGCTAGGGACAGGCTGGATCGGATTTAGATTAATTAGGGATGAATTTAAAGCTACAGGCTCAGCGGTGCGAGCTGGCTCGAGGGTTGGGGCGGGGGTCCCGTTTACAGTTCAGCGATTATTTTCTAGTTTAAGAGAAAACTAGCTCAACGGGAAACATTTTGTTGGGGGTATTTCGAAAGCCATTGGTCAAAAATATAATTTTAGGCCATTGTTAGCAGGCCATTCTATATATAAGTCGGTTTTGTTTTGTCTTTTGAGCTTCGTTGTGCATCTTCTCATAACGTTACTTCTTAGAAATCATAAGTTTTATCCTTCAAAAATATGGCTCTTTGAGATCACAGAAGTAGAAGAACCTAAACATCGATGCAAGGCAAAAACTTTGGACATTTCTTAGTTAAACACTTGGGGTGATGTCTCTTATTTCGATTGATCGCTTTGATGTTAGGCCATGTCCTAAGTAAGCGATCGTCGCGTTTGGTTTAGTTTCGTTCGGAGAAAACGCTTACAAAAAACGAGCTCGGATTTTCCGAACAAATGAGTGACAAATGATCGCGATGATCGATTTTTATTAGGACACCGGGTCAGCCGATCACTATACCTTGAGTAAAAAGTTTGACAGTCACTGTCTGCTGACAAGACGACAGTGGTTCACAGCGTGTAGCCACCAAGTCTAGCCGTTAGGTACCTACTGGGAACGCACTGATTCACTTGAAATATTCTATTACGTCTGTGGCCAATCACTAAACCGCAGGCACATGTAGGTCCTCAGTTTGTTTATTTTGCTTTATGGGTTGTTTATGTATTTAGACTTAGACTTATGTTTATAATTTTTATATTTAAGTCATGCGTGTCTTTGCGTTCATGTGGTTAAATACGAAGAATTGCGACTTCGCTCGCGTGGATGTCGGAAAATGTCCCAAGGCAACGTACTACTGGGATTAAAAGTACCCTATGTGTTTATCCAGGTTATAAACTATAATGTGTGCCAAAAGACCACGGGCAACTTTGTATGGAGTCTGGTCCGAACTCGCAATAGTGATGAAACTTATGCCATGTGAAAGCTTTTAGGGTATTATTTAATTTAAACTATGGCAAAATGACGCAAGGGTATTGAATGCATTGGAAATGTCCAAGGACACGGCTAGCATCACCCTGCTCCGGGACACCGTTTCCCCCGCACGGCATGGCAAACCTAGCCTAACCTAACCAAACCTACCCTACCTACCTACATACCTACCTACCCTATCTACCTACATATCTACCTATCTACATACCTACCTACCCTACCTACCTACATACCTACCTACCCTACCTACCTACATACCTTCCTACCCTACCTACCTACATACCTACCCCTACCCTACCTACCTACATACCTACCTACTCTTTTTTTGTTTTTTTTTATTTATTACGGGGGAAATCTTCATGAAAGTCCTCCGCCCTGGGGAGGCCGCAGGGGTCTATCAGACTCTTTCTAGCTCGACTCTGACTAAAACCACCCCGGTGTTCCGTCTCACACTTGCATTGGGGATCACGGGATCTAATGCGACATCCGCGATCCCCGGCTAGTTTTTGTAGCTAATAATAAGTACTTTAATCATGTAGTACATAATTTCTATGTATCATCAATAGATTTCTCAGCACACGCCAAATAATGAATTTTATAGGCAACATTTTGCTACTTTTTCGCAATTTTCATAAAGGTGACTAATTTTTTTGAAATAATTTATCTTTCTATTGGTGAAGAAATGATTAAAATCGGTCGATTAGTTTCGGAGCTTATTCGGTACAAACAAACAAAAAAATATTTCCTCTTTATAATATTATTATATTATATTATATTAATATATAATATAATATATAATCGAAAACTGCATTAAAATCCGTTGCGTAGTTTAGAAAAACAACGCGGTACTATATTTAGTATAGTATATTATAGTATAGATAAATAAAAGTCGCTTTTCGTGTCTGTCTGTGTGACCGCGTTGTTTTTCTAAACTACGCAACGGATTTTAATACAGTTTTCACCCTTATTTAGGGAATTTATTTTAGAAGGTTTATATACATAATACATTAATATTAAACTTAAGTACATATTATAAAGTAATTTCAATGTTTTGTCAAGTCGTGTGAAGCAGGGGGTCGCGAGCCAATAATAAATTACTAACTAACTATTAATAATGGAAATACTTACCAAAACCATTACTAGGTGAATTGAAATTTAATTCTTCTAAACCAAAAGAAGAGTAGAATATTGAATATTATGATAATGTTATGCGACTGTGACACTTTCACTCATATGATAAAGTGGCAAGTACCCGGGATATTTACTACAGAAATTCTTTATCATCAAATATCTATGTTAAAATTCTACCTACCTGTGACAATTAGTGCAGCAGCCAATCGCTTGACCCCTGGGCAAATCTAGCCTCTATCTGATTGCCTATTCTCTGCCTAATTTGTAGACTTCATGCATCATACTCATTCAACAAACTTGGTGTGCTTGGTGGTAGTTAACATTATGGTACTGCGGTAATTCCCCGAGTAAACTCATCCACAAAGAAATTGACCTACTATTACTTTGTACCTAATCTAACCACGCCTTTATGCATAGTAAGTTTACGTGACGTAGGAGACGACGCATCTTTCATTCATCAACCCATTCAGTATCATTTTCCTGTAAGTTATGCAAGAGTTCACTTATATTGAATTTAGTTACTTTGTTTACGATATTTTGGATTATGTAAAAACTTGGACAAAAAAACAGTAAGTTATAGTAAGGATCGTTCTATGAAGATAAGCGATCTGTAGTTTCTACGTTAACATAGCATCACGCCTTGGCCAGGGGTTGGCAGATGTGTTTAAGATTATGTTTTGCCAGCTTCAGTAGATCCCGTATCATCCTCGTCATTTCAGCCAAAAGACGTCCACGGCTGGACATAGGCTTCCCCCAAGCACCGCCACTTCGACCGATGCTGTGCCGTATAACATGGAGCAATTCTATTACCATTGACTGACCTACAATTCCTAAAACCGGGCTATCAACAATAGCCCGACTTTCCTGATAGTAAAATCCGATAATACTTTCTTCAAACTGGGATTTGAACCCGTAATCACAGCTGCAGCATGCACGCATCAGCTGCCCTTTTGACCTACTTTTTTTTCTGATGATTAATACTCTTTTTTTTTAATAAGAATAATTAACTAATTAATAATTAATTTATTATTTTATTAATTAATTATATTTTTATTTGCTTAAAAAGTGGTATAAAAATATGTTAAAAGTACAATTTAGAACCAAACATGTTTTGCCAATATACTAATCAGCATGCAAATTTTCAGTGGGTAACTTAAATTAACTTAAATTAACATTTTTTGTCAATGAAATCTTTAACACTATCGAAACTATTAACACATAACCACTCGTCACCATTATTTTTATAATTTAAAAATAAGTAGTGTTGTACTAGTGTTCAAATTTTTGTTTCGTAATATTTATTTAACTTGGTACTGACTCAATAAGACGGTTTACAGTAGCACAATAAAAAGTGTGAAGTTTGACTTTATAACTTTGGGGACTTTTCAAACACGAGGTTTTGAATCCCGCCAAGTGTACACGTGACCTTTTCAATTTCATAATCATGTACTTTTTGAGTTAATCTTGGAGACGACCGACTTTAGCTGAAGGAAAACATCGTGAAGAAACATCGACTTGACATTTTCTAGAATCGCGGTCACGCAGAGTGAAAAAGTAAGTGAACAGCGCTCGTTCCTTAATCTGTGGGAGAAAAAGCTTCTGATTTCCCCCGAAAAGCCTAGCCACGGTATATTATATTCCTATATTGTTTTACGTACAAAGTCTTTCTTAAATGAATTTCCGTCTGATTTTGTACCCAAGGTTCTCTCTTTTCAACTTAGCTAGTGAGACACATTCCTTAAATTATTTTAAATAGACAATCTTCTACTTAATAAAAATCTCTAATTTACTCATTCATTCACTGACAGACAACGCACAGGCTACACCACGGGCTCTAGAAGCTTGAAATTTCGCACAAGAATTCCTTCTGTAACGAAAGTGAGCAGCAGTGGGATTATTGAAAATTCACCCCCATGGCTTGTAAATGATTAGTTATGAAAAACTTATACTTACTATCAATATATAGATGTATATGGGTCGCTGCACACTTATCACTGCATAGCACATCTCCTACACATGTTATTTTATTTTAAGAACTCGCTCAGATAAGTACTTATAAGAAATATAGGTACTGCAGAAATCAATCGTAATATTAATTGCATTAATGATAATCATGCATCACCAATTAAATTTATTGATTCACATTCATGCCCGACTCGTAGCAACTTGCTACGCTTTTTCGTAGCAAACATTTATACTTTACCTAATATAGGTAATAATTATGTACTTCTAAATATTATATTATATATTTATAATAATAAAGTGTCATATTATTATGACCAATATTGGTGAGTTTGTAATTTCGTAGCTTGCTGTTTTGTAGCAATTGTCTACGAATCAATTAGTCACAAATATTCGGGTAAGTACTCTTTACACGTACACGTAAACTAAACTAAGTTATATAATCAGCAATTTTATTGATATTATAATGATAAAGACTTAGCGTAGATGACTTTGCGGATTACGTCGTATGTTGTCATAATATAAATATTTATCAACATAATCAACCTAATTTTTCAAAATTATTCTAACCGTGTGAAGGCTTTCAACTCAGGTGTAATACTGGTTCTTACCGTCTTGTGGGTTTTCCAAAATAGGCCGAGAAACCCGTCTGTTACAAATGACAATGAACTATATAAAATAAATAAATAAAATAAAAGACTACTATGTTTCTACGTGATTATCTGCATGTTTTTATAATGATTAATATTATTATAATTTCATTTCAGTTGTGGTTAATTAAATATCATAATAATAATATAGTTTCCCCTAATTCTATATTAATTTGTTAATTTGCTATATCGATTTCTAAAATGTTTGAAAATATTATAGTTTATCTCATTTGATAATCTTATCTCTTGTAGTGACGCTATTAAAATAATTAGTGTTATTTTGCTGATAGCAGAATAACATTGCATAGGCCGGTGTTAAATGTTCAGTATACTATAAATTTTTATATTCCACGAAGAATAATAAATAAAATTTATGTACGGCGACATCTCGTTGACCATCCACATAATAAGTATAAAACTCAACTCTCTGTCGCAGTTTGCCTTGGCGACCACCACTGTTTGCATTGACAAACATAAACATTACATATGCAAAGCGATATGGGCACATGGCCTAATAAATCGCGAAAAAATTGCACTTGACTATCGCGCAGTGATCTTGATTAGCAGCGCTCTGCCCACGTACCGCGGGACTCAGCGTGAATTCAACAAACGCATCTTGTAAACAACAAAAACCAGTACGCCAGTAGCGTGGATAGTCATAAGGCGCGCTCACCGCCTACCGCCCATTCCGCCGCGAACCGCCGGCAACGCCGCACGTACGTCGCCACAATGATCGATTACGCGCGCCCCCTATACGACCAAAACATGCCTTGCGATCTGTACTTCCCTTCCACTTCGCCCGCGCCCGCGCGACTTGACGACTTCCAAGTCTTCAAGAAGGGAACTGCTTCTCACATTTACGGGAACTACTACTCCAACGCTCCTTACGACGTTTACGCAGAACCAGATATTGACAGCGCCATGAACGTGTACCACAACCTCGTCAGCTGTCGCGAGTACCCTCGGGACAACAGGGATGACTGGAAGTACAAAGTCGTGGACGCCTGGAACGAGGATGACACCGTGTCCTGGATGATAGACACGGTCCAATGCATGGGATTTTGTGAAACTGAAATACCGTTCTACAACTTCAGAGTTAAGGGATATGAGCTAAGAGCCATGAAGAGAGAAGATGTGCTTCACAGGATGGTCCACCCGAGCACCGATCAAGTCATCTCGAGACGGATTGCAGACAATGTGTTTGAGAAGTTGCACAATCGCCTCAGCGAGGAGATGCAACGTCAGACTTCAATCATCAGGTACGCAGATGTAGATCCTTACCACAGCCACGAGTCTGCCAACACGATGCTCGACTTGGACTCTCTGGATCACAAAAACAGACTGTACAACTCCGACTACACCCCTAACGACAGCACTCTCCTGCACCAAACTGATTCGAGCGACGACGCTGAGGACGTGTTCCGCTCATCAGAGACCGCCTCCCCCGAGTGCTCGTACGGCAGTGACGGAAGCAAGTCTGGAGACGAAGATGACAAGAGGAAAATCTTTAAAAGACCGCCAGGAAGGCCGAAAGGCAGCGGCAGGAAGACATTCAAGCGCCCGAGGAGCGTCTCTGTGCCCGAGTTCTTGAGGAATCTCCTGCTGGACTCCAAGTACTGCCCATCTATCATCAAGTGGGAGGATCACTCTCAGGGAAAGTTTAGGTGAGTTTGGCAAACATTTATATATTTTTTGCGCATGATATGTTACGAGGGACTTGCAAAAAGTAAGTTGTCGTGACTTAGAGATTTTTTTACTGTGGTCACATCTCGCTATTTATTATTTATCACGTCCGAGGCACGTGGTGGCGCACTGGTCAACAATAAACAATTTTACAGCTAAACTATTGAAGCAATGTGCTCAGTGGATGCTTATTGATCATTAGTTTCAGTCTTACACGACTTGTGTGTGTGGCGTGGCATTGCCTTCACAAATTAATGTTTATAACGGTGTCAAGTATATTGTGTTCAAACTCTAATATCTAGCCAGTTTATTTCTTATTGGAATCTATTAGACGATGAAATTTCAAGTTTACCATGTAATGTTATTATCCTTTAGATTACCATAATGGTCACTAAACTGACCACCAGAACTCCTTGATTGTAAAGCAGTATAGCTAACAAGCAATTTTTCATTGGCATAGCGGTCGATCAGTCTTCATTTGTGGAGAGTGATCAAGGTACGACGTAATTTCAACTGCAGGGTCGTCCTGTTCTATATGCAGATGATCATCAACCTGCATAACGCATAAAATCATTTCCCCTTCGACCTTCCATCAATCGTTAAGTCAATTGGTAAATAAGTAGTTGGATTTGATATTTATAATCATGTGTTTCTGTGCAAGCAAGACGCATTGAAAAGGAAAACTATTCTTGGAAGAAAGTTTCGAAGATGAATACTTTTCGCCCACAGCGTCCGAGCGGATCTGTGAAATATTTGGAAGATTCTAAAATTAGTTGTTGTGAGTTCATGATCTCCTGGTACTCTGTTACAACAATATTTGGTATTAGCGAGTCGATTATCTTAAAACAACAGAGATAATAATAATATATTCTAGTTGAATATTGAATGACTACATATAACAGTAATACGTTGCATTTATGATACCTTGTTACATAACATAACCTGTTTTGAATATATTATAATATCATAATTAATATTCATAATTTTATACTCATTTCAAAAATATTAAAAGCATTTGATTCATCCTAAAATCTTTATGTAAGTACTTAAAAGTTTGAAAAATATCTAAAACAATGGCGATCGTTGTAAGGCCACGATTCTATAATTTTTACTCTTTTCTATAACACTTATACAGACAACGAGCAAGTGGCCTTGCTTATCTCCTTAGAGGTCATTATTAAGGAGCATTTGACACGCGATCGCTACCAATTAATCAGTAATTAAATCATTACATCTAATTGGTGTATAAACGATACTACTATAATACTCCATGAGATATTTGAAAATTGATAAGTTTTGCATACTTTTAGGACCATTACCAGAACCATTTCTTTACTGTTCGTATTTCACAAGGCGGGAAAGTTAGCAAGATCCTATGTAATGGCAAGATCAGTAGCTTTAATAGGCATTTAACGAATCTTTTATATAGGCCACTCACCTCCACCATTCGCAGAAGCAGTATGCAACTCATCATTTAAAACTAGATTAAGTAGTGGGATATTTACCGACACGTGATTTTTTACATTTATAATTTATGCGATTTTTTCAACAGTAATAACTTTCATAAATGGTGGTATTCAGCTCAGTCATCCTAAATTCTCCCAAACCTGTCCGGACCGCTTGTGTTCCAAGTTCTTTGGCTTTCATATTCACTGACCCATCGCCTTTTAAAAGATCATCCAAATAAATCATCGGTTTAGCAAATATTCTCGAGTTCTTACAATAACTTATTCTGTGGTTTTGTTTGTTGTTTTTATCTGTCGCCTCAACCTTGCCGTGCCGGTTCGATGCTGGCCTCGCTAAATGCTTCACATGCTGATGATACAAATTCACTCAAAAAATAGATCTTATTTATACCGCGTTTAGGTGTAAATTATCTTATCGCGTCTTGTCAAACGTTTTACAACTTCATTTATCAATGTATGGATCTTGTTCTGTTTCATTATGATGCTTATTATAACAAGCGTTAGAATGATTTTTCTTTGTACAAGAGTTCAAGTGCAATTCGCGTTTCAGTGGGAATAATTCGCTTTACTTTCGGTTCGGTTAGCTATAATACAATGAACTATAGTATCATACATTTGCATACATCTTAATAACTTTGCACACAAACGGTTTAGGTACAATTCTAGATGGCTACAAATGACTAACTGAATTAGAATATAAAATCGCATTAAGCACTCTCTTTGTAAACTTCGGTTCAACTGAAATTGTACTACTTTCATCTCGCTCAAACATCAGCGTGGCAACTACTGGATTCATGGTGTACACCCTAACGTTTTCATCATTATATTCTCAAAGGTCATCACAGCAATATACACCAGTAATATCATTAAGTATGACTGTATGTAGTTTTTATTGCTCGTCCGAGGTGGCTTGGAGATCTTACAACCGGTTTCTATGTTAGTTTAACTAGATTTAGGATGAGACTGCAGTGGTCAGGCGGAGGCGATATTGCGGATAAAGAACAAGAAAAAACAGAATATTGGATGGCATTGCAAATATTGCGAAAATGTATTGTTGTATTCAAGAATGTTCTAGTATATTAATTGACAGCATTAAGCGGAAACAATTTATTCTTAAGGGGACAAGTAATGTAGCGTAATATAGCATAACAACGTACCTATCTATTATATCAGCGCCGCTGTCGCCACAACAGTACATTCCCAGGCTAAGAATTTAATGCGAGTTTACTTTACGATAATATTAATGCTGACTTCATGTTTACTAATCAAATAGATGAAGTACACAACTTTGATTTCCATAATATTATTACCAAAGAAGAAATTATGAAAGAAAATTGTTTAATAGTTGAGAAAATTGATGATGTTGAACTAAAAAAATGTTTAGTAGTGGCGAAGAAATCGAAGGGAATCAGTGAACTAATAAGACATATTCCACATATAATACTCATACCTCCTGTTTCTTTTTAACTTCAAACCTAGCAATGATCAATGAATTACCTAACGTCACTAAAATCTGGTATCCGTTACCGAGGCTTATCGACACAGAAGTCAGTGCAACTGTTGATAAACTATGTCAAAGATCAAGACACGTCTGCGCATAGCATACAGATAACACATTACATGTGCTGGGGAATTCCTAGCCGCAGTACGCTAACGAGATGACCATTCACTGCGAATGAAATGCAAAGCGCTTCCAAATTGGCGATGTCTTTGTACTTTGTGTTCAAATTGACTGCCTGACTCATTGGGACATAATTATATAGATGTCAACGTATACGATCATACTCACTGTCTTGTTGATAAATTGTTATTGTTTGTAGCACCAAAATTAAATAAAAAAGATGCTATCGTAAGAATATTCATAGATCATGTCTATCTAGATGAGATACAACTAGTATTGCGTGTTCAACAAGTAATGCACCTTCCATTAAGTTATTATTTACATATAACCGCAATGAAATTATCGAAAGCGTAGTAGAGTCCAATTTGTTTTATCATTAATATACTGAACTAACTACGTCATTAATTAAAACAGCTCACGATGCTACATTCAAACGTGAATTCATAAAGTGTGAGAACTGACTGGCCAAAAAAATATTCACTCAAGTCCTAAAAAAATACATGAAAATAATAAACTATCCATAGAAGGTTACTGAATGACAAATTTAAGTAATCATGTCAATACGCACCCAAGTATTAAATATGTATTGGTTCTCAGAGCTTCGGTTTTTTGTCTGTGTTATTGTGTTGTTTTACGGTTGTGCGTTTTTGCCTGTCTCGTCTCGACCTCGTGGTTTTTATGACTTCAAACTGGTTAAACGTTAGGAAGCGATTTAGCGTTAAACTTATAAATGCAAGCTCTGATGTGGCGGCATTTATATATATTATAATTTTCATTAAAATCTGTGCCATCTACAACTTTATGTAATACGCTCTATTTCATGTCGATAAAAATAATTTTTCCTTCTCACAACACCATCACTTACGCCCTTTCAATATTACATCAAAATATTACTCGTGCCTCTTTGATAAGTATCACAAAAATGTACCCACTTTTAATGGGACGAATTCCGGGTACAGTGCTTTCCCACGCATTTTCCTCGGCATTTCCCAGAATCTGCCTCCAATAATCAGAAATACTGCTAAAGTAGAGAAAATTCGCTGACCCTTCAAGTTGGCAAATTACAGCGGAACGTGTAACGATTTACCAAATTAAAATACAAAAAGATAGTTTATTAGCGCAAAAAGTTTTGGAAGTTGTTTAGCCTTAGACTGTTCGGGTACACAAGCGTTGACAGTTACTCCTAAAGCATTCGTTATGCTTTAGGAGTTACTGTCAACGCTTGTTGGACGTATACGTTGTTGGAGCCAAAAATCTAGTTCAAACTCAATCAAACAAAAGTGCACTGCGCACCAAACTCCCAACTTCTCAAAGAGCTTCAATACTCAAATTGTTTGATCAAAACTTTGGTCTATCTTATTAACTAAAACTTGAGCATGTACTCCGAGGGCCTGGCGGCTGGTACATACAGTTGCTTACGAAGGGTAGCCGGGCCGCAACTAGGGCGCCCCCCCTGCACCGTAGTACTATTATAGATTTTTTTCTTTTTCTTCCGGGGTTGCTACGCACCGCCAAGGCCGGTGCGGGCTTCCGGTTACTTTGCTGGGATACACGTGGACGCGTCGCCTATTTTTATCGTAAATACATGAAGAAAAATGTTTTGCTTACTTTTCTAAGGGTAGTTATTAATTTTGAGGTCCAAGGGATGTTGTAATTGGGAAGGATAATTTTGTGTTATTTTTGTACGTATGTTAATTTCGATTTTTTTTTCTTTGTTTAGCGTAATTACAAACAATGAAAACAATAGTCAAAACTTTTTAAATATTAGGAATAAGTATTTAGCTAAGGTTACTTCATAAGAAGTTGGATTCAAAAAGTAGTAGTTAATAGATTTTCTAAATAAATAAAAAAAATTGATTCTAACTTCTAACTTAGTACATAAAGTTAGCCCAGTGACATTAGTTTAAAACTTGCTCTGTGTGTCACTTCTGAATTCATACATTAAATAATATAGTTATCAAACAGCACATTCTACTTAAAACCTTATTTGTGACAAGCTAAACCACATTTTTGAATGAAAAAGCTAGTCTTTTTTATTAAAAAATACATCATAGTCATGTCATGACTTTGTATTTTATTTACTAGTATATTCTCATTCAACGTACAGTAAAACAAAAACCTCAGCCAACAACAGTAAAGTTAAAAGAAATAAAACATAACACAGATTACGCAAGAAAAACGAAGCAATTGCAGTGCTATTCGACAAAGAGTGGCGTATTTACGCAGCAGCCCTGCCCGTCGCCATGGCAACGTTCCCGGGAAGCCTACAGTCACGTGTCGCGGGAACTTGTTTCCGCTTTTCGCGTTTTTCTTTTTCTCTCGTTCCACGCGCATTTTTTCTCCCGCCCCCCTCTCCCGGGGGAGGGGTACTCGTGCCCCACCCTCCCCCCGACAGCTCGTGTACGCGACTTAATTGCGTCTGTGAGTGTGGTCCAGAAAAATTAGAGCGCGAGCAGCGATGTTTCAGAGAATTCCTTTTTTGGAAATAAATATTTTTCTTTTATTTTATTTTTTTCGTGAGAGCGTTCGGGGAAATAATTAATGTTGCGATAAGGGATGTGAATTGAAATAGGTTTTTTTCCTGTTGATTTGATTTAGGTATTTTGTTTTGAGAAGTTTCAGGAAAAATTGACTCGTTCTAGCATTCCATTCTAATGTCATGACATCACTATGTCATATTATTATTAAAAAAATATTAACATAGTTTTCAGTATTTCCTTAAACTATTTATATTTTAACGTCGAGTTCTCTGTAGGTACCTCCTATTGTATATAAAATAAGTTTACAAATAATGTCAATTTTACAATGGATAAAACTGCTTATCGGGGCCAGTTAATGAACAAAAGAAAAAATATGGCAGCTAGTTGAGTTCCATATCAGTAAAAAGTTCTTTTTATAATTAAATCATCAACACCAAATTTGGCGTTTACTGATAAAGCCTTTTAATTACAAAGTTTACCACTTAAAAGTAAAATTGTATACTTTATCAAGGAGTACAATTAAATTAGTTTTTTAACAATAAAAAATATAACGAGAGGTCGTAAAGGCTGCGCCTGCGACCCATATGTGTAAGATAAGCTCTAATCTTTTGACCTTGTTACTAAACTAAGCACTGTTTACACGTCGGAGTTACAAGCCAATTAGTGGAAAATATAATTGTGTTTACACCACTAATTAATATTATATAGGTATCTGCACCGATGGAATATTACTATATATAAATATTCTCATATAAACATTTATAAATATGATAAATGCTTATTTTAAATGATGTGGGCAATTAGCAACTAAATATACCTACAAATATATGTAGTTAGAAACCAAAATCATAATAAATACTGATAAACCATTTAAATAACAATGACATAATAGGATAAAATTGCTATCAACGCTAAATATAATGATCTGGAAAATGTATTTTTAAATATAAATTTATAATTATACTTTTTTTTCCTTTACATAAAACCCACTGTTGGATATTTAAATGAAGCGTGTCAGCGTGTGCCATTGTATCCCTAACAAAATGTCCAATTAAAAAGTGTATTTGAGAATAAAAACTAGATCATTGTTTATTTTATTCAATACGAAAGATAGTACATAGTTTGAGCCTATTTAATCTAAAATATTTATTCCACATTATTTGTTGCCATGATAACGATATGAAAAGGAAAAATAAACAAATGAAGCCCAAAAAATCTAAACCGAAAAATAATACAAATAATGTTGCACCCTCTGCCTCATTCATTACTCTGTGCCCGGTTTGCACCAAATTCCCTGTAACATTTCTTTTTCGTGAAAATCTATTTATAACTAGGGCAGCCTCGTGCTACCTACTCTCAGCATTATGTACCTTAACAGTATATACAGAGGGCGTCATTTCGCATGTACTAGGCGTCTTGGTGCGTATATATGTATTTTTTCTCATAGTGGCTCTATTATATTGATTAGTAAGTCTCCCTTCTTCCGGGGAGGCCAGTGTCTTTTGCAAGATTTTTTTTCTTTAGCTATTTCTTTGTTTTTACGCTACTGTTTTGGTAGTAAAAGAGTATTAACTTGAGCTTAAATAAAAAGGGTTGCGTTGTTCCTTTTAGCATAATTAGTAGAGGATTTCATGGAGAACTACTAAGCCTTAAAGGACGGAAAAATGCTGGGAAATTAGGACAATCTTAAGAGTGAAAAAATCTTAAGTCCAATCAAAAAACAACTCTCTGATGTAAACTATAGCGACGAATATCTTTTGATTCAAATCAAATTATAGTAGGTAGTAGAAGGGTAAGAGATAGTAGTCTGAAAAGTTTCGGTGCAGGTAAGAGTGAGACTTTAGGAACAATCTTAAGACCATAATTATAATGTACCATATTCTGACTATTAACAGCTTTAGACTAGGTATTGTTTCGAAATAACAGAACACTTTAAGTTCTACAATCAAAACTGTAGAATTTCCTTTGCCTACTTTTCAGCAGGTACTAGTCACCTTCAAAATCTGTCTTCTATTTTTACTATCACACAAGTCGATAGAATAGAACAGACTTAGTGGATGCTGTCAGAACAACAGCCGCAGCCTTTTTTAGGCGGATACAGCTCTTAGGTAACAAAGTGGTATAATAAGTGAAAGTTAACAGTACTTGAACTTAACATGTTGACTTTAGTTCTGAGTGAAAAACAAAACAAAGAAAATAAATAAAGTATAGGTACAGTTGAAGCCAAGAGTGGCTTTAGAATATATTCTTTTATGCTATTGCTCGGCGATTGTCATGGCTATGATATTATATTATCTTTCGTAATTAAAGTCTTTTCTCTACAAAAAAAATGTGCGATAAGCAACTGGTTTTTACAAAATACATACAATAATGCGATAAAGATTATTTTTATGTAAATAATATTGACGCCTCAGTATCACTGCACGATAACCCTGTGACAACTTTTTAAAAAACAGATACACTCGCCCACATTTTCTTAAAATATAATCGTAGATACAAGTATTTTGCACGTCGGGATTCCCCCGCGGCTGATTCCGCACACATTCGTATCTCACCCACACACACGTACACCTGCGGCGTACAGCGCACGCGCTGACGTGTGCCACCGTCACTTATGCAAATCAACTTCATTAATAATGTCTAGTTTTTTATAACGGTATTATATATTACTTAACACCAAATATTTTGATAAGATTATTTAAAAGTTATCCTTTCATAAGGAAAATGGTATAAGATTTTTTTACTCCTGCAAAAAATATGTGAGTCATCTCGATTGAACGCAGAAGTAGTAGAACGGACGAGGAATCGATGCAATTAAATTCCTGTGAGCGAATACCTGCAATGTATCTAGCACAATAAATACACACATTAAATCTACCGAGAAATATTATGTATTAAAAAACAAGGGCATGTTTCTGCACTGATAATATGCTTATTTAATAACTGTGATAAAGACATCACAGATAAACGATGTTAGATTGTATACAATTTTATCAAATTATCACGGCATGACTTGTCCAGCAAATTTTGTTACATAAAATTCTGATGATTTTCGTTGTGGAGTGAAGCGAAACGTAACAGTCTTCCTGGCGCGTTGGGTCGTGGTTCATAGCTTTTTACGATGCGATTCTATAACGGCAAGATGGTGGGAAACATTCTATCTTTCCGGAAAGTCATGTTTCATGTTTTATTCGCTACGTAGGACAGAACCGCGACGTCGTCGCGGCGCGTGCGCCGAACTGAACGTACACAAAGTAACGTTCACATTTGAGTATTTATTTGTATTTTTTCGCGGGTCAAAGTGACCGTTGTCCAGTTTTACGACCTTTAAGTAACGAACTACGCGTGTTTATTCACCGATTACATCATTTAATAGTCTATTCTGACAAACATAGCTGATAACTGGCTTATCTCTGTCAATAATATGAATCATGCGCAACTAAATGATTAGCACTTCTATCTCTTTGTAAAGTTGACAAGCTTTTGTTAAACTAACAAGATTAATAAAGCAAGATTTTATCAATAAACGGGTTTTAAAAGTCAAACTCGTAAATGGGTGCTAAAACGTGTTCTTAGAATCAAATCAAAACAATACTTCGTAAAACATGTGATGATGATAAATGTAAAAGTAAACACTCTTGTAGATGAGTAGGTATGTACTCTACTGTTATACCTGGCCATTGAAGCATTACACTTTGTGTCAAGTACGTGAGTGCAATATTGACAATAATCATTGCAAGTTTTCTGTTTAATTCAACCGCAAATCAACACAACCTCAATACATAAGCCCAGCTGTTTGTAAACTCTGAAAAAATGCGAGTTTAACACCTTATGACGCGACTTTATTGCAAAAATGCGGGTCACGATATAAATACCGTTCACTATAGCAATTAAAGTGGCAGTGTCTGTCCACTGGCGCGCCAGAGCGAGACAGCTTGAGGAAAACGTGAAATAAAATAGTAAACACAACGATATCGGTATCATCGCTATCAGAATGCTTTGGAATCGAACGATCAGAGATTATGCGGCGACGTCACTAAAATTTCGACCTGTTTTCGCAGTGACGAGTTTTTTGTGACCCCAATTTTCCATCAATCTTATCAGTAAGCGTAGCATCGATGTAATCCGACCTTAGGGTTAAGGAGGGTCATCATTAGTGTCAGAAGGTAATTAGTAAACTTAGTGACTTTAGCGTTTACATGGAGTAAAACAGAGCGATGACGCAAAGCAGATTCAAGGTTTTTGTAAAGAATGGCAGCATGAGCCGCGCAGTTCGAATTTTAAACAGCTGAAAATGGAACCCCGACAACTGTTGCTACGACTAAAACTTAATGTACTCGCCACAGAGTGATAGTAAACGCCAATTCGTATGACAAATATATGAAAACATTGAATATGTATGTACTAAATAATATTACCAATTCATAATATAATAATGTATTAGTGTGTTTCTATGTGTGTATAAGTTCGTTAAACATGCTGTATGTTTTGTTGACCAACTGATTTGCATTTACTCGGAAGTCATCTAAATGACCAGTTTGAAGCATCCGTATCGTTCAACTATTGTATTTCATTATGTTAATTAATATGCTAATATAACAAATTCATGGCACGATTTATTAGATACCTAAATGATTTGAATTTTTAATGTTAGTTGATCTTTTTTCTGTGTTTTGTTGATTCAGATTTTTAATTTTGGCGTTGGTGTGTTTTAACTACCGATTTCAAGATAAATCTCTCAAGTAAATCTTTAACTTATCAATTCATATATAACAAATAATTTTCTAATCAAATACCATCTGTGGGTGACTGTAGCTGTGCCTACAAACATACATATCGCGACAGGATTTCAGTTACCATGAGATAATAATTTGATTGGAAGAAGCACACACTATACCTACTATTGTCAACATGATTGGCACTCTTTTCACAGCTTTCTATACTATAAATAAGTTTTTGAAGAAGAAGATAACTTTCCAACTCAAGTCAAAAATAAAGTAATAATGCAAAGATATTAGGACATATTAGTCGTAGGCAGTCTAATCAATGAGTGCAAGGTAAATCTTGTGGTTAACGGAAGCCATTTAAAACAAAATAAACTCAAAAAAGAAATCAAACAGTTCGCCAACATCTCTTGTTTACGTGCGCAACTACACACAATACCTGGAACGCATTAATTCAGACATGTTCAGAATTTAAAACAATTGTACGGTACTTTACTGCAAGGGAAACTCAACTTTAAAATTATCGCAACAGAGTCAAAAGTTGATTGAACGGAAAAAGCGTAGGTGTGTGGAGCTCCTTGCCAAAAATTTCCACCACAACTTTTAACTAATGTCCTCAGAATGTTGCAATGAAACAGCTTTTACTACACTTTGGTTAACAAATAAAGACATTCTGGTTGCTCTACCCGTGAAATAAGTAGAATTTGAAGACGAGGCCAAAAGAAGGTAGGTTTTAAAAGCTAATCAATAGTAAGCTTATAAATTACCAAATAACACAACTGAACATCTACCATATGCGTTAATGTGGGTTTAGAATAATCTTTTACAACATGTGCAAGATGATTCACTAAAAACAATAACCAAATTAGAATCAACAATCTAATATGGTCGCCCTAAATAATTCTACCAAGTTTCGCAAATATTCCTAAAATTGTCGAAGTATTTCTCAATCACAACTTCTAAAAAGGTTTAATAATTAGTCTTTAAAAAATAACAGAAAGTTATTGAAATGTCTACACAATTAATTGCTTATAACCAAAATATTTAAAACTTGATACAAAGTGATGTTGTAGCTACTAATATGGATAAACTTAATTCTTCAATTGGCATAAAAATAGACAGTGCATTGAGTAATAATATAGACGCAAAAGAAATAGATTACTGAATTGTTTCTATGAAGTGATAAGATAGCATAATGCAAACAATTATGTCATATCAAATAAGGGTTATGAGTATCTATTAGTTCTTATAATCCGTTATTATAAGGGCTTGCATTAAGAATCCCCTGAAATAGTTCGAAGAAATATATTTTTTTAGAGCACGCATCTATTTTATCGATGATAACAGTAACAGTATAACAAATTGCAGCAACAAAACAAAATATTAGCATCTTACATTGAAATAACAAAAATATTGAACAGCTACTGGAAACTAATTTGAATTTGAAAATGTCCTTTTCTATTGTATAACTAGAACACAAACGAATGTGTAACCAAGTTGGATTTAAATAGGTATGAAACATTCTGTATAAAGTTAAATTTAATTTAGATGTCACGTCCACCAAAGTTCCAGATATTTTGGATAACCATAATGATTCGAGTCGTTAACACGCTGATAAGACTGTTGCTATCAGTTATCTACAAGTTGCCGACCCTATGATAAAAGTTCATGCTATTAACGAACCAGCCCGTTTGTAAATTCTGCCAATCGTAGCTGCAAACGTAGCCGAAGATTTTATGGGCAGCGAATCTATAGCAGTGGAAAAATATGACGAGTTGAATAGTTACCAAATTATTATTCTAATGTCAGAAAGACTTGGTAATTCGTTTTTTTTCAAAAATCATTATTAATATTCAAATAAAATAAATAATGACTATGTGCAGGACATCTCAATGCGTCAGCATTACTCAAAGCCACAAAGGGCATTGACGTGTTGGGTTTCATGATTACTTCAATAATAACTGTTTTATTGTGAATTTATAATAATAAGTTACCTATTACCACGTACAGCTTAAATATCATCATCAATCTTTTATAAAGACTTTTGCATCTCTGACTGTTCAAAGAAAAAAAAGTATTCGAATAGGTATTAAATTTATATGTATTAATTTGCATAATAATTAATCACGTGATTTCACGTGACAATTTTCTCTAAAAAAAATTGCACAGCAATAAACATAAAATGGATTAGAAAAACCGTGAACATTAATAACAAAATATTAATCCAAGCACCTCAATTCAAAGTTGTTTATGCGAATATTTATTTAAAAGTTTATAAACCAAAAATGAAAACCAGTTGGCGAAACCGGTTCAGGTTATGATTTTGAATACCAACTGACAGCGATAATGACTAACTTTATCAAAGAATTTAATACATTTTATGATAAAACAATTGACAAAAACAATGTACGTTTTTATGACACTTTGAAAAGACTTGGAAGCCGTATCTTTTACAGAAACCAGAAACAAATGTACCAATTACGCCTATTCACACTATAAAAATGTGTACCAAGAATCGTGTACAGTGTGAAAATTAATCGCAACATCGTTGAGATCGGTACGTCCCCGCGGGTATGTCCCTTCTACCGGTTACAGATGTGAAACAAAAATACATATTCACTGCTAATTCACTCTATGTGCACGCATATATTTGCATTTTAAACGCACCGTTTGCCAAGGCATATTCTACCAAGGCTAATCTGTCAATGCACCGATATGCTATGTAAAAGGTATAGAAAATGACGTAAGCTGAGTGACTTTTAAAGTAGACTTGTTTCGCATCTTTGGCATAAGGACCTTTTGGTTCTACGAAAGAAATTAGTAGTTTCTGCAAAAGAGTCGTTGATTTATAAGGCCAAGGAGAATGAAGAGAAAGCTTGCATGTGAAGGGCATGTCTTGTGATCTAAGTTGTCAAAGATGAGATGTTTTGTAATTATTGTAGATAAAGGAATGGCTTCTGTTTTCCGCTGAACTGATAAAAGATTTGATAGACCTTTTTAGGCCTGCTTAATGTTCTTGCATATTTAGATATTTTGTAGAGGGTTTAATTTTTTTACACATTGCGTTAGTTTTAGTACTAGACGATTATACCCTTTATGTAACCACCTAGTAATATTTATTCCAAAAGGTGGTATATGAATAAATAAATAAAAAAAAGATGTAAACGCAATACTAAGAAGAACACAAGTAAACACAGATACCAACACATCAAGTACAAACTCTGATTTGCATACACAGCAACAAAGGACGAGCACCATCAGATAAGTTTTGGTAAAAAATATAAAAAAAACCAAAGGAGGTCTCCGAAACTTGTTTACGAAAGTCAGAGTCACGTTTTGCAAGTTTACTTGTACGCGGAGGATATAGCCGAGAGGGGGTCAAACAGGTTACTGTTTACATGCACGTATACATGCTATGTATGTGTTATTGTGCGTCATTCAACTCCAAACGACTCTTAAATTGACCAAATTTTGGGTTCCTGTTTTTGGTATTAAATAAATTCTGCGAAGTGATTTAGCTGTGGTCGATACTTCGAAATGCATTATGGACACTTAAAATCGGCATTTTAGTTTGTTTAATTCGAATTCCGATAAATATAACTTCGTCAGTCCATACGCCATCATATTCAAAATCTGCATCCTGTTTTATATTGTGTCTTGTATCAATATCTTTGTCAGTAACTTCATTCCAATCATCCTCGCAGTATTTTCACCGTACATTTGGTATCCATGCGTGTCACGTAGGGTCACAGTCGATCCTTGGCCCAACTGATGCAGCGATACAACACAAGGCCGGCAGCCGGCCTCGTTCGTACGCAACGAGCATCCAAATTCGTATGAATCACATTTTTTATAGTTCATACAACGCTTATACAAGGTTGACGATATAATACACTTGTTGGTTTTTCGAAATGACATCCTATTGTTTAAAGTAAAAGGAGAAAATGTCTCACAATATTCGAAAAGTAACTCATCATTCCACATTTCATGGCAAACGAATTCATGTCCTTGCTAATGATGATGATGATACATTCCAAGTAGCAACAACTTCTAAAACATAATGATTGTTATGTAACACGGCAACGTGTCTGACAAATTGATACGATTAAGTGTTCATAATAATTATGCACCTGCATTTCCTGTTATACCTAAGAGGAAGCTAGACGCCGTAGTACAATGTTTAGACTAATAAAATGTTAAAGACCCGAATTCGGAAAATCTTAGAGAACAATTTCGATGCTATGTTATCTGCTACACATATGATAACAATTAATTCATTCATTTGTGGGTAACAGTGCATTTGCAATAGGCATGTCTATCTTTCTATTTTTAGATAACAGATAAGTAGTAAATAGACTCCTTACGACTAGATTACAAAAAAAACGCAAAGTAAATGAGCCAATAAACTTCAAACCACGATGTCGGAAGCGAAACAAATGATCAGTTATTACCAGCTAAGGTTCGGTGTGGCAATCGATCAGGATGTGGCATTGTGACCCAATGACAGACCACTGTGGAAGAGAAAAAACGCAATTATAACAGATGAGTTGAAGAAAAAACAGCGTCGGACACGCTACGCCAATGCCACGGCTGTCTTCCAACAGTTTTATAGAGAGCTATAAAATAGACACTAACACGTAATTCCCTTTGCGATATCGAATCGTTGAATAATTTGCATTCGACCTAGACTCTCAATGTTAAACGCTGTTTAACGCAAAAGGAAAGTTCGAAATAGAACTTTTGCTGATTAAATACTCATGATTTGAGTCGATGAACTAGTGGTACTTACCAATTTGTTTGTGTTTACTGACAAATTAACTGATAAACAGATTTTCATATCAACTGATTAAACAATTTAACAGCTCCTAATAATCCAATGTATAATGATCGACTTACCAAGAGGCTAGTCGATGGTTATCTAATGCAACACACCCATAAAGATAAAGGTCATAAAGCATGAGCAAAAGTTAATGCTATAATAGTTAAAGTAAATGAATATAATCATTAAAATAAATAGTAGGCCACATTAGACAGTTAATCATTTGTCACGACGCATTGTTCGGTGAGTGCATCGCAGCAGCGCGATGCTACGTCTCAATAGATCATCCCGCAAGTATTATGAGTGTATATATATATATATTAGATCTCACGTCGGCGTCTGTATTGTCCGCTCGCTTGTCGGTCTCCTCGTCACGTTTGCTAACTATGCCAATAATGACTGCAACAAGGTATCCTTGACTCTGCACACAATTATCTGGACACTTTGCATCAGAACTTGACACGGTTGCTTATACACATACTTTTATGCCACAACAACTATATAAGTCTAACCAATAAAGGCTGAGAATTCATTTAATGAGCATTAAATTATATGACGAGCTGTGTTATTATCGTTTCCAGTTGAACTTGACGTGATTCTAATTGTTTATTCATCGATGTTGTATACGTACTAGTTGCTCGTCTAATAAATAAATATTTCAGTTTTCAATAAAACTGCTCATAATGTATGGAGCCGTAGAACCCAGTGGTGCTAAGGTTGCAGGTTAGACCTTGATGCTGAGTGTCAAAGATTTATTATCCTTTGATTTCTTGAATGGGGGTCACGTACATACTAAGGTTGCTCGTCTCCGAGCCACGGCGACACACTTCCGAGGAGTGCAGTCTCACAAAGAGGGTATCGTGCGCTGGCTGACAATTAAAAATATTTCATTCTTTCCAAGTTCAGCAATGAATCACAGCAACCGACACTGAAGATTTGTGTTTAGTAATTGTATTTCCAAGGAACAAACTGACGTGGTCTACGATTGAGCAACCTTATAAATGAAAATGAATCGATGTACAAACCGTAAAAGCACAATAAACCTTCAGAAGAAAATTTAAAACATAAAAGTACTTGTGCTTTATCGTTTTCCAGTCGGTTATGTATTCAAATATATAGATCCCATACAATAACACAGAGCACGTGTTTTGTGACAACGTTGCAAATGCATAATTCACAGCGCATTTTGTTAACATAAATATAATTAGACTAACAAAGCATTTTTCATTGCAGGTTCGTGAAGCCGGACGAGGTGGCAAAACTGTGGGGTCACATGAAGCAGAACGAAAACATGACCTTCGAGAAGTTCAGCCGAGCCATGAGGTACCACTACCGACAGGCGGTGCTGGTCTCCGTGCCCACGGCACGCCTCGTCTACCAGTTCGGCCACAAGGGACCCGACTTCAAGACCGACAACCCCAATTTCGTCAAAGTCAAATCAGAAAACCTAAGCGATATGTCCTACTCTTAGTTTAAATTAAGTAAGAATTAGGTTAAAATTTGTTGAAAGTCGATGCTCAGAGTAAGATAAACAGTGATATGTCGATGGTTACGTACGAGTATAGTGGAAGCTTGTCCTTGGAGAGTTTGGTTTGTGGGAGAATTCAAAAATACAGTAATAGTAAGTAAGTTAGGAGGAGAGAACTTCTTTATATTTAATCATATTTGAACTGCAGTAGAAAGATCTGGAGGAAATTATTTTTAATGTTTTAAAAAGAGATAAATAATGATTTATCCAGTAGAAAATGTCAATTGATTTTTCCAAAAAATCATCGTTACATCCAAGGACGTTATTGAATGAAATGAATAGTTATAATCAGTTTATGTGCAAGAAATGGGATCACCTCCAAACTTAGATGGTCATAATACGGTCTTGTTGGACAATTGTGTCACCATTTCAATTAGCATCTTTAAGAAATGCTTTGGCATTTAAAAAGATAACTACTAACATTTTTGATGTTACTAGATCTATGAGTATGGAAGTTGTTAAGGGCTGTAATGATTAGTCAACTATTATACCCTGCTTTGTACTTAATAATGTATTCTTTTCTTCTTATGATACCAATTTTATTATAAAATATTGTTCTAGACTTACAGTCCAAATATTTATAGTGAATTCGACCGTAATTTGCAAATTGGAGGTGGTTTCAAAGTTAGGTGTTTTTGAAAAGTTATATGAATGTAATTAGCTAAGATAGGCTCAATGTTCGGATCGAAATAGTTTCAATGGTTGTACTTGTGGATGTTGGATCAAATTACTTGTTGGATAATATTATTGGTTGGAAACCGATCTGTTGGAGACCGATCGGTTGGATTGTCCCGTCAATTAACTCGTACCGACTTGTTGGTATGTCCATATTATTTTTTTAAGTAATTTTATTAGTATTTTATTCTCGATGTACGGTTGTACTGTCGAACAAAAATTTTGATGGTTGTTTACGTAGAAACATTACGAATTTTTGATAAAGTATTTTTAATTGTTGTTACCGTATGATACGTGTGTGTAATACGTAGTGTGTTATGATAATGCGAACATTCCAATTAATTTATAAAACATAGTTTTAAGTTGTTTAATGCCCAGTTATTTTATAATAATGTTAAGCATATTTCGAGTTGCCATATGTATTGTATACGTAAAACGATAATGTACTTAATTTCATAGTTTCTTTCATGTCATATCTCGAACTCTAATATTTTATGATAGGATTCATCTCTAATTGTAATTTAAATAAATTTTAAACTGTTATTTAAAATTCCCGTCTCAGTGTTAGTTTAAAAAAAAAATCTTAATATAAAAAAAAGCGCGTTCGTGCAAATAAAAATAAAATGACAAAAAGATCTGCAGGCCAAAGATTAGTTTTGATGAAAAAGAGTTTTTTTAATTTTAGATTTAAAGAGTAAAATACATGTTTTTGACAATTTAATTTTAATATTTTCTAGTATTTAAGTTTGCGACTCTCAGGCACACGCTGTGATGTAAGATAAAATTAAACATTGTTTTTTCTGTAAATAGTTCCTTTCAGTCATCATCACTAACAATTCTCCAGTAAACTGTTATGTAGATAGCCATATATTTTTAATATGTATACAAAAATCTAAAATAATATATTAACTTTTCAATCTTCCACAAAAACTAATATATTTATTGAAGTACAGATAATTATTATAATAAGATTGATTTTATGTTATTTTATTTATGTATCGATATAAAGTGACAGTACAAAGCCTGTGTCTTAATAGAACAACGATTTTAACTCTCTTTACCATATAATATAATAGTCGGTTTATTTGAATTTATTAAGATCTAAGTTATGGCTCGTCTATTGTAGTGAAACTTGATATTTTACGTATTGTTAATATGGATTCACTTTGGGAATTAATATACGTACTTATTTTATTTTCTTTTAACTATTGACCGCATTTCTAGATCAACAATATTGACTGGTTTAGTTTTTATACAATAATCCCTGCATAGATACTCGTACCTACCTACATTGTAGTTTTATATTTCGAAATGAACAAATAATTTTATTATGCACGATGTTAATTTGTTCACTGAGTTAGTAAAACATTACCAGAACGAATTTAATATTAGACAATTTAAAAAATCCGTTTTTTATTGACGTTTGAAGCTATAGCAGCCATAACGTATCAATTTCTCAAAGTTGATCCATAATTAATAGTTAGTGAGCTACAAAGGTGCATAATTCCAATTATTAAGTATTTATAGGTGTTAAACATTTTGTTTCGTATTATGTTCATTTATTTTAAGATATTTTTTCTTTAATTTTAAGAATGCAGTAGTTGTATGATTATCGTGCAATTAACGAAAAGACAGATTATTATGTATTATTTCGTAAGAATTATGTGAAAATAAGAAGAGAAATATACGATTTATGAATGTGAATTAATCCATTGTTTTAATAAAATCCCTTTAAAAACACCTACTTGAAAGAAATTCTGAAAAATCATCTTTTTAAAAAATCAATGTCATTTGGTTATAGCCTTTTGTCAAGTCTATGTACGACCTGGCTCTCTTTTTGTTTCAAGTAGTTTTTCTGTTTATCGTAAAGTTAATCGGTTCCATGTCTCTACGAGTATAATAAGGGAGTGCCTGCTAGGTTCATTAGATGCCGAAAAATAGTATTTCCACACGCATACAAAACGCAATTTCGCCAGTTTCGTGAGCCCTACATTTTTCCAACCCCTGAGAATGATTACAACCCTCTTTCAGAGTCGGGGGTTAGAAAACCTCAAAATTGCTGGTAATCCTACAAAAATTATTAACCAGCTGATAAATATGTTAATTTAAGGTTACCCTAAACAACAAAACTTCCTTATAGTTTTGCATAAGGAATATTGTTGTATTGTAGTCCTTATCCGACACATACACCACATATATTTTAATTGGATTAATTATTGCTGAAACTAAAAACCCGTAGGTGTTTAATTAATACGTATAAATAATAATAGTATAATAATAATTGCATGTTTTCGGGAATTTCTAACCGCAGTGATACTACTGCAACGAACAGACGTCATTACTGTGTGTAGGTATGCGACTTTGTTCATGTCTTCCTTGTATGGGGAATAGGCTGTATACAGTGAATTGACAGATGTACCTATTAATTCACTGTTACATCACGCCTGTGTTCCCCGAAAGGGTTAGGCAGAGGTGTTCGTGTACTATATAAGAACTTCATATCTAAGCATCTTGAAAACAAAATCCCGTGAACACGATGACCACATCTGTTACCGCCCCGGTTCTATAGCGGCCGAGCGCTGCAAGCAGAAATAGTCCTTACGGTGTATAGATATGAACTTCTTCGATGGTACCTATAGTACACCCACGTTTCGTTAGTTATACTTAAGTCCTATGTAACACGGAGTCAGCTTATTGCCATCAACTGGGCGCAAATCCAGACACGGGGCTGCTACTGAGAAATATATTAGCCATATTATGTGCAGTATGAAATCATGGTATGGTATTTGTACTAATACCTAATATGATGGTGCACATGCTTTTCCATAAAGGAGCATGCATTAATTACCTACCTTACAGTAGGTACGTGTACCTAACCCCACTGGTCTGGTGTGGTCTGGTGTGGTCAGGTATGTTTCGTTTTCTGAGTCAAAGGCCAACCCCCTTTATTTATTATACACATTTTTCGCCTATGATTGGCCTACTCGATGCTCTAATTAGTCCTTCCATCCAACCCCTTTTTTTAGCAAAATCGAGGTTAAAAGGTTCAGAAGGTAATCTTAGAAGCTGCTAGACAAGCAAAGAAGTTGGTAAGCACTGAGATAACACTCTCTATATGAAGTTTCTCTTACTAGACTCAGGTATATTACTAATAATAACTGAACTCATTATCTGCCCACACAATAGTTCAATAATTACCATGCATTACCTATGTTACAGAGACAGTTCATTTTGCTGTACGTCGCGCCATCTATTGACAAACAGCAAAATTATTTCACGCAATTGAACAGTTTGATGTTACTATTCGATAAAAAGATGTCACTAGCACAGTTTCATTGTAGTTCATAATTATTACCATAGAGGGCGTTGAATTTAAAATTTTGCTGGCTACCGTCGCGACGCGTAGAGTATTCGCTTTATTCCAGTCTACAATTTGTACCAAATAAACAGATTACATAGCAAGTTAATAAAAACACAAAAACATGCAGGGCTAAGAATTAATCAGGTTCTTACTCAGAACAACTCTAAATAAGCCAAATTACCAACTTAAAAATACGTACGAGCAGTGCTCTGGTGTTATTATCACACTTCGCGTTTCAGAAAGAGACTGGCACACAGCAATGACTGACATTAAATTTATAAATGACTACAAAGCTGAACCCAGCGCCGGCCGGACGGCCCTAGCCCTTGATCAGGGTAGAGCAAGATTATCTTTCAGCACCTTTTGATCGACGCTATGACTTCACGTAAATTCTACTTCGGTTGCATGTTAAATAAATTATAATTCCCAAATAAAAAAAAAAAAAAACATCTTTTATTGCAAATTATAGGACAACACTTATTAAAGGAGATTATTTGTTTGGGTTAAATTATGAAAATGCCGACCAAACAAAAAAAATATATTATATTTTGTTAGAAGATGTTATTCTCTTCACTATTCATGATGGGACCAAACCTGTTGGGCTATTCCCTGCGATGTTAGACAAGTTTGAAAAATATTGTTTTCAGTCTAATCATATTAACTTTTTATGCCAGCAAACATTACAGTTATCATTTTTTACCACAACCTACTCGTTTTAACTGATTTAAATAGGTAACTGGTTGTAGGTCTATTTAGTGGTTTCTATTCACGCAAACACAGTGAAATAAAATCCCACACGTTTTTTTAGGTACATAAATAGCGGATTCTGAGAGTCACTTATACTACCCGTCATGGTGATTTTTTTTGTACTGGACTGTGTTTTTGTATCAGTATGTGCAGATATGCCTGCAGGCTTATTGTACCCACACATTTTCTTTGAGAATGTGAGCCCAAAATGTAGCACTTAATATTGCTTGTCATATTTTAGAATTGCGTAACAAACATTAGGAACCTTCTGGTTACGGAGATATTGAAGGTAAAAGTTTCAACTTTTATTTACTTTTTTCAATTTTATTATGTCGTATGGCATTTTACTGTGCATTTATAATCTACGTCGTCGCGAATCTCTCAGGGAACTTTTTCAAAAGATTAATATTATGAGGATCTCTTGCCAATTTATTCATGAAAATATTATGTATGTGAGAAAAAATATACATCTTTTAATAAAATAAGTGATATATAGTGATAGAAAGAAAGAAAGAAAGAAAATAAATTTATTTGACTCAGATCAAGGCACACAATATTCACACAAAAAACAAATAAAACATAGAAAGCTTAAAACAGTATTGTGTGCCTCACGGCTGCGCCAAATAGGCCCAGTTCAGCATAAATGCCAGACAACTAGTGTCTGACGCTGTTTTCAACTGGACCTTATGTTACAAGGACGTCTTACGGATGTAAATCAGTTTTATAGTGTGTAAGTGTTTTATATTTAAATAAAAATAGATAGATGTGTAGCAAATAATATTAAACTCGATTAGATTTGTTTGTTGTGGTTTTATTGGAGTTTGTACATGGGATAGTGTTAATGACAAAGAAACATTCCCACCAAAGTAACTGTATAACAGCAGTTATTTACATTATCGTGCAACATTAACCGACAGAAACACTGCAAGGTACATAAATATCATATAATTGATAAATTTTGTGTGACCATATCCAGCGTCCGTTGCGCATCTATAAGGTACTGCCGTAAGCGTCGTCTAAAAGCGCCTATCGTGTTTATAGCTCTAATCGGTGGTGGCAGGTTGTTCCATATTTTGGACGCCGCATAACGAAAGCTGCCTCTGAAAGCGGCTGTACCCTGAGACTGAGTCGAGAGTTGTTGCGAGCATTGCCTTCTCCCGCATTCCCGTCTACTCGTAACCCAACTTAGTTTGTTGTATTTTTACTTAACCAAGGTTTAATTGTTGAATACTCCAAAAGTTAATAATGTTTTTTTTTTTCCTTTTGGTAGTAAAATTCTTTTAATTTCACAAATTCATTGCAAACTATAGTTTTGTATAATTTAGAAGCATTTTTTTTTTCAATATTTGTAAATGTGAGTACCATGGAGCCGTTTACTATGTTGTTTTGTTGTATGTTGACTTGAAAGAGCATGGCAGTTGAGAGTATGTCATGCTCACTTAAATGTCTCGCTGATGGTGGCGAGTGTGTTGGATCATTCGGTTCCCTACAAAATGGTTGAGCTGGATGGTGCTGATCCACGCGTCATGTTCGTGAACGGGCGCCGTCGGTTGAGACTGGTCATCTCTTATCTGCCATTGCTTATTTTTAATCTTATATTTTTAATCTTTTTTGATTATTATTTTATTTTACATTGTTCTCACATATAGAAGCAACAAAAGTATTGTACCCAGGATTTTGTAATTTCTATATTTAAAAGAGTGTCCTTGGAGTTTCTTGCCCGTCCTTCTCCATAGAGATCTACGTTTTGGAATGGGCAACTAGCTTCAACTTTCTGACTAACTGACCGACTCTTTGACAATTCAAAAGTGCCTGTAAATGGTTTAATTGAAATAAATGCTTTGAGTTTGAGTTTTGAGTTTGAGTATAAGTAGTCCGGTTTCTGATATTTAACCACACCGAACAGAAGGCAAGCCAAGTGTACTTTGCGTCTGGACTTCATTTTTAGTGTAAAATGCTTGTTTAGGAAAGGTGTTACGTGAGTTCTGCGAGGAATATTGTAACAAAACCGAGCACAAGCGTTTTGTACCCTTTGGATGAGGCGGTCTGTACGAGCTAATAGGCGCGGGCCGTACACTGTGTCAGCGTATTTCAACCTGGACAGAACCAGGGTTTCCACAAGCTGTTCCCGTAGTGTTTCTGACAAGTAAGGTCTAATCTTGTACAGAACTTTCAGGCGGTAAAAGCAGTTCCTTACCGAGTCGACTACGTGTTTTTCGAACCGAAGGTCTTTATCCAAAATAAGACCAAGATTTCGAGCTTCATAGACTCTGTCAATTGGTTCGCCATTAACTCCAGGTGAAACGTTGCGGGTAGTTTAGCAAGTTGCTGTCTTGTGCCAAATACCATGTATTTGGTTTTGGTTGGGTTTAGCGATAGGCAATTCTCTTCAGACCAGGCGGCGATTCTACGTAGGTCATCGTTTAGATCTTTGATGGCACTATCGTACTCATCTGGTCTAAAGGATATGTAAACTTGAACGTCGTCAGCGTATATGTGGTACTTGCACCTCTGGAGGCATTTAATTATATCTGCACAGTACAAAACAAATATAATTGGGCCTAATATAGATCCCTGCGGAACCCCTCTCTCAATTGAAGTAAGAGTAGATGTAAGAGCAGTGCCGTCACCCAGATGTAGATCCACAAGTTGTTTTCTATTACTAAGGTAGCTGCGGAACCATTGCGTAGCGCTGGGGTCAAATCCGTAATAATTTAGCTTCGATAGTAATAGCGGGATATTTATTGCGTCAAATGCCCGGGAAAAATCTAGCAAGACCAGCAATGAACACATTCCTTTGTCCTGGGCTGATAGTAGATTATCAGTAACATCTAGCAAGGCAGTCGCAGTACTGCGCTGTTTTCTAAAACCAGACTGTAAGTCTGGTAACACGTCATTTTGTTCTAGAAATTGCGTTAATTGCTGGCTGATAATCTTCTCTAACACTTTAGACAGACACGGTAAAATGCTAATGGGGCGTAGGTCTTTTACTTCAGTTGGGTTGTCATTTTTAGGTAAGGACCTAAGACATAATTTTAATACTAGAAATAAAGATAAAATAGATCAACCATTTTTCAGATTATCTAAAGTACATACATCTTTTATGGGGTACTGTGTTAAATGTTACAACAAAATACCTTGTGATATATTACAATTAAATTAAAGAAAATTTAAAACTCATATTAAAAGTACACTTTTTAAAAAACCATATTACAAATTAGAGGATTATATCCAAGATAAGAATGCTTGGAAACATGCTGGTCCTGCTCCATAGGACAATTTAGAGTCTAGACAAAATCAAACTGGTTGCTAATTTAATTGTATAATATAATTTTTTATAACATTAAACTTCTGATTCTGTGATTACTCACACACTGGCTTATTAGTATTACTTGTTAAAATGTTAGGAATATCGTATAATTTTACAATGTTTGTAAATATGTGAGCACCATGTATCATTCACATAATTGATTTATCTGTCATTGCTTAATTTTTCATTCTTTTTACCTATCGTGGTATAGTAATTTTATTCTAGGTGCATCGTCTTCACATATAATTATATAATTAATGCATACAAGATATTGTGAAAACATTTAAAAGTAACGGTGGAGTTTCTTGCCCATTCTTCTCCATACGAAAACTACCTTCTTTTTGGAGGGGGTAACTAGAATCAATTTTGTTTTTTGTAAATTTTGACGTTATAAAGTGCCCTTTATGTGCTTAATTGAAATAAATTATTTGACTTTGACTTTGACAAGAAAATAAGTTTTAAAAACAGCGATTTTTCACACCAAAATTAAAGCTGGTTTCTGACAATATTTTTAGCTTAATTAACTTTTTTATTTATTGTTTTAGCCACACCGGGGAAGCTCTTAGCCTGCATCTCACCTGATGGTAAGTCATGATCAGGCCGAAGGTGGAAGCGAGCTTCACTCGTAATCCTTAATCACAGAGGAACTGGCTATCTTACCTTCAACTGTCGAAACACAACAATGCTCTTAACATTATTGTTATGGCGACAAATAAGGTGGTGATATCTAGCCAGGCGGACTTAGAACAAGCTACCACCAACCAAACTTAGTTTGGCGTACAGAATGTGTAGATAACGGATATGTGGGTCTTTTAATACCCTGTGTATTTAAAAATACAACAAAGATGAAAGAAACAGCTCCAAGCTGTTGTCATAAATGTTTCAAGTTCACTTTTAAGTAATATACTTTATTTATTTATGTAGAATTAATTATTGTATATTTATTTTATTTTTATATCATAATTATGTTTCATCGTATGCTGCACCGGTCGACGTCATAACGTCAACGCTGGCTGTCACTGAAAACCAGCGCTGGGGCTCTGTCTTGCATAGGGTCGCAGCATTATGCTGAGCGATGGCCGTTTTGCGTGGATGTGACGCATATTTTCCCTAAACTTGTTTCTTTTTTCATTTTGTGTTCTTTTTTTTTATGCGTCATCTTTACCGCAAATAAACGTACTTTCTTTCTTTTTCTTTTTGCTCAAAATGTATGGACGGGGAATGATCTCCTTTAAATTAAATGAAGAAAGTACCTACCCTCGGATTTAAAAAAATCTCAAAGTCGCCATCAAAATTTTATTTTGCTCTGGAAACTGTTTTTCGCGCCTTTTTTTGGAGCCCCTTGCCATCTGGCGCCTAGAGCGACCGCGCCTCTCGCTCTGGCGCAGGGCTGGCAGAATCTTTGCTAAAGATGGGCCTTATTAAAGACCGCGCACATGTTTATACCTAATAAGTACGGTAGGTACTCCAAATAGTCTTTCATGATCTTATTATTCCGGACGAGCTCTGATTCTAAACCAGGCACCTCCCCTTAACGCCAAATTAAACCCATCTTTGCTGCTCTCATGTTTACAGCTCCATCTCTCGGACGAGCAGGAAAACCATCACTTTCATCTCACACAAAGCGAAGCGGAAACTTGCAATAGTTATAAATGAGTCTAACGTGATTCATTGAACGGAACAAATTGTTAGTACTTTATAAGTAGTGTAATTAAGTCAGAGATATTAATTTTTAAGCAAATTGACTACCAACTTTATTTAATTGCCCGTATATAAATGTGCATATATGTGCATGAAACGGCAAATTGACGTAGGGTTAGTAGGGTGTCAATTTGCTTAACAATTGTTTTTCATGGTAGTACAACGCTTGCAAATTACAATATTCCTAGTTATTGACAAAATTTTCGATGACATCCTTTCAGCTTCGAGATTTCGAGATGAAAATATAAGTAAGATATATCAGGGAATACAGAAATTAAACAATTTTAGCTTGTCTAACCACAAAATGTCACCGTGTATATAAGACAATTTCATACACATAACTGTAAATAATAATATGTATACTGTTTCATATTTGAATAAATTTATCTTGTATAGTTAGTGCCTTACCAGACAATGGGAAGCCGGCCCGAGTTAATTGCTTCGTAAGCAACCATAGTGTGCTTACCATAGCTATGTTGTTTTTTGCTAATGTATGACTCCTCAACTGTTGCAAAACGAGCATCAGTGACTTCACCCTCTTTCTCGTGAGTAGACCTGTTTTAAAAAAAACCATTAGTTTCATGTTCCACCTGATAAGTTATGTCTTCTCCTAGCAAAATTGTTATAAGATCATTAAAATAGCTAAGAAGAAATGGTGAATTGTTCTTGCAAACAGAAGTAATGTTTAACTTTTCTATGATCTAAAGCCGTTGAAAAACATAAGAATTAAATGCAGAGTCTAAATTCAAACAAGAATTTAATGTAAAAGTATGATCAAGTAAGTTTAAGCTTATGCTAGATTGCAAACAGTAGCCCGCGGCTAAGCTACGCACGTATACTAGCTTTGCTTTATATGAAAATGTAGACAGGATCGTCAACTCTACGATATCTATCTAACTATCGCCACGGCTACGATACGTACGAATGTGTAGCTGGCAAACAAACGACCCGCGCACTTAACGTGAGTAATCTCTCCGTGCATATTCTGCGTAGGGACGATTGACTTTATGCGAAAGTGTACAAAAGATACAAATACTAGTGATTCAACATGAAAAAGTAAGAAATTTAACTCACCTCTCTTTACTTCAGCCAGAATGTTGATCATGTAATTCCAGACGATATTGTTCTTCTCTCTATCCCTCATTGTGCCAAGGACAACATTTGTGAAGTATTCTGTAGTCTCGCGCCGCACCAGTGACAGTTTCATCATCTGGATAATATTGAAAATAATACTTGTTCGTAGTTTTTGTTCTTTTGATATTATTAGAACATGTTTTTTGAGTATTAAGTTCTGTAATACTAGTTCGGTTGGGACCACATTCATCTGCAGATGGAACTCGTAGTCTACTGTCTGTGAGTTAACCTTCTGGCCGAAGGCACAGGAGGCTTTGACGTTATTAGCGTACCTCCGCAACATGTCTTTGGTCTCAACGTCAATATAGGGACGGTCTGTGGGATTGAAATTATAGTTACATACATAAACTCGTGCCCTCTCCCCATGGAGGTAGGGCAGAAACTTCAGAACACCACCTGCTATGAACCTTACATACTCCATTTGTTTCTTTTTTGCTCTTACTATAGTTTTTATTCACTTAAATCCAAAAATGGTGTCAGCGTTTTGCGACTTCATTTGAGCACAATGTTAAGCGTCTATTTGATCTGCTAGTGGTTCCAAGAAAAACATAGTTCCTTTTGGACCTCTATCTTTTATGGAACACATCATTATTTACATTTAGATCTCCATTATTTACTTTTTTTTTACGAAATAACTAATTGGAAAATTGTTTCTATTGTTTGAAAATTTTGCATGCCGTAAGGTAAAATGCATCGGGGCCATTTATAAAAATGACATCTTATCTGTGATGATTTCAAATTGAATTGAGATTGACCCAGAACTCTCGGCTTTTTTATGTTGCCTTAATAATAGAAATGTTTCTATGAATATGCTCAAGCTATTATATGTCTGGTTGGGTGCCTGTCCCCAGTGTAGTCCCACAGGGTTCATTGCTCGGCCCATTATAAACGACATCCACTCTTGCTTGATTTCATCCGGGTTGCTGTGTTTTGCTGACGATATGAAAATCTATGCCACAATATCATCTCATGACGTGATTGCACTTCAGGATGTTTTACGTCGTCTGGAGGCTTATTGTCGTGGGAGCAAGCTTGATATTAACCCTGCAAAATGTTCAGTTCTAACATATTCTCGAAAGCGCGCAATTATATCTTCATCGTATATCTTAAGTGATCAGGTACTACCTAGAACGAATTTCATCCGAGATCTATATCACGATAATAAGTTTACGTTTGAATTTCATGCATTTCATCCTAAAGCATCTAAAGCTTTAGGTTTCATAATGCGGCTGTCCAGGTGCTTCACTCAAGCCAAAAGTTTAAAAATTCTTTACTGTACGTTTGTTAGAAGCCACTTGCAATACGCGTCTGAAGTCTGGAATCCATGTTATCACAAGTACATTGATCGTATAGAGAGCATCCAGAAAAGGTTCATCAAGTATTTATGTTATCGAAAGTGCCCTACCGGTCTGAAGATTACCTTAACCTCTGTAAAAAGTATGGTAAATTACCCCTAATTAATCGGCGAGCAATCTCTGACTGTATTTCATTATTAAAATTTTCAATAATTCTTTTAATAACTCCGATATTCTATCGAAATTTTATTTTAACTTTCCCATAAGGTCGAGGCGATGGAACGCACCGTTGCGTGTTCCATTACCTCTACGAACTACAGGCAAAATTATATATATTTATAGTGCGTGCAAGTAGCAACTTTAATAGCACGTGCAAACAGCATGATTTAGATTTTCTTAAAAGGTGTGTCCTCGGCCAGAAAGTGCCTGAGCCTTGGCTTTTTTAATTAAGATTTGTATGTTCAGGTTTTGATTCTTGTATTGAATATGAAATGTGAATTTGGTTTAAGCTTGTATGTTATACTGTCTTTTTTTTCTTTACTTTTTTTGGTAGCTGTGTTGTGCTGTTCACACTCTTTCTTTCCAATCTGTTTTTAAAAGTGACAACTTTTAATTGGCTGTCAGTCTCACATATAATTTTTTAGTCTATTTATTTTAGCTGTAAGTCATCCATAGTTAATAAATAAATAAATTATAAGTCCTGGTTTCCTAAGGTTATTTCCTTCACCGATGTCAGTGATGTCCAAGATAAACTTAGAAAGTACATATGAACTGAAAAAGTCAGATTGGTAGTTGCCCAGATTTGAACCCACAACCACGTGCATGAGAGACGAGGCCTTAATCACTGGAGCACCACGAGATTTAAACCTCAAACATACATTTCAAATCACGAAGAAGCCTCTTCGCAAGATTTTAGTCTAACTTGTCTACTTAGTAAAGGTTTCCTCATTTATTAAGAAATAGAATAACCCACTTAGTGAGACCGGGGCTACAATTAAATTTATTAGACTAGATCGAGCCGCATGGCTCGGGGATGGTCAGCTGCGGTCTGGCGTCGTGCGAATGTGTTTTGTGCTGGACGACATTTTCACGTACGTAACGAACATTTTTTACTCTTAATTACTTATATTTATGCTTGAAATATACGGTGTTATGATTATGTTTTTTGTTATCCTAGAAGCATCCTTCCTAACTAATGTTATAAATGCGAAAGTGAGTTTGTTTGTTTGTTACGCTTTCACGCTAAAAATGGCTGAACGGATTTGGTTGAAATTTGGCACACCGGTACACCATGACCTGGAATAGGACATAGAATACTTTTTATCCCGATATTCCCACGGGCTGGAAGGGTGTGGTGTGTAAGTATAAAGGTGTGGGGGGAGGAATATATGTATGGAGAGTGTGTAAGTGGATATGATGTTAGGGTCATGTAAAAAAGTAAGGAGATTTTCAGTTTTTGAGTAATCTAATTGCAATAGCCACCTCCTAACCGCAACTTTTGCATCATAATATGTGCTTAGTTGAACACCGTTGTTTTTTTTTGTTAATTTTACTGTATAGGTAAGAACTTAAAACAAAGTATTAGTTTTTTGCGAAAGTTGTACTGTGTTACACTGGGTTAGGCAAGATGGCGGCTGCGAAAATTATGTTTTGGTTTTAAATCATACGTGAGAGATGGAGGTCGGACCGCATTCCTTTTTTTTTCTCATAAAGGGTGATAAAAGTAGAGTGTTCACCTCGGGAACAACACTATTTTAAGCTCGAGTGATGTAAAAAAACCCTCGCCTTAAAAATACTTGTTTGCTCCCTAGGCAAACAATCTACTATTTACAGCCTTCTGTTCCTCATTTTACACCTGTGGCCTGTGGGTACATTTTACGCAAAGATCGTACAGTGCCCTTCGTTTGCAGTACAATAATGCTTTCAGGGTGTTGATGCGGCTGGCTTTCTTCTATAGCGCATCAGGGATGTTTGCGGAACTGTGTGTTGATTGCTTTTATGCATTAACGCGTAAAAGATGCGTCCTTGGTGCGCAGGGTGCGAGCCAGTTCCAGCAGCATCCTGGGAGTTATTGCTGACAGGCTGGACTGATGTATTGTTAGTCGTTGCTCCAGTATCTCAGCTGGTATGCTGAAGCAGTGATTGTTTTGTTTTGTGTTTATGTAATTGTTGTTGTAATTGTATCACTAATATAGTTGTAAGTTTATTTTATTGTTACTAACACTGTATGAGTCTCATGGCTACTCTGACTAAATAATTTATTATTATTATTATAAAAGAAAGGGTAAAGGGTAATGCAAGTCTAAAGGAGATTGAAAATAAATAAAGACGAGAAAGTAGAAAAGGTGAAGAAACATAATACATGAAAGCAGTGACTGAAGAATATGAATATTTTTGTGTTGTTTGCGGCGTCTCCTATAATGAATCCAGTATATTGAATCCACTATTGACTGGATTCAATATACCTATCTTTTGCAATGACTGGGGCCAAGCTGGGTGTATCAAAGGCGACATCACATCATTCACTTGCCTGAATTGTATTTGATTTGTATTGTCAATTTATTTGAAAATGTGTTTCATACAATTCTGTATTAATTTCACTTTTATTTATACAAAAATATATTGTCATAGGTCATACATTATATTCATTTTTTTCTATATACTGATATAAATATAATGTTAATTGTTGCTCCTTCTGTTAATACTTATCTCGGAGCTGTTAATTCTAGCCCCGAAAATGAGGTAAGAATTAAAAACTGACTTTTGAGAAAAAAAATCTATTTAAGTCATAATTTCTTTTATATTTGAGTTATTTTAATAACATGATACTTAAGTAATTAAAGCATCATGCAATATAAAAATTAAGTCTAGATGTTGAATCATTCAATTATTGTGGCCCTGGTCTCCCCTATTCATAAACGCTGCTTAAAGTTAAGTTATGATTAGGGCTTGTTTTTTCATACATTTGTGACGATCTCGGCAGTCCCCTTTCTAGCCATATGTTCTTTCACACAGTCCATCCATCGTTTCTTAGTTATCAGACCATGTCAATAACAGAAAAAAAATATACCTACAGTCATTATGATACCTTTTTGTAAAACAAATAAACATATCAAAGGTAATCAAGCATTGTTTGTCCTGTTATCTCTGCTATAAATGTAAGTACTCGAGATATCACGACGCGGGACAGTCATAAATATTGTGTAGTGGGTATTCTGTTGTTATTATGACATGCAGTCGATTGGCCTGCTCCTTACTTTTTTTATTATTATTGGTGATGGAATCAGTCGATAATAAGAACTTTCGTTTCTTTGTTTTCTTCTAGTATCCTTTTGATTATCGGTCCAGTCCTGATTCAACATATTTCATAGGTACATATCTATATTATGATCGATAGAAATAGAAAATGCTCTTATCTATCTCTATATTTTATCAAAACCTGGACAGTAAGAAGATAATGAGCTGCATACATAGTGATCACAGCTTTGTCTCGACTCACACATATAATGTTATAAATACAAAAGTAACTGTGTCTGTCTGATTGTTAACTTTCCTGATCGCTTTAACGGCTGAATGGATTTCGACGAAATTTTGGCGCACAGGTAGACCATGACTTGGGTTATTACATAGGCTACTTTTTTATCCCGGTATTACGTTCCCGTGGGATAATGTTCAACCAATACGCGGGCGATGCTGCGGGCAAAAGCTAGTCTAATATGAAAAACTGCTCCAATTAAAGAAGAACAGGCAAACGTACTATGCATCATGAGCAGTCCTCTCCCGAACATGGGGTCAAACTTGCTGGAAAACTGGCGTCGGTCCACGAAGTGCTCGAAGTCCTTGATGGTGATTCGCTTCATGGTCTCCACTTCGCGAACTAAGAAAAGGGATGTCATCAGGCCGTAGTGTCCTACTATCCTGGAGACAAAGCAGATTGATTAGCTTTATATAAATTAAAGCTAGAGTTCGGCGGTTCAGTCCAATCGCTGGCATGCAATCTTAGAAAAAAACGGAAATAACTACTAGATTTAGCTAAACGGGTTGGATTCCTAGGTCGGGCAAAGTGTAATTGGTTTTTTTCTTCAGAAATTTCTCAGTAGCAGGCTGGAGTCCGGATTTCAGCTTGGTTGATGAGAATAGGTGTATCAGACTTAAACGTATCTGGCAAAATATGGGTGTACTATAGCTACGCCGAGCCTAACCCTTCACTAGCCGTGATATTGTTTATGTGCTAATCTAAACGGGGTTGATCCAATTTCGTGACCAATCCAGCCTCACTGGATTGAGTTACCTAATGGGTTAATGTACTTAAATTAGTCTTAAAAGACAATCTGTTGCAATTTCGATTGGACATGTGTGTATCACATGAGTTACATAAATATAGTGTTTATAATCTTTTGTAAGTAAAATGTTTTTGTCGAGGACAATACAAAAACGTTTGCTAAAGTTAGAGTTACTTAAAGCAAATGAATCAAACCAAGTAGTTGTAACTTACCTGTCATCAGGATATGTAGTCGTAGCCCTCATCAAGCAATCAAACATATGCTCCTTCTTCAGGAACACCCAGTGGAGGTGTCCAAAAAAAGGCACGATCGGCAGATGATTGACCCCATCGCGAGAAAACTTGGAGTAAAGTTGACGAAGGTACAACACTGGCACCGTCATGGCCACCGTTAGCCGAGTGTATGTCAGGATCATGCCTACAATATAAACAACACTGAGAAAGTATTAGGTACAGATAAATACTTCTAAAATAATTAGGTACGTAAAGGTCGCCTATGGCCATGGAAACAGCTGATCGATAAAGTTACAGAAATATAAAATTATCTAAGATATGATATATTATGCTTGGTCATTAGAAGTATAAAAACAAGCATAAAATTTATATAAAAAAAATAGATTTGAAATAATAGTAATAGCGATAAAGTTCACTAACAAAACAAAATTAAACACAAACACACAGGATCACTTGTAGAGCTTCTGTTTCTGAACTGCATATTAACAGTTAGTTTAAAAGCAATTATTAAATAAAAAGGCCGCAAACTTTGTGTTCCTCTTTCTAACCAAAGTATTATAAATACTAAGTCAGATGTGGCACTACACAACTTATTACATACAACATACTTGTAAAAAATCACAAAATAACTGACGTAAAATACGAAACAGCCGGCGCTTGCGCAGGTTTGGCGTGACTGACACGAGTGACTAACCCGTTTAATGTCCCGGCTTTCGGTCGTAAATACAAGGTGTCCCTGGAAGTATGGATCAAATCAAATACTCAAATCTCAAATCAAATAATAGGTCATTTCCAAAATTTTTAACCCTGAGCATGTCGGTGCAATTTTTACGGTTCAAAAATTATCAGCAATGTTTGTGTTTTTGAATCATATCGCATAGTGCTCAAAGAAAAAAATCATTTGAATAAAACTATCAGGTCAAATAACATCATTTATGGTTGATTTTTTAATAAATGGAGTAGATCGTTAATATACACTAAAAAGAGGAATGGACCCAATATCAAGCCTTTTGGCACACCCATTTTTACTTTTAAACCTAGTGAATTGATACCGTTTATTTGAATTTGCTGTTGTCTACTATCATTTAAATAAGATTTTACTAAATTGATTTATCCAGATCAAGATTTCATGAAAAGGAAGACATTTCTAGACCGTCTTTTACCACACATATTATAATTTCAATGCTTTTGTCAGGCGGCTCGTTGGTCTAGGGGTATGATTTTCGCTTAGGGTGCGAGAGGTCCCGGGTTCAAATCCCGGACGAGCCCAAATATTTTGCGTTAAAAGATAAATTAAACTTAATTTTTATTTTTGTACAGGACTCCAATCATAGCCTGCCCGTCACAGATAACCTGGGGAACAAACCACTCAAAAAAAATTATTTTTTTTTTCATATTATCGAGTATTGTTTTAATACTCAATTAAAAAAGAAATCGTTCAAATTGTTAAAATATTAGGTATAAGTAGTTGGCGAGATTTGTGGTCGTAGGTTTGATCCCCGCAAAGTGATAAACTTTTTCCATTATATTTTCAAATTCTAAACAAATTTCATTTGTATCTATAACAATCGAACCAAACCAATAACATTGAACTTGGCCTAGAAATAGAACGCGATATTTGCGCGTCGTTCATTAATATTGCGCCTAATAGCACACACATATTATTATCACAATCCCTTTTTTATACTGTGGATCACCAGAAAACTATTAAATATACTTCATCAAAAATAGCGAAAAACTAGGACAATTTCTGGGACACATTTATTTTGTCTCGTCGAAATTTATTTTTGTCATTCAATTATGGGATGTCGATGTGACATAATTATCTTCGATAATAATTATGAACAAAGAGTATTTAATATTCATTTATGGAAAGAAATCACAGATCTCGTGCATTACACGACCTTCTAGGTACATTGAAAATTAACTCAACAAAATAAAAAAAACGCATTACATTTAAATGTATTTTATTTCTCAAAAACTCAAACAGCTTAAATACTTTACAACGTATTAATACCATTTTCTCCAACATGCTTGAAAATTCGAACATTATTTTGACAACCTTCTTCGAGATAAATCGAAATTGCGGTACTGGTCGAATACTTCCGATTTTCATACAAAAATTGCCATGTTTGTATGAAAATCCATATGTCGTGTTTAGCGGCCAAACAAATTACTATGAAAACTAATATTTGTCGTATTATTTAAAAATAGAACGAACTTTTTACTTTATCACAATGGGAACCAAGAAGTCAACTTATCAAAGATTTTATTTCAATTTCGATTTGACTTGCAAATATAGCTGTTTAAAGTAAAGAAGAAAATTAATGAACAATTTGGCGCTTGTAAAGTTATCGTTATTTGTCATGATTCTGGGATTTATAATTAATTTACTTATTTTGTATTTCCGCGCATTATTTGAGAAAAATACTGTACAGATGGACTCTCGTATGTGTAACTCGGCTTCGCCTCGGCCCACATTTTCACGATCGTCCATCAATGTCTTAGTTGCAGGCCGCGACAGTAATGTACTATACTACATGCAAAAAATACAGTTTATTTCAAAACGTTCAGCTTCAAAGTCAATTTCGAAAGCACAAGCACTAACTCAAGATTTAGAATCGTCACGTGAAATAATCAATAAAATAAATGAAACTGTCAATTACTTAGTTATTTTCAAAGTTTCAAAACATTGTTCACTTCATTACATTTATTTTCCTTATTATTTTTTTACAGAAACATACGCTCGTTCTTTTTACGCGCTTTGTCACGGATACGAAATTCAGGCTTCGGCATTTTGTGTGATATTGTCAGCGAGCGGTCCGCCACTCACCGCGCGCCGCGCAATCTACGTTGACGCGCGACTCTCACACAAAAGGGTTCAAAATTAAAGCTCTTCCCGATATCTTACTCTCACAATTTTGATATCAAAAGTTGCTTAATTTAATTCTCTAGTGGGGTTTTTCGATTTCTGTTGATATCTCTTTTAGTTTTATAATTATCTAAGTTTTCGAAAAAAACAACCCAATAAAATCGATGGTTTGTTGTATTTTTATTTAATAACTTGTAGATCATCGAATTCTGCGTACCCATTTTATTGACGTAGTTTTATTACTTTCAACATAATCGCAGATGCGCACTGAAGCGATCGGAAAATATGTTTTATGTTTTTCAAACGATTTTCCCGCATCGCACGTATTCGAGAAGCTTGCTTTTGCTGATACACACGACTCAAAAGATTTTTCAATTCATTACATTTAATTTTTAACAGAGACAAACGCTCGTTCATTTTACGCACTTTGTCACGGGTACGATACTCCTACCTCTTAATTTTGCGTGATACTGCCAGCGAGCGTTCCGCCTCTCACCGCGCGCCGCGCAACCTATGTTGACGCGTGACTCTCACACAAAAGGGTACAAAATTAAAACACTTTCCGATATCTCATCCTCGCAATATTGGTATCAAAAGTTGCGTAATTTGATTCTCTAGAGGGGTTTTTCGATTTATATTGATATCTCTTTTAGCTTTTTAATTATATGAACTTAAAATTCATACAACCACAAGACACCACTAAACCAAATAATAAAATTACTAAATTTCGAGCGGTGGAAAATTATTACATATAATAGAATCGCTGAACATACCTATGTAGTGTATTCTAAATTTCTAATACTAATCAAAATATACGGGACGGCATGGTTGGCGCAGTGGTTAAGCGATTGATTGCGTTGCGTGTCGTGGGTTCGATTCCCGGAACAAATATTTGTATGACTTACTATGTTGATCCGGGTCTGGCTGTTTGTGTATGTGAGTTTAAGTGTTTGTAAACGCACCCACAATACAGGAGAAATTCCTAGTGTGGGGCAACGTTTTTTAAAAAAGAAAAAAAAAAAAGAAGATTATTATAAAGAGGTAAAATTTGTTTAATCGTTTGTATGTTTGTTTGTAAGTTTGTATGTAGGGGGTAATCTTCGGAACTCCCAGTCGGATTTGAAAAATTCTTTTTGCTTTGGATAGCCCAATTCTTGAGGAATTTTCGCAGAAGTCGCGGGCAGAAGCTAGTGTACAATATTCTATCGTAATTCAAATTTATGGTGGTTTTTGTCCATTATCATGCATTAATATAATTGACTCACATAGTCAAAATCGAACATTTTCGGAATTTAAAAAGAGGAACTGTTATTTCCATCGCAACTTTTCTCCATAAGTAAAAATTCTGACTAAGGCCTGTGTTCACCAATATTCAAACCACTGGTTAGGTATCTAAACAATTGGTTCATCTCAAATTTCTTAAGAAAAGAACTGATTAAATATATAAACAGTTGATTTAAATGTTGGTGAACATTTAATTTATTTAGTGGCAGTACTTATTAGAAAAAAATACTGTGTGTTTTTTTTTTATGTATCTTAATCAAGGGGTAGCCAGAACCTCAGTCTGCGCGTCCGCATCTACCGTGCGGTCGTGTCATTGACCTTCGAGCTGGAAAAATGACGTCTCAATTTATTAAGTGTAATACTCGTAATTGCAACATAGTGATTTGTAAAGTACTTGCATTCGTCCAAAATAAAATGCAAGTGATGTATGAGGAGAGATTGGTGAGGTTGTGTACCACAGCTTTCTCCGTCGAGGATATAGAAGCCGCGAAAAATCTGCTTTTTGATTCGATTGCTACAGCGAAGCGCAGAATCTCACGAAGAAGGGACGGAAAATTGAAGAGAGATCTTTATGATATTATAACGTTGCTTAAAGTGATTGATCCTAGTATAGATAGTGGTGAAGAAGTACCGTTTTTTGTTGCTCGAGAATTGCGTAATTCGCCATATAGATGTTACAAGGCTATTGAAATATCTCATATAGCTGCAAAATTAGTTTTGGTAAGTGAAAGCTATGCTATCTGACTAACGTGCAATTTGAGGAATTTAAAAAAGAACTGACTAGAAACAAAAATCCACCTTATAACAGTTCACAGAAAATTAATTTCAAAAGAGGCGGTGGTAGTAGACATAGTTTCTATCTGGATAATGGGCCAATGGGCCTACCGCACTACATAAAAAATCAAACCAAGGTGCGATACCAGCTGATAACGAGATTGCCATTGATCCACTGTTGCAGAGCCCCTATTGAAAGAAAATGTTGATAATTGTAACCGTGAATTTAATTTCGACTATGTTAGTGCTCGAGATATTATTAAAACATTAAATACACTCAATGTAAAAAAATCTGCTGATCTGTGGGGAAATTCAGTAGCAGTTGCAAAATGCATAATCAACACTGTAGCGCCTAAATCAGCAATTATCTTTAATAAATGTATTGACTGTGGTGTAATTCCTGACTTAATGAAGACTAGTAAAATAATACCTTTGTTTAAATCGGGCAGCACATCAGACCCCACGAACTTTAGACCAATTTCTGTGCTTCGCACCTTTAGTAAAATATTTGAAAAATTAATGCTAGATCAATTGCAAAGACATTTTAATAAACATAAATTATTAAACAGTAAACAATTCGGTTTCACAAGGGGTCGCTCGACTTCCGACGCTGATGTTGAGCTTCTTGCACATATTTTCGAGGCCTGGGAGAAGTCACATGATGCCCTAGGTATTTTTTGTGACTTATCTAAGGCTTTCGATTGTGTTTCTCATAATACATTGGTCAGGAAATTGCATCACTATGATAATGGTGTTAGAAACACTGCCTTGGATCTTATTATTTCTTATTTGGATAATAGGATCCAAAAAGTGGACGTTAACGGCAAGCGATCCCCGGGTTCTTTTGTCACTATGGGAGTTCAATTCTTGGCCCTTTTTTATTTCTCGTATATATTAATGACCTACCTTGCCTTGTAAAGAACAGTCATGAAATAGTGTTATTTGCAGATGACAAATCACTTATATTTAAGCTTATTAATATTAATTTATATTCTAAACACAGCGACATTCATAGCATAAATACTAGAAACAAAGATTTACTTATTGTGCCCAGGACTAGGCTCCAAAAAGTTTGTAATTCATTTAAGTGCCAAACTATACGTTTTTACAACAAACTCCCAATCCATGTTAAAGAACTGAGCCTCAATAAATTTAAATCATTTATTAAACACAAACTATGTCAAAAAGGTTTCTATAAAGTTAAAGATTACTTAGACGACAAAAAGGCTTGGGACTAGCTCCATACTACTCCATACTAATTTAATTGTTTAGTTCATTTTATTTGACTGTATAAGTCAATTTATTTTAATTTTGTTTTCATTTATTATTGACGTAATCTACTCTTTACACAGTTTTTATTTTTATGAGTTGTATTTATTTATTTATTTATTTATTTATTTATCACAAACACTGCTATCATTACAGGAAATTCCTAATGCGATAGCGTGGTCCTTAATTAAACTATCTTAAATAACATAACACATACAATATCGTATATCTTAGGTGATCAAGTACTACCAAGAACGAATTGCATCCGAGATCTGGGGGTATATCACGATTCTAAGCTTACGTTTGAATTTCATGTTGATGCCATAGTCGCTAAAGCATCTAAAGCATTAGGTTTCATAATGCGGCTGTCCAGGTGCTTCACTCAAGCCAAAACTTTAAAAATTCTTTACTGTACTTTTGTAAGAAGCCACTTGGAATACGCGTCTGAAATCTGGAATCCATGTTATCACAAGTACATCGATCGTATAGAGAGCATCCAGAAAAGGTTCATCAAGTATTTATGTTATCATCAGAAAGTGCCCTACCGGTCTGAAGATTACCTTAACCTCTGTAAAAAGTATCATATATTACCCCTAACTAATCGGCGAGCAATCTCTGACTGTATTACATTATTAAAAATTTTCAATAATTCTATTAATAACTCCGATATTCTATCGAAATTTTATTTTAACGTTCCCCGAAGGTCAAAGCGATGGAACGCACCGTTGCGTGTTCCATTTACCTCTACGAACTACAGGCAAAATTCATTTATAGTGCGTGCAAGTAGCAACTTTAATAGCATGTGCAAACAGTATGATTTAGATCCTTTCATAACAGGTGTGTCCTCGGCCAGAAAGTGTCTGAGCCTTGGCTTTTATAATTAATAATTTGTATGTTCAGGTTTTTATATTGTATTGAATATGGTATATTCATTTGGTTTAAGCTGGAATGTTATACTATTTTTTTCTTTCCTCTACTTTTTTTTTTGGTAGCAGTGTTGTGCTGTTCACACTCTTTCCTTCCAATCTGTTCTTAGAAGTGAAGACTTTTAATTGGCTGTCAGTCTCACATACAATTTTTTATTCTGTTTTTTTTAGCTGTAAGTCGTCCATAGTTAATAAATAATCAAATAAATAAATAAATATTATTTTTGTGAATACACTCAGAGAGCAGGAAAATAAATCGATCCTGTCAGCCATTCAGTGCGTGCAAGGCGCGCGTCAGTGGCGCTTTGCTGAGCAAGTTGGTTCGTACGTGTGGCACTACTAGTAACCGTGGCTTCCGGCGCCGTGATACGTAATTGTCAGGCACATTCAGACAAATCTCCTTCAAAACACCGGAATTATAGGTCTTATCACGTAACAGTTTGAATGCACATGTGGTTATAGCTAAGTCCCTCCTTAGGCTTCCTAAGGCTTCGCACACAGACGTAGCAATACGTGCAGCCATCAGAGCACCTTGGAGCTCTAAACGGGGGATTGAGACAGGCTTAAGGGGTGACAGCCGAGCTTTGCTACAGATAAAGGAGAGTCTAACGTCACCGTTAGCATACAAAAAATACAGCGGCAAAGGCAGACTCACTGGCGTCCGAAAATACACGAAGTTCGCAGCCTGCTAGTTCGAGATCATTCAAGTTATAGCGACGTGGAATTCGTAAACTAGAAACCGAGGATAAATCCTGAAACCACAACTTTCATGCAACGCTGTCCACTTTGAGAGAGTTTCTCATCCCATTCCAAGCCCTTACGCCAAGTATCTTGAAACATGATGCGGCCTCGAACAACGATTGGCGCAATGATTCCAAGAGGATAATAGACTTGCATCACGTGAGCTAAGACCTCTCACTTGGTGAGCTTCTATGCCAACACACCCTTATGGACTCCCGTGTTAAAACAAATCACGTCACGGGCGGGTTGCCAGATAAGGCCAAGCGTGCGCACATGCGTAGCCAGGTAACCCAAATCTACGTCTTTCACAACGGGCGCCTCTAGCAAGGATTCTTTGGGTAGCAATGAGGGCGCCATAAGATCATTTGACGTCCAGCCTTGCATTTCAAAGCCAGCATGAGAATGTACATTATAAATATCCGCAGCCAATTTGGCCGCTTCATGAACGTTATCTAAACTAGTGACGCAGTCATCCATGTAGTGATCGTGTATAATTAATTACTCGAGCTGCATCAGGGTATGTATCCTGCCACTTTAATTCATTTTTGTTTTTGATATGGATTGCAGTAAAGGATTTTTGACGCTGCGTCCGATGACATGCGGTATGCACGTATAGGCTCATTCGGGCCGTCGTGCCACGGAAATCTTTGGGCATCTCTATCGTTTTCAATTAGGTACTTTAATTTGAAGGAACATTTCACGAATGACAGCTGTCAGAGTGACTACCCTCACGGAAGTGCGTCAGAATACTTAACAGGGGTTGCAAAAAGTCTGGACCTAAAAAAACTGGACCAGTTAATAACATTGAATTTAATGACACGCCGTGGGACTTGGCGGCTGCGTCGTGTACCGTTCTCAACTTGTTAGGCTTATTTAAAGTGAGGGAGGTATCACAACGGAGACCCCAAGTAAGGAGGAGCTGAACACAGTTCAGCATATCTCTTTGCTAGCTTATCACGGATATTCCGACGGTAGCGTTCAGCATAGGCTGGATCTTTCACTCTTTTTTTTCTAAACTAAGGAACCTAGACACAAATAAATTGTAACTGTCGGGAATATCTAGTTTATCTGCCTTCCACAACAAGCCTACTTCAAAGCGGCCACCAGGCAGACGGCGTGCGGTGCGCTCGAGAACTTGCACGGCGCGCTACAAGCTGTTCTATGAAACGACAAATTTGAGATTTGTTATTGTGATTGTTTGATTGTGTACTAAATAAAAATGTTCCTTAAACTTTGTGCAGACACTGGTTATTGTTATACCGTGAAGTTTTCTTAGAAATTGTATTGTTCGAATCGCTTCGCGCCATCGCGTCGCGTTGGTCTGCACGAGCCTTTATTCGTTTAAATTAAAGGTTACTTTGTAATTGTCTGTATTTTATTTAAATACTTACAACTACTTCTAATAACTACATAGTAAATAATTAGGTACAGTCACGAGCTTTAATTTGGGACCCATTTCCGTTAAATGTTGTTAGAACAATCATAATGCAATAAGGTCGAAACTTTGCTTTAAGGTTGAAATGTTGAATGTCAAGTTAAGACATAAAATGTCTTATCTAATCGACCTATGAAATGATAACCTCGTTGCAAAAAGCTATCATTACGATTTTCTAATTACGAACATGTGTCGTGTCAGTGTCATTTAAGAAAATAGTTTAATGTGATAATTTTCACAAAATATAATTTACCAATTAATAAAATGCTTGCGGCTAATCGTGACCAAATAAGGCTCCAAATTATTGATTTGCACGAACAAGGAGTAGGCATTCACGAGATATCGCGACGAATAAATGTGACAAGAAACACAGTTCACCGCTGGGTTCGACGCCACGGGAACGAGGAAAATATTATTGACTTACGACGAAACAACCATCACCCGCAAGTTATAACACAAGAGCAGAGCCGCTTGATGCAAAGGCAATACCTGATGAATGGATTTACGCCAACGAGGCATTTTGCGGAAGCGTTTGAAGTCCACCCTTCAACAGTTAGAAGGCATCTTAAAGCTATGGGACTGCATCACAGGCGGCCTGCAAAAAAAATTGCGTTGACGGATGCCCATAAAGCTGCTCGACTTATTTTCGCACGTCAGTATCTAAATTTTGATTGGACGACGACGGCTTTCATCGATGAAAAGACTTTTCAATCTTCCCAAACGGGCAGACTACATTAATTTGTGGCGAATTGACAGGACGCGATACACGGAAGACCACGTCATAGCTAACAACGCGTCTGGTCGCATTACAGTTAACATGTCTGGCTGGATTAGTTCAGCCGGCATTGGAGAACTAATAAATTTACCACCCAGGGCCACTGCTCAAGATTATGTCGATTTATTAGACGAGAGTGTCCTTCCAACATTGCAACTATATTATCCACAAGAAGATGTTGCTCCAATAAACTTTGTTCAAGATAACGCAACAATTCATACGGCAAGAATCGTTAGAACTTGGTTCGACAATAATAGAGCAAATTTAAATCGTATTCCGTGGCCTGCAAAGTGTGCCGATTTAAATCCTATAGAAAATTTATGGGGCTTAATGGTTCAAAAATGGTCAAATAGAAACGAAAGAACTAGAGAAGCACTTATGGATCACTGCCTCACAGTCTGGGAAAGTTTAAGGGGTACTGACATATGTGACAAATTGATTGGATCCATGCGTAACCGGCTCCAGGCTGTGATTGACAATGAAGGTGGATATACGCGGTTTTGAATATTTATGATAAAAAAATTACTGGAGAGATTTAAATTAATTTAGTCGTAGCCTTCGGTGATAAGTGTTTATTTTGTGCACCGCTAACCATGCTTTCTATATAATTGTGTTAAGATTGAGGTTTGTGTCATAAATGTCTTAATAAATATAAAGAATAAAAAACTTTGTTTTTCTAAAGATTTTATTAATCAATATTTTAGCTGAAATCTTCTAAGCCCCCATAATCATAAACGGCCTTTAAACCTATTTTATTTTAAATATGTTGTTTTGGTCCGTCACTTTGATATTTATGTTTGAGAAAGAGACAAAACTTTTTAACTAATATAGGTTTGAAGAATAAGCGGGTTAGTTGACTAGCTATCATATATTGACAATATAATTTTGTTCTTTTTTATTTGTTTCTTTTTTCTTATGGGACCACAGGACCAAAAAGTAATTATTACTCGGAAATCGGTAATGATCGTTTGCCCTCGCTCCAGTTGACGTTAGCCCCTAGAAACGTAAAGTTGTCGATGGTAAACATTATGACGTTTATTGTTTGTGCAGTGACAGCGTTAACATAATAGCTCTAAATGGCGAAAGTTTGCTACACGATATTCAACCTTAGGTGGGTCCCAAATTAAAGCTCGTGACTGTACGTGCTGGATGCATGTGGTAGGTGCGTGGTGTTTCATGTTACCCTGTGTAGGAATCTTAAACTTAAGAAAAAATCGTTTAGTTGACATTAGAGAACACTTGTTACGTAATTTCCAAGGATCTAATGATTTCATTTTAGACAACTGAAATGTCAAAAATAAAATCATGGAAAAAAAAATGGATAGCCATATTTTTAAATCAATTAAAGTCATCAGTATTTTTAATGGAGTTATTTAAAGTATCATTAATCTTTTACGTCCTTTTACCCCATATAGGTATGATTACGACAAACTAATTTTAAAGAAATTGTGTTAAACTTAGAAAATTATCTGATCATCTCGTAAGTCCTAGACATGTCAACATGGAAAACGTGTCGTTGAAGTAATTCTACTTCACTAGCATAGCGGTATAATTATATTAAAATAAATTTTATCGTACTTCTATTTCTTGATGTTATGTGTTATCAGTACGTTTAAATTGCATAGAAAGTTTAACTTGACGGCGTTAAGGTAAATTTGACTTAAGTCTGAAATTAATGAGGTCATATTACTTATCCACCAATTATTTTAAAAAAATTAATAAAAAGCATAATTGACAAAAAGCATATGAATAAAAGAAGGGAAAAGGTTTGCATATCAAGTTATTTGAATAAAATTGGATGATAAATTTAAAAGATAATTTAAAAGATATTTTTCTCAAAATGGCTTTTTGGTGCTCCAGTAATTTTGCCTTTCCAGTGACGATATGGAGATCTTCCCTAATGAGAAGACTTGCATGCCTGCCAAGCTTTGTAAAGAATCTTAAGAATCTTTAACGTGCATCTAGAAGGTGGCGGATGCTAGTAGGTGGATTGGCACAGATTTAGACCAAAGAAGTAGAAAAGAAAATGAAAGTGATGATTTAAAATGTTCAGAGATTAATTTGTGATTTAACTTGTGTCATAAAATAGTATATCTGTCACCTCAGATCCTAGAACAGACATGTCTAGACGTGTTCAGCGCATCGTCTCGTAGTCCTGGGCAGTCTGTAGTCCCTCGCTACCACCTCCTACGCAAGGGTTAGGCCACGCGCACTTTGGTCACGAATTTGTATCATACGTCAACGTACGAATTGAGTGCGCACACTGAATACGTTTTTCTCCGTCAAATAGGTAGTGTCCCGGTGATATCGCTTTGAAAGAACGAAAAATCTCAACAAGTTTGGATTTTTTTCGGATGTCGCAATTAAACGTACGTATACTTACGAGTAGCTCGCACCCAGTCTGCGCGCTCCCTTTGTACTTGGAAGGTCGGGATTGTTCGTGTGTGCTCGTACGTGTTTGCACGAGTGAAATTCGTACGAAAACGCGTACAAAAATGCGCGCGGCCTTATGTTTGTGAGAAGATAATTTTATTTTTGTTATGTTTGTTTTTTACTATTCAAAAAGTATTTTCAAGGTGTTTTCAAATTATGTTTTACTTGTTACTAATAAATATACCAAATGATAATAATTTAAACTATGTAAGTGAGTGATAAATATTTTTAAATTTTTTATTGTTTTTTTATAAAAATATTATTTTTTTTTAAATAATATGTATTGAAAAACAAATAAAGGAAATAATAAATAAAAAAAACAGTTTGAAAAACTGGAACACGACTACGGAAAACGGGTAGTAACGTATAGTCGGGTAGGTAACGATAAGTACCTACAAAACAAGAAAATATTTCAGACAGAAATCAAGCCATAGGTACAAAAACGGTAAAGCCACATGCCTGGTCATATGCCTATATACTATGTGGGTGTCGGGCACACATGTTCTATGTTCTATGTTAAGGGGTTTGGTTTCCGCACTTAGTCCGTCAGGTGGACCATTGTGCGTGGGCCATAGCGGCCGTTTGGTGGTTATTCCAACCAGCCCACCAAAACAGAGTCACAGTTTCCTGGTCTGTTTAGAACATCGAGAGTTTTAGTTCTAATCTGGGTGACGCCCGTGCATTCAAATAGCACGTGCGCAACGCTCTCCTCAGTCTCCATGCACGCCTTGCACAGATGACTGTCCGTTATTCCTATTGTGTGGAAGTGTTTGTTTAGCGAGCAGTGTCCCGTGATGGTCCCCGTTACCAGGCGCAGGCCGTTCCTGTCTAGGCGTAATAAACGCCTGGTTACCTAGCTATCCAAGGATGGCATAGCTTCCTTTGACTGCCTGCAGCCCGGTGTCGATATCCACCAGTGCTCCGCTTGTGTGTGGGTGAACTTCTGCAGCCACCTGCGTATTTGGTTGAAGAAAGAATAATATTTATTTGGACACAGTTCGTGAAACACATAGTATCAAAATAAAAAGTGAAAATAATTATAAATCAATAATAGTGTGTGCCTCACGGCTGCGCCAAAAAGGTTCATTTCAGCATTAATGCCCGACAAATGCTGACTGACGCTGGTTTTCTAATGACCCCTTATGGACAAGTGACGGGGAGTACCAACAGTGAAGACAACAGTGAAGGGGATGGGTACGATAGGCTCGGGTCCACAGACTGCCGTACTGGATCCTCGTCTAGCAAGTTCGTCAGCTGAGTCGTTATCTAGCGGTCCGCTGTGTCCTTTTATCCATTGCAGTGTCACCGTGTTGCGGCTAGATACCGTTATTTGCTCTAGTGCATTGTGACATTCTAGCCAGGCACACATACAAAATTGTAATGGCATACGACTTCAAATTAAAATTAAAAATATATTTTTTCACATAAACCTACAAGGGCCCTTATTAAACGTCAGAAGCTAGGTGCACGGTTCCAATTGGTTGTTTCCTATGGAGAAAAGCCGGCAAGAAACTCCACGGTTACTCTTTTAAAAGTAAATGGTATTTTCAGTGTTTTCAAATTACAGTGAAAATTTATCAAAAACAAGTTGCCTTAGGAATATTTATTGATCTTAAAAAAGCCTTCGACACCATCAGTCATGACAAATTAATACAGAAGCTAGAACTCGCCGGTGTTACAGGCAAAGCACTTGAAATTTTTAAATCATATATGGAGAACCGTAAACAAATAGTAAAGATAGATAAATACGAAAGCAACTCCTGTGTCCTGGATTATGGCGTCCCCCAGGGATCAATATTAGGCCCCCTCATGTTTCTTATTTATATTAACAGCATCAGTGAATTGGGTCTTAAAGGAGACATCTCCCTCTATGCAGACGACACAAGTCTCTTTTATTTTGGACATTCAGTCGAAGCTATAATAGCTGACGCTCAGAATGATCTTAATCTTTTAAATTAGTGGTTTCAGTCAAATCTTTTAACTATTAATATTACAAAAACAAATTACATAATTTTTGCAGCAATTAATAAAAAAATAAATGATAATTTCGAACTTAAAATAGACGGTCAACTACTTGAACGAAAACCTAGAGAAAAATATCTCGGACTTATTTTGGATAGCAACCTGAATTGGAAACCTCATCTAGAAAAAATTAAACTTAAACTAAGACCACTCACAGGGGCTCTGCATAACATAACAAATTGTCTCCCTCGAAAAGTGCGATATCTTATTTATAATTCTCTGGTTAAACTTCATATCGACTACCTCATTGAAATCTGGGGTACTGCAGCGAAAACTAATATAGATCCAATTCAACGAGTTCAAAATAGATTAATCAAAATTTTATTCAACTATCCATTTCGGACACCAACTACTAAGATATACGAGGAAACAAAAATAATGAATATAAAACAAACCTACATATACTACACATGTATTCTAATACGTAAAATATTAAATAAGATAATCCATTCCAATATAAGATTTGTAACAAAACAACAAACACGAAAGATTAACTTAAGGCGTGCTAGTTACTTAGTAACCCGCCCTCCTAGAACTAACTATGGAAGAAGACATTTGGAGTTTGAGGGTGTTACAATTTATAATAAATTACCATCAGTAATAAAAGGAGAACAAAGTTATGCCCGGTTTAAAAAGTTACTAAAAGCCCACACAATTAATACATACAAATAAGTAAAAAAAAAAAAAACAATATCTACACAAAATATATATGTATAATATATATAATATAAATCATGTATGTACTAAAAATTTATATATAATACTATAAACTAAAAACAAAATGGTAACAAATCTGCTTATAGCAGACTATGCCATCAGTGCCACATCCAGTAAAAATCAAACCACATCCATGTTGTGTTTTGTTAAACATAAGATCGAGTTTAGGTTATTATTTATCTGTGTACCCACATAATCTGTGCGCCCTAATTATAAATTGTTATTTAAGTGTGTTTCTCAGTAAGTGAATTTATGTAATTCTTGTGAGAATAAAGTTGTTCTTAAACCAGTGTTAATAGGTATGAGAGGACAGTGTAGGCCTATCAACAAGTACCAGGTACTTAGCAAGATAGAAAACGGTCGACAGATCTATAGTCTGTTAAGCCTACAACGTTCTCATATTCACAAAATCTAAAAGAAAAGAATCTATATAAAAGCAAAATAAAATAATAAAAATAAAAACCTATTTAAACCAAATGACATGATTGCCACTACAGCGACGATGGCTTTACCTTGACCATTTTTGTACCTATGTCTTGATTTCTGTTTGTAATATTTTATCCTAACTATCCCAACTATATGTAAATCCTAACTCATATTATAAATGCGAAAGTGAGTTTGTTTGTTACACTTTCACGGCTAAACGGCTGAACCGATTTTGATGAAATTTGGTATGGGAATATTTTGAACTTTAGGGAAGGACATAGGCTACTTTTTATCGACATATCACGTGGGCGAAGCAGTGGGCGAAAGCTAGTATATCCTACTAAGACCCTGGAATAGGACATAAGATACTTTTTATCTCAATATTCCTACGGGATCGAGACGACGCGGGTGAAACCACAAGGCGCAGCTAGTAATATCCTAACTAATATTATAAATGCGAAAGTGTGTTCGTTTGTTTGTTACGCTTTCACGCTAAACCGGTTGAACGGATTTAGATGAAATTTGGCACACGGGTAGACCATGATCTGGATTAGGTCATAGGATACTTTTTATCCTGATATTCCCACGGGATCGAGATTTACGCGCGTGAAACCGCGGGGTGCAGCTAGTATTTTATTTATAAATAAATACACAGTCATCGAGATAAAAAAACATTAAAACATAGAAAATAAACTGTATACTTCTTAATTATGATAAGCGAAGAAAATAACAAAGAAATAACAGGTTTATACAATTTTGTTCCCAGTAATGATGACTAAACATAATCAGTAGCACTTTGAATGTTTACAAACATACCGGGCCTTTTTACTGCTAAAAACAGGGTAATCCGTTGTCATGGACACATCTGAAACTATTAAGAGTTTGTAGGACCTCGTCGTCGATTTTAAAGTTATGAATGAACTATATTCCACTGGCAAGTACTTTTGGTTTGTCCGAGTGACTTTGAAATAACGTAACATCACGCCTGTAATCCCCGAAGGGTTAGGCAGAGGTGTACCTATAGAACACCCACATTTCGCCAGTTATGTTTAAGTGCCATGTAATAGGGGGCGAGGCTATTGCTATCAACGGGGCACAAATCCAGACTCCGGCCTACTATTGAGAAATTCCTGATGGAAAAACCCGATAACACTTTTTCTGACCTGGGAGTCGAACCCAGGACCTCATGCTCAGCAGTAGCGCTTGCGACCACTAGACCAAGGAGGCCCTCACAACGAACCAGGCAAAACAAATACATTAAAAAAACAATTTTTGTATGGGATCAACGCCAATTGGACGTAAACATGTAGATAACCATAAAGGATAAACCGTATATAGCATGCACTATCCAATTACTTGAATAAACGTACACAGGACTTACAAAGATATTTTAAGATCATGATGACTTTACAATTTACATATTTTGGTCGACAAATACATAACGAAACCTACCTATCTATCGATTTTATAAATCCGGTTTCTGTTTGTGTGTGTAGGCACCTATTTTTTATTATCAATGATAAAAGAAACTATGTTTATTTTTATACAATATAAAACAAAAAATGCATGCGTATAATTATTACGATAACATGACTAAATATTATAATCTCTAGCTTTGTCTTTGTACGCTCAGTGGCAATTTGCTCGTGCTTGTTGCAACACGTTTAAAATAATTATTGTAAAGTTACGGCGAATTTTGTTGACGACTGTAACGCGTGTTATTAAACTAGTGTTGTGACGAAAAGTAAGTAATGAAATTGTTTTTTTTTTTCCGAAAAAGTAATAAATAAATATTTTTTTGATATAAATTAAACAAAAAGCTGAGTTTGTTCGTAAGTTGAGTCTGCAAGATTTTCTTTATTGTTGACATGAAGTAAATTGATGTAAAAATGTCCAAGTAAAATTAAAACAAGTGAAAAAAAACACATGCAGTAGATTGTTTTGATTCCTAGACATCTATCAAGTAAGTACCTAATATGTAACTTATTTTTAGCGTAAAAAAACTTTAACAAAAGCGTACGTACTTTTATTTAGCTAACGAATGCCTTTGAGTACTGTGTTATGTGTTTATAAACATCTTACTCGCGTATGTTTTTGAAGAGCATATCAAGATAAAGTTACCTAGTTGTAAAACCTAATGATAATGTATAGAACATGTCTCGGGATTAGCTTTATCTTTCAGCTATCTAATTACGCAACACATTTTCGTAAACAACCACCACTAATTTGTTTCATTGATTGACAGTTCAACAACATTAATTGTGTTATTTATGTTGTTGAGCAGAATTTTTTATCGAACTTATGAAGCAATGGATTAGCAATCTGTTTCAAAACGATCCAGATTGTAATTGTTCGTTTATTACGCAATTAGGGTGCTAACTGACTGATCTCTTGACAATTCAAAAAAGCCTGTAATTGGTATATCTATCTATATAAATAAATGAAAGGACAGCGTAACTGACTGACTGATCTATCAACGCATAGCTCAAACCAATGAACGGATTGGGCCGAAATTTGGCACACAGGTAGTTGTTATGACGTAAGACCACCACTATGAAAGGGTTTTTAGAAATTCGACCTTAAAACCAGCAGGAACATCGTGATGATCATGCATAGAAGAGCCCCCACGCCGCGAACGCGCTTACCCGGCGGACCCACCGGCATTTCGATGATCTGAGAAAGACCAAATTATGTTTAGGCCATTCTTGCCAGTTTTCATCTGTAGTTGTATTAACTTTATATTTGTATAGGTCACTAACTATGAACTGAAACAACTTTATATTAAGTATAATATAACAATATATTAGCTTCAAACAGCAAATTACACGAAACGACTGCCTCTTACAGAGGTCCCTCAACAAGTCCACTCATATAGTCTTAATATAACAAAGGTTACAACGCTGCTCTTGTTAATGTTCCCATGCTGAATTTTGACTCTATCTTATCGATGTTTACGCCCGGCTCGAAGTACAGCAGCGCACGCAAATTCTTCTCGCCGTGGGACACCATGCCGCACCGGTGATGTCATTCTTTACTTTGTAAAGAGAGCGCAGCAATCGCCAACACGGCCGTCCTACCAGGTGCCTGTCCCATCAGGCACCCCACGAGTTCAGATAAAGTGCTGAAACACAAATTGTTAATCATTTATCAGTGTGCCAGCTGCACATGCATTGGTTGCGTGTCGAATTTTTGTATTATGAATGTCATCTTTCACATTACACATTATTTGAGTGTATCGAGGGATGTCATATTTCACTACACATTATTTCAGTGTATCGAGGGATGTCATATTTCACTACACATTATTTCAGTGTATCGAGGGATGTCATATTTCTCTACACATTATTTCAGTGTATCGAGTGATGTCATCTTTCATTACACATTATTTCAGTGTATCGAGGGATGTCACCTTTCACTACACATTATTTCAGTGTATCGAGGGATGTCATCTTTCATTACACATTATTTCAGTGTATCGAGGGATGTCACCTTTCACTACACATTATTTCAGTGTATCGAGGGATGTCACCTTTCACTACACATTATTTCAGTGTATCAAGGGATGTCATATTTCACTACACATTATTTCAGTGTAAATAATACAATATAATAATAATAATACAATACTAATACAATAATAAATCATGTGCGCTTAAAGCGACATTGTGTTAAAAATTGGATTCGACCACTTGCACTCAAAGGGCCTATAGCCTCTCTTAAGCGTACCAAGTTTGTCATATTGTCGCTTGTACTCAAAGGGCATCTAGCCACACATGAGCGTATTAAGTTCGTCTCATTTCGACTTGCACTCAAAGGGCCTTTAGCCACACTTAAGCGTACCAAGTTCGTTCTAATATTACATAAAGCATTTTATCTTAACTCGCACATACGCCAACGATACATTTCAAATTACCTTAATCGCCAACACGGTAGAAATGGTTTAAGTTAGAACGTATGTTTAATTAATTTCCCAATCATCGATATGAATCCACGGTTTCATATTCTCTGCAGCGGTTACGCCTGTATACTTCTTAGTACTCCTTTCACTGCCTTTTACATCCGTCACCTCATATCTATCATTCCCCAATACTTTTTTCACTTGAAAGGGGCCTTTGTAAATAGGTAACAACTTCCGACTTTGCCCGTCATTTGTCTGGCTTTGTATTTTTATGAGTACCAAATCTCCTTCGACATAAACCCGTGCTTTTGTACGGTTTCTATCAAATCGCTGTTTTTGTGATTCCGCATTGGACTTAATATTTGTCTCTGTCCTCTCACGCAATTCGGTTACATCCAACCTATGCCCGTTGCCAATCTCCGGAGCCAAACTATCACTATCAGTGCGTAATCTATATCCGAGAAAAACTTCACTAGGAATAGTTTTTGTTGTGTTGTGAACTGTACTGTTTATACCTTGTTGTAAGGCTTTTATGTACTGATCCCACCTATCGTCTGTATCGTTAGCACCTATTGCTTTTAGTGCTTCTAGAATAGTTTTGTTAAAACGCTCGACCTGGCCATTAGAGCGAGGCATACCGGTTGCAATCGTGTGTAAACGTATGTTTCTATTCGTACAATACTGTGTAAAATTATTTGAAGTGAAGCATGTCGCGGCGTCTGTAATGATTCTCTGAGGATTACCGAATGTCTTAGAAATAGTTTCTAATTCCTTAATTACACCGGAAGATTTGGTTGTTCGAACCGCCAAAATGAACACAAATTTTGTAAAAGCATCTACGATGACCAATAAATATTTATTTTTGGCTTTAGTAGTAACAAAAGGTCCTAAATGATCTATATGAAGGGTGTGAAAAGGCTGTGCGTACTTTGGCAACGGGTATAACTCCCCTTCCTTTGGACCGTCTTTATTCTTAAAATATATGCAATTTAAGCAGTTTTTAATATATTTCCTTATGACATGTCGCATTCTAGGAAACCAATACTGATGGCTTACTCGTTCTACTGTTTTATCAACAGAGAAATGCCCGAGGTCGTCATGGTTACATTTAATTATTTGCCAAATGCATTTCTTTGGGACCACCCACCGGCGCCCTCGGGTTGTTCTTCTGTAAACTTTACCACCGAGGACAACATATTTGCTAAAAACATCTTTATTTTCTTCGGCCTCTCCTGATTCTATAATTGCTCGAATATGTTGTAACTCGGTATCTTGTAGTTGTACCGAAAGCAACCAATCCGCTTCCGTTATTGACATTATAATTTCGGTTTCTGATTTTTCTCCGGACTGCATTGGGTTACGACTCAAGGCGTCTACGTGTTGCATTCGCGTACCTTCTCGATGAACGATATCAAACGAGAATTCTTGTGTGGACAAAACCCAACGCGCAATCCGGGGAATAATCTCTTTTTTTGTTAAGGCGTACCGTACGGCGTTGCAATCGGTCACTATTTTAAAAGATGATCCAATTAGGTATAATCGGAACTTCTGGAGCGAACTAACAATCGCCAATAACTCCAGTTCAAACGAGTGGTACTTTTTTTCATCTTCCGTAGTTTGTCTACTATAATAATGGACTGGTTTTTCACCTTCGTCGGTGATTTGCATAAGTATACCAGCAACACCATCTCTACTAGCATCCGTATACAATACGTTTTCTTTATTCGGGTCAAAAATGGATAGAACACTTTCAGACGTTAATTTATTCTTCAACGATTGAAATGCATCTTCACAAACCTTACCCCATTCCCAGACCGAGCCCTTCTTCAACAGCTTTGAGAGTGGAGCAGTAATCATAGCGCAGCTCTTAATAAATTTCCTAAAGTAGCTTACAAGGCCAAGAAACTGTCGAAGTTGGTGCACTGTTTTGGGAGTGGGGTAATTTCGAATAGCCTCCAGTTTGGGCTGATTTGGCATCACACAATCCTGTTTGATTTTGTATCCTAAAAATTCGATTTCATTTTTGAAAAAATGACATTTCTTTAGATTCAACGTGAGCCCGTTTTCCCTAAAAATTTGGAGAACTCGTTCTAATAATTTTAAATTTTCCTCTACCGTTTCTGTCACTAAATACACATCGTCCAAATATAAAATGACATTCTCGAATCTTAAATTTCCCAACACATTGTTCATCATTTGTTGGAAGCAGGATGGTGCGTTAGCCAGCCCAAACGGAAGTCTTAAAAATTCGTAATGCCCATCTTCAGTAATAAAGGCGGTCTTTTCTATAGATTGCGTTTGCATTAATATTTGATAATATCCACTTTTTAAATCTAAACTGGTGAAGCATTTATAGCCCCGAAGCCTATCTACAAGATCCTCAATGCGCGGCATTGGATATTTGTCTTTAATCGTTATCTTATTTAGCGCTCGATAATCAATGCAGAGTCTTTTTTCTCCATTCTTCTTATTGACAAGTAGCGCAGGGCTCGCGTATGGTGATTTGCTTTCGCGTATAATATTGTTCTTCAGAAGCTCATCCACCATTACGCGAATTATCTTTCTGTCTGCGTGAGAAGACCTAAAGGGTCTGCATTGAATCGGTTGAGAACCAGTTACGTTAATTATCATTTCGTGGCCGTTTACTTTTCCTAATTCTTTGATATTTGCCGCCACACAGTCATCATATTTTTGAAACAGTATTATTAATTCGTTCTGGTGGGAATCGCTATCGAACTCAAAATTACTAACTGTGTTACAAAACTCTGTAAATGTATTCGCATAGTCAAATTTGAATTTGTCACCAACTCGCGAGTATACCAGGTCAGACCGCTCCGTCACGTTTCTTCCTATCAATATTTCGCAATCTGCCAGGTTGTCAATTACATAAAAATCAACCTGAGTCAGACACAGCGAATCGACTTTTAGATCAGCTGTTATCTTGTGAGTTACAAATTTTGAACTTTCTTTTGAAAAACCATGCAGTAAAATTGGCGCGGTCAACGCAATGTTTTCCATTGAATATTTTTTGACAAACGATTCAGAAATCAATGAGCAACTGCTTCCCATATCAATGAATGCTTCTTGATGCAGATTATTAATACGTATTATTTTCAGAAATTTATTTCGTGGGTCAGGGGTTGAAACATATTTTGTTTCTTGTTTCTCTGATTTACCCGCGTTCCTTTTATGGTAACATGTCGATTCTAAATGGCCTCGCTTGCCACAATAATCGCATTTATATGCATCACACTGACTTCGTTTATGGTTACCGTCGCACGTAAAACACCTGATCTGCCCCCGACCCCGTGCCTGGCCCACGTCTTGATTAATGCTAGCAGATGCGGCCCGACCCATGACGTTCGCTGAGGGCATAGTCGCTGATGTCGTGGTCGCAGACATCTGATTATGACTGATCAGTTTCGTCTGGCCATCGCGTGTGTTTGCGCCTATTTGTTTCGTGTTTTTAGATGTATACGTTCGACCATGTAGGAAACTAGCTAAACTATCGCATGTCACAAAATTATTCGCTTCAATCGATGCGCCTATACCACTGTCTCCTATATTGCCGACAATAATAGAAATAATATCTTGTTCCGAAAATTCCAAAGATAAACGATCTATTTTACATTTTTGTTCAAAATAAAACTCATATAGAGACTGATTTTCTAACGGCTTTTTATTAATAATGTATTTTAAAAGATCGTACATATTCCGACGGATTTGAAAACTGGAAGCCAATTTACGTGTCCAGTCCTCCCATTTCCACGTAGGCCAATGCTTATCTGATCGTAACAGTGAGTCATACCACACTTTTGCGGAGCCCTTTAATTTGTTGAGAGCTTGATAACGGGTCATTTCGTCAGTCCATGTAAAAGTTTGAGTGTAGGACCTGACAATACTAAGCCAAGCGTTCACATCGTCTCTCAGCGGATCGAACTCGGGAACAATGTTATTCAAAGTGTTATTTGTACTCACAGTTAGGGTATCAGCCTTACGTGATACCTGTTTCCTGTTTTTCGGCGGAGGTGACGGAGTCCTGGCACTACTACTGCTGCTAGAACTTGAGCTTGAACGTGTGCGTTTTTTTTGTTTAAGGCGTTTATTACGCTTACTTTGTTTACCCATAGCTGTGTGGGTATCGCGTTTCACTTCTGATATTAACTTTATATTTGTATAGGTCACTAACTATGAACTGAAACAACTTTATATTAAGTATAATATAACAATATATTAGCTTCAAACAGCAAATTACACGAAACGACTGCCTCTTACAGAGGTCCCTCAACAAGTCCACTCATATAGTCTTAATATAACAAAGGTTACAACGCTGCTCTTGTTAATGTTCCCATGCTGAATTTTGACTCTATCTTATCGATGTTTACGCCCGGCTCGAAGTACAGCAGCGCACGCAAATTCTTCTCGCCGTGGGACACCATGCCGCACCGGTGATGTCATTCTTTACTTTGTAAAGAGAGCGCAGCAATCGCCAACAGTTGGTACATTTATACGATACTAGCTTTTGCCCGCGGCTTCGCCCGCGTAAAGATAAATAATAAGATATATAATATATATAAAAGGGGATGAAAAGGGGGATTTTGTTTGAATGTAAACTCTTATTCATTGAGTAAATAAACTTGAAACTTGGCACGAATACTTGTATATGTAAATTATAAAGTGTGCCATTTTTGTTCTTCTAAACTACCCTCTAATAAGAGGATTGGGGGGTGTCAAAGTTTGTATGGAAGAATTTTAACGTGCATTCTGATTAACTCGAAACTCAGTATTTATACATAAAACTGAATATAAATACAAACGTATATCAAGGTTTTTCGAAAATCTCCCCCTAACGGAGTGAAAAGGGGTAGTCATTTTAATAGGGGAGGATTTTACTTTGCGGCTTGATTAACTTGACAATTTATTGGTATAAATAACCTAGAATTCAAATAATGGAAACGTCATAATAGACATTAAAAAAAATAGCTTTGGGAGTGAAAAGGGGGCAGTTCAAAAACTTGGCCTGAATGCCTATCTCAATCAATACGTATAATACAATCGTAGCGAAGTCAAAACTGTAGACACATTGAATATTTTTGAAAAAAAAAGGAATTGCTACTCGTAGCAATTCCTTTGCTTTTCTTTACCTTTTTGTGTTCGTAGACCTCGGTCCGATTCTAATGCCGTAATATAGTTTTTATGAATTACATTTACATTTTCGTATTCTTCTATAGTTTACCGCAAATCATATCATCATCTTCGTCGTAGTCAGGTAAAAAGACGAGCCAAAAGGTTAGAATATTGTAGATAGTTACAGATTTGACCTTTTAAAAGATTATCATCACGCTATACCTTTATGGAGCTAAGCAGTCAGTCATAACATATACAGGGTGGATTTTGAGATAGGGCAATAAGGGCAGATACCTTAACTGTTATAGCTGCAAGAAAACGGTCTTATGAGACTGTCCTTAACTGTTTGAAACGTTTTGATCGACGCTAATATATTTTGAAAAAAAAATTCCATCAGCAAGAAAATGGGTAAATTTCACAACAACTTTTTTGATGCCAATCGATCCTGTTTCTTATAAAGGTAACAAAACTTTATTTTAATGAACACAATATACCACTATACAACAATCGAATTAGTCAAATTCTTCTCTGGGCTGAATAGGGAATTAATGAAATGAAATGCAATGACAAAAACTTTTACACGTTGTATTAAAAAAATAATTAAAATAAGCTAGATTGAGTCGACATTTCTTATCTGACGAAGAAATGGCGAAACAAACAAAAGGGTAACAGATAGTATCAAAGAGCTTGCCCACCTCGACGAGCAGCACGATGGGCCGAGAAGCGGATGGAGAGTCCGCAGGGCGCCCCGGCTTCTTGATGAAGACCAGTTTCCCCGTCTTCCAACGAAGTGGGAACCGGCCCCTCTCCAAGCATACGCTTAGGAGCCTTAATCGAGCCTCAAAGAGATGTTAACACAACTGACGGGGTCGATGCCGATGCCTGCCGGGGTTGCGGGAAAGTCCGAAAGGGATACCGTGGCCCCTGGCAACGTATAGGCAACTGAAGAAACACGGGCGGGTTTTAGTCATTAAGAGTCTGACACGCCCTCCCGCTCCGCCCAGAGCGGGAGAAGTTATTTGATAATTTCCCATCCACAGTCTAGTTACAGATTCAACCTTTTAAATGATGATGCCGCTAAATTTTATGGAGTCAATCATGACTAGTGATCGGATATTCGGATGCATGCACCTAAAGTTGAGTTGAATATCACTTTTGTATCGAAAAAATCCCGGGATTTCGGGATCGACAAATTTAGAGTTCTGATTATAGAATCGAATGTATATTTACTTACGTTCAGGTGTTAGCTAATATGGAATGCGCTTTTAATAATAATAATAATAAATGATGGTACCCCACCGCCGTATCTCTATGTTGACGTCGTGGTGGGGCTTGTGCGCTCCTTCAACTCTAGGCCTATGCCGGTAGTTTTTTTTGCCAGAACTGGTCTGGGATGAGGAGCCAGACCAAGAGAGATACAGAAACCCGCAGGGCAGCATTTGGCGAGCTTTCGGGCAGTAGCGACCCCACAGACCCCATCTTCCGGGAGATATCTTATTCCTCATCTCTGGCTTGCCTTTGTTAGCCGGCTGGAGTGAACACTGACGAGGAATAGAGCTCCCACTTCTTTCTTGCCTTTATTGGCGGGCTTGAGTGGAGATTCGCAAAAGCACATGTGCTCGGAGGAAGGAAGTATTCCAGTAAGATGCTGGTAGGGATCTTGTCCGTACTTCCGGGATTGTCCTGATAGCCGTGGAATACTGCTCCACACCTTATAAGCACCTCAGGCAACATGTGTTGCCTCCTTGTCGCTACGACACTTCGTGCTAGCGACCGTTTTCGGGGGCCCATTATTGAGTGTGCAAGTTACCCCCTGCCATTTTACCTGTGTATTTTATATAAAATATTGGTCAGGCAGGGCCATAGTCTTTCCATAGTTCTAGATAACCAGTTCACTTAGCCACCCAAACCGCAAGTTTGCGTAAGTTTTTTCTACCAACTGAAAAAATAATTTTCAAAATCGGTCCACAATTATTGTCGAAATGCATAAAAAAATACATACAGACGAACATATACTTAACCTCCTCCTTTTGTGAAGTCGGTTATGCAGTTTAGGCCTCTTCTGTGATCTTTGGTTATAATAAAAACTTTTCTTTTTTTAAGGTGACTGTTAAAGAGTAATCCCGTGTGTTTACAATCTACTGTTATATTATTTTAATGATAGCCGTTCGTCAGGAACAATCTGTAAGACTACATCAGTTAGTGTATCAGTGTTGTGCCATTAGATAGTAGCTATATGCAGGAACGCAGGCGTTCATTAATTCACTAAAAACTTCGCAAGCAATGGGATATTCCTACTGAAAGCTGCGCGTGTCGACTTGCAGGATGAGCTGCTGCAATAAGTGACTATTATTTTGGTATTTTATGTTGTCTTACGACTTAAGCCTCGTGCAGACTAGCGCGACGCGACGGCGCGACGCGACTTGAACAATACAAATTCCAAGAAAACTTCACGGTATAACAATAACCGGTGTTGCGTCGCACTGTCGCGTCGCGCTAGTCTGCACGAAGCTTAACACGTGAACGAAGTCACGGGCAAAAGTTAGTTTGAAATAAAGGGTTTGGGTTGAGTGATGACCTTAAATGGCCGTATTTTTTTTATTTTCTCTGAGCTTCAAATGCGGCCACCTACGTATTTGATATTTAATTCCAACCTAGTTCCTGAGAAAAAGGGTCTTGACAGACTGATGGACGGACAACGAAGTGATCCTATAAGGGTTCCGCTTTTTCCTTTTGAGGTACGGAACCCTAAAAAGAGTGAATATAATAGAATAGAATATTATACTTTAATTTATTGTTGCTGCTGGTGGTTTATTTACAAATAAAATTGGTCAAAAATTTAAATAAATATCTCTATAATATAGGTACCCCTAGGGTGTACAATTATAAGAAAATAAATAATTTAAGACTATGTCAGCATAGATAAACAGCTCGCGACACTCTAAGAAGTCCGATTTGACACCTATCGGGCTTCTTAGATTGTCGCGAGTATTATAATTATACAAGAACTATTCTTAGTAATTTAATAAAAGCAAAGATAGGAATAGTAACTGGCATTCAGTTCCATCATAATACATGATTAAGTGAAATTGTCCTATGACGCTTCTCTCTGCAAATCAACTCCAACATAGTTGGAAAATGGCTAGGTAGACGATGCTAATGTACATATTTGTTGTTACAGATCATGATACTACTCGTAGTCTGGGTGGCGGTGCTGCTTGCCGTACTGGTGGTATACCTCCAGCAGATCTACTCCAGGTTCAGTCGCTATGGCGTCAAGCATTTCAAGCCTATCCCACTGTTGGGCAACATGTTCAGAGTCCTGTTTCGAGTGGATCACGTTACTGATAATATTCTAAGGCTGTATAATGGTTTTCCTGAAGAAAGGTAACTTGATTTAATGTTTCTAAAAATAAACATCAACAAGTTGTCTGGCAGTCATTAGTCAGTGTTTAAAAAACAAAATGCTGTATTAAACCTTTTATCATCTTCATATACAAACCCATTTCACCCACTGCTGGACATAGGCCTCTCTTTGCTTGTGCCAATTTCCACGTTCCTGTGCCAGCCACATCCAGGATCTAACCGCGATTACCACAATGTCATTTGCACATTTAATAATTTTATAATTATTTATTTATTTAAAAAAAGTGTGGTACAGTCTGTTACAATAATTATAATTTACAATTTAGGCATAAATCTTAAGGAGAGTAACAATATACAGAATTGAATCTGGCATCCTACCTAGGTTACATATTAACCTGTATTAAGGTTCGCCAGACACATTTGGTCGCTGGACGACGGACACCTTCTTCTTCTATGAACGCCACTCGCAACGATCACATTTTATTAAACGTTTAATTTTCTTTATTAGGTTCGTGGGAAGTTTTGAATTCATCAAGGAGTTGGTAATGATCCGCGACATCGAGCTGGTGAAAAAGATCGCTGTCAAAGACTTCGAGTACTTCCTTGATCACCGCGCTTTATTCAGATCTGGTCAATCGTACTTCACCAGGAGCTTGATAGCTTTAGAAGGTACGTAGAATAATAATATGAAAATGGCGGTTCTTGAAGTAAAACCGAATACTTCTATAGGACTTGCTTTGACCATCCGAGACTAACAATTACCCCAGTCAAAAAGAACTCCAAAGGCAAAAATATCCTTTGGTAATTATTTTTAAATATTGTTGCTCTAGGAAAAGATACTTCGGGTTCATCTAAAGATTAATTATGTATTTTATGTACTATATTTCAATCTTGTACAGGACAAGAATGGAAAGACATGCGTTCCACCCTGAGTCCAGCGTTCACAAGCTCCAAGATACGTCTGATGGTGCCTTTCATGGTAGAGGTCGGCGACCAGATGATAGGCTCACTTCAGAAAAAGATCAAAGAATCCAAAAGTAAGTAATTTTTTAAATATTTATTTGCTGCTCGATAAGTTAATGACTTCGGAACTTAAACAGATAAAATTATGGTAATACTGACGTTGAAGTTCAAAAAAAAATTTTCAATTGAAAATGCTTATCGCCATTTTGATATAAGAAAATTACTGTTTTTTTTCCACGTTGCTACGATAACCCATCTAAAACAGTTATTCTTTAGCTGGTTACATAGACGTGGAGTGCAAGGACCTGACGACTCGGTATACCAACGACGTGATCGCCTCCTGCGCCTTTGGTCTGAAGGTAGACTCTCATAACGACGTGGACAACGAGTTCTACGCAATGGGCAAGATGTCATTCACCTTTAATTTCCGTCAGATGCTTATGTTCTTCGCACTTACAATCATTCCATCAGCCGTGTCTAAGGTAAGATCACTCAATTCAATTCAATTCTTCAAGTAATACTCTAAAGTAAACGATCTTGTTCGAACCCAAAATACGCAAAGTTCCTTAACTGTCAATCATTCTTTGACCAAGTGGTCTATGATTTTAATTTTGTTATATGACCGTCGCTTCTAATATTTAGATTGCGGGTATCGTGACATCCTTTCTATCTGAAACATTATTCTGAAACATCCTTAATGTTCATATATTTTATAATTATGTTCTTTTTCAGTTTTTAAAGCTGGATTTCCTTCCAAAGGCGTCGAATGTATTCTTTAGAAAGTTAGTTTTAGAAACAATGGAAAATCGCGAGTTGCGGAAAATCATAAGACCCGATATGATTCACTTGCTTATGGAAGCAAAGAAAGGTACTAATTATATGTATTTCAGCAAATTCTGAAAATTCAGTACAAATCAGAAACGAATAATACAAATCGGTACATTTCCAAAACTCGATCAATAAATTCAAACGAAATATTCCAGGTAAACTGACCCATGAAGACATCAAGTCTAATGATGAAGCTACTGGATTCGCGACAGTTGACGAATCTTCCGTTGGACAGAAAGAAATTAACAGAGGTGTGTATTTATAAAACAAATGAACAAAAAACCCGGCTGTTTGATTGTCCAAGAAATAAGTAACAACCAAGAATTACATACACATAATAGGTGTTGAGTAATACGAAGTATTGAATACCTGTAACAGAACAGATACGTGACAAAATTAGACCTTGGGATAGACGTTTTGATAAAGAACGATATTTGTAATCATAATTTCATTTTAATTTCAGTGTGGACTGACGACGACCTTATTGCCCAAGCGGTGCTGTTCTTTCTAGCTGGTTTCGAAACGGTCTCAGCTGGTATGTCGTTCCTGCTCTACGAACTGGCGTTGAACCCTGACGTCCAGGAGCGACTGGCTCAAGAGATCAAGGAGACTGACGCTAAGAACGGCGGCAAGTTTGACTTCAACTCCATTCAGAATATGCCATATATGGATATGGTTGTATCTGGTAAGATTTGATGATTTTAAATCAAAAACATTGTTTAGAAGTTGTTCACGACTGATTTTTTTGTTGAAAGACTAGGCTTTAAGGCTTTAGGAGAAATAGATTGAAACTTAAAGCCCCAATTGATTATGAAGCTACATAATATACATTATGCTTATGCTTATATACCACATCAAAAGTGTCTAGGGATCAAGTACGTTTTAGAGTATCGCCGCAATTGATGATTTTTATTTTAACTGTTTTGGATCGTTATTGATTATTTTTAGTGAATTTCACTATTTGACAATTTTTTTTTTTTTTAATTTTTCAACTGTCAATAAGAATATGATATAAAAGTGTGTAATAGCGTTTTTACAAAACTGTAATGTATAGTAATACGATATTGTGAGTACATTGACATGGTTGATTTTAGGTATTGAAGGTTGATGGTTGTTCGAGGATTTCAGCCAGTCATTATACTTGTGCCTGTACGTTGCTACGCATATTATTTGTTCCCGTATCCCAGAGTGCTCCCAATTCAAGAATTGTTCATTACAATTTCTGCATCGGAACTGAAAAAAATTGAATCGATATGGAGCGACGACATCATTTGACCCGAGAAGAGATGATGAGAGCCGTCGGAATGTTGCGAGCTGGTTTCAGGTAACGTACTGTGGCTTTCGCTCTTGGCATTACACAGAGCGTCATAAGCTGCCTCTGGACACGCTATAGTATCACGGGCAGCATGGCCGAGCGACATTTAGGACGATCTCGCATCACCACTCGCAGACAGGACCGATACATCCAAAATACTGCTCGACGGAATCGTTACATGACCGAGGTCTCACAGCTCTTCAGGCTTGCTCACAAGCGACCAAACCATCCAAATTCGTTTACGTAAAGTGGGTCTACGTTCCGAAGGCCGCTGCGAGTTCCACCTATAGACTGGCGTTGTGTTTGCATTTCCGATGAATCTCGTTTTGGTATGAGGCCGGATACAAGACGTACTCGAGTTTGGAGGACCTCTGGATGTCAAGAACGTTTGAAATTTTGTCAGGAAGTTCATTCATATGGAGGGGGAACAATGGTTTGGGCCGGTATTTGGATCGGTGGAAGAACCGGTCTCATTTGAATCAGGGGCAACCTCAATGTTCAGATTTATGCGTAGAGGATTGTTTCAGACGTTATCTATCTTTATCTTTGAGAAGCCGGTTGGGTGATTCTTTTCGACTAATGCACGATAATGCACACCCGCACTCGCATCAACGTTCTGCTGTGGCCTACTCAATGTCCAGACCTCAACCCAATTGAGCACGCATGGGATATGCTCCAAAGAAGAGCTCTGCCGATATGGTATGGATGCTGTGCATACCCCACAACAACTTTTTGACTTGTTAGAAAGAACGTGGGAGGAAATTCCTCAAAGTGATCTTGATGAACTGATTTTAAGCAAACCAAATCGCTGTGATTGTGTTATTCGTTTCAATGTTGGAAACACAGATTATTATTATTTTTATCTTTAAAATAGAAATTTAAAAAATTCTCATTTTTGCTTTTTTTGCCATTTAATCGACGATATTAACTTAGGTTAAATTCCCATAATTTGCAAAAAAAACAATTTTTAATGCTTATTTTTTTACAAAACATAGGGATAATTATTTTGTTAACTTAAATATAGGAATTAAAGTCAGAAGCCAGTCTGGAAGACTAGATTTGGTGAATATTAATTGCATATTTTTTATAGTTAAAAATGTACTTGATCCCTAGACACTTTTGATGTGTGTATTAATATATAGTATCTGTATATATATAAATATATATATATATATAGATAATCGGTTTCTCTGTTTTATAGCCAATGATTTGGTTTTGCAGAGGTTTTGCGACTGTGGCCGCCTGCTGTAGCTCTAGACAGGGTTTGCACTAAGGATTACAATTTGGGAAAACCTAATGAGAAGGCTGAAAAGGAATTTATTGTAAGTCATTTTTATATGTATTTCGAACAACGAAATGACAAACTACAAACTGTAGGATATTGACATCATTGTTTTTGCAGGTCCGCCAAGGAACAGGTATCTCGATACCAGCGTTTGCTTTCCATCGTGACCCGCAGTTCTTCCCCAACCCTGATAAATTCGATCCAGAGCGCTTCTCTGAAGAAAACAAGCATAATATTCAGACATTCGCTTATATGCCCTTTGGTGTTGGACCTAGAAACTGTATTGGTGAGTAAAAAAATGATACTTATAATTTATCAAAAATAAATTTTAATGAGTGATAAATTATGATGGGTGAGAGAAGGGAGACCAAGGGAAAAATAAATTTTGCGAGCGATGCTGCGAACGAAATGGCAATGAATGATAAGATAACGAATGACAAAAGAAGAAGATTCGAACAAGACAAGAGATGATGAAATTAAATAGTTGTTTTTGCTTAAGACCTATATAATATCCTAGAAGTGTGTTACACGATACAATGCAAAAAAATAAGATTGTTTGCCTAGGGAGCAAACAAAAATTTTAAAGGCGAGACTGTTTCTTTGACTCCAGAGCGCAGCGGATTCAAAGAACGTCACTTGAGCTTAAAATAGTATTTCTCCCGAGGTGAACACTCTTTTTATCACCCTCTATGAGAAAATATGTAAGTGCAACTTATGAATAAGAATAGTACCTACATTTATTTATTTCATTATCACAACTTGAGGAAGACACACTCATTTTTTATAAAACTGAGTAAAATCCGAATTTTATTACGAACGAAGGCGGAAAGCATTTCACGAGTTTTTTATTTTTCACAAACGTAATTTTTTATTTACTCCCTCGCGGTTTTCTTTACAGCTTGTTAAACTCAAAATCAAACTCAACGCATTTATTTCAAATAAATCAATTATAGCCACTTTTGAATTGTCAAGGGGTCGGTCGGTCAGAAAGATGAAGCTAGTTGCGCATTCCAAAGCGTAGTAGGTACCTATGGAGAAGAACGGGCAAGAAACTCCACGGGCAAGAAACTCTTTTGTAACCATTTTATGTTATTATAAAATGGTTACATAATATTGGTTACATCATTCAAGTTGAAGTTATACATGTGAGAACGATGCAAAACATTAAAAGCGTCCGTTAGAAATAAAAATATAAATTAAATTAGAATCGCCGTGGCAGCTAAGAGATGACCAGTCCCTACCGACGGCGCCCGTTCACGAACATGACGCATGGATTAGCACCATTCTCACTCAACCATTTTGAAGGGAGCTAAATGATCCAACACACGCGCCACTGCCAGCGAGACACTAGAGTGAGCATGACATACTCTCAGCCGCTAGGGCACATTAGAGTCAATGAAAGATATACCCAGTACCTAAATATAATGCAAAGAGGTTGAATTTATACAATGCAAAGATAGTTGGTAGTTTGTATAGTTTTTTAAATCTTCAACAGCTCCAACGGTATTTTCGAATGCACCAGACTTACTTACTTAGAATGGACCAGTTACTTGTTTATACAATGTTCGTGATTGATCTATTTGGTGATTGGAACTTTTACTAACAATATCCACATTCCAAATTCAAATCACTTTTAGTCCCTAGGGATTAAAGAGCTATTTTAATCCCTGTTTACGAAGAATAAACTAGCTCTATTTGAATAGATGTGATAAAAAATGAATTATAAGTCTTAACCACCATATTTTCTCAGGTTCAAGATTTGCTCTTTGTGAGATGAAGGTGATGGCGTACCAAATCCTCCAGCATATGGAGATCTCCCCTAATGAGAAGACCTGCATCCCTGCCAAGCTTTGTAAAGAAACCTTTAACATGAAGCTAGAAGGTGGACATTGGCACAGATTTAGACCAAGGAAGTAGAAAAGACAATGAAACTGATGATTTAAAATGTTTGGAGATTAATTTGTGATTTAACTTGTGTGTATAAAATAGTAAATCTACTATGTAGTAATGATCTTGTCACAGCTGCGAAATATTTATTACGTGATTTATTTAGTTATGTCTCAAAAAATCGTATAAATAAATAAATTAGCTTTATTAATTTCATCCAATAAAGTTATATCTAAAAGAAGATTGGCAGTTTTGGTGTCGCTTAATCCAGGTACGTAGAGATGATCGAGTCTAATGCAATGCCATAGGTTACAGTTGATGCTAGTATGTGTGATGAGCAACGTATGGTGATGCTAACGACAAGCATGACGACCGCGCCAGATACTCAGTTATTCGAAGAAATTCTTCTAAGATTATCATGTAATAATATAATAAAAATGCTTTATTCAAATTACCAAATAAATATTTTATTTTTCCTTAATGCATAATAGGTAGGAATAAGACGACCAAGATAGTAAGACAACATGATGGGATGCGCGGCCTCCCCAGCCTGAATACCTTAACAGGTCTTAAATTCTACATTCGCCTTCGAACCTTTATATAAATATAATAAGATATTAGGTATTGGCAAATACATTTTTAAAAGCCTAGTACATATTATTTAAAATATTTGTAAATGACATCACGACGAGTTGTGAGTTGTCCAATTAAACCGATGCACGACGTTCATCGTATTGTACCTACGATGCACGACGCAAAGCGATAGCGCGCTGGTTTGCAGGGGAGCCATCGTCCATATTATTTTTTGGACGTGTCCGTAGGTTGCATTTTTGGTTTTCTTCATCCAAAAGCGTTGTTTTCATTGTATGCCTTTATATTATACTATCAATGACCCGCAACTTTGTCTGCGATCGTATCAAATTCGAATTCGTTCAGCCGTTTGAGCGTGAAAGCGTAACAAACTAAGAAACTCAGTTTCGCACTTATAATATTAGTTAGGAGGAAGTTCACATTAGTAGTAATAACAAAAGACATTTCGTCAATCATAACGTAATTATGTCTACTTGCTTTGCATAGAAGTGTATTAGAGTACAATAGGACATGACGCTCTTCTAGAGGTCTAATATACAAAGTCACCTACTAGTGCCAGTTTTCTCTTCAGGAGCCATTATTGGAACTATTAATTTCCGCTATCTTTGAATGTCATATACTGTTTATTCGTTGGTTTACTGCATAGTAAACTCTTTGGATTACTGTCATGGGGTTTGTATATACGGAACCACTTGCTTTTTAAACAACGTGTTTCTAGCGAAACCCAATATTATGTGTGATTAGCTTTTATCTGAATTTGACCGAGATCTACCTTTTGAGACAATTTTTACGAATGTACAAGAAGTCTAAGTGCGACACCCAAATAATATGTAGTGCTGCCTTTCTTCTTTATAATATGAATGAAATAAAAAATATTTCCATTTGTATACATATTAATTAGATTTTTAAATATTTTTATAACAAAACAATTTAAAAAAAAAACATTTAAAAATATAAAATATACTGGCCCATCGGCGTCAGGAACATAGTCTAAGCTGCTGGTGGTCAGGGCTTTAGAGACAGGAACCTTCTCACTATGCGTGCCGTGTCTAGGAGTACTGCTTTCTGAATCAAGCCCTTGACCCAGCCGCGCAACGAGAGCCTCCTGAGGTGTTGGTCGAGGCTCTCCGGTATTAGGCCATTAATCGTTACGATTATCGGTACAATTATTGCATTATCCACGTCCCATATGTCTATGTACCTCGTGTGCTAAGTCAAGATACTTGATTCTTTTATCTTTCTCAGCTTTCACGAGATTCTCGCCACGGGGACAGCTATATCAACAATCATTGCACGGAGCTCTCGTCGATCTATCACGACAATATCAGGCGTATTAGTTCTGTCAATGATGATAGATCAATCCCCATACAATATGGCGTGACCATTCTCGAGAACTGGGTCGGGCACATAACTATTATAGTACTTCTGACTCCACAAGGTTGTATTGCAAGGCAAGTTGCTGATGGATAGTTATAGCCACTAGATTTATTTTAAAATTTATTGTTTTTTTTTAAGTTACGTATTTACAAACGTAACACAAAAAAAACAATAAATTTTAAAAGAAACATCACATAACTGAATAACTGAGACATACCTAACCTAACCTTGCTGCTAAGATATGAATTAATATACTCACGATAATAATATCAATATATTTTTGAATTTGCCTGTTTTCTTTAGGAACCCCACCGCGAGTATTTGCTTAACGAATTTGTTTTAAATACTCGTAGATCGTTACAATAAAATAGTACGTAATTTAAAAAAAAATGCCTTACCATATTCTCAATCCTTTCATCTTTTCAATGGTCTCTCTTTTCTTGAAGCCATCTTAATTCATACATCCTAACTAATATTATAAATGTGAAAGTGAGTTTGTTTGTTTGTTACTCTTTCACGCTAAAACGGCTGAACGGATTTGGATAAAATTTGGCACATGGGTAGACCCGGAGGAGGATCGCAGACGAAGTCGCGAGCAATAGCCTTATATTACAATTTCCTTATTCTTCCGTTTACAGTTATATGTTGAGATATTTACAAAAAACCGAACCCCCTTTTTTTTTTTCATAAAATGATTTGTTATTTTTTAAATGATTGCGTGCAGATTTTTTTCTTAATCAAAAATCATCTACATGATATTCCGTATCGAATGACACCTTGTTCATATTTTTCTGAGTCTGCTGAAAAAAGTTGATAAAAAAAACACTTGCTGAGTAGAGTATAACTTTATTATTTCTTTAGCTTAGTATTCGTGCCGAAATTAAAGTTAATCGAGTCATACATAAGGATTTTTCATACAATCTTGCAGTGGCGAGGCGTGGTGAAACGAAAGAAGGAAGCCGGAGCTTTAAAAAAAAGAAAAAAAAAATGTTATGACGTCACTTCAACTTTCATCGTGGCCGCGAAAAGTTACTTCTTGTTTACATAGCAAATGTGTATTTCAATCTACTTTTCGAGCGCTTTTTTTTTCAAAAGCAAATTAACTACTTAATTGTAAATTTTTTTTGAATGCGATTACTTCAAAAAACAACCACACATTGTCAATCGAATGATGAGATGTCCGAACTCCGAGCCGAACGCATTACGAAATTCAACGACAACAACCGAACAACTGAGCGAACTGACCGAACGAGCGTATTCTATCGTAACTTGGTACAGAGCGGCTTACCCGGCTGCTAAGAAACCACGGTGTCACGTGACCGAAGTGACGTCAAGACGGACTTTATTTTCTATAGAAATTGAATTCACGAAAAGCCGGACGCGCCTACGAGTTATTTTAGAGCTGAATGTTTTGTTGTTGTGACATATAGACAAAAAAAGAAATGTAGGCGTTTTGTAATGTTTTAATCTTATGGTGTATGAAATTGTGATTATTCAATGACGATAGAGTGGTTGTGTTCGAAAGGAAGCCGGTAGGAATCAGGTTGTTTGAAGCCATCGCCCCTGCAATCTTGATACCCTGTAGCTCTGATGTCCCAATTATTCGGGGGTTACAACCTAGATATAATTATTCCTAAAATTATAAGGAATCTATTAGTATGCTTGTATGTATCGATTATTGGGCGTGTGTTTGCTTTTAAATTTATCATTAATGGACGTCATGAACGCTTCATGGTTATTATTTTTGTTATCACTGTTACTGAACACAAATAAAAACCTGACTAAAGTACATTTTTAACAATTGACTACCTTTGTGAACCTTGAAGATCATTGCAGTAAAGCCCATGTCCGTTATGGACACGTGATGCGGAAGAATATGAAAAATTTATTGATTGATTAGGTAGTGTAGTTACTTGAGGATGAACGGGAATACACGGGAATATCAGTTAAAAAAATCAGTAGGTATGATTTATATAAACTTCACAGACTTGTAGACACACACTTCGAGTAACGTAATCTAAACACGATAAAACAAAAAAGTTGTGGCGCTGTGGACTGCGATTGGCTGGACTGCGATTGGCTGAGTTGATTGGTTGAATATACTCAGTATCTACTTACTATAAATGTTTACAATTATTATGACAACCTATTTGTTGTAACAACAGCTGTATGGGGTCAGAGGTGTTATCAGTTAAAGTTTATATCGTTATCAGTATTAAGTTTGATGTAGTTATGGCGAATATTGGTCTTTGACTCCATTGCTTTTCTGGTTAAATTTGAAATAGAAGTATCTCTTGTTTACAAGTGATTATCATGCAATATCCAACTGTATAATAAAAAAGAAAAGATAAGTTAAGATTTCACAATTTATTTTCAGAAACAAATCAACAAGAAAATATCTAACAATTTTCAAAATCTGGTTTCTCTTTGCATATGACCGTTACCAATAACAGATAGCAGATACTAAGTTTATATTTAAACAGTTAAAAAAAACTAGACGCGCATAAAAATTCAAATTCAAATTCAAAATATTTTTAATTCATATAAACCTACAAGGGCACTTATGAAACGTCAGAAGCTAGGTGCACGGTAAAACGATAACATGGCATAATATTAACTCATCCGACCTTTAATACGCTACGCTCAGAGGCATGTCGCTCGTGCTTCGAGCAACACGTTTGAAACTGTAAAATTACGCGGTATTTTTTTGACGATTGACGTTTACAAATTATTGTTGTGCTTGTGACGAAATAGTAAGTTGTATCATTGGTTTGTTTGTCTTCATCTATGTTATTATGTGTGTCGAAATATTAGCCTTTATCTTAATAAAGGCTGATTGTTTTTATTTATAAAAAAAATTGTTAAAAAATTTGTACCCCGACTACGGGAAAATAAAAGTGATCTAAAAACAGAAATCAAGACATAGGTACAAAAATGGTTAGAGTAATGCCGTTGTCACATGCCATTATAATTTTGTAGGTATTCCTGGCACCCATATGGTTACAGACATGCGACCACGGCTTTACCCTGACCATCTTTGTATTTTTATCGACATTCAAAATCGGTTCAGTAGTTTAGGCGCTACGGAACACACGTAAAAGCAAACATACATACATAGACTGCTAAAATCATAACCCTTCCTTTTGGCTTTGCCGTAGTCGGGTAAAAAGTATACCGTAGGTTAATACCCCGACACCTTGTACAGGAACAAGTACCTTGTAAAGGAAGGAAGGTGTACAAAAAAAAAATCACACGGCAAACAATGCTTAATAACTTGTCTGCACGTCATAGAATCATAATGGTGCCACAGACTTTCGTATTAGCTGAGAAAAATTTAGTGATAAAAAAATCTAAGGAACTACCACCGTCTTCTCTAGAAATAGATTTTGATCCCGGGTTTCTTTCTGAAACTGCCTTGTATAACTCTTCGCAAAGGCATAAGAAGTTTTATAAGCAGAACCTTAGTTAATGACGTAATTATGTATGTCTATATTGTTTCTGTTTGAGTTAAAGGAAGGTATTAGGTATTAATATTTTGATTACAGGACTGTATTTTACAGGACTTACTATACGAACAGATGCACTAGTTAATCGGTTGAAGGTCACTGAACGAGACACAATAGAAGTTTTGTTGTTATTTCGTCTGGGGGCGTTTAGTGTCTCGCAAAGTGTTAATCATAAATAGACATGACTCATAGTACTCTTGTATGTGTATATTACAAAGTTAACATTAACATAGTATTGCAAACCCACTGCTAATTAGTGAAGAGTAACAATCAGAATAATTTAAATACAATTTATAGTTACAGTGCCTTCGAATGGTGACAGCTATTTTCTTATTTCAATAATTAGCTAAAAACAGCTATTAAAAAGGCGAATCTATCTGAAATTACCAGATAATCTACACCTACTCCATACTAATACTATAAAAGCTAAAGTAACTCTCTGCCTGCCCGTCCTGTCTTTTCACGCCTTAACGGCAGAACGGATTTGGACCCATCCAAATCCGTTCTGCCGTTATTCAAACAACATCAATGTAATAATTACCCATGTTTGCAAAGTAAAAAATTATTTATGATAATTTATTTATGATGTATTTATTTATGCTATATTTTAGTTTTTCAATAGTTTTAGTTAAGTTTGTATATAATTTTGCTATTTAAAAAAATATGATTTATGATTGATCAAACTAAACTGAGAATCAGTACTTTTCAACCGTCAAAATTACATAAGACAGTCCCTCAAAAACGCCACCCCTTCACCACTTCCTAGTGCTTTAGCTGGGAAGAAGAAGTGGCGCTACAAACTCCCCAGCAGGACACAGCTAGACCATGACCTGGGTAAGGACATAGAATACTTTTTATAATACCGCAAAGCCGCTGGCAAAAGCTAGTATCCTTATGAAAATATGGGGTTCATCACTACTTAGTACAAATGGAAGAAATCTTGAGGTCCAGTAGCGAGTCCTCGCGCACATTTGGGAGTGACACAAGGAGGCGAAACGCCGGGGCGTAACTCCGCTGCTGCGAGAAATCGCGGCATAGCGGACAGAGCTCCGGCGAGATCTCATGGCGTCATGGAAAGTGCGATTGTCGCAACCTAGTGCTGGGCACGCCACTATTGCGGCGATAAGTCCCCTCTTTGAGGAGTGGCTGGAGAGGCGCCACGGCGTCCTCACCTTCCTGTTCCTGTTCCATATAAGGCGGGAGGACACGCCCGGGTGTCATCACTGCGTGGATCACCCGGAGGACACGGTGGAGCGGCATAACTGCGTGCCCGGCTTGGGCAGAGCAACGCCGTGTCCTCGTGGAGGCGATCTGTGTCCAGTCAATGGTACGGAGCGAGAGGGCATGGGAGGCTGTCAACTCCTTCTGCGAAGCAGTAATGCTTGCGAAGGAGGAGGCAGAACGCGTGAGGGAGAGGCAAACTTCGCGCCCTCACGCCCCTAGCCGCCGCAGGAGACGCTCCGAGCGTCGGGAATCGCAGGCCGATTCCCGGCCACCGTAGGCGCGGGCTTGCGGACGGTAAATGACGGCAATGGGTAGTTTGCCATCCGATAAGGACCAGGAGCCGTATTATGACGTATTAATGCCACCATTATTCCAGTGTGAGTGAGAGACGGAGCTATACAAAGCCGCTAGCACCATCCTTTTTTCGCAGTGGAATAATGATGGCATTAAATACTTCATAATAAGGCCCCAGGCCCGGCGACCCGTCGACGGCGCGTTGTGTTCCAAACGCGCCTCAAGGAGATGTCATCATAATTATTATAGTTTCACACGCATTACATTTGTCTTAATCTTTTAGGTAAACAAATACATTTTTGATGTTTACGAACAGTGTGAAAAATAATATCACCTAGTTGATAACTTTGTTCATACACTTGTAAGTTCCAGTTCATGATTACCAACTATGTATTTAGGTATTTGCATGCAATTTGTGAACTTGACTGTCGCTCCATGTAAAATACTGGTATTCAGCTGCATCCGGCTAGACCGACCCCAACATAGTTGGGAAAAGGCTAGGCAGAATTTGAGTGAAAATCACTGTACAGACGCCAGCAGGTCAACCTACCCGAAACTGTCAAATTTTCCCAATCAACTTTGAACCTTATCTTTTGGTGATAAAGTTTAAAATCTATTAAAGACATTTGACAGATTGTAGTAGGTTGATGTGCTGGCGTCTGTACCTTATTAAATTATAATTCCACTTGTTATATTATTGTTATTAAACAAGTACAGTACCTAATACAAGTTCACTCCGCTGACGAGATGGGTAATCTTATCTAAAAAAAAATGACGAAACGAAAAAAAAACAAATTTCTTTTGGATCAACGGCCGCTGTTATTGAGTTACTTAAAATATCAGAATACTAATTCCCGTAATTATAAACGTTTAAAATCTAGTCGCAATCTCATCTCAGCGGCAATCAATGTCAAAAATTTAGGAAAATTAGAGGTGTTTTTTCCAAATCAAAATATTAATATTTTATTTCACATGGGCACTTTTGAAACGTCAGAAGCTAGGTCCACCCGTGCACGGTTCTAATTGGTCGTTTCGTTTTTTGGCAGATAGAGACTGTCATGAGAATGCGGAAGTTCTTAAGAAAACGGCAATTGCCCCTCATATTGAAAATCTGTGTTTTTTAGGTAAACTTGACAGACCTGATGGGTATCGCCATCTAAGCATGGTAAAACAATAAAATAATGATTTCCCTTATACAAGTAATTACACTACCTGCGGCCGTTGACTTTGTTTTTTTGTCTTATTAGGTAATATATTATATTTTATTAAATAAAGCAAGTGAAAATAATTTGCAACCTTAATTTATTTGAGAGATTACCACAGATTACAGAGTTTTTAGTAGCGTTACTAGTGAAGCACATTTAGTAATATTCTATGGTAACTAACAATTATAAAGAAGAATACCTATATAGATAGCTAGATTAATTTGGACTACTGATTTTAATCAAGTAAAAACACCCAAGTATAACCCAGTTTGTTTGTGGTCGGGGCAGCCTGTCTTCTTCTTCTTTGCCATCTCAGTAGTCTCCTCCTGTCTAGCCATATCATCTCTCACACAATCCAGCAACCGTCATCATATTTAAAAATACCAGTAATTGAGACAATTGACCAATGTTGAATTCATTACGTTTATTTCGTTAATGAATGGACTATGACCAGAGACGGCACTGACAAACACGGCGTGCTTACAAACGCCTGTACTTAAAAAATCAAGATAATGAAAGTAATTAATGGTTGTGGTATTTAATCTTGACATTAATAAGGATAGGTATTTTTTCACATAGTAACCAATTTAGTGCATGATCTTCATAAAGGAGGAGAAGAAGCTACTAATAAGGCCAGCAATAAACTAATGAGATACTGAGTTTAGTTTAGTACTACTGATGCTGTTTCTAAGTTTTAATTTCAAACCAACTTATATTCAAACTCAAAAGATTGGCATAAAGTTAATGAGATAGTAGAAACTCATGAAACCACATAACTCTCAAAGAAAATCCACAGTCTAAAAGAATATGTTACTAAGAGTATTTAGTTTCTTCCCCGTTTTTCGATAAGACAAAATTAAACTGTGCACCTAACACAATTTCCTTTATGAAATACAAAAATACAAACAAATATACAAACATACTAAAAATCAAATCTTATTTCTTTATAATATAAGGTTAGATGGATTTACATGAAAATAAAAAAAATAACCTTTGATTCTTGTTGTTTCAGATCATGATACTACTGCTAGTCTGGGCGGTAGTGCTAGTCGCCTTGCTGGTTTTATACGTCCGGCAATTCTCCTCCAGGTTCAGTCGCTATGGCGTCAAGCATTTCAAACCCGTCCCCTTGTTGGGCAACATGTTCAGGATCCTGTTTCGTGTGGATCACTTCACTAATCATATCACGAGGCTGTACAACAGTTTTCCCGAAGAAAAGTAAGGAGGTTTAGTTAATTGATTTGAATAAAATTACTTTTTTATACCACACCGTGTAGGTGTAGCTTCTTAGAAGTTTATAACCAATCGGTTTTTTTTTTCAAATGATCTTATAGATTCGTGGGAAGATTTGAATTCATCAAAGAGATGGTAATGATCCGTGACATCGAGCTGGTGAAGAAGATCACTGTCAAAGACTTTGAGTACTTCCTTGATCACCGCTCCATGTTTAGCACCAGTGGATCGTTCTTCTCCAAAAACTTGCACTCTTTAAAAGGTACGAACGTGATTTGTTTAAAAAAATACGGTTGTCTTATTATCTATGACTTGATGCATGTTTCTGTGGCGGCATCTACATCGCCACATGTGAACTACGCATCAAAGACCTGACGTCACACAAATCCTGCATCGCGCAATTAGAGTTTACCGCGCAAACGACATATATAACCATTGAGCAGTTGTCCGCCAGACACGACACCCGTCTGTTCCGTGTACCCCTAAACATCTAGCCTTTGATGTTAAACGAAAAGATGACTTTGCTTGGCCATGCATTAAATATAATAAACAAATGCGTTAGACCGATGATAACGAATTAGTACGAAATTTCTTTAGGCCCTATTATAAAATAAAATAATCTTTACTTCGGATAAGCGACATCCATATGGGTTAGTAAACAAAAAGATAACTTATATCTAAAACTATTTGTATAGCATAACTATTTGTATATTTGTTAGTAAACTATTTGGACACAAGGCTGTTGTTCGAAATCCATCTTCGAACAACATCACCTAACAAAGGAGAATCGTACCTCCCCGCTATGGTCTTCAGGATGCGCGGGCTTGCGGACGGTGAGCAATGGGTAGCTCGCCGCCCGATAAGGACCAGGCCCGGGTCTACGGCGCGTTGTGTTCCACGCGCGCCTCAAAGAGATCTCAGCAAGTGAAGGGGTCCGATAGGACCGATGCCTGCCGGGGTTGCGGGAAGTCCGAAAGGGATACCGTGGCCCCTGGCAACGTACAGGCAACTGAAGGAACACGGGTGGGTTTTAGTCAGTAAGAGTCTGACACGCCCTCCTGCTCCACCCAGAGCGGGAGAAGTTATTTGATAATTACCCACCCAAAAAAACACACTTGGCAATAAGCTTTGAAAAGCGTTATCTTGACTGCCCTGCTACAGCGTGCAAACTGGCGAGCCAACATGTTACATCGGACTGCCAGCGCCCTACGTTCCCTCTCAATATCCACTTGGTCATTAAGGTCGTCGGTTACATAATGCCCCAAGTACCTACTTGAACTGGTACACTCGCAATATGTCATTCCCATTAAGTTTAATCGGGGGCACATACTCAGGACATTTAGCACCGTCAGCCTTAAAGACCAAGAACTCACTTTTCTTGACATTATAGACTAGTCCATGCTCTCGAGCATAGCGCTCACAACAACTAAGCAGCTCCCTAAGCGCCCTAACCGTAGGGCTCAGCAGCACCATATCGTCAGCGTAGCTGATGTTGTTGACACTAACGTCATCAATGCGACATCCGATTTTCTTGCTGCTGAGCTATATAATGTATATGTATAGAAGTTAAATAATTTTGGTGAAGTTATAAACAATTTGAAATAATCTTCTAGAATAATTTATATTGTTTAACTCTAAATAAATCTCAAGTAAGATCATTTATAAATGCTTTACTTTAAATAAACCTCAAGTAAGACTGTGTCCCCTGACACTGTCTTACTTGAGCTTTATTTAGAGTAAAACTAACAGGTCAAGAATGGAAAGACATGCGTTCCACATTGAGTCCGGCGTTCACAAGTTCCAAGATGCGTGTGATGGTGCCTTTCATGGTGGAGGTTGGTGACCAGATGATGAGTTCGCTTCAGAAAAAGATCACGGAATCCAAATGTAAGTTTTTTTTGGAATCTGTATACTTGGCTGTTCTATGGGTTCATTTTGACACCAAACTAAGTGAAATAGTAGGTTTGATATTACTATTGAAGAACACACCTTGAATGAGTTGAAATACTTACGACTCATCCACGGTGCTTCAATAACTTAAAGATTTTTTGACAGCCGGCTACATAGACATTGACTGCAAGGACCTGACGACGCGCTACGCCAACGACGTCATAGCCTCCTGCGCCTTCGGACTGAAGGTGGATTCCCATAACGACGTGGACAACGAGTTCTACGCCATGGGCAAGGTGTCATCCACCTTTAATTTCCGTCAGATGCTAATGTTCTTCATTATTACTAATGCGCCGAGAGTGGCTGACGTAAGTCATAAGTAGAGATCGGATATCCGATCTCTAGTCATAAGTGACTAAGTTTTAAGTTTCACTACACAATCATTTAATCATACAGTATATCTTGTAGAACACAAGTAGTCCTTGTAAATAAAGTAATGATATCGGGAGACAAAAACATAATTATTAGTACCTGGGCGACCGAGCTCTGCTCTAGTGATAACAGGGAATGCTCATTTAATAGTATAGGATAGTTCATACTACTAACTACTAATTCCATGCTGCCATGTCATTATTCTAAGGCAGCCATCTTGTTCTTGAGCTCGGGTGAAAATACGGAGAAAACGAATTTTCCCTGTCTTGCCTTTTGCCTGTTTGTGACCGCGTTATATTAAGTGATTGGGCAACACCAGGTATTTATATAAAAATTATTAAAAGTAGGCGAAGTTTATTTGAATTGTATCATGAAAAATCATATATACCTAACCATGATGAAACTTTTGAAGAATTTGTTAAGAAATATGTTATAAAATAAAACCCTCTGGAAATAAAATGAAAACTTGGAATATTATTAATTCAGAAACGGGAAGAACGACAGTACGGAATCGTGACTTCCATCTATAAATCAATGATGTACTATACTATACTTTATACTATACTTAATACTATACTATACTTTGTAAAAAAGGGTACTATAAAATTTCAGATTATTTAGAAGATAAAAAAGCGTGGGATTGAGCTGCTCGCTCTGCTAAGCCTTTGGATAAAACCATAAAATGTGACATTTTAATTATTATGTGTTGTTCCTGATGAGAGTATCATGATGTACGCAATCGAAGGCCTTGGACAAGTCGCAGAAAATGCCAAGAGCATCTATTTTATTTTATTAAAAGAAGAAGTTTGCATATATTTTAATTATATGAAGTTAATCGTATTTTAAAGGTTATTTTCGATCTGCATCTCTACATATAAATGTAACCTATAATATTATTATAATTATCAACAACTTAATATCGAGACACAAACATCCTGACCACTTTGAACGTTAATGTACATACCTAAGTACCTTGTAATTATTTTACAATAGATCAGCACTATCGGAAAATTTAAATCTTAATGTTATTTTGTAGAATGTTTACTACCAAAAAATTGGATTTGTTTGAGTCATTAAATAATACGTTATCATACAGGTAATAAAATAAAAATTGAATTTGGCATGTAAAATTCATTCTGCTTATGTAGAATCATAACCACATTACGCAATCAAATAATTAGTAATGATGTTCGTACATCTCTGACTCCACTGCAATTTAATACCATTGCGTGCGAAACATCATTTTTTTTGGGTACGTTAGGATGTCTTTATGAATCTGACACGCCCTCCGGCTCCGTCCAGAGCGGGAGAAGTTATTGGATAATTTCCCAAACAAAACAAAAAATGTTTTCATGTAGAACGCTTCCCAAAATTTCACTCTGCGCAAACGCCTAGTTTTCGGGGAAAAAAATCGTAAAGCTTAAAGTGTATGATTGCATCTTAATTTTATTTGATTTGAATGTTTGAGGATTATTTTATTGTGTATGTGTGATTTTTATATCAAGTTTATGATTTAATTTTAATCTAATGTAATGTTATTATGAACTTTGTCTGAAATTTAAATAAATTATTACCTATTCAAAAAATCAACTTATTTGCATATTGTAATAAAATTTACATTCTACCACAGATAATATATAAATTTTACTCCTAGGTTGTTCCGTTTTACGTTCAGATAAAGTGATAGCGGATTTTAATGGTTTTTAATATAAATATTGTAAGTTTTTATCTTTAATTCATTTTTAAATAGCTGCTATCGCAATGAACTCAATTATTCAAAATTGAGTTCATTGCGATAGCAGCTAGCTAAATAACATAATTAATGAAATTAAAAATAATTACGTTTTATTTGTACTCTTAAAATATCGTGGGTCACGCCACGTGATCTTCTAATACTCACACTATCCCGCCAATCCCGAAAGAAATGTTGGTAATTGTTTTCTCAGATTGCACCAATGCGTTTTTAAAAATGCACTATAAAGGGCCTATTTTATTCAAAAAAAATAATTCTACTGTTAAAAGCGCCATTCATCTCATACTGTAGTCCACTTGATCAAAACAATAGTGATCGTTGAATAGTTTTTGTGGATCTTGAGATAAAAACAGGAATTATTAAACCCAAAAACACTTTTATAAAAAACCCGTTTAGCAGAACTTAAGATTATAGGAAACTAAAATGTCGCTCATGTATTGTGTTTTAATTTACAGGTTCTCAAGTTAGATTTCCTTTCGGAGGAGGCGACGCAATTCTTCAGAAAGTTGGTTCTGGAAACTATGGCTGATCGTAAGATGCGGAATATCATCAGACCCGATATGATTCACTTGCTTATGGAAGCTAAGAGAGGTACATGTCAATTTAAAACGTGTTAGAAACTCAGTACAATATTTCACAAACTTTAAAAATGAAAATCTTGTTCCTTTTCAGAAACTCCTTAATTACAGTAAATCTTATACATAATAATATCAAAAACAAAAATTATATAAGTTCAAATGTAATTCCAGGTAAACTGACCCATGAAGACGTCAAGTCCAATGATGAAGCTGCTGGATTCGCGACAGTTGACGAATCTTCCGTTGGACAGAAAAAAATTACCAGAGGTGTGTATTTAATTATAGTAGATTTAGTACAGGGCTACAGGCCCACCAGTTTATATTATTATTATTATTTATTTATTAAATCTTTATGCACAAGTAAAAAAAATACTGTACAAAGGCGGACTTAATGCCTGAGGCATTTTCTACCAGTCAACCTTAGGGTGGAGCAGAGACAAAACATAGCAGGTGCAACATGAGTAATAGATAACTTGAAAATGAATACTTACTAATACCTGGTCAACCAAGCTCTGCTCTGGTGAAAATAGAGAATGCTCATTTAATAGTATAGGATAGTTCATACAAATTCCTGCTGCCGTTCCGTCGAGGTAGCCCCATTTTATCAGGTTGGATTTACATCTTCCCACTTGTGATTTGCGCTCCCAAGGTAACCCGGGTAAAACGTGTAGAGTTACATGATGTAGGTAACTGAATATCTATTATATAACTGAGCTAGCGTGGCACGTTCTGGCCTGGGTATAAGCGTGTGATCAAGAACGCAAAAACCTTAAAATATTGGTCTTTCTGAAATACTTCGTCGAAGGAAATACTCTGTCACTGAGTATCTATCTATTTCTGCCGCCAAGCAGTAATGCTATATTCCACTTGGTTGGATATGGACCACTGTAATTAAGACAACTGAGTTTTTTTTTTGTCTCTGGGATGGCAACGCGGCTGCATTGCCAAAAGCATAGGAGATCCGTCAATCCGTAGCCGGTGGTGTCCCTTTACCATCATGGCCTTATACCATAAAACTTTACAATTAAAATTATATAAAAAGGGGTGGAACAGAATCTTAAGACATCAAAAACTTCGTCCGCATCGCTATCAACAGGAAAAGTGCCCAAAAGGCTGGCAGCATTGTCATGTTGTATGGATTTTGCTACCAAAAAGAAAGAAAATCATTATTATCTATTTAGCGTCACAACGAAAAATTTACATACAGCATGTATTTTTCCGAAAATCCTTACTTTGTAGCTAACAATTTTATTGTAAAAATAAGTTTTGTGCATTACAGTAAACCGTAGTGATTAGTCTAGTTACATATTTGTAGAATTGTAGCGACAAGTCCATAATTCACGAAGCGTGCCTCAGGGGGAGATTTCCATTTACTTATATTTTTTTACAATAAAAACGTTCAGTTTTAGTGATAGTAGCAGTGTACTTAAACTACCTAGGATAATGAACAAATAACTAATTACATGTAATATACCGGATTTCAGTTTTATTAGAAGATTCAGAGTGAGTAAATCTGCAGTGAAATAATATATTTACTAAGTAGACATTTTAATTTAGAGACTTTCATTGGTGAACATCTCAAGGATGCTACAAGAAGAAGTCACGCTGTCAGTCCAATTATACAAACTTGTTAGTTTTCGTAAATTGTACAAATTGTGGACTTGTTTTCTATAAATCGTACAATTATTTATGGTGTGACAAAGCCCCCATGCTTTAAGTTATGGTTTTAGAAATGCGAAAGATTTGTAATTGTAACTCTTACTTATTTGTAATATATCTGTTACGTTTTTTTTTTTTTACAGTTTAACAGTTTTGTGGAATTTTAAACTTATAAAGATAGTGGTATCGGGCCCAGGTGGGCTGTCAGCATGTTTGCCAATGACATAAGACAGGCATTAGTTTTTCAAAAATTCAAAAATTCAAAAGTCATTTATTCAAACTAGGCTGAGAATCAGCACTTTTCGAACGTCAAAATTACATAAGACAGTCCCCCAAAACGCCCACCCTTCACCACTTCCTAGTGCTTTAGCTGGGAAGAAGAAGTGGCGCAACAAACTCCCCAGCAGCACAGCTGTCTGTTCAGTAAAAAAAGATTCTATATAAAAGATTCTAGTAATGTCCCAGACCTCTGATATCCATACTGAGCTGGGGCATTTTGAAAATATGATTTGTAAGAGCCACAGCCACTTCAAATGAAAACCGAGGAAGTATTCAGGCTTGCTTTTTTTAAGCACAACTACATTTTGCTTCAGTGTGGACTGACGACGACCTCATCGCTCAAGCGGTGCTGTTCTTCATTGCTGGCTTCGAAACGGTATCATCTGGCATGTCTTTCCTGCTCTACGAACTGGCGCTTAACCCTGACGTCCAGGAGCGACTGGCACAGGAGATTAAGGAGACCGACGCTAAGAACGGCGGCAAGTTTGACTTCAACTCCATTCAGAATATGCCATATATGGATATGGTTGTATCTGGTAAGATTTTGATGTTTTTCAAATCATACCGTGCTTTGTAAAAATCTGTTCATCTAATTTATAGCCAATGTTTTCATTTTCCAGAGCTTTTACGACTATGGCCACCTGGTATTGCTCTGGACAGAGTTTGCACTAAAGATTACAATCTGGGAAAACCAAACAACAAAGCTGAAAAAGATTTTATTGTAAGTCACCTTTTATATTATATATTATTTTTCCTTCCTAATATTGAAATAACAAGTGCACCAAACAATTATTACAATACATAGACTAAAAAGTATTAATAAAAATTTACTTTCTCTGCAGGTCCGCAAAGGTACAGGTATCTTGATACCAACGTTTTCTTTCCACCGAGACCCCCAGTTCTTCCCCAACCCTGATAAATTTGACCCAGAGCGCTTTTCTGAAGCAAACAAGCATAATATCCAGTCGTTTGCTTATATGCCCTTCGGTGTTGGACCTAGAAACTGTATAGGTAAGTCCAGTGTTTATTATAATAATTATAAATCAAATAAAGAAGAAAGGGACTGTTAAATTAGTATAATGTATGATGATGGATAAGTTCAAATTCAAAATATTTTATTTCACATAAACCTACATGGGCACTTATGAAACGTCAGAAGCTAAGTGCACGGTTTCAATTGGTCGTTTCCTATGAAGAAGAGATAGAAAGGGAGGTAAGCTCAAAACGGCAAGGGAATGAATGATATTGGTAACGACTAACAGAGGAGATAGGAAAAGAAAACAAATAATACTAAACAAATAATAACGGTAATACTGCGTCAACCCAAATCAACATTCTAAATACCAGAGCGAGGCAAGAAGGAAAAGATATCAAATTATTTTTGTTGGACTCGAAAAGTTCATTACATAGTGATCATAAGTATACCTATATTACGCGCCAGTGCATGATTGACGTATACTTACCATAATCATTCTTTTTCAGGATCAAGATTCGCTCTCTGCGAGATGAAGGTGCTGGCGTACCAGATTCTACAGCATATGGAGATCTCCCCTTGTGAGAGGACCTGCATCCCTGCCAAACTTGACAAAGAGACTTTCAACATCAGACTGCAAGGAGGTCATTGGCTCAGATTTAGATCAAGAAAGTAGAAAATATAAAGATTCTGAATTATTATTATTTATTTATTTCGTGCTTGTTAGTGATGCTAAGTTTTCTACGAATTTTCTGTTTTTACCCGTGAGAACCTGTAATTGGCTTTATGTTTCTTAATCAACTTATTATCCATTTGTTATTGCTGTTGGTTCTCCTATCAATAAATAAATACATTTATTTATAAGGAGTTTGTTACAATCATTTGACTGGTTTCTTTACTTAGTCTAGTAAGACAGTTATATTACTAGATCATGCTCGTATCATAGTTGGCCTGGTCGACCGAGCTCTGCTTGGGTGAAAATAGAGAATAAATAGATAGGATTACGGTGTGCGCACATATTGTATGAACGAAGCAAAAAGAGTATATAAAGATCATATGAGGCTGGGTTCGGTATTTTCTGCCTACCCCAATGGGAAGAACGCGTGATTTTATGTATGTATTTATTTCATTAATAAAGGAGAATATTAAATAGATACTTTAAGTAAATTATATTGGTTTTATTCGCATCCTTGACTGCAGCCGCACTTAATTATTGTGTAATTATTATTGTTACCACAATTATCACTCTCCAGCTATCATCCTTATTATTATTATTATATTTTATGTGTTTATCTCGGGGCCATGGGATCCTGGTCCTTTGGAAGGCGTCCAAGGGGCCGAAGCCAACTCGCAGAAGCCCCTTAGACGATTTTAAGTGGAATGAGGCACAAAACGACGATTATCCCTGTATGCACTATGCAAGTGCACCCAAGGACAACCCGCGGTTGGTGCAGGACTACTGCAGAACATGGAAACAAAACATATTGGGCTATGGGTTTGGGTGGCTATAGTGGATTGGTTACCTATAACTATGGATGGCCTATTAGGGGACTGATCAATATTATGGTATAGAAGGATAAAATGGCTGTAACAGTATGTCTCTTGGTCTGGCTCCTCATCTTAGACCCGTTCCGGCAAAGTAAACTCTACTGGCACTGACCTAGATTTCGGAGCGCACAAGCCCTACCACGACGTCAACGTAAAGATAGGGCGGTGGGGTTATTATTATTATTATTTTGGTTCTGTCACGCAATTTATATTCTTTTTTGTTTAATAAGCTTCTCTTCTTAAAGAGTACTCTTTCCTCATCACCTGCTTTTCATTCTTTCGCATCACATATCTATGGATATGTAATAGACAATCGGCTACTCCTCAGGTTTCCTATCCCTGGCTCTACGTTTAGTCTTCTAGCACTGTCCTCATTCTCCCCTTACCTACTCATTCCTTATCCTTATATTGCCTTTCTTGTGTCCCCACACACACCGCTTATCGTTCTCATCTTAGTAGCATGCAGTTATCCTTTTTGTAGCCCAATATTCTTATGGGATAATGTTCTAGGTACATGACAAATCCCAATACAAAATAAATTAAAAGGAGAGAAGAATTCCTTATTTAATTTCCAATAGCTGGAGAATACTATACTATTATATGAGCAATATTTGTATATATATATATGTATATACCTATATATATTTTTAATCACGTTCTCGAAAACGACTCTAAAGATTTCGATGAAAGTTGCAATATTGGGGTTTATGGGGGCGATAAATCGATCTAGCTAGGTTTCGTATCTAAGAAAATTCGTTTTCTCCGTATTTTCACCCGAGCAGAGGTCGGTCGCCCAAAGTTTAGAACAACTTGCTACTTTAGAATAATGACATGGCAGTATGGAATTAGTATATACTATACACGGAATTAGAATGAACTATCCTATATAATTAAATGAGCATTCCCTATTTTCACCAGAGCAGAGTTCGGTCACCCAGGTAATAATAATAAATAGACACTTTTTTTGTTATGATTTAAGTTCGTCCGTAGGAGCTCAAAAAAATAATCTTCTGCTTAATAAAAATCTTGAATTTATTCATTCGTTGACAGACAACGTATAGCATTAACCGCTGGATCTAGAAGCATGAAGATATGGAAGGATTTTTGATAATTCATACCCTAAAGGGATTAAATAAGACATGAAGGTTTGTTTGTATAAAAGTTCTTCATTTTTTCGAATGGGAAATCCCATCGGGCACACGGCTTGCTATAATAAAATTAAGTCATGAAAATAAAGGCGTCTTTAAAAAAAAAATCCTTTGTTTTAATTACGTAATAATCATCATCTTCCCAATTAAATTAGCGTCGGCAAAATTCGTATTCCTTTAATTGTAATGTAATTTGTTTATTTTGTTTTGTTTTATTTTGCAGTGCCTTTACAAAATAAGATTAAAAATAACAAAAAGGTACCATGTTTGATATTTTTAATCTTATTCCATCCTCTAAACCACATGTTTGCAATAAACTGATTTGATTTGATTTAATTGATCTCTATCAGCCGTTATGTTCACTTCCTTCCTAGCCATAACATCTTCATCTTCCACCTTTTCAATGGTTTGCTCCTTTTCTTAGAGCCATTTAAATACGTACTTACTTTAAAAAAATATTCCTCCGTATCATATGTCCATCGACCATGACGATCCATGACTGTCGGCTACTCCTCATCTGATTCATCTCTGGCGTTACTCTTACATCCTTACCTTATTATACTCGACACGCCTCACACTTTCACATTTTTACATTAGTATTTTTTTACTCTACGTCTTGTAAATGCTGTAAATATGGCGAAAAGTCAGGATGGACACTGATGGGTCGTAATAATGAGCAGGTTTGAATTATTCATGATTTAAGTCTTCGCATGGGGGATCCATGAGATGTTCCGACACTTATTTTGCTTCATTGATCCTAATTAGTAAGGTACTTCCTAAGGAATTATGTTATCGTTTGACGGTGCAACATACTACTTAGCCAAGATTAAATGGCATAGCTGGCGTTATTTATTAATTATTGATGTAATGACTTGTGTAAGTCTAGATAACACGAGTTACTTTTCAATAAGCCCGCAGCACCAACAATCTGAAAAAAATGGAGGCGTTTGACGTGGTAAAGAAATCACAACAAAGGACATTGACCTCTTCTTGATCGCTGTTGACCGCTAACATTGCACTCAATTGATTGAAAACATAATTTCGACTTTAATGTTTAGCCATTAGGCTTATTTTCTTTAGTTCATGCGAATGATTCATCCTCATTGGAAACAGGTTCGCAGGTAAAAGATGCAAGTGAATTGCAATACTGATACAAACTTCAAAAATGATTTAAGGATATATCACAAAAACAAGGCGAACAAAGAAGGAACACAAAATAAAATTTTGGAGTGAACAGATTTTTTTTTTCACAACAATTATTATGAAATACCTATGTTTCATTGTGCAATGTGGCGCCAGTAAACAACTGTACCTATTGAGAATGAGGAAAACGGAAAGTTGGATATTTATGTGTAATTTTGATTACGTGAATAAGTGGCTACTGGTGCAATCTTAATAAAACTTGGTAAAAGAAATAAGAACATCTGATAACAATGTGTGTGTGTGGAAGCATCTGCTTTTGTAGCAGTTAATGAAATAACATCAATAGAAACTCCCGTTTTTTTGTGTTTCTACGTTCAAGATCAATATGGATACTTACATAAAATCAGCTTCGAAACAACCCTTTTTTTGGTTTTTTTTTATTGGAAATTATCAAATAACTTCTCCCGGTCTAGTTGGAGTGGGAGGGCGAGTCAGACTCTTACTGAATAAAACCCACCCGTGTTCCTTCAGTTGCGTGTGCGTTGCCAGGGGTCACGGTATCCCTTTCGGACTTTCCCGCAACCCCGGCAGGCATCGGTCCTACCAGACCTCTTCAGTTGCTGACATCTCTTTGAGGCGCGCGTGCAACACAATGCACCGTCGAACCGTGCCTGGTCTTTATCGAACGGTGAGCTACCCATTGCTCACCATACGCAAGCCCGCGTCTACGGTGGCCGGGAATCTGCCTGCGATTCCCGACGCCCAGGGTGTCTCCTGCGACGGCTAGGGGCGTGAGGGCGCGAAGTTTGTCTCTCCCTCACGCGTTCTGCCTCCTCCTTCACGAGCATTACTGATTCGCAGAAGGAGGTGACGGCCTCCCATGCCCTCTCGTTCCGTACCATGGCCTGGGCCAGGGCCGGATGGAAGAGATCCCCGCCACCGATCGCCTCCACGAGGACACGGCGATGCTCTGCCCAAGCCGGGCAGACCTCCACCGTATGCTCAACCGTGTTCTCCGGGCGATCCACGCAGTGATAACACCCGGGCGCTTCCTCCCGCCTGATACGAAACAGGAACCTCCTGAAACAACCGTGTCCGGTGATGACCTGCGTCAGGCGGAAGGTGAGGACGCCGTGGCGCCTCTCTAGCCACTCCTCAAAGAGGGGACTTATCGCCGCAATAGTGGCGTGCCCATTCGAAACAACCCTTACGCTAGATGCAAAGTCTGATATTATTCGTCCGCATCGCTATCAACAGAAAAAGTGCCCAAAAGCCTAGCTGTTAAATGGCAATGCTTATTCTTTTAGATAGAGTTACTAACACCCATCCTCGTGTGAGAATATTATCTAACAAGTCACAAAGTGTTATTATTATTGCGAATATTATTAATAAGCCTCCAATAACAGGAGAAGTGAGAAGAAAAATTTGTGTATCTAAAAGTAACATCTTTTATAGTAGCAGTGCAGGGACCCGAGAGAGTCTATTTTGGGTACAATTTATTGATCCATTTATCATTTAGTGTGATTGTAGAACAAATTATGTCCCCCTGTCTTCTATTGGGTACATCTTGGCGACTGAGTCTGTTCATTGAAGAACTTGATGCTAGTTACTAACACAAACAAATTGAAATCAACTTACAAAAAATTATAAACTTGTTAAAGTCATGCGAAGATTGAGTTATAGCAAAAAATTGTCTGAATGATTAGGACAGGTAACTATGTATAATATAAGGATATCTGAATATAATGTTTTACCTTTAGTCCTATTCTAACAACAATATAGATTATGTCTGTCTATTAGAGCGGTCGTAACTCGAGAACTACTAATTCGATTTTTAATTTATATTATTTATTTTCAATCACAATCTGTTTTTTTTAATGTTCGGATGATTGTGTTTTCTGTGTATTATTGAGAGAATTACGTTTGCGACAGCCGAAGGATCGAAAAAAAACCGAAATGATTTTAATAACTTTTAATGGTTTAAAAGTAAATTACAATTATTTAACCTACGAATATTCATTCCACGTCGAAGTAGGAATATGGAATGCGTATTCTTACAAAAGTAGTTATTAAAATTAGGTTGCATTATTGATTGACGTCAATGCTGCATCGGCGATTAGTTGTTGTCAACTAATATTGGCGTAACTGCAACGTCGGCGATCTTCCTTTAGTAGCGCTACGTAATTCCTCCACCCTTAGAACGGCAACTATTTTAGCACGTTGAGTGAAAATGTTGCCGGAATGTTGTCGGGCTCTGCATTATTTTCCAGTATTACGGTCGGAGGCTGCTGGTTCTTTTGATCCATTTTCTTAGCATTACTGCATTTGCATATGTAGCGCCTGGCCATTAAGATGCTGGTGAGTATGGCTGCACTTAGTAGCACACCGTAGAACGGGATTGTGGTATGATAGAAGGTGTCTGTTTGCACGTTGTCCATTTGCACGGGGTTCTGGATCATGATTTTGTCCTGGATACCGTGTAGTCCTTGAAGATCTACGGAGTTCAAATTAATATGAGTAGCTGTGGTAATTTGTTTCCCAGAATCATAGGGTATTTTCATCAGTTTGAGTGGTTGGCCTTTGATTTCATCATAGACATTTGCTATGGTAAACTCTTCAGATTTGAGTCGACATCCAACGGGAATTGTAGCAAGATAACTTCCTTGGAGCAATGTGTAGTCCTTCTGGTGACAGATGAGTTGTACCTTCGTTTCCTGAGGGAATGACAGGACGTAGTGTTGGTCATCGAGTTTCTCCATCGCTTCTCTCATCAGGGTAACTGTGGTGAACTGGCAGGAGTCTAGCAGAACTTGATTGGTGATCAACTCCTGGATGCAGTCAGACTTGGTACGGATCTGGTGGGTGAGTTCTTTCTCGCAGAGGTACCAGCTCTTTGACTTCGGGCATTCAGCCTCCATGTACATGAATGTCAACTCGTTGGTTGCTAGGAATGGGAAGGATGGAATAAGAGCCTGTGCGTGTTTGTTAGGTACTGCAGATAACCTATATAAGTCGTAACTATTCTTAGAAAAGATTGGAAACATAAAAACGAAAACTATCTGTTTATCAACGAAGTACGATCCTGGTTTTATAATATTGTAGTATTCCCTAAGTTCTAAATCTAGAGTCTGTTCCTCAGAATATATAATCTTTAGTTTCCTGACCATTGATGCTAGTATCTCTATGTCTACCATAGAATGATGCATGGTAGACGCATGAATAAAAGCTAAACAATTCTCTATCCTAAGTAATTCCAGAGTTAAATCCTCTACGTTCTCACTCATTACGTCTAGAAGTTGGGCAAACTTAGCGTATTTTATTAAACTGTTTTCTCTTAATGCATCGCTCTTTAGTATTGATTCTAATGTATTGTTAATTCTGTTCTGATTATCGACTATTTGTGCTAGTACGTCAGTGTGTTTAGACATCCACTCTTTACTTATGCTAATGTGGTTATTGAATTCAGTTGCTAATCTATTCTGATTTGTCTCTAATGTTTTAATGGCCGTATTATAATTTAGCGCATCATCGTGGTCTAGGTTTCCAGTTAGGCTTTTTATGATGGAACCTAGCCCATCTACGAGACCTCTTTTAACTCTATTGGGCTCCAGAGATTGTAATTGTCTTAGGACATTGCCAAGCTTGTCAGTAAGATGGTTTATTTGGATATCATATAGTAAGTAGGTGTCATTGGTCATTCGACTTTGATAGCTTAGTAGTTGAGTCTGTAGTGAGTGGACGTTGTTTTCTATATCATCCAGACGTACATATTGTAGGAATGTGTGGTGGTGAGTTGTGAGTCTCATAGGCCCAAGTTTGTAGGGTAGCAGTCCTGGTCCCTCATCGAGGCTCTCGAGTTTAATCTCCTGAGGTCGCATCATTGGGAGAATTGTTATTAGCAGAATCCTGTAACAAATTTGCTGCTTTAGGAATACGCTTAAGTCTTGACTTTGCTATGGGGCCACGTTTCTTTGAGGTATAAATGTGAATCGGCAGGTTAGCTAAAACTATATCTTGTGTATACCGTGGTGCGGTCTTTTGACGATTAGCGAGAGGGTTTGTTACAAACACTTGCTGTTGGGGTGCGTATTCAATCTCGGGTTCGCGGCTTTTGTTTCTATTCTCGATTAATGCTGTTCGGTTTGCGAGTGATGAGGAGTTGATAATGTCATATACCTGTTTCATGCGGTCTTTATGAACTAGAACATATTGTTGTAACAGCTGTTGTGTTATGTCAATGTCCTTGCAGTCTCTGGGGTCAAAATGTCCCGTAAGTAAGTCAAAAGGTCTGCATCTTGTGAAACTGTGTATGGAACTGTTGTAGGCTATGATAGCATAGGGCATAAGGTTGACAGTGGGTTCGTCTTTGTGCTGTAGTTTAAGGAGCCTAAGGTGTTCTAATAGTGTTAAATGAAAACGTTCAATATTTCCATTGTCATTAGGTGAATAAGCTAATATTCTATGATGGTTGATCTTGTGAAGCCGTGTAAATTCCATGAAAAGTTGGTTAGTGAACTCAGTTCCATTGTCTGTGATAATAGTCATGGGGACGCCATGGTGAGTACAGAATTGCAGGAGGGCTTGTAATATGCTAACAGCTGTCCCATCGCGCAGATGGTAAGCTTGACCATATTTGGTAAAGACGTCGATGAAGGTGACGTACTTCTCGCTTTGTACAGTGAATAGATCCATATGGACTATTTCAAATGGCTTGGTGGCTGGGGGCACAACGTTGAATTGAGGTCTGACTGGGTTTCTGTCGTATTTGGCTTGTCCGCAGATGGTACATTCACTTATGAATTTGGTAATTTGGTCCTTCATTTTTGGCCAATAATATTTGCGAGACAAGGCTAACTGACACTCATTGATTCCGCGATGGTTAGTTTTACCATCATGGTAATGACGGATTATCTCCTGCTGACGCAGATATTCTTTGACATTTTCCAGCTCGGATTTAGCGAGAACGAGGTTTAATGATGAGCTTTTAAACTTGTTTTGAAGGATCGGAATAATAGAATACATGGCTAATGGAGGATTAATTAAAATACCTGTTCTGACCTTGGGGTTAGCGTACTCCTTTATAGCGTTTATAACATCTTCCTCTAAGTTGGATTGTGATAGCTGGATGCTGATACGTGTGTGTGTGTCAAATGGTTTTGTCACTGAGGGTCGTTTCTTTACGTCGCTAACAAGGGTAAAATGTATCTGTCGATTGAATGTATTAAGAGGTTTATCTGTTATAGGGATTTCAAGAATTGGGTTTTCATTACTCGTGTGGGCTGTTTCCGTGGAAGAGTCTACTTGGGGAAATATTGTTTCAGATGGGTTGCCCATGAGGGAGTTGAGTTCATCAATTTCGTCCATTAGAGACGTAGTTTCCTTAGTATTTATTTCTATGCGGGAGAGGGCGTCGGCATTAGTGTTCGATTTCCCCTTCTTGTAAATTACGGAGAAGTCATACTCGCTGAGTCTAAGTCGCCATCTTGTAAGTCGTGAGTTCGGCTCTTTCAAATTCATCATCCACTGTAATGGTTTATGGTCAGTGAAAATTTTGAATCTTCGTCCGAAGAGGTATGGTCTGAAATATTTTGTAGCCCAGACTATGGCGAGGAGCTCTTTTTCGATAGTGCTATAGTTTGTTTCACTTTCGTTAAGAGTTCGAGAGGCATAACAAACCGGTTTGTCTGACCCTATGGGACCTTGGGATAGTATGGCTCCGATGGCTACATTAGAAGCGTCCGTTGTTAAGTTAAATTCTCTATTAAAATCCGGGTATTGCAAGATGGGATCATTGGTTAGAAGGGTCTTACATTTTTCAAAACAGTTCGTATAGTCAGTGTCGAGAGTAATCTTTCTTCCTTTTTTCAGACATTGGGTGAGTGGTTTTGTGGTACGGGCAAAGTCGGGGATAAATTTTCGGTAATAACCGAGAAGGCCTAGAAATTGCTTGATCTCTTTTGGGGTTTTTGGTATGGGGTATTTGTTTATGGCGGATATCTTATCGGGATTTGGCTTTATACCATCTCTGCTAATGATATGCCCAAGGTACGCTGTTTCCATTTTCAGAAATTCAGATTTGTCCATTTGGATCTTGAAGTTGGACTCTCGAAGTCTCTGAAAAACTCTTTCGAGATTGGTCACGTGTTCCTGAAGGGATGTGCTGAATACGATGATGTCATCAAGATACACAAGGCATATCTCGTTCTGAAGCCCTCTGAGGACATTATCCATCACACGTTGAAACGTTGACGGAGAATTTTTTAATCCCATTGGCATACGAAGAAATTCGAAATGCCCATGTTCTACGTTGAATGCGGTTTTCTCAACGTCGTTAGGGTCCATCTCAACTTGGTAGAAGCCACTTGCCAAATCAAGAGTCGTGAAGTAGTGGCACTTCCCTAATTTGTCAAGGACGTCGTTAATATTAGGGATAGGGTATTTGTCGTCCAGTGTTTTTTCATTTACCTTACGAAAATCAACCACGAGACGCCACTTTTGCTTTCCGGAGGCGTCTATCTTCTTTGGCACTACCCAAATAGGGGAGCTCCAAGCAGATTCAGATGGTCGTATGATACCCTGTTCTAGCATTTTCCCTATCTGCTCGCTGACTTCCTGGCGATGTACGAATGGGTACCGATAATTTTTAGCGTGCACTGGCACTTCGTCTGTGGTCCTAATCCGGTGTTTGACTTTATTTGTAAAAGTTAGTCCCTCACCCTCAATGTAAAATACGTCCGCGTAACGAGAACAAAGAGTTATAAGGTTAGCCTTTTCCTCTGGGTTTAGGTGATCCGTTCGTAATCGTGAAGTTACATTTTGTGCGCGGGTTGGCGTTTGTTGAGTACGCGTGCACTCATTATTAAATAGCTCCGCGTGCGCTGGGCGATCAAGTGAGAATATTACGTCATTAGGTGTCGGGTTCTCAATTTCCAAGTAGCCGCGGTTATTAGCAATGGTGGTAATGCACTCGTGAACTATGCAATTACAAAGTATTTGTTCATTGATAAAAACGTCGCCTTCCGCGATGTCGACAGGGATGCGGATAACTTTAGAAGTCCCTGCCGGAATTATATCCTCATACAAGTTAACGTTGCATGAGTTGTACATTTTGATAGGATTTGACGCGGTCCGAGTCAATAACTGACATTCCCTTAAGTCTATGCGGGCCTCCCAACTACTCAATAAATCTAAACCTATTAGTCCGTCAAAGTATTCGTGAAATCTATAAATGAATAGCTTCATATTATCGGTGTCATTGAATTCCGCAAAACACGGCAATGTAATGGAATAGTCGCTCCTACTTGTCGCGTGTATGTTGGTCACCTCAAACGGATCAAAGTTGAGGGCGTAATCGGCAAAGTACTTTTGAACGGCTTCGGGACTTATAAAAGATTGATTGGCACCCGTGTCTATCAAAAATTTCAAAGGGGGTTTCGCGATTTGTATGTATGGTAGCCGTCTCTGTGCCTGTAGGTTTAATTCTATCTTGGTTTTAGTGAGGTTAAATCCTCCGGAAAATCCTGTTCAGCATGGGTAGCCTTTTCCTGTGGCTGAACATCGTCAAGCGATTGATTATCCGCAGTCATAAAATAAGTCGAGTCGCCGGTGAAACCGGGGGCAAAGTCACTGTCCGAGTAGTCATAGTCAGCATAATAATTGTACGTCGGTTCTTGATAATAATTGTAATACGAGTCGTCATAGGTAGCACATTCATTAACATTCATTTCGCGGGTTCTAAAATAGTTTGTTGGCGGCGGGTTTCCTGACCTATTCCAATCATGACCTGCTAACCCATTGGTTGGGGGCAAAGGCCTGGGGGTAAAACGTTGAACTCCACTCATAGGTTGAGGACCTGATGTTGGACGGTTTTGGGACGGTACCCGGAAAACATTACTACGGGGGTTATAATTAGGTGGTGGCGCACTTAACATTCTTTGAGTGTTAGTGGGGCCATGCTGCTGATATTGCATCGGTCTGGCAAATCTGAAAGGTTGAGGAGGGGGGCCCATAGGGCGTTGACCTACGGGAGCTGGCCAATTAGGTACCTGGAAATTATGCGACCGCGGGGGAGCAATTGCTGCTGGCGATAATGCTGGGGTGACCCTTAGGGTTGATTGGCCCTTTTGGGGTTCACTGCGTTGCTGCAAATACATGATGTTTAATTCCTCCTGAACATATTCCAGAGCTTTCTCAATGGTAGCCGGCCGCATGCAACGTATACGAGATCCTAAAGGTTCCTTTAAGCCACGAATAAATGCCTGCATAGTCACCTTTTTATACAGTTCGCGCTTAGCCTCTATAGTAGTCGGTAAAGTCTCATGCAAAGTCACATATGTCATCATTGTACTGAACAACGTTTGGCAATGATCATAAAACTCCTGGGGGGTTTTGTTACCCTGCGTAGCTACAGAAAGGTCATTGTACAATGCGGTTTCATCGCGTTGGTCTGAAAAATTGTTAATCAAGGCAGTTCGAATGCCCAACCAACTCTCTGGTATCCCATTAGAGTTTATGGTACACGCAGCGGTTCCAGAAATCTTATTAAGAATTCCATTTAATAGGCACAAGTTAGAAAATTCGCTACCGGGCGCACCACTTAAGTATTGCGTTGCTAATGAGTCACAGATTTTAATAAACCGCGTAAGCACGTTAGGGTTACCATCAAATTCCGGGACAAGGCGAAGGGCTTTGAAAATAGTGTCTGGGTCGTGCTGAGCCATATCTAAACTAAATAAGTTACCTAACTCTAAATTATCTGGAACTATATCTCTATTAGTATCTACAGTTCGTCGACGGGCCTGACGCGATTCAGGATCCCGCGCACTCGAGGCTCTGGGATGGTAAATCTTGAAGGTTAGGATTTCGAAGGGAGCAACACGAGAATAATTCTAATGTACTTACAGATACTTCATTTCTGGTCTCTCTCCGTGAATCGATTTCCAGATTCTCCTCTCGGTCTGCAGCAGGTCCGTATGTTCAGGATATCCGGAACGGTGCTTGATAGCCACCCGGGTGACACGCGACGCGATTATCGATATGAGATGCGAGTCCCGACGTCTCCCGCGGATATCCTACCGACTGCGCCAATTACGTTTGCGACAGCCGAAGGATCGAAAAAAAACCGAAATGATTTTAATAACTTTTAATGGTTTAAAAGTAAATTACAATTATTTAACCTACGAATATTCATTCCACGTCGAAGTAGGAATATGGAATGCGTATTCTTACAAAAGTAGTTATTAAAATTAGGTTGCATTATTGATTGACGTCAATGCTGCATCGGCGATTAGTTGTTGTCAACTAATATTGGCGTAACTGCAACGTCGGCGATCTTCCTTTAGTAGCGCTACGTAATTAGAGCTTGCTCCTGCTAGGTTTTTATTATTATATACGACTACACAATCGCAACTGTGTCCACAGTTCGTTTTATAAATCAAAACAATAACAAAGAAAAAGTAAAAACATCTTATCATACAATTTGTTTACGATAGTATACCTGAGCACTTTGGATGTTTACAAAATTACATAATTATGACAGCCCTTTTTGCACAAAATAGATACTCGTAGTTATTTCTGTAACAACAGCTTTAGGGGGTCAGAGATGACAGTAAACGTTTTATGTCGTTATCAGTTTAGAGGTGGAAGTTGTTATGACGACTGTTGGTGTTTGACACTGTTGTTGTTTAGGCTAAATAAAGATTATATCTTGTTTTCAAGTGATTATCATGCACAATTCAACTGTGTATTAAAGGAGTTAGTAAGGTATAAGTTAAGATTTCACAATTTATTTTCAGACTATCATTGTCAACAATTAAGCAAAAAAATATCTACCATCTGAATCCGGTTTCTATTTGCGTATTATCAATGATAAGATATAAGACTACGTTTATATTTAAACATTTAAAAACATAAATAAACGCCTAGTTTTGCGATAACATGACATAATATATTAACTCACGCTCTGCCTTGGTACGCTCAGAGATATTTCGCTCGTGCTCCGACCAACACGACTGAAACTTGTTTTATTTTTTATAAGTTGTAAAATACGCGGTGATTTGTTGACTTTTGAACTGAGTGTATACAAACTAGTGTTGGGCTTCTGACGAAATAGTAAGTTATGCCATTGACTTTTTTCCTCATCTTCGTAATGTATGTAAAATAATTATTAATTACGAAAAATAAAAAACAAAATAGATGTAGGATAACAAAATAAATAAATGGGTATAAAGTAGAATAGAGAAATTTGAGGTTTATAATGTTGCAGACCTTTGTGATTAAACCAACATTGATCAACACTGGTTAGCAATTTGTAATTTTAACTAAGAATAATTTTCTTTCAAGGTATTGTGGGTGTCCAAAAATGAATTCACATGACAAAAAATGCTTACCCGCACATCATAAAAGATCTAATCAAAATAATTGTTAGTTTGATGAGGGTAAAAACAAGTTGACCGAACTTTGATCATCATTATTTCAGCCCGGAATTACCCATTGCTGCGTTTAGGCCTCCCCTTTTTTCTGCCATAGTTCCCGGTTCTTTGCGTCCCTCACGATATCACCAACCCAACGCGCTTTTGAACGGCCCTGGTTTGTTTGGCCTAACCTTGGCCACCATTCGGTCACAGCTTTATTCCATCGGCCATCTCCACGTCTAACTAAATGTGCTGCCCAAGTCCAATTGAGACGCCATGGCCCTTTGTGCCACTTGTATTCGGTGGGCAGTCTCCTTTGTGACCATCCATGTCTCGGCACCGTAGGTCATTGTTGGCAGGACACCGAACTTTACTCACGAATGTATAAATTATAATTTAAAAAAAGATTACCTGATATGAAACCTCTTGTAGATAAATAAATTCCTTGTTTAAACATTGCATTCTCAACTACAGTAAACGGGTTAATCAATTACTAGTTCAGGAATAAGAGTGGCCGTTATGCAATTATTTAATAAATAGAAAATTATACAGATAAGTAGACCGAGGATAAAACTGGTTATATCTGAGTGTTTACATTCGCGTAAAATATGGAAAGTGAGAGTAGAGACAGGTTTTAAAAACATCATTGACGTAGTGCCAAAAACTTTAGTCTCAGCTCAGAATAACTTGTTAATAAAACTTTAAATATGTAACTTACATCTTTGCCAGAACTGGATTTTGATTATAATACATTTTCCTTCCAAAACTGCTTTTTGTTAGCAAATGCGAAGTTTCATATTAAGAGGCACTCGTCAATCGTCATGCAGAACTGTATTACCTTACTATGTAACAAACAAATGCACGGGTTAATCAAACATAGACATGATTCAAACTACTCTTGTATGTGCATCTAATAATTTAAGCATTAACATATGTATTAAATTTTAATATATGTATTTCAAAGGACGTGACACCACTGCTAATATTGAAGAGTATAGACCTTTAATTTTTAGTTTCAGTGCCTTCAAATGGTGGTAGCCAATAATAGCTTAAAAGGCGAGGATATCTGATAATACCGGGAACTCTATACCTACTATTCTTATAAATACGAAATTGCCTGTCTGTCTAATACCTCTTCATGCCTAAACCACTGAACCGAAAGTCAAAAAGGTGGCAAGTGACTTGGAGAAGGACTATAATAATAGGCTACTTTTAATCCTGGATATTTGTGTCTTTTTTTTTTTTTTGCTTGGGCATTATCAAATAATTTCTTCCGCTCTGGGCGGAGCGGAAGAGCGTGTCAGACTCTCACTGACTAAAACCCACCTGTGTTCCTTCAGTTGCCACGGTATCCCTTTAGAACTTTCCCGCGACCCCGGCAGGCATCGGTTCTATCGGACCCCGTCAGTTGTGCTGACATCTCTTTGAGGCGCGCGTGGAACACGACGCGCCGCCGACCTGGGCCTGGTCCTTATCGGTCGGCGAGCTACCCATTACTCACCGTACGCAAGCCCGCGCCTACGGTGGCCGGGAATCGGCTTGCGATTCCCGACGTCGTCTCCGGGCGTCTTCTGCGGCGGCTAGGGGCGTGAGGGCGCGAAATTCGCCTCTCTCTCACACCTTCCGCCTCCTCCTTCGAGAGCATTACTACTTCACAGAAGGAGGTGACGGCCTCCCATGCTCTCTCGCTCCGTACCATGGCCTGGACCAGGGCCGGACGCGAGAGATGGCTATTTGTACCTATAAAATAAACCGAACAAGTGCGAGTAGGACTTGCGCTCTGAGCGTTCCGTCTCAAAGCTGTGTCCGGCTGCCCGCGGCTTCACTCGTGTTATACGGCCTATTAATTTCCAATTCCGGATTGAAGGACACACTTGAGACTAGAGATTAGACCGACTTGAAAGTAAAGACTTAATGTTACTTGAAGATACGGCCTAACAATTGTATGCTTTTCTACATTTTCATTTTCAACAAATAACTAATTGTCTAGCCACTGTTGGCACGTGGCATGAGTATTTTCTTTCTATTGTATTATGTACCTTTGGTAATTAGTCAATGAATAAATTATTTGCATTTTGATTGATTCATTTGATTAAATAATTAAGCACCTATGCTTAATTGCTTGATTAATACCTACTGGGTGTCATCAAATAATGTGATTAAAATATCATAAATAAAGGTGGACACGCGTTATTACCGTGTTGAACTATTCTTTAAACAAATATTATTTTTGAGGATTATGAACAGTGTGAACAATAATAACACATAGTTGATAACTTTGTTGTGTTCATTCACTTGAAGATAATGTAAGTTCAAGTTAATGTTTACAAACTATTTATTTACACACAATTAGTGAACATGACTGAAGCGTATAAAATTATGATGCCACCTGTAATATTATTGTTATTAATTTCAGTATTTGTGTTTAATCGAGTATTTATTTGTGGTTGACGCAGCATGTCATCTTCATCCATAATCTCTTTGCCGTCATCTCAGTAGTCTCCTCATTTCTAGCCGTATAATTTTTCATACAATCCATCCATAGTTTATTTTCTTTAATCATACCTGTAATTGAGACAACTACTGACCAACGCCTAATTCGTTATGATAATGTAAGTTACGTTAATATTGTTAATGTATGGACTATGCCAGAGACGAGTGGCTAACCTTGGCAGTGACAAACATACTCGTAGCTTACAAACACATTACACGCGCCTGTACTTAAAAATATCAAGATAATAATATTTAATTGTTGTGGTATCTCTTCATTGAATCTTGAGCTTAAGGATAGGTATTTATCACATATAAATATTTAGCGAGTTTAAGGAGAAGAAGAAGTTTCAGATCAGTAGCAGTGCTTGCAGTGGACTAATTGGAGATACAGACTTCAGAGCAGGGTGATAAACATTTAACAAAGCAGACACTTTTTGATGTAGCTGTTAAAAAGTTAGAAAAGTTCGAATATCAGGCCTTCTTCGATAAAAACTGCACTATTCAATGAAATGGAAGACGTCCACAAACTCTCACTTAAACGTACTACAAAAAGAATGTTTTCTTAGTTTAAAAGAAAAAAAGCATGGATTTTATTCCCAAATGTTTTGATAAGAAACCAGACATTTTGGTTTATCTGAAACAGCTAAACCGTTTTAACCCAAGATTCTTGTTGTTTCAGATCATGATACTACTCCTCATCTGGGTGGCAGTGCTAGCCGCCGTGCTGGTCTTATACCTTCGGCAAGTCTATTCCAGGTTCAGTCGCTATGGCGTCAAGCATTTCAGGCCCGTCCCACTGTTGGGCAACATGACTAGGATCCTATTCCGTGTGGATCATTTCGCTGATGATGTTGTCAGGCTGTACAACACCTTTCCTGAAGAAAAGTAAGGAGTTATGGTTACTTAGTTTTTTATACCACACCATGTAGTTTGGCAGCTTCTTATAATGCATCAGTTTTTTTTTCAAAATATCTTGTTCCTCAGATTCGTGGGGAGATTTGAATTCATCAATGAGATGGTAATGATCCGCGACATCGAACTGGTGAAGAAGATCACTGTTAAAGACTTCGAGTACTTCCTCGATCACCGCTCCATCTTCAGCACCAGTGACTCTTTCTTCTCCAGAAACTTGTTTTCTTTAAAAGGTACGAACTAAATAAATATCAAAATTAATCTATTACTTCAAGAGCATTTGATGCTATTTGCAAAAATACTAATATACCTATTGCCATGTGTCAAGTGTGTAACATCAATATCTAATTACGTTAAGCTTTATGCAGAATAGTTAAACATTATTTTCCAGAAAAATTTTGCTAGAGGACCCAATCATGCTTTGTGTTCATTTAGAATAAAACATAATTATATTTTTATATCCTACAGGTCAAGAATGGAAAGACATGCGTTCCACATTGAGTCCAGCTTTCACAAGTTCTAAGATGCGTCTGATGGTGCCTTTTATGGTAGAGGTCGGCGATCAGATGATGAGCTCGATTCAGAAAAAAATCAAAGAAACCAAATGTACGTTTTTTGGATATCTTAAACTTTGCTGGTCGCTTTGAGTAATTTGAATCAATTGAAATAAACTAAATAAGTTTTGTCTACGGTGCTCCATTAATTCTAAGGTTTTCTTGACAGCCAGCTACATAGACATAGACTGCAAGGACCTAACGACTCGCTACGCCAATGACGTGATAGCTTCTTGCGCCTTCGGCCTGAAGGTGGATTCCCATAATGAAGTGGACAACGAGTTCTACGCAATGGGCAAGGTGTCATCCACCTTTAATTTCCGTCAGATGCTAATGTTCTTCCTAATTGTTAATGCACCGAAAGTGGCTAAGGTAAGTCATCACTGAGTAGTTTTTTTTATTTCTATAGTACCTATAACTTTGATGTCGTCTTTGTTTGCTTAATGTGAAGTTTCGTTACACAATTATTTACTTATACAATATCTCTTGTAGAACATAAGTAGTCCTTGCAAACAAAGTACCAAATGTTATCTGGAGAAAAAGATGATAAGGCTGATTAGATCGAAATTAAAAAATCAATAGACCAACAACTTGTCAAAATCAATCCGCCGAGCCTTTTCCCAACTATGTTGGGGTTGGCTTCCAGTCTAACCGGATACAACTGAATACCAGTATTTTACGTGGAGCGACTGCCTATCTGAACTCCACAATCCAGTTACTGGGTAATACGATACCCCTTGGTAAGACTGGTTGTCAGACTTTCGGGCTTCTGACGACTCGTAACGACTGTCAAAGATCCACGAATGACAACCGGGACCGGGGCTTAACGTGCTTTCCGAGGCATGGAGGAGTTTCGGTATGTAAAGATGGTCACCCATCCACGGACCAACCCCGGCAAGTGTAGCTTAACCTGATGGATCGACCCGTGCGGCTGTTATTACTTAGCCACGAGCAACAACTTGTCTATTTTGAAGGTTAATGTAGATACCTACGTTATTGTTATTATATTATAATAGATCAGCACTATCCGATAATTTAATTAACAATGTTATTTTGAAGAATGTTTATTACCCAAAAAAATAATTTGTTTGAGTCATTAACAGTTATCGGAAATAGGTGAGCTAAAATACTTTAAGTTAGAAAAAGAACAGAGACAAAATGGAGACGCCTTACGACAAAAAAAATCGGGACTAATGTCCCGGGTTTCCGAGCATTACTTAAGTACAACTAAAATGAATAAAGTACAACAACTATCGAATTCAATTCCTGTTTCTGTTTAAAAAAAACTATGCACGATTTTTATTGTTTTCTAAAAATAAAGGTAATCTCCTTATCTTCGTTTGAACGATGTAAGTACGCGCGGAAGCTGATGTAATTTACATACCAGCTTTAATGTAACTAACAAGATAAAGGTAAAAAAAAACAATTTTATAGCTTTTCATACCATTTATTCATTTTGTACAATTATTGGAACTAAACGTAATCAGAAATCAACCTCAATAATTACGAAAGTCACCAATCTTAAGACTCAGTCAAAATATTATTTTCATATTTGATGTTGAACGTTGTCCCTTAATCTGAATCGGTCAGTTTTCGTCAGGAACGGAATTTTCTTTGTCATCGCAAGATCTATCTTCTTTCGGAGAACTAAAACAAATTTTGAGGAGTTTTTCTATCTTATCTATCTTCAAACGATTTATTTTTGTACTTAAAATCCATTTATAGATAGAGAAGGACCTTTCAACATCAACTGAAGTTATTTATATATTTATAGTACGACAATGATTCATTTTCTATATTATCACAGATGCCTCTTAATGCATCTAGATCGGGATTTCTGTTTATAACGTTTTCTAATTTTATCACCTTGGTGTTTCGGTCCATCAATATGCCTCCTGATATTGCTTTTCTTGCATACAATACTATTCTCACATTTAGAACAGTATATCGTGCTACTAGTGGGGTCGTGGTATTATTCAGGGTGTTACAATTACTGTAAACAATGAGAAAAATTATATAATAACTTCGTTGCGAGATTTCTTATTTTCGAAAAATATGGTTTAACGATAGGATTGCGAGTAGGTACAACATTTGAGCACGGACTAAAATATAAAACAACTGTTTGAATAAAATTTCATAAATTGTTGAATAAAATTGTTTGAATTTGGAAAATTATCAAGAATAGTTTAATCTTTAGGATGTCTTAAAAGTCATGTAAAATTCATAAACTTACCAAGCAGTTTGATTACAAAAGCAAATGTGAGTATTTCAGTTGCGGTAAAACGTATTCCATAAAATCAAGCCATGGTGGTCATGTGAAGCAGATTCAATAACCGATAAAACAAGTACAGGTAAAAAAAAACAACTTGAGGAACTACAGGAGTGAGTAATGCACACACGACGTCGCTTGGAATGCGAAATACCCCTTACCCCTTTTGTCAGTGTTTACCAGTGACAAACAAAAGATAGAAAGAAACAGCAAATTTTGGCTATTCTGGGAAACGAAAACATGAGGCGGATCCAGTTCTTTACCTGAATTAATAACAATAAAAAACGTATCTACTGGTTTTTTGAGAACGTTCTCCTTGTTTTTGAAATCGGTTAAAAAGGAAAATGAATTCTATTAGTTTACTCTATTAATAGCATTAATATTAAATGTACTTATGTGATGTCCCGAAACCCCGAGATTAGTCCCGTTAAATATTTTTGTCGTAAGGAAGTCTCCACTTTCTTATCTCTGTTCTTTGAACTTTAGGTACAATTAGTACACCTATTTCCGATACATAATAATCTCTCATATAAATAATAAAATTACATGTAAATATTGAATGACACGGCTAATGTAGAATCACAAAAACATCACGTGGTACGTCTCGACTGGGACTTCAAGGAGACTTAATTCAAGGTGAACGTCGCAGAAGCAACGAATAGTTGGGCGAGAACCGCAATCAAAGTATTGTTAGTGACGTTCAATATGTACATCGTTCATCTCGCATAGTGGTGCACTTGATCAAAGAAAGTAATGTTTTTTTTTAGAAACTTTATTTAATTTCAACTTAGTTTCATTTCAAGAAACCTTTTCTTAACTATCAGTTAAGAAGTTATTGTAGGTATTGATATACATACAGGAAATATTAAACCCGACAAGACACTATTTAAAAAACCCGATTTATAATTAGGCACTAAAATAACGCTCATGTATTCTATTTTATTTTACAGGTTTTAAAGTTGGATTTCCTTTCGGAGATGTCGAAGAAATTCTTCAGAAAGTTAGTTATTGAAACTATGGCGGATCGCGAGATGCGGAATATCATCAGACCCGATATGATTCACTTGCTTATGGAAGCTAAAAAAGGTACTTGCCAATTTAAAAAGTGTTCAACAGTCAGTACAATATGACACAAACAATATTGATCAAAATCTAGTACCATTTCCAAAACAGTAAATCTGTTTGTAATAATAACAATAACAAAAAAATTATAAACTAGAATGTTATTTCAGGTAAACTGACCCATGAAGACAACAAATCCAATGATGAAGCTGCTGGATTCGCGACTGTTGAAGAATCCTCCGTTGGACAGAAAGAAATAAACAGAGGTATGTATACAACTGGTTAAAAACTGAAACGAAACAGCACTGATAGCCTAGTGGTATGACCGTCGGAGTGCCAAGTCATACATAGATCTCGAGTTCGAACCCAAGGCACACACCTCTGACTTTTCGGATTCATATGCGGATTGTATAATTATCATTTGGTTCAAAAACGGTGAAGGAAAACATCGTGTGGAAACCGGCATGCGTGAAATATATTTCTTGACGGCATCTGAAGCCAAGTCAGAGGCATGGGCCTCTGACTTCTTAAAACTCTGACACCAGGTTAGTCACTAACTACAAGAAAAGAAGAAGAACTGAAACGAAGTTTAACTTATTTTTACTCAGGATATTTTGGTAGATTTCAGAGTACAAATAAACCAATTACAGGCACTTGTGAATTGTCAAGGGGTCGGTCAGTCAGAAATATGAAGCTAGTCGCCCATTCCAAAGCGTAGTAGGTACCTATGGAGAAGAACGGGCAAGAAACTCCACGGACACTCTTTTAAATCAAAATATTGGTTACATAATTCATGTTGAAGTTATACATGTTCTCACATGTATAACTTCAACATATTTTATTATATTTTCTCTCGCGAAAATATAATAAAGCCTAAAGCCTTCCTCAAGAATTAGGCTATCAAATGCAAAAATAATTTTACAAATCCGACTGGTAGTTCCAGAGATTTGCGCGTTCGCACAAACAAAAACCACAAAAACCAACTCTTCAGCTTTATTATTAGTATTAGATATAGATTTCCTGATACTTAAGACTAATCAAATGGTTTTTTGACAAAATAATAACAGAGTTAAAAAAAACAAAAGTAATTAAATAATTCTGTGGCTGGTTTCAAAATATATAAATATTAAAATATCGTTAGATCAAATAAACTATTAGTAAAAAACCATAATTTATAATTTTTCGGTTCCTGAGGTATCTCGTATGTCTGTATCAACAAGAAATCGAATAAAAACACAAATTACAACCACCTTAGTAATATAGAGTTACATGAAGTAGGTAACTGAATATCTGTTATAGAATTGAGCTAGCGTGACAGGTTCTGGCCTTGGTGTAAACGTGTGATTAAGAACGCTAAAGGTTAAAATATTGCTTTTTCTGATGGAGCTCGTCCGAGGAAATACTCTGAGATCATATCTATTTCTGCAGTGTTGCTGTGCTCCGCTTTTTTAGGAATGGGTTTTATTAAGACACATGAACTGAAGAATTTTCAGCATTGTCTCTGGGATGGCAACGCGTCTGCATTGCAGATGTCGTCAATCCACAAACGGTGGTGTCCCTTTACCATCAGGTGACCAGACGGAATGCTTGTGATCCAATTATACATATAAGAAAGGCATTTATAATGTCTGGATGTCATCCATTTTGACCAGGGCCATCTTGAAAATATGATTTGAAATAGTCACAGAAACTTCAAACGAAGATGCAGGAGGCTTAAGCTTGTTTTTTTCTAATCCCAATTACATTTTGCTTCCAGTGTGGACTGACGACGACCTCATCGCTCAAGCGGTGCTGTTCTTCATTGCTGGCTTCGAAACGGTCTCATCTGGCATGTCTTTCCTGCTCTACGAACTGGCGCTTAACCCTGACGTCCAGGAGCGACTGGCACAGGAGATCAAGGAGACCGACGCTAAGAACGGCGGCAAGTTTGACTTCAACTCCATTCAGAATATGCCATATATGGATATGGTTGTATCTGGTAAGATTTTGATGTTTTTCAAATCATACCGTGCTTTGTAAAAATCTGTTCATCTAATTTATAGCCAATATTTTTATTTTCCAGAGCTTTTACGACTGTGGCCACCTGGTATTGCTCTGGACAGAATTTGTACTAAAGATTACAATCTGGGAAAACCAAACGACAAAGCTGAAAAAGATTTTATTGTAAGTGAACTGAAAGTGAACATTTAATTTTCTTTCAAATATCCACATTTCAATTACAATCTAGAAACTACAGAGTATTAATAAAGCTTTATTTTTGCAGGTCCGCAAAGGTACAGGTATATCAATACCAGCGTTTGCTTTCCACCGAGACCCCCAGTTCTTCCCCAACCCTGATAAATTCGACCCAGAGCGCTTTTCTGAAGAAAACAAGCATAATATCCAGATGTTTGCTTACATGCCCTTCGGTATTGGACCTAGAAACTGTATTGGTGAGTCCTCTGTTTATTATCTACACTAATATTATAAAGAGAAAAGATTTTTATTTTTGTTTGTAATGAATAAACAAAACAAATTGATCGATTTAAAGAAATCTTTCACCAGTAGAATCCTATATTATAACTGAGTCATATAGGCTATCATTTATAAAGATATCACGCGAGTGAAGCGGCTGGCGAAAGCTAGTAATTCATACATGAAAAAATGTAGTTTATAAATCAAATAAAGAAGAAAGGACTGATAGAGAAAATCAGTGATGATGGATGGAAGAAGTATGAATGAAAATGTTAACGACTGATTGAGGAAAAAATAAGAGAATACATTATTACTGCGCCTACCAAAAGTAACATTCTAAATCACAAGAGCAAGGCAAGAAGAAAACAAATTAAATTGTTATTGCTGGACTCGATTGTTCATGATTGAGGTACACTAACCATAATCATTGTTTTTCAGGATCAAGATTTGCTCTCTGCGAGATGAAGGTGATGGCGTACCAGATCCTCCAGCATATGGAGATCTCCCCTTGTGAGAGGACCTGCATCCCTGCCAAACTTGACAAAGAGACCTTTAATATCAGACTACAAGGAGGCCATTGGCTCAGGTTCAAAGCAAGAAAGTAGAAAAGACAATGATTGTGATGATTTAAAATGTTTAGAGATTATTTTAATGACTTTAGTGTCGTAAAATCCGGTAGTTATAAGTAACGAAGTTGTTATACTTAGCTAAGAATGAAAGCATTTATTTAATTATTGGAATAATAATATCCCACAAATCAAAAAAGAAAATAAATATAAAAATGTATGTGTGCCTTGTAAGCAGGCATTTTTTGAGATCAATATGCGGATATTGATCTCATGTAACGTAAACAAAGGGATTGTGTTTAACGCAATTTCCACCGTGACAGAAGCTTCTTCCACGGTGGTTTAGATTAGTGGTAAACAGAAGGACTACTTTAGAATAAAACGGTAACAAAATATGTGATATTCCTTGATGAAAAGGGATATTGCTCAACCGTCTGGTTGAGCAAGGTAGTGGTGGAGGTATGGTCTGCTGGGCTACTGCCAATCTCCGACTTATACGCTAATGTTGCTTAGGTATGCGTTGTAGGGTTGTGCTCTATCCATAGTTCGCTAGTTGATTACGTAGTAATACGTGTAGCCGATAGATGGCGCTATAGTTTCTACTACACAACGCTTAGCCCTATACGCTAGTATAATCGTGGTGGAGAAGAAAGTGTGAAACCACAGACTTGTTGAGATGCGAGAAAACAAACTTAAGTTTATACTAAGCTTAGCTTCGCTTGGAGTGGTCACTTAAGTGATAACTCTATTTTATTCTAATCTACGAGATTATTTATTATAATTTATGATGTAATATTGAATAAAATTTCATAAAAAGTGATCATTATAGTATTGCAAAGACGTATTTTGAATAAAAAAGTTAATTAATTAATGATTTGTGGTTTTCGTTACCAGATTTATTAATTAACTTCAACTTTATTCTTAGCATCCTTATCAGCCGTCTTCTGTCTTCTCATTGTTCTTCCTTCTTAGGCATAGCATCTATCATGCCATCCATCCATTTTTGTATGGCTGATACCTAAGGAAGAAAGAAAATACATTTATTTGCAGCAAACATAACGCAAAGATAAAAAGAGGGTGTCTTAACCTCTCAATTGGCGGGCGTTTTTGGAAGGAAGTGAAACTTACAACTGGAGCCGAGAATACCCGATTCACCGTCACCGACACGAGCGTGACAGTTCAGTTTCGTTCACTGTTCAGAAATTTCAGTTATTTCACTTCAAAACATACACACAATAAATTGACCAAGCGCGAGTCGGATTAGCACACGAAGGGTTCCGAACCACCGTACAATATTTAACACTACGTCTCTTAATTTAGTAAAAAAAGACACGTTTCCTGTATGGAAGAAGAAAGTTAAAAACTAGATTTTTAACTTTATTCTATATTTTATTTTTTTATTACTTGTTGTTGTTATAGCGGCAATCGAAATACACAATTTGTGAAAATTTTAACTGTCTACCTATAACGGTTCATGAGATACAGCATGCTGACGTCAGATAGAAGGACGGACGAACAGCAGAGGCTTAATAGAGTATATTTAGGGTACGGAACCCTAAAAAGAACAAGTTGGGGAAAATATGCGTCACATTCACGCAAAACGGCCCCATGACGCCGACAATTCCGATTCATTTAAACCTCAAAGTCAAGGTCAAATGATTTATTTCAAGCCAGCCTGACAGTAGATACAAGCAAATACATTCTAGTTACCCCTTCCAAAAATATTTTTTGTACTGAGTAGAATGGGCAAGAAACTCCATAGTCACTGTTCTAAAATTTAATTAAAATAAATTATATGTGAAGACCTGTAATAAAAATGTAAAATTAAATTACTGTACTACATTAGATAGGTACCGATAAGTAAATCTTCATAAAATTCTCATCGTAGCTGCAAAAGTAAGTTTGTCTGTTTGTTTTAATTTATAAAAGATGCTTGAGAATGTTAACTTAAAGTTTTCCCCAATAAACAAACCTTAGATTGATGTTATTGATGCTATCGGACCATGACCTTGAGGGCTTAACTCACAACAGACTTCGATGATAAAATGCTCGAAGCTGTATAACAATAAATTAATTGTTTAAAGAAAGGCTATATGTCGATTAGATTAGAGCAGTTTTAGGCAAAGTTTGGTATATATAGCAAATAAACATAAGTTGTTCGTGTAGCACATTTTGGAGTTCGAACTCAGAGTGAATTTGGCAGTGATTGGAGTAACACGTTGCCACGGACATTGTTTTGTTTACATACCGTGAGTTTGAATGTCATTGACCCGCGACAGCTGTTTTTGTCTGTTGTGAGATATCGAAGTTTTGTAAGTACCTATATACAACTACCTAAACGTTATAGGTACAAGTCGCTGCTACTGCTGCAGTTCCTATCTGAGCTGTGAAAGATACAGAAGCCCTTAAGTGCCTTTATCTACAATTAGTTGACCCAATATTAAGTAACGTCCTCGACTGCTATGGTCTCATATTCAAAAGTAACAGAACAATTTGAAGCACAACAAATCAGATTTTTAAAACTGTAAAGATGAGGAGTAAAGATTATTATAATAAGTTATTTAAAATTTGTAAAATTCTTCCTATCAGCTTAAAACATAAATACCTACTTCTAGTTAACACTCATGGTAGTTGGGAGCGTCACTCGCTAGTTACCCATAACCACGCAACTAGGATGGTATCAGCAGGTAAATTTGATGTACCTAGAATAAGAAATTATTTTGGCGACCGAACGCTTGATAAAAGAGTACCATACCTTCTCAACCAATTGGTACTGGTACTTGTTGAAAGACCTACACTGTCCTCCCATACCTAATAACACTGTTATTTGAAAATATTGTAAAAGCACATTATTTTTAAAAGAGTAACCGTGGAGTTTCTTGCCGGCTCTTCTCCATAGGAAACAACCAATTGGAACCGTGCACCTAGCTTCTGACGTTTCATAAGTGCCCATGTAGGTTTATATGAAATAAAAATAATTTGAATTTTGAATTGTCTACTGATATAAGAAGTCAGGAAATGAAAGGTAGATTTGCCAAATTACTTAAGCAGTCCTTTTTCAGCAGTTTGTAAGCGATGTTTTTAGGAAAGTGCTTTGCAGATTGTTGATGGAGAGCAAATAAGTAATTAAGTAGTTCTATAAGATATATAAGTCATTTGATTTAAGGAAAGAGATTTGCTTTATTATTGTTATATTATGGTTTGATACTTTATAAGTGAATTATGTGGAAATTAAGTGTCCGCACTAATAAACATAATTTGTAATGTGTGTTCTGTTCCCACAGACAAACCGTGTTTTGCGGGGCATAGTTCTTAAGATAAGATTCTTATAAACTTTGTTCATGATAAATAATAAAAAATAATAAAAAAAACGCGGTGCCAAGGTACGTCATTGTTGTTGGTGTACTACGCGGTCAGGCTACGCGAGTGCTGCATTTATGATGTAAAATATTGTAATTTAAGAATCGACTTACTGCAAGAATCGAATGATTGCGGCACGTCGCCTGCAGTTGCCGTCTGCGGTCGGAGACATTTGTGGTGCTACAGTTGTATCATGACATGACTGTCCTTGTAGAGTTCATCCAACAAACATCAACTAATAATAACACCAGCTTATTAGTGTCCCACTGCTGGACAAAGGCCTCTTCTCATACAGAGAAGGCACGAGCATTGATCACCACGCTTGCTCACGACGCGGGCTGGCGATTTCAGACTTATATTAACTATAAGTCCAGGTTTCCACACTATTTTTTTCCTTCACCGATGTCAGTGTAATGTGTAAGATAAACTCCGAAAATACATATGAATTGTATAAGTCATATTGGTAATTGCCCGGATTTTAATCCTCAACCTCGTGCATGAGAGGCGAGGCCTCAACCACTGGGCCATCACGATAACCTCAATTGGTCGAAACATCAATTGGTCGGATCCAATTATTTCATTGAACTTGGCCGCTGTGTTGTTCTTACGAAATTAAGGAGTAGATACCTACTATGAAAAATTGAGAGAGCAACTGCGATGTAGCTTAAAGTAGTTACCCGGGAAGAAATTCAGACTCGTACTGAGAAATTCTTAAGAATGAAATACATAAATACCTAACTTCTTACAGAATATGACGATAATATGACTACTTTGTTTGGTCATCGTACTTGGAGTGCTGGTCCTGTACCTCAAACAAGCCAACTCCATATTCAACCGACACGGCATCAAGCACATCAGGCCGATCCCACTGCTGGGCAACATGGGCAAGATCGTCACGGGACGAGACAACTTTGCTTATAGTTTCCTTAGTTTATACAACAGCTTTCCGGGAGAAAGGTAAGGAATATATATTATAGACTACAATGATAATGAAAAATTTACTGCATGCAATAATAAATTAGATTCAGACTAAAACTTCTAAAGACTTTATTAAAGTTTTCGGAGATGCAACCAATGATGCTGATTATATTAACACAAAATTATTCTCAGGTTCGTGGGCAGATTTGAATTCTTAACCGAGGCGATAGTAATCCGTGAAGTTGAGCTGATAAGAAGACCACCGTCAATGACTTTGAACACTTTAATCGATCACTGCACCTTTGAAGGGGAATCGTTTTTCAACAGAACTTTGTTCACAATGAATGGTAAAAGATGATACTTAACAAGGTTAATTTCAGTATCTACAATACATTTTTTTACTGTACGTTCATTATGTTCTATGTTCTATGTTAAGGGGTTTGGTTTCCGCACTTAGTCCGTCAGGTGGACCATTGTGCGTGGGCCATAGCGGCCGTTTGGTGGTTATTCCAACCAGCCCACCTCCCTCCAGAAGCTGATTAGGTCTCCTGGTCTGTTTAGAACGTCTGTGTATGATCTGGGTGACCCGAGGGTTTCTGTTCTAATCTGGGTGACGCCCGTACATTCGAAGAGTACGTGCGCAACGGTCTCCTCAGCCTCCATGCACGCCCTGCACAGAGGACTGTCCGTTATGCCTATTGTGTGGAAGTGCTTGTTTAGCGAACAGTGTCCCGTGATGGTCCCCGTCACCAGGCGCAGGCCGTTCCTGTCCAGGCGTAGCAAACGCCTGGTCAGCCTGCTGTCCAAAGATGGCATAGCCTCCTTTGACTGTCTGCAACCTGGTGTCGAGGTCCACCAACGTTCCGCTTGTGTGTGGGTGAACTTCTGCAGCCACCTGCGTATTTGGTTGAAGGGTATGGGTACGATAGGCTCGGGTCCGCAGGCTGCCGTGCTGGATCCACGTCTAGCAAGTTCGTCAGCCGCGTCGTTACCTAGCGATCCGCTGTGTCCTTTTATCCATTGCAGTGTCACCGTGTTGCGGCTAGATACCGTTATTTGTTCTAGTGCATCGTGACATTCTAGTATTAGCTTCGAGGTAGTATATTTCTTCCGTAAGGATTGGAGAACTGAGGCGCTGTCGGAGAGTATGCGTATGTGGCTGTCCGTAACCCTCCTGGCTTCTAGGGCGTGGACCGCTTGTATGATGCCCACACACTCCGCCTGATAGACGGTATTGAACATTCCCAGCGGTCTGGATATATTTATGTTGAGGTCATGTGAGAAAACTCCGACTCCGGTACCTGAGTCGGTCTTTGATCCGTCGGTGTAAACTCTCATCTCTTTTGGGCCTGAGTAGTCACACTGTTCTTCTGTAAGTGTTATATTGTAGTGCCTTTGAAAGTGGTGTGTTTTCGGGGCTTTGTCGCAGGGTGATGCCATCATTGGCTCACGTTTGATCGCATCCTCCTTAATGCGTATGTGCTTAACTCTGGAGTCGTTGCATAGGGTTCCTGTTAAATGGAGCCTAAAGGTGGCCAGGGCCGCCTCCTCCCGCACGATGAGGTGCAGAGGTGGCAGTCCCAGCATTGCCTGTAGGGCGGCGGTGGGTGCAGTTCTCATACTACCAGTGATTGCGACGCAAGCAAACCGCTGTAGTTTTTCGAGATCTTTTTGGGCTGTGCACCGGTCTGTCCTGGGCCACCAGACCAGTGAGCCGTATGTGATAATCGGTCGGATGACTGTGGTGTATAGCCAGTGGGTGACCTTGGGGCTGATTCCCCAATTCCGACCAAGCAGTCGTTTGCACTGCCACAGGGATATGCTGGCTTTTGTAGTGATATAGTTCGTGTGTTTTGCCCAGTTCAGTTGTTTGTCCAGATAGATGCCCAGGTATTTGGTTTCAGCTGAGAGGCTTAGGGTTGTTCCGAAGAATCGTGGCAGTTGTAGTGTTGTCAGTTTCCTCTTCTTCGTAAAGAGAACCAGTTCGGTTTTTGTAGGGTTTACTGAGAGTTGGTGGTTGTTGCACCATTCCTCTACTATTTTCAGGGCATGACGCATGAGGTTGCATAGAGTGTTTTCGTGGGTGCCGTTAATTATTATGGTTATGTCGTCAGCGTAGCCTACGGTGAAATAACCATTGTCGTTGAGTGTTTTGATGAGGCTGTCTACTACCAGGTTCCATAGGAGAGGCGAGAGGACTCCCCCTTGCGGGCATCCCTTCGCAACGATGGCTCTCGTAGTGTCATTTACTGTGACTTGTACAGCCCTTAGTTTGAGCATGTTGGTGATCCAGCCACTCAGTGTCGAGTCTATGCCGTGTCTGTCGAGGGCCGTGTTTATGCTGTTGAACGTGGTTTTGTCAAAGGCGCCCTCGATGTCAATGAAGGCAGCCAGTGCCGAGCACTTGTGATCCACTGCACATTCAATTTTGGAAACCACGCTGTGGAGCGCTGATTCCGTTGATTTGCCTGTGGAGTACGCATGCTGTTGTTTGTGTAGTGGTTTTACCCGGAGAGGTCCGTCTCGGATATGCCTGTCACAGAGTCTCTCAAGGGTTTTCAGTAGGAAGGATGTGAGGCTTATGGGCCTATAAGCCTTGGGTTGCGTATAGTCGGTTTTGCCAGGTTTGGGTATAAAAATGACCTTCACCTCGCGCCATGCGACAGGTACGAGCCTGAGTGCTATGCAGGCTCGAAATATCTCCACCAGCCATGGTGTGAGATAGTCCGCCCCCCACTGCAACAGAGCTGGGAAGATGCCATCCAGCCCTGCCGACTTGTATGGCTGAAAGGTGTTAATAGCCCACTTTACTCGGTCATCTGTTATAATGTTGCGGGCTCGTGACCAGTCTTGATCCGTTGGGGTCCATTCTGGCTCAGCCTCCCACGTCCTGTCCTCCAGGACTGCACAGTCTGGGAAGTGGGTTTCGAGAAGGACCTTACTGGTTTCACGGTCAGTCAGTGTGTATGAGTCGTCGGGTTTTTTAAGCGCGCCGAGGGTTCGGTCCTGATCGGTTGACAGGATCTTCCTTACCCTTGCGGCTTCATTGTTTGTCTCGATGGATTCGCAGAACTTACGCCATGCTGTCCTTCTGGCGGTTCTAATCTGCTTTTTGTATATATATTGGGTTTCTTTGTATAACTCCCAGTCGTCCGGGAGTCTAGTATTTTTGGCTCTGTTAAATTGCTTACGTAGCGCATCTCTGAGTTTACTAAGTTCAGCGTTCCACCAGGGGTTTCTCTCCTTCTTGGTCTGTGGCGCTCTTAGTTTACAGCATGCGTGGTATGCTTCGGTTATATATTCAGATAGTTTTGTTACGGTGTATTCTAATTGTGTTCGGTCTCTTATGGTAAATTGCATTAGGTGTTTAGCCAATAGGGAGGCCAGGAGGCGTTTGTACCCGGGAACATTGGTGCGCCTTGGGTTTCGCCTCGGATCGGGATTTCTAGTGTTGGTAGTTAGTGAGAAGCGGATTCTTCTGTGATCAGAACAGGAAGGTTCGTCCGATACGTGCCAGTTTGTAATAAGGTTTGTCGCGTTTTCCGTAGCAAGTGTTAGGTCTATAATCGTTTGTCCACGGACTGTGACCCAAGTGGGTTCTGAGCCGCGGTTTATAATATTAAGGTTAGTAGAGAATAAATAGGTGGATAGTACCTCTCCTCTGGAGTTCGGTGCGTCGCTGCCCCAGAGTGGGTGGTGGGCGTTCGAGTCGGTGCCGATGATCAGGTCTAGTTCGGCGCGTTCACAGTGTTGCACTAGGTCGGCCATCTCTTTAGGCGGGCAGTCTAAGTCCTCGCCTGGCATGTATACCGAGGTCAGTACAACATCTGGAACGCTACCTTCGGTCAGGAGCCTGACAGCTGTCAGATCTCTGGAACAGAATTGGGTGAGTGGTGCGATAGGAATGTCTTTGGGTATGTAGATGCAGGTTCTTGGCTTATCTGAGCTGTGTGTGTTGAGAATTAGCTTACCTCCGATGTTACCGAGGCCACATATTCTATTGTTCCTGATCCACGGCTCTTGGATCAGTGCGATGGTTCGGGGCTTGACCTCCAGTGCCCTGCGTAGGTTAGCCGTGGCAGTCTGGCTGTGCTGGAGGTTGGTCTGGATGATGTTGATGGGTGTTGACGGCGATGGAGAGGAGTTAGTCGGAAGTGGATCCATCGGACAGCCTCTCCCCTACCTCCTCTCTGTATTTATCAAGTTCTACCCCCGGCGACGAGGCGAGTAGACGCTCGCTCCAGCCAGGTGATTCGGGCGGATTGGTGTCGGCGTCATCGGCCATGACCGCTCGGGCCATGACCTCCTCCAGCTGGTCGATCTCTGGGTCGTCTGTCTGTGTCAGCGTCGGTTGTGCGGTCTTAAGGTCGCTGTCGGTCTGGACGTCAGAGGGTTCGGCCGTGGGCCAGAAGCGTACGTATATCGACCCGAGCAGGTATGATATACGTCGCTCCCTGGCCCGGACCTTTACGGCTTCCTCCGGTGGCACACCCAGGGTCAAATAAGTCCCGTAGTTGTCGCCACCGACGGTAGTCGCCCTGTACAGTGACCACCTGGCGATGTCGTACCAGGTATTCTGACGGATCAGAATACCTTGGAGTCTGGCTACGTCACCTCTGTAGCGAGGGACAAATAGCGAGACTCGGACACGGGTGGGCACGTCAGTCTGTTTCAGTACCGTGAGTGTCAGGTCTGTAGCTGGGAGTCGTATTTTGGGCACGTTCTGGGCCAACCAGGTCAGGGCACAGTCATCCTCGCACCACATCTGCACGGTACCTTCCGCTACCCTTGGGTATCCGCGGAAAGCAGGGAGTGGCGCCGTCGGGTCCGTGTCCATGACCAGGTTTTCCAGTCCGGCCTTAATGAGTTCGGCCTCGTCCTTTGTCAGGTCTCTGGAGGGGGGTGGAAGGCAGATTGCTACGGCCAGCCGCGCAGGGATGTCCTTCGTGGCTCGCGCGTAGGTCCTCTGCTCCCTTTGAGCAGAGTGGATTCTCACCCGTTTGGCGTCCCCCTGGATCGCGCTCGGTGAGGCCGTGTCATCAGGGCGTCCCCTCTTCGCCGGTCCTGTACCGCTCGGTCCAGGTTGCGGCTTAGAGGTGCCAGGCTGGTTCTTTTTTGCCGGCGACGTCTGGTGTGAGGCACCACCCCGCTTGCCCCTGTTGTGTTTAGGTCGGTCGTGGGATCCGTCTTTGTCTTGGGGTCGGCTGTCGGTCCCGGCGGACTCGGTCGCCTGCAGAGGCTTTTCGCGCTGGGTTGCCCCTTCGCAAGCACGCCCCTGCAGGCGTGGTTCCGCGTCCGGCCGCTTTGCGCGCTGAGTTTCCCCTTCGCGCTCTCGCGGCCGGTCGCGTGCATCCGGCCCCTTTTCGCGCTGGGTTTCCCCTTCGCGGACTTGGGGCCGGACGCGCACCTCCCCTTCGACGTCCGATCGCGCTTCGCGCTGGCTAATGCCTTCGCGGATTTTGCGCTTTCTTTCGCCGATTCTCTTCTTCCGGGCCTGGATTTTTTCGCGCTTAGTCAGCAGGCGTACTTCACCACAGGCAGCCGGAAGAGTGTTGGGGTCGGTTCTCCAATCCTTACGGAAGAAATATACTACCTCGAAGCTAACACTAGAATGTCACGATGCACTAGAACAAATAACGGTATCTAGCCGCAACACGGTGACACTGCAATGGATAAAAGGACACAGCGGATCGCTAGGTAACGACGCGGCTGACGAACTTGCTAGACGTGGATCCAGCACGGCAGTCTGCGGACCCGAGCCTATCGTACCCATACCCTTCAACCAAATACGCAGGTGGCTGCAGAAGTTTACCCACACACAAGCGGAACGTTGGTGGACCTCGACACCAGGTTGCAGGCAGTCAAAGGAGGCTATGCCATCTTTGGACAGCAGGCTGACCAGGCGTTTGCTACGCCTGGACAGGAACGGCCTGCGCCTGGTGACGGGGACCATCACGGGACACTGTTCGCTAAACAAGCACTTCCACACAATAGGCATAACGGACAGTCCTCTGTGCAGGGCGTGCATGGAGGCTGAGGAGACCGTTGCGCACGTGCTCTTCGAATGTACGGGCGTCACCCAGATTAGAACAGAAACCCTCGGGTCACCCAGATCATACACAGACGTTCTAAACAGACCAGGAGACCTAATCAGCTTCTGGAGGGAGGTGGGCTGGTTGGAATAACCACCAAACGGCCGCTATGGCCCACGCACAATGGTCCACCTGACGGACTAAGTGCGGAAACCAAACCCCCTAACATAGAACATAGAACATAGAGTGTTGGGGTTGCCAGATCCATCATCTTCCCCCGTCTCTGTTTGTCTGTGTTGGTCTGGGTCTTTGTCCGGGTTCGTTTTGCTATTCCGCACGGTGCTCTGTTGCCAGAGGCCCGTGGGAGGCACAACCCGTGTCGTGGGTATTGGCGCGTTGGTCGCAGCCGAGGTTGGGTGTGTGGGCGCGTTTATCGCAGCCTGTGTAGTGGGCGCTAAGTCAGCAGCCGGCCGCGCTAAAAAGCGCGGCAACAATTTCTCCATTAGGCAGTTTGATGCCCCCCCCAGAATACGATGGGGGCTGACCGCCGAAGCGGTGTGGGATTCCCCGGCTTGGCCGGGACCCACCTGGGTAGTAGCTTTGTCATTCTGCTCGTTCATGGTTACGGGTGGTGGGCTTTTTTGGAATCGAGGTTACCCTTCCTCTGGGACCGACGGGATAAAGGGGAAGGAGGGACGGCGTTTGTTGGATGGAGGGTGTGGGTTCTTGGGGGTCACCCTAGGCTTGGGATTTGGCCTAGGGGTTTAGGATCGACGGGATATGTATGAATAGGGAGGGATGGCTCGGTTTGTTGGTGGGTAGCATAGGAAGAGGTATAAAGGTTACCCTAAGCCTGGGATTTGGCTTTCGAGAACTTCTCTTGTCCGGGATCTTTTTAAGAGAGATGCTCCGAGTGCAGGATCGCCCACTAACGGTCCAATATAACCGTCAGTGGTCGGTCCCGCAGCCGAAGTTGGGCTATCCGCAACCTGCCCACCCGCTCGGTTGCATGAGAAGAAGTGCCTGGCAGTCTGGGTCGCCCCACCACGGATGTACGTATACATTTGCGTTGGAGCGATCCAGCCTTCCCCGAGGTACGTTCATTATAAAGAACAGTCGGGTTGAGGATCTTTTTACAATCTGATTGAGCTTTTGAGGCTGTGGCCACCAAATCTAATAATGGAAAGACAATGCAACATGGATTACAATATAGGGAAACCAAACCAGTCAGCCAAAAAAGATTTCATTGTGTCCAATTAAAATATTAGGATCATACCTAATATTTTAATTGGACGCTTTCTAAAATTATTTTAGATTACAATTTGTTGATTTATTGTTTCCTTGCAGTTACGTAAAGGCGCAGGAATTATGATACCAACCTATGCCTTCCACCACAATCCTCAATACTTTCCTGAGCCTGAAAAAGTTTGACTCTGAATGTTTCTCAGAAGAAAATAAACACAAGATCAATCCGCTCGCATACACACCTTTTGGTACTGGCGAGGAATTGCGTAGGTAAGATCCAAGAAAGAAAGAAAAAAATATTTATTTGATACAGAGGCTAAACGGCACTTATCATTTGCAAAATAAAAACAATATGTTAGAGTCTTAAACCTACAGCCTACACACACTTGTTGGCAGTAAAATTTAATGATCAAGTACCACAACTAAGTCACTATAACAATTTGGAATAAATGTATAATATATATATATTTTGATTTATTTCAGGTAATTAACATTCATAGCCAAACATAAATTAACAAATTAATAAGATCAATTAAAATTCAATAAAATCAAATGAAAATAAATTATAATAACAACAATAATAAACCCGCAGGGCAGCATGTGGCGAGCTGTTGGACAGTAGTGACCCCACGGACCTCCCGGATCTCCCGGGAGAAGTCTTGTTTCTCACCTCTGGCTTGCCTTTATTGGCCGGCTGGATTGAAAACTGATGAGGAACAGAGCTCCCACCTCTTTCTTGCCTTTATTGGCCGGCTTAAGTGGAGATTCGCAAGAGCAAACGTGCTCGGAGGAAGGAAGTTTTCCAGTAAGATGCTGGTAGGGATCTTGACCGTACTTCCGGGATTGTCCTGATTGCCGTGGAATACCGCTCCACTCCTTATAAGCACCTCAGGACATGTTGCCTCCTTGTCGCTACGACACTTTGTGCTAGCGACCGTTTTCGGGGGCCCATTATTGAGTGTGCAAGTCACCCCCTGCCATTTTACCTATGTATTTTATATAAAATATTGGTCAGGCAGGGGCCATAGTATTTCCATAGTTCTAGATAACCAGTTCACTTAGCCACCCAAACCCATAATCCAACATCTTTGTTTCCATATCTTGCAATAGTCCTGCACCAACCGGGGGTCGTCTTTGGGTGCACTAGCATAGTGCGTACGGGGATAATCGTCGGTTGGTGCCTCGTTTCATTAAACACGTCTAACGGGCCTCTACGAATTGGCTCCGGCCCTTCGTACGCTTTCCAGAGGTCCGGGACCCTAGGGTCCCGAGAAATGTCAAAGACGTAAATAACAATAATAATACTGAATTATAAAAATAAATTAAATTAACCATCATCTTCGCCAACAGGGTCAAGATTTGCTCTCTGCGAGTTGAAGGTGATGGTTTACCAGCTTCTACGGCATATAGAGCTCTTTCCTTGTGAGAAGACCTGCATCCCTACCAAGCTAGCTAACGATAATCTTAACATTAGGCTGGAGGGAGGACACTGGCTTAGGTTAAGACTGACGAAGTAGAAATTTTATAAAATGAAATATAGATGATAAAATGAATAAGTTATATGTTTTTGTATGGATGTATCCATTGGACAATTTGTGCATTATTTTTAGGTGCAATTTTAATTAATAGGTATAAGATAAGATAAGATATTTATTTTGCAAATATGGGTACAAAAAACAGTGACATAATAATATAATTAGCAACAGCCATATTTAACCAGAAGGCATGCAAATGGACAAAATACACTAGAGATGCTAAGTACCGTACATAATAATAAAGATAAACAATATCATTATAAAGATTGTTTAACTGTAATTACAATTTAATCATTTGAAGTACTTCACTTCAATAGTAATTTATATTAAACACAATTCTTCTGCAGTCAACTTATTTCGTATAGACAAAAGAATTCTATTTATACATTTTCTTTCAATTTGATTGTATTGTGTACAACGTAGAACGAATATGAATATAATAATTAAGTACAGATATGTCCAGTTTATTAACTCAAATTATCTTATAGACAGAAAAAGTTCCTCAAGATGTTTTCTTTCACTGTAAAGCCAAAGTATCGATACCATTGGCAGATGATACCGCTGTCCTTGTATGAGGACCAAACTAGCAAGCGGTAAAGGAGAGAGCAGAATTCTCCCTTTCCAAAATAATGACCTGGCTAAGACAAAATTTGCTCACACAAAACCTTAACAAAACCAGTTTCCTTCCCTTCGCTCTATGACCTAACACTAAACCTCCTCATGATTTCTCTATAAAAGCACATTAGCACAATTATGTGGCGACAGTCCTCTGTAAAATGCTGTATTGTTTTAACAGATCCCATGGCTGAACACTGACCCCCAAAGTACAGAGCTAGGCCTAGTTTGGGAGTTAGAATCAGCACCCTAATTGCGTTATAGGTACATGATCAATCAACATCTGAATAATTTTGAAAGAGATTGCTAATCCATGGCTTCAATAGCTCGAAAAAAAAATATGCTCAACAACGTAAATAAAGCAATGAATGTTGTTGAACTGTCAAAATGAAACAGATTAGTCTTAATCATTTACGAAAATATGTTATGCAATTCGATCTTTGTAATAAATAAATAGTGTCTTTTAGTGCCTGCCATGTTTTATTGTATTTTTTTTGTCATATCAGGCCCCAGCAATACAACGCCCGCAGCACCAGAAAGAAATAAAGAAATAAACGCGGGAACAATTTTCCAATCTAATCTGCAAACCCTGTATACAGCAGATATATACGTATGTTCATGTATCATATTTATGTGTCTCTCACAGTGAATTTGTCAATGAACTGAGTGACACGCCTGCAACGAGTAATTTGTTTACATTTAATTTTGTGTTATTGTTGTGTCTGATCCGTGACGGTCATATTTCAATGTAAGAAATCCTATTTTATGTATTTTATTGTTATATCCTAGCTAGATTAGGTATGTTCGTCACTCGTCGATTTAATTTCATTTTGAACTTAACCTAATCCGATTGTTTTTTAGGAAAAAAAGAACACAAACATTTTCACATTGTTTTTTTGTCTATTGAGAACTTCAAGGTCAATGGCTAAATATAACGACAGTAAGCTATGACAAACAAAATTCATGCAATTTACGTTGTGGTCAACGAAAAGTTGAACTGTCTGTGCATTTGATCTCTTCAAAATGTTGCAGATTATGTTTGTATTTTTTTTTTATCAGGTTTTAACACTTCTCGCAGATTTAAAATATTATTCGTAGAATTAATAATATTCTTCAAACCATGAATAGGTAAGTCTTATTTAGTATTTCTTCAGTAACTGATTACTGGTCAAGTCAGAGGTGTAGCGTGTATTTCTGCCATCCGGGGCAAACCTTGAATTTGTCGCCAAAAATTTCATCACCACTGCTCTCAAAACGGTGAAGGAAAACATCGTGATGAAACCGCCATGTCCTAGAACCAAGAATTCGAAGACATTTGACATCTATATAAGAAATTTCGTCTAAAATTGTCTTTGCGCGATAAACCAACATCCCTACTTTCGTCGTCAATAATGTGCCTTCTTATTCGTCTTGGAGGTTCGATTTCAGTTTCCGCTTGTAAAATGATCTTTATTTTCATAATTTGAATTAAATACTTTAAACGCTTATTTAAGTTCACATGATATATTATATGGAACACTAATGTATAGGTACCTACCTAGATAGCAGTGTTTAATTGCGATTGTAATTTTTCCCTTGACTGACAAAATTATTTGATAATAACAAAACAATAAAAATATTATATTTTCTGACTGTAATGTGAAAGCAGTCATTGTGGTGATGTTTGGGGGAGGCCTAGGCGTTTGAATGATGATGATGAATACAGACTCCGTGGATATAAATAAACAGTATGAACAATATTACTAATAGAATCACGGCGACCCAAATGACGGACAACTGGGATTGCCCTTAGAATAGAATAGCATAATCAGCTTGTCATGCTCCCACTGCCAGGATACGGACTGTAACAGACGGGCTGTAACCCACCACGTGTGCCCAGTGCGTGTTGGTAAATGTCACATGTCTCGAATTTTTGGTTCTAGGATAGGCCGGTTTCCTCGCGATGTTTTTCTTCACCGCTATACGAGTAGCAATGATGAAATAATTTACAAAAAATAGAGCGCCTGTCTGAGTTCAAACCTAGGACCTACAACACGTAAATCACGGTGATTACCACACCTAGAATATAACAGAATACACATTATTATGTATCCGATATTCAAGATAATAATAAATTGTAGAAATTTTACATAGGGCACGTCTTTGGAAAATTGAAAATTAAATCTATACCTGCTGTAGTTCCTTACAGCAAAATCGTTTTTCTAGCTTTATTAGTTTCAATTGATCCTTATCAATTTGTGGAATAGGCGCCACGCACCAGTCTCGCTGACTAAATTAAAGTCAGTGTAAGAATTATAAACTACTATTCTTCCAGATAATGATAATATTGCTGATTTGGGTCGTTGTTCTGATCGCTGTGGTGGTGCTGTATCTCCGGCAAGTCTACTCTACATTTAGCCGACATGGCATCAAGCACTTCAAGCCAGTGCCACTGCTAGGCAACATGGGCAAGGTCGTGTTTCGCCAAGAGCACTTTGCTTATGACATCTGTAATTTGTATAACAGCTTCCCTAAAGAAAGGTGAGGAATACAAAGATATAAATTGAAGTAACGTAATAAATTGAATAACAAACCAGCTTATAGATTTTTGTTCAGCAAGAGACCTCTGATATTTGCACATTAACACACACTAACATAATAATATTAAAATGACTGAGATTTTTATATTTAGAAATTATGTCAGCGAAAACGTTGCAATGCAGTGCACTAAAACTGTTTTTTTCAGGTTCGTGGGCAGATTTGAATTCTCAAACTCAAATGTTAAAAATAGAAACAACATTTTTCCTTAATTCAATAACTTATTCGACTCTATTGATAAATTAAATTAACTTAATCTATGATGTAAGTGAAAACGTTTCAATGCAGTAAACATAATATTTTTTTTCAGGTTCGTGGGCCGATTTGAATTCTTGAACGAGTTGGTAGTTCTCCGTGACCTTGAACTGGTCAAGAAGGTCACTGTCAAAGACTTTGAAGTGTTCGTCGATCACCGCAACCTCGGAACCGACTCTTTTTTTGGCAGAACTTTGTTCTTGTTGCAAGGTAATTATTATGTCTAGCTTCCTTATTCCTGTCTTTTTTCCTTCTCCATTTTCTTCTTCCTTCCTTTAGTTTCCTCTTTGAAATGTAATATGAGTGTAATTAAGTAAGTGAAAAATTACAATATTTTAAATCTCCCTCAGGCCAAGAATGGAAAGACATGCGTTCAACATTGAGTCCAGCGTTCACAAGTTCTAAGATACGTCTGATGGTGCCTTTCATGGTGGAGGTCGGCGATCAGATGATTCTGGCACTCAAGCAAAAGATTAAGGCTTCGGGAGGTATTATGTACTTTATATTCTTTCGCACAATTACTATCCAAAATTAACATTATTCAAAAGTAAACAGTAAGATAGTTGTAATTTTGTGGATATTCGGAATACGTTACTTTATTATTTTAAAAATATTTGTCTCTTTAGATGACTACATAGAAGTTGACTGCAAGGACCTTACAACGCGCTACGCTAGCGATGTAATAGCTTCTTGCGCGTTCGGTCTGAAGGTAGACTCCCAAACTGACAAAGAGAACCAATTCTACGAGATGGGCAAGACTGCTACCACTTTCAGTATCCGTCAGATGCTTATGTTCTTCTTTCTATTGAGTACGCCGAAACTTATAAAGGTAAAATTGAGTTTATATTCATTGGATAAGAATATACAGTGTGGCAGGGATACCGACGCGCAAACTGTAACCATGAATTCAACATATGATTCTAGACCCAGGGATTCAGAATCATGTACTGAATTCATGGTAACAGGTCGCACGTCGATGTCCCTGCTACACTATATAAAAAAAAATATTTTGTATAGTTCTATCTTTACGATTGCAAATGAATTAATATTAAAATCAACAAAATCAATTACAGATTTTTAAACTTGATATAGTAAAAGATGCGGTCAAGAACTTCTTCTCAAAACTGGTGCTGGACACAATGAAGGACCGAGAGATGCGCCACATTAACAGACCTGACATGATCCATCTGCTTATGGAAGCCAAAAAAGGTGCCAGTTATAGCCAAGGCGATTAATTAGATATAGTTGGAAATGAGCTAAATACTATTCATTTTTAGTTCTAGTTGAGATTAAAATTGTGGCAATTCAGTCAATGACTACTAAATGAATATACGAAAAAGTAATTGTACGACATGCTTGTTCTTTCAGGTAAACTATCTCATGAAGATGTCAAGTCCAATGATGAAGCTGCTGGATTTGCCACCGTTGAAGAATCTTCAATTGGAAAGAAGGAAATTACTCGAGGTAATGATAAACATAAATATATAATAATACAAAAAACTTTACGAAATTCGACTCAATCTCTGACTTTGTGTCTTGCAGAATGGAAAGATGTAGATCTGATTGCCCAAGCATTCCTGTTCTTTGTCGCCGGCTTTGAAACTATTTCGTCCAGTATGTCCTTCTTGATGTACGAGCTTGCAGTGAACCCTGATGTACAGGAACGCTTGGCACAGGAGATCCGGGAACATGACACTAAGAACGGTGGCAAGTTTGATTTCAATTCCATACAGAGCATGACGTATATGGATATGGTTGTTTCGGGTAAGATTTTGTTCATTTAATTACTAATCAAGTAGTAAACCATTGACAAATCAGTTTACTTACCTTAAATATGTTATTTCAGAGGTATTGAGAAAATGGCCACCACCTGTAGTTTCGGATAGAGTATGCAATAGAGATTACAACATGGGGAGACCAAACGAGGCTGCCGACAAAGATTTCATTGTAAGTTACATTTTTACGATCAATCAATATCAGCTTTGACAAAGTACGATTTCAATATTTTCGTGCACCTTAATGTATATTTTAACCTTACAGTTACGCAAAGGCTCAGTAGTTATAATACCGACATTTGCCTTCCACCACGACCCTCTGTATTTCCCTGAGCCTGAGAAGTTCGACCCTGAACGTTTCTCCGAAGAAAATAAACACAAGGTCAATTTGCTGGCTTACATGCCTTTCGGTTTGGGGCCTAGGAATTGCATTGGTAAGACCTTACAGCTTACATTTACACATCAATGACTGACGTCATAATATTGCTAAAAATAGAGGGCGTCTGCACGGTTTCTAAAATTATCACAAAACTAATTATACTGTATTCATCAACAGGATCAAGATTTGCTCTCTGCGAGTTGAAGGTGATGGTTTACCAGATTCTACGGTATATGGAACTCTCTCCTTGTGAGAAGACCTGCATCCCCGCCAAGCTAGCTACTGATAACGTCAACATAAGGCTGCAAGGGGGACACTGGCTCAGGTTTAGACTGAGAAAGTAGTTCAAACCACGCTTCATTTTTGTTTTATTATGCTTGTTTAATGGACATAATGTATTTTATGACCTGCAATATAATGACAATAAAGGCACAATTATTATTCTTGTGATTTCATATGTAGTTTCTCTTTGAAAATAACAATACCCAATGACATGGTAATGATCCTAATAATAGTCTACAAAAACAAACTCACTTCGTACATTAAAATCAGTATTCGTACTGTAATTGTTTTGTCATAATATGAATGACGACCTCCATCGTGATCCAAAAAGGAAACATGTCACCAACTTACTACAAAAATGTGCTGAGGCTCATGAACATAAGACGGCCAGGGGAACGTCGAGGCAAATCAGTTGTCCGATAACACAAACATAGTGCGAAGACTAAAACTACCAAAACCCTTTGAGTTACTGTAGTAAAAACAGAGTGGTATAATAGGGACATGAACAAAGTGTATTTATATCAGACTCTAAGAAAGTGGGACGGACGTGTGTAAAGTACAGATCGACACTATTGTAAGTTTTAAAATGCAAATTATCACTTGCAAATTAGATTCGAATTGTAATTAATTATTATGAATCTGGTTCTTTTTTATAAAGGATGAAGGCGCTTACACGTGTTATGGAATGGTTGAGTTCTCAACCTTCTCGCTCTAAACGTCAGTAAAACGGTTTATATACCAATTCCAATCAGGTCACATTTATTTCCATCACCTTCCCTTAGTCTTAAAGCCCACACATGTACGCCTTCCACCATTTGTGACTGCCTTGAAAACTCTAAGTCTACTAGTATCTAATACCTAGGCGATTATATCGACCAACATCTCAATTGGCATAAACACCTAGACACACTTTCTGGTAGAACTCGCAAGCTGATTTACGTTTTTTAAAAAAATATGCAAGTCTGCAGATACAGATACATTGAGGGTGGTTTATTTTGCTTTATGCCAATCGGTCTTAGCTTATTTGTTCTGGGGTGGTGTTACTAAAAAGCATTTCATCCGAATAGAACGAGCACAAAGAGCTGTTAAGAGATATTCCACAGTACAGCTATATGCGGAATCTAAAGTGTTAACTGTCCTTCAGTCAATGCTCCGTAATCACCCTACTCGTCCGTCCTCAGAGCCAACAGGCAGAATTAAACACACGGTTTTTCCTCAAGAGTCGCATGGAACCTAGTTTGCCATGAGATACTATTATGTCGCCAGCACGAAATTTGAATGAAATCTAATAAAAAAAATGAATAGAACCATCGTCTTACTTATTTATTTATTATCTCTTTTTTCTTCTTATTTATTTACTAGCTTCCGCCAGTGGCTTCACCCGCGTGATATCTTTATAAATATAGCCTATGTTACTCAGTGATAATATACCATTCTACTGGTGAAACATTTTTCAAAATCGGTCCAGTATATTTTGAGTTTATTCATTACAAACAAACAAAAACAAAAAATCAAATCTTTTCTCTTTATAATATTAGTTTAGATTGTCTTCATCAACAGGGTCAAGATTTGCTCTCTGCGAGTTGAAGGTGTTAACCTACCAACTTTTATAGCATATGGAACTCTCTGCATGTGAGAAAACCTGCAGCCCCGTCAAACTATCTAATGGAGAGTGGCTCAGGAGGAGACTGGTTCAGTATAAAACTTACACTAGAATATTAATCAATATAATGTGCTGGTGCAGTTTATCATCGGACTATCTTTATCTTAAACACAAATTTCCTCACGATGTTTTCCTTCACCGTAAAGCCAGAGTATTGACACTAATAATCATACTTATATCCAGTAAATGAATAAATGATAAGAAATGGACACACGCTTTCTAACTGACCCCAGCAATACAACGCTCGCAATACCAGAAATAAAGAAATAAAATCAGAAACAATTTTCCAAATTAATCTGCCAACCCTATGTACAGCCGCTATTATACATAATTATGTTCATGCTTCATGTTTATGAGTCTCCCACTCACAGTGAGATTGCTAGTGAACTGAGTAACACGCTCGCAACGATTAATTTGTTTACATTAGATTTTGTGCTATTGTTGTGTTTGATCCGTGAGTGTCATATTTGAATGTAAGATATTCCATTTTATGTATTTTTTTGTTATAATATTTTAGCTAGAGTATGTCCTTTCAATCGTCATGACAGTCGCAATGAAATCAAATGCGAGTAATGCCGAATGTAATTACTGGCATATGATTTCATTTTAACGTTAACCTCGCTCCATATCCGGCTGTTTTGAAAAATGAACTCAAACGAATGATTGTTTTTTTCATAAATTGATAATTTCTATGTTAATAAAATTACGCGAGCAAATCAACCAATTCACGTTGTGGTCAACTAAAGATAAAGTAAAGTATAAAAATGGCATTCAAAATGTTGCAGATAATGTTTGATTGAATAAATCGTTTTTTTTATCGGGTTTAATAATTTCTCGCAACTTTAAAATATTAATCGTAGATTTATTAATTTCAACCTATAAACCATAAATAGGTAAGCCTTATCTAGTACCTCTTCAATAACTGATTACTGGTCAAGTGCAAAGTGCTACAATTACGCCGATTTTAAAACAATAAAGACTAGGTAAACAGAAATGCTTTTATTTATCTGATAACGTGACATTAACTTCTCGTTGTTAAGACATTCTCGCGATAGCAGTGTTTAATTGCGATTGTAATTTTGCCCTTGACATCTGCGCCTTTTTGTTTTGTGTAAATTATCAAATAAATTATGCCGCTCTGGGCGGAGCGGGAGGGCGTGTCAGACTCTTAGTGACTAAAACCCACCCGTGTTCCTTCATTTGCCTGTACGTTGCCAGGGGCCACGATATCCCTTTCTGACTTTCCCGCGACCCCGGCTGGCATCGGTCCTAGCGGACCCCGCCAGTTGTGCTGACATCTCTTTGAGGCGCCTGTGAAACACAATGCGCCGTCGACCCGGGCCCTGGTCCTTATCGGACGGCGAGCTACCCATTATTCACCGTCCGCAAGCCCACGCCTTCGGTGGCCGGGAATGGGCCTGCGATTCCCGACGCCCAGGGCGTCTCCTACGGCTAGGCAGACCTCCACTGACATCTGTGCTTTGTCTGAGAAAATACGAGTATGCTAAGAACAAAATTATAAAATATTTTCTGACTTGTAATGTGAAAGCAGTCATTGTGGTGATGTTTGGGGCAGACCTGTATCTAGCAGTAGAGTGACTGGCGTCTGAATGATGATGATAAAAACAGACTCAGTGCATACAAAAAAACATTACGAACAATATTACTAATAGAATCACGGCGACCCAAATTATGGACAGCTAGAATTGTCCTTAGAATAGAATAGAATACTCATTATTATGTACACCATACGGATTTCAGATATAATTGTGGAAATTTTGCATACGGGACTTCTATGGAAAATAAAAATTGTATCTATATTTGCTGTAGAGGAACTACAGCAAATATACTTTTTTTTTTTTCAGCTAAATTGTTTTTCTAGCTTTATTAGTTTCAAATGGGTCTTTATCAAATTATGGAATAGGCGCCGCTCACCAGTCATGCTGACAAAATTAAATTCTATAATAATTGCTACTTTTCTTCCAGATAATGATAATCTTGCTGATTTGGGTGGTTGTTCTGATCACTGTGGTGGTGCTGTATCTCCGGCAAGTCTACTCCACGTTCAGCCGACATGGAATCAAGCACTTTAAGCCAATCCCACTGCTGGGCAATATGGGCAAGGTCGTGTTTCGCCAAGAGCACTTTGCTTATGACATTTGTAATTTGTATAACAGCTTCCCGGAAGAAAGGTGAGAAATATTTAAATTTAAGTAATGTAATTGTAAACTCAATATTATAATAGAATTTGGTTTAGCAAGAGACCACTGAGATTTCTACTGTAAGGATAACTATCATTTTGAAGATTATGTAGTTAGCGGATGACTGGCGGATGCTCCCTCGTCACTTCCCAAGTCCGAGACCAAACATCACTGTTTCTTTATCGGCTTGACCAACGCTACTTATTTAAAATGGCTTATGTTAAAAATAGAAACAACATTTTTCCTTAATTCAATAACTTATTCGACTCTATTGATAAATTAAATTAACTTAATCTATAATGTAAGTGAAAACGTTTCAATGCAGTAAACATAATATTTTGTTTCAGGTTCGTGGGCCGATTTGAATTCTTGAATGAGTTGGTAGTTCTCCGTGACCTTGAACTGGTCAAGAAGGTCACTGTCAAAGACTTTGAGGTGTTCGTCGATCACCGTAACTTCGGAGCCGACTCTTTCTTTGGCAGAACTTTGTTTTTGTTGCAAGGTAATTATTATGTCAGCATCTCTTATTTCTATATCTTTTCCCTACATTTTCTTCGTTCTTCCACTAGTTTTTACTTTGAAGTGTTATATGAGTTAAATTAAGTTTAAACAATCAAAATTCTAATATAAATAAATAACATATTAAAGTATTATCATATTACATCATCATCATATTACATTTAAACACATTTTTTTATTACATTTTATTTCATATTTTATATTTATTTTTAATTCTAAATCTCCCTCAGGCCAAGAATGGAAAGATATGCGTTCAACATTGAGTCCAGCGTTCACAAGTTCTAAGATACGTCTGATGGTGCCTTTCATGGTGGAGGTCGGCGATCAGATGATTCTGGCACTCAAGCAAAACATTAAGGCTTCGGGAGGTATTATGTACTTTATATTCTGCGCACAAATACTTTACATACGATTTTAAACAGTACCTACGATAGTTGTCATTTTGTGCATAATATTTGGAATACGTTTCTTACTTATTTAAAAAATATTTGTCTATTTAGATGACTACATAGAAGTTGACTGCAAGGACCTCACAACACGCTACGCTAACGATGTAATAGCTTCTTGCGCTTTTGGTCTGAAGGTAGACTCCCAAACTGACAAAGAGAACCAATTCTACGAGATGGGCAAGACTGCTACCAATTTCAGTGTCCGTCAGATGCTTATGTTCTTCATTCTAATGAGTACGCCGAAACTTATGAAGGTTCGAAACAATTTTTTTTTTCGACTAAAATTTTCAAAGCAGTGAGATCCAGAATCATGTTAGTACTGTATCTGGACCCCACCTGCCACCCTGTATTTAAAATATTTTAATTAGTTTTGTCTTTACTATTAAAAATAAATTAATATTAAAATCAACAAAAACAATTACAGATTCTTAAATTTGATATAGTAAAAGATGCAGTCAAGACCTTCTTCTCAAAACTGGTTCTGGACACAATGAAGGACCGAGAGATGCGCCACATTATCAGACCTGACATGATACATCTGCTTATGGAAGCCAAGAAAGGTGCCAGTTAATAGCCAAGGCGATTAATTAGATATAGTTAAACACTATTCATTTCTAGTTCTATTTGAGATTATAATTGTGGCAAGTCAATCAATGACTACTAAATGATTATAAAAAAAAGAAATTGTACGACATGCTTGTTCTTTCAGGTAAACTATCTCATGAAGATGTCAAGTCCAATGATGAAGCTGCTGGATTCGCTACCGTTGAAGAATCTTCAATTGGAAAGAAGGAAATTACTCGAGGTAATGATAAACATAAATGGATAAGAAAATACAAAGAAGTCTACGAAATTCGACTCAATGTCTGATTTTCTGTCTTGCAGAATGGAAAGATGTAGATCTGATTGCCCAAGCATTCCTGTTCTTTGTCGCCGGCTTTGAAACTATTTCGTCCAGTATGTCCTTCTTAATGTACGAGCTTGCAGTGAACCCTGATGTACAGGAACGCTTGGCACAGGAGATCAGGGAACATGACACTAAGAACGGCGGCAAGTTTGATTTCAATTCCATACAGAGCATGACGTATATGGATATGGTTGTTTCTGGTAAGATTTTATTCACTTTATTATTAACTAGCTTTTGCCCGCGGCTTGTCCCGGGGAGGTCTAAATTATCGTAATATCGAGTTAAAACGTATACTGTGTCCTAACCCAGGCCATGGTCTACCCATGTGCCAAATTTAATCGAAATCTGTTCAGCCTTTTCATCGTGAAAGCGTATCAAACAAACAAAAAAACTCACTTTCGCATTTTTAATATTAGTTAGTATTCGAGTACCTACTAAAATTTTTAAACATTTTTTAGCCAAATTGTTGTAAATATTTTTATTTCAGAGGTATTGAGGAAGTGGCCACCAGCTATAGCTACGGATAGAGCATGCAATAGAGATTACAACATGGGGAGACCCAACGAAGCCGCCGATAAAGATTTCATTGTAAGTTTTACGATATTTCAATATCATTTTTGACAATGGATGATTTCAATATTTTAGCGTACCTTTAATGAATGTTTTAACCCTTCATGTTTTAAACTCGCAGTTGCACAAAGGCTCAGCAGTTATAATACCAGCTTTTGCCTTCCACCACGACCCTCAGTACTACCCTGAGCCTGAGAAGTTCGACCCTGAACGTTTCTCCGAAGAAAATAAACACAAGATCAATTTGCTAGCGTACATGCCTTTCGGTTTGGGACCTAGGAATTGCATTGGTAAGATCTTACACGCTACATTTACATATGACTGACGTTATAATATCAGCTAAAATAGAAGGTATCTGAATGATTTCTAAAATTACTACAAAACTAACTAGGTACTATTCATCAACAGGGTCAAGATTTGCTCTCTGCGAGTTGAAGGTGATGGTTTACCAGCTTCTACGGCATATGGAACTCTCTCCTTGTGAGAAGACCTGCATCCCCGCCAAGCTAGCTACTGATAACATGAACTTCAGGCTGCAGGGAGGACATTGGCTCAGGTTTAGACTGAGGAAGTAGTCCAAACCATGTTGTTTAATTTTTTATAATGCTTGTATAATGGAATTAATGTATTATACGACTTTATTTATGGCGCAAAGTATAAAAATAAAGGCAAAATTCTTATTCTGGTTTTTGCATAAATGCAGCTCCTTATTGATTATAACAAGCCTATGAACACCTACTCGTCATGTTGGTCATGATCCTAATAATAGACTACAAAAACAAACAAGCTTCGTTCAGTAAATCAGTATTCGCACTGTAATTGTTTTATTGTAATATTTTATGTTTGCACACAAAAGGAAGTCTTTCATAGAAAAATATCTGCTGGTCTTCATTGTAACTTTAATCCTTTTTGGTGCCTTGTTGTACTCCAAACATTAGAGCCTAGCAATAAAACGCCTACAGAAAATTTTAAAATAAACGATAGATTGCATTTGTTATCTAAAACCGGACTTAGATATCATATACAGAAGATACAGTTTGCAAGCAAGCATGTTTTTGGAGTTTACTCATTATTCAAACTCAGAGTGAATTCGGCAGTGATTTGGGTAGCACGTTGCCAATGACGAAATATTGTTTACATACAGTGATTTTTATGTGTTTACTTATCTGAGACGGCTGCACTTGTAAGATAGGTACTGGCTTTTAAATTATTTTAATAGAGATACATACGAATACGTTCTGGCTTATCTACTAACGATCGACCAAAATTGACCTTGCTCTATAGCAAGGTCAATATCAGAGGGAACTTAGTGTCAAAAATTGTTTTTATTTTTGCTGTTTATTTTCTGTTAACACCTTTTTGGATACTGACCGGCTGTTACTATCCTTCATAACAAAAATACTTTTCTTATATCTGGCAAGGTGTTCAAATATATTGGATTATATCCAAGATAAGAATGTTTGGAAACATGCTGGTCCTGCTCTATAGGATAATTTAGAATCAAGACAAAATCAAACTGGTTGCAAATTTAATTGTATATTTTATTATTATATGACATTGATTTTACATTCTGTGACCAATTCCTCGCACACTGACTTATTAATTGTAAAATTTTAGGAAAATCGTCTGCTTTTACAATGTTTGTAAATATGTGAGGACCATGTATCTATCACATAATTAGTTTATCTGTTGTTGCTTCATTTTTAATTCTTAATTCTTTTTACCTATTGTGGTATAATAATTTTATTCTAGGTGCATCGTCCTCACATATAATTATATAACTAATGTACTTATACAAAATATTGTAAAACATTTTAAAAGAGTAACGTGGAGTTTCTTGCCCATTCTTCTCCATGCGAAAACTACCTTTTGGAAGGGGCGACTAGAATCAATATGTTTTTTTGTACATTTTTGACGTTCAAAAGTGTCTTATAAAGGCCTATTTGAAATAAATTATTTGACTTTGACTTTGATAAGTATCGCCCAATTTGATAAAATTTTCAACTTATCTTGCTACTACAGTTTGATCATAACATTATTTTGGCCATGACTTGACATTGCGTGGTCTTAAATAGCGCTGTTCGTCGAATAGACTTCAATTGGGCTGATCTAATTTAAAGTGACAACTCATTTTTAGTGACATCATATTAGGTCTTTACCTATGAAATTGCCATTCTGCAGTACTGGCCATTTCAAATCAAAATAATTTTTGTTTGGCTAAGAATTCTAATTTCAAATTAATTTTATTTTAAAAACATGTTTTTTTTTTCCAAAAGTAGTCATTTGTTTATTGATAAGTGTTACATTTTCATCGCATTTCAATCTTTTTCGTCATCATGGATACGTAAAAAATTCGAGTAATTAAGGAATATGAGTACCGTCGTGGCAGCAACGCGGCACGCAACATCAACGACGTTTACGGAGCTAACACTACAAACCAACGCACCACCTGTTATTGGTTTGCTCGCTTCCAGTCTGGAAATTTCGACCTGAAAAATGAACCTCGCGGTCGTCCGAAGACTTTTGTCGACAATGACGAATTAAAGGCGATTGTGGAAGCTGATGATGCACAATCTACGGCTGAATTAGCAGCAGCTTTCGACGTTAGCGTCAAAACAATATTGGTCCATTTGCGTCAAATTGGCAAGGTAAAAAAGCTTGACAAATGGGTGCCTAACGAACTCAATGATCGCCAGCGCGAAGTACGCGTCGAGACGTGCCTTGCACTGCTCAACAGACACACAAATGAAGGAATTTTGAACCGCATTGTTACCTGCGATGAAAAATGGATTCTGTTTGATAACCGCAAGCGCTCAGCAAGTTGGTTGGATCCTGGTTCAGCACCTAAACAATGCCCTAAACGAAAACTTACCCCTAGAAAAGTGATGGTCACTGTTTGGTGGTCTAGCGCCGGTGGGATTCATCACAGCTTCTTACCAAACGGGGTGAGCATTACTGCAGATGTGTACTGTGAAGAACTGAACACAATGATGGAGAAGCTGGCACATCTCCCACCAGCATTGGTCAATCGCTCGTCTCCGCTGCTCCTGCACGACAACGCGCGACCTCATACTGCACAGCAGACGGTCTCCAAGTTGCAAGAACTGGGGTTGGAAGCTTCCCGTCATCCGCCCTACTCACCAGACCTTGCACCTACAGACTACTACTTTTTCCAGAATTTGGATAACTTCTTGGCGGGAAAAAAATTCAATACCCGAGAGGCAGTACAAAATGCCTTTGAAGAATTTGTTGCCTCCCGTCCAGCTGATTTCTTTAAGAAGGGCATCAATAAACTGCCACTGCGTTGGCAAAGAGGCATTTATTGCATGGGTAAATTTTTTCATACAAAACGGCAATTTCATAAAGACCTATTATTTACTCATTTATTAATAGGAGGAAAGGCTCCACTATACTTTATGAGAAACTTCAATATTTTAAGCGTATGATGTCTTCATGTAGAACGCCTTAGCAAAATCTTATAGCCAACAAATGCCTAGTTTTTGAGAATAAAAAACCGATATTTTCAAAAAAATCCCATTACTTATTTACACAATTAAATTACCACAGATAATGTACGAATTTCACTCCTAGGTTGTTTTGCTTTGCGTTTAGTCAAAGTGTCAGCGGATTTTAATGTTTTTTTATTATAAATATCGTGTTTTTATTTTTAACTCATTTATAAATAGCTGCTACCACAATGAACTCTAATAAGAAGCAAATATGAAATTAAAATAATTAAGTTTTATTTGTACTCTTAAAAGATCGTGGGTAACGAAACGTAATCGAATGTAAGTAGTGGTCACCAAAGAGTACTATATTGTGGTCACTCATCCTAATTACCTCCTCATAGTCGAGAGCGTCTATCGTACTCCTGTTTGCAACAACGATTGATTGAAACCATGGCATCCCAAAATCTCCCGAACCTTTGCACTTCACACCAATCAATCTGCTTAGCCTTTTCACAACTATGTTGGGATAGGCTTCCAGTCTAACGGGATGCAGCTGAATACCAATACTTTACATGGAGCGACTGCCTATCTGATCTTCAAAACCCAGTAATTTGGTAATACGATACTCCTTGGTAAGACTGGTTGTCAGACTTCTGGGCTTCTGACGACCCGTAACGACTGTCAAAGAAACACACTTTTCTTTGCACTTCACACCAAACCAACATACAACGTTAAAAAGACAATGTTTCTGGAGGAACTTAATGCAAGAGCGAGCGAAGCGAGCTCGGGATTTGGGGCAACCCGACTCGGACCTTCCATTAAACCCTGCAGACAGCAATAGAAGTCTCCGTCGACTAAACCTTATTATTATTTCTTGGAAACAAATTTAGACCCGCCACATGATCTTCTTCACCCTTAATACTCCCACTATCCCAGGATAAAAACAATCACAAAAAAACTACTATAGCCTTATAAAAAACAAATATAAAAATATTAATATTCTCAATTTCATCAATACAAAACCAGTAAACACTAAAAAGACTTTAATTCAGCAATTTTCTAACAGAAAATGATAATCTTGCTGCTTTGTGTGGCCATTCTGCTCGCCGTGGTGGTGCCGTATCTCCGACAAGTCTTCTCATTTCGCCGACATGGTATCAAGCACTTCATGCCTCTCCCACTGTTGGGCAACTCGGGCAAGATTCTACTGCAGCTAAGCCACACCGCTAGTGATCTTCTTAATTTATACAACAGCTTTCCGGATGAAAGGTACATAAAACTGCACTACTGGATAAAACTGCAAGAAAACAATATCTTGAAACTAAAAACAAAATAACAATTGCCTTTTCTATTTATCCAGAGTTACTTTGTTATTCTTTATCTTGTAAGGAATTATCTGTAGTCCCCATTTGGTATTTAACCAGTAAAATTAATGTTTCTAACATTGTTTTCTAGGTTTGTGGGCAGATTTGAATTCATGACCGAGGCAGTAGTGATTCGAGACGTTGAGCTTGTAAAGAAGATCACTGTCAAAGACTTTGAACATTTTCTCAATCACCGCAACTTTGGAGCAGAAACGTTTTTCACCAGAACTTTGTTCTTTATGCAAGGTAAAATATATATAATATATGACGGAGGAGGGGTATATGTCTCTTTCGTTTTTTTTTAATTCTCTTTTCAATTAGGGACTTTTATGACCGCAATGCGTATGACAGTCCCTTCGTACTCTAAACACATAATACTACGGATCACATTTGGGCCATGAACCCGAACAGACTCTTCGCACCATCACCATTTGGTTGAGACAGAATGTTATGGAATGTGCCCATATCAAGTTGGTAAAACTTCAAAACCCCAACATTCCATCAATAAGTAATGTAAGTCCTCTACAACTCCACACTCCACACAATTAGGCGAGTTAGTTTTCTTCATCATAAAGGCAAACTTATTACATGGAATGTGTCCCGATCTAAGTCTATGAGCTGTTACACCAAATTTCCTACTTAACTGACTATTAATAAATAAAAATAAAATCATTTTATTTCGGACAACTACGAGATCCATAAATTGTTAGTAACAGGTCTGCACTTAAAACACTATTGTTAGTAACTTAAACTAAAGACGAATTAATGAGAAGACCACCCATCACCTAGACACCGTGAAATGGAAACTAGGGTATAAGTCTTCTCACAAATTGCCTTATTATGGCCGAGGAGGTATCTGCCGCCACAGCCTTCAGGATGCTATTGTGACTGCCCCTTATTCTCCTCAGAAGTGAGGCCGTTTTTTTGCAGAATATGGCATGAAATCCATCAGTGTGGTTTACCGCGAACATTTCCGAGGCACTGCACCAACGAGGCAGTCGCAATAACATCCTAAAAACATTGTTATATTGGACGCGTAGTACATCCAGCGACCTTTTCGAGTAGTTGACCCAAAGATTCCCGGTGTAAAAGCTCTGACAATAAGCTTTAAAAAGCGTAACCTTTACTTGGTCAGTACACCGAGCAAATCTTCGTGCCAACATATTACCCCTGATCGCCAGAGCCCTACGCTCCCTCTCAATGTCACAATGGTCACTGAGGTCGTCTCTAAGAAAATGCCCAAGATATTTAAACTTAGTCACTCTGCGTATTGGCGTGCCGTTTATAGCAAGTTCGAGTGTACTCTCTCGGCACTTACCGGCGACCCCAAAGACCATGTATTCACATTTTTTTGCATTGTACATCAGACCATGTGCAGCAGCGTAGGTCTCACACACATTTAACAGCTCCCGGATCGCTCCCAGCGACGGACCCAGCAGCACCATGTCATCCGCATAACTGATGTTGTTGCAACTGACACCATTTACCCTGCATCCGACACGCATGCTGCTGAGCTCGGCAATGAGGTCATTAACATATAGATTGAAGAGCCGAGGAGACGACAAACCACCCTGCCTCACTCCGCACTCCAATCCATATGATTCCGAGAGCGCATTAGACCATTTAACACGGTTTGTCTGGCTACGATACCAGAACTGTAATACCCTGAGCAGTTCCACCGGTATACCCCTACTCCTCAATTTACTCCAAAGCACCAAAGCACAAAATTAATAAACCAGGGCACACGAAAAGGCTGACTCTGCATGGTTTTATACCAGATCCCTTTTTCCAACGAACGTCTATTAAGTCTCTTTCGTTGTTATCAGGGATATTTTAACTACTATGGGCGTACTATGGGTAGTGTTGTGTAGGTACATGACATAACTATTTGGAATTCGAAACAGTTTCTGAACGTGTTCACTGCTTGACCGCCACCGATGAAGTCTGCTTTGCTTCGGCCAGTCCGAACGTTATGTTTTAGATACTGTCAAGCGCCGCTAGGCGGCGCTGGCATCCCGATTAGTCACCTCAGTAACGTATTTCCAACACATATAACTGGCTTCGTTTTTTTTTAAATTCTACATGATTATTTAAAACTAGCTTCTGCCCGCGATTTCGTTCAAAAAAAAAATCAAAAGTCATTTATTCAAACTAGGCTGAGAATCAGCACTTTTGAACGTCAAAATTACATAAGACAGTCCCCCAAAACGCCCACCCTTCACCACTTCCTAGTGCTTTAGCTGGGAAGAAGAAGTGGCGCAACAAACTCCCCAGCAGCACAGCTGTCTGTTCAGTTAGAAAAAAATGAATCTATATAATAGTATGCAAAATGATATTTACATTTTACGCAACACAAAACATAATTTAAATTATAAAACTAATAGCCATATGAAAGCTAGCACACGCCAATATACCAACCAAAAACATCGAGAACTATACTCAAGCAGAAATAAAAATAACTTAACGAAAACAATATCTAAATAAAAGCCTCTAGGCATAAAGGGCGTGCCCGCTTACAAATAGCTAGCGTAAATAGCTATTCGTTCAAGTGGAAGTCGTGAGATACGGCCTGGGAATCCTGACGCCCAGGGTGTTTCCTGCGGTGGCTAGGAGCGTGAGGGCGCGAAATTTGCCTCTCCATACGGTGATGGTCTGCCCAGCTGTTTTTATAATAAATTAGATTTGTTACAGCTGTAGTGACAATCATGTCATTTGGTCTATATAGGTTTTTATTTTAATTATTTTATTTTGGTTTTATATAGATTATTTTCTTTTAGATTTTGTGAATGTGAGAACGTTGTAGGCTTAACAGACTGAAGATCTTTCGACCATTTTCTATCTTGCTAAGTACCTGGTACTTGTTGATAGGCCTACACTGTCCTCTCATACCTATTAACACTGTAATTTGAAAACATTGTAAATATCATTTACTTTTAAAAGAGTAACCGTGGAGTTTCTTGCCGGCTCTTCTCCATAGGAAACGATCAATTGCAACCGTGCACCTGGCTTCTGACGTTTCATAAGTGCCCTTGTAGGTTTATGTGAAATAAAATATTTTGCATTTTGAATTTTATTGCCAAAACTACGGTGTCTAAAATTTTGAAAAAAGTAGAGGGAATGGTTCTTTACTCATAGATTACAGGAAAAAAGAAGTCTATGGTCTTAACATAATATGGTAAATATCTCAATATTGTACGTACAAACTTACATTTGCAGTTGGAATGTATGGGCGAACATATTTTTCAACAACAATGTTAACTTTGTTTTTGGGAAAAATTCATCCCAACTACGGAAACCTTCATTATGCGTAGTCCGACACGCACTTGGCCGATTTTTTGGGCGTTAAAATGGCCCGTTCACCAAAAATTCTCTACACCAGACGAATCAGATCTTCTAAAGTGGGAACTACTCTACCAAGAGTCTCTAGTAGGGCCACCTGGCCGCTTTCCTCTGGTAGAGTGCCTTCACCAACTTTTAGAAGAACATCGGAGAATTCTTGAGCATGCAAATTTCCGCCAAGCCGTGCTCGCCATGTTGATGGTCAAGCGCAGTGTATGAACTCGCGGTCATAGATTCGTCCTTTTCAACGAAGTATTCACCTCGTCAGCCCTAGTTCCTCGCGTCCCCACAAGCAGTTTTTGCCGGAAATCGCCACTAAACAGAACTGTGACACCACCATCAGCTTCCACTGCTTTCCTATTGGCCATAATGCATTCATCCCATACAATGAAAGCGCAATCCCTAAACGTGATATCCCACAAACAGGCGTTTCGTTGCTCCACCAGGAATTACTAATATGTACATACGAGTATTTGTTCGTAGATCATATTCATTCACTAAAAAAGGAAAACTTCGTAAGCAATGGGAAATTGACGTAAAAAAAAGGATCACAAAAAATATCAATAGTTGGGAATCGAACTCACAACCACAGGTTTGCAAAGCAATCGTCCAACCGCTTAGTGATTTGCTTTGTCAAAACTTAGCTAAAATACTCATTCTTATATATGTTTTTCATGACTGACTGCTTAGCTCCATAAAGGTTAAAAAGTTAAATCGGTAACTATCTGCAATATCCTAAACCTTTTGGCGCGTCCTTTTACAATTTGCGGAGAAGAATACGAACATAATGTAATATTGCTCATCCCCCATAGCAAATAGCGTGATAGTTTATACCCTACAGTTTGACCAGACTTATAGGAAATATCTTTGCAAAATATTAACAGAATTTGTCCGGTACAATTTGCGTCATACATTCATAAAAACAGACAAAGAGACAAAAAATCTAAAAACTATATTATCGGCATTAGAATCGATCCCAAACCTCGTAGCAATTTTTTTTTTCAAAAATATTCAATTTAAAATGTTGAAATGACTTTGCTACGATTTTATTTTATGTATAGATATAATTTCGTATCTGTCAATTTCACAGCTATTACAGAAACATAAACCTTTCTCTGTATTAGTGATTTGTTGTGCATACTAAATCTCCCACAGGTCAAGAATGGAAAGACATGCGTTCCACATTGAGTCCAGCGTTCACGAGTTCTAAGATACGTCTGATGGTGCCGTTTATGGTGGAGGTCGGCGATCAGATGATACAGTCACTCAAGAAAAAGATTGAGGCTTCAGAAGGTATATTTACTTCTTTATAAATGCACACACTCAAATAATTGGAGCAGTTAAGATTAATTGTATAGCATGTTACATGATATAAGTCATCAAGTACGTTAAGGAATACTTAAAAAGTAAAATCTTTAATATTTCTGTTTGCAGATGACTATATGGACATTGACTGTAAAGACCTTACAACGCGCTCCGCTAACGATGTAATAGCTTCTTGTGCTTACGGACTAAAGGTTGACTCCCACACCGATAAAGATAACCAATTCTTTGAGATGGGCAAAACTGCAACAAACTTCAATTCCCGCCAGATGCTAGTGTTCTTTCTTATGATGAATATGCCGAAACTATTAAAGGTGAATTTTTATTTGCAATTTTGCATACGTCCAACATATTGAATCTAATACTAACTGTACATGCCACCTTAAATTTGAATTAACCTAGAATTTATAGAAGATGAAGTCGCTTATGTCAGATTTCTTTCAAAGTCTGAAATAACAAAAAAAAACATCTCTCTCATTGGCTCCTAACTAGTAATTAAGGCGAGAAGAAGAAAACACCAATTCACAACACTTTATCAAATGCCGCTAAAGAAATTTATTTCTCAATAAGAAATTACAAGGATTCCACCTACATACCTATTTAAAAATATTTTTAGAACTTAAAATATAGTATTATAAAAACCGAAGGCATACAAGCTAAGCAGGTATTGTTTTTCGTTTAAACAAATTATTTCCTAAATGTCGAATTATTGATGTAAATGAGAAAGAATAGTAGTCCAAGAAATGATCCTGATAGGTATGACCGTATCATGATCGATATGATCATTCAAGATGACCAATCATTTACAGATTCTTGATTGGGACGTGATACCTGATGCAGTCAAGGCATTCTTCAAAAGCTTGGTTCTGGACACAATGAAGGACAGAGAACTGCATAATATTGTGAGACCTGACATGATCCACCTGCTTATGGAAGCCAAAAAAGGTGCCAAAAAGATCAAAAGTCTGTAGAAAATGAAATTAAAGTTCTGAATAATCCAGTACTTGCTTTTGTTCTCTTAGGCAAAATATCTCACGAAGATGTCAAACCCAATGATGATGCTGCTGGATTTGCAACCGTGGAAGAATCTGTATTTGGAAAGAAGGAAATAAATCGAGGTAAGTATTAAATTGTTCCCGATACTGGCGATCCTGTACATAGGATCTCGATTAGACATAGTGTTTGATTTTTTAGTTTTTTGCCACCGACTTCCAAAATTAAATTTATTTTTTGCTTTTTAGGTAGTGTTTTTTTGGAAGGCGGTTTGTTTTTTTTAATTTTTTTTATACTGCTTACACGTATATAGATTTTATGTTGGATGTGTCATCATAACAGATCTAAAATATCTACGAGTGTATCTATCTATATAAATAAAAATGAAATGCTGTTCGTTGGTAAGCGCTTCACTTGAGAACGGCTGGACTGATTTGGCTATTGTTTGTTTAAAAATGTTCGTAATAATTCGAATTAGGTTTTTGTGAAAAGAAAACATGCATAAAGTTCCAGAAACGTTTAAAATTCGGGAAAAACTGAACGTCCTATTTTCTATGGGATTTTTGATTGAACTCATAACTTTGGAGAGAACAACATCTATCGGGTCAGCTATTCTGATATAAAATCAATAAACGTTTAGTAATCCCCTATGATACGAATATTTATAAAATACGCTACGAATTTTGTAAATTTTTGATTTTGTTACTTGCAGTCTGGAAGGATGATGACCTGGTCGCCCAGGCATTCCTTTTCTTTTTTGCTGGCTTCGAATCAGTTTCATCCAGTATGTGTTTCTTAATGCACGAGCTGGCAGTGAATCCCGACGTGCAGGAACGCTTGGCACAGGAGATCAGGGAACATGATACTAAGAACGGCGGCAAGTTTGACTTCAATTCCATACAGAGCATGGTGTACATGGATATGGTTGTATCAGGTAAGATTTCATTTACGTAATTCACAACTGTCGACTAGAAAATAAATCAAGGTACAAATGAAGTAGCAGCTGCAAATATAGTCATTATTTTCAGAGGTATTGAGGAGGTGGCCACCAGCAGTGTGGATGGATAGACAATGCACCAGGGATTACAATATGGGGAAACCAAACAAAGCCGCCGAAAAAGATTTCATTGTAAGTGTCACAATGTTTATACAGTTTTACAACGGAGGTTATTTATTTTATTTTAGTTTACCTTATTTGGAAATTGTTATCGTACAGTTGCGCAAAGGCTCAGGAGTCGTGATACCGACTTATGTCTTCCACCACGACCCTCAGTTCTTCCCTGACCCTGAGAAGTTCGATCCCGAACGTTTCTCTGAAGAAAATAAACATAAGATCAATCCGCTCGCATATATGCCTTTTGGTGGTGGACCTAGGAATTGTATAGGTAAGTTTCTGATCTCTATCATACAGCCTTTAATATCAAAAGGTCTTTAAATCATTGCTAAAATAAAGGCAAAATAAACCAATGTTAACAGGGTCAAGATTTGCCCTCTGCGAGCTGAAGGTGATGACGTATCAGTTTTTGCGGCATATGGAACTCTCTCCGTGTGAGAAGACCTGCATCCCCGCCAAGATAGCTACGGATAATCTAAATCTCAGGCTAAAGGGAGGACACTGGCTCAGGATAAGACTGAGGAAGTAGAACCGTCTGAATTCAGAATATGTTCAGTGGAAATGAAGCATTTTATTAATAAGTATTCATAAATAAAATATTTGAAGGTGCCATTTAAAAAAATAAAGAAATATGATCGTTTTGCGCTTTTTAGGAATCCGTAGTCAACAAGGAACCCTTATAATTTCGCCATGTCCGCCCGTCTGTCTGTCCGCGGCTTAGCTTAGCTGTTAGATTAGAAAGCTGTCATTTGGCATCGGTATACGTATTAATCACGCCAACAAAGTGGTACAGAAAAAAAAAAAGACTTACTTAAAGTAGGGATGTTTTTTTTTCTCCTCTATCCCATGGTACAATAAAAATACCCCATGTATTTTTGAAAAGGTCGTTCAAAAATATTGGGAGTTTGTGAAACCAGTTTTGGATTTAGGGATCCGTTTGTCAAAATACAATGAACATGTTTTTCAACTACAATGTTAAGTTTGTTCTTGGGATACATTCACCCCAACAACGGAACCTTCATTGTGCGTGGTCAGACACGCACTTGGCCGGTATTTTTTTAAATATTCTGTAGTAGGTACGCTTCCTGCCTTTTATGATGATATTTCTATAAAGACCCAAAGAGACTGACGCGGAGAAGAAACAAAATTATTCTCAATGCATAAATCGATGACATGTTTTCCTTCATCGTAAATTGGAAAATGGAAACTAACTAAAGTAGTACCTATGCTAAGCAACCAGTTTAGCGATGAAGGGTTGTCGTCACTTACGCCTTGTTTAATCTTGGGCTTAAACAGAAAGCAATTTTACGCTTTGCTCTCCTTCTCTCTTCACACACTCTTACTTCATCATAATCATGATCAGTCACCCACAGATTACTCTACTCAATCTGAGTCTCTAATTGACTTACGACATTACGACAAGTTATAGCAAAAATATGATGTTTTATGTTGTTTTAATAGACTGTAGATTGTAGATCATTTTCTATTTTGTTAAGTACTTGGTACTTGTTGACAGCCTACACTGTCCTCCCATACCTATTAACACTGTAATTAGAAAACATTTGAAAAGCCATTTATTTTTAAAAGAGTAACCGTGGAGTTTTTTGCCGGCTCTTATCCATAGGAAACGACCGTGCACCTAGCTCCTGACTTTTCATAAGTGACCTTGTAGGTTAATCTGAAATGTAATATTTTGATTTTGATTGCATTGAAGCAGTGGTGGTCACAGATGCTTCTAAAAAAACTGGTGGGGTTGTGTCGAGGTGTACGCCCGTCACTTTAACGTGGAACGTGAGTAGAACATTGGAGCTACTTCTTTCTAAATCAGTTGAAACGAGTAGCTACCTACTCGTTTCAATTGATTTAGAAAGTAGTGGGATGGCACAAAATAAGTTAATTAATTCGATTATCACAAACATTATTTTCATTATTTCAACATTTTCTAAATTCTACCTTTGCCGAAATTTTCATCGGCACCTCTATATTTTTTTTTTACTTTAGACCTCGTCAGATAGCTGGTTATATGAAGATGTCTTCCCGTAATTTGTACGCTTAATGCCATAGTAAAATTTTGAGATAACTGGTGTCAAAGTTCATCCTTTATTTTTTGATTATTTAATGTTTTATAAAATTTGGTTGCACTGAAAGGTTAGCAATGAAAGCCGTTCAATTCGAGAGTTTAAAGAAAAGTGACATTTAGTGACGAATTCTGGGAAATTTTAAAAAATACATGAAAATTGGGTTCTCTGGAATCCCATAAATTTTTGCCTGGGTTTATGTGTTGCTTTAATGTTGCATACGGGTCAAATTACAAGTCACTGTATAAATAGCGTGTATTCTCTTAATTTGTCGGTCAGTGAATAAGGTAACACGTTCGTTCCGAATATTGTCGTAATGTTTTGTTGACATACATTGTATTATTTATGATGTAAGATTTGTATTTTCTTTGTAAAATTTCTTGCTGTTATGTTTAATAGGAATAGGTTAACTGGGTCTTATATAATTATAAAATTTGGAAGTTAATATTTTTTATTTTTATTATAAGTTGGTACCTAAACACTACCAGCCTTATTTATAAAAATCTCGCTAATCACTGCTTAGCCACTGTTTAGCTAAGCAAATGGTAACGCTAGTTAGCAAGTGATTAGTTGCGAAACGAAATAGAGGTGAAATTATGCGTTCGGCACAGATTATAACCAAAATAGTCGACTAAAAAACAGAATTTTAAGAATAACGTTGTCAAAACCACGATTTCTGTATCTATCGTGACTTTGACAGACAAAAGTCAAAAAATTCATCGGAAAATATAAAATTGAATAATATTACTTAATAAGTTTATTTCATTGTTTTTGCGATGATAGCAATGAAAATAATAAGCTCCAATAATTGGAGTAAACAGGAAAAGGTATTTATCTCTGAATTTATATCTACTTACTAATAATATAAACTGACCAAGTGAATGTTAAAGTAGAAGTAACAATGTTATTACTTATGTATTTCCATGTCCTTTTTGCTTCTTAACACGAATATACTATTTTAGAAATGTATGTAACTACTTGTGTCTGTTTTATTAATTCCTATTGCTTTTGCATCAGGTTTTCAGTATCTTTTAATAACAATTACTATACTTGTTTACAGCAACTTTGACTGCTGCTATGAGCCACTAAATATTATTCAACCTCGCAAAGATGAGGGAGGAGACCATGCTATGAAAACGATGAGGAATGCGAGTGGCATGATAAAATAATGGCACCATCTCTTTGGAGGAAGAATATTGAAAATCAAAAATAATGAATTTATAACAAAAATGTAGCTTTATTATGTATCAAATTAAGTTGTTTTCTATAAAATGTCTCTTGTTATTTGTGTGACTGCCACAACGTGGCTTTTCTTTAGTTCTGGGCCTTAAAGCTAGCGCCATAAGATGAGGGGCTCATGGGAAAACACATTGGATAATCACTATGTCCGATGAGCTTCCTCACCAACTCATTCTCTTCAAACCACCTGAGCACCTACTGAGCCTCCTCCTGATTGAACTTTCCCTATAAATCCTTGTATAATGTGTACTTCGAAAGAAGAATATTATCAACATAACATAACATCACGCCTGTATTTCCCCGAAGGGTTAGGCAGAGGTGTACCTATAGTACACCCACCCATCGTCGTCCTCAACTTCTGCTTACTCAATATTAAAAGAATGTGTACCAGAATGTGAAAAACTTTTTGAATTTACAATTGCTACTGCTAAAGACATAATAGAATCTTTTAAAGACCTTGATGTAAAAAAAACTGCTGACCTTTGGGGATTGTCAGTACATACCATGTCTTCAATAATTGATGTTATTTCACCCTTTTTAGCAATTGTTTTTAACTCTTGTATTGCATCTGGTGTATTTCCTGATCTGATGAAACTAAGCAAAGTGATTCCACTGTTCAAGTCTGGCAGCACAACTGATCCTACGAATTTTCGGCCTATTTCGATATTACCTACATTGAGCAAAATCTTTGAAAAATTAATTTTGAAACAAATGTTAAGACATTTCAATTCTCATCATTTACTACATCTGAAACAGTTTGGTTTTACAAAGGGTCGTTCAACCACAGACGCGGGCGTGGAATTACTGAAGAGCATATTCGAGGCCTGGGAGGAGTCGCAAGATGCTCTTGGCATTTTCTGCGACTTGTCCAAGGCCTTCGATTGCGTACATCATGATACTCTCATCAGGAAACTTTACCACTATGGTTTGAGGGACAGGGCTCTCGACCTTCTGACTTCTTATCTGAACAACAGAATTCAGAGGGTCGATGTTAATGGCAAGAGATCTGCAGGATCTGCGGTCACCATGGGCGTTCCGCAGGGTTCAATTCTAGGTCCTTTCTTGTTTTTAATTTATATAAATGACTTACCTTATCACATAAGGGATAATCATAAGATCGTATTATTCGCAGATGATACTTCCCTTATTTTTAAAATCAAACGTCAGTTAGTCAACTTTGAACTAGTGAACGATGCGCTCTCTAAAGTTGTGCATTGGTTTAATGTAAATAATCTTCTCCTGAATGAAAAAAAGACTAAACTCATTAAATTTGCAACGCCAAATGTCAGGCAGCTAAATACCAATGTTCAAGTTAATGGAATAGAGCTGGACCCTGTTGAGTCGACAGTTTTTCTTGGAATCACTATTGACAGTAAATTACAGTGGGGCCCACACATAGAAAAATTGTCAGGAAGGCTAAGTTCGGCCGCATATGCTGTTAAAAAAATTAGGCAGATAACTGACGTAGATACAGCCCGAATTGTTTATTTTAGTTATTTTCATAGTCTTATGTCATATGGAATTCTTCTCTGGGGAACTTGTTCGGAAATTAATACTATCTTTGTTCTACAGAAAAGGGCTGTTCGAGCCATTTACAACCTAGGTCCGAGAGATTCCCTACGAGAGAAATTCAAAGAAATAAATATTCTGACTGTAGCATCACAATATATTTTTGAAAACTTATTGTATGTACACAAAAATATATCTAATTTTAAAAAGATTTCCGATATTCATAGTTTAAATACGAGGAATAAACACAACCTAGCTGTACACCGCACTCGTCTCCACAGAGTAGGCAACTCGTTCATGGGTCAATGTATACGCTTTTACAACAAACTTCCCATCGACATTCGAAACTTACCCATTAAACGATTTAAAAGCTGTATTAAAACCAAACTTTTCAAAAAAGGGTACTATAAAATTTTAGATTATTTAGATGATAAAAAAGCTTGGGATTGAGCTGCTCGCTCTGCTAAGCCTTGTGCTAAAATCATAAAATCAATACCAGTATTATATAAAAATGACATACAAAATGACATTATTACTTTGTAAAGTATTTTTTTTTATTTTTTAAATTTTTGTGAATGTGAGGACTATGTGGATTTTTTAATTATTATTATTTTTTCTTTCTTATTTAGTTTTAATGATGGTCTGGCAGTTTGAGTAGTTTATGAGGCCTACCCAAATGTCCTTTCTTTGGTATTGTTCGTCGAGTTGAGCTCCTTAAGTTCTGGGTTGAGCTCCACGATTACTGACAAATGCTTGCACTGACAGGACAGGTCCACTCAAATCTGTGTGGTTCTTTTCTCAAAAGACCATTTCAGACACTAATCTACATGGTCCTCATATGGCCTGACCAAGATTATGTCTGGACTTTAAAAGAGACTATGACCTCTGAGTTTGTTTCGGCCTTTCTTCTCAGAGTAGTCAGATAGGAAACGCCGAACTCATCTAGCTAATTTTTAATTACTTATTTTTTTAAGATGACGTGTAAAAGTGATTCCAATATCCTATTTACAGAATAAACAATTTCATTTCATTTCAATTTCATTTCATTTCATTTCATTTCATTTCCACATTTCGCCAGTTATGTTTAAGTCCCATGTAATAGGAGGCGAGCCTATTGCCATCAATAGGGCACATATCCAGACCCCGGGCTGCTACTGAGAAATTCCACACTGAATGGGAATGGAACCCGGGACCTCATGCTCAGCAGTAGCACTTGCGACCACTAGACCAGCGAGGCAGTCAGAATATGATCTAGTAGGTATCTAATCATCCTCGTAAGGGATATAAATGAGCTTTGTAGGTCTTCCTCCGTGTACTTCGCGCCAGTGGTGTTTCAAAATTATTTAAGTACTTCTTCTAAGTCGTTCTGAAATCCCGTAAAAGATTGTCGAAATCCATATTTACTATCTCGATAAATAATATCGGCACATCTCGATAATAGGAACTAAATTACCTCGAACCACACATAATTCGCATTGAATCGACCAGCTGATTGAAATAAAATCCGCCATCTTGCCTCTTAGCATCCTCTTAACAGTGGACCGGTGGTGTTTAGTTTTGACAGCTACTAATCAATTGCAAATACGTTACCTGGTCGCCCACGTGTTTATTTTCTTTGTCGCCGGCTTCGAATCTATTAGTCCAGTATGTTGTTATTTTACGAGCTGGCAGTGAACTCTGACGATCAGGAATGCTTAGCACAGGAGATCAGAGAATATGACGCGAAAAGCGGCGGGAAGTTCGACTTCAGCTCCATACAGAGCATGACGTATCTGGATATGGTTGTATCTGGTAAGACTTTAATCATTTATTTAAAAAGAAGGAGGAATCTGATGATATTTTAAGGAATATAGATAGAGGTTTGTCCTAGAAACATTCGTTCGAGGATATATGCCTTCCATCAACACGCACTAGGCCCACGAGGTACAATACCAACCACTCCCTCGCACAGAGACGAGGCCTGAGTTCTAGCAGTGGGAACATTACGAGCTTGTCCTCCCATACCTATTAACACTGTTATTTGAAAATACTGTAGAAGCCAATTATTTTAAAAGAGTAACCGTAGAGTTTCTTGCTGACTCTTTTTCATAGGAAACGACCAATTGGAACCCTGCACACAGCTTCTGACGTTTCATAAGTGCCCATGTAGGTTTATGTGAAATAAAATATTTTTAATTTTTGAACTTAACATGTTTTGTGTCTAAGGTTTAAATATCCACGAGAGTAATCGCCAAAATATTAATTTTCAGAGGTATTAATAAAATAGCCACCTTTTGTGGTTCTGGACGGACAATGCACCAAAGAATACAACCTCGGGAGACCAAAAGATGCTGCCAATAAAGATTAAATTGTAAGTTTTATTTAATTTTATCAAAATTATTGGCAGAACTACAGTTTTACTCACGAAATCCGAAAAAAGTCATGGGCACAAACTGGAATTTACATTCTGTCGGAGTAAATATATTATTTAGAGTGACGTTATATCCTGTGTGAGCCTGTTTCCGCGTTAGCAGTCGTGTTGTTTTGGTCTATATTTTACCATTAGGTAGGTACTAAAAATATATTTCATAGTTTTAGGTTTAGGTTTTAGTAATTACGTTAGTCATCCTCACCATACACTATTTTAATGTTGCCGGAACTTGATATACAATTGATAGATCTATTATGGTCAGTGCAGCAGTGGACAATAATTTTATATAAGTAATGTTAACGTTAGATGACATCCTAATTGTAATTGCGAAAGTGAGTTTGTTTATTTGTTACGCTTTCACGCTAAAATTGCTGAACGGATTTGGATGAAATTTGGCACATGGGTACACCATAACCTGGATTAGGACAAATAATACTTTTTATTCCCACGGGATCGAGTATTATGCGGGTGAAATCGCGAGGCGCAGCTAGTATATCCTAACTAAATATTATAAATGTGAAAGTGTGTGTTGCTTGTATGTTACGCTTTCACGCTAAAACGGCTGAACATATTTGGATAAAAATTGGCACAGGTGTAGACCTTGACCTGGAGAAGGACATAGCCTACTTTTCATCTTGGATCGCAGACAAAATCGCGAGCAACAGCTAGTTCTGTATAATATCAACTCCCTGGTATTTGTTCTCACCTCGACACCTTTCGAATAAAAACGATGTTTAGAGGCTTAATTTCATTGGATATTCTCATCTTTTAGTTGCAAAAAGGCGCAGAACTATGGACCGTCCTTGGCCTTCCACCGCGATCCTCAGTACTACGCTGAGCCAGAGAAGTTTGACCCTGAACGTTTCTCCGAAGAAAATAAAAATAAGATCAATCCAATGGCATACCTACATGCCTTTTGGTACTGGACCTAGGAATTGTTTAAGTAAGATACTGATGACATGATATCTAAAAAAATAAAATTCTGATTATGATAAATGAGCAAAAAGCAACAGCTAATGTAAAATACTTTACAACAGTTATCTAAACAGTAACTGATTTTTAGGCTCAATTTACATTGCCACGGAATGGAATGGAAGCGAGTTTTTGTAACGATATTGTACATAGCAAGATGAACTTTATGTCAATTGTGTAACGTACAAACTAGATGCGAGCTTGTAACTGCGGGAATTACCGAGTATGCGCGAGAATTCTCCAGGAAACGCGCGACCTGTTATTTGGCTCGTATCTCGTTGTCATATGGTCGCAAAAGCCGATATCAGACACTTGAATTTTTTTTTATTACTGCTTTTCATTCCACATCTTTCACCCGCCTACCGAATAATCGAAAAACAAAATTAAAGGAGCAGATGAACGATCATTCCTATATAATTTTTTCGTGGTCGTGTTGACATGGAAAAGACAAAAATTTACCTTTAAGCGTCGGAGATAGATAAAAATCGCTACGCGCGTAAAGAAGATTTTACTTCAAAAATGTGTTAAGTGATTTTTAGCAGGGAGTAAACTTATTGATTTGCGTCACCAACCTACTGTAGTGCTTTACTACAGAATAAAGATAGCGCTATATACCAGTTTTAAGTTTTCACTTCTGTCGGCATTCCACATGCCTGTTTGGAATGTATACTGTGTGGCTGTCTACGTATCAGAGATCAGCAGAAAGGTGATAAGTGATAATACAAATCGTAGAAAACGATTTTTGGTGCAACGAAGGTATTTACTCTTTTCCAGGGTTCTCCCATATTTCTCAATGATCGATGCCTTCATAATTTTAATCATTGGCGTACCCTAATATTGAGCATTTTCCTAACTATCATTTTTGTAAATCTCGTTACGGAATTGTTATTTAAAAATCTGTGTGTGTTTGCGATAGTAATCTCCGTTCGTTACGGGTGACCGCGTCGGCCGTATTCATTACAGGGGTTAATTGCAACGTTGAATAATACCGGCCAATTATGTCAGTTCACGTAGTATATTTATAACTTTTGGGTGCACTAGACTGAAAAAGATTATGACCTTGATTGAAAAAGTTGTGACAGAAAAAGGGGAAAGTTATCAAATATTGTGATAGTGTAAACACACATGTAGGTACATAATTAGGATATGAAGAACATGTGACAAGTGTGAAGATGGCTCTAAGAAAAGACAAAATTACGAAAGACGCATGTTGTGTGCGAAATATTTATAATGTGCGTTTTATTTGTGTAGAATAAATATTTTTTTCTTTTTATTCTAAATTTGATAAGCGAGGAAATGAAGACTTAGGTAGATGAAGACTGTTAGAGAGTTAAAGAGAAAGATATACTGCGCCGACCTTATAAATTGTCTTAAGGGCGGGACAATGATCAAATACCTAACCCACGATAGTTTCATAACGAATTGTTGCCTGGTAGACTGATAGTAGCCTTCGAATTTACTTATAACAATCAGTTGCGATATCCTGACGCCATAGTTGTAGTAATTTTGCATTTGACGAATCATTATTAAGGTAAAGCTCTATTAGTAAAGTCTACATACTCATTATACTCTTGTTCTCTCGTGTCTAAGGCAGAAAGAAATTGCTCAGTAATCACTTCCACAATATTATCAAATCCCTTTTTTTATTTTTCTTTTTTAGATGGGTAATTATTATTTAACTTTTCCTTCGGAGGGCGTGTCAGACTGAAGGAACACGGGTGGGTTTTAGTCAGTAAGAGACTAAAACCCACCCGTGTTCCTTCAGTTGCCTATACATTGCCAAGGGCCACGGTATCTCTTACCCGCAACCCCGGCAGATTATCAACCCCCTGCCCATAGGATATCCCAATTTATCTGTCATCGTTAGCCATCACATCACAAAGATCAAATAATCTTTTTCAACCTAATCATCTAACACATAATCCACCTATCGTAATGTATCCTGGGTCTTCCTCCATTCTTAGCTCCCTTCAAAATGGTTGAGCTGAATGGTGCTAATCCATGCGTCATGTTCGTGAACGGGCGCCGTCAGTAGGGACTGGTCATCTCTTAGCTGCCACGGCGATTTTAATTTAATTTATATTTTTATTTCTAACGGACGCTTTTAATGTTTTGCATCGTTCTCACATGTATAACTTCAACTTGAATGATGTAACCAATATTATGTAACCATCTTATTTTATTTAAAAGAGTGTCCGTGGAGTTTCTTGCCCGTTCTTCTCCATAGGTACCTACTACGCTTTGGAATGGGCGACTAGCTTCATATTTCTGACTGACCGACCCCTTGACTATTCAAAAGTGCCTGTAATTGGTTTATTTGAAATAAATGCTTTGAGTTTGAGTTTGAGTTTTCTTATAGCCATCCAATCTAAACTTAAATCCTTCACTTCTCCGCATTACACGCCCATACCATGACAAACGATTTCCATACTAGTGGAAAATAAACAAAGCCGTTACTATGCTAATTTTAAATCGGTGACAGACATGTGTTAATATGATTATTCATGTCCAATCCATACAACCTCCAAAATCTAAGCTACTGTTGATCAAATGCACTAAAAATATACCACAATTTATCCTTTTATTATGGCCACTGATTAACTTAAAACTTCCGCTGGCGGCCGGCAGTCTGGTATATTTTCGAATTTATTATGTAAATTTGTGGTCGACTGTTGCAACTAATCCGGTCGCTGCTTTGTTTTCTCTCACATTATTCAATTATTTTCATTGTGCTAATGACCCTTGATGACAGTCTTATAAATGGGTTTTTAGAAAATAAAAAAATATTTACTTATTTCAGACATAATTCTAGGCCATAGTTTTACACTCCTACATTAAAATTATAAACTATTTTAAATTCTAACCAGATAATACACACCCGCTCCTAGCACAGGAGCCAGGGCTACGCAGATGTTTGTGACTTTGAAGTGTAAATAAAGAAAATTGTTATTATTATTTTTAGTTTTTAACTATTCTAAGGCGTGCGATTATTATTATAAAAACCCAAAATAAATTTGTGATTACTTAACTAAATTTAAATATTAGAAAAATTATTTAAAAAAAAAACAAAATATTTTTAAAATGGCTTTATAAAAATATTATAAAAATGTACATCGTATAAAAAATAAAATGTCAAATATAAAATTGTCAAATTGTAAAACGTTATAATGTCTAAATATTAAAAATAAAAATTATATAAATTTGCAAACAATATAATAATATTATTACAAAAAATCTATGGTCAATATTTTACATTTCTACCTGCCCCAAGCCCGTTATACGGTTGCATGTAAGGCCTACCAGTGCTGCATGAATGGCCCATCCATCCTGTTGGCAACAACGGTAAGAAGACTGTTGCCGCTGCCCCGCACTCTACTCGCTATCGAGGTCACCCTCTTGCGCATGCTGACATATATATAACAGTCAATGCGGACGCTCGGGAACATTCACGATGCACTGCAGAAAAATAAAAAAACGTGCAGTAGGCTCGAACAAGCTGATCTTCACATCCTTGGAGCTTCGAGCAAACCTGCGGGCAATCATAATCGCACTCGCCGACAGCGCCCTCCTTTCTCGCTCAATATCAGCGTCGTCCTTCAGGTCGGACGTCACAATATGGCTTAGATACTTAAAAGTATGTACCCGCTCCAAGGGCACCCCACACAACCTTATTGGTGGAACCTCCGTCGGACACTTAGAACCCACTCACTCTTTTTAACGTTATATTTTAGGCCATGTACGTTTCGCAAATGCTTGCCTATCGAGCAACTTTTTCCACAGCACTTTGTACGAAACCAGGTCAAACGCTCTGGACAGATCGAGGATGCAGGCGTAAACAGGCGTGCTCCGATCTGTATAATATATGACAGCATGCTTTAAACTCAGTATAGCACTATCTGTGGACAGTTTGGGCCGAACCCAAACTGGTTATCGTACTAAGTTATTGTATTGTTTAACTGAGCTTTAAGCATGCTGTCAAATACCTTCGCGATGAAAATGATGTTATTTTGCATCGTGATGCAGAACTAAACGTCTTGTCAGCAAGAGAAGGTACGATTTTTAATCACCACAATTGCCCATTTTATTTCTGCAATTGGTCAAATCTCTGTGGTTTCCTTCGCCTTTCACTTTGTAGTCTTATATTCGTAGTTTCCCACTTGTTCCAAATACTACTCGGCTAGCTCACTAAAGTAGAATATAATGCTCTTTACACAATTTTACCATAATAAGGTTAACATCTAATCCAGTACAAATCCGCGGGGAGAAGTATATTTGAATAAGCTCACATCTACGACAAAATTTACGATTCCCTGTACATTACTCGAGCTCTCAACACGCAGGCACGAATAAGTCTTCTGAATACATTATCAAGAGCGCCACAGTCTAGACTTGCAAGGTCATTTTTTGTGGGCACACTGATTAAAAGTGATATTTTTTGTTCTGTGCACGATTAGCATGTGGTGGGTGTTACACAGCATGTTACTGCGCCGCGACAGATTATTAATCACACGGGTGACGTCACAAGCAGACTGACGCGTGTCATTCACATGAGCAATGTGTGGTGGACGATATGGAGCAAGTTGGAGAAGGAAGCGTGTCGTGGACGGGCATCCTGCCTTTCTTCTTTGGTCATGTCTACACGAGAAATTCGACAATATCTCATGCAATGGTATACAGATTACCTACATAGCCAGTAATGTTGATATTGGTACTCGTAATAGGCCTGATTATCCTAAGTACGCCATCATTTTTATAGTTTTTGTCAGTACTTGGTTCTTCACCGACCGTTATAAATATCAATTCGCTGCAATAAAACTTCATTCACATGTTTTTTTATTTTATTTTGTGTTCTTTTTTTTGCGTCGTATTTACCGCAAATAAACTTATTTTCTTTCTTTTCTTTTTTTTAAATCATCTTCATAAAGTTTAAAACCATTCCCAAAAGCTAGTTTTACTAGAATCTTTCCTAACTTGGAGTATCCACGTTTATTTCACGTTGTACACTGCCGCCGAACACAAATTCGCGGCTAGTGACAACTCATGTCGTGCCGCTGTCGCGATGTCGTGCCGAACTGATGTCGACTGCTGCGGGAAAGAATTTAATGTATCTGTGAATAGACAGACAGACACAATGACGATGATAAACTCGTAAGTGCAGTTGTTGTAGCTAAGTTTTATACGTCACAGTTTTTTAATCTGCTCTTCAAATTGGGATGAAAAATTGTGGGACATAGGCAAAGAATGGAGAGAACTAACTGTATTTTTGGCAACAGTTTGAAATAGCTACACCATGCGTTTACGGGATGATGCGAGTGTCTATCTCTGTTCCCTATTTCCTCAAAATCAATTAAACTAACGTTTGATTAATTTTCATAAATAACAACAATGGAAAACAAAAAACCTTAGGAAACTAGATGTAAAGCGATGTATATAATGAGGTTCTTTACTTCACAACATTCTTGCTTGTATTTTATCTAGAAGACAATTTAGCAGAAATCATACTGCTTTAAGACGCAGATATATGCCAGTGACCTTGAGTGGTTAGCTTGCATGTTCTGTACTGAGCTCACGCAACGCGTCGTACGTCCAGCCAGTAATAGGACTCGCCCATCAAGGAGCGCTGTCCTAAATTAGACGCATTATTAATTTATTATACTAAAAACAAAAGGTATTTTAACAAAAAACGTATACTAAAAGATCAATAATTAAATTATCTTTAAAATGGTGAAGGTTTCAGAAAAATACGCTTGATAGATTTTGCGTGATCCTTAGTTTTGTATCCGCGTTAGACATAACTTTACAAATTAATTTCACTATGTAATATAAACATAATCTAAAATATTCACAGATTAAGTTATTAAGAAAATGCTCTAATTTGACACCATAATTTTTCCAAATCATTAACCTTACTCGTTTAGACGGGATCATCAGTGCAAAATCATTAAAAGTCGGTTATCGTCGCCTTAATAGTCTAAACAGTCACATTTTCTTATATCTCGTCACCAGCACCAAACACATCTTATAAGCCCTCAAAACTCACCAAGACGTCTTCCGACGTCTTCATAAACAAATTCTACACAATGGACCCTAAGAACGTCGTCAATAGGCGTTAAGGGACCGTTAATCGAGGCCGGCACTGTAGCCAAGTCCAATGAGCATACGTCACGAGACTCATTAGACGAAGGAACTTCGCCACCAAACAGTCACAGAATAGATAAATACAGAAGGTTGGGTCCATACAAAGAGCGAAAACGCGCGCACACATAACACGCGTCTACGTACAGTGACTGCAAGCGCACTCGCGACTGGCATTCGTCTGAGGGCAAGATTCACAGATAGCAGTTTTACGTTGGTAATTAAAGTTACCGTTATATACGGATATGAAACTTATTTTAAAGCAAACTATTTACTTATTTTCCTTCCTACATTTCTCATAACAGGGTTTACCTATTGCGATAGTGTGCTTATTTAACTCTTATCCTAACTTATTATTTATTTTTAAATTTTGTAACTAATTACAAAAAATACATTCTTAGAATTCACTCAGAGAACAGTAAAAATAGGTCCGAGTGACTGGCTATGAGAATAAGATAATGTTCAAATTTGTATAAGCGAATGTTAGCATAAGTTTAATACGAAAATAAACATATTAGTTTAAAATTTATAAGGTTCATATTTGTATGAAATTCTTATTTACGGATTACTTAACACAGTGAGGCTAAGCAAATGCTGAGACGCAAGTGACGCAGCACAGCACAGTACAGATTTTGCAGGTTAGGGCAGGTGGGGCAGACATAGGCCGCGAGCGTATGCAGCGAAGCAGCTACACAGACACATTTGCATCGTAGCTAGTACAAACAATAGACATGATCTGTCATTGAAACAAAATTATGAATCAGTGGTAAAAACACGTGAAGACCTGCACGCGTCGCACAAAAATCTGTGCCGAGTCTCCACAACGAGACGCAGAGCAGGTAAGACACATGTCTGCGTCGCACGTGCCTGTGCCGCAGCGTACGCAGCTGTCAGTGCGTTAATACATTACAAAATCTGCGCTGCGTGGACCTGCGTCAGCTGCATCTCAGCATACGCTTAGCCTAAAGGCTAGGTGTGATCTGTGAATCTTGTCATGAGACAGTTCGCCGTACAACGAGTGAAAACAGGCGCATGCATACCATACATAGAATTACGCATACATCTATGTATGCGAGCGCCTGTTTTCGCTCGTTATACGGAGTAGACCTTCTGTACATATTTATGTTGTGGAACTTCGCCACCAAACTGCCGAGATAAAGTTTGTATATCGCTCCACTGATTAAAGGCAAGATGTTTATTTCCTATTCTTTGTTTTGTGGATTTTTTATTTGCATCCGATTCTGGTGGATTAAGTACTTGCAGTTTGTAAGCAAATGGGATGATTTTATAAGGATTTTCTTTCTTAGTTGTGGTTATTGCTCTGAGAATATTGTTCCTTAATTTTGGTTTGCAATAAATAGTACCAGTTGCAAAATATGCAACGGCAGCTGCTACGGGCAAGTGATAATGATGATCCCTTATGACTACCTTCTGCTCGTAGCTTTGCCCGCATGGACCCTAATTATTTTTCTAAAATAAAAGTAACTTAAGTTACTCTTTATAGCATCAGCTATCTGCCAGTGAAAGTCTCGTTAAAATCGGTCCAGCCATTTCGGAGATTAGCTGGAACAAACAGACAGATTGCCGAAGTTTTATAAATTGATGTTTTTTTTTTTTAAATTACCGTATATACTTTCATAAGCATGTAGTAAAAAGCTGTTATTTTGACACAACAAACAACTTCAATTTTATTTATATATTTGTATATATAGAAAAAAAAGTCATAAAGATCTGAACTGTCTCCTGCCTTCCAACTAGGTATTCTTATACCTTAATGAATTCTGCTGTGAAACAGTAAGATGTCTTGTGATGGTTTAAAATCGGGTAACTTTCGTATTAGCGTGGAAATCCGCGGAGGCACACAAACACAGAATAATAAAAGTGTAGGAACAACTTTGTGGGAACAGCCGGTTTACGATGCGAGACCTCAGCCACACACGGGAATAAAGAATATCAAGCGAGTTGCATGACATGAGGCAGGGACTAGGCAACGAATAGTGTTTTCTCAGGAAAATGTTATATTGGAAAGCTTCTAGTGGTTTCGTCGGAGAAACGTATCCCCACCAAAAAACATTACTGGTGTGCAATATGAAGGGTGATAAGCACGAAACTGCGGGTGAGCTGACTTGTAAGACTGACGCGAAATTATTTGGTAAAATAACAGCTAGAATTTTTCAATCAATCAATCAATAGTTTTTATTTGTAAACATAGGTTCCAACAGTGTGCAAGCTGTTACAATTGTTATAATTATAGTTTTTCTGTTTTTGTAAGTATCTTAATTTATAATAATTCAGTAATATCAATGTCAATTTATATTTTAAAAATATGTTTTTATGTAATTTAATAAAAATGCAATAGATAGTATTTGGTAAAGTCAATATTTAATTAAATGCGATAATGTCAATGATGAATAATTACAGTGTCAATAAGTAACTGATAAGAAAAATGTAATTATATTATCATAATAATATCATGCCTGTATAATATAAAGGTGTCGACACATTATAAAATTATAGTAATGATATAAAGCCATTTTTGTTTCCAATCCCATGCATGTAGGTCATAAGACAAGAGTAAATCGAGAATCCAACGAATTTGTAATAAATAACCCAGGCCTATGGTCAGCCTTTGAGGAGTGGCTAGAGAGGCGCCACGGCGTCCTCACCTTCCACCTGACGCAGGTCCTCACCGGACATGGTTGTTTCGGGAGGTTCCTGTTTCGTATCAGGCGGGTGGAAACGCCCGGGTGTCATCACTGCGTGGATCGCCAGGAGGACACGGTGGAGCATACGGTGGAGGTCTGCCCGGCTTGGGCAGAGCATCGCCGTGTCCTCATGGAGGCGATCGGTGGCGGGGATCTCTCGCGTCCGGCCCTGGTCCAGGCCATGGTACGGAGTGAAAGGGCATGGGAGGCCGTCACCACTTATTCATTACTGCTTTGCAGAAGGATCTGCGAAGCAGTAATGCTTGCGAAGGAGGAGGCAGAACGCGTGAGGGAGAGGCAAATTTCGCGCCCTCACGCCCCTAGCCGCCGCAGGAAACGCCCTGGGCGTCGGGAATCGCAGGCCGATTCCCGGCCACCGTAGGCGCGGGCTTGCGGACGGTGAGCAATGGGTAGATCGCCGGCCGATAAGGACAAGGCCCGGGTCAACGGCGCGTTGTGTTCCACGCGCGCCTCAAAGAGATGTCAGCAGAAGTGAAGGGGTCCGTTAGGACCGATGCCTGCCGGGGTTGCGGGAAAGTCCGAAAGGGATAACGTGGCCCCTGGCAACGTACAGGCAACGGAAGGAACACGGGTGGGTTTTAGTCATTAAGAGTCTGACACGCCTTCCAAGTTATTTGATAATTTCCCACCCAAAAAAAACATGAATCAAACATGCTCCTGCGACTTCTTCCCCATATCCTCCAACTTCGCTAAGTCTGTAGCGCAGTTGATGGGAACTAATGTTGCAAAGCTTTTAGCCACACCCCCCGCTCCCCGCACCTGTCCTCATACAATGCCCCTCATTACACGTCGCATAAACAACAAACGGTTGTTTGGAAACTTCTAGAAAAATGTCTTGGAGTTAACTAATTAGTTGTAGGACTAACGTGTTCGTGTCTTTTGGTAAGTAGGTATTTTGGGTTCGGTTTAGAAACGAGCCGCCTCGCTAGAAAGAGTGTGAGGCTATTTGGGGATTCTAGAGGGACTCCTGAACCCTACACAATTATTTTTTTTACTGGACACCTTATGAATTAAAAATAAATAAAAAAGTGAGCTTAGCGAGCTTGAGACATGGGCGTCCGGGCCGGGGGGGCTCGGACAGATTAGGTTCGAATGGGATGGCGTGATTCAAACGTAACTTGCCTGGAGTCGGGGCGCCCCAAGTCCTGACACATTTCTAAACTTATACTGGTACTTTAGGGGACAAATTAACATTACACCACGCCTGTATATTTCCCAAAGGAGTAGACAGAAGTGTAGATAGGTATTACTATTCCCACATTTCGCCAGTTATATGTAAGCCATGGGTCTTCAGAAGTATCGGTCAAAGTAAAACTAAAAACGTACAGGATTAGAAAAGAAAATAGTCAGAATTGCATTAAAGTTTTTAAGGTAGGATTTTTTTGTCTTTTAAAGTTGATTTTTTTATCTTGATCATGGCGTGATTTCTTCTGAATTGATCGATTAATTTTGCCTTTAAGTAATTATGATAAGACACTAGAGTTAAAAGCCCATGATAAGCGTTGGATTTTCAAGATATCCCGATAAACTATACAGATTATCAAGGGGGTTGACGTCAACGGGAACATAATAATTTGTGCAGTTGATAATAATATTTATGTAATCTTGTCATTATTTATCCGAAGATACAGCTACTCAGATACAGATGGGCATTTTTTTTAAAGTGAAAACTTATCGATATGTTATGATTTAGTGCTCCTCATAGCTCATTTTGTGGGTATCCATCAAAAATCACAGCTACGTTTTTACGTAGTTTAAGTAGTTTTAAGTGGTTGAAAACATAACTGAAGTATTCCGCCACAATGGCTCTGACTGAATCATTTCGATCGATGAAACAGAATAGTGGTCGCACTAAATCATAATATTATATCAATAATTTTTCACTTATTGGAATAAAAATGATTATCTTTGAATAGAACATAAAACAAAGATACCCAAAAACTAAACTCTATGGTGGGCGTGACTAATATGCATGCTAATTAGTGTAATTATGTATTTATTTAAGACTATTTATATATTTATTCATTTATTTAGTGAAATAGACGATGATTTATAACGAAAACATGCTCGTAAAATTTAATGAACTGTCCTTTGGGCGTAACGTTATTAGTTTAATTGTCAAAATTACATTAAAAAAACAATTATCAATAACTTTTTCGTTGAAAAAATAATAGTTGACACCTCACATACAACACAAAAATGAACTTTAAAACAAAATTAATACTTTGTATCGCGTCCACGGGCTCTTCTTGCTGCCAGGCGATTGGGAATGCTGTTTATTAAGTTACTTATGCGATGTTGCGGAATATTGGTCCATTCTTCCACTAACGCATGTTTCACGTCTCGAAGTGTAGCTGGGGCGGGGTTGCGATTTCTTACGCACCTTCCAAGCTCGTCCCAAACGTGTTCAATTGGATTCAGGTCCGGGCTTCTCGCGAGCCAGTCCATGCGATTAATGCCAACGTCCTGAAAATACTCATTTACAATTTGAGCTGTTTGTGGCCTGGCGTTGTCATGCATGAATGTTGATTTTTCACCCATATTAATTAAATATTGGCCGACATGCTCATTAAGAATTTTTTCCACATATCTTGCACTAGTTAGCGTACAATTTTCTATCAGCACTAACTCCGTGCGACTCTTTGAGATCCAGCCCAAACCATAACAGATCCACCGCCGAACGGCACTTTTCCCTCAAAACAAGCTGGAACAAAACGTTCCCCTGGCCGTCGGTAGACTATTCGCCGCCCATCATGTGCATTCAACATAAATCTGGATTCATCAGAAAACATTACTCTTGCCCATTCTTCGTCTCTCCATTATATGCGTGTTCGCGGGCGTAACGTAATCTTGCTACCCGATGTTCCCATTCAAGTTTTAGACCATTTGCGGGTCTATGTGGGTCAAATTAGCTTCAAGGAGCCACCAACTTACATTCCGCTCGCTTACGTCGTCTCTACGAGTTTCCGGAAGTTGATTTGTTACTTCAACTGCCGATGCCGGTGCCGATTTCGGAGCATGGTCGTAACAATAAATCGATCCTCTCGAGCCGTAGTACATCTCTGCCGGTTCCTGGTCTTCTTATGTTCTGCCCAGTTTCTCAGAAACGTTGGACGACTTGCTGCACTGTAGAAAGTGACACGCCTATTGCTCTTGCTGTATTTCGCAGACGTCTGCCTTCTTCTAACATAGTGACGATACGTGTACATTCTTCTGGTGTTAGCGACATGATAGTAACTCAATAATGATGATGAAAGACAAAAATGACCGCCTTTTATCATTTTTATTTGACAAATTGAAAAAAATATTGAGAAAACAAGCAAAACAACCGCGAATTGAATTCATTTCCAAATTCGGGGTTTTTAAAATTTTAAGTTTTTAAAATTAAGTTGCAGATCATTTTAGGTTTTATTTCATGCATATAATATTAAAATTCTCTGTAATATAAAGTTAGTTTCATGCATGTACTATTATGAATTTGCAGGTTACAGGGATTTTCGTCATCGACCCGTATTATTTGACAGCGAGTGTATTTCATCATCATCATTTCAGCCGAAAGACGTCCACTACTGGCCTCCCCCAAGCACCGCCACTTCGACCGATTCTGTGCTTCCCGCATCCAGCGGATTACTGCGGCCTATACAAGGTCATCGGTACATCTTGTGGGGGTTTCCCTACGTGATCGAATCAGAAATGAAAAGAACCGCAGGAGAACCAAGGTAACCGACATAGCCCGAAGAATTGCCAAACTCAAGTGGCGCAATGGACAGGGCACATTGCGCGCAGAGTTTACTCAAAATAAAATTATTTGAATTTATGAATAAATTATCTATCCCTGTACGGTTTCTTTTTTCACATATTTTTACTACAGAAGTTATTTATTTACGCCCAAAGACGAGTTAAGATTAGTGTTGAAATATGGAAGTTTCGACGCTCATAAGTTCCCAACCAATTTTGTTTTTTCCAATTCTGCTTCCATACAGGGCTAGATAATGACAAGATAAATTGATATAATTTTTAGTTGTGAACGTACACCGTCAAACAGACTAGTAATCACTATGCTACGTTTTTATGGAAGAATGACTGACTAGCGTACCCTTAAGATATATTGTTCAAAAAAACACTGAAACAAGCGCCAGATTTTCGCAGTTTTTCACTAAAGTAATTAGTAGTGATCAATCATGTAATCAAAGATATTTTTATATGTCACCGTATAGTTATCAAATTATGAACTTCGTTTGTTTATAATCCTATCGGTATTAATTCCGTTAGATTATAAAATGTTGAAAAATTATGATTTGCAACGAACCATTTACAATTTAACGTATTATTTTGCGGGAGTTTATACCTATTCATGGGAAACCGACAAATTGTGAACTGGTATCAAACTTGCTTGTGACGTAACGCACCTTGCGTTAATACTAAATAGCCTGCCTTGCTGCGAGCAACTTGGAAGTAGTTGTAGTTTACAAACTTGTCAACCCATACTATAATTTATCAAATGGTACGATGTACGCATGTCAGACAAAATTAAACGCAGAAAAAAACAAAAACACTGTCAATTATCAAGAGTGTTGCCAACCGATAATAACGTGGGCGTATGATAATTTGGCCTATAATATGACGTACGATAGCCTGTCTAAATACTTACTAAAAAAAAAACAGGAAAACGTTCTACGGAAACTTTCTTTAACTTTTTTTAACATTTCTATTGTCTCAGAATGGTTACCTATTAGTTATGTAATTATGTATGTAAGTAGGTGTGTAGGGAAAAGGATTTTAAGAAAAGCATATAAAGTCAAGACTAGGCATTTATTTCAATTAGACTTGTCAATTAATAGGTATCGTTAATGAGAAAGCTAGTTATCCGTTCCAAATCTAGGTCTTCGTGGAGAACAAGGATAAGAAACTCCATGGCAGCTTGTTTTGAAGCATTTTATCAACACATTTTTACAATAGCATTTAGTATTGTTATGACATTAATCTCTTGGACCATTTCTCAAAGCTAACAACTTTATCAATAAAAAGAAATAGAACATGAATATTCCTTAATTCGATTTAACAGTTATGTAATATTAGCCATATTAAAATACATACAGAGCAACATAGTTATCAGCAATAATCAAGATATAATGTCAATTAACTTACATGAACATCGTCACGTCATCGTTACGTCAATCAATCTTTCACCAGTGATCTGATGATCATTATTTTAATCCATTTTACAATAATGGCAGAACTTCCGCTATGCTACATAATTTCCTTAAATTCGCTTTTAGCAACTTGATTTTACGGACATGGACACCACTCAGGGTCTATCCTGTAAAAGTCAGAGGTCTTGCATCGTCCAACAGTTTTACCCAAGTTCCCTTAAAATTGGCAGTCATCCCTATCAATCTAACCAGTCCCTAACAGTAATATTGCTGCCCATTCTCCCACAATTTTAGACGAATTATAGATGATCAATGGCAATTTTAGACGAATCAGTGAAGTGATGGTACATACATGCTAAATAACTTCTAAGCTAAGTAATAATTAACAAATCTTATGTAGTGGTACTATCTTAAAGCTTAATAATTCAAATTCAAAAGTCATTTATTCAAACTAGGCTGAAAATCAGCACTTTTCGAACGTCAAAATTACATAAGACAGTCCCCCAAAAACGCCCGCCCTTCACCACTTCCTAGTGCTTAGCTGGGAAGAAGAAGTGGCGCAACAAACTCGCAGCACAGCTGTCTGAATAGTTAGAAAAACTTGATTCTTTACAATATCATATAATAATATAACATATTTTATTTGACGTAAAAAGTACACATACAGGGTGACACTTAATTAAACATGGAAATAGCCTGGTACAAAAATATTGATTTTGTAATAGTATTTATGCAAAATAATTTACTTTACGCAACACTAAACATTAATTTAAATTATTTTCTATATGTCACCTAGCACACGCCAATATACCAACAAAAAAAAAGTAAAAATAACTTAATACCCGAATAAAAGCCTCCAGGCATAAAGGGCGTGCCCGTTCACATATAGCAATTAAAGCTGTAACTCGGAAATCACAAATGATAAACTAGCGAACTAACTAACAATCGAAGTAAAAATAAATAAACAGTTAATTACTAATAACAACAACAAAAACCATGGTCAGCAAGACGACCAGTCACCCCAAGCAGCACCCATTCACGAGCATAACACAAAGATCAGCCATAACCCCCCTCGTCATATTTGAGGGAAGGAGGCAACCCGACCCCTGACGCTACCGCAAGCAGTGACATCTAAGGGAGCATGACGAACTTGCTGCCGGTTGCTCAGACAAGAATAATATGATCAATGTTCGAGGTCGCCTGACCATATATTACAATACAATTCATAAAAATAAAAAAGTCAAAAAGTCAAAAGTCAAATAATTTATTTCAATTAGGCACAAAAAGGCACTTTTGAACGTCAACATTTAAATAATAATTGATTCTAGTTGCCCCTTCCAAAAGGTAGTTTTCGTATGGAGAAGAATGGGCAAGAAACTCCACCGTTACTCTTTTAAAATGTTTTCACAATATCTTGTATACATCAATTATATCATTATATGTGAAGACGATGCACCTAGAATAAGATTACTATACCACGTTAGGTAAAAATAATGAAAAATTAAGGAATGACAGATAAATTAATCATGTGATAGATGCATGGTGCTCACATATTTACAAACATTGTAAAATTATACGATTTTTACAAGTAATATAACTCAGTGTGTGAGTTCGAGTAATCACAGAATGTAAAACCAACATAAAAAAATATAAAAAATAAAAATATATATTATACAATTAAATTAGCAACCAGTTAGATTTTGTCTAGATTCTAAATTGTCCTATGGAGCAGGACCAGCATGTTTCCAAGCATTTTTATCTTGGATATAATCCTCTAATTTGTAATATGCTTGTTTGCAAAGTGTATTTTTTATATGAGTTTTAAATTTTCTTTCATTTAATTCTAATATATCACAAGGTATTCTGTTGTAACATTTAACACAGTACCCCATAAAAGATGTATGTACTTTAGATAGTCTGAAAAATGGTTGATTTAATTTATCTTTATTTCTAGTATTAAAATTATGTCTATCACTTATTTTGTTAAAAAGATGTAGATTTTTTCTCACATACATAATATTTTCATAAATGAATTGGCAAGGTACCGTCATAATATTAATCTTTTTAAATAGTTCCCTGAGAGATTCGCGACGACGTAGATTATAAATGGCTCTGACAGCTCTTTTTTGTAAAATAAAGATAGATTCAATGTCAGCAGCCCGACCCCACAGTAAAATGCCATACGACATAATACTGTGGAAGTAACTAAAATAGACCAAACGCGCGGTTTCTACATCTGTTAACTGTCTTATCTTTCTAACAGCATAAGCGGCTGAACTTAGCCGCCCCGCGAGAGATGTTATATGGGGTCCCCATTGTAACTTCTCGTCTAGCGTGATTCCTAGGAAAACTGTTTGATTAATAAATTCCAGTTTTTCTCCATTCAATATGATGTCACATTCGCTACTTCTAACATTTGGTAATTTAAATCTAATGCATTTGGTTTTTTTTTTATTTAGTACCAGGTTATTTACCGTAAACCAATCTTGGACCTGAACAATAAAGCTATTCACGTCGTCAAGATTTTGTGACCGTCGGTTTATTTTAAAGATCAATGATGTGTCATCAGCAAATAACACCATCTTCGGTTGATTTTGAAATAATTGGGGTAAATCATTAATATAAACTAAAAAGAGGAATGGACCCAATATCGAACCTTGAGGAACGCCCATTACCATTTCAGACCCTAATGAGTTTGTGCCGTTGACTTGAACTTTAACCTTTCTATCTTTCAGGTATGATCTAAGCAAATCAAGAGCTGTATTTCTAATCCCATAATGCTCCAGTTTCAGCAGAAGTGTCTCATGGTCTACGCAATCGAACGCCTTCGAGAGGTCGCAAAAGATTCCAATGGCATCTTGTGCTTCTTCCCAGACGTTAAAAATGTTCTTTATTAGGGTGACACCGGCGTCAGTGGTACAACGCCCTTTGGTGAAACCGTACTGATGATCATGAAAGATGGAATTTTTATTAAAGTGACGTAACATTTGATTGAGTATCAACTTTTCAAACACCTTACTGAGAACTGGCAGAATTGACACAGGCCTATAATTGTTGGGTTCCTTACTATCACCGGATTTGAACAAAGGAACTACTTTACTGTGTTTCATGAGATCCGGAAAGACTCCTTGGTCTACACTGGTATTAAATATGCAAGCTAAATAAGGCGCAATGGTTTCGATGATAGATCTACAGACTTTTACAGACATTCCCCATAGATCTTCTGTTGATTTAATTTTAAGATCTTTAAAAGCTTTTATGACAGCCTGGGGGTTTGTATGCTGAAACCTAAACTCCAAAGGGCATGCCTTTACATTCTTTCTAAGTAAGGCAGCAGAAAGCGCGGGTGAGGAATTTAAAGCCTCAGTAGTTTTATGGGGAATATTAGCAAAAAAGTTTTCAAATTCCTGAGCTATTTCCACATCTGAGTTGATGGGGCCATGTGCAGTCTCTAAATTAAATTCAGTATTACGTTGTTTTTTCCTACCGGTTTCATTATTTATTATTTGCCAGGTAGTTTTTATTTTATCATCAGCTGATTTTATTTTATTGCTAATGTGAAGAGCTTTAGCCAATTTGCACACAATTTTAAAAGTTTTAGAATATTTTGCAACATACTGATGAAATCTTGTATTATTCATATGTTGCTTTAGGCCATAAAGTTCAAAAAGTTTTTCCCTGCTTTTACGAATACCTGGAGTCGCCCAATCACTAAATAAGAACTTTGTGTAAATAGTTTTAGTCTTTAGTGGAAAAGTGTCAATAAATTGCTTGTTTAATAGTGAAAAGAACTCGGCGTAGAACTCATTTGGGTCACATATATTATTAAAACTCTGAATACATAATCTACTTGCCAAAGCATTATTTAATTTCTCTAGATTTTTACATGTAATTGGCCTAAACCTTATTTGAATTTTTTGTAAAGGCATGTAGGAGCAAAATGTTATTGATTGTCCACTGTGATCAGATGGCAACTTATTTACAATTTGTTTATGTAAGTAATCACAATTACAGAAAATATTATCTATACAAGTGGCAGAAGAAGCTGTCACTCGGGTTGGTTCAATAAAAACATTTGACAAATCAAATGACTTGAAAAGACTTAGTAGTCTGACAGTATTAGAGTTATTTTCTAATAGATTAATATTAAAATCACCACATATGATTATTGACTTACTACTAGCATTTAATTTCTTTAGCACATCTTCCATTACAGAATCAAACATAGATAGATTCTGGTAACTTGGGGGTCTGTATACACATACTATAACATGCTTATCGAGCTCAACACAGGACAATTCAATGGTGTGTTCAACAGAGAGTCCGATTATGTCTTTTCGTTCTTTCGATTGAATAGAATTTTTTACTAATATTAATGATCCGCCATGTATCATACGTTTTCGGCTGAAATGGCTAACAACACAATAATTTTCAAAGTTAATTGACATTACTTGATGATCTTTTAACCAATGTTCAGTAATACAAATAACATCAAACTTAGTTTTTTCTAAAAACAATTCTATTTCCAGTAATTTGGAAGAGCAACCTTGAATATTTTGATTGAATAATTTTAAAGTATGTTGCCCCCCTTTTGGATTTTTATTATGTGTAATATTGCCAGAAGATACCATTTTATTATTCACTAATGATAATTGGTTATTTGAAGGGGTAACTTCTGTTGTCTTACTAACTAGTTTAAAAAGTTATCCGGAGTGACCTCCACAACTACAATGGAAGAGTCTAGAAAGTCTGTATGAATTCTAGCAGGAAGAGAATTCCCTATCTGGCTGGTAGTGGCCTCCAAAGATGTTGGCATTATAGGTGGATTCTCCTTCGTACAACATGATGACTTAAAATTAATCACTATGTTGTTAGTATAACTAGGCAACACAGACTCGTCACTAACACTACAATTTGTTATATTAGCTATAACCTCATTAATATTATATGCTATTAACATAGCAATCATATGTCTACATTCCCAAGACAGAGATAAAGTTCTCTGAGTCAACTTAAAACCACTAACAAACTTGTTAGTGTCAAAATACAATAATTTGTCACTATGACAACATGTCAGCCTGTGAATAGTACAAAAAATAAAAACTGTGTAAAGAGTAGATTACGTCAATAATAAATGAAAACAAAATTAAAGAAATTGACTTATACAGTCAAATAAAATGAACTAAACAATTCTATTAGTATGGAGTGGTATAGAGCTAGTCCCAAGCCTTTTTGTCGTCTAAGTAATCTTTAACTTTATAGAAACCTTTTTGACATAGTTTGTGTTTAATAAATGATTTAAATTGATTGAGGCTCAGTTCTTTAACATGGCTTGAGAGTTTGTTGCGAAAACGTATACTTTGGTACTTAAATGAATTACTAATTTTTTGAAGCCTAGTCCTGGGCACAATAAGTAAATATTTGTTTCTAATATTTATGCTATGAATGTCGCTGTGTTTAGAATATAGATTAATATTCTTTTTTACATAAATCAGGTTCTCAAATACATATTGAGATGCGACTGTCATGATGTTTATTTCCCTAAATTTATCCCTCAGTGAATGCCTACAACTTAGGTTATAGATTGCTTATAAGATTATTTAACAATTTAGTAATAGCAATTTGTAATCTTTATGTGAAATAATATAATAACATCAAGTGGATGTTCCGAAAATCGTTTAAGAAATCATGTTACTTTAACATTGCATTATAAAATCGTGATAAATAGTATTAGCATCATATTAATTATTACTTATTCAATATTAATCATTGATTGTACTGCTAAGTTAGTAAACATTTATTTTGATCGTCATAAAACCACAAATCGTGTTCAACTTGTTCGGAAACTGTAGAATCGTTTTTTGTAAAACAGCCTTTTAAGTCACTTTAAAATATCAATCAGTCAGCCTAGCCTTTCCCAACTATATTGGGGTTGGCTTCCAGTCTAACCGGATGCAGCTGAATACCTGTATTTTACATGCAGCGACTGCCTATCTGATCTCCACAACCCAGTAACTGGGTAATACGATATCCCTTGGTAAGACTGGTTGTCAGACTTTCGGGCTTCTGACGACCCGTAACGACTGTCAAAGATCCATGAATGACAGCTGGGACCAACGGCTTAACGTGCTTTCCGAAGCACGGAGGAGTCTCGGTATGTAAAGATGGTCACCCATTCACAGACCAACCCCAGCAAGCGTAGCTTAACGTGATAGATCGACCCATGCGGTAGTTATTACTTAGCCACGAGCTCCTCACAAGTCACATTAAAAATAATTTATTTATAATACATCTATCTATAAAATATCAATTATACATATGCAAATTAAATTTTACCTAGCCTAAAACATTATTTACGTTTAATAAAATATTGTTGAAATGGAACACTTCCATATGTCAATGTCATCTATCATTCTGACAGCTGACGTTTATACTGTGATAGTTTATTGTAAACAGTCAATAGTGTGATCAATACAATTAAATATTCTCCTATATATATTAATAATCTCACGTCTCGGGCGCTTGATATAGCTAGTCCATGAGTGCAACACGGCGAGCAGAAAAGAATAGCGTCAGACCCGCTTGAATGCTGCTCAATTTTATTACGGCACTCGCTAAACAGAATGTCGATTTCATCTGAAGACTCTGGTGATATCCAAGAAGTAGTTACGAGGCATGAAGTCCTTCCTTGGGTAGATACAGAAAAGGGTGCATTTTCTTATACAAGAATGATAAACTACGCTACATTTGCTTCAATCGGGGGAATGATCGTAAAAAAGAAAACAATCGGCCAGGTGCGTGTCAGACCACGCACAATGAAGGGTTCCGTAGTCAGGATAAATTTATCGCAATAACAAACTTCATTAGTTCCGGAGATGTGCGCGAACAAACAAACTGGACAGACAGAAAACAATTTAAAAAATCGCTGGTTTATGTTTTAATACTCTTTTTTAGATACCCCATTTCTATTTTTATTACTTTTCTTCAATGTACATACACACTGGAGTCTACTGTTCTATTATATGTATAGAAGATTAGTATAGATGTTTGTATGAAAGTAGGTATGTATGAGACGTTTCAATTTTGTCTCTGGCATCAAAGAGCACCTACGATGTCCACAGGCGACTGCGACCACTTACCAACAGTTTTCACAGTGTTGTCAAAAAAGTTATCGTTTAGATTGCTTTTAAACTTTTAACTTTTTTGAAAGATAAGACAAATACAAACGATCAGAGTTATGAAATAAATATACTCGTACAAAGTATTTTATTTTGGAAGAAGAGTATTTTGTGACAATAATATTTTTAAAACACTGGTTAATATTGTATTTTCAAATTACTGTTTCACGTTCATGTGTCTGGATATTTGCATGCAGTCCACGTCTAGTTAGAGGAAATATACTGAAATGAATGGATACCTGTCATATTTAATTGAGTAAATTCAATACATTGGGGCTAATTTAATAGGCTCGTCATTTTCCTTAGTCCATACAGTCCCGGTTTCTGCAAATGTAAAGATCTCCATAACAGCCTTCCCAATTGTCTCCGGTGTCTGTATTATAACTTCAGCCTGTAGTATCTTATTGAAATCTTCCTTTTGCCACTCCCACATATTACCAGCCCGTAAAGCGGTATTGGTGAATCCCGGGCATATGGCAATAACCCTTACACCACTCTTTTCATAGTTATAAGGATGGCCTAACGATCTTGTGAAACCCAACACAGCGTGCTTCGATGTCTTGTAGAATACTGCCCATGGATTGTACTGGTATCCGTAAATGGAAGCTATATTGCAGATGGTACCACCACGACCGCCCTTGTCCGTCCTCATGTATTCCCAGAACTTCATGCTCCATTCCACTAGAGCTACACAGTTAATTTCAAGAGTCTGCCTCGGTGAGTCCTCGTTCAAAATTCCTGCATTGTTAACGAGGACATCAACTTGGTGTTTTTGGAATATATCTTCAGATACGTTATTTAAATCTTTTGTTACGTCACATTTTATAAAAACTGCTTTGCCTTCGCCGTATGTGTTGTTTAGTGTTTTGACAGCGTTGACTCCAATATCTTCAATAATGTCCAAGATAATCAATGTTTTGGCTCCATTCTTCAGAAACTGGTCTGCGATCTCGTATCCTATGCCTCTGGCTCCTCCCGTCACTACGACTACTTTATCTTTAGGATCACGCTCCATATTGAGTGCAACGTGGAGTGAACTGCTCAGTGAGCTTGTAGAAAACTAAATGCTACAATAAGCAAGCTAGATAGAAAATAATTATAATCTTTAAAAATATTGAATTTTTGCGTCTTATCTAAATAAAGTCGGTTAAAAATAACCGATAACGATTTCGTGATTATTTGTTTAAATTAGATAACTGAAAATTAATGCAACTACAAATTACATCATTCTGTTCCAATTTCTTACGTCAATCGATCACTGTAGGTCTGTATGTTCAGTTTTTTTTTATAATTGGGTAAGTAATGCAAGATTTTAGCATCTTTACTATTTTTATAATATTTTATGAAGATTGATAGGACAAAATAATGTTAATTTTACATAGCCTTCACTTTTCTACGCAGCCTTAAAGTGTGGTCGACAGTACCTAATAAGTAGTTTAAACAAGCCAATTATCAAATAACCATTTTTAAATTTATGTAAAGTCTCTATGAACACTTAGCATGTTCTATATAACTCGCCTGAAGAGGTAAACAGAGGTGTGTATGTTTACCACACAATCATTTCGCCAGTTAGGTACGTTCAAACCCATCGATCCATCTTTCGGCAGAACCTAGTCGACGGTTTGAAATAAAAAGTGCACGAACCTCATAGGTTTATTTATAAACGTTGGTTGAAGTTAAGTGACGTTCAAACGTCAAAAATGTATGTATGGTTAAATAGTCGCTAATCAGTAATTAACTTAACCAACGTTTATAAATAAACCCCAAAGATATTATGTGTACGTTACATAAAGATAGTGATATTTTTTAGGATCGCTCCAAAGTTAACAACATATCTAATACCTGTTATTAACGTGTTATCTCGGATTAGAGATTATGATGCAGTTTTTGTTTGAATTCGCTAAGTGACTCTAAGTTTTTACTAAAAAATAACTGTCTGTGAGTTTTTGCGTAATCGGTGTTAGATACCACCGCTGCTGTTAAATTATCTAACTTTATAGCCGCAGTAATAAATGCATAATGTTTTAAAGACAAATTCAAGGTAATAGGATATTAAAATATAAAAAATAAACGCACATTTCAATACTAAAACAATATTTAATAATTACCAAGATAATTTAGTTACAAAGGGGCGTATCGAATAACTTAGCACTTAGCAACTTCTACAATTGGCTTACCACCTTCAATGAGCCAAGCTGTTCCGCTGGGAGCCTTCTGGTAGATGTCCACTGCAGCGTTGCCCACAGATTCCACTTTCTGCCATGCTTGAGCCTTCAGGAATTGGCCAAACTCCTTATCTTGACCCATGTCCCAGGACGCAGGCTGCTCCGTCAACTTGGTTTCAGTAAATCCGGGACATATTGCCACTACTCTTACTCCAGTCCTCTCACAGTTAGCAACATGGCCCAAGGACTTTGTGAATCCCATAACTGCGAACTTCGAAGCTTGATAAATCGGCAGGAACTGGTCAACTCTGTAGCCGTATATAGAAGCAAGATTGATGATTGTACCTCCATTCCCGCCTTTGTCTTTTCTCATGTGGTCCCAGAAGGTTAGTCCCCATTCTACAACTGCAGTGACGTTAATGTCGATGGTCTTCTTAAGGGCACGGTCATTGAGTATTCCGGCGTTGTTGACTAGAACGTCCACTTTGTAAGTGTCAAAAATCCACTTCGAAACAGTAGCTATGTCTTTTGTGACGTCACATCGAAGGAAGGCTGCTTTATTGTTACCGTGTTTGGCTGTTAGTTTCTTCACCGCGTCAGCTCCGAGTTTTTCGTTGATGTCGAGGAGGATGGTAATTCTGGCTCCCTTTTGAAGGTACTTGTCAGCGATCTCATAGCCGATTCCGTCGGCTCCACCGGTGATCACGACAACTTTGTTTGTTAAGTCTCTCGCCATGTTGTTAGTTTGTCGGTTGAACTTGAACGACTAATAGGTTTAGAAACTGACCGCGGCATTTATAATGCATTGCAGTAATTGTACTGGATGCGATAATTCTTGACAAACAAGCAATTAATTTGTTATTCACTTCAAGGTTTTAATATCATGTTGTTAAACCATTGATAGATAATAGTTGAACTAAGCTAGGGCCGCATAATAATATTTTATGTAGTTAAAATAATTATCGGTATCGGTAGGTATGTTAGTTTACTAGTTAGTATAATTATATAAATCGAATTATTGTTTTTCAACAACATTGATGCACTACAGTCCTCTTCGTTTTTATCAAAACTTATTTATGTATAGGTACTAGTGGTCGCCCAGTGATCGAAATTCACCAAATTAATTAAAATTTAAAGTTTGATAGGATAGTTCATACTTCTATGCATACAAAAACTAATGCATATTATATAAAAATATTAGCTTTCTGCGTTCCTTCTCCATATAAACTTTAACTGTGTCTAAAAAAAAATATACTCATCCATTCGGACTGCGTAATTTTCGGAAAAGATGTACAAAGTTTTTGCTTTACGTATTAATATATAGATTTTTTACTCGATTGAAAGACCTTTGGTTTTTCATTATCGACTCGTTTGGGCAGAGTTTTGGTGTACCTCTAGGTTAAATAGTTTGAACTACAGACAGATAGTAAAAAAGGTCAAAACCCATTTATTTAAATTAGGCTGACAAATAAATCCCCAGTTACACGGTACAAGTTTATTGCCTGTGACAGACCATAAAATTGAAGCAACTTGACAGCACCGTCTTAGCAACGCGTACAATAATAATTGTTTGTTGCTCAATACGGGCAAGTTACTATTCAAAACAGGTGCCTATAACTGGTACTGGTACTGGTAAATAGCACGTGCAATAAAATCGCTCATGTTATTCTTGTACTTTTTTTTTAAAGTATAGCACCCTTACAGACAGCGCTGACATGACGCGGGGCGGAACGACGGTCCCGCCCCATGTCATGACAGCGCATCCAGAGTATGAATCTCCTTCATACACCTTCATACTCTGGATTCGAATCAGTGCTATATTACTTGTCAAGACAGTTAATCCAATGACCCCAATCACAGCGGGGCTATCTTGCATAGTTGAGGAATTCCAATGGCTACCTTCCGGCTGGCTGAATTCATCCTTGGGCTTATTATTTGTAAGATAAATCCAACGAGACCAAACACAACGGGACTATCTTGTTTAGTTGAGGAGTTCGTTTCGTCGACTTCTAGCTGGTTGCATCATCAGACCATGGTTTAAATTATTGCAATTTCATCGAAGTTACATAGGTAGGTTTGCCAAGTTTCAGGTTAATCGGATGCCAGAAAGTGCTTGGAAACACAAAAGAACGAAGAAATTGTTGTTTAGGCACGTTAAAAAAAAATAGGAGACGTTCAATAAAATTTAATGAAATATTTGGCACCGCAAATACGAAAACGAGAAAAATTATGCCATTTTATGGAAATCGCACGAGCGTAAACCCTTGCATGCGATTATTGAATGGCAATAATTGAATATGCTTTGTGTCATGCGATTATTGCTCTTGAACGTTCCAGAAACTTGCACCGTGTGAATGAAGCTAATATTAACACTTTATAGAGGTTACAAAAATCCGACAGAAAACACCGTGCTATCAAGGTACGGGTTTTAAGTGCAATTCCGATTTTGTGTTTGCAGACCAATACGTATAATACCACAAGAGATAAGAAAGAAACAAAGAAAAATTGTTTTATTGACACAATAACACATGCATATAAAAAAGATAAGTCCGACCGACCGGTATCATAAAATCCCTGCTATAAAATTTTATTTTCTAAAGAGACAATTCATTGCAAGTCTTCAAAAATATTAGTATAGATCAGTTGACTGTCAATAGCGTGATTAATTTATTGTAGGTCTAATTAATCATGTTAGTGTCTTCATATTATTATGTAGTTCTTGGGCGACCGAGCTCTGCTCGGGTGAAAATAGAGAATGCTCATTTAATAGTATAGGATAGTTCATACTAATTCCATGCTGGCATATCATTATTCTGAGGTAGCCATCTTGTTCAAAACGTTGGACGACCGATCTCTGCTCGGGTGAAAAAACGGAGAAAACAAATTTTCCCAGATATAAGACCTAGCTAGAACTATTTTTCGCCCCCGCAAATCCCTATATTGCAACTTTCATCGAAGTCGTTAGAGCCGTTTTCGAGAACGTTGAACGAGAACAAATTTATATATTATATATATACACATCTTGCTTGTTTAATAGTGTAGGATAAACGATTGCATTGTTTGCGTTTAATATTATAGAAAAGTTAATAAAGGAGGAAACTGGGAGATTTTTTTTTGTCTCATACTTCTATAAGCGACCTGAAACAAGATGGAATCCAATATGAACATAAAGATTTTATTTGCAACGCATGTGTTCTAGAAGTAAATTGATTAACATCATTAGGAGACCAAGGCCAGTTTTATTTTGGTACTTTGAATACGTTCAAATTCAAGTCGTAATCTTATCTCAGCAATAATCAATGTGAAAAACTTGTCTTAAATTAGAGGTTTTTCTGACAGATAGAGAATAGATTAGAATACGAATGTTCAAATGGCAAGGATTAGTGACTTTTTTGTGCAAAAAATAATAAAATGGAAAAACCCGACTGTTGTGTGTGACTCTGAGTTGGTGGCAATTATTTTAAATCCATTTCAGATTTGATTCCATCATATGCATCAGACTGCTAACTTAGTCAATAACCACACGAAAAGAAGAGAAGATCAGACTGCTTGAAAAATGAGCTTATTTTGAACTTTTTTGTTGCAGTCGGGTTTTTATACTTTACTTTTTTTATTTTTATTACCGTCTTTTTGCTGTAGGTATTATATTTTAGGAATCGTCTCCTCAAGTGTTTTATTTTGATCCCCGCATAGTCACGGGCGCATGGTACTAAAACACATTTTGTAACGACATACTTTATTGACGTCTAACATCCGCCATTTTGATTTTATATAGTATGATTAAAACAAAACTTGATTCGATCGACAGGCGATAAACATCTCCGGTCTTATTTATAAACGCCTCTTAAATTTTAATCAATTGCTAAGCAATTGATTAGCAAAATTCTTATTCATAAACGCTATTTAGTGCTAAGAGGTCGCTAAGCAATTGATTAGTAGCTGTCAAAATTAAACACCACCGGTCCACTGTTAAGAGGATGCTAAGAGGCAAGATGGCGGATTTTATTTGAATCAGCTGATCGATTCAACGCGAATAATGTGTGCTTCGAGGTAATTTTTTTCTTATTATCTAGATGTGCCGATATTATTTATCGAGATAGTAAATATGGTTTTCGACAATCTTTTACGGGATTTCAGAGCGACTTAGAAGAATTGAATAATTTTGAAACACCGGCGCGAAGTACACGGAGGAAGAGCTACAAAGCTCATTTATATCCGTTACGAGGATGATTAGATACCTACTAGATAATATTCTTACTGCCTCGTTGGTCTAGTGGTCGCAAGTGCTACTGCTGAGCATGAGGTCCCGGGTTCGATTCCCGGGTCGGGCAGTGTGGAATTTCTCATCTAGATAAGAGTGCTTGGAAACATGCTGGTCCTGCTCCATAGGATAATTTAGAATCAAGACAAAATCAAACCGAGCTGTATCAATATCAGTGTATTGTCTTACTTTTCTAACGGCGTAGGCGGCCGAACTGAGTCTTCCCGCTAGGCTAGATAATATATTGGCCCCACTGAAGTTTGGTATGTACTGTTATGCCCAGAAAAACTGCCGAGCTTACAGTTTCAACCACCTCTTTATCTCAGACGATGTTGGGTCCTAGATATCTAACATTTGGAACAACGAACTTTACACATTTCGTTTTCTTGGCGGTCGATTGCGGCCCACTCCCTCTCACAGAGAAGTGGCCTGTGCGAACATTATCAGCTGATTATTATGCTTAAGCTGTAATTTGCAACAATAGCCGAACGGTAAGTTTTTCTGGCAAACGAGCGACCGGTCTTATGTTTGATCCGTGCATCCGTTGCTTCGTTGACGTGAACCCGGCTGGATACTATCAACTCAGCCTATCGCAGTCCACTGCTGGACATAGGCCTCTCCCAGGCTGCGCCACAACACCCTGTCCTCCGCCTTCCGCATCCAGCCTGTCCCAACCAATTTTTTAAGGTCGTCGGCCCATCTCTCCACAGAGTAGGCAACTCGTTCATGGGTCAATGTATACGCTTTTACAACAAACTTCCCATTGATATTCGAAACTTACCCATTAAACGATTTAAAAGCTGTATTAAAACCAAACTTTTTTTTTAAAAAAGGGTACGTACTATAAAATTTCAGATTATTTAGAAGATAAAAAAGCGTGGGATTGAGCTGCTCGCTCTGCTAAGCTTTGTGATAAAACCACAAAATTTGACATTTTAATTATTATGTAAATCATTAAAAATACCAGTTTTTATATACATATTGACATTGTTGAAAATTATATAGAAAATAACATGATTACTTTGTAAAGTATTATATTGTTTTAATTATTGTGAATGTGAGGACTATGTGGATATTTTATTTTTATTGTTTTTCCTCTTTCTTTAATTTTTTCTTTCTCAGTTAGTTTAAATGATGGTCTGGCAGTTTGAGTACTTTATGCGACCTACCCAAATGTCTTTTCTTTGGTATTGTTCGTCGAGTTCAGCTTCTTAAGTTCTGAGTTGAGCTCTACGATTACTGACAAATGCTTGCACTGACTGGACAGGTCCACTCAAATCTGTGTGGTTCTTTCCTCAAAAGACCATTTCAGACACTAATCTACATGGTCCTCATATGGCCTGACCAAGATTATGTCTGGACTTTAAAAGAGACTGTGACCTCTGAGTTTGTTTCGGTCTTTCTTCTCAGAGTAGTCAGATAGGAAACGCCGAACTCATCTAGCATTTTCTTCTTTTTTTTAATATGACGTGTAAAAGTGATTGCAATATCCTATTTACAGAATAAACAATTTCATTTCATTTCATCTAGATGGGGGGGGGGGCGTCCCACACTACGCTTGCCGATACGCTTTTGGCTAACATTTAGCTAAATGCTTCTTCAGATGATTATTCTAAAGTATTTAGAATAGTTAATATTATTTTATAAAAAAAAACACCATAATCATTTCTCCATGACCAAGGTTCCTGTGGTGACTTGTATTTCCTTATAGAGCAATTAATTTGTCGCAAAAATGTACATCGACAATATTTTTATCAAAATTGTTACCTCTGATAAATACTAAAACTATTTTAAATACTGTTTACATAACTTGAGAAAAACAATCATAAAATTAAAATGATGGGATAAATTATAAGGGTAATTATATTAATAATTATAATCGTTTATTAATAAAAAGGGATACATTTACATTAAGAAACTTAACAATAAATTAAAATAGAGCACAGTTGCTTATTTGCTTGAACTAAGTTGAACCTGTGCTTCAGGCTAGGAAGTGCTTAAATACTTAATGTAATAAATTAGCAATGAGTATAAAGTAAAAACTAAATTAAAATTAGAGAAAAATAAAATAGCATCTTAGCGGTTCTATTTGCAGACAGCAACTAGATCTTCTGTCTGTGCATAATCTTTCATCTCTCTCTCTATTTTCTCTCTCTGCAGGCCTAACATGACGCACGCGACAATTACTCGTTCTCGCGTGAGTAATTTTTGTCTATTTTGTCTCTTTTCTCGTTTTCTGACAGCGCCTCCATACAAAATAGTCGACTCCTTCTGTCAAACTTTATGTTTTGTCGACAAACCCTAACATGGCACCTTAGTTATCTCGATTTTTGACAATTCAACACGAGATAATCTCCGATTCTTCTGTCATTAAGTCGTATTTACTCGTCCTCGATTTTGACGACGAGAACGACGAGAAGAGTAGACAAAATTATTATACAAAAAATATCTCCAAAATAACATGGCAGTTTCATAATTGTAATTATTTTAGTCATCATTTTATTTTACAATATATTAATAATGAAAATACTTAGTTTTAAACTACTATTTATATTGTAACGACGTGTTTTATATGGATTTTTTCGTTTTTTGTATTGAAAATATGAAAAATTATTACCTACATGTTGGGTATTAGGGGTTTATGGGTTTCATAAAGGGGGTTCAAATTTTCATTATTTTTGCGATAGGACACACCATTTTCGAGATATAAGCAAAAGAAAAGAAAAAAAAGTCGAGGTGTTGCACTTCAGTCTATTTCAGAATGGGAAATCGTCGGTTGACAGGAATAATCTAAATTTTGGTAATTTTTAGTCTAGTTTAGAGGTATTTGTAACAAGAAAATCGGCACCATTGAATGAATGAAACGGAATCTCAAGCCGATGTTGCTATCATAAAAATAATTTGTTTTTAATAACATGCAACATCGGTTTCTCGTCGCGAGATATAGAAGTGTCAAAATGCTTTTTTCGAGTTTACTCGTCGTTTACGGTCATGTTAGGGATTAGAATGACGTCAGAATCGTAGACAAATTTCGACAAAACGAGAAAAAGAGCGTTCTCGCGCTGGTCATGTTAGCCCTGCTGATCTATAAACAATTGTACATAGACCTAACCTAATAACGTCATAGGGTTGAAGGTCAAGCTTATGAAATGAAAACATACATATTTATCACATCACAGACATGCTTGAGTAACTTTAGAACAAATAAGCTTGATTGGAAACACTAGATTATTAAATTAAATTTTCAAATTAGCACTTTGATAAATTGGTCCAACTTGGACTGGTTGGACACCAATGTTTAATTTAAAACCGCAAAAATCATAAAATATCAAATTTTTATTCGATCAAAAACAGGAACTGAATACAACTTTTAGTAGCCATTACTCGTCCTTTAACAATAAAATTCTTTCTCCCCTTTCGAATCACCATCGTATTAACTTTCCAAGAGTTACTTATGCCTGATTACTTAGGGTTTATAGCATATAGTAAGCATTGCAAAATTCGTCACTCATAACGGCTTCTTCATGGAACTTGTGTTATTGGTTTGCCACCTTCAATCAACCACACGGTTCCACTTTCTGCTCTAGTAAACACTTCTACAGCAGCATTACCAACATCTTCAACCTTTTGCCAAGGAAATGAGTTCGCAAATTCGACTAGACCTTCAGGCAGGGTCTTATGAAGTTCTGGATCTCGAATATTTAAGGTTAATCCAGTTTCAGTAAACCCTGGACATAAAGCCACAACGCGGACACCGGTTTTGTCAAAATTGTCAATATGTCCCAAAGCTTTTGCAAAACCATTCACCGCAAATTTTGACGCTTGATAGTCAGGGCTATATGGTACTGATCTAAATCCAAATATTGATGATGTTAATATGATGGTTCCGCCATTTCCACCGTTATCCTTTCGCATATGCTCTAAAAACTTCATGGACCATTCTATAACTGCTGTAACATTTACGTCAATCAGTTTTTTGTGATCTGTCGAACTTCCAACGCCAGCGCTCAGAACTAATATATCAACGGTTTTATAATTATCAATTATTATTTTCGAAACTTGATCTAACTCAGTAGTCACATCACATTTTATGAATTCGACTTTACCTTCTCCGTGTTTTACTGTTAAGCTTTTGCTCGTTTTGGTTCCTTGTATTTCATCAATATCCAGTAAAATAACAGCTTGAGCCTCGTGCAGCAGGAACTGGTTTGCTATGCCAGATCCAATCCCTTGAGCTCCTCCTGTCACAACCACTATTTTATTCTTGAGTGAAGTTTTCATTATTTTAGGTTGAACACAAATAACGAACTGTACATTCACACATGAGTCGTAAACGTTATCATTTGAGTAAATTAGGACAAAAAATAAAATATGTTTCCTTTGTTACAATATTTTATGTTATACAATATCTTATCGTTTGCGATAGCGAATTATTTGGACCGACTGCATAGTAAAATACTTACAATTACATTCGGTGGTGTTTACAATTAACAATATTTCATTATGTATTTATCTAACTTCATCATCATCATTATTTCAGCCGAAAGACGTCCACTGCTGAACATAGGCCTCCCCCAAGCACCGCCACTTCGACCATTTCCGTGCTTCCCGGATCCAGCGGATTCCTGTGGCCTTCACAAGGTCATCGGTCGATCTTGTGGAAGGCCTTCCTACGCTAAGTCTTCCGGTACGCGGTCGCCACTTCAGAACCTTTCGGCTCCATCGGCCATTGCCACTTAAGTTTGGCAATTCTTCTGGCTATGTCAGTTCTCCTACGGATCTCTTAATTTGTGATTCGATCACGTAGGGCAATGGAGAGGGTTATGCTTGGAGTCTAAGCATAACCCTCTCCATTGCCCTTTGGGTGAATTTTAGCCTTCTGATAAGGCCCATTGTGAGCGACCACGTTTTAGTGCCATCATCACTGGCAAAACGCACTGGGTCGAAGAATTCCGTCTTCAGACACTGCGGTATGAGATGAGAAGATATTGCGTAACTTCCCAAACGCTGCACAGCCGAGTCGGATTCGACAACTGACTTCTTTCTCGAAGTTGGACCTACCTAGCTGGACAGTTTGTCCTAGGTAAACATACTCGTCCACAACTTCATGCGTAGCGTCTCCGATCTTCATGATAGTGAGTGTTACATGGACATTTGACATGACCTTTGTCTTGTCCATGTCCATTTTAAGACCTACTCTTTCGGAAGCTCTATTGAGGTCATCGAGCATTGTACTGAGGTCCTGTATGGTCTCAGCCATGATAACTATGTCGTCGGTAAACCGAAGGTTAGTGATATACTCGCCATTAATGTTGATGCCTAGCCCTTTCCAATCCAGAACCTTGAAGACATCCTCCAGTGCAGAGGGGAACAGTTTCGGAGAGATAACGTCTCCCTGTCTCACACCTCGCTGCAGAAGGATAGGTTTTGAGGTTTGGTCCTAGAGTCGGATTGATATAGTGGTGTTTTTGTATTGACACTTTAGCACCACAATGTACCGACAGTCGATCTGGCACCGTTGAAGAGACTGCAGTACAGCCCACGTCTCGATGGAACTGAAGGCTCGTAGTGCACAAACGCTAAGCAGAGAGGCAGGTTATACAGAAGGATGAAGAGTTTAACCTGCCTCTCTGCTTAGCGTTTGTGCACTACGAGCCTTCAGTTCCATCGAGACAAACTCTTCATCCTTCTGTATAACCTGCCGCAGCGTATGTATCTAGTTTACGGTGCTAAAGCCTTTACAGAATCCAGCTTGTTCGGGTGGCTGGAAGTCGTTAAACGTGTGTGCAAGACGGTTCGTCGATGACTCCTGAAAACAGCTTGTAGACATGGCTCAGAAGTGTGATGGGCCTATAGTTCTTAAATCCCTATTTAAGAACTATAGGCCCATCATACTTCTCAACGACAATGCCCTCATTGTCGCCGTTTTTAAAGAAGAGTATCGCCATACCTCCATGCCTGTGGCATTTGACCCTCGAGTATGGCGGAATCGAACAGCTTCTGGAGAGCCTTAAGAACGGGTTGACAGTTATAATCCAGAACATTCGATATACAACCAATCCATGTGCAACTGGCGAACTGCTAAATGATTAATAATTTATGTTTCAGCGCTTTATCTGAAGTCGTGGAGTACCTGATAGGACAGGCACCTGGTAGGACGGCCGTGTTGGCAATTGCCGCGCTCTCTTTACAAAGTTAAGAGTGACATTACCGGAGCGGTACGGTGGCCCACGGCGAGGCGAGGTGCGTGCGCTGCTGTATCCAGAACCGGACATAAACATCGATAAGATAGGATATAGGATCAATTCAGCATGGGAACATTAACAAAAGCAGCGTTGTGACCATTGTTATACAAAAACTATATGAGGAGACTTGTTCTAAGACCTTTGTATACTGACGAAATAACCCGTTATTAAGCTCTCAACTAATTAAAGGGTTTCGCAAGTGTGGTATGGCGTTTTTTTTATGTATACGTGATGGCCAGGCGAAACTGATCAGTAAGAATCAGATGTCTGTGACCACGACATCAGTGGCTGTGTCCTCAGCGAATGTACTAGATCAAGCCGCTTCTGCTAGCATTAATAGCACTAGACGTGGGCCAGGCACAAGGTCGGAGGCAGATCAGGCGTTATCTGTGGCGGTAGCCATAAATGAAGTCAGTGCGATGCAAATAAATGTGACTATTGCGGTATGGGAGGTCATTTAGAATCGACATGTTACCATAAAAAGAACGCGGGTAAACCAGAGAAACAAGAAACAAAATGTGTTTCAACCCCTGACCAGCAAAATAAATTTATGAAAAAAAAACGTATTAATAATCTACATCAAGAGCATTCATTGATATGGGAAATAGTTGTTCATTGATTTCTGAACCGTTTGTCAAAAGATATTCAATGGAAAACATTGCGCTGACCACGCCAGTTTTGCTGCAAGGTTTTTCAAAAGAAAGTTCAAAATTAGCAACCCACAAGATAACAGCTGATCTGAAAGTCGATTCGGTGTGTCTGACTCAGGTTGACTTTTATGTAATCGACAACCTGGCAGATTGTGAAATACTCATAGGAAGAAACGTGACGGAGCGGTCTGATCTGGTATACTCGCGAGTGGGTGGCAAATTCAAATTTGACTTTACGAATACATTTAAAGAGTTTTATAACTCAGTTAGTAATTTTAGTTCGATAGCGATTCCCACCAGAATGAATTAATAATACTGTTTCAAAAATATGATAACTGTCTGGCGTCAAATATCAAAGAACTAGGAAAGGTAAACGGCCACGAAATGATAATTAACGTAACTGGTTCTCAACCAATCCAATGTAGACCTAGGACTTTAGGTCTTCTTACACAGATAGAAAGATAATTCACGAAATGGTGGATGAGCTTCTGAAGAACAATATCATACGTGAAAGCAAATCAACATACGCGAGCCCTGCGTTACTTGTCAATAAGAAGAATGGAGAAAAAAGACTGCATTGATTATCGAGCGCTAAATAAGATAACGATTAAAGACAAATATCCATTGCCGCGCATTGAGGATCTTGTAGATAGGCTTCGGGGCTATAAATGCTTCACCAGTTTAGATTTAAAAAGTAGATATTATCAAATATTAATGCAAACGCAATCTATAGAAAAGACCGCCTTTATTACTGAAGATGGGCATTACGAATTTTTAAGACTTCCGTTTGGGCTGGCTAACGCACCATTCAGCTTCCAACAAATGATGAACAATGTGTTGGGAAATTTAAGATTCGAGAATGTCATTTTATATTTGGACGATGTGTATTTAGTGACAGAAACGGTAGAGGAAAATTTAAAATTATTAGAACGAGTTCTCCAAATTTTTAGAGAAAACGGGCTCACGTTGAATCTAAAGAAATGTCATTTTTTCAAAAATGAAATCGATTTTCTAGGATACAAAATCAAGCAGGATTATGTGATGCCAAATCAGCCCAAACTGGAGGCTATCCGAAATTACTCCACTCCCAAAGCAGTACACCAACTTCGACAGTTTCTTGGCCACGTGAGCTATTTTAGGAAATTTATTAAGAGCTGCGCTATGATTACTGCTCCAGTCTCAAAGCTGTTGAAGAAGGGCTCTGTCTGGGAATGGGGTAAAATTCATGAAGACGCATTTCAATCGTTGAAGAACAAATTAACGTCTGAAAGTGTTATATCCATTTTTAACCCGAATAAAGATAACGTATTATATACGGATGCTAGTAGAGACGGTGTTGCTGGTATACTTATGCAAATCACTGACGAAGGTTAAAAACCAGTCCATTATTATAGTAGACAAGCTACGGAAGATGAGAAAAAGTACCACTCATTTAAACTGGAGTTTTTGGCGATTGTTAGTTTGCTTCAGAAGTTCAATTATAGGTACCTAATCGGATCATCTTTTAAAATAGTGACCGATTGAAACGCCCGGTACGCCTTAACAAAAAAGAGATTATTCCCAGGATTACGCGTTGGGTTTTGTCCTCACAACAATTTTCATTTGATATTATTCACCGAGAAGGTACGCGAATACAACATGTAGACGTCTTGATTCATAACCCAATGCAGTCCGGAGAAAAAACAGGAACCGAGATAAAAATTTCAATAACGGAAGCGGATTGGTTGCTTTCAGTACAATTACAAGATACCGAGTTATAACGTTTTCGAACATTTCCGTCAAAATAAAGATGTTTTTAACAAATATGTTGTCCTCGGTGGTACAGTTTACAGAAGAACTACCCGAGGCCGCCGGCGAGTGGTCCCAAATAAATGCATTTGGCAAATAATTGTAAATGTAACCATGACGACCTCGGACATTTCAGTGTTGACAAAACAATAGAACGAGTAAGCCCCAGTTCCTAGAATGCGACAAATCATAAGGAAATATATTAACAACTTCATAAATTGCATTTTTTTTTTTAAAGCGCTCCAAAGGAATGAGAGTTATACCCACTGCCAAAGTACGCACAGCCTTTTCACACCCTTCATATAGATCATTTAGGGCCTTTTGTTACGACTAAAAACAAAAATAAATATTGATTAGCTATCGTAGATGCTTTTACAAAATTTGTGTTCATTTTGGCGGTTCGAACAACCAATTCTTCCTGGGTAATTAAATAATTAGAAAATTTCTAAGACATTGGGAAATCCTCAAAGAATCATTACAGACGCCGCGACATCCTTCACTTCAAATAATTTTACAAAGTATTGTATGAATAGAAACACGTTTACACACGATTGCAACCGGCTCGCTCTAATGGCCAGCTTGAGCGTTTTAAAGTGCCTTTTTTGTGCCCAATTTAAATAAATTATTTGACTTTGACTTTAACAAAACTATTCTAGAAGCACTAAAATATATGGTGCTAACGATACAGACGATAGGTGGGATCAGTACATAAAAGCCTTACAGCAAGGTAAATATAAACAGTACTGTTCACATGATAACAAAACTATTCCTAGTGAAGTTTTTCTCGGATATAGATTACTCACTGATAGTTATAGTTTGGCTCCGGCGATTAGCAACGGGCATAGGTTGGACGTAAGCGAATTGCGTGAGAGGACAGAGACAAATGTTAAGTCCAATGCGGAATCACAAAAACAGCGTGTTGATAGAAACCGTTCAAAAGCACGAGTTTACGTCGAAAGAGATTTGGTACTCATTAAAATACAAAGTCAGACAAATGACGGGCAAAGTCGGAAGTTGTTACCTGATTACAAAGGCCCCTTTCAAGTGAAGAAAGTATTGGGGAATGATAGATATGAGGTGGCGGATGTAAAAGGCAGTGAAAGAAGCACTAAGAAGTATACAGGCGTAACCGCCAAGAACATGAAATCGTGGATACATATCGATGATTAGTTTTATATTCTAACACGTAATTTTATTTTAATTTAAACTTGTTAATTTTAGTTATTATATATATATTCGTTTCATAGTTTAGTGCTTGTGGCACATCTTATATGTTTATGGGGCATGTGGTGCTAACCTAACCTGTAAGAAATTGTTCCACTAATACCTTAGATTATTTTAGGTATTACTTCAACTATTTACAGTGTAAACAATTGTTGGTAGGCCAATAAAGGAAAAACAAATTGGGAGATAAATTAAACATAAGTTCTAACTTAAACCATTTCTACCCGTGTTGGCGATAAAGGCAATTTGAAATGTATCGTTGGCGTATGTGCGACTCAAGATTATAGTATGTAATTATAAATTCATATCATAATTAACATATTAAAGGCCGAGTGGTAGGTTCAAATGGAGAACGAATTTGGAAAGCTCAAGTGTGGCAAAACCCTTTGAGTGCAAGTGGTCCTGGGACGAACTTGGTACGCTTAAGTGTGCCTAAAGGCCCTTTGAGTGCAAGTCGAAATGAGACGAACTTAATCCGCTTAAGTGTGGCTAGATGCCCTTTGAGTGCAAGTGACAATAAGACCAACTTGGTACTCTTAAGTGAGACTATAGGACCTTTGAGTGCAATTGACAAGACGAACTTGGGACGCTTAGGTAAGGCATATAGGCCTTTTGAGTGGTCTAATCCTATTTTTTGATACAATGTCTATTTAAGCGCACATGATTTATTATTATTGAAGCCTACCCTCGGATTATGAAAAACGAAAAAAGAAACGAAAATTAGTTACTTTTTCTATAATATTGGGTACCAATTAGTATACCAATTAGTAATAACAGTTTGTGTTTCATCCATAGCTGTCTGAATATGACCCGACCATTTCCATTTCAGTGTCAGCACCTGTTTGACCGCATCCGGACGTAAACATCGAAAGGATAAGGTCAATTCATCATGGGAACATTAACAAAAGAGGCGTTGTGACCATTGTTACATTAAAACTAAGTAGACCTTTCTAAGAGGTAGTAGTTAATATATTGTTTTATTATAAATAATATAAAGTTGTTCAATTAGTCATCTATCCACAAATAAAGTTAAAATATAATTAACTTTCAGTGATGATCTTTGGTCTAAGATCCCTCACCAGCCAATAACGATCAAAACGGCTGCAAACAATTTAGCCTCCGACTTATTTCATGTGCCACACAAGCCATATAAATCGCAAACATTGACATAAGAAGTACACAGAGTACATGAGCCTACAGTGAAAATATCCATCTTGTTATAGTTAACAAGCTCCCAGGGCCCATGCGAACTAATTTACATGTAAACCGCTTACAACGACAGCAGACGCCAAGCTTAAAGACGAGAAAGAAAATAAATGTGTATTGATAGGATTACATTAAGAGTGTGTACAGACTCACATGGGCGCAAAGTTACGGTAAGGAATATTTTTTGGAGAGTAGTTACGTAAAACATGTGAATATGGTGTTATGAAGTCATAGACAGATTTCTTTCAGTACGAGCTCTAATATAAGTTACTTTTGATAGTCCACTATAAAAAATCCTACCAAATGTGTAATTTTGAATATTTGTTACTCAATTACGCAAAAAAGCGTGAACGGATCGTTATGAAATTTGACATAATTGTAGGTAGCCTAGGACCGTCATAGGATACTTATTCATTCATGGACCACTGACGAAGTCGCAGGCAACAGCTAATATCAAATAAAACAGAATGGCCGACATTATACATTAATAATAGGTTCACGATAATTTTTTTTATTTTTATTACCCATAAACCTAGTGGGCACTTATGAAACGTCAGAAGCTAGGTGCACGGTTCCAATTATTTGTTTCCTATGGAGAAGAGACGGCAAGAAACTCCACGGTTACTCTTTTAGAAATTACTTACAATATTTTCAAATTACAGTGTTGATAGGTATGGAAGGACAGCTCGACGATAGCTCTTGTGACCCTACAGACCACCTACTATAATAATATAAGAATAATCTGAAACGCGGTGATAATAATATCTATTTAATGAAAACAAAAGTAGTACCGTCCGAAAAAAAATTTGGTGTTGAATAAGCCCACATATCGCTTCAACTGCTGCCCTTTCGCTGATTCGCCGCGTCAGTAGACGAGGGGCATGACCATACAAATAAGTAAACGCTGCAGTATGAGGGTAAGTGTGACGCTTTTTTTGCTTGTTTGTTTTGGACACAATTTTTTTATCGTTTATTGGATTAGGGCTGTTTTTTGTTAAGCCTTACAAAATTATGTTTTGTAAATAACAGAAAATTGTCTTTTGAAAATAATAAATGCTCACGTTAGGTTCCTTACGGGAATCTAAGTGCCTAAACTGAGACCACCAGTCTCGAGCGACAGTTAAAATTTCAACAGAAATTTCCTGGAAGTTGTAGCCTGTTTTTGGCATAAGTTTTTATAATGCAGACTTCATTAAGCCTCAAGCAATACGCTGAAAAATATGAAAAATTACAAAAATAACAAGGTGCTCCGATTATGACGAGTACACACTCGTTACTGTCACTTTTAATTGCTACGGATAGATGTCACTACCAGTCGTACGGTACGCAAAAAAAAACTGTTTCCTTTTGATATTTCTTGGGACGGGCAAATAAATAATTGCTTCCTGAATGTAGCCGTTTTTCTTTTACATGAATAAGGTGTGTTTTTGATTAAATTTAAAAGTATGTGTACTGGCACATGAGAGGTTTGTTAATATCTAGTCATATTAACGCCACTGGACAGCATCGTGTCTTCGATTCGATCCCCGTGTCAGATACAGGGTTATTATTTATTACAGCTTTAATTTATTTAACTCTACCATAAATAGGGACACTTTATTGGCTGAAAACAAAATGGAACTACCCATCGACCTTTATGGTTTTATGTGGCAAGGGAACCTTCCAAATTATTATACAAGAACAATGTTTTGGAATCTGCAGTAGGATGCAACAAGGTGACCCTCTCGGGCCAGTCCTTTTCGGCTTGGCTATTCATCTAATAATCCAGAAACTAAATTCAAAACTTAAGAGCGCGTTTGCAAATCGGACAAAATTCTGCTGTTTTTCGGTTCATTTTGTGACAAAACTAAACCGAATTTTATATAACTAATAACTACCACATATAGATTGGTTCTTCATCTTCAAATTATTGTAACTTTTGTGTTAAAAATTATAGTTTTTTATATTGTAAAAACGATCTTCCGCCATTTTCCACAACATTAACGATACTGGGTCGAGTTTCAGTACAGTTTTTATTCTATTATCAACATATTTTGAGATTTTAAAAATACTTTAAGTAGGAAAACATACTTATTTCTAAAACTTAGTAAAAAAAATGTTTCAAAATGTCACAAATAGTCGCAAAAAAAATAAAAACCAAAACTATTTTTTTCACATATTTTGCTATTACGGATGAATCTTAATGGATTGCGTTAAGGGTTATTTTATTTTTGGTTCCTGTTTTGATTATTGCACAAACATTTCGAAAGAAACCTCAGTCCGCGCTCGGCCGCTGGCGTGAGTGGACTCTGTGTTGCTTGTTTGCAGCGGTCCGTGTGGTAAAAGATCGCTGTACAAATACAAAAAATTCTGTAAACCAAATTTGATACTTGATATTGTGGTAAGATAATTTTATAATCACACATTTTTATTTCGGTAAAAGTAAGTAAAGTTTATAAATGCCTATTCGTCTGGGACTTGCTGGAGTGACCTGAAGGTGTACTTCGGTGACTGCTACTGGTACTCCTCGACTAGTACAACTAGGTCTGCCGAGTTTGGGCTCGTTTTGTTAGTTATGATGAGACCTCACCACCGGACTTGATGGAGTGACCTGAAGGTCACCTGTGAGTCACCGAAGTACACCTTCAGGTCACTCCTTCAAGTCCGGAGGTAAGGTCAATGAAATTCAAAAAAGTCAATGGACTAAAACAGACAAAAAAGTCAATTCAAAAAAGTCAATGGACTTTCATTGGGTTTCCAAAGAAACCCAATGAAAGTCCATTGACTTTTTTGCGTGGTCCTTCGTTTGATTTGTTGTATGCCGCCGCCATGATGCACAACAAAACACAGCGACATCAACGCCTCTACCGGTAGATAATCTAACTATTTTACGATATGATCACTAATGTTTGGCCACATCATAAAGTAGTCGTGCGTTTAACTGTTCATATCATTAAACGTTGAACATTCAATGATCTGGCCAGGCCACATCATGATGTGACCAGTGGATGATGTTCATTTTATGAAATGATCAATTTTAAGATCTGCAGTGCCATTCTGTAACCATCTCACCGTGAGAACTTAGGTGAAGTGAGCACGGAGTGAGCTGTCAGTCCCTAGCAGCAGGTGGAATGACAGCTCACTCCGTGCTCACTTCACCTAAGTTCTCACGGTGAGATGGTTACAGAATAGCACTGCTGGTCACGACATAGATACCGTTTTGAAAGACCTACAACTCCTCAAACAGCACTTTAAATCTATTGGCCTGAACCATAACCCATTAAAATGTGAAAGACATTACCGATATACAATTGACCCTAGAGAAATTGAAAGAACAATTTTTTTTTGACGGCGTCCAGAATGCCCGGGTAATGGCCAGTTTGCACCCTATGGGATTAATAACATGTCCGACAAAATGTGTGTAAGCTATTACACCACTGCCTATCCTCCGGAGAATACAGGCGCGATGTTATGTTTAAAGTATATATGATCAACATGTTGATTAATGATCAACTTATGTTGAAGAAAGCGATAAACAAGCTCAGTTTATTGCTAATAATGTTTCGCTCAGCTAACACGATGTGGGTCATTTATTATCGGAAAGAAATCGTACCTAAATAAAATACTGGTAAATGTTAAAGACAGTAAGTATTACACAACAGTAAGTATTGTAGCTGCGTAAGCAGCACGCATACAATACTTACTGTTTCACCCAGTTCACTTGTATTCCTAATACTTAGCAAAATACATTTCGCCAGTTACGTTATAAGACCCATGTTATAGGGACGAACCAACAGATATTTATAAAATACATATCCAGACACTGGGCTGCTACTGAGAAGCTTCCCACTTCGCCTGGAACAAGGATCGAACTAGAACCCTAGTTGCGTAACACACTTTTAATTACAATCCGATGGTGTTGTAGGAAATTCCTTATTCATTGCTTCATAGCTCAACAAACGAAATAATTAAAATGAACGTGGCTGTCAAAATGAAACGCATTACTGTCGATTACCATTCTATGCGTGTTACGAAATTACCCCACAGGACCCCACGCTCTGCAACCGCTCTTGCGATCAATATACCGAAGAAGCAGGTCCTCACAAAATCGGAATATTTATATTTGTTTCTTCAGTGTATCAGATTTTGATGCTGACTATATTAAAGTTAAAAAAAAAACAAGTAAAACTAACGAACTCCTCAATAACCGCTTCATATCGATATGAGTCGGATCGCAATTTCTGTCACACTGAAAATCAAAATCATATTGGAATAAAATACTGATTCTGGAGGTTTCAGATGTTTAAATATTAATTATTTTAGGAGTTATATGCATTTTCAGGATCGGAAGTTAAATAATTATAATATTATATAAACATCTTAACCGCTAATCCCCCCCCTGTCTCTCCTGAGAGGCACTTCGCCACAGCCGTCAAGCCCCGCTGACACACAAGTGAGTCTCTGACTCATGCGGCTCACTCTGTGGTCTGACAGATATTCTCGTCAACTAATCAACTATTATTATCATTCAAAACATACTATGCAACATTGAAAATTAAAAAAAAAGGAAACTGACGTGGCGCGCGCATCAATGTCAAACTGCAAGGCTTTTTTATTTTTTTGGTGTGAAATTTTCAAATACCTTCTCCGGTGGTGCCCCGGCCAAGCCGGGGAGACCTCCACCGTGTCCTCTTGGCGAAGGTGAGGACACCGTGGCGCCTCTCTAGCCATTCTCCAAAGAGGGGACTTATCGCCGCAATTGTGGCGTGCCCAAAACTGCGGGGCTTGGGAGTTAAAACATTTCATTTTTTGAGTGCCAGAATTAATTTTATTCATTTACAGACAACGCACGCCTAGATGCATGAAATTTTGCACAAGAGTTTCTTATATAACGAAGGTGAGCACTGAGGATATTTGAAAATTCACCCCCTGAGGGGTTAAACAATAGAAAGTTTGCGTGGAAGTATGTCATATTTGAAGTTAGAAACGCAAAAGTTGGTAATTAGAGTTATGTTTATAAGCGAATGCTTGTTGAAGGTTTCATCGTTTTTACGGTTCCGTACCCCAAGTGTGCCAAATGGAACCGTATTACTAAGCCTCCGCTATCCGTCCGTCCGTCTGTCTGTCAGCGGGCTGTATCTCATGAACCATAATAGGTAGACAGTTGAAATTTTCACAGGTTATGTATTTCTTTTGCCGCTATGACAACAAATAATAAAATTTAAATAAAGTTAATAATTTTTTGATCGATCTTTATACGGTACGGAACCCTTCGTGTGCGAGTCCAACTCGCTCTCGGCCGGTTTATGGCCCCCTAAGGCCCATGTGAACTTGCCAATGGGAAATATCATGTTTAAAATATTTTTTACAGATAATTACAAGGCAACCTCTCGGATAAAGTGCTGTTAGCGGCATAATAGTGGCATAATATTTTGTTTGATTGTTGAGGTTAGTTCGCTGTAATTCAACACATTACCAAAACATTACATTTTATTGTGCCTAAACGGACCCTGGCACTCGTCGGTCGCTGCCGCGGCACCGCTCGCTCGGCTCGTGCGTTGTGTGGTCACAGTTCTAACCTAACCTAACTTTCAGCTATTTTCATTTGCCATTATTTAATAACCCTTTCAATAACCCCTTGGGGTTATGGCTACGTAGGCGCGGGCTTGTGGACGGTGAGCAATGGGTAGCTCGCCGTCCGATAAGGACCAGGCCCGGGTCGACGGCGCGTTGTGTTCCACGCGCGTGTTATATGTTTCAATTTTTAGCACTATGTTTTTTGTTTACCCACATTAATTATTTAAGTAAAATTGAATTTGCTTGATTCCGGAAGTTGTTTCGGTTGTGATTCAAATCATAAAATTATTGTTAAAACTACTTTTACACCATTTAATTATTATGATATTTATAATTATAGTTTTTGATACAGTTATATCGCTTTAGTTAAGTAAATTAAGTAAAGAATGGATCGGATGATCAATTTTGAACACGTGTTCTTTGTACCGACGGCTCGATGACGCCAATTGTTTATCACTGAGTATAAAAGCTAGAGCCCAACCGCTTGGGGGGCATTCTTTGTCGAGCCTTCGGACCGAGCAGATCACCAAGTTAAGTATATTCTTTCCTGTTTCTTATTGTTGTATATGTATGACTATAAATATAATATTGCTATGTTGTATTTCTCCTAAAATATGTGTGAAATAATTGAATAATGGTATCAGTTATACTTCTGATATCGTTATATATGTGTTAATTAAATTGTACTGGTTTATTTAAAGTTAATACTGGCCATTAATTAATAATTTGTCTAAAATAAATATTTGCTATTATTTAGTCCTTATTTTTTATTTAAAATGGTTTATTTAAAATACTTTTATTAATCTTTATAAATCATAAGAAAATACTTGTCATAAAAGAATCTTAATTATACTTTGATACATCTTTATTATACTGAAATGGTATATTTAAAAATAAATACTTGTCATAAATTGCTTGAATATTATTTTCTTAGTATTAACCGTCCTATTCCTAACAAATGGTATATTTAAAAATAAATACTTGTCATAAATTGCTTGAATATTATTTTCTTAGTATTAACCTGCCCAAATTTCTAACATCAGAAGTGGGATAGGAACCTAATTTCTTTTTACATTTCTCATTTTTTTCTGTTGATAAACTTTTAAGATGGATCCTGCCGTAATAGAAAACCTGCTGAAAGCCATCCGTGATGCTGTTACTGGTAACCGCGGTGAAGATGATGTGGTGCTGCCATCGTTTGATCCGGAGAAAAACGACAACGGTGCTGAAAGCTGGTGCAACAACATCAACACCTTAGCCAAGGACCGTGGATGGAGCGGCGTTACTACTGTCAGCAAAGCCGGTAAGGCCCTTAAGGGCTCTGCTCTGTTATGGTTTGAAACCTGGGACCCAGATGAGGGTAGAACATGGGAGAACTTTAAAACATGTATCAAAGATCTGTACCCGGAGAAGAACTTGTCGGAAAAATTATATAAAGCCGTTACATAATCATCAGATTCAGCGGATTCCTATTGCGAGTACGCCAGGAAAAAAAAATCCGATTGTTAAAAAATACTAAAATAGTTTTTTTTCTGAAGCTCAACTTATTGAATTAGTTTGTGGAGGAATTAGAGAAGTAAATGTTAGAATGGCGTCATTTAATAGTAGCGTCACAACTACCTCGGAACTAATAGCACTGTTTTCTGCCTACGTTAAGACCCCCACCGTTATTATAAATCGAGCCGCGATTTCTTATAAGCCTCTATTGGTAAATCTGACATCCACATGATCCTCGCTCTTGGTTAGAATTTTCGCAACAAAATGATCCAATAACTTTATCATTAATTGAGAGGTTAGAGTCCGGAGATTTAGACGAAAATCAATATACCATGATAAATAACTTATTACATTACAAAATTAGCCCAGATACCCGACCCAAATTATATGTCCCTAAGAATAACAGACTCGATATTCTAAGACTATATCATGATGAAAACTGCCATGTAGGTTTCTATAAGACTATAAAAAAAATACGGGAGAATTATTGGTTTCCTTCAATGGCCGCTTTGGTAAAAAAAAAAAAAAAAAAAAATACTTATACCACTGCCAAATAATGTGTCAGATTGGCCGAACGAATTATGTAATGTACAGCTATCCTTAAATACTACAATTCAGAAGTCAACAGGGTTCTCTCCTCTTCGTTTATTAGTAGGTAAAAACTCCAACATTCCATATGTACAGGCGCGACTTAATGAAGTTCTTGGGGAGGATGCTACCATTGGTCAAAATTTTGATTTACAAGCAGACCGTGAACTTGCCTTAGATCGCTTAAGAGAAATCGCACAAAAATTTAAAGAACGTTTTAATGCCGTACGACGTAACAAAAAAAACTTACCATGTAGGTGACACTGTATACGTCTATCAAGACTATCGGCGTCATGATAAACTTAGACCAAAATTCAGAGGGCCATACGAAATAGTAGAAGTTTTAGATAACGACCGTTATAACTTGCGAGGCTTAGGGCAAAGAAACGTAGTAATATCTAAGGATAAATTACGGTACTGGCCAGGAGAATGGGTCGATGAGGACGCTACTACTAATGATAGACATTCTATTGTAATATATCTATTTTCTTTAGTTATTAAGACTGACTAAAGTTTAATGGATGATATTGTTACAACTGTGGCTGTGCCTGTGGTTCTACCAGTAGCTGTGCCATTGATCATATGACTGTGCCTGTGAACCTATGGCTGTGCTTTTCGTCCTATAGCTGTGCTTTTGGTTCTGTGGCTGTGCCTATGATCTTGGGGCTGTGCGTTTGGTTTCACCTGTGGCTGTGCCTGTGTTTATAGTTACCTGTCTTCACATGTATTAAAAACAATTATATTGTAAAGTGCGTAGTGCTAAACATATTGATAAACATATACCTACATTATTGTGTTGTACTCCGAGAACTTAGTACATTTCAGAATGAATGTTGAAAATGCTATTTATACTGATAATTTTTATTAATTATAAATAATGACTGTGCCTGTGGCTGTGACTGTGCCTGTGGCTGTGCCTGTGGCTGTGCCTGTGGCTGTGCCTGTGGCTGTGCCTGTGGCTGTGCCTGTGGCTGTGCCTGTGGCTGTGCCTGTGGCTGTGCCTGTGGCTGTGCCTGTGGCTGTGCCTGTGGCTGTGCCTGTGGCTGTGCCTGTGGCTGTGCCTGTGGCTGTGCCTGTGGCTGTGCCTGTGGCTGTGCCTGTGGCTGTGACTGTGACTGTGACTGTGACTGTGCCTGTGGCTGTGCCTGTGGCAATAACAAACCAAAGTAAATTGATCGCTAGAAATGTGCTAAGTACATATCAGAATTACTATGTTATATCTAATCTTTAATTCACTAGATTTTTTTGTTATGTCTTGTAATTGTCGTATGAAATTAATTATATTTCAAACATGTACTTCGAGAACGAAGTATATATATCAGAATGGCCGTGTTATATGTTTCAATTTTTAGCACTATGTTTTTTGTTTACCCACATTAATTATTTAAGTAAAATTGAATTTGCTTGATTCCGGAAGTTGTTTCGGTTGTGATTCAAATCATAAAATTATTGTTAAAACTACTTTTACACCATTTAATTATTATGATATTTATAATTATAGTTTTTGATACAGTTATATCGCTTTAGTTAAGTAAATTAAGTAAAGAATGGATCGGATGATCAATTTTGAACACGTGTTCTTTGTACCGACGGCTCGATGACGCCACTTGTTTATCACTGAGTATAAAAGCTAGAGCCCAACCGCTTGGGGGGCATTCTTTGTCGAGCCTTCGGACCGAGCAGATCACCAAGTTAAGTATATTCTTTCCTGTTTCTTATTGTTGTATATGTATGACTATAAATATAATATTGCTATGTTGTATTTCTCCTAAAATATGTGTGAAATAATTGAATAATGGTATCAGTTATACTTCTGATATCGTTATATATGTGTTAATTAAATTGTACTGGTTTATTTAAAGTTAATACTGGCCATTAATTAATAATTTGTCTAAAATAAATATTTGCTATTATTTAGTCCTTATTTTTTATTTAAAATGGTTTATTTAAAATACTTTTATTAATCTTTATAAATCATAAGAAAATACTTGTCATAAAAGAATCTTAATTATACTTTGATACATCTTTATTATACTGAAATGGTATATTTAAAAATAAATACTTGTCATAAATTGCTTGAATATTATTTTCTTAGTATTAACCGTCCTATTCCTAACAAATGGTATATTTAAAAATAAATACTTGTCATAAATTGCTTGAATATTATTTTCTTAGTATTAACCTGCCCAAATTTCTAACACGCGCCTCAAAGAGATGTCAGCAAATGAAGGGGTCCGATAGGACCGATGCCTGCCGGGGTTGCGGGAAAGTCCGAAAGGGATACCGTGGCCCCTGGCAACGTACAGGCAACGGAAGGAACACGGGTGGGTTTTAGTCAGTAAGAGTCTGACACGCCCTCCCGCTCCGCCCAGAGAGTGACAATGTCAATGCAATGCTTACGGCACTTTAGCCGGGCCGAGGCAGCGGTACTAATATGCGGCAAATAGCGGCACTTTATCCGACAGGGATAAAGTACCGCTAGCGGCACTCTATACACTTCCTAATTATTACCTTATTAATAAAGATAAAGTACTAAGAAAATTATTTCACAACGACAATAATCACTCAATATTTAATTCATGGTCTCTTAGAAACTTTCAAAGAATAATCTTTATACAAATAATAAAAATTAATTATTTTGAAATTCGTTTCCATGATTTTTGGCTTCGCAAACTCTTGGCAAATTACTTTCCTCACTAACTTATAAATAATAAGCAAGAAATGTACAAAATAAGTGACAGAGGAAGAGGAATTTAATTAGGATAGTTTTTCTTGGTGTCAAATATTCCAGGGCAAGTATTAGTTATCGGGATGTTTGCCCGCCCAGCGTCACTGTCACTGAGCGGCCCTGGGCCCGGTACAAGTTACAAGATATTGGATACTTTTTGAAATTTACTACTAGAAGTAAAGCCTTTAAAAATATAAATAAACTAAATATTCAGTTACTCTGGGTTGCTACCCAATGAAAATGCAATATTTCTTTTGTAAAATCTGAGAAAATAATGTTTAGTTACTATTTGAAATGCCGATCATAAAAAATCCCGTAATTTTATAACTTGCAATCATTTGCTGTTTACAAACACATTGCTCAGTCCTAAAATTATGTTCGAAATGTTTTACCTTTTTGACTCAATTATCTTGCCAATAAAGGTTTTGTAATAGTGTCAGAAAATAAAATAGTTCATTTGGCAGAGTTCGTGGATAAAAAAAAAACACAAAATAAAAAAGTGAAAATAATGTTTTAAGTACAATAGTGTGTGCCTCACGGCTGCGCCAAAAAGGTTCATTTCAGCATTAATGCGAGACAGATGCTGTCTGACGCTGGTTTTCTAACGAACCTTTAGGGACAAGTGACGGGAAGTACAAGGGTTAAGACACCATTACGAATTTTAACCTTAACGTAATCTATACTATATACATATTATAAATTAAAGTCGTTTTTCGTTTCTGTCTGTGTGACCGCGTTGCTCTTCTAAACTACGCAACAGATTATGATGCAGTTTTCAGAATAATTTAGAGAACTTATTTCGAAAGGTTTATGTTTATGTACTACATAATTATTAAACTGACTTAGAATAAAGATATCAATATTTTTTGTCAAGTCATAATAACTTTGCGAAGCAGGGAGTGTCGCTAGTTTAAGATTTTAAAAAGCAAAGTTCTTTTCTCCCACAATCGCTTCGACAATTTTTCGTACCAGCCGTCCCTAACTCCAGCAGCACTGAGATGAAGTTGATAAATGACACGAGGGTAATCCAGCTTGTAATCTCCGCCGGTGGGTCCGTAATTTTTCACCTTTTTCTATCTTTTAATCCGGAGCCGATCGCGCAATGGATGACGCGTCGCGCATAATGAACGCGTAGATGCGACTGGGTTATATTAATGAGGAGGGTCGGATTACGCAGGCAGGGTGAAAGTGTATCGTAAGGTTTGTTTATTGTGAAGGAGGATCTTATTGCCTTTTAAGAAAGAATATATATATTTTCTTTTCGATTGTATTGGTTTAAGAATGTGTGGATATAACTCGACATTTCAAGCTATTGGCTAGGTTCCTCATATATAATATTTATTTAAGGAAAGTCTTTCTTAACAATTGAGCCCTTAGAATAAAGAGAAAGACCGTGCAATAAATCAATGGATGACAGACGATTAGATTTCTGTTTGTTACCTAAAGATAGTCATCGGTTTATTATCGTTATTTGTTTAGAATTTGAATATTGACCATTGAGCCTATTGGGCATTGTTTGTTGAGCCTGGTGATCCGTCGCACTAGTACGAACGCCAGTCTCTTACATAGGATCATATTTTTTTCGTCAAAAAGCTATAATTCTTGTCTCTATGTTTGTAACTAAGTGAACCTTTGTGAACAGAGAAATAAAGATTAATACTATTACTACTGTTACTATTAAAAAATTGAATTTAAGGAATCACGCTAGATGAGAAATTACAATGGGGTCCTCATATAACATCTCTTGCTGGGCGGCTAAGCTCAGCCGCTTATGCTGTTAGAAAGATAAGACAGCTAACAGATGTAGAAACCGCGCGTTCGCTCTATTTTAACTACTTCCACAGTATTATGTCTTATGGCATTTTACTGTGGGGTCGGGCTGCGGACAGTGAATCCATCTTTATCTTACAAAAGAGAGCTGTCAGAGCCATTTATAATCTACTTCGTCGCGAATCTCTCAGGGAACTATTTAAAAAGATTAATATTATGACGGTACCTTGCCAATTAATTTATGTAAATATTATGTATGTGAGAAAAAATCTACATCTTTTTAATAAAAATAAGTGATAATATATAATTTTAATACTAGAAATAAAGATAAAATAGATCAACCATTTTTCAGATAATCTAAAGTACCATCAAAAAAAAAAAAAACAAAATATTTTTATTTCATATAAACCTACATGGGCACTTATGAAACGTCAGAAGCTAGGTGCACGGTTCCAATTGGTTGTTTCCTATGGAGAAGAGCCGGCAAGAAACTCCACGGTTACTCTTTTAAAAATAATGGGCTTTTACAATATTTACAAATAACAGTGCAGCAGTGTTATTAGGTATGGGAGGACAGTGTAGGTCTTTCAACAAGTACCCGGTACTTAACAGAATAATGATGGTGAACAAATCTACAGTCCACTAGGCCTACAGCGTTCTCACATTCACAAAATTGAGAAGAATCTATATAAAGATAAATAAATTAATAAAAATAAAAACGTATTTTAAACGAAATGACGTGTTTGCTATTACGGCTGTATCAAATCTCAATAATTATCATGTCCACAAAAGCCACTAATAAAGAGTTGAAATAAAATTTTAGGTATATAATGTCAAATAATAGGGTGATTGTGTCAAAGAAGAATGTAAAAAAAAATAAAAAATGTATACATGGTAATTTGGGAGCAGTTAATAGATTCTTACATAATTTGCCGTTAATCAGGTACCAGGGAAGCCACATGTGCAGAAGGAATTATTGCCAAGCTTCCTTGTCTTCAACATCGAAGAAATTCATCGAAGAAGTTCATTTCTATACACCGTAAGAACTATTTCATATTAAAACTACACTTTGTAAACAAGCATTTTCAAATTACATGATTATAATTATCCAAGATAAGAATGCTTGGAAACATGCTGGTCCTGCTCCATAGGACAACTTAGAGTCTAAACAAAATCAAACTGGTTGCTAATTTAATTGTATAATATTATTTTTTATAACATTGATTTTACATTTTGTGATTACTTACACACTGACTCATTAGTATTCATTGTTAAAATGTTAGGAATATTGTATAATTTTACAATGTTTGTAAATATGTGAGCACCATGTATCTACCAAATAATTAATTTATCTGTCATTGCTTCATTTTTCATTCTTTTTACCTATCGTGGTATAGTAATCTTATTTTAGGTGCATCGTCCTTACATATAAATACATAATTAATGTATACAAGATATTGTGAAAACATTTTAAAAGAGTAACGGTGGAATTTCTTGCCCATTCTTCTCCATACGAAAACTATCTTTTGGAAAGGGCGACTAGAATCAATTCTGTTTTTGTAAATTTTCACGTTCAAAAGTGCCTTTTATGTGCCTAATTGAAATACATTATTTGCCTTTGAAAAATATTTACCTGATCCGTTTTGACAGCAGTGGTGACGAAGTAAGCAAATGCTTGCTTGTCCATCTGGGTGGGTTCACATCTGTTCTGTAGTTCAAACCCACGACCTACTACAGCGTCAGTAGGAGTCGTAACCACTGAGCCGCAACTGGGTCAACTGAGGATAGATGCAGCTCCAATTAACGCCAGACCTTCAATATTATTTAGCAATAAAAGTATTCCTTTGTTAATAAAATTTCATGTAGATCTGTCTAGACTGGATTCGAGTGTTAACCTATGAATAATCTTTATGTATGATCCCAATAAAACAACAACTAGGTCCCAATATTATTATTATTTATATAAGAGGTATCTTCACAACGCTTGTTGTAAAATAATTGCCTTTAGTCAAATGTAAGGCATTTAATTAAGATTCGTTATTGTATAGACCGTAATAGATAAAACTGATTAAGGCACGATTTTCAAAAGTACCCCCACTGTCGGGTCCTGGGTCCTTGTAAAATTTGTACATATACATTTATCTCTACGTTTTATGGTGTACATAGAGAGTATTATATCTATTTATCTAATTCTGAATAGTAATTTTATTTATAACCGTGACTATGATCTTCTTCAGAAGTTTACGTTCTTGAACATAAATCACGCATAATATCACGCTTGTCAGACTAGCCAGAGGTTTAAGCCAAATTAGGTGGAACTAAGTAAAAAAAAAAACTATTTTCGTAAAAAGATTAGTTGTCTGTTAGAACTTTTCACCCATAGATACTAGAGATTATCATCAATACTTTCGGACGTAAACAGCACACAACCAGTGAACATAAACACACACATACAGTTGTAATCTTATTATTCTTGAATATTATAAACGCACACAAAGCTGAAATCAAACATTATGTTTGAGTTTGATAATTTATCAATAAGTCATTAATTATCTAGATATATTCACATTTAAAACGCAGCATTTCTTGGTAAATAAGAAAGATGTGTTTAATAAAACAATTTCGAAGCAAACTTCACGTTAGAACAATTACCGGTGTCACGTCGCGCCTGTTTGCGTGAGCCGTTATCCCAGAGTAAACAAGCTGAAGTGGCATTGGGCTGGCCATGTTTGTCGAAGGACCGATGGCCGGTGGAGCAGACGAGTCCTGGAGTGGAAACCGCGTGTCAGCAAGCGTAGTGTATGACGCCCCCCAGCTAGATGGACTGACGACCTTAAAAAGGTGGCTGGGACAGACTGGATGCGGCAGGCGGAGCCGTCATACGGTGTTGTGGGCAGCCCGTGAGAGGCCTATGTCCAGCAGTGGACTGCGATAGGTTGAGTTGATTGTTTCTTTGTGTCTCTCCGTTGCCTACCTATATACATTTTATTAGAACCAAGAAAGAAAGAAGAAAAAAATAAAGAAAATACGTTTATTTGCGGTAAACATGACCCAAAAAAGAACACAAAATTATAAAATGGAAACAAGTTTAGGGAAAATATGCGTCACATTCACGCAAAACGGCCATCGCTCAGCATGATGCTGCGACCCAAGACAAGACAGAGCCCCAGCGCTGGTTTTCAGCGACAGCCGGCGTTGACGTTATGACGTCGACCGGTGCAGCATACCATGAAATATAATTAAGATATAAAAATAAAATAAATATACAGTAATTAATTCTACATAAATATAAAAAAGTATAATATTTAATGGCAATATTCCGTTAAGTCGGTAATCGACATACGTAGTATCTCTATGTAGTTTCTGATTTACTTAATTAATCCAGATTAGAAATACTTTGAAGATGTTATGGCTAACTATGTTTCAATACTTACGAGCAACAATATTGGTTGAAGCAAGTAGCGCTAGAGGCAGGAAGCAAAACTACCGCGGGGTACAATACCTATTAGGTACAGGTTGTTATTTTTGTGCAAAAAAGTTAAGGTTTTGGTCCATCGCGTTTTGCTTTGCATTTGAAAGGGTGTTTAGGTGAAATTATAATATCATGTAAAGATATTTTACTTGGTCTCACAATTTTGCTACGCATCGGCAAACCCCTAAGGTTTTGCGTTATGTGGAATGATGGAAAATGAAAACCCACAAACACGGGTAGACCATTACCTGGAATAGGGCATAGAATATTCCCACGGGATCGAGACTTATGCGGGTGAAACCGCGGGGCGCAGTTAATATTACATAAATGTACCGACCACTGGCTAAGAATAGTTTTAAGGGTACCAATATCACGGTTAATGATCTACAACATAATTAAAAAAAACCGGCCAAGTGCGTGTCGGAGCACGCACAATGAAGGGTTCCTTAGTAGGGATGAATTTATCCCAAGAACAAACTTAACATTTTAGTTGAAAAACATGTTCTCTCATACATAATGTATGGGAGAACATGTTTATTCAACTGTAAATGTAAGTTGGTCGACTATTACTCGTTAACTTGTAAAGCCTTCTTAGCTGTGATAGTTTTCCTTTTATCTTCGTTAAACTAGCTTTTACCCGCTGATTCGTCCGCGTGGATGTCGGAAAATATCCCACGGGAACGTAGTCCCTAGATTTCATATCTAATAGCCGAGGAAAAGATAATTGGTTCCGTATTTTAAAATTAGTTTTAAGTCAAAGTCAAAGTCAAATAATTTATTTCAATTAGGCACAAAAAAGGCACTTTTGAACGTCAACATTTAAATAATAATTGATTCTAGTTGCCCCTTCCAAAAGGTAGTTTTCGTATGGAGAAGAATGGGCAAGAAACTCCACCGTTACTCTTTTAAAATGTTTTCACAATATCTTGTATACATCAATTATATAATTATATGTGAAGACGATGCACCTAGAATAAGATTACTATACCACGTTAGGTAAAAATAATGAAAAATTAAGGAATGACAGATAAATTAATCATGTGATAGGTGCATGGTGCTCACATATTTACAAACATTGTAAAATTATACGATATTCCTGACATTTTTACAAGTAATAGGTACTAATAAGTCAGTGTGTGAGTTCAAGTAATCACAAAAAGTAAAATCAATGTTATAAAAAATTATATTATACAATTAAATTAGCAACCAGTTAGATTTTGTCTAGATTCTAAATTGTCCTATGGAGCAGGACCAGCATGTTTCCAAGCATTTTTATCTTGGATATAATCCTCTAATTTGTAATATGCTTGTTTGCAAAGTGTATTTTTTATATGAGTTTTAAATTTTCTTTCATTTAATTCTAATATATCACAAGGTATTCTGTTGTAACATTATTTTAAAGTGTAATTATAGTGAAATAATATAATTAAATGTAAAATAACTGCATAGATACTCAGGATTATTGTTTTCCTGCAAATATTCATAGTAAAGTGCACAATGTTTGGTTGCCCACCGTTACCGGTAACCTTTTTTTTTTTTTTTTTGTTCGGGGTGGAAAATCCTCATGGATGTCCTCCGCCCTGGGGCGGGCGGAGGGGTCTGTCAGACTCTTACTGACTAAAAACCACCCCGGTGTTCCATCTCACACCTACGCCGGGGTCGCGGGAACGTTCAAATCTTCCGCGACCCCGACTGGTGCCAGCCCGCCTCTGCGGGCTCCGTCTCGTCGAGCGGGGGGAGTGAGGTGTTTGACTCCCCCCGCGACGTCTAAGAGGGGCGCGCGTGGAACACTACGCGCCGCCACCTCGGGTCCAGATGTATGGGGGGCGACGGACTTCCCCGGGTCCGTCGCCCCTGGACCCATTTAGGGGGGCTGGAAGAGGGCGTTGTCCGCCCTCCGCCGACGCCCGGTGCGCCTGCTGCGGGCCGGGTGAGAGGATGAAATCTCTCTCTCCCGTTCCGCAGCTTCCTTCTGCGAGATTACTACTTCGCAGAAGGATACCACCGCGTCCCAGGACTCCTCGCTGCCGACCATTGCATTCACAACGGCCGACAGCGACAGGTCACTGCCTACTCCTGAGATGAGGGCACGGCGCGGCTCCTCCCAAGCGGCACACTCTGCCAGCGTATGCCGCGCCGTGTCCTCCCGGCAGTCGACGCAGTGGTGACACCGGGCGTCCGGCTCCCTGTTTATGCGACACAGGTACTTCCCGAAGCAACCATGCCCCGAGAGCACCTGTGTCACCCGAAATGACAGGGAGCCGTGCCTCCTCCCGAGCCAGAGGTCGAGCACTGGCCGGACCGCCTCGATGGTGACGAGGCCGGCGGTAGGGCGTGAAAGCCTGTCCCGCCATTCCGCCACCAGGACCTCGCGAAGCTGCGACCGACGCTGCTCCAAATGGCGCTGCATCGGCCGCTCGCCCCGCGCCCGCGCTTCCTCGCGCCACCGATACAGTGACGCGAGTACCTTCGCCTCCAGGTCCCAGGGCGGGGATCCGGCCAGTGCACAAGCCGCCTCGTGGGAGATCGTGCGGTACCCCCTGATGACTCTGACGGCCATAGCTCTCTGCGGCTTTCGCAGCACAGAGATGCTACCGGCCGTCAGGTCAGCCGCCCAGATCGGGGCCCCGTAAAGGGCCATCGATCGCACGATCCCCACGTAGAGCCGCCTACAAGCGGCGCTCGGGCCCCCCAGATTGGGAAGCAGCGTTGACAGCGCCCCAGCCGCGCCCAACAACTTGGGCGCCAACCGCCGGAAGTGGGGGCCGAAATCCCATCGGCTGTCGAGCACCAGTCCCAGATACTTCATGGTGGGCTCGACAGCGATTCGGACCCCCCCGACCACGATGTGTGATCCGGGCGGTGGCGCCCGCCGGGAACCATGAAACACCATGGCCTCCGACTTGTTGAGGGCCACCTCCAGGCCGAGGCGCCGTATGCGGCTCACCGTCTGTGAGACCGCAGCCGTCGCCAGCAACGCTGCCTCCCTGTGCGATTTCCCCCGAGCCGTGACCAGCGTGTCGTCCGCGTAGCACGTCAGGTCCACGCCCGGTGGGAACTCGCCTCTCAGCACCCAGTCGTACCCGATGTTCCACAGGAGCGGCCCCAGAACCGATCCCTGTGGAACACCGCACGACATGAGGCGCTGGTTTCCGCCATCACGTCCCACGTAGGTGACACACCTCCCCGCCAAATAAGCCCCAACGATGCGGCGGAGGTAGGGAGGCACCCGATGGTACCGCAGTGCCTCCCGAATACAACTCCAGGGCAGGGTGTTGAAGGCGTTGGAGATGTCCAAGGACACCGCCACCACCACCCCACCCCGGGACACCGTTTCCTCCGCCAGGACTCTCACACGCGCTATTGCGTGTATGGTGGAGCGCCCATGCCGAAAGCCGAACTGGCTCTCGTCCAGGTCCGGCCCCTCTCCGCACAAGTGGCCGACGAGGCGGGCTGCGAGTATACGCTCAAACAGCTTACCCACCTCGTCTAGCAGCACTATGGGCCGGTACGCGGACGGCAAGTCTGCAGGGCGCCCCGCCTTCCTGAGCAGGACCAGACGACCACTTTTCCACAAAGTGGGAAACTGGCCCCGCTCCAGGCACGCTGTGAAGAGTCCTCTTAGCTGGGGCTCTAGCTCCTTCAGAGCGAGGGCTAATGCTAGGCCGTGAACTCCGTCTGGCCCCGGAGCCACATTCTTGGCCCGGAGCCGCATCACGGCCGCCCCCATCTCTGCCTGTGTCACCTCTGGGACGCTGATGGCGTTTTCCTCCGTAGACTCTGCGGCTGTGGGCAAAGCCATCGGCGGCGGAGTGTGCTCCGCTCTTGCCGGGAAGAGGGCTGCGACTACCTCATCCAGCAGCTCGGGTTGGAGACTCTCCGTAAGTGGGGGCGCTGCGGCTCTTAGTTTCCCTCGAACCGCTCGATAAGGGCGCCCCCACGGATCCCCGTCTAGAGTCTCCAACATCCCTTCCCTGGCTCGCGTCTTCGCCTCCCCGATGGCCAGCCACAGAGTCCCCTTAGCCGCGCGGTACACCTCATACAGCGCGGCTTCTTCGTCAGGGACCCGACGACGTCGTCTTCGATAGCGGGTGTACTGGCGTCTCACCGCCACGCACGCGACTCGTAAGTGCGCGATTTCGGCGGACCACCAGTACACCTGGCGCCTTGCGGACTGTGCGTGGACCCGGGGCATGGACGCGTCGCAGATTTGCGTCATCGCCCCGCGGAACCACAGCGCCTCCTGTTCGACGTCGACGTCGACGGGTCCGTTCGTTGCCGACTCCCGGCTCCAGGCCTGGACAATAGCGGCCTCCTCGAGAAGTTCCCTGTCGATGCGCTTGCGCGCCCAGCGCGGGCCGTCCATTCGCGAGACTGATGATCTGCGGCCGCCAGCGGTTTGGGCGGAGACGTCGAAACGGATGTATCTATGATCCGACAACGTCTCCACCTCCACGGCGACTCGCCAGTCACGAACACGGCTCGCGACAGCAGGGCTAGCGAACGAGACGTCGACAATCGATCCGCCCCGCTGCCGCACGCACGTGTGGACCGAGCCCCGGTTCAGGACGACCAGGCCAGTCGTGACCGCCCACTCCTCCAATGCCTCACCCCTAGCATCGGTCACTGGGGATCCCCACGCCGCAGATTTGGCGTTGAGATCGCCCAGCAACAGCACGGGGCGAGGATGGAGTTGGCCCACGACGGCACCCAACTCGACAAGGAACCTCTCGAAGTCGGCGAGACTCTTGTTGGGCGAAAAATACGCTCCAACAACGCCAATGCCGTCCGCGAGGGCGGCTACCCAGCCGTGACCTCGGGACGGGTTGACGAGAGCCCCGCCAATGATGGCCACCAAACCGTCAAGGTCTCCCACCCAGCTATCCCGGGGGGGGACAAAGTACGGCTCGGCGACCACAGCCACGTGAATCGACCACTCTGCCATGCTCTGGATCAAGAGATCCTGAGCTCTGGCACAGTGGTTGATATTGCCTTGGAGGAAATGGTAATGGTGTATAGACATTATGCGCATTCCATTCCCTCCGCACCATTCCTAGGCCGGGAGTCGGCCGAAGGGCAGCCAGGCTGAGGGGGGGGTAAAGAGCCCCCCGCAGCCTTGGCATCCCTTCTCTTCTTTTTGTTGTTGGCGGGCACGCCACAGGCCTTTCCACCCGCCCTGTGTCCGGCGGGCCTCCCTGCAGCTGTACAGAGGCTACAGTTTGGCGCCGCCGAGCACTGAGCCGCCTTGTGGCCGGGCTTACCGCAGCGATAACACTGGTCGCTGCGGTCTATTTCGGCAGTGCACCGTGCTCGGACATGCCCGATGTCCAGGCACCGGTAGCACCGCATGGCCCTGGGCTGCAGCAGCTTAGCTCTCGCTGCAACCCACCCCACCAACAAACGCCCACCGTCAGCGACTTTGTTCGCCGTCGCCACCGGGCACCGCACCCAGATCGTGCCGAGCCCGGAAGCGTCGGCGCGAATGTCGCCCGTCCGCACGTCTTCGGGCGGACATCCACCTACTCGGGCGACGGCCGCCATGACCTCAGCCGGGGTCGTCGAGTCGTCCAGACCATCGACGCGCAGCTCAGCGGTCTTCATCGGCCTGGACACCCGGACGTCGTCCGGATTGAGGACCTCTCTCAGCTTGGCGGCCAGGATGTCCGCCTTTTCGCCGCTAGAGGCACCCGACACCTCGAGCAGCCGCGCTCCCGTAATCGCCGGCCTCAGTTTGAAGCCGGACGGTGTGCCGAGGTCGGGAAACGCGACTTTGGCTTTCGCCTCTGTCAGGACCGCCGCGTAGGTAACGCCGCTTTCGACGGCTCCGGGCTGCAGCGTGAGCACTACAGCCGCGGAGCGTGGTGCTCTGACCTTAGGCGGTCCCCGGGCCTTCTTCGGTGCCGGTGCTCCAGCGGGTGCCGGTGGCGGTGGTGCCGTCTTCGTCCTGCGACGGCGGCCCCTCTTGACGACCGTCGTCCAGGCTTCCGGGGTAGGCCCGGGCGCGGCCGCCGGTGGCGCAGCTGCCCGGGAAGTGGGGACACGCATACCCTCCGTGGGCCCCCCGGTCCTCCCTCCCGACTGGCTGGACCCAGCCGCCGTGGTGGTATTGGGCCCCTGAAAAGCGGCGCCCTCCTTCCTCCGCTTGTCCGCAGCGAGCGGTGGGCGAAGGGTTGCCGCCGGGAGGAGTCTCTCCTCTATGGCCTCCATCCGGGCACCCAACATCGCACCACACTGCATCATGCAGATGCGTGCGATCCTCTCGACCTCCGCATCCGCAAGCGCAGGCGTTGACGACGGGACCGATGGAGCCGACGACAGGGCCGCGACGGTAGAGGAGCCGGAGGCCGCAGGTGCTGCCCTCTGGGCGGCGAACTGTCGCTTGAGGTCCTCCAACTCGGATCGGAGACGGCCATTCTCCTCCCATAGCTTCGCCGTCTCCTCCGTGCTAGTGCGATTAAGGAGGACCTCAACCGCCTCCCGAATCCCCTCAGCCGCCTCCTTGAGAGCACGCGTGAATGTGCCCTTCAAGTTGCCCGATTTGGTGGCAACCTTCAGGACAACATCCACGCCGTCCAAAACTTGGCGACTGAGCGCCACCCCAGTGATGTCCCCTCCAGCAGCCATCCGAGCAGAGCGCCGCTCACGGGCCTGTCGGGCCAACTCGCTGACTTCGTCAGCCGCGACAGTCCTCACTTGAGCCCTCCTTCCTGCATTAGCCTCCGCTCGGTTGGCTTCTAGCAGGGACGCAGTGCTGCCCCCACCTTGTTCCTCCACCATTGGCTCAGGGTCGCTCTCCGCCGAAACTGGCACAAAGCGACCCCGCTTGTCGCGCTCCGGCAGCCGAGCGAGGACTCCACTCGCTGCCGCGCGACCTCGCCCACCCCGTGCCTTTGGCACCTTAGCCGCCGCCACGTTGACCTCGACCGGGGAAGGACCGCGCTTCCTCCGCGACTCCCCCCGGTCGGACGATTGGTCCCTTTCGGGACTTGAGTCTCCTCGACTCGCGTTGCCGTCAGTGACGGCAAGTGGTGCGACCACAACGCGCGGGAACTCCGGGTTCTTTTGGAGCTCCCTTTCTCGCTGGCCGGCGGTGCCGCCCATTCGACGACCCGACAAATCTGGATTTGTCAGGTCCTCGAACGACCGAGACCGCGATGAGCCTCCTCGACTCTTGTTGCCATGGGCAAGTGGTAGACATTCGTTGCCCCCCCCAGAATACGAATGGGGGCTTGACGTTCCCGAAGGGTACGTGGCGGACTCTCCAGCTGCAGAGCAGCCGGTACCGCCCTGGGGTAGTTTTTTTTCGTCTGTCTTTTTCATTTTTTAATTGTTCCTTTGAAGGGTATGGTCCCATTTCCCCTGTATCACCCCCCAGCGCTAGCGACCGGATACCCCCGGCCATTCATCCCCTCGGCACGCTCGACCTTGAGATTGGGGTAATTTATTATAGAGGTTGTCTTCCTCTTCCCTCCCCACTCTACGCCCACTAGACTCACCCTCTGCAATCAGAGGGGGTGTGGACGTGAGATGGCCACCAGGCCTATCCCCATGACGGACTAGCCGTCCCGCCCCTAGCCCGGTTCCCTTCCTCGACCATCAAAGATGATCGGTGAATGGAACCGCGGCCCTTCCCAGTTTGTTGAAGATTAGCCGCCAGCCCCAATTGTCCACCAAAAGCAGGTGGGCAATTGGAGCTGACGTTGCCCAGGGTGCGCCACGTGGAGGCTCTTCAACACGCACCCCACCGTTACCGGTAACCTATCACAACCTCTACCATGAGTTGTCTTCGAAAACTTACTCGCTAGCGTTAAACTCGCTAGCGTATTAACGTGAATCAAATATAATTCGATGGTGTCAAAACTCGCTAGCGTCTCCGTATATGATTTATATGAAAAGTAATTGTACAGCGCCCCTAGCGGTCACAGAAAGAATTGAAATTCGTACCAAGAGCGCTATAGATTTCGATACGTAAGAAATCTAATATAATCTATTCGATAGTCACTAACGTTTTTCAGCTGTCACCATACAAAACGGCACCATGAGTCATTAATTCGATAGACACTATCGAAAAATACGCTTGCGATTGTAGCTCACTCGCATTTTGAGGTGTGAAACATGTTTACATTAAAAGTATATACGTTTTTGAGTCAATTAAAGTAAAAATGTCTGGAAGAGCTTATTTAGCGTGGAATATGTTAGTGGCCGCTAAATTTGGAGACCAACGACGTGATCCACGTGAATTTCAAGAATAAAACAAAATAAATTCCTTTATAAAATTTTCTATTATTGTAAACTTTTTTTTTGTGGGTGGGAAATGATCAAATATTTTTTCCCGCTCTGGGCGGAACGGGAGGGCGTGTCAGACTCTTACTGACTAAAACCCACCCGTGTTCCTTCCGTTGCCTGTACGTTGCCAGGGGCCACAGTATCTCTTTCGGACTTGTGCTGACATCTCTTAGAGGCGCGCGTGGAACACAATGCGCCGTCGACCCGGGTCTGGTCCTTATCGGACGGCGAGCTACCCATTGCATTATTGTAAGCCTCAGACGAAATATAAAACCAAGACAGAGCGCTGAGAAAATTATACAGCATGCCAAAACTACACCGCCGCTGTGCATACACGCTCACAAGCACACATTTACAACATTTACAATGACACTACAATCAAACTACACCACATAAAGTGCAAACATGTTTACGAAACCGGCTTCACTTCTAACACTGGTTGACAGCGCTCTGTCTTGGTTTTATATTTCGTCTGAGTTGTAAACGTAGTTCATTTTAAATTTAAATAAAAAACGCCGCGAATCACACATCGTCAACAAAATTACAAATTGAATAGACGTACATACATAATTGTTATACAGAATCAAAATTCAACAACCCCTAAATACCATACGTAGTCCACTAACCGTCAACCTTTCTATTTAGACGGATTGTTTCATGATATTGACTGTCATAAATAACATTGTTTGTTACCATAGTGATACTACTACGTTTTGATCATATAAAAAAAAATAAAAAAAAATAAAAATCTTTTATTTCAGACCCATAAATGTAGTCCATTTGGTTAGTATACACACGACTTAGAAACTAGTGTTAGTACTTACATCTACCAGAAAAACAACAAACTATACATTAATACGCCACAGTGGCATGTAGGCGTATCCAATGTCCCAGTATGGGGCTGTCCCACCTATCAGCTATAGTTTTCAGAATGCTGTTGGGGCTGGCGCGTACCCTGCGCATAATGGAAGCGCAACGCTTGCGCAAGATGGCATGAAAACCATCGATTCTTGCTTCTGCGAACATGCCGGAAGCACTACAGTAGCGTGGCAACCCCATCAACACCCTGAAAGCATTATTGTACTGTACGCGCAGGGCGCTGTATGCCCTCTGCGTGTAGTTGACCCACAGACTGCATGTATAAAACGACTGACAGTACGCTGTAAATAGTGTAGCCTTCACTTCAGTCGTGCACTTTGCAAATCTGCGAGCCAACATATTGCAGCGGATAGACAACGCCCTGCGCTCACGCTCGATGTCCAGACTGTCTTTTAGGTCTTCGGAAACCCAGTGGCCCAGATACTTGAAAGAAGTGACTTGTTTCAAGTCACTTCCGCAAAGTTTAAGCTGTGGTTCAATCGGGTAAGTTTTAGTGCCCGCCTTGAAGACTAGAACCTCACTTTTCTTAACATTGTATCTGAGCCCATGAGTCTCCGCATACCTTTCACATATCATAAGCAGGCTTATCATTGCGTTAATCGATGGGCTCAGCAACACCATATCATCAGCATAACTAATATTGTTGACGCATACTCCATCTACATAGCAACCCTGATAGGTGTTGCTGAGCTCGACAATCAACCGGTTTATGTACAGGCTGAAAAGGCGAGGGGAGGTCAGGCCGCCCTGCCTCACCCCGCACTCCAGCCTATACACATCCGATAACGAGCCTGCCCACCTTACACAATTTGTCTGATTCCTATACCAAAACCGTAGAATTGATATAACTTCTCTATCTACTGAAGTATCATTTAATAGTTTCTGCCACAGCAACTCATACGACACCAGATCAAACGCTTTGGAAAGGTCTAGGAAACACGCATTAACAGGTGTTTTCCTAGACGTATAATACTGGACAGAATGCTTGAGAGACAGTATGGCACTTTCTGTGGACAGACCAGGTCTGAACCCAAACTGCGCATCATGCAGTTCAATGCGGGACGCCATATGCCTATCAAGCAAACTGTCCAGCACCTTAGCAATGACTGTAGCAAGGGATATGGGCCTATAGTTCGAGAGATCTGATGTGTCCCCTGTCTTATCCTTCACAATAGGTACAACCACAGTTTTCATTAAGTCACTGGGCAGATGAGCGTGGCTTAGACACAGTGAGAATAACATCGCCAGTACCCTAGGCAGGTGAACGCCTGCATGCTGCAGGTGTTCGATGCTGAGGTAGTCATGCCCTGGTGACTTGCCCCTAACCATACTTTTAATAACAGTAGCAACATTTTTTGCTGAGAACCTGAAATTTAACTCCTTATGACAATCCTCAGCATCGACCACCTGCGCTGCAGAGCCAAGAGGAGATTCAGCTTTAAAATGCTTCACAAACAAGTTTGCTATCGCCGTAGGCTCATGTTGCCCCACCACGCTCACGGGGACGCCCGGCCTCGGATTCAACCTATTCGTATTTTTCCAAAACCTTGAAAAGTCTTTAGATTTATGATTTTCAGCTATAATGTCCATTTTAATTTTATTTTGATTGTGCTGACACCATCTTAACTTTGCTTTAAAGACTTTTCTCGTGTCGTACATATGCTGATACACAGAACCAGAAGTTGGTTTACGAGACATACTCCAGACTTGAAAAGCAAGCCGCGCGTCCGCGTGAGCCTGCTTAACATGTCTATTCCAACCGACAACACGTTTGTTCCTTCTACCCCCTCCCGCATCCACATTACTGGGACATTGGGCAGCCTCTGTAAGTATACACACAATGTTTTTATACATATTGTCCAATACGACTTTGTGATTGGAATCCTCACAACACCCGTTAGCACATTCCTTAAATTCTAATGGAAAATGAATTTCCCTTAACATTGTATGACATTTTTCTGTGTATTGACTTATTTGACTTGCAGTCCGTTCACCCCATATAGCAAAGTTTTTACTCAGATTGGGAGTCACAATTGAAGGTCTTATCATATTAAAATTACACTGTAATTTTATAGGCATGTGATCCGACCAATACGTATCATACAACACAGTTGCACTAACGAGCAGACGCCTCGCGGCCTCGGTCACTACGCAGTGGTCGAGCCAGCGGTGGCAACCGTGCGCGTCACTCACGAAAGTGTACGTACCCTGTGGCAGTAAGTCCAGGTCCGCACAGGTCCAGCACTGCTCCTCACAGAAGCTCAACAGTTCACTACCGAACAGCTCGCCTGGGTGAGCGTTAAAATCGCCGAGTATGATCACTGACTGCACATTATTACTTTCTATTATCGCACTAATTTCACTAAGACAGTCTGTAAACACGGTTACGTTATCGTTCGAGTCCGTAGGCATATACACCGAGAAAATTAGTATGGAACGATCCTGCGAAACTATTTTAATAGCTACAAGGCGAACGTTGTTACAACTAATTACCGTGACGGATGGAAATAGGCTTTTCCTCCACAACAAAGCCACTCCTCCATAAGGCCTGCCACGTAGCACTCCTTCTGAGGTGTCGACTGCCGAATTGCCAGTAAAAGCGAAGTCATCATCTATTTGTCCAAGAAAGGCGATATCATGTGGCAAAAGCCAAGTTTCTTGCAAAGCGATAACGTCGGCCGCTACACACAGACGCCTCACACAGTCAACAGATCTTTTAATACATTTACAGTTGAAACTTATTAGGGTCGTATTATCCATTTAAATTGTGTGTAATGTTCCTTCTCAGAGTATTTCCTCTGTCTGTTTTCTTTTTAGTGAAGTCTATAAATTTACGATATGATATACCTTCAGGCCAAAAATCATCGCACATGAATATATCATACTTATGTTTTGGAACTGAAATCTTGTATGCATTATAACTTTTGGGCAGCTTCATTATCATTTTCTCAATATCCACACGTATTTTGGCTTTTTCGTCAACATATTCAGTGATGTCACTCTGTGTCACTTGTTTATCCACATTATATATATACAAAACGAATTTTTCATCTACAGCCTTAAATTTACCCGCGGGTTCTATTACAGCTTTTCCTATGTTTCCCACAAAGCGATTCCTCGTTTTCTTCTTCTGTTTTTGGACCAAGGTCCACTCTCCTTCACTTACAATCTCAGCAACCATTTTAGGTTGGGAAGTCTGTTGGACGAGCGCCGCGTCCGTGTGTCCCGGGCACCTCGCAATGTTGTTACTATCAATTTTTTGCGACGACTTGGTGTTGTTGACGATGCTCAGCTGTGCCTGTGAGCCTACACCGGTTTCGCACTCTTTCCGATTCTGCTCATTAGTCTTTGTGCTATTCATGTTCTGATCAGCTGATATTGATGAGTAGTGGGTAGGTGGTAAAAAAGTTTCACTTTTAGAACTTAGATCCGATGTATTTTTGTTAGTAATAGGAACATGTTGCAATCCCATCGGCCCGCTATCATAATCACAGCTGTCCATCATATGAGTTCCACCTCCTCGCTTTGTGTTTACATACGAATAACATGGGCTTTTCATACTCGTCAACTTTTTCAAATCTGCTACGTCACGCTTGATCGGTTCAAGTTGAGTAGCAAATGCATATTGCGATTTAATCTCCTCAATTTCACTTTTCATCTTTGTTAAATCTTTAAGCAATTTTGTCACATCTACGTGATCAAATAGCACGGGTGGTAATTTTTGCAAATCTTTTGCAACAAAAACTGGCCGGTCATTAGGATGGGTTACTTGTAATAGGCTAATGATATCCTCGATCTCACGTACCTTTTTCCCATCTTTCTTCCTTGTAATCTTACGTTTGGAAGTTGTTGTTATCGCATCAAATAGTAGGTTTTTTGCTTCCACAATATCACTATCCGAGAAAGCACTAATACATATCCGACTTAGGCTTTCCTCGTCCATTATGTCCAGTTTATTACACACGAAAGCTAACACTTCGTTAATAACGACATTGCAGCTCGCACATTTCACTACGTTAGAGGAACTCATCCTGCGCATCATATGAGCCGTTCTCTTTTCTTATTACTTAGAAAGAAAGAAACAAAACGATCTATCGAGCTTACCGTAGCGCCTGCGTAAGACTCCGTCAAACTCATGGTGCGAGCATTATCGAAATCTATTTGATCCACGTTAACACTTCCGACTCCACCAACTTTTGATAGAGCTCATACGCCATGCCGCCATACATATTGGAAGTGAACCCTCCGGGAGGGTCACCGGCATTATGTTTGCGCTAAAGTTAACCATCGCGGACGGTCAACGGCATTAGGTTTAAAACCGTATTATAAAACACTGTAAAACGAAGTAAAATAGTGTTTTCAGGGGGTCTTGTCGCTACACGTAGTTTCCAACCTTTTAAATATTTAGTGAATATTTGTGCCGTGAACAAAATGTTTTTTTGAAAATGAAAATGCTTGGGTCTTAAAACCAATGCATGTACTAATAAATCTTGTGAAAATATACATACAATTTTATTTTCATGGTTTATAATGCTGTATTCGCTAAGAAAAACTTACATTTAAAATTAGCCCTCCGCGAGGGCTCCCGGCATCTCATATGCGACTAGGTGAACCCACGTTGAGTACGTTTTCGATGGCAACTCATGGTAGAGGTACAGCTGATGTTCGACCTGCGGATTTAAACGGAGAGTATTGTTACTTTTATTCTTTAATTAACACACAGTTGTCATAGAGACTTTGTAACAGGCCTTCATTGATCCCTAGAATCTTTTTTTTTGGTTGACTTGGCACTCAACAGTGGGTCTAAGTCGTTTTGTTTACCTATAAAATAACGAAACTTATGTAGTGAATTTTCGAAATACTTTTAATGTATAGTATAATATTAGAATACACAACAACAAGAACGTTGTTTACCGTTTTTGCATTGGTATCTCGATGTAAAACAAAATTTAAATCTTTATCTAGGCACCCTACCCACTTATGGAAAAGTAAAATTGTAAGAAAATAGAATCAATGTAACTTAGAATCTGATCAAATCATGTTGCATTTCAATTAGATTTAGCAGCCTACCTGATTAATCTATAAAGCAACACTAACTTCTTCCATTTTTTCTTTCATTCCTAGTTTTCTTTTTTTTGTGTATGTCTGTCTAAGTAGTTCTCACCGTTCGTTTAATTCTAATTTCAGTACTAATCCCTGAAACCATGCCTGTGATGACGCGCAAGGCTTTTGCTCAGGAGTTGGAGCTTAAATTGAGAACCGCCGTTCAAGATTTTAAGGGTTCAAACAGAAAATGTCAGCAGCTATTAAGCTGAGATAGATAAAGTGAGAAGGAAGTGAAGAAAGTCGTCAAAAACACAGGTTTAAATGAACGGAACAAACTGCGGGTGGTCACAAATGGTTTCAACAACTGCAGTAACATATATGAGGAGGCTTTATGTAAGGTTAGGGACCTAGAAGAAAAATAATTCATGCAAATGTACGAATTACAAATTTATAGACACTAAACTAATCAGTAAACTTGAAGCATACGGCATAAGAGGCAATATTTTAGATTTAATTAGATCCTATTTAACGAACCGACAACAGATAACAGTAGTAACAAAAGTGAATCATAAAACAAAAAAAGAGGAAACATTCAGCTCCATGAGGAGAAATGTCACACACGGTGTTCCTCAAGGCAGTGTCCTGGGGCCACCGTTGTTTATTATCTATATCAACGACTTGCCAAAGGCAACGACTCAACCTATGACATTATTTGCTGATGACAGTATAGTTTCAATTGCATGTAAGGACATTAATAATTATAAATCTGACATAAATAATTCACTGACATCTATAATTACTTGGCTTGAAAATAATAATTTAAAAATAAATTTATCTAAAACGAACATAATGCACTTTGGACAAAGATTGCATAATCCATTAAATGTAAACTTGATTTATGATAATTACACTATAAATGAAGTATCTAATGTCCGTTTTCTCGGCTTAACTATAGACAGCAAACTAAACTGGAAAGAACACATTGACGCACTATGTAAAAAAATCAGTAGTCAAGCATATGCTTTGTACCAACTTGCTCCAACTATCAACACTAATGTGTTGCTATTAGCTTATTATGGACTTGTTGAATCTGTCCTAAGATATGGCATTATCTTCTGGGGCAACTCATCAAATAAAGATATGGCATTTAAAATGCAAAAGCGATGCATACGTGCTATGTTCGGTATCCAAAGTACTGAGAGCTGTAAGCCACTTTTTACAAAGCATCAAATCCTCACACTGCCGTCACTTTATATTTTAGAAATCGCCTTATTTTTAAAAAATAACCCCTATTTGTTTCCTCGAATATCGGACCTTGTAATACGAAATCGCCGGGATAATAGTAAACTTCGTGTTCAGCCAGCTAAGACAGCACTACTGTATAAAAGCGTGGTATGCAGAGCACCGATAATTTATAACAATATCCCTATCAGTGTAAAAAAACTAAATACAGACCAGTTTAAGAAAACATTAAAAAAAATACTGACAGGAAAAGCCTACTATAATGTCAATGAATTTTTAAATGACAAATCGCTCTGACTGACATACTGATACTGATACTGATATACTGACTGAATCTATTGTATCTTTGTTGTTTTGAATCGCATGAATATTTAGCAATTGTATTTTATATATATTTTTTTTTTAATTTAATATTAATGTTAATTGTTATTTAATTTTTTTGGATTATTTAATTTTTTAATCTTTTGGTCATCCGACCTAATTTGTACACCAGCCATGGTCAAACATGTTGTGCCAAAGAATATCCTGTAACACCTATAATAAACATCATTCCATGTATATTATCTACACATGTTTTTGCAAATAAATTAATCTTTATCTTTATCTTATCTTAAATGAATGTACTCCTCAGTATTTTATTATTCATTTAGTTTCTGTAAATTTGTAGGAACAAGGAAAATAATAACTTGTATACTTAATTATTAAACACTACTTGCAACCCGCATTCCTTAATAACAATAGACCTTTTTTTTTTCAGTGGGAAATTATCAAATAACTTCTCCCGCTCTGGGCGGAGCTGGAGGGCGTGTCAGACTCTTACTGACTAAAACCCACCCGTGTTCCTTCCGTTGCCTGTACGTTGCCAGGGGCCACAGTATCTCTTTCGGACTTTCCCGCAACCCCGGCAGTAATAACAATAAACCTTACTGAAGATTCTTTAATGAAACATAATAATAGTAATTATAAAGTAAGTCAAAACAAAATTAAAAAATATGCAAAGCTAAATAAAATCATAAAAAGATGCAATAAATATAAGAAACAACAAAAACACAGTTCTAATAATATTAAACTAAGGAAAGAACGTGGTTTTCTTATAAATAAATTTAAAAACTATCAAATTAAATTATATGACGGTAAGAACATTTATGACTTTGACACTCAACACTTACAGTCTGAAATTCAGGTACTAGAAGCGTCACTACAGTCACTCTATACTAAGTATGTGAGGTCTGAAAAACAAATTCAGGAGCACATCCTTGCTGCAAATGAGTTAGTGGAAATGTGCAACTCTAATATAGATAAAGTGGACCCGCTGACTCCCAGCAGCCCTCAATCTTCATTGCAAAGGAAATCCAATCTTGGCACTCTCCAACCTGAGGTAACGGAGGAATTTCATCCTAATGCCATTATTACTGTTCTTATAGGTAGGTAATAGTTTTAATGTTAAAAAAGATGATATTACTGATAGTGTCACCGATCGATTGAAAATAAATTGTAAGAAAATAATTTTGTGTGCATTTCCAAATTTTGAGCACTTGTCAAACAGGCAAAACAACTACATTCACATGTTAAATAATTACATGCATTTCTTAGTTAGTCACCATAGTGACAAGTTTATATTTTTTGATACCAACATTTTTGTTGATAAGCTAAGGTCGACTAGGGATACTGTGTTTCTGCCCATTCGTTTTAGACGTCAAATAGCTAGGCTTTTAATATTAACCCAGACATAATTAGTATGTCGAAGTCATCTATAATTAGCACCACAATTAGTAATAGTACTAATGTTAAGGTGGTTAACTCAAATAGTTTAAACTAGTTTGTAAGACAACAGAAAGTACCACTAACAGTATAGTTATTACACTTAATAACAACTGTACAAAAGGGGCAAAGCAGAATTCCCTGAAATTATTTCATCAAAATATTCAAGGTTTTTCTTCCAAACAATTGGAAATTGAATTGTTTTTAGAAAAAACAATGTTTGACATTATTTGTTTAGCTGAGCATTGGTTAAATGATTATCAAATGTTAATTAACTATGAGAATTATAGTGTGGCCAGTTGTTTTAACCGAAAATCAATGCTGCGCGGTGGTTCACTAATCTTAATTAAAAGTTGTATTAAATCAAAAACCCTTTTTGCCATAGTTGAACTATCGGTTGAACATAACATTGAAATATCTTGTGTTGAGCTAGATAAGCATGTTATAGTGTGCGTTTACAGACCCCCTAATTATCATAACTACTCTATATTTGAGTCAGTAATGGAAAATGTTTTGGCAAAACTTGCAACTAGTAATGAATCAGTAATTATCTATGGTGACTTTAATGTGATGTGGGTGTTAAGTGTGATGTGAAGGTGATGTCTCGCTGATGGTGGCGCGTGTGTTGGATCATTTAGCTCCCTTCAAAATGGTTGAGATGAATGGTGCTGATCCATGCGTCATGTTTGTGAACGGGCGCCGTCAGTAGGGACTGGTCATCTCTTATCTGCCAAGGCTTATTTGTTTTCTTCTTTTTATTACGGACGCTTTTTACGTGCACGTCTTTCTACATTGTTCTCACATGTATAATTTCAACATGAATGATGTAACCAATAATTTTGTGTTAATTTTTTTATTTAAAAGAGTGTGCGTGGAGTTTCTTCCCCGTTCTTCTCCATAGGTACCTATTACGCTTTGGAATGGGCAAGTACGAGTAGCTTTATATTTCTGACTGACCGACTCCTTGACAATTCAAAAGTGCCTGTAAATGGTTTAATTGAAATAAATGCTTTGAGTTTGATTGACTCCTACAGCTGCATCCGCGTTGCCGTCAACCATAACTAGTTTGTTACGCGCAATTTTGAATCCGTGATAATATCTTTTAAAACTATTAATTTAAATGATATGATGTCAAGGCGTATTTTAATCTGAATTAAATGCCCCAATTAAATAACATATTCTATTGGATAAGGATAAATATAGGTAATACCAGTCAAAATAGCTTAGGAAATATCAATGAAATTTTTATCAGATTCTGAAAGATATAAATGGTTACAATGGTCATCCTTACAAGATAGACATATGCTATTGCAGATTTTTTTGTTGAACTTTTTAACTTCTACAATTCTGTAGAACATAAATTTGATGTATCTCTCACGGTTTCATTTTCACGGATTCACCCCAGTAAAGCTTCCAGTCAGTATAATTTTTTCCGACATCTTCAACCATAATCGTCATATTTCAGCCAATTCACACAAAACCTTAATGAATTATACACAAAAACATTTCGCATGAATTATTTCGTCTGTTGGTGAAAACCGTCTAAAAATCCGTTCGGTAGTTTTTGAGTTCAGACAGAGAGACGCGGCGGGGGATTTTGTTTTATAATATGTAAGGACTGCTGTGAATTTTTTCACATATCCAGAAGCAACCATGTAGTAACCACTTTGTCGGCGTGATTAATATGTATGTATACCCATAACAAACTACAGCTTTCTAGTACTAAGCGTCTCTGAGCTAAGCCGCGGACAGACGGACAGACAGACGGACAGACGGACAAGGCGAAACTATTACGGTTCCTTGTTGACTACGGAACCCTACTAAAGAGGAAGGTGATGGCACTATTACAGCTACTACTAATAGTACCTATCCACTGCTTTGGAATAGTTTCTAAATAATGCTTGTCCACTTTTATTGAAAATTAAACAATAAAAATAATAGTTATATTTTCAACACGGTATATTTCCTTCTAAGGTGAGAAACCCTCGGTGCGCGAGTCTGACTAGCATTTTGACGGCTTTTGTAAGATAATAGCCTAATTTAACGAGTTTCAGATTATGTTTTTAAATAATTTGAGTAGAAGCTAGTCACGGCGATAATGGCGATAATGATCATCATGATGACTTGTGGTTGTTAAATGACCTTCTTAAAAACAGGTTCATTGTTCATAGATATTAATCTAACACGCGTGTAAATCTATGTATAAGTGCTCATACACACGAGCGGCACGCGTCAACGGCATCCTCAGCACTTTGTGTTATCTCTATGTCTTGTGTGAGTTTTTTGGCCACGGGTGAATGGTTCCGTGAAAGAATAAAGCAGACAAGTCTATTAAAAAGCCTACTTGTTCGTTACTAGACAGTACCTATGCACATTTACATACTACGCTTGTCGTGTGTGTTTGTACCATCTGATAGTAATTAGCACGATTTTGTGCTAGTAAAATTAGCACGAGTTTAGTGCATAGTTAATAGTTTTTTTTAAACGATTTACTAACATGGCGTCCGTAAATATGTAGATATATTTAAAGTTACTTAAAAAAAACGAAAATGCGTTTCCCGCAAAATATATAATTGTTGTCTCCACAACAATTACCTCTAGAGAAACTCCTCGAGAAAAGAATTCACATTCTTTCTAGCGAGGCGGCACGTTTCTAAACTAAAAATCGACTTTGTAGCCATACAATGACATATCTGTACATTGTTTTTATGAATTTACAAAACGTCGAAATTTCATTATAATAATTATGTAAGTTAAATATTAATGTTCCTACTATACCAACACATAAACCATCCGGAATAAATTCTGTAAATGGTGGTTAAAACCGCATCAAAATCCGTTGCGTAGTTTAGAAGAACAGCGCGGTCACACAGACAGACACTAAAAGCTACTTATATTAATATGCACTGCAGACCCTGGCCGTACCTCTGGTGGTACAGTGGGTATTTTAAAGTTAACGATACGATACGATAAAGAAATTTCAATTGGTCACGCATTAGAAGAATTTCGCACATAACTAATGACTAAATAAAATTGTTGGTGCAGAAGTGGTTTTAAATAGTCATACAAAACTATTACCACCAGGTAATAGTAATTTGTAACTTGTACGTCAGTAATGAAGTCAACATTGATGATTTGATGTCATCCCCAATGTATGAATATGCTCCAATACTTTGATTAATCGCAATGTATAGTTAATATGTATATGTTTGTTCAGATAGCACATACACAACGATAATAATATCAGCAAAACAAAGATTACATATTTATCAGGCGTTACAACAACACATTATAAAAACTGTACCGGTATTTATGTATTATGTAATACCAAACGATGTTGTTTTGCATTCCATAGGCGTCGCTGGTCAAAGTCACCCGTGTTTAACAGTAAAATTACCCGTGTTTGACAGTGAGTAATTTATAGTTCTGTTGTAGTGATGTGAAGGGAAAGTAAACCATAATTAATGTGATTCTAATTTATCGACAGCGATAGTTAAATATGTGTATTTTGTCGATGATTCTACGCAGCTACTACAATTCATACACCCAAGGTAACCTCCCGGCAAGGTCGGACAGGAGATTGACTTTTCGATTCAATTATAACTTTTCTCGATTTTCAAATCAATTTGCTTCTTAAATCATTCCGGTGCGGATATCGAGTTTGTCAAATGGTTTTCAATTTATTTAATGATCTGTGTGTTTACTAGGTATTACTTTATCTCAATTGTGTTGTCATTGAGCTATAAATATTAAATTGTATCCACCAAAACAAACTACTTAAGTACACAATTGCTTTATCAACACTTCAAACTTAATATATTTTATATATATATATAGCTCAAATGAGTAAACCGCCACAGTTCCACAAGGTCTAAATACCGAACATAGGTACCGGTTGGCAAGTATGATTTTCATGAAATCATTCATCGTCATCAATAATCAACATCATACAGTCAAAAGCTGGCCAATATCGGACTTACGCCTTTCAGAATCCCCACTACGACCAAATTATTCGTATTATGTAGTCTAAAAGAAAAAAAATATACTCAAACTCAAAGCGTTTATTTCAATTAAACAAATAAAGAGGCACTTTTGAATTGATAGGTATTCGGTCGGTCAAAAAATAAAGCTGCCCATTCCTAAGCGTAGTAGGTTTATCAGGAGAAGGACGAGCAAGAAACTGTATGGACATGATAATCAAAACATTGAACCTACCTATTTTTTTCCAGATAATGATAGTCCTTATATGGCTCGGCGTGATCATCACAGCCGCGGTGCTGTACATGCGGCAGGTCTACTCGCGGTTCAGCCGGTACGGCGTGAAGCACTTCAAGATAGTCCCACCGGTGGGCAACCTGATGAACGAACTGATGCAGAAAAAACATATCGCTGAATCGTTGAACGATATGTATCACAGTTTTCCGGAAGAGAGGTACGTGAACGTAAATTACTGTTTTTCATTTGACTGCTAAGTTATTTTATTTCTGTATTACAATCTCTCTTATAACTGTCTTTACAGGTTTGTGTACCTATTATAAATCTTCCATACAAAATTCTCACCATTTTCAACTCTTTTAATATTCCTCCCTCAGAAACCTGCAGGCCCTGTACAGGCTAGCCTCCCCCGTCAGCACCCACGGTCACGGTCGTGCAGTTTTCATAAAAAAATGATAATGAACTTAATCACAACTGGAATAGAGTTCTCAGTGCGCGATGTTTCGAGACTCCTGAAGAGCCAGTACTCCTCAGTGAAGAAAATAAAAATGCCTGCCGACTACACAATATTATCAACTTGATAGAATTCTTAACTTTCTAGGTTCGTAGGCAGATACGAGTTCATGAAGCGTGTAGTGATGATTCGAGACCTAGAGCTGGTGAAGAAGATCGCAGTCAAAGACTTCGAGCACTTCCTGGATCATCGCATGTTGGTGGACGACTCTGTAGAGCCTTTATTCGGCAGGAACCTGTTCTCTTTGAGAGGTATGGGATCTACTTAAAGCTTAAACCTGTAAAGAAAGAAAGAAAATTGCGAATAATGGCACAATACAAAATAGATTTGTTACAAATTTTGCTTGTACCTAAACGCCTCAGGAAAGCATAATGTCAAATGGCAACTGTAAACATTACAACGTTGAGTAAGAGGACAGTAATGTATCGGTAAGTATATTGTTTTTGAAGGTTTATGTAGCTTCTAATGTGTTTGCAAAGTTGTAGCTTAAAAATGAAAAATAAAAGTTAAACAAATAGGTAGGAACTCAGAAAAAAGAAAATCAATATAAGTGATAATAAAACTCAAAACAATCTCACAGTCTCACAAATGTTTTTGTACAGGTCAAGAATGGAAAGATATGCGTTCCACATTGAGCCCAGCGTTCACCAGCTCTAAGATGCGAGCCATGGTCACTTTCATGATGGATGTCAGTGACCAGATGATAGGATCACTGAAGAAGCAGATCAAGGAATCTGGAGGTCAGTTTGTAGAAGTATTCAAATGATATTAGTGATAAAAAAAGGCTTTCTCCTTTTGTCAGTCTCCAGTCTAACCGGATGCAGCTGAATACCAGTATTTTATATGGACGGATTGCTTAACTGAATCTCACAATCCAGTTACTGTGTAACACGATACCACTTGGTAAGACTGTTTCGGCCTTTCGGGCTTCTGACTACCCACAACGACTGTCAAAGATCTAAAATGACAACTGAAGCCAACAGTTTAGGGACGATTTATGCTGGACCGCCACGGGCGCGAGCCGCGACCGTGACGCTGCACGGTATAGCATAAACTACTTCATATAAAATGTTCGTGAAGTTTTGGATCCGTGCCTCGACCGCGCCTCGTACATACATGGTTTAGCTCTCGCCCGGCACAGTCTAGCATAAATCATCCTTTAACGTTCTTTCTGAGACACGAAGGAGTCTTGGTATGTAATGCATGGTGCGACCTCGGCGAGCACAGCTTAATCTTCGATCGACCCGTGCGGCTGTAATTATAGTCACGGGTCTCCCACTTTTACTACCTTTAAATTAATTAAATTCTGCAGTTGATTATGTGGACGTGGACACCAAGGACCTGACGACGCGATACGCCAACGACGTCATCGCCTCCTGTGCCTTTGGACTGAAGTTGAACTCCCATGCTGAGAGGAACAACGATTTCTACTCTATTGGATATGAAACTGCTACTTCTGGCTTCAAAAGAATCCTGATCGTCTTTGGGTATACTTCCTTCCCGTCACTTATGAAGGTAAGTCAAAACTTTTAATATTGGGCTCTATTAAAATAGGAATGGCGAAACCTAAATTTGCAGCTCCTGGGCTGCCAGCCCTACAGCCATCTTGCTTACTGACTAAAATTTTAACCACGGCTTGATGAACCATTCTCCTGCAATATTTATCAATGTATGTAATCTGTAAAAGCCACTTTGAGCAAGCGTGGTGATCAATCGTCATGCCTTCTCTATATGAGAAGAGCAGTGTGCCAATAACAGGCTGGTATTATAGTATAAAAGATTTTAAAGGATAAAATCACAAATTATGAAAAACATTTTGCTAAGGAACCCATGGCAAAAGCAGTGCACGGTGTACATTTTTGTTAGACGTTATTATGGTTCGTGCCGACATGATATAGGGAGAAGATAAAATAACTATTGATGGTGATTATTTATAAGTTCAATTCAGTAACACTGGATGTATCCTGACGAAAGCGCTACCAATCGCGCAATGTATAAAATACCAGAGGAAACAATTATCGCTTAATGTGACCTGTATCTCTTAAATATGCTGCAGGTAATTATCGTATTTGTAGATGTGTATCTGTGTTACATTCATATTTGAATTCTGCAGGCTTGCGGTAGGAGTAAACTGGCAGAAATTGTCACGCGAAAAAGCGTTCATACTTGCGACTTTCTTCATTGGTCTTCTTTTGGTGATGTCAAAATGTACAAAATCCTTGATGGCGGCTGGAAACATTTTCAAATATTTTCTTTATGGCATATAGTGCTACAGCCGATAGTGAAGTCAAAATGTAAATCCAAGTTGGTGGCTAAGAACATTTTCAAATTTTTCGTCATAAGTGTCGTTTTCGTGGTTTTCAAGGGTGCTAAAGCCAATAGTGTGACGTTAAAATGTAAATTCAAAAGGGTGGCATAGCAAATTTTCAAATTTTTCATCATGGGTATCGTTTTCATAGTTTTCGAGTGCGTTAAAGTCGATAGTGAGCTCGAAATGTAAATCCAAGATGGCGGCTGCGAAAATTTTGATTTTTGTTTTAAGTCATACGTGGGAAGGAACTTAGTTCCTGACGGAGGTTTTTTAACTTTTTCTTTTGTTACAGAAATTCAACGTCAAACTGTTTTCTGAGGCCACGACAAACTTCTTCCAAAGTATAGTAATGAGTACTATGGCCGAACGACAGGAGAAGAATATATTCAGACCTGACATGATACATCTTCTCATGGAAGCTAAGAAAGGTATATCTCATTGGTTGTGAAGCAATCAATGGCATGATAAGAATAATCGAAAAATATTTAATTCAATATTAATCCTAATGTGTTTGTAGTTCAGTGTTCTTATTACCTGTATGAAATATTCTTGCGTGACGTTTTTGGGGTTAGCCGAAGGCTGCCAAACGGAAGCCTATCACTAAGCCTCCGCTGTCAGTCCGTCCGTCTGTCTGTCAGCAGGTTGTATTTTATGAACCGTAGTAGGTAGACAGTTGAAATTTTTACAGATTGTGTATTTCTATTGCCGCTATAACAACAAAGAATAAAAATTTAATATAGTTAAAATTTTAAAGGGATCCCCATACAATAAACTTTTGATGTTGAAAAAAATAATATCTTACCCTGGCATGGGGGTATCATTGTCTAAAGCTCTTCGAGTAGAGTACAATTTTTTTTTATATCTTCAGAAATTAAGAAGTGGAGGCTCGTAAAATGTGACAGTTTTAGAAAAAAAAAATATTTTATTTATTTATTTATTTTGCTAACATGTAAAACACTGGTTAGTAGGCATGCATTAAAATTTCATGACACAGTATTAAGACATGCACCCTGTAAGGGCACAAAATGTTTCGCAAATGTTTCATATCAAATTACACGAAATTCATGATTCTAATTATTACAATTCATTACGAGCTCTATCGCAACAACTAAACAGGATAGGAATTCAAACTTCTGTATACCATGTACCATATACTGTATTTAATCAACAAATATTACTAACGCCGATTCATAAGGTATTTTATTTAAATATAGGCGATTTTCTGCAACTGCAAAAAATAACTTTGTAATTCACAGTATCATTATGAAATACAAATTAATCTTTGCGATTTAAAAATTTAAGATAAAAAATATTCTTCGTTTAGTATTTTCTTTTATTTCCTAAATGTGGTAAAGAAACCCTTTGTGTAGGAGTCCAACTCGCACTTTTTATTTCTCCTTGAGCGCTTATCCACTCCTTCCGTCTTTCGCGAGCCCGCGCATCCTACTTCCAGTTTGGACAGTACCTATTCAGTTCGTCCTGCCATCTCCTACGTGGCCTGCCGCGACCCCGTCTTACAGTCGCAGGGCACTAGTTCTGTGCTATTTGTGCCCGTAGTTTGACATGTCCTGCGTGATGTTATGTTGGAATATTCTTTTATCATGGTTTGAATGTCTAGTGAAGCTTTTATTAATAGGTAACTAAGATTCCAGTAAGTTTTACTGTTCTTAATGTATCAACTTCCTACTTAACAAGAATCATAGATTATTGCCACAGTTATTCTACATATAATCAGAAACAAGATATCCAATCACAATGCTGTATGTTCGTTAATGAGCCGAAAAAAACAGGTTTCTACTCATTTGGAAGTGCCTCGTGTCAGTCGTATCACAGTTGGCCTTCATAATTATTATTATGATTAACAATAACAGGAAGTGCTTTGCCATACTGAACCTAATAGATAGATATAATCAAACATAGTACTTATAGTTTTGCTAAATCGAATACACTTCAATGGATGACTAAAACTTCACCAAGGTCATAACATCGTGTTGACGCCATCATTCAAAATAAAATTATTTTAATTGGTAGACGTTTCAGAATGTCGATGAGGCATTATGACAAACCAATACGTGTACTTTTTTTAAGTGATATAACTATAACAAAAATTATGAAAGGAAAAGATTCACAGACTTTAGACTTTACTTAAGTAAAGTAAGGGGTTCATACGAATGTGAACCTTATTTTAATCGGTTTAATGTTCATATTCATATAAGCGAACATAAACAAGCGTTTTATTCGGATCATATTTTTATGTAGCACTTACTTTACTTAGTAAAGTCAATGTGCCATCTGTAAATTCTGCCCTAAGGCCGAAACCACGCACATAATGCTTCTTTTGGTGATTACAGCTACGCTGCTTGCTACCAAGCATAGCTAGAACCAACGCATGATTTTATAATAACATTGGCCTCATTGACGCTCGGTACCACGCTGCATAGGTAATTTATCACTTGTTCGAGTTACGCTACGGCAAGGATATTTACTTGGGCTCACCAAATATTTGCTTGGTCTGTGGCTCCGGCCTAAAGACACTGCAGAGTACACAGAGAATCCACACTTTTGTTCCCTGTTATGTTTCTGAAAATTATCCATGTATTTATTCTTCTTTTCTTTCAGGAAAACTGACCCATGAAGAGAAATCTGATGAGAAAGCGAACACTGGATTTGCTACAGTTGAGGAATCAGATGTTGGAAAAGTAAATAATAATAGAGGTTAGTATTATTAGAGTTCCTGGGAATAATGTTGTAACTTAAAAGAATAATCTAAAGAACTTGATAAAATCTGCCTGAAGAATCTGATAATGAGATGAGAAAGGAGCAGTGGTAGCTCAGTAGTTCTGGCGGCCGGACTGACTTAAGAGATTCACGTCATCTAAGATAATAAACCGAATTGATGTCAACCAATCCGCACTTAACACGGCCCACTCCCTCTCCCTGTAATGCTTCACATTTGAAGACTGACTCCCAAAATACAAGCCTGTAGCCTAGCCTAGTAAACTCTGAAACTAGTGTCCAAGCTACGCCAAGCTTGGACACCAGTTTCAGAGTTTACTAGAGCAAAAATAAATAAATCTTTATTTATATATCAAATTCTTGTGAATGCTCTCATTTGTGACAATAAAAATTTTTACTTTTACTTTACCCCAGCCTTAGTCCCAGCAGTGGGTATTGCTCCCTCTGCTGGGACTAGTATCGTATAACAGGCGCACTATGTTCTTTAGTCAAAAATAAACCTAAAACAGCAACCATTAATTTACAGAATGGTCTGACGTCGACTTGACTGCCCAAGCCATCCTTTTCTTCCTTGCTGGCTTCGAAACAGTATCAACAGCAATGTCGTTCCTACTGTACGAGCTTGCAGTGAACCCTGAAGCTCAGGAGCGACTGGTGCAAGAGATCAGGGACAATGAGGCTAAGAACGGTACCAAGTTCGACTTCAACTCTATACAGAACCTGCCTTATCTGGACATGGTTATTTCAGGTAATACTTATTTTGGAAGAGCATTTTGTGAGCCTTATTTTAGTAAAATACCTGAAGGCCTAGACAAGTGGCAATAGCTTTCAATCCGTTTCGTATTCTACAACGATTTTCAACAGGATTGACACAAGCTTTTCGGTAGCTTATGTCAATTGAATATATTTTTGACTTTTCCATCATCGTTATCGTTGATGTCATGTCAATGTCATCACTTTAATAACTAATTGCCGCACTCATAGAGACGTTCGTCAAAAATAGAGAATTAATATTCTAGTTCACTAGTTAGCCATATTTCTTACAGTAATATATACAAATTAATCATAACAGGTAAAGATTTGACAGTTATTTGCAACGTTGCCAACTTTCTCTAACGCTCTTATTTTATTTTATTTTATTTTATTATCTTAAGAAAACTTACAGTTAAGTTATGCATATGTGAACAATAGTATAAGAAGGCCAATTACAAGTTTTCACTGACAAAATTAGGATAGAACAAGAGACAGTAGACAGGTAAGAGAAAGTAAGAAGTAAAAGAACTCTGAACGAATAATAAAAAATAGAACATGAGAAGTGTCAGTGATCCTCGAAGAAGCGGTTACACATAGTTTTTTTTAATTTACTGACACTGGTGGTGAATAAGTCCAGATCATCAACATTCTGACACATCGAGTTGTATGATCTGCTAGCTCTAATAGTATAAGAGTTTTGTCTATATATACACCGTACAGAGGGAACATATAGAGGATCATGATTCCTAAAGGTAAATGATGGAACACGTAGCCCAATTCTGCCAAGCAGTTCAGAACAATCGGTTGAACCAACGGTCGGTTAACTTTTACTTACAGTTTCACAAATATATTGGAACTCTTGAAAACTTTGACATTTTGTTGTCATGTGTTTTTGTTGGTATAGTGGTCGAAAGTCCTACTGCTGATCATGAAGTCCTGGGTTCAATTTCCAGGTCAGACAAAGTGTTATTGAGTTTTTCCATCAGGAGTTTCTCAGTAGTAGCTCGGAGTTTGAATTTGTGCCCGGGGTCTGGGTTGACGTCAATAGGCTCGCCCCCTCTATTACTTTAACATAACTGGCGAAGTGTGGGTCTACTATAGGTACACCTCTGCGTAGCCCTACGGGGCAACAAGGCTTGATGTTATGTGACGTCATGTACTAAGATTATGTTTATTGTTAATAATTGGGGTTCAGCTATTGACCTCTCAGTGCAGTAAAGTTTGTAACCAGAATGCCAGTTAAAGTTCTAATAATTTTGAAGAACTAATAAGATTTTACACTGTTTTTCTTAAACCTGTTTCTTATTTTCAGAGGTGTTGAGACTGTGGCCACCAGCCCCTGCACTGGACAGACTGTGCACCAAAGACTATAACTTGGGTAAAGCTAACGCCAAAGCTGATAAGGACTATATTGTAAGTTTGAGAGCATTTCTTTTGAATTGGAGACTTATTTAATACATAACTAATTTGATGATTGCAGTAAAGTCAAAATCTGCGTTCTACTTGGAAAACTGGTCAGACTTAGGCGTATTTTTTTAACGAGCTCAAATTCAAACCCGAAGCCTCTTTTTCAATTAAACCATTTATAAGCACTTTTGAGTAGTCAAAGAATTCCATCAGTAATTAGTCAGAAAGTTGAAGTTAGTTCCCCGTTCCAAAACGTAGATCTTAGCTTTTACCGTGTCCCACTGTTCCCTTTTTATGCGATTTCTCGCGATGTCCTTGTTAACATATCCATTGTAAATATTACCTTCTAATATTGTTTTTTTTCTCTAGATCCGTAAAGGAGAAGCTGCGAACATCCCGGTGTGGGCTATTCACCACAACCCCGAGTTCTTTCCGGACCCCTACAAGTTCGACCCTGAAAGATTCTCGGACCAGAACAAGCACAAAATTAAGCCGTTCACCTACTTACCTTTTGGACTTGGACCTAGAAATTGTATTGGTAAATATAAAATAAAATGATTGACCACATCTTTAGCGCTAAGCTACTAAACTACACAAGTTTTGAAATTAAAGTCTTTGCCCGTAAGGGTTGGCTATGGGTGCTATTTACCTGAAATAAATGAATATATTATAAATATATTTCAGGCTAGAAATAGAAAAGATAGTAATTAATCTATATAAAATATAAAAATGACATGCTGTTCGTTGGTGAGCGCATGACTTGAGAACGGCTGGACCGATTTGGTTATTTTTTGTTTTAAAATGTTCGTAATATCCTGAATTAGATTTTTAGGAAAGTTGCCAGCAAAATTGGATAACTTGGGAAAAACTGAAAGTGGTTTTTTTATTAATTAAGAAAATAAAAACTTTCTTTTTCGTATGGTTGGTAACTAACCAGTACACGGTGGTCCAAGCGCCCTACAAGCGCGGTCATAAATACCTTACTTTATTAAATTTGTTAAATGGGATTTTTTCTGAAGGGTAAATAATAAAAAATACTTCACTAATGTACATTAATGCTTTATTTACATAATTTAATACATTATATACAATAAACTGTACTGTACTGTTTAATACAAATTTAAATAGTCAATATTTGAGATTTATTCTCCCTCGTTCGGAAATACATCTGAATATGATATTAACGCTGTTGATGAAGGGGTTATCATTAAATCTGTATTCTATTATATATTATACATATTATGTACAACAAAAGGCAAAAAAACTAAAACTACAATTTATTTACAAACATCATCATAACTACAACTAAGTTAAATAACTACAACAACCAACCTAATTTCAATTTAAACTAAATTCTTAATCTAAAAAATTCTAATAAAATCTAAAACCTGCCTCGACATAACGTTCTTTTTCTTACGGGGAAGTTTCCGAAGACCAGTAATGAATGGGTCTGAGCTGAGTAAAAGTCTGTTAAGTAAGTCCGTATTTGTAAGTACTCACGACATTTTTCTCGTGTGATTCTGTCTGAAGGCCTTATCATTTTTGTTGTTAGATTCTGCTGCCTCTTCGGATAATTCCCCGATAGATAATAAAGCATACTGTGCTACTTCAGCGCCATGGATGAGGACTTTGTGAACGGAAGCTGGGAGATTATACCACGGATATTCTTGAATTAAAAGTCGCGCGGTTTCCAAAGAATATTCATTCAATTTATCCGAATCAATATTAAAACCCGAGGACAGATAATTCTGCCAATCTTCTACGTTTCGAGCGCTTAGACAAATCTGAAAAATCTTTCCTGAAACGTCCGCGTTCGCAAGATGGCCCGGACTGGTTCGCGTTTTCTTGAATGCACTTCTCATTACCCCTTACTAATTCGACACATTCAATTTCATTTAACCAATCTGAGAACTTATGCAAACATTTTGATTTACTTTGGAGACAATTTTCCAAAATCTATCAAGACTTTCACATAAATTGAGTATCTTACTATCTAAGTTCCTAATGTCTACATTTTCGACCTCATCCAGTGAAGCTAGAATAGTTTCCGACACGTGTTGATGTTTCTGAGGAACAGCTCCAGTTATGGCAGACCAAATCTCAAAGAAATGCATCCTTGAGAAAGAACATTTAGTCAAAGTACCTGAAAAAAATGTATTAATAATTTACGTATGTTTCGTAGACCGTGGTACGCCTGAGCCTACGCAGTCGTAGAGGCTATATAGCAACTAAATGCGCAAAAGGACGCAAAAAAACATTTTATATTTTCAAAATAGACAGTTCAGTCTTTAATATAAGATATGTGAGAGTATTCGATTATGGTTGAAATTTTTTGTAGTCCTTGATCTTGGACACCCATGTCACAAACACCACTCAAAAACAATGCAATTCTGAGAATTCACAGTTACACAAACAGTAGTGCTAATGAGTTACTGATAAGGCGAGCGCAACGTAATGATGTGTTCACTTCGGAGGTAGAAAAATAAGTGATAATTAGGTAAAATGGGTGACATATTTATACTTTAGGGTAGCTTGTGTATCGGTAAATCATTATAGATAATTAAACTGGGGGTAATTGATGATGAAATTTGTGCATTTATGACCTAAGGCGGAACCACCGTGCAGTGTCAGAGTTTTTATGCCGACCATGGGCCTCTAGCTTGGCTAGCTTTGGATTAGATTGATATTTTGGTCCTGTCGGGTTAGCTAGTCTATACTACACACATCAAAAGTGTATAGGGATCAAGTACGTTTTAGAGTATCGCCGCAATTGACGATTACAATTATAACTTGTTTGGATCGTTATTGATTCTTTTTAGTGAATTTCACTATTTGAATAAAGAATTGTTTTTAAATTTTGATTAAAAATAGAAAATCAACTGTCAATCAGAATTCCTATAAAAGTCTGTAATAGCGTTTTTACAAAACCATTACAATTTCTGCATCGGAACTGAAAAAAATATCATTGATATGGTGCGACGAAATCATTTGACACGAGAAGAGATGATGAGAGCCGTCGGAATGTTGTAAGCTGGTTCCAACGTACTGGACGAACGACTGTCGCTCTTGGCACTACACAGTCACGTCATAAGCCGCCTCTGGACACGCTATCGTATCACGTGCAGCGTCGCCGAGCGACATGGAGGACGATCTCGCATCATAACTCGCACACAGGACCGGTACTTACGCTCAACGGAATCGTACCATGACCGTCATGATGTTGGCTACGAAGCTCCACAGCTATTCAGGCTTGCTGATAAGCGACCAGACCATCTGAAATAGTTTACGTGAAGTGGGTCTGCGTTCTCGAAGGCTGCTGAGAGTTACACCTATAGCACTCCGCAACCGTAGGGCCCGTTTACAAAGGGCTCGCGAACATAGACATTGGGAGGAAAAATACTGGCGTTGTGTTTGCTTTTCCTATGAATATCGTTTCGGTATGAGGCTGGATACAAGACGTACTCGAGTTTGGAGGACCTCTGGATGTCAAGAACGTTTGAAATTTTGTCAGGAAGTTCATTCATATGGAGGGGGAACAATAATGGTTTGGGCCGGTATTTGGATCGGTGGAAGAACCGAACTCATTTGGATCAGGGGCAACCTCAATGCTCAGATTTAAGCGGAGAGGGTTGTTTCAGACGTGATCATCCCTTTGCGAAGCCGGTTGGGTGATTCGTTTCGACTAATGCACGACAATACACGTCCAGACACAGCTAGAGTCGTAACACGCACTCTTGCCGATGCTTGCATCAACATTCTACCCAATTGAGCACGCATAGGATATGCTCCAAAGAAAAGCTCTGCCGAGTATGGATGCCATGCGTGTAACAAGTCAAAAAGTTAAACTACTTTTTGACTTGCGTGGGCGCCTCAATGTGATTTTGATGAACTGATTTTAAAGCATGCCAAATCGATGTGATTGTGTAATTTGTGTCAATGGTGGAAACAAATATTATTTTATTTTTTTATCTTTACAATAAAAATTCAAAAAGTCAATTTTTTTTATTTTTTTTCGCCATGCATAATTGATGACATTAACTTAGGTTAATTTTCCACAATTTGCAAAAATTTTAATTTTCCTTAATCTTTACAAAATATAGGGATAAGTTGTTAAGACTAGATTTGGTAAATATTAATTGGAAAATTTTTATAGTTAAAAATGTATTTGGCACTTTTGATGTGTGCATATTATTAATATTATAAAAATATAAAATTAGTTTGTAAGTTTGTATGTAGGGAGTAATATCCGAAAGTACCAGACGGATAATTCTTTTTGCATTGGATGGTTCAATTCGTCACCCTCCCGGCTAACTGTCGTATCTCACAAACTGACGTATCTGGACTGACATTACCAAAGTGTTCATAACTTTTTCGTGTTTAAAAGTTTTGTGGCCTTAGGGCTTTAGGGCAACTACTAACTCAAAGAGCAATATAAAAAAGTTATTAATTCATTAATAAAGCCACAGCTAACACAACTACAGTAACATGATTGTAGCGCCCGACCGAAATATCAATTGCTAGTTAGGACAGTTAGCGGGGAGGGTGACGAATTCTTGAGGAAGATTATAGGCTCGCGGACGAAGTCGCGGGCAGAAGCTAGTATCCAATAATATGCAACTGAACAAACACACACACGCTACACTAATACAAAACTGGATCTTATTTTCAAACGATAACGTTGCACCATATTTCAATCGGTAATATTCACTATTCATTCCGTTCGACTCGCTTCAGTCAACTACTCTCTTTTCCCTAACCCTCTATGGATCTCTGTTTGGTTTGGCCCAACCTTCACCTGCCTTCAAGGCTAATACACCAAAGTTATTTCAGTCATACATATTCATATCAAATCCGAAGGTTACCTACCTTGAAAGAATTGAACTATTCAGAATTCTGACATGCGAAATTGGCACAGAACCGTCTAGGAATCAGACTGTTTTAAATATGCATGTTTAGCCCTCCTTTGAGTATATGGAGACAATATTTCAGATTCTGGCCATTTTAACATATTCAAGCGAGCCAAATACATATGACTTACTGATTTAGAAATGAAAATGGTCTTTTGATCGATGTAATATTAGAAATTCTTGAATCTAGATGGTTTTATTTTATTATGAGCAATGTTTTGTGAATATCAATATAAATATGATTATTGAATGGCTATGGAGTGTTACATTACGAAATTGCTTTCTAAATATGTCTGGAACAACCATACCCTGCCAAGCGTGGTTATTCCATAACATCACGAATTATATGTCAAAATCAAATTCAAAATATTTTATTTCTCACAAACCTACAAGGTCACTTATGAAACGTCAGAAGCTAGGTGCACGGTTCCAATTGGTCATTTCCTATGGAGAAGAGCCGGCAAGAAACTCCACGGTTACTCTTTTCAAAATATTTGGCTTTTACAATATTTTAAAATAACAGTGTAAATAGGTATGGGAGGACAGGTACGACTTTCAACAAGTACCAGGTACTTAACAAAATAGTAAATAGTCAACAAATCTGCAGTCTACTAAGCCTAAAAAAACCCTATAAAAAGATAAATAAAAATAATAAAAATAAAAACCTATTTAAACCTAATAAACATTAAAAAAAAAAACCCGGAGGGGTAGGTAGAGATCATAGATAACTTCCTCGAACTGGTAGCACATGAATAAAAAACCGAGCAGAAGGAAAGCTTCTTAATAGAGTTCAAAATTCTTACCTACTTCAAACGAAACACCGTCGGGACAATTTTTGTGAAAGGAAATCTTTGTAGGTAAAATAAACTATAAAACGATTTTGGAAATATTTATTTTTAATTACTGAAGATAAAATCGTTATTTTTGTATTTATCAGAAGATTTCATCTGGGACAATAATTGTCGGTTACCTTTTACGAATTTATAAAAATCTTCACAACTCATGTTAAAACTAGTCAAGTTAAATCTTGAAATCATCCATTCAAATTGTGTTTTATGTACGTTTTTATAAATAAATTTCAGGATTATCTACAGAACTTGGCACCCATTTAGATCTCGATTATTTTTTCGGCGTAGTCGACAACCACGCTTAATAAGAATATGCGTGGTTGAACTTGACTCCCATTTTCACATGTATGTTTTTGATGGGACAAAAAATAAATCGCCTTGATATTCTTACCATTATTAATTGTACCATAGTTTGGCGTCTTTAAAAACAAATAAAACTAAACGTCCGCGTCGTATCGCTACCAGCGTGCACACCCTAAACTTTGTCCACGTACGGAGCTGGCTCAAACCGGTTTGTACTCTAGACGGGCCTAGCGGGGCCCGTGCACCGCCCGCGCGCCTTGTCGGTGACAGGTCACGCACACATAGCGCGTGTACCGCACATACCGCATACCGCATAGGTCGTTAGTATGAAGCATAAAGTTTGCTCCTTATTTAGTCATGTGATGATAGTACACAAACATTTTATTCGTTATAAGACTCATATAGGTAATAGAAGCTGAAGCTGAAGCCGGAACCTGGGCACAAATTCAGATTCCGAGTCGTTACTGAAAATTAACATAAGTACATAACATAACATCACGTCTATATTCCCCGAAGAGTTAAGCAGAGGTGTACCTATAGTACACACACATTTCGCCAGTTATGTGTAAACCCCACGTAATATGAGCCTATTGCCACCAAACGGGCACAAATCTATACTTCGGGCTGCTATTAAGATATTCTAGATGGAAAAACCTAATAACACTGAAAATTTCTTACCTTCATAACACGTTGCCAGACGCCAGCCGCTTAGCATACTCCGACGCTTGCGACCCAGATGGCTAGCAGTGATTTTTATTTAGCATTTGACATAGAAACTAAAACGATGATGATTATTTTGTTTCCAGGTTCAAGATTCGCTCTCTGCGAGATCAAGGTGATGGCCTACCAGCTTTTCCAGAAAATGGAAGTGTCCCCCTGTGAGAAGACCCAAATACCGGCCGTTCTAGCTAGAGACACCTTTAACCTGAAGATTCAGGGAGGGGAATACGTACGGTTCAGAGTTCGGCAGTGAACAATTATAAAAATGTATTAATTTTGTCAGTCTTAAAAATTATATTTAAAAATATATAAGGTGTTAAAAAATTACTTTAGAATTTTTAAGAAGTGCTTTAGAACACCGAATTGAATTCCTTTTACTATGGGATAAACTTTGAAATCGCGAAAGTTATTCAGTTCGACGTTCTAAAGCACTCCTTAAAATTTTTAAAGTTAATTTTTTACTCCTTATATATAATTTTAAAAAAAATATCATTGATGTCTTTTATGAACCCACTTTTGAAATAGCATTATGTCTTCTTAGAACCATGTTTTCCGTGCCTGATAGTTTTTTAATGCAATTGAATTACTTAATGTCTAAATTAAACTACAGAGGTTTAGTCAAGTGTTAGATTTTGCACAATTGGATTAGCTTTCATTATCTACTGAATAAAAAATCAATATACTGACAGACAACGCACAGCTTTACCTAACCACTCGGTCTAGAAGTATGACTTTTTGTACAAGAGTTCCTTATACAATTAAAGTGAGCAATAAGGATGGATTTTTGAAAATTCATCTGTTAGAGTGAGTTACAATTTTTTTCCTATGGGAATGCCATCATGTACGTGGCTTGTTATATATTTTTGTATACCAGTATCGACTCAAAAGATCAGAGGAATGGTTAACACTTAAAACAGGTACCAAAAATGTTACAAGTGAACCAAATAGCTAGGTACGAGAAGAGATAAAAATAACCCAAGCCAACATCAAAACGAATCCGAAATAAATCAAAGCTCAAAATAGTACCGACAATGAAAACTAGAATCCTGTCTTTCATCTTGTACCTAAACAGATTTATTATAATCGCAACGTGCATAATTTTCATAACTTTCTACCGCGGAGAGTAATTCCGAACTAATTTGCATATAATTTTATGGACGTCTTTAAATTATGGTCTGAAATGTGTGGGAATTGAATCTCGGGGTTTTAGTATCCGTTATTGGACATTGAGACAACTTTGCCATTTCTTGAGAAGGGCGGAGTTTACTGTTAATACTTAGTAAGATGTTTGACACTGGTCATGACAGGCTTGCTAATATAGTTAAGCTGAATCATGCATAAAAATCCGTTTCTTTGAAAAATAATTCCCAATTATATTGAATCTTGTGAAACATTTCAAATTCCTTACAATTTACGTATTTGCTTTTTTTTGGATTTTTGTAATGTAGATTTTCATGGGGGCGGATCTGCTGTTTTTGTTCATAGCGAATTCCAGAAATCCATTATGTTTTGGGTCAAGAAAACAAAAAACCCTGTTAAAAGCATTTTAATTAACCGTTTTGTGAAAAAGGTTTTTTTTCCATAAAACACAATTCGCAATTATACATAAAAGATTGGGCGTTTGTATAACTGCTGTTTGTTGTCTGCTGGGTTGTGGAGGTCAGATAGACAGTTGTTCCATGTAAAATAGGTACTGACTGGTATTCAGCTGCATCCGGTTATACTGGAAGCCGATCTCAACATAGTTGGGAAAAGGCTAGGCAGATTGATTTTCGAATGATTGAGCATTTGTGTAACTTTGAATATTCTTATGAAAAGAAAGGATTGTAAAACCAGATTTTCGTTCCTTCATTTTTCTGGTGCGATGGTTAGTTTAAAATGGTCTGCATCCACCACAATCGTATTAAATTACCTCTAAGCTTACTTCCACAAAGACCTCGATATTTACCATAATTTTAAAATTTAAATACGAAAACCAAAATCTCCATTGTACACAAAAACAGACAATTCAAGGCGCCAAAATATATATTAGCGTCATATTTCAGCCTTTAGGCGGGCAACACACTTATGAGCTACCTAACATCAATAGATTATATGTATTTACGGGACAAAAGGGGGTTGCGTTTCCAATCAAGCGTGTATGGCCGCCCTTACACTGGCCCCAGTAACTACGTTAGAGGAGTATTAGAGATTGTGGTAAGACTCGATAATCTAAGGGTTGAGGAGCTACGCTGCAACTTGTAGCAGCGATCGTCACGCGATTGTTTGGTTGCAGTTGCACTTTGAAGTTTTAAGTAGATTGTTAAGCTTTGGTTTCCTAAGAAACCGGACAACGGTCACACAGTAACGGCTGTCTAAAAAAAGAGCGGTTTTTGACACGTTAATTTCAAATACGGATTAAAATGACAGATTTTCATGACGACCGTTATAATAAGTCAAAAACCTTCTAGAAAACCGTAGTTATAGTATGGTGTTAGGGAAATAATAGTAATATAATCTGTGGAAGTGCAAACATCTCATGGCGCTGCCAAATCTTCTATACGAAGAAGTATAAGGCGACAACTAATTATCAGAGGCCCTAGTGTAAGTTTCTTTTACCATCTTGACTTTACGCATCGACCGCGTTCGGCGCTCCGATTGGCCCTTCATTGGTGAAGGCCGGCCGACAATCGGAGCGCCGAACGCGGTGTATGCGTAAAGTCGAGATGGTTAAAAGAAACTCACAGTAGGGCCTCAGGTGACTATTGGCCATTGGAACTATGATTCTCGATGTCCAAGGGAAGAATGTGAGAATGTGGTCAAAATAATTATACAAGTACGCATACATAAATTCATGCTTTCTCCCCATGGGGTAGGCAGAAACTCCAAACCGCTAGCTACTATGATCCATACACACACCTTTTGCTTCGTTCACGTTCATACATCTGGTCATACACGCACGCCGAATGCGAGTATTACGCACTTGATTATGCATGTGTATTCAAAAAAACTTTTATTTAAAAAATTTGTTGCTTTCTTAAGCTAGGCTAGAATATCTACGAATATGATCGCAGTGCGGATATGCGTTTACATATGATACAACGCAAAAAATATAATAATATTTTGTAGCGGTGACAACAGCTTTATTTCTAGAAACATTTTAAATTGTACGTCCGTAACTTTAAATTCTTCTTCTTCTATGCATCTCGTAAAATATAACGGAGGATAAAGAATGAGATAAGACGTGATGCAGACAATGGAACTGCGACTAGACGCCATTTTAACTGGATTGCTGGTTGTTGCAATTTTCTTTATTGTCATTTTAACATTGGCAATGCATAAACATTCAAAAGGTCAGACAAATATAAAAAAAGTTTAGTGTCAGATGCAAAATAGGTAATTGTAATTTACAGTCTCTTTAATTTTATAATGATGTTCATCAATGTATACACTATACAGGGTGATGAAGCTGAGATGGGATTCATTACGAGTGACATGAGATCATCGACGACATCACCGGTCACAGCCATTTCGATAAAATCATAAGTCATTTATTTAAATTAGGCTGAGAATCAACGATTTTTAAGCGTCAAAATTAATAAGACAGTCCCTAAAAACAACGCCCCCACCTTTAAACACATTCTACTTTTTTAGCTGGAAAGAAGTGGCGCAAAAAACTCCCCAGCCACACAATTTTCTAAACCTAAACCACAAATCAATCAGTCGCCGTCGCTAAGTACACAATCAATCGTCAAAGGCAGGTTGCTCTAAATGATATAGACGTGCACCCATTCAACCGTCGACGTCGGGCTCTTGCCACTCTGACGGATCCCCACAAAAAGGCACCTGAGGGTCCCGTACACCACATTACGTCGTATTCAGGTGACGGGTTACTATTAATACCTAGTGAAGAAGCATATAATTTAATCAAGCGGAATTGGAAGCAGAAATCATAACTTCATACCTAATTATAATTACTTAAATATTTCATTCATATATTTGTGTCCTGTTAGTATGTACATACATACGTGATGGAATTATATATTCAATACTTTTTTTCAAACTGCATGTGACGGATTATCTGATACCTATCCAATTTAATGGATTCAGAGAGTTGGGTAGAACGAGGAATGACTGACAGAATGATAATTCTGTAGTCTGTCTGGCCTGCTTCTGGGGCACTTAGTTGAAGGTTTCATTAAAACCTGGTATCAACCAATTAAACACTGACTATGGCTAATGAACAAAAACTAAATAAAAGAAAACATACACACAACACGTCATGTGCTTCCTGAAAGAATAATAATGACTTTTATTAATTAAAGTTAAGTTACTTTCCCATAGTTTTAAAATAAATATCGATATAATAACATTGTTAACTCCCCCTACAAGTCTTAAACTATCGACAAGCTGGGAGTTCATCTATTTCCTTTACTTCAGTTACAATTTGCGAGAAAAATGAGTGCAATTTCTCACAGATTCTCAATACGGAAACAAGATATATTTATTTATTGTTCGAAGTATTTTCCGTTGATGCGGCAGTAAAGAGAAAATTTAAAATGGAAGCCGCTTGAACAAGACGGTTGAGCTATATTTATATATAGTTATATATAGTTTATTTATGTATTTATATATACTTTATTGTACACCAGAAAATACATAACAAAAAATCAATTTAACACTACAAAACATACAATGGGCGGCTTTATCGCTTTCTGCGATCTCTTCCAGGCAACCTTGGATTAGACAGTTATAGCGTGGACATAAAAATGGGGTTGTCATTGGTGCAAAATAATAAATATATAGATACATACATAATCAGTCAAAGTCAAGTCAAAGTCAAATAATTTATTTCAATTAGGCACAAAAAAGGCACTTTTGAACGTCAACATTTATAGAAAAATAATAATTGATTCTATTCGCCCCTTCCAAAAGGTAGTTTTCGTATGGAGAAGAATGGGCAAGAAACTCCATCGTTACTCTTTTAAAATGTTTTCACAATATCTTGTATACATCAATTATATAATTATATGTGAAGACGATGCACCTAGAATAAGATTACTATACCACGTTAGGTAAAAATAATGAAAGATTAAGGAATAACAGATAAATTAATCATGTGATAGATGCATGGTGCTCACATATTTACAAACATTGTAAAATTATACGATATTCCTAACATTTTTACAAGTGATAGGTATCAGCCTATAATGATTCCATTGCTGGAACTCAGGCCTCCTCTCCTCGAGAGGGAGTGGGCCGTAATCCACCACGCGGGCCCAGTGCGGGTTGGTAAATGTCACATATCTTCGAACTTTTTGGTTCTAGGACATACCAATTTCTTCACGATGTTTTCCTTAACTCTTTTGAGAGCAGTGGTGATGAAATAATTTACACAAAGTAAAGCGCCTGTCTGGGTTCGAACCTTCGACCTACAACTCGTAAGTCGCGGCCGTTATCACTGGGCCACCACTGCTATATAGATACAATACACTATAATAGGTACATATATCTATATAATTTATACATAAATATATACATACACCTCGTGTAAGTACCGTAGAAGCGATTTTTGGTTCTATACCCAACAGTGGAAATCTTTTGTCTGAAATAATTATGATCAGTGAAGGTCAGTCGGTAGAAGACCGTTAATTATTAGCAGACCTTTAAGAAAACATGATTGTGTCCTTTGACCCACTTTGGTCCTAGATGTCCTACAAAACATTGTGACTATTTTATTGTGACTGGTAGCAAAAACCCCGAAATGGTGGAATATCTAAATCGGTCTGACCTTTTGAATGGATATAGTCTATTAATTGGATTGCAAATGTCAGAGGTTCGCTCTGTTTGAATTACTGATATGATGCCACGTCGGGTCTAGACCGAATGTTGAATCCAGTATACTTGGTGTGGCAAGACTGTTTCTCTCTTCTTGATTGTAAATCTCACATGGTGGAAAAGCTAATGATCGTCTATAAGAAGAAGCCAATGATCATATACACAAAGTAGAACGATGACCCTGCGAAGGTCGCTGGATGCGGGCAACATAGGAGTTAGGACCGGGCGATGATGTGGCGACGATTGAGGAATGCCTATGTCCAGCTGCTGTGGATATATTTTGACTGAAATAATGTTGATGAAAGACCATACATAAAATTATCATATTTAGCCCTCGACAATGACATAAATACTTGTGAAGTAGGTACTGAACGCCGAGAATACTAAAAAAAATCCTCTTTACAATTTCATCTCTAATACTTCAAAACAAAATATGGCAGCTATCTTCCATACCACTTGTTCGCTGGGGAGCGATACGCGCTAACATTAATCACAATCATTCAATAGCGAGCCAGATTCGTCTCGTTCGAATGGATGCGCTGCCGCAGCTCATTAATCCGCGTTTTTAACGTATATTCCCTTTAGCGTGGCACGAGTTGTGGTGGCAGTGTGAGCGGTTGTTGGTAAGTGATAATTAGGGTGTGTAATACATGGCATAATAACAGCTAGTAAAATATCACTTGAAATAACGTTCACATGATATAATTTTCATATGCTATAAAAACAAATAACCTAATTTCCTGAGATCTAATAATATTATATTTCATTTAACCTTATTTTGCTGTAATGACATTTAGTCTAACTTTTATTTCATATAATTTTCAATTCGTATAATGCTCCTTTTATAATATAATACGTTCAGTTGACATATCAACAATTTTTTGTCAAAATTCTGTAATGAATAACAAAATATCAGGAAACATCATACTGTTATAACTTCATCTAACCCAAATGATTCGTCAACAATAGAGATGATCTGGCGCTCGGAGGCCGCTGCGACACGCTCGCTTCGTTCAGTCGCCTTTGCGCGTTAATGGTCACTGTTCTAAACTAACCTAACCCAACCCAAATGATAAAATTACCAAAACAAATATCGAGATCACAATTCAATAGTCTTGACATTCAATAAATATTTTTTCCGTATAACAGTAAGAAAAAAATATATTAACGAGCATAATTTATGCAGTGCGTTTTTGCTAGCACGAATATGACAGGCGCTTAAAATCTAATCAGTTTTTGTTTAAATATATAAAACAAAGTAGACGTATATGAATTATATCAAACGTGACTTTGAATGTTATAGTAACTGAATAATATTATATTAATCGAATATTAATTCAAATGTGCATTATAGAAAATGTTCATTATACCATATAAAATTAGGTAAATCGTTATATTAAAAAAAAGTATATTAAATGAAATTAGGTCATACGATGATTAGAACTTTTATTATAATTTCAAACGTTACACACCCGTGATAAGAACCCCTAGTAGATAATGAAGAACGCGTTACTCCGGGACGATTGCTATCAATGGCGGTGCTCTCGAGGGCGTTCGGGAGAACGTTTACCTCGGGCAAACTCTGCAGTTTGGTAAGAACAACTTTGAGATTTTTTCAGGCTAACAGTTAAATCACTTGGCGTTTGTAGTCAGTCAGTAAGAGTCTGACACGCCCTCCGGCTCCACCCAGAGCGGGAGAAGTTATTTGATAATTTCCCATCCAAAAAAAAAAGCCTCGCACCTCTGTCTTTTCCGAATCATGTGCGTATTGTATAATTAAAACATGCTTTAAAAACGGTGAAGGAAAATATCGTGAGGAAACCTGCCTGAGAGATATTTCTCGACAGCATGTGAAGCCAAATCAAAGGCCCATGGGTGGCATTAAAACTCTGACACCAGGTTAGTCACTAGCCATACAAAAAAGAAAGACTATTACCTAACATATAGCAGTGAGACATTATTATTTCGGTTATAAAATACAAGCGAGTACACTTTTTTAACAAAAAAAAAAGCAACCAGCAGGATTTTGTTCGCAAACTGTTAAATATTTAAAAACAAATAATCTTCCTCAACTCTCGCTCAAACTGCAGCCCCAATTCGTTGTATCGGAAGTTGGATGAGCCGCGAACAAAAACCGTCTGCTTGTTATATACGGACCGAAATTACGCTCCAAAAGGCACAGATTATATTTATAATGAATATGCTGGTATAATGTATTACAAATTTTTCATTTATAGTTTATAGCTTTTCGCATTTTATGCAGTTGAGTTCGCTCACTATGCAATGCAAAGGAAAGGAAAATTGAGTTTCAGTTATAATACAGTTCCTTACCTACATATCCCGCTGACGGGCAAAAGCCTCTCTATCCATCCAAAGGTTGTCTGTAATAGATCGCTTTTAGCGATAAGATCGCCTACGTATTGTATCACGCTACGTAAAAGTTCTATATTTTTATTTGTAATTATTGTGGTGTACATAATAAAGAATATTCTACCTCTTTTAATTTAGTTTACCATTCTTATTTGCTTCCTGGTTGTGATTTGAAACTATTCATAGATTACCATAATCTTAACCTATCTTAAAACATATTATTTAACGAAGAAAGAATCGTATTAGCACATGGCAAGCTTTAACCCGGAACCACTACCAATAACTATAGCGACCCGCCCCCGCTTCGCACGGTCTTTACGACTTGATAAAACACTCAGATTTCTTTATTACTTTAATTTATTAGTCCCATAAACCTTCTGGAAGAAATTCTCTAAATGATGGTACAAACTGCAACAAAATCCGTTGCGTAGTTTAAAAGAACAATGCGCTCACAACAGACAGACACGAAGCGACTTTAATTTAGAATATTATGTAAAGATATAGATGTATAGATACTCCCTCCTCTCAATACCTCTGAATTATATTTGAAAAGTAAACAAGAAGCATCAAAACGAAGTTGTAACACAAAACATGAATAAAATACAAAGGTATCGAAATAAACTTTAAACGGATTCGTCCGAGTTACAACAAAGTGTTTTAAAGCAAACAGTTCTGTTAACACTCAAGTTAATTAAATTGAAAGGGGAAGGAGTTCCACGAAAAGGATATTATAACTTTTTCATATTATCCGACGTCACGATCGTCATATAATTTTTTTAAATTCTCTTTAAATAAATTTCCACGATAATCGCTTGTGTAACTGTTGATTTTTTTATATAAGGTTCCTCAATATCAACTTACTTTAGGATATTTTACCCATGTAGTGTTTGCCTGCTCCTACTGCAGCATCATGCTGAGATAAGAGCCTTTTGGCCTCGTACAGGACTTTCTGCTTTTATTTTCATTTCACTTTGTCCTTTTAATTTTTATTTATGTAACTATGAGTGTGTTTAGTTTTAGTTGTGATCTACTATGCGAGTCCGAATAAATACATTTTCTTTCTTTCTTTCAAATAGTTGTCTTTCATCTGAGGAAATTTATTTATTTCCTGTTGTCTGTGGTTGCACTCATTTTGTTATCATAATTTCCTAAGTCATCTCTTACCTCCACTGAGATGAACATTTTTGGAAACCAAAACACTCTAATTAATCGAACTTCCAAAGTTATGAACAAATCGTAACCCGTCAAAGCTCAGGTACTCAAACACAGAAACAAAACCTGATACTTAACAATTTAAACTTAAATAACGGTGGTTAAGTTAGCAAAGATAGTACAAGTTGGCAGTTTCAACGTTCGGTGCGGTGTTTGGCCTTCAGTTTGTTGTTTAAGGTTCCTAATGAACGCCCGAGTCTTTGTGAATAGGAGCCAGCACTTGTATTTAGTGGTTAGATGTGATTAAAGACTTAGGTCTGGGGAAAGGAAGCAATAATCTTGGGAAAAGACATGAAAGGTGAACCTAAAAACAGAGTGCTTGATGCCTATTCAGGATGAACTATAGGATTCTAACTGCCGTGCTTATAGAATATACATTATATCTCTATAACTATATACCTCACTAATTTCGACTCCTTTTTGCTGTATGCAATAATGCATAGAGCAGTATGATACTAGGGTTGCACAACATGTACCTAAACTTATGAAGTCGGAACAAAAATTTTGCAAATTCAACAACATTTGTAACGTTTTATGTCACGCACCAAATCCACCTTTTTAATCGAAGACTTTTCAAACCTGTCCAGACATTATCCTCATACGAAAGCGGTGTGCTTCGATCCTCCGCAGAATGCGTACCAGTTCCCACAGCATCTTGAGCACGTTGTGCGGTAGGTGGGATTGTCCAATGTTGCATCACTGGCTCGGCCTTCATAGATCTACGAGTTCGCACTACATACTGCGTGGATAGTATGAAGTTCGGCTCCAGAAGCCTAGACTTTACTTAGCATAAGATTATTATTTGGATACTACCTAACATTCGTTTTAAGTTTTCTTTACTAACATTTAACAGTAAACGTTCTTCTTCTTTTTCGTATGGTTAGTGACTAACCTCTGAAAAGTTTATTATTATAATATTTCTCCAGGTAATTCAGTAATATTTTGATGACACTTAAAAATCTAATCATTTTTTTTTACCTGGTTCTTACAGAACATAGTTTTCTATTACAGTAAGTAGTCATTTTCTGGCACCACTACCCATAATTGAATTAAAGAGTGAAAGTCTAGACTAGGTCATCATAAATCCTTACATCCAGGCTAGTTCCCTTTATGCAGAGCCCATTAGCAGCCGGCTGCGTAATTCTGTGCAGCCCTAAGTGCGTAATGACTTCCTCGCCGTAATTGTGTGTTTGCCAGCGCTTGATTAGAATCTGACGCTGATTGGATGTCCGATTATATCTTAGGCTAGGTTCTGGCTATCCAAAGGATAAGAGGCCGGGTCTTGTGTCAATTGTTTGGGGTGTAAGGATAGTTTGGTCATTGGTTAAGGGCTTGGGAAGTGGGCGGGAGTCTTTTACGAAATAAAGGGCTAGCAAAAACGTCACCTTGTTTAATAAGAACCTACCTGGTAGCTATCAGAATGGTATAGCTAAAGTTGTTATATTTTACGATTTGTTTATCAAATCCTTGTTAAATTAAATAAAACACTTTTGTCTTCAGAGAAAATAAGTACAAACCATAATAACTGACTCATTCCGTAATACACATAAGGTATTGGTAAAAATGTTCGGCTTATTCTTTTACGGGTTGTACACTACTTACTACAGGGTGTAACGTAAATAACGCAAGAACCCCTTAAGAGGTCTTGCGTTGCATTGTACTCATCATTATGAACAACTTTTACTATGGGACCAACACTGAAATCGCGAAAAAAAATATCAGATGTTCAGTACATTTGTGTTCGTAAAATTCGTCAATTATTTACGTTACACCTTGTATATTTATCTTTCTTTAAATTGTCTATACCTTCGTACATAATTTTAGATTTCAGCTTATTTACGAGAGCTCAATCTTTTCACAAGCCAGCTTAGTCTCAAATCATTGTACACAATACGAGAAGCGAAAAATCTAACAAAACATACCTCCCACGTTGTTCCAAATCTCCAGGACAGGATTAGTATGCTCCCTTCACCCAGCTAATCTCCGCCGGTATCTTGGTCTCGGTCTCGGTCTCACAAATTCGTATCACTCGTCGCCGATACCATTATTTGCTCGTTCCGCATGATAACGGTGGCGCGGGAATTAGCTTTCCTATTCTTTTTATATTTCCTTCTACATGCGATTCGTATTTCTTTAGATTTGCGGGTGAAGAATGTAATGTTTTATTGTAGTCGTGTAATGGTTGCTGGAAAGAATGGAAAGTGGTCTCTCGTGATTTAAAATCAGGGGTGTTGAAGGTGAAACGCTCGATGCATACCTATACGCGTAGAAGAATACTGAAGTATGTAAGTTTGGATGATACCTACCTGTGTTCAATATTTTGTTAGTGTGAATCTACATTAATTATAATTTAAAAATCTTTCATAATATTGTATTTGGACTCCATGTAGAGCAAATAGCCAATGGAACCCGAACAAATGGAAAATAGCACGCAGTATTTTCAAAGAACCATTTACACTATCCCTTACAATGACTGGTACCTACACAAACTATCCGTTTTTGGACGTAAGTGATGGACACTATTGTGTTTACCATACATTGTAGCAACATTTAAATCTGCAAGTAATTACCGATAGCTTGTCTCGAAATACTGTCAACATTGTTAATGGCGGAAAAACGCGGGAATTCCGGCCATCTTGATCAAGCGCTTGTCAACCGCGTAGCGCCGCTCCGACACATTCTGACGTCAACTCTAGGGATGCGAACACGTGGTCACGTCGAAATTTAGATAAGTTGTATGCTTTAAAAATGTACTGACTTCACCAGAATTCGGGTCAAAATAAAGCTTTCTTGCAAAATAAGTCCGTATGGGCTAAGAGAGTATTAGTTACATTCAAGTCAGTCTAGTAGTCATTTTGTTTGGCTCGCAACATTGCCGCTTGGAGAGCTTATGAGTAAGAGTTGCAGGTGACTCCATGTTAGTTAAACAAAACCACAATATGCTGGTGAGTAGTCGGTATGCGTCTTTAAATATATTAGAAGAAAATAGAAGGAAAGAAAAATTGTTTATACTGCACAAACTAAACGCACATTACAAAAAAAATACATAAAATATACATTTACAATTTAGCCAAAAGCCTCATGTTATTCAAAACGAATAAAAGTTTGACAAATTTAGTTTAAAAAATTAAGAATTAAAGAGAACAAAGATAATTTACAATTGCTTGCGTAATGTGTTGCGACACAAATGAAAACAAACAAACAAAACACAGAACAAAATGCCGTTTGCAGGCTTGAATAACATAACAATTAAGCTGTGCGTCGTATCTGTGCCAGAATAGGTGATTGCTTAGCGAAGTGATGTGACTTCGGATGAACATATCGCCAACAGCGCTAATTTTCAGCAAAAACCTCGCGAATGACCTAATAGTCCCTCGTGTGACAATAATAAATTAGGTAAGCAAAATTTCTTACGGAAACGAGTGTGAATATAACGGAACATAATATGTACATAAAAATATAAATATCTGTATTTATGCGTAACTTATAAAAAATAAAAGATAAGTACATAAACTGTGAGTTATAATAATTACAATGAAAATAAAAATGAATTACTAAGCAATTACTGTGGTGTGTTTTCCTAAATCTATTATGAGATAAATCTTGACGAAATTGAGACATTCTCGTAGCATTCATAAAACTATGACAACCACATCCCGGCAAATCACATCACTACCACGTACGTATCTACCACGCGAATATAAATATTCGTGTGGAATATTTTTTCGATGCCGTTCGAGGGTTGGAATCAAGAAATATTCACCGATAAGATTGATGGCAGTCGTGACAGGTCGGAGGAACCAGGCTGAAGGGAACACGTATGCTGATAAGGGGATAAAAAAGGATGTATTTTGTTTATAAAAAAGGAACAAATTTTGGAGGTAGAATTTGGGGCTGGTTCATTAGCTCGGTTGCTTGTTAAATGTCAAGTTAATTATTATGGCTATGAAGACTGACAATAAAATTAAATTCTGTGCGCATTACATATGGCCAAATAAATACCAAAAAGCATGGGCTAATGACAAAGTAAGATGTAGATGCCGCGGGTTGTTTCATTCCCATAATGTTATCACAACAAGATGCTACACGTTTAACTATATTTAAATAATAAAATAATAATACCAGCCTATTACTATCCCACTGCAGGGCAAAGGCCTCTTCTCATACAGAGAAGGCACGGGCACTGATCACCACACTTGCTCAAGACGGGTTGGTGATTTCAGACTTATATTAACTATCAAGTCCATGTTTCCTCATGATGTTTTCCTTCACCTATGTCAACAATGTCCAAGATACTCAGAACTCTGTACCTACTATATTTATATACTATGAACCAAAATAAAAATAAACTAAGTCTCCGTATGATGACCTTAGTTAAAAGGTAATACGTGTGGAAATGATAGGGCAAATAAAATTAAGTATATAACTCGATAAAACTATATAATTTAAAACACATAAAACTGAAGTAAAAAAACACAACCGTCTTGGCTCATCAAGTCATTAAAGTTCTGCCAAAAAAAGAACGACCAACTCACTATTCCAAAATCAAAATTAATAAAGCGGTTAATAAACGGTAGCGAGAGATTCGCTACCGTTCGGATACACAACAAAAAAAAATGCTTCCTACTCATTTCCTAAATACGAGCTTAGTTTTTCTGCTGAATATGTGGATTTCCTTAGGTAAACTGAAAACCTGGCTTAAAGCTGACGGCAACATGGGCTAAATTAAAGTTGGCAAAATTAAGCAGACTTTAAGTCCAGACACTAAACGTAGTACAAAAATAACAATCTACCAGTAGAAATAGGAACGAAAACTTTTCCATTACTTACCTTCCTTACGGGTTATTGTAATAAATTACGTTTCAACATCCTATTGTAACATTATGTCGTTTCAAAATGAAAGTATTCACTAAAACGTGTTTTGTGCAGTCTTTTGTAGACAGGACCATCTATCTATTTGGTTCTTCCCTTATTGTTGTGTACCATTGTGTCCGACTGCTCACTAAGCAATATAAGAAGTAATAAAATAGCCACTCTAGTACGCAGTTACTTGGTTCTACTGCTGTAGAATAAATAGAGAATGTAATATTAAAGTAGTGAAGATAATAATTATGTTGCATTGAATGGAGGCTAAAATGATGTAGTGTTTTTGTGTTGTTTTGTAAGCATGTTTTGCAAGCATGTGTTTGTGATATGTAGGGTACACATAAGAAATGAAAAAAAAAAAACTGAACATGCATTTCAAGTGGTTTATATTGTACTGTGGGTGAATAATAAAAAAAAAAAAAGTCCTATAATGTGTCCTGTATTTGAAAAATAATGACCACTTTTTACAAAAGATAATTTTTTTAAAGCGAAATCTAATTTCGAATTTTATTCCTTCACTAAACGGAAATCTGAAATGTTAAACACTTCAGACAACATTTGAAACAAAAAAGCTAACAGCGGGACGCTAAAAGTACAATATAAACCATTAATTACTTCTTTTATTAAAGCGTTTGAGTGAAATTATCAACGAAGCCACTCGAGCCAGCTTAAAAATAAGCTTACCTCTTCCACTCAGCATTTAGCCAAACAAATTCTTTAAATTCTTGCTGACTGAGTGTTTCAGGCTTTTTTTATACAACCTGGATTCTAGCAAGTCTGGATGACTTGTGATATTGTTTAATTAATTATGCATTTAAAGTAATACTCATAACAATGTAGTTTGCATAGTTTCAGGAAGCTTAATTTTGGGTTAAGTTTACTCAAACTCAAACTCAAAGCATTTATTTCAATTAAACCATTTACAGGCACTTTTGAATTGTCAAAGAGTCGGTCAGTTAGTCAGAAAGTTGAAGCTAGTTGCCCATTCCAAAACGTAGATCTCTATGGAGAAGAACGGGCAAGAAACTCCAAGGACACTCTTTTAAATATAGAAATTACAAAATCCTGGGTACATTACTTATGTTGCTTCTATATGTGAGAACAATGTAAAATAAAATAATAATCAAAAACGATTAAAAATAAGCAATGGCAGATAAGAGATGACCAGTCTCAACCGACGGCACCCGTTCACGAACATGACGCGTGGATCAGCACCATCCAGCTCAACCATTTTGTAGGGAACCGAATGATCCAACACACTCGCCACCATCAGCGAGACATTTAAGTGAGCATGACATACTCTCAACTGCCATGCTCTTTCAAGTCAACATACAACAAAACAACATAGTAAACGGCTCCATGGTACTCACATTTACAAAAATTGAAAAAAAATGCTTCTAAATTATACAAAACTATAGTTTGCAATGAATTTGTGAAATTAAAAGAATTTTACTACCAAAAAGAGAAAAAAAAAAAACATTATTAACTTTTGGAGTATTCAACAATTAAACCTTTTTTTTTTTTTTTTGTGTGGGAAATTATCAAATAACTTCTCCCGCTCTGGGTGGAGCGGGAGGGCGTGTCAGACTCTTACTGACTAAAACCCACCCGTGTTCCTTCCGTTGCCTTTACGTTGCCAGGGGCCACGGTATCCCTTTCGGACTTTCCCGCAACCCCGGCAGGCATCGGCCCTATCGGGCCCCTTCACTTGCTGACATCTCTTTGAGGCGCACGTGGAACACAACGCGCCGTCGACCCGGGCCTGGTCCTTATCGGACGGCGAGCTACCCGTTGCTCACCGTCCGCAAGCCCGCGCCTACGGTGGCTGGGAATCGGCCTGCGATTCCCGACGCCCAGGGCGTCTCCTGCGGCGGCTAGGGGCGTGAGGGCGCGAAATTTGCCTCTCCCTCACGCGTTCTGCCTCCTCCTTCGCGAGCATTACTGCTTCGCAGAAGGAGGTGACGGCCTCCCATGCCCTCTCGCTCCGTACCATGGCCTGGACTAGGGCCGGACGCGAGAGATCCCCGCCGCCGATCGCCTCCACGAGTACACGGCGATGCTCTGCCCAAGCCGGACAGACCTCTACCGTATGCTCAACCGTGTCCTCCGGGCGATCCACGCAGTGATGACACCCGGGCGTTTCCTCCCGCCTGATACGGAACAGGAACCTCCCGAAACAACCGTGTCCGGTGAGGACCTGCGTTAGGCGGAAGGTGAGGACGCCGTGGCGCCTCTCTAGCCACTCCTCAAAGAGGGGACTTATCGCCGCAATAGTGGCGTGCCCAGCACTGGGTTGCGACAATCGCACTCTCCATGACGCCATGAGATCCCGCCGGAGCTCTGTCCGCTGTGCCGCGATTTCTCGCGGGAACGGAGTTACGCCCCGGCGTTTCGACTCCTCGCGCCACTCCCAGATGTGCGCGAGGACTTTTGCCTCCAGATCCCATGGTGGTAATCCGGCAAGGAGGCTCGCCGCCTCACCGGAGACCGTGCGGTATCCCCGGACCAGCCGGGTGGCCATGACCCTCTGGGACGCGTTCAACCGGCGGGCTGGCCGCCGCCTCAATGAACGCGCCCAAACCGGTGCCCCGTAAAGGGCCATGGACCGCACGACCCCCGCGTATAGCCTCCGGCAGGAGGCGTTTGGACCCCCTAGATTGGGCAGGAGCCGCTTCAAAGCAGCCCCGGCCCGCTCCAGTCTGGGAGCCAAACGTCGGAAGTGCTCCACGAAGTTCCACCGGCTGTCGAGGACGAGTCCTAGATACTTCATCGTCGACTCGACGCCGATGTGAACTCCTCCTACCGTTATTTGGGAACCCGAGGACCATGAAAACACATGGCCTCGGACTTGTGCAGGGCCACCTCGAGTCCCAATTGCCGGATCCTGTCCACGATTGTCGCAACCCCGTGTGTCGCTAGTTCGGCCGCCGCCTGGTGCGACCTCCCCTGCGCCAGGACCAACGTGTCGTCAGCGTAACATACGACGCTGACGCCGCTAGGGAGGTCGGCGCGCAGCACCCAGTCGTATCCGATGTCCCACAGATGCGGCCCCAGGACCGATCCCTGTGGGACACCGCACGACATCTCTTGCCGGTTCCATTCTCCTTCGTGACCGGGGTAGATGACGGCCCTGTCCGTCAAATAGGCCTCGACCACACGACAGAGGTAGGTCGGCATCCGGTGATACCGGAGTGCCTCCCTGATGCAACTCCAGGGCAGGGTATTGAAGGCATTGGCGATGTCTAGAGACACCGCCAAGACGACCCCACCCCGGGCCACAGCGTCCCCCGTCGTGAGGGCTCGCACGCGCATGATGGCGTCCACCGTAGAGCGCCCCCTGCGGAAACCAAACTGGCTCTCCGCCAAATCCGGCCCCACCCGCACCAGCCGCCCGACGAGGCGGTCTGCAATGACTCTTTCAAAGAGCTTGCCCACCTCATCGAGCAGCACGATGGGCCGGTCAACAATTAAACCTTGGTTAAGTAAAAATAAAAAGTAAACATTAAGTTCGTAAAGTCAGAAAAAATAAAAAAGGGGAAGCAACTCTTCCAAAAATAAACATGTTAACTAGTGAGCCCAAGTGGCTGTGGAGCAGGACCAGCATTAAGCCAAGCATTTTTATCTATGTTATAATCATCCAACTTATAATATGCTTGTCTACATAGTGTGCGTTTAATGCAAGTTTTAAATTTCTTCTCATTTAGTTGAAGAATATCGAGTGGTATTTTATTATAACATTTTACACAGTACCCCATAAAAGAAGTGTGTACTTTAGACAACCTGAAACGTGGTTGATCTAATTTGTTCCTATTTCTTGTGTTAAAATTATGCCTATCACTTATTTTACTAAAAAGATGTAAATTTTTTCGAACATACATAATGTTTTCATATATATACTGACAAGGTACCGTCATGATGTTAATTTTCTTAAACAGTTCCCTTAGAGATTCACGTCTGCGGAGGTTGTAGATGGCTCTGATAGCCCTTTTTTGCAGAATAAAGATAGAATCAATATCTGCGGCCCGTCCCCACAGCAAAATACCGTAAGACATGATGCTATGAAAGTAACTAAAATAGACCAGTCTCGCGGTATCCACGTCTGTTAGTTGGCGGATTTTCCAAACAGCGTTTGTAAGCGGCTGAACTCAGCCGCCCTGCAAGTGATGTTAAGTGAGGACCCCACTGTAGTTTTGAGTCAAGCGTGATTCCCAGGAAAACTGTTTTTTCGACGAATTCTAGTGTCTCCTTATTCAATACAACGTGACATTCACTACTTCTAACATTCGGTAACGCGAATCTTATGCATTTCGTTTTCTTCTCATTTAATACTAAATTATTTACAGTAGGTAAACCAATTTTGGACCTTTAGCATAGCGTTATTTACGTCGTCAAGTTCCTTTGCATGTCTGTTCACCTTAAAAATCAGTGATGTGTCATCAGCAAATAACACCATTTGTGGTCGGTTTTTCAACAAATGAGGTAAATCATTTATATATACTAAAAAGAGGAATGGACCCAATATCGAGCCCTGTGGTACACCCATTTTGACTTTTAAACCCAATGAATTTACACCGTTTATTTGAACTTGCTTACTTACCTTTGTTCATGAGTATGAAAATATTATAAATATGTACCTATAACAAATGGTAATAACAAGTCAATATTGTTAAATGAGTATTTAACAATATTGACTTGTTATTTCCAAACATTTCAAAGTAGGTATCAACATGGAATATGGGGAGTGAATTACTTGAGTGCTCTAATAACTTCTGCAATCCTTATATAATCCATTTGTCAGATACCTACCGTGATTTTACAAAATGTCCGTTCATAATTATATTTGATTATTTTCAAACCCTAATTCCAGCCTATTATCTTTTATAACCTGTTCGGACATTAATACTATCTTTGTTCTACAGAAAAGGGCTGTTCGAGCCATTTACAACCTAGGTCCGAGAGATTCCCTTCGAGAAAAATTTAAAGAAATAAATATTCTGACTGTAGCCTCACAATACATTTTTGAGAACCTATTGTATGTACACAAAAATAGATCAAATTTTAAGAAGATATCCGACATTCATAGTTTAAATACCAGGAATAACCACAACCTTGCTGTACACCGTCCTCGTCTCCACAGAGTAGGCAACTCGTTCATGGGTCAATGTATACGCTTTTACAACAAACTTCCTATCGACATTCGAAACTTACCCATTAAACGATTTAAAAGCTGTATTAAAACCAAACTTTGTAAAAAAGGGTACTATAAAATTTTAGATTATTCAGAAGATAAAAAAGCTTGGGATTGAGCTACTCGCTCTGCTAAGCCTTGTGAAATTCTTCAAATCTTTACATTATTATTATTCAGTAAAATCATCTAAATATACTAGTCTGTATTATATAAAAATTACATACAAAATGACATGATAAAATTTTGTGAATGTGAGGACTATGTGGATTTGCGGGAAAGTCCGAAAGGGATACCGTGGCCCCTGGCAACGTACAGGCAACGGAAGGAACACGGGTGGGTTTTAGTCAGTAAGAGTCTGACACGCCCTTCCGCTCCACCCAGAGCGGGAGAAGTTATTTGATAATTTACCACCCAAAAAAAAAAAAAAAGGCCTATGTGGATATATTTTTTTTTTCTTACCCATTCAGTTTTAATGATGGTCTGGCAGGCTTTGAGTAGTTTATGCGGCCTACCCAAATGTCTTTTCATTTCATTCTTAAGTTCTGAGTTGAGCTCCACGATTACTGACAAATGCTTGCACTGACGGGACAGGGCCACTCAAATCTGTGTGGTTCTTTTCTCAAAAAACCATTTCAGACACTAATCTACATGGTCATCATATGGCCTGACCAAGATTATGTCTGGACTTTAAAAGAGACTGTGACCTCTGAGTTTGTTTCAGTCTTTCGTCTCAGAGTACTGAGTAGTTAGATAGGAAACGCCGAACTCATCTAGCAATATATATTTTTTTTTCATTTGATGTGTAAACGTGATTCCAATATCCTATTTACAGAATAAACAACTTCATTTCATATCCAAGACATCGCTTTAGTGAAGGAAAATATTGGGGAAACTTGGATTAATTTATAATCACAAATACGGGGCAAGTTTAACAATGAAGTAACTCTCATTTCTTCGGCTTAAAAGACAAAGAAATCTTCGAACATATGCTTACCAACTCGAACTCACAGAAACAATATATGTATTTATTTTATTTCAATCATCCCGAAAATTTATCCGAAACATTTGTGTCGTGTTCTGCCATTTTAAGTTTTCAGTGAACGCTGTTAAATGATACTTTAAACAGTCGAAAACGTAAATGTTTCAACAAACGATATTGGAAGCTGTTCATTATTTACGGATATATTTGCTTCGTTCGTAAGGCTTAGTGCCATTTCACAAGTTTCTGTTGGATTCTGAATAACAAATTCGTATTTTCTTTACGTTAAATATAATATTATTATGTATGTATGTTTAAGTATAGGAGGGTGGGTATACAGGCTAATCAGCCCCCCTTATTCAAGGAGCTTATTGCGTATAGATATAACACAGCCCAAGATGGCTGATCAACGAGGCTGAACAGTAAACCTGATATTTATTAATCCTCCTTCTATCACGGATAATCTTTGATTTTCTACGAGGCACGATTCCATCGAAGTTATAGAAAGTTTAACCACCAATTAGAGTTTCTGACAGATCAGTGGAACCGACTCAATTATTGAAATCCTTTGTTAATTAAACGATAAATGAACCATCTTAATAATGTATTGGGAATCAAATGTCGGACAAATTACTTGAATTTAGATGGGTCACTCAAAAGTTTAAAAGATTATAGAATTGTTTGGTTAACCCTAGCGTAGCGGGTGGAAACAAAAGTATTTTTTGCAGCTTATACTTCACAGAAAAACTTTGTCCACCAGACCTTAGACATAGTTATCATCACAAAAACAAACCTACATGAATAAACATTACCGTCAAACAAATCGCATTAAAAACGAAACGAACCACAAAAATAACAATTCCGAAAATAATTCGCGAAAATGTCCTGTAATCCGTCTGTTGACTCAAAACTTTTCGTCGAAAAGAATAATTGAACGCGTAAAAGCCCGAGTAATAATAGCATTTAGAGGAGCCGCAGAAAACGATAACTGCCTTAACTGGGGATGATTGCCCCTCAAGGGGCGAACTAAAGTTTCTACCCTCCCACGAACCGATTAAGGAATTTGGTAATAGAATAAAAAATTCTCCGCTTAAGTTGGGGATAACTTGAGAGTTGCGAGTGGCTGTAAATGTGCCACCTGCTCGTGTGTGATTTTGTTTTTGTATCAAAGTGGAATATGGTTATAAGAAAGTACTCGTAACAAATAATATCGGTAAAAATTTGGTCTTCGGTGTCCAAAAATAGTGCCGCCCATGGGCGTGTGACCGCCCGTATTTTTCTGAATACTTTAAAAGGGGGGTCTATCTTTAATGTTTTTTATGTTATTCAATTTTATTTCTAAAAGCTTTCAAGACTTTTAGAAATATTAAACAGAATCCAAATCGAGCCAATAACATCGGAGATATGGCAAAAAAATTAAAGCAAGGTCACAAACGCTACACAAAAATAACATGAAAAATATTAAAGATGGACCGTTTTATTTTTACATTTAATTTTAGATTATTTTTATTTTGCATGAATATTCAGAAAAATACGGGTGGTCACATGCCCATGGGCGGCATTGTATACGGATTATTTTTACCTTTCTACACTATAACACCAACCCACTGATATAAAACTATTGAAGAATAAGGCGGATTAAATGATCTTAAAAATGCAAATATGCTCTGCTAATACTCTCACTTCCTTGGTATGAGAAGAGACGAAGAGCCTTTGCAGTCTAGTAACACCTCAATGGAACTTTGACAATGTACCGTGATTGCCGACGGGTTGAGTTGATATACCTCTTGACACAGAGACGAGTATTAAGGGCGAGATGTTCTCGAGTGATCCACTTATCGACACATCGGCTGAGTGCGGCTGATTCATACTCGAGCACTGCGGCTGAATATAATGACCTCATTATAGATGAGGTTACATACCGAAGACAGCAACTGGAATAATTAATTTGGTATTTTTTTTTTCAATTCTTCCCTATCATCGGGTCGGCAAAAGTCCGAATTACTGGTCAAAAAACATTTAAATGATATGAATATTACCTGAATATGATAGTAAATTCAATACATTTAGGTCCTTGGATAGCACAAAACTATCATTTTGATCATAATTTTCTCTCTACTCTAACTGGCCTACATAACCGAAGCAAATATTTTCCTACCTAAAGTGGCAAAAATCTCAGTTTTATATTTATTATCTTGGAAATCATCAGGTGCGAGTAACATTCGGCTCGTTCGGGCAAGAGTGTCGGCGCCGCCAATAAACGCGGTGCGTACCGAAGCAATATTTCTGACACAGGAAGTACGCCCTAAATATGTTTCCAGCACGTTACATGGTACAAGATAAAAGAGAAATGCTATAAGAATAAATTAAAAAGTATATCTTATTCGAGCAGTGTGGAATCAGTATAAAGCTGCGGTCCCACGACCCGCTTTCTCACAGGCCAAATCGCGCCAAGCCAGACCGACAGACCGTGGGAACCGTCACATCCGATGAGGCCTCCGGCGGCCTGTCGTTGCCCGTCCGATCCATCGGGAGTCGCGAGTACGCGTGCGTTTCTTCTGCTTTCTTTTTGCTTTGTTTATCAAATGTTGACCAGTGAATAAATCCACAGCCGCTGCACACGTAACTTATACGCTTCATACCTATCACTTGACAAGTTGGAATAGCGGCCAACAGGCCGCACCAGGCCGACACACGCCGCGGGGATTCTCGACACGGGCCGCGACAGCCCTTGACAGGGGGGCAACGTTTCGTGCGGCCTTTATCTTGGACTGTACCATTGTGATTCAATCTACTTCCCTTTTGACATAGGGGAGACCTAGGGGAGTTGAAACAATTTTGACATTTTAATTCATACACAAAATTCTACAAACACTAATCGTATGAGTTTAGTGCCAATCGATAGTTTATTTCTTACACTTTCAAATACCTGTCACAAAGAACGTGTAAGTATGAATTTTGTGGTGATAAATGAGTTTGAATGTAACAAGTCATTTTGTTTCAACTCCCCTCATACCGAGGTATGTTGAAACAGGGGTCGAGGTGAGTTGAAACAGTTGATATTTTAGTAGAATTAAGGGTTGTAAAGTAGAAATGACGATACAATATGAAGGTATTTATTTAATTAAAACATTCTAACATATTTTACAATATTTTGTACTGAACTATTAATTAATTCTTGAACAAATAATCATCTCTTCTTAAATTCCCAAGAAATTTACATAAACTCTTAAGTAATTAAGTAGTATGATACACGATCATAATTAACAAATTATAATATTAATTAAAGCAACAAGTTTAGAATCTACAATCATATTCTTACAAAACTAAATCTTATTGACTCAATTATTATAAATTTTCAGTCGTTTAGAATCACTACAATCAGTCTTAATATTTCTTATGAAGGAGTCAAAATTTGTAACAATAATCTCACAAATGTGTAAATTTTGCGACTCGCCATACCTCTATCAGTCTTCCTTTTATAATCAGTAGGCATACTGAAACAAAATTAGAAAAAAAACCGCACCATATTAGCAATCTCCCATACAAAACTTAAGCGAGGTGAGTTGAAACAGTCTGTTTCAAATCCCCTCAGTGAGAAAAATCCTCCCAATCTTTATACAACCAAAAATCCAGAAGCAAAACACAAAGAAATTAGTTTTACCAGCGCCATGGTTTCAATCGTTAGTTAATGAGCTTTCGAAACATATAAAACCCAAGCTAAAATACAAACGCATTATCAAAATACAGGTATCTTAAAAAAACGTTTAAAACTTACTTTTCACGATTTTTGCGACGTGGCAGCCACAACGACTCAACCGCGTGTCTGAGGCACGGACGCGAACTGTGGGGTCCGGCGGGTGGTGGGGAGCGGCTGATTTTTGTCGGGTCCAGCTCGCTAACGTTTTTAAATACCTCGAAATCAGTGTTGTTTCAAATCACCTCTGTGTCAAAACCCCTCGGTCTCCCCTAGCTATTAGAGTTGGTCTTTACAAACAGTATAGTGATAACAGCGTCCAAAACACTAGTTTTTTTTTTTTTTTAAGACTGCCCCGCACTAATAATTTCTCTTGTATTGTGGGTGCGTTTACAAACATTTAAACTCACATACACAAAAAGCCAGACACGGATCAACTAATTGTGGGTCATACAAATATTTTTTTCGTGTGGGAATCGAAACCGCGACACCACAGCGCAGCAGTCAATCGCTTAACCACTGCGCCAACCATGTCGTCAAGTCAAGTTACATTTTTTACCAATCCAATCCATATAATACATATAAAGCTTATCGCCATGACTTAGCCCACGCACCGTTCAGCAACCACATCCGGTCGAGTGCCCTTCCGGCCCACTCATAGAATAAATAAGCAAGTATCGGCGCGGCCTCCGATAGGATATAAATCTGCACAGTAAGACAATCACGTTTATGGTCAGCTTACTTGGCTTATAACCTTGTTACAGGGAACTTTGTGGAGGAAATGAGTGTTCGAGGATCGATGAAATGGTTTGTTGAATTGGAGGTACTCGTAGAATTCAGTGTGGAATAAAATATATGACTCCTCGATTGTCGTGTTGCTTTTGGCGGAAATAAGTAACAAGAAAACAAGTATCTGGAAAACTTTGTATGTTTAAAAATCCACGAAAAGACGTTATAATTTATACTTCTATAAGTAATTCTATAGTAATTTTATAAAGAGGTAAAATCTTTAGAACTACTGATCCGATTCCGAAAGTTCTTTCATTAATGGAAAGCTACATTATTGCCGCAGTGACTGTCATAAGATATATTTGAAGTTAAAACACTATATTTCATGCGGACAAATTCATGGGTAGAAGTCAAAGTCAAATCATTTATTTCAAATAGGCCCGTATAAGGCACTTTTGAACGTCAAAAATTTACAAAAAAAAATAATTGATTCTAGTCTCCCCTTCCAAAAGGTAGTTTTCGTATGGAGAAGAATGGGCAAGAAACTCCACCGTTACTCTTTTAAAATGTTTTACAATATTTTGTATAAGTATATTAGTTATATAATTATATGTGAGGACGATGCACCTAGAATAAAATTATTATACCACAATAAGTAAAAAGAATTAAAAATGAAGCAACAACAGATAAACCAATTATGTGATAGATACATGGTGCTCACATATTTACAAACATTGTAAAAGTAGACGATCCTCCTAAGATTCCACAATTAATAAGTCAGTAAATAATAAATAAATAAAAAGTTTATTTCGGAACAATAATACAGGACTAAGAACAAATAAAACGATGATAGCTGCAAAAGTATAAACTGTAGCGCAGCTAACAACGCCCTTCTCCAGATACAGTATGGAATGATGTTCCATGCAGAAGTGCTTAAAAGTAATAACATTAATTTAGATAATTTCGATTTAGTAAATTAATAATAAAAAAGAAAATAAAAAGAAAATTAAACAAGAAACACAGTACATAACAGGACATAATAATTTGGGATGTATTTTGAGGTTGAATTAATGTGGTGAGTGTAGGGTGAATGGGTGTGTGGGTGAGAGTTAATGAGAAGTGCGAGGGATGTGTGTGGTGTTTGTGGCATGTGCGAGGAATTGGTCATAGAATGTAAAATCAATGTCATATAATAAAAAATAAAAAAGCTAGTGTTACATAGAGTAGGTACCCAATAATTACGTTTGTTCAAAGTTTTATTAACGTCGGCAATCAAACTAGCTACCTACCTCTAGCCTGGTAGCAATCTTTCAAAAACGTAATTTACATGCCGTTCGTAACAAATTAAAAAACACTTTGTTTCGCTATAAAGTTCCAAAAAGTTAAATTATTCTACGTTCTATATTCCAGGACGCCTAAATTATTCACCGACGAACTACGTTTACATCCAGCGTCCTGAAGGAAATCAATATAATAAAAATAGGTAACATTCGACATTTTTATTGGGCATCTAAATTCGCAGGAAAATTAACTACTACGTGCACCGATAAAGTGGTTTCTTTATGTCCTAAGCCGTTGGTAAATTTTGTATGAGAAATATAGGTGGCTTTTTAAGGGTCCTTTTTATAGGGTCCGACATTTTTTGTTGGTCGTGTCAAAGTGTGTTAACGTTCGCTGTAGGTAGTTATTTAATGGCTGTTTTCCTTAGGGTTTTGTCCTTGTAAGATCTTTTTTATTTCCTTTTAAGCCTTGGGTTTTTCGGATCTTTGGTGTTATGCGTCAGCTCGCAATCAATTATATAAATTAGTGTCAAAATACAAGCACTTACCCAGAATGCTGGAAGCTCCATCAAGTCTGAAACAAAATGAAATTGAATGTTAACTTTATTCAATATAATATTCATGGTTGACTAAATTGGCAACAATCAATCATAAAAGCAAAACATTTGACTGAATAAACACTCAAAAAACGGTAGATGATTGAAATAAATTAAAGCTAAAAAGCCAGTGTTGCTCCAGCGCAAATAACACGCCCTCTGTTTCCTACATTTTCAATTATTTTTACAAAAACTTCTGAACACGAAAAAACGAGCCACAAAAACTTAGAGCAGGCATTAACATGTAGCATTACACGAAAACAGGGAAAACATAGAACGTTCGAATCGTGCACTCGCGGTACACTGCAGAACAAAAGTTAATTTAATACGGAAAGCGAGTCAAAGCTCCCGGACTGGCGTTCTTTGGCAAGTCAGCCCCGAGCGTACTGGCAAGCTCAAAACTTTAGTAACTATTATTTTTGATTTCTGGAGTAATGAATGGTAAATGCGAGCAGTTATGCGAGTTATTCCGATTCAACATTTACTCGAGTTTGTTTTCATGACTTTTTGATCTGGCTTTGAGTTGTGGACGATGCTTAGTTTTATGGCAAGTATTTTATTAAATTAATATGGTAAAATAATAAATATTATTATTTAATTATGACGTTTTTCCTGTTATTTTCACAGGTTTGAACACAAAACCATGGTACCTAAGACAAAAAGTTGCCAAATATTTTTGTGGACACAGCACAGCTCCCAAAGATTTCTTTGATTCTACTACTTAGGTCTGCCCTCCGAATTAGATATACTTCATCTCTATATTTAATCTTATTTGTCTTACAAGCAGTAATAAAAGTTATAAGTGCCCCAAATATCCATCAATACTGTTCGGTACAATATTGGCAACCGAACAGCTCAGCACTTTTGCCGACATACATTTCCATAAATGCATGTATTGCACCTATCGCCAGTTAGTGCGTGTTCAGATACCAATCGCGTAACTCGGATCAAACCATCTTAGTGCTAATTTAGCTAATATTTACTACCATTTTACCATTTAATATTTAACTAGTGTAATTTAATAGTTAACTAGTGTACAATATAACTTTGAACCATATTATTGCGTATCATTAAACCAGTGTTCGTAAACCAACAACCAAACCATTACCATTCTGATATAAAGTCAACCAAATCAACCAATCTATCAACCAACCCAAGAAGTAGTTCTAAACCAAGCAAGAACTAATTTCTACATGGTCCTTCGAACCTAAAAAGGGCTCGGTTCGCGAAGTAAAGTGAAGTGTTTATGCGCCGGGACCTTGCAACCAGTGTGTGTTTTACCAGTTTGTAGGGAGAGTAAGTAGGCAGTGCGTTCAAGTTGGAGAAATTGGGCAGCTGTCGCGTAAGGAGAATATAAGGTCAGACCAAACCATTTTATACATTTTATTTTCACTCGCATATTTAGTTGAGAATAATGGAGCAGTTAGCAGTCAGCCAAACGGAGGTTTACGACTCCTTGGTTAAACTTCTAACTAATATCAAAAAAGACGGAGCTGAAAGAAAAACCATAGATTACTGCAAGCGGAAGTTGGAGATATTAGAAAATTATTGGAGAGAATATCAACGTAACCATAGGAAGTGCTGTGAACTTGCTGATTTCAACCATGTATATTTTACCAAGCATTGTTATGATAAGGCGGAGGAAGTATATCTGTCGATCAAGCAGCTAATCACCAAAACCATGGAGCACTTGTTGTCAAAACAGCAAGAGCCTCAACAGCCGCCGGCAGAAGCGGGTACCTCGAAGCAAGCAGAGGATTCGTCTCATTCACAGGCACCGAAACAGCAACGTAGGGAGGAGTGTGAAGACACAAAGCTAGAAGGAATGATAAAGAAGCAGACTATCAATTTTAGGGCGTTCATGAGGACAGTAGCTACCATCGAAATCGACCAACTGCAGAACAAGTGGGAGTTCGACGATGCATTAAGGTCTCTTCAAAGCCGTTGGGCTATTATAGATAGCCTGCACTGGGACATAGAAGGTGAAAACGGAGATGAGGATGTCTGGTACCAAGAAGAGTTCAACAGATATGAGAAAATGTATAAAGATATGAAGAAAACCATCAACTCTAAAATGTGGTCTGTATCGCACCGTGACAAATCTACTCCACAGATGGATATTCCAACATTCCAAGGCAACTACCACCAATGGACGTCATTTAAAGACTTATTTACCGAAACCATCCATAAAAATCCATCGCTATCAAACGCACAAAAAATGCAGTTCTTAAAGAGCAAAGTATCAGGAGAAGCTGAGCGACTCATACACCATCTTCAGATTAGCTCAGATAATTACGAGGTATGCTGGGAAATACTAAATCACAGATATGATAACAGTAGACTAATTTTCACGTCTCATGTTAATACATTACTAAACATTCCTAGCATGCAGCAACAATCCATCGGGACCATCAAAAAACTGCACGACATGACCAAAGAGTGTCTCCACGCTATACAGAACCTAGGAGTAGATATCACCACCTGGGACCCGCTGTTGGTACTTTTGTTAGCACAGAAACTTGACAGCGAGTCCTTCACTGAGTACATCGAGTCGGTGAAGAATCCCAGGAATTTACCAGTCCTTCAAGAATTCCTAGATTTCCTGGAAAACAAGTTTACGGCCTTAGAAGCATCAAGGCGTAAACAAGAACCAAATTACCAAAAGACGAACACCCAACCACAAAACCAAAATTACCAAGCAAACCAGAAGAAATACTATTGTTCGAATAATAACCAGCAGTCATCAAATAAAAATTATTCAAACAATATGAAAAACCATTCGAAATCATTACATGTGTCGCGGTCAATCACCTGCGCATTGTGTAACGCTGACCACGGGTTATGGATGTGCACACAATTTTTGCAAATGCCCGATGAACAAAAACTAAAAACTGTTAACCAGCTAAATTGTTGCACGAATTGCCTTTACAACCATTTCAATAAAACATGTTTATCGAATAAAACATGTCGCAAATGCAACGGTAAACATAATTCGTTATTGCATGATGCAATTACAACCAAAAACAGGCCAAACGCATCAGCAAAACCCAACCATAAGGTGCAAACGCTTGCGACATCATGCGTAAACAATGAGGAGCAAGCAGCAGGCTCAACCCATGTGTCTTGGGATGAGATGTCCGAAACACTCTTAGCTACAGCTTTAGTGGAAGTTCCAGGACACAATGGCACATACCATAAAATGAGGGCTTTAATTGACCAAGGTTCTCAGATATCTTTAATAAGTGAGAAGGCGGCACAAGTTTTGAAAATACCAAGATACTCTTGCAAAGGAACCGTTTTCGGCATAGGAGAAAAAGAGAACAGCTGCAAGGGAGTAATGACCATCAAAATTAAATCAATCCATAGTGAGTTTGCCTTAGAAGGTGAGGTCCTTGTAATGAATAATCTCATCAAAAGTTTACCAAATAAATCATTCGTAAAACCAACTTGGCCTCACATACAAAACATTAACTTAGCAGACCCAGAATTTAATACCAGCCGACCAGTGGACCTACTGCTTGGAGCAGAAGTATACTGCAAGATAGCTTTAGGTGGCCTTTTGAGGGGCGATAGCGAGGATCAACCAATTGCACAACAAACGCAATTAGGGTGGTTGCTGTGTGGGACAATGACACCACGCTACATGTGTAACGTCGTTCTTCACAATACGGATGATTTACGTAGATTCTGGGAAAATGAAGACATCAACCAGGCGACTGAAATGTCCACCGAAGATCAGGAATGTCTGCAATACTTTCTGTCAACAACAGAGAGACTAGAAAACGGGAGATACCAAGTTCGACTGCCATTCAAACCAGAAACCAAAGAGCAACTAGGGTCTACTAAACCACTAGCATTGGCACAATTTCGCAACTTAGAGAGAAAGTTAGAAAAACAACCAGAATTGAAAACAGATTACACCAAATTTATGAACGAGTATCATAATTTAAACCATATGATACCGTCAGCAATAAGTACGAAACCCGAGTGCTACCTGCCCCACCACTGCGTCACTCGTGCTGAGTCAACCACTACAAAGTTGCGTGTTGTGTTCAACGCATCTGCTAGATCATTATCTGGACATAGCTTAAATGACATCATGTACCGGGGGCCCAACTTGCAACAAGACCTGCAGGAGCTGATTTTAAAATGGAGGCAGTACCAGTTCGTCTATACTGCTGACATTGAAAAAATGTACCGACAGATAATGGTACATCCGGAAGACCAGTCGTACCAGAAGATATTATGGAGAGACTCACCATACCAACCCATTCAAACATACCAACTTACAACAATAACTTATGGCACAAAGCCAGCACCATTTTTGGCTATGATGTGCTTAAAACAACTAGCTGCCGAAGAAAAACCAAATTTCCCCGATGCAGCAAAAGCATTGGAAGAGTGTTTCTATATGGACGACTACTGTGGAGGAGCAAATACTGTGGAGCAAGCAAAACAGCTTAAAGCAGACCTAATAAAACTACTCAGCAGGGGTGGCTTTAATTTACGAAAATGGGACACAAATGAACCAAAACTACTCGCTGACTTAGAAAAAGATATGCGGAACCAGCAAATCTACGAGTTTAAGCAGCCAGACTCAACGAAGACATTGGGACTAGGATGGAACCCGCAACAAGACAAATTCATCTTTGACTCGAAACTGGAGCCAGCATCATTACCAAAACCAACCAAAAGATCGCTTCTCTCTGACATTTCAAAAATATTCGACCCATTAGGCTGGCTCACACCATTAACTATCACCATGAAAATGCTATTCCAAAGTGTCTGGTCATCAAATCTTAACTGGGATGACGCGCTACCAGAGGATATCAAGACCAAGTGGCAAAACTTAAGAGGAGAATTAAAAGACATCAACACCATAGAAGTAAAACGATGGTTAGGAATAAAGGAAAACCATAGCTTGCAACTACACGGCTTTTGTGATGCCTCGAATAAGGCGTATGCTGCTGTAATATATTGCAAAGTCAGTGACCAAAATAATGCTAACGAAGTAACTCTAGTCGCCGCAAAATCTAGAGTAGTGCCTGTTAGTAAAGACAGTACAATACCAAGGTTAGAGTTAATGGGTGCCCAACTATTATCGCAGCTGATGCACAAGGTACAGACCTGCTTGCAGTCGCATAACCAGGAAATATATTGCTGGAGTGATTCAACAGCAGTATTAGGATGGATTCAAGGAGAACCAGCGAGATGGAAACCATTCGTCTCAAATCGCGTGAAAGCTATCACCAAACTAATACCAAAAGAAAAGTGGAGTTATGTAAAAACCAGTGAAAATCCAGCCGACTGTGCCAGCCGTGGATTGACGACCAAACAATTAAAAAACCACGATCTGTGGTGGCAAGGGCCATCATGGATTCAACCATTCCAAAACCATGACATACCGCAAGCCACCTATGAAACCAGCTTAGAGATAAAACGGTCTAATGCAGTAGTTGCGGAAAATTACCAGAAAACAACCATGACCATACCAAACATTATAAACCATTTATTACACAAAATGAATTCCTTCGCAAAAATTGTACGCGTTTTTGCATGGATACTAAGATTACCTACTGCCAAGGCAGGCCGTCAACATTATCTCACATTACATGAACTCCGTCGCGCAAAACTGCTGATTATTAAAAGTGTGCAACATACGGAGTTTGCCAGCGATGTCAGCCACTTACTTAAAAATGGAAACGTGCATTCGAAAAGTAAACTTTTACCATTACACCCTATCATAGACCAAGATGGTATTCTGCGAGTAGGGGGCAGATTAAGAAACGCAGAAATATGTACAGACATGAAGCACCCAATCATATTACCACACAACCATCGACTGACCACGCTAATAATCCAATACGCTCATGAACTCACCTACCACGGTGGAGCGCGTCTTACTTTATCAAACATTCGGCAAAACTATTGGATAATCAGCGGATATTCTGCTACAAAGAAAGTCCTACGACAGTGTGTTACATGCAAGAAACAAGAGCCCATCCAACAACATCAGCTCATGGGTGACCTACCATCATCCAGAGTGAACCCTGAATCCACCTTCTACCATTGCGGCGTCGACTACACAGGTTTTGTGGACGTGAAAGCAAATAAAGGACGCGGGATCAGAACTACCAAGGGCTACGTAGCGATTTTCGTATGTATGGTGACGAAGGCTGTGCATCTGGAACTCGTCTCAGATTTAACCAGCTCAGCTTTCTTAGCCGCAATAACCAGAATGGCAGCACGACGCAGAGCTCCACGTCATATTTATAGCGACAACGGAACCAATTTCGTGGGAGCCAACAGAATGCTGCAGGAAGAATACGACCATCTTCAAAATGTTTTCAATGAATCATTCTTTAGAGAGATAACAGAGCTACAAATAGAATGGCATTTTAACGCACCTTCCTGGCCTCACGCAGGAGGACTTTGGGAAAGAGCCGTCCGAAGTCTCAAACACCACCTCAAACGTGTTATTGGACAACAAAAATTGACGTTCGAGGAATACACCACACTACTATCAAAACTGGAAGCTTGCCTTAATTCACGACCGCTTTGTGCGCTATCAGAAGACCCGGAGGATCTAAATTTCCTCACACCAGCCCATTTCCTATCAGCACGACCAGGTTTAACCATAATTGACACACCAGACGACGCCAGAACCAGGTGGCATCTAGTGTCAAAACTATTCGAAGATTTATGGAAGAGATGGAAAACAGAGTACTTAACTCAACTATCAACCAGAAGCAAATGGATGAAACAACAGAAGAACGTCAACGTGGGTGATTTAGTAATGATACATGACGACAACTTACCAGCAGGAAAATGGCCAATGGGTCGTGTGATGGAAGTCCATCCAGGAAAAGATGAACTGGTCAGAGTAGTCACTCTTAAAACTAAAAACGGCTACATGAAGCGCCCAGTTGTTAAATTATCAGTGCTACCTTTAGACCAAACGGAACCAACCATACCAGAACAACAGCCACTACATCAGAGTACTGAACCAGAAAATAAACCATATAATCGCCCGCAACCAAACACCAGAACGTACAGTACCTATCCCAAGATAGTAAACCTTGCGCTAGCACTGTTACTTTTCTTAGGTATAATACTACCAACAACAGCTTCATATAATATCACGCAATTCGATACCAACAAAACGTTGTACTTTGACACTGTAGGGAAAGTACAATTAATTCGAGATAAGTGGAAACTAGTCACATATTTTGACATGTCTCCATACTGGCAAGGGGACAACGCCATTAAGGACTTTACGACCTATCTCGACAGAACTTGCGAAACAATTATGGAATCAAGTCATTGTCATATGATACTCCTACAAATACGTCACGATTACAATGAACTGCAATACTACAACCAGCTGTTGCTTAGCCAGCATTACGGCGAGCGCTTACGAACACGACGCGGCCTTATCAACGCTGTCGGCTCAATTGCTAACTCATTGTTCGGAGTATTAGATGAGAGTTTCGCAGAAAAATACAGACAGGACATTGAACTTGTGCACCGTAATCTAAAACACCAAGGTCAGCTATGGAAGAACTTGACCTCTATCGTCGAAGCAGAGCATAATATACTGCAAAGAACTGAAGCCATAATAGCAAAACAACACAAAATCATAAATAAACATTTAACTGCCTTAGACAATGCTAACAGTAGGATACAAAAAGAAATTGATGTGATGACACTACAACAAGACTTCACATTAGTCTCTATAGCAACCATTAATATGATGCAAAACTTGAAAAAGGTACAGGAAACTCTAATAGATACAATATCGGAAATATACCATGGCCAAATCAGTCTGCATCTACTGACACCAGCACAGCTCAAACGAGAGCTACAAATTATTTATGGGCAAATGCCTCAAGATTTAGCGCTACCAATTGAAAATATAGAGACAGACCTTCAGCGCATCTACAAGCTACTGAGAACAAAAGCGAGAGTTACCGAAAAATATATAATTTTCGAAATCACATTCCCGCTCATAGCAAGAGAAAGCTACCAACTATATAGGATAATACCAATTCCACAACAAACCAACTACAGTATGATTACCATAACACCAATATCGGAATATGTCGCAGTAAACCTGAAAAAAGATGCTTATTTCGTACCAACTATACATGACCTTGACACATGCTTGTACCACGAAGAAACTTTCATATGTGAGCTCTTCAAACCAATCCAAAATTTGGAAAACGACAAAAACTTCTGCGAAACAAGCCCAATAAACCAAAGGTGCAAAACAGAAAGAACAGTGTGCAAAAACAGATGGGTTGAATTACACTCAACGTCACAATACTTATATTTTTGCTGTGACACATATCCTATTAAAATCATATGTGACGATCAAGTTACAGTACGCCAGCTGACCCGAGCAGGGGTCATTAGCATGAACCAGAAATGCTTTATTAAAAGTAAAGATTTCACACTGTATTCTTTACAACAGCAATCCAACCAACTATTTTTTTCACCACAACTGTTCGTGCCAGAGCTAGACCAGATAAACCATATTGTGAACATCACAATACCAACGGAAACAGCATTACCAGAGGACATGAGTCTGAATAGATCTCTATTCATACTCGGAGAACAGATTAAAACGCTGAAAACCTCCAAAGCAGAAGTAGACGACGTATCAATCCATGACATCCACCAGTATACCATCGTCTACATACTGTTGGGAGTTGTACTATGCGCGGCAGCAGTCTGGATCTGGAAAAGAGCGAGTTGCTGCTCGCCTTCTACGGCCAGCCAGGCGCAGCCTCACCACAGACAGGAGTCTGTGGCGACTACATCGGAGCCAACCAGGATATATAGTGAAGTGCAACCGCGGAAGCAGAGTACAGCTGACCGTCAGCAAAGTGAGAGTGAACCAATAAGTATAAGTGCCTATTTCGCCAGACGATGGCCCAGTGCTATGCGTAGTGCGGGTAAAAAGGGAAGGGCTACGTTGCCTAAAGTGCGAAAAGAAAGTGTGCTTAAAGTGGAAGACTCATTAGTCTAAAGAACTTATGTATTAGATTTAACCATAATTTGTACTTTTACCTATATTAACCATTTTTAATTTACCTATTTTACCTTTGTTTACCATGTTTAATTACCTATTTTACTTTTGTTAATTAATACTTGTTTATTTCTTGTATTATTATATAACTAAGATGATTTGATGAATACTTTACTCTCTTCTTATCTCATCTTGTGCTCGGGAATATGTTCGGTACAATATTGGCAACCGAACAGCTCAGCACTTTTGCCGACATACATTTCCATAAATGCATGTATTGCACCTATCGCCAGTTAGTGCGTGTTCAGATACCAATCGCGTAACTCGGATCAAACCATCTTAGTGCTAATTTAGCTAATATTTACTACCATTTTACCATTTAATATTTAACTAGTGTAATTTAATAGTTAACTAGTGTACAATATAACTTTGAACCATATTATTGCGTATCATTAAACCAGTGTTCGTAAACCAACAACCAAACCATTACCATTCTGATATAAAGTCAACCAAATCAACCAATCTATCAACCAACCCAAGAAGTAGTTCTAAACCAAGCAAGAACTAATTTCTACAAATACTTAGCTCAATTAGGTGATTAATCTTTAGGCACTTAAAGTTCTATTAACTAAGTTTTATTACGTCTTAGATACGAGTGATTCAGTAATAAATGTCACTTTATTGCGTACTTGATGAAAGACAAACAAAGATGAATTAATTTAACATCGTTTCTACGTAGTTAATAGGCAATTTTCTTGTTTATTAAAATGTTCACATTAGAAAATTGTTTTACAATTATTGTATAATTCTTAGGGCTTAATTTATTTAGGTTACTTTTAAGAACAATTATCAAGGGGTATCGTGTTACCGAGTATCTGGCTTGTGGAGTTCAGATAGGCAGTGGTCCAACATAGTTGGAAAAAATCTAGGCAAATGATGAATTTTGAGAACAATACTATTTATATACCCACAAACTTGCAAATGCGGCCATAATTTACTACTCATTGTTATTTCGTCACTCACGCATATCAATCAACCACGCCTTGACAAAACCCAGCATGAGATTTAAACCAATTCGTCTTCACACCTAAAATTCAAAGTCAAAATAAAATGCAGCGACATTCGAAACGAATGAAATGAAATCACTTTTGTCGCCACCTGTACCGAACGGAACACGGCTGCACGTACCATGCAAAGGGAATACGAAAATTGTTATGTAAAAGATGAAGCGTGCATCTGTGCGCCACTGTACTATGCCGACTCGAATCGTCAAACGATACATGGGTATCGGTCGGACTGGGAGCGGATGATAGGACATCTTTTGCTATATTGGCAACTTATTTACTTCCCTACACCTTTTGGATGATGATATGATCTATATAGTCACTGATTTTTTAAATGAAATTACACACTGGTAAACAAAAAAAAACTGATATTAATTTTCAATCATAATTAATAGTGTAGCATTCATTAATTGTACTTTTAACTTAAAACTTATATCTTGTTATAAAAAAAAAACCATTAGACATTCTGCTGCTGAAAATATTTAACCTCAAAGACGTTATGACATTGCGAGTTCTGAAAAACAAAAAACATTGGTGATCAACGTGAATAGCATCATTAGGCCGTTGTTGAAGTTCTTTCAAGAACTTTGGACCTATTTTAGAAAGTCGCTATCCGCTTTTTCTTAAACCAAGTACCAATGGGATACTCGACAAATAATTGATATTAAATTTACAATATTCAGTATCAATATTGTGGCAATACCTACGTTTGATTAGGTGAATATCTGCAATGTCAAATGGTAAGGGAAACACGGAGATTGTTAGTACAAATTGAAGATGTATTTCTGTGACTGAGATTTTGTAGTAATTTGATAATGGAGTTGGCGACGTCTTTGATAGCAATTTCCCAGTTAAATCAGATATTCAATCCACATACAATTTATGTTCGTGAATAACCTATTAGTTAGGTATACAGGCAATTTTCATGTATTTTTGAAAATGTCCCAGAATTCGTCACTAAAATTAAATTAATTTAAACTAAATTGCATGCATGAAGAAGAAGAAGAAGAAGTTTTAAATAGGTATATATGTATATATTTATATTTAAATGTAAAAAATCTTCTTTTCTCGCTATTGCACCTACCACTGTTTGTCTCTGCATCACCCGAAGGTCGACTGGTAGAAAATGCCTATGGCATTAAGTCCGCCTCTGTACATTTGTGTGCTTTAAGTATTAAATAAATAAATAAATTAAAATATAAAATTTTCTCTAAACTCTCAAATTGAATGGCCTTCACCAAATTTTCTAAAACATCATACAGTAAAAAAATAAAGGAAGAAGTTTGTTAACCATTTTCAAAAATCATCTACGTACTAATTTAACTATTGCATTAAGCGTACAAATTACGGGGAAGACATCTTTGTTTAATCAGCTATCTAACGAGGTACAAACCTTTAATAATTCATAAAACTAAAAGGAAGGGGCAACTAGAATCAATTAATTTTTTTTGTAAATTTTTGACGTTCAAAGGTGCCTTATACGGGCCTACTTGAAATAAATGCTTTGACTTTGACTTTGACTTTGACTTTTAAATATTTAGAGATGCTGACGAAAATGTCGGCAAAGGTAGAATTTGGAAATTGTTGAAATATTGAAAAATATAGTGATAATCGAATTAATTAACTTGTTTTGTGCCATCCCACTACTTTCTAACCTCCCAGCAATCCACCACACGCTATACAGGCGCCAGGTCGTGGAGCGGCTCTTGAGTTTTACTCCTACTCGCTGGTCACTGTATAGTCGTCGCTTAGTTTGCGTGTATTTAAACATACAGCACACGTAAATACTCTAATAGCTCAGATATTGAAACTTTTGAACCACTTATACGATGACCCATCCTGGTAAACTCTAGCCTGCGCCGTTAAACATATTATAAAACCATGGTTTTAAAATAAGAACAATTAGTGAAGAAGTTTATGAATAAATCGCAGCAGGTGGTGTTCTGTAGTTTCTCCCTATCCGCAAAAGAAAAAGGTGTCTAGGTACGTAATAATACTCAATTATTAACAATAAAATCTAAAAAAAGCCTCTACGAATGACGATACAAGTAGTAGTGATCGTACTCTGATTGATGTGATGGTGAATCTTTCCTAAAGAAAACTTACTGATAAGTAATTTCCACAATGAATATTAAAAATCGTAGAAGTTAGAGTTGATTCTCATAAATAAGCGAAGTTTGAACAAGAGTTGCGACGGAACCGTTTAGCTCTGCGCTATAGTAGCCGAGAAATCCCTTGGACAGGCTTCGTGGGCTCTATTGTGTAAAAGCTATTGGTTGCTTTCAGGTTCGTTAGCAAGAGTAAAGCTACGGTTTTCAAGGAGAGCAGTGGCCGCTACACAGCGTCTGAGATTTACCAGCGAATGACGTCACTGAACCGCTATTTATGAAATTCAGTTCGTGTGTGTTCCTAGAGAGCGTTTTTTAACATCGTAAAGTCAAACCCCGCTGCCATCATTTCCATGGCAGCCGTTACTATGTAAGGAAAGTTTTTCTTACTCACCAACTTACCCAGCAGTAATATATGCATGAGACTATTAGGGATGTTTTCGCGTGAGGTTTTGATAAAGTAAAGTCCTTCACTTGGTCTTCTCAACTAATTTTATCACCAACACAAATATAGCCAGTCACTTAAGATCTTCCCGATGAATACAACTAAATGTGCAGAACTTACATTAAGAGGGATGCATTTACCCTTAATAACCAACAATCATGAAGTATGCTGTCACATCCAGTACCGTTAGCCTGGGCGGTTGTGTTTGAGTAGCATCAGCACCACGTGGACATCTTGTGTTCAGATCCCGTGCTTGTGTCTTTGTTAAGATGTGATCAACTCAGATCATCATCCAAATTCAAGTAGTAAGTAGTATAGATAATATAGTTTAAATATAGAAGAGATGACTATTTAATTATTAAGTTTAAAATATCCTAAGGTCCCTGCCAAAGCAAAGTCATGATGAACTTCCAAACGCACATGGATTACACAACGTGAGTATATTTAGACGATTTAAATTAATACTCACAACGTCATTAACTCCACATAATCGTGAAACCTTTAATTTTCACACTAGATACTTCTGTTGTCCGAGAAATAAAATCTTATTTACATTAATTAGCCAATCTATAAAAATAGGTTGAGCTGACTCCAAGTCGCTAAATAAAAGAATCCTTATTGTTGCCAACCGAAAAAAAGAAAAAAATAATAAAGAAAATACGTTTATTTGCGGTAAACATGACGCAAAAAAAAATAACACAAAATAACCGTAAGTGTTCATTTACCTAGTCTTTTTCAGTTGGCACCGCTACTCATCAACAACTTGAATCAAGTTTTCAAATTTAAATATAGAATTTAATAAATTATTTAGAGATAGAACTGTATGTTTATTGTATTGATTATTTTACACACATTCTAAGAAATATAAATATTGTTTAATCGATTAGATCCTATAGCGCCATCTAGTTGATTTGTGGTAAACTTGTACCATGATTCTTAATATTTTGGTACTACAAGAGGATACTACTGACATTATTATGATGAAATATGAAATAGGTTTTTTAATCGTTACAACTGCGGCCGTTATGTGGTGGCCGCAGTTCGCTCCCCTGGCCGCTCTTCTAGGTAACCGTAGCTTAAGAAGCTTTCGTCGTTCATCGGTGGGTATGAGCGTTCGTCCGGAGAACTTCTACTACCATACAAAATTTTACTGCTAAGCAGCTATTATTACATGGCTGTGTTCGAAATGGAAAGGTATTATTGCTGATATAATTATCGGAAGACAAAACGGGTGTTTTTCTAGATCCGGTTGAGAAGTTACCTCCGGAAGGCAGACTGACAGAAAATACACGGTAACAATTTAAAAAATAAAAGATCTCACGAGAAAGTTAAATCACACAAGTCAGATATCCCAAAGGTAGTTCAGGAGTTACCCCTGGAAAATATAATGATGTAGATAATAGATTTTTTCAAAGAAAGCTTGGCTGCAGTTCTGCTCCGACGGCTGTGCAACCGTTGTGGAAGAATGGCTGATTCTTCCACAACGGTTGCACAGCCGTCGCTCCTGTAATTTAAACAAGAAACCAAACGTGACGCCACAGTTTGCAAATAGTTGAGAAACCGGAGCGAAGCCGAAGCATCCGACGACGGGACAAACGATGCGGACCACCCCTTGCTTTTTAAACTTAGACTCACTCTTCAGGAATGCACAAACTTTTGGGACAGATCGCGGGGGTTATCTAACAAGATTAAGAGGCAAATATAGGTAAATAGTGTTCGTTATATAAATAGGAGTTTTCTGCCGGAATTTCTAGACTTTTGTAGAGATGTAATTCAACTGAAAATGTGTTACCTAGCTAAATAGTTAACTATACTGTCACTGCTTCGCAAGTGACACGTCGAGAGTCGCGTGCGACTTCAAAACGTAATATCCATGTATCGCAAAATCGCGTGGCAATATCGGCACCTATGCCTTTACAGTACGCTGTTAAAAAACTTTTAATTGATTTTAAAGATGTATAAAAAGTTATTCATGCAAAAGCTTTCTTCACAAACAAAAGCTAAAAAAGGCCTTTCTAAAAATAGTACCTACTTACAATGTGAGAACCATTATTCTCTGCTATCAAACATTATATTTTTTTTATTTTGTTCTTGTAGTCTGAACATTAAACGTGATTGTCGAAACCCTCCATTGTGGCATCATTTCATTTCATCAACACAAAGCTATCTAAAACGTGTAATGGACCATTACAACAAAGTTCCAGCCGACTAATGTGTCCACTAAACCATTACTGATATTTTATTTAAGTTGGGGATGCGATTAAGTAATTATTTTATTAACTTTATTATTTTATCGTGGTTAGGTAATATTTGCCGCACAGGTCGTTCCGTCAAGTTAAGCTACGCTTGCCGGGGTTGGTCTGTGGATGGGTGACCATCTTTACATACCGAGACTCCTCCGTGCCTCGAAGGAAGAAGCGAGCTTCACCTGAAATCCTCAAACCACAGAGGAACTGGCTATCTTACCTCTAACTGCCGAAACACAACAATGCTGTTAACATGGTTGTTATAGCGACAGACTTAGATAAGATGGTGGTAGCTTTTACCGTATTATTGCTATCGCTTTTACAGTTTATGGCATCAAAAACACCATTTTACATTCCAGATTTTAAACCCACAGTCTGATGCTACGAGTTTTCATAATCATCCAACAGGCATCCAACCATGAATTGAGTGGCACTGTGGCAGTAATAAAAACATTTTCATAATTTATAATCAAACGAGTTAATTAACGTATCTCAAAACTCTCGTGATTGACTCAGGCTAGTTTTGAGAAAGTTATTAAAACGAATAATAATCTAGAGAAATTTTGTAATATAAATGCCAAAATGTTACCTCCCAAGGGCCAACAGAAGTTTAAGGTTTTCACCTGACGAGTCACTTGTGGTACGGACGGCGCGGCGCCAGAAGTTGCTGAACATTGTTTTTTTTTTACTTTTACACATCGTCTAAATTGAGACAAAATTATTCGATACCTTGTATTTCAGCGGAGCTCCTGGCTAAGTATTAACAGCCGCACGGGTCGATCCATGAGGTTAAGCTAAGCTTGCCGGGGTTGGTTCGTGGATGGGTGACCATCTTTGCATAGCGTGACTGCTCCGTGCCTCGGGAAGCACGTTAAACTGATGATCACGGCTGTCATTCATGAATCTTTGACAGTTGTTACGGGTCGTCAGAAGTCCGAAAGTCGGACAACCAATCTTACCAAGGGGTATCGTATTACCCAGATAATAAATAAATAAATAAATTCTTTCTTTATTGACATAAATATTTTTTAACAAAAGTAGTGAGGCCCTGACTCCTGCGCTAGGTGTAGTACCTGTGTTACAGGAGTCAAATAATGGGTTGTGGAAGTCAGATATGCAGTCACTCCATGTAAAATACTGGTATTCAGCTGCATCCGGTTAGACTGAAAGCTGACCCCAACATAATTTAGGGAAAGGCTAGGCAGATGACATTGTATTTCGACATTGCAAATAGAGAGAGATAACATTTTTTAATTCTACTTTTTTTACGATTTATTTTAAATATTTAGCTCAATAACTAAGATCCTCGTTGACGTAGTGGTTGCAAGCGCTACTGCTGAGCATGTGGTCTTCGATTCATTTCCCAGGTCGAGCAAAGTGTTATTGAGTTTTTCTGTATGGAATTTCTCAGTAGCACCCTGGAGTCTGGATTTGTGCGCGTTTGAGGACAATAAGCTTTCCCCGTATTACATGGGACTTAAACATAACTGGCGGAATGTGGGTGTACTTTAGGTACACCTCTCCAACCCTTCGGGAAAACACGGTATGTTGCTACGATATAATTAAGATTTCAACATTTTTTTTCACTGACTGTACCACGTACGTAAGTGTCCCTCTATTTGGGCGGAACTTTCATTATATCACAATGGCGGTCCCACCGCTCGCTGATCAAAACTTTTCCAACTATCATAATCGACAGTGAGAGGCTTGTAATCCATTATGAAAATCAAATACCTTGTAAAAATGATGAAGATATTATCATAGTTATATTTCGAGAGATCACATTATTGTTACTATTATTTCATAAAGTTATTTACTATGTTTATTATGTCACATATAATTATATAACTAATGTACTTATACAAAATATTGTAAAACATTTTAAAAGAGTAACGGTGGAGTTTCTTGCCCATTCTTCTCCATACGAAAACTACCTTTTGGAAGGGGCAACTAGAATCAATATTTTTTTTTTGTAAATTTTTGACGTTCAAAAGTGCCTTATACGGGCCTATTTGAAATAAATGATTTGACTTTGACTTTGTCAAGAAAACTTTTTATCGCTGTGAATATCGTATCTATTACACTTAAGTAATGTTAGTGTCCGCGGTGCACGCGTGTCCGAACGAGTTACAAATAATATAACAAAACTATAAATGCAATGTCAATTAATGCAATCAGTGGCGTCTACACATTACGCAACTGAATATAGGCCATACCTGTGATTAAAACAAAATCCATGCACGACTATCCTTCCGCATGACTAGATTGCACCCTTGCTACCAGGACGCAAGTTTCACTAATCAAATCGCACGATACAGCAGCGAAATTTCCGTATCGTGCAATTTTACAGGAAACATGACACAGACTCACAGAGCCCTGCTAGTCAAACAACTCGGGGCAAAATCGGTTCGATAAAAAACGAAGCAAACATTCTGTTCGTCCCAATTTTTGCTTTATTGTTCGTACCTGAATGGTTACAGTATAGAGTATTCGAACTAAGGGTTTAGTTCTAACGGTTTTATATCTCGGTAACTAATCTAGAATTTATAAAATGAGACTTCAAGATGAAAACTAGTTTCAAGTTTTTCAGACGTAAATCAGAAATAGAGTCACTCCTCCCATACAAAAACTCACCACACATAGATACATAAATCATACAGACATAATCACACACATTCACCCACTCACATACATAAGTTTTAAATTGTTATTTCTTACATTATTTTTCCTTTTTCCTTAATATAATATGTTTCAGTCAAAAGTAATAAGATTGTTAAGTTGTTAACACGTACCTACTATAAGTTGGCACAGTCCGCAGTTGTTTTGATCCCTATTTTTAAGTAACCTCACAGCTGAACACTGTCTCTTAAAATACAGGTTATCCTAGTTTGAGAGGCAGGGCTCACAATATCTGTATACAAACTACTGCAGCGTTAATTAGCTTCATGTTAAACAGTGTATACTAATGTATATTTCTTTGTGACAATAAACTATTTTATTATTATTATTATAGAGTCGGAACGTTCAAAGACTCAATTTCCAAGAAAACTAAATGAAAACACCTTGTAGGTACAAGATAAATTAATTAACAGAAATGTTTTAATTTAAATAAACTAGGGATTTTGTAAAGTTATGAAACTCCGTGAAACTAATTGAAAATATTTTCTGACTGACACCTCATATTGAATAAGCTTTTGTTTCCCGTGTTTTCTTTTTAAATGAAACAGCCTATAATGGAAGCCTATATTTTGTCCTTAATTAAAAATTTCGTGGTGGTAAAATATGTTTATGAAAATCCGTCAAAATTTGTGGAAGAAATAATTTTTTTTTTTTTAATAAGTTTCGTAATAGTCAAAGGATTAGGGATATTATGACTGACAGAAATTGTTTTATCAAAAATTTTCTGAGGTTTCTCACGAAATTGCTTATTACAGGCACAAATTGCCAAGAATCTACATAGGTATAGCTTTACAATTTTTTGAGCTCTACACACGACTAAGTCATAATTTACTGAAAATTTACCACATGCACTCTTGTTTATCATTCAATCGGCACCCGTAATTAAAGTGTTTGTTTAACTAATGTAATTTTTTGTTCCCACAAACAAAACTTACATAATAATTAACTAGGTACTTAAACTTTTTGCAACAAAAAAAGAACAAATGCACCGTATTCATAGTCCACTCCAAAAGCTCTAAATGATTATTAAAAGACGGCAACTACATTTTGGCACGTAAAACAACTGCAAAAAACGACCATTTATTAAAAAGAAGGCCCATAAACTTGCAAGACATGCATTAAAACAGTGTACCGGAAAAAGTGGCTCGTTCATAAATATCATGGATCGCGTGTTAGCATCGCGTAGTATAGCTTTGTCTGACACGATCCTTTATGTGCACGTGCTGCGTTTAAGAAAGTTGTAAATTGTCTTTTAAAAGACAGCATTTTTTTTCGCTTTAGAATGATGCAAGTGTTAGTCTTGTCTATTCATTGTGTGTCTCGGGGTAAAAGTTTTTGTTACAGAGTTTTTCTGTCTTCTTTTGGGCAAAATGGGGCTTTGAAGTCTGATAATCAAGTTTATATTATTATTTCCTTTATTTAATATATATACATATAATTTACATTTTTAAATATATTTTAATAAAAACAAAAAAAAATACAAAACAATTTAAAAATATAAAAAATAGTAGTCCACCGGTATCGGGAACAGGGTCGAAGCTACCGGTGATCAGGGCTCCTGAGAGAGGAATCTCCTAACGATACGCGCCGTGTCCAGAAGTACCGCTTTCTGGATCAAGCCCTTGATCCAGCTGCCTAACGAGAGCCTCCTCAGGTGTTGGTCGAGGCTCTTGGCTATTAAACCATTGACCGTCACGACTATCGGCACAATGCCTGCTGTATCCAAATCCCACATGTCGACAACCTCACGAGCCAAGTCAAGATACTTAATCTGCTTATCTTTTTCAGCTTTCACGAGGTTCTCGTCATGCGGGACTGCTATATCAATAATCATTGTGCGACGCTCTAATCGATCTATCACCACTATGTCTGGCTTATTGGCAACAATAGCCCTGTCAGTGATGATAGATCGATCCCAATACAACGTGATATTGCCATTTTCGAGAACTGGGTCGGGCACATACCTATAGTACGGTACTTCCGATTCCACAAGACTGTATTTCAGAGCAAGTTGCTGGTGGATAATCCTGGCTACAAGGTTGTGTGGCAAGTAGTCTCCGTTAGCCAGACGAGAACAGCCAGAAATAATGTATCGGATTGATTCCCGCGGACAGTCAACCGTGCCGTCTTTCACAATATATTTCCGGTACTTGTTCGTCATATATTATTATTATTAATTATTGGAATACATTTTTGTATCTCGACAGTTATGTTTCGGCGATCGGGAATTTAGTTAAAAAAAAATATATTTATTATAATTATTTTAATTACAGAAAAACAGTGTATTAAGCTGAAGGCTGATCTAAAAACTAAACTTCACAAACAATGATATGGAATAACATGGAATTGATATTATTGCTAAGTTGCACTTAATACGTAGGTTGTCGGCTGCGTACTCAGCGTAAACGGTTGTTACGATGAGTTAACTCACTGTGCCGGTTTTTTAGAGTAACACGGGCCAAAGCCAAGTGCTACCCCTGAGAGTAGGTACTACTTAAACTATGTGATAATTGGTGATAATGTATGGCGTGGTGATATTATGTTTTGACTTTGTGTTGCGATGGTGAATGTTGAGTGTAAGTTTCCTTACCACATCCACGTATAATAAATTATATTGACTGCCTCGTTGGTGTAGTGGTCGCAAGCACTACTGCTAAACATGGTCCTCGGTTCGAATCCCAGGTCGGGAAAGTGTTATTAAGTTTTTCCATCGAGAATTTCTTAGTAGCAGCCCAGAATTTGGATTTGTGTCCGGTTGGTGGCAATAGGCTCGCTCCTGTTACAATGGGACTTAAACATTAACATGGCGAAATGTGGGTGTGCACCTCTGCTAACCCTTCGAGAATTACCGGCGTGACGTTGTATAATTATGTTGTTTTATTGACACCAAAAATATTTACGGTATAAATTACCATTGCACGCCATTCTTCCGGATCTATAAATAAATTACAATATGTAAATATACCTCTTCGAGCAGCTTGTAAGCAAACTTAGTTACTTCTACCCTGCTGTTTTTCTGACTAAGTGCTCTTCAAAGTAAGCATAAACTTCTAGTTATGTTTATACTCTAGGATGTAACTACGTCTATTTTTATATGCGATGTTGAGGCCGTATTCTCTGCGGCAGCGGGCAGCGGCCGGCCGGGCGCCGACAGCGGCGTGAGATTCAAATTTCGCACGGACATAATAAAATCGCGGCGATTTTTTTTCGTGCCCTAGATTTTCAACGCTCTGCTTAGCGCCGAGAGTTGAAAATCCAACTGTATGTTTTTTCAATGTGCGACAAGAGTGCGTTCCAACGCGATGGATTCTCAACGCTCAGTTTAACACCCAGAGTTGAAAATCTAGTGCTCGATCAAATCTCGCCGCGATATTTTCACGTCCGTGCGAACGTGGGCTTAAATGGAACTGTCCCGCAGCTGCCATCGAGAACAGTTCCATATAAAACTATGCATTTGAACGCGCCATTCTCGCGTCGCGCTGTCGCTGTCACCCCGCTGCCCGCTGCCGCCGATAATACGGCCTTAAAGTACTTAGTAGAATAGAATAGAATATTTTGATTTGCATTAAATCATGGTTAAGTTCAATACATGTCTCGCATACAAATATTTTAATAACATTTTGCCCGACCCGGGAATCAAACCCAGTACTTCAAGGTCAGCAGTAGCGCTTGCGACCACTATACCAACGAGGCAGTCACCAATTTTTCGTGAATATAAAATGCAATCAAATGGCCGGTTTTTTAATGAAAAATAAGTTTCACAATTTTATTTAAAAAGCCGGTCAGATGCGTGACAGACCACGCACAATGAAAGGTTCCGTAGTTGGGATGAAATTATCCCAAGAACAAACTTACTACATTCCAAATGCAAATGTCATTTTGTACGTACAATATTGGGACATTTACCATGTTATTTTAAGACCGTAAGCTTTAGGTTTTTTTTGTAATCTATAAGTATTAAACATTTTCTGTATAAAAAAAAAATACGCTCAGTAGTTTCGGAGATTGGACAATTTTCATCTATTTTCTCAAATAACTTTAAAACAATTTATTTTAAAATTATAAAAAGAAAAATTTTATTTACGTAACACATTGATATAATGTACAAAATTTGAACTTAATTGGTCCATTAGATTCGGAGCAAATTGGCTGTGACAGACGGACAGACACACGAGTGATCCAATAAGGGTTCCGTTATTTCATTCGGACGTACGGAACTCTAAAAATTTAATTTCTTTAAACGAATCACTCGTATCCTTAGAGCGACGTAAATCCAATCCCCTTAGCCCAGCAGTGGGAATTATAGTCTGTCGCATAATTGGTTCAGTGCATCTGCATATAAATGACACGCCACTGTATGCTAATCATGTTTTATGTCTCACTCGACGTTTATAACGTATAAGTGGCATTATGGCTTTATGTTTCTCTGTTTTTGTCTTGTGACGTCATATGGTAACGTCATTAGTGTGATTAAGGCTTTCTTGTACCACCAATCAGATATTACCATTAGCACTAAAAGTAAGTATTTAAATGTCTCTGTCATCTTGAAACGATTTACAGAAACAAAACGATATTTTAAATTCGTTTTGCGTAAAATTGATTTGTGGTGCAAGCGAGCCTAAAGATGGCAACACACGTAACTGCAAGAATGACAAGCCTGCGTGATCAATAATTTTGTGCAAGCGAGTATAACTATATATAAGCTACACACTGTACAAGTAAGCTGGAGCAGCATCAGTTTTTGGTTGAGCGATGGAAGACGATGACGCGCTTGGTTTAGCTGCATTAATTGTGTGCAACTAGCGTGCGTATGATTGCGTAAGCTTAACCTGCATACACACGTTCTATCATGCTTGCACAAGCGTGGCTTGTTCAAGCCGCATAATAAAAATTCTACCAATCTTCATGCCGCTTGCACAAAATCATCATACAGACGCTCAAGCACGCTTTCACAAAATGATGCAGGCTTGTCATGCTTGCAGTTATGTGTGTGGCCATCTTCAGACTTATATGTTTTGAGAATGTAAATGCGTTTTTTCGTGGTTAACGAAATCAATATGTTGCAAGTAACCTGTGCATGTTTTGTACCCAAAAATATGACTAAAGTCTACTGCAAGTAGTATTAGAACGAACTCCTCCATAGCAAATTCAATAGGTGGCAATTTCCTTAAATTATTTTAGCGCAGCAGCTTTATTTGAGACGGTCGTGTTTGGCAGCGATAAAGAGGCTTTTTTCATAGTCTTTAAAATGATTTCAGTTTTGACCACATGGAAAAAGACCTCATTATTTTGATTCTATACTCCTTTTTAACAAAACAAGCAGCATTTTAATACCGCAGTATGGAGGACGTAGGTGCTGAAACATTGTTATGCACGTAAATCGTAACGACTTTACATTTACATAACTTAATACAACACTGTTAAATTCTCTACCAAGCTATTCACTTGAGTAATTTATTAATTAATGATGTAGAAGTTAATGTATTACTGAGTTTATAATTAACACAGAAATGAATTAAGTAGGTCAGAAACCAACTACTATCTGAAGTTCGTCCAGGGAAGCACTAGAATCTATTTCTATATTATTTTTGTTTCACATTTCTGTGTTTTCTAGTTTCCACCACGCTATGCATAAGAATATTGGCGATCGCAATTGGCCGTAACAGCAGGACGATGAAAAAACCCCATCACCAATTCAAAAAAGTGTTTTATTCATAGTCCCGTTTACTTATCCCCGTCACTAAAACGTTCACAAAAAGCAACATAGCCCCCATATCCAGCTGACCGACTTTAAGTATTCTATTCTTCGGTAAGTATGATTTTTTGTTCAAATTGCTCAAAGTTAAGTGCAAAGTCAAATAACGGAAGAAATCGTCGAGCATTCTTCTTTATGAAGCCTGAGGCTGGAGCCAAAATATATTGTGGTTTAATTCCCAGGCCAAATACGTAGGCCTAATCTCGACGCATGAGGCTTATGAGATACTCGATTTTATTACGAATTTCGCGACAAAAATTGGAGTTGTTTTTTTTGAGTTATTATCTTTTTGGCCTTAGGGAGTCGTGGATTTCCGAGGCAGAATTTTTGCCATTTATTATGAGGTAATAATTATATTACGAGGAGGAAGTTAGACAGCGATATAGAAAAAAAAACTACTTACATTCATGAGCCATGTAATGTATACCATGTACTTACACATCTGGGCCTTTTACAAAGTACACGTATGTTTACTTCAGAAAAATACTGAAACATTTCGTCTCGGATCGTCAATGTAAAACAATGGCTGACTAACGGACGAACCAATGCGTGCTAAAAAGACACGTAGACAGAACAGATAAATAAATAAAGGCAGGTACTGTCTGAGAAACACATAGTTACTGTAATGGTGATTGAGAAATATCGATGGGACTGTAAGGAGTGGTTTTCTTTGTAAATATGTATGACACTGCAGCGCTATTCTGTAACCATCTCACCGTGAGAACTTAGGTGAAGTGAGCTCGGAGTGAGCTGTCGGTCCCTAGCAGCAGATGGAATGACAGCTCACTTCACGTTCACTTCACCGAACTTTATACCGTAAGATTATTACAGAATAGACTGGCAGGTTCTGCCTCGTTTTTCTACTGGTTTCAAGCAAGACTGCTGAGAGTGGAGTCCTGGGTTTAATCGAAAATAGGACTCATACAATGTGGTAGCTTTTACCGTGGATTATTCCCAGACAAAAAACGACATAACGCTAAATGGACCAAAACATATTGCCAACAAACGCACTAACAGTAATTTAAATAATTAATGTCCCGTTTCACAATATAGAATGTTTAATAAGACCGTCAATACGGGAAATTATCTGGCAATTTCCTTGGATCGCTTGTGGCCTGGATAGTCTGATATATTGCATATTAAAATGCATTATGTACACCCGAACGGGAAGTCGGTGCCATTTACTCGTATACTGACAGAAAATATGTATTTGTGCGGTTACTGATGCATTTTTTATTGCCGAACGAATGGCAGTGTCTATTCGCTTGCCAAGTGTGGCGGTTATAGCATAACTTATGAAGGGACTTTTATTTAATAGGGATATAGGACGGACCAGTGTTTTTTAAAGTATACTGGCGCTCATCTGCAGGATATGTAGATATTGACTTTCATAAGATTTAAAAACGTTTTTAGAATCTCTGACTATTTCGTAAGTCACAAAATTATATCTTCAAAATAATGTGCATTTATCACCAGTTGAATTTAGAACGAATTTGACAGACAGCTGTCAAATTCGTTCTAAATTTAACTCTTAAAGTTTACTTTATTCCCAGTAGTTCCAAAAGAACTATTGCAACTCACTAGTTCCACATGGAACTACTGCAACTCACTAGTTCCGTGTATGGAACTAGTGGGAGTATTAACAAACTTTAGGCCATTTTTTATTCCATGTTCTGCTAGCAATTTGGAAGTAGCGCTCGCCGACCGCTGCTGCAGCAGTCTTTTGACAGGTTTCTGCGTCCTACCGCCGGCCTCGTCATCATTGAGGCAGTCCGGCCGGTGCTGAGAGGCGGCACTCTCTGTCATTTAGGGCGATGTAGGTGCTCTTGGGGCACGGCTGCTTCGGGAAGTACCTGCGTTACATAAACAGGGAGCCAGACGCTCGGTGTCATCACTGCGTCCACTGTTTGGAGGACACGGCGTGGCATACGCTTGCAGAGTGTGCAGCTTGGAAGGAGCCGCGCCGTGCCCTTGTTTCGAAAGTGGGAAGCAACTTGTCGCTGCCGGCTGTGATTCGTTCCATGGTCGGCGGCGTACTTCCAAGTTGCTCGCAAAAATGTTTTCACCGTTGTCTAATTGTCCGTGTTTTCGCGATATCCCTAAGTTCCACCCTAGTTTTTTTAATTAGAATGATCAAATAGGGAACCTAACTATAATCACATGGAACTAAATAGTTGCAGCAGTTCCATAATGAAAGAAATGTCGGCTATAAAACTAGTTTAAAATTATAATTAATGGTACAACATATTGAACCTGTAACTTCGTTGTGAATAAAGCTAGTAACTTGAATTTTCAGTGACCAAGAGGACTTACATAGTATAACTAGGTATATTACCAAATTATATTCAATTTGAACCTGTATTTTAAGAACTATTGCAGGTCAAAGATCCTTAATTTTGTCACTGACATATTCACCGATCATCAAAATTCTAAGGTACTTCTAGCAGACACACAAGCTTAAAAATTCGAACACAATATTAGTGTGTGCCTATAAAGCAAGGAAAATTATAATATACCGCAATTTCAGTCCCGTTTTCTAGATATAAGAACTGCATAAGAAACTTTGTAATCATATATTATGTATATAGGATTACAAAGTTGCTTACACATACTAATATTGTGTTCGATTTTTTTTTATTTGAATGTACAGTTTGTAAAATTATTCATTACCTGCGCTACCTATACCTATTTACATAGATAGGGACGAGTTCCCTCTATCTGGCAGAATCTTGATGCTCCGAAATTTATTTACCATAACACACGTGGTATAATAATAATAATAAAATAATAAAAACTTTACTGTTCAAGAAACCAGTACTACCTCAAATAGCACTAGCCTCCACACTAGGATTCCCGTGTCGTGTAGGCTAGTCTCCTTCGTCTTACAACTTTATAACATACAAAGTAGGTACTATAGGTGGGCACATACGTAACATCGGTTGATTGATTTTTGAAGCGACAATTATCGAATGCTTATTCCAATACAATAAATTCAAGTAAACATATTGTAATAATCTTAGATGCATTAAATTTAAGTGTGTAGTGTATTGTATTCGTGTGTGGTGTGGGTGTGTGTTGAATGAGTGAGTTAAACCGGGTTTGGACCAAACGAAGATAGAACCATAGCAAGGGGAAGAGCAATTCCTTTCTTGACACCCCTAACATTTCTGTAGGTATGGATAAACCAACAAAAGAATACGCCCATTCCGTTTAAACATAGGGATACCGGAAAAGTGGGGACAGAATAAGCATTCACTCGTTAGGTCCAAATCGACCTTTATGTATTAGTGTGATGAATGTGTGTGTTGTACTCATGAGTTGAGGAACTTCTCCGTGCTTTCATACTCCATTCCTGCCAGAAATTCTGAAAGGTGATCAGATGGTCAGTATATCCATTTCACTATTGAGCTTACTGTAAATAAATGATCCCATATAAAGAAAGCATCTGTTGCCAAAAAAGAATCTTCATTTAGGTTTATGCCATTTGGGTTTATTTGCATTCGCAAGAGAGCGCACGTTGGCGTACGTTAACGCACTAAGGGCATTTTTGTGGTACCTCAGTGCCACTGCCATAATGTATAATTGGCGCACACAAAGACCTCCAGTCTCTTGATACAGTGTGTCAGTCGAGAAGCGCATTGGTTTCTTGTAAGTTACCTTAAGCAGAGCCCCGTTGAGAGCACTCCACTTTCATTAGATGCGTCTTATGTGCTACACCCCATGTTATCATAACATGGGGTGTAGCACATAAGCAAGCATAAGCAGTAGTTGAGAACAGATTGGCAGAGTATGTGATAAAGCATTTTCAAAACAGTGTCGCTAGCAATCCGGCTATTTTTTTTGAAAATGTGTATGACCCTTCTAACCCGACCACTTACATGCTCTATTTGTTTTGACCAGTTAAGCTATTGGTCTATGTGAATGCCAAGTACCAGTAGGCCTAGACAAATTACAAACGTTTCGTATCGATTCTCTTTCTACAATCGTTAACGCCTTAGCGTAAGCGATTATAGAAAACGATAAGTTGGTAGCCAAGTTGACACGACTGAGTCGATCGCTCATTCTACAACGTATTTAGAAAAAACCAATACATGTAGTCTATGGTCAGCGTTCCTACAAACGTTAAAGTCACAGTTGTGTACTTTGTGCGCGGCCAGAATAGTTGTTTCAAAGTGATCAAAAAGTAATCGAATTAAGGTAGTTCTTCTTAAAATTGGTTTATTATAATATCACAGCGTGGAATGTAATTTTAAACATTACTGTGTCTCGAAATGTTATGATTAAAAGAAAGAAAGAAAGAAAAATATTTTATTTGGGACACGCACAGGAAATAAAAACAGTAAAAAAATAAAATAAAAATAAAAACAAAATTATATAAAAAATAAAATAAAAAGGGAGCTTAATTAAGTATAAAAAAAAAAATAAAAAAAATAACGTCCTGTGCGAGGCCAAAAAGGCCCCTATCTCAGCATAATACGGCGATAACAAATACCACCACGCTGGTATTCTGATAGGGCCCACTGTGATGCCACGGACACATCTACGGACTTAAATAAATCGCATTAGGGGATTACAAAAAACTTAAAACAACAATAATAATACAATTAAAATATATATATATATATAAATAAAAACCGAAACTATGTACTAGTACAATAAATAATCTAAGAATCCTATGACGCCCGACGTTCCAACATCACTTGTCAATGGTATAGACATGGTATGATCCTGCATAATATGAATGCAAGATACCTTAAATGAAGTGATAACTTTTATAGGATGGAATCTAAGCCAAGAACAGTTCGCATCTCTATTGGAATTCATGGAAAGGTACGTAAATTATTAGTTATTTCGTAAATATCTTCCTTTGTTATTTGAAAATCTATCATACTCGGGCACTTGAAAGTTTGAAACATAAACAATGACGTGAACTAATACGTAAGAAACAAACAAAACAATTGTGTTTGACCCTTTACTTAATCAATAGACCCTTTGTTTCTCTGAAATAGTTTTTACTTATGTTCTAGCCATGGCGATATAACGAGGCCCCAGCAAGGTCCTCAAGGCCGAATAAAATCTGACCGACTATGGCAGGAACTGGGAGAGTTACTTAACTCCCTTGGTGGAGGAGTAATAAAGCCATTGGACAAATGGAAAAAAGTAAGATTCTCACAAAAACAATATTAAAAATATTAATTTATGATTTATTAACATTTAGTATTCTACAAGATGAAGTAAGTACATACAACAATCAGCTTACTTCATACACTAGAAAATGATTGATGAAAACATGCATGACAAAAATTAATAGATGAAAATGTTTAGGTGTGGGCAGACTGGAAAACAAAAACAAAGAAAAAGGCCTTGGCAATACGTTGTGAGGCTTCTGGTACTGGTGGTGGGCCAAGCAGCAGACAAACTCTCACTGCTTCAGAAGAGAGAGTGTTGGGCATAATGGGTTTGACTGCTGTCATTGGTCAAGCTGGAATTGAAGAGAGAGGCTTTGATGTTAGTTTTTTTCTTTGCTTATTACTATATTTTCTTCTATAAACAAGTGTAATTTTTCTAATTTAAATTCTTCATATTTTTCAGGAGCCACCATCAGAGAGAAACTCTCTACCACCACCGACCAGAGATTCTGTGCACTCTGTCTGTCCATCCCAAATTTCTGCCACAGATGAAATTATGTTGGATTTTATTTTTTTCTGATTATATACAAGGTACCATTTTTTTTTTATTTGTATGTAATGGTTTGGCTTAATAATTCATTTGGGCACATTTTAATATGTGACTGTAATTATTTATTCTCAGCAACAACAGCATCTACCGCCCGTCCTTCACTGCCACCTCCCTCTGGAGATCTTCCACGCCATCGTCCAACGCCAGTGGGTCTACGTCACGGGGGGCTCCGCAGCGGCGGCGGTGGCATTGAGCAAGCCCGTCGTCCGCGGCGTCGCCCACCACATCCACGCCGCGGCGCCGCGGGCTGTTTCGAGCGCGCACACGCCGGATACAAACACCCTTCGAACGAGCCACGAGCGAGTTCGTAGCCGTCGAGCATCGCCGGCTACAACTAGAGGCAGACCGGAAAAAAAATTATCATGAGAGGGGGAGATGGAAAGGTTGCGATTAGAATCGAGTAGAATTGAAATGGAAGAAAATCAAAATCTAATTTTAGGTCGTTTGGCTGGTACTGTAGACAATGATAGAAGTTTTACCACAGTTGAGACTATCATCACTACCTTCGACAGATATTATCCCTTAAAATGTTCAATGTAGTGATAGTGGTGTCAGCTGAGGGCTATGAACATTTCAAATTGCCTACAATATCAGAGTAACAATTAATTTTTATTTCAATTGCTTGCTATTCTAATCCAGTTTACTTTTCCTAAATTTTATATGTGCAAATTGTATGTATCATTTTTATTTCTTTTATTTAATAGTTTAATTCATCTTTTTATAGTATTAAATAAAATCTATTTTAATTTAGACTTGAAATGTAAGAATGAAACCAGTATTTATGTACAGTAACTGTAGGTATTGAGTGAATTGTAATACAAAGTATTGGATAACTGAGAAATCCTTCCTTCTTATCTACCGTGCATGCCACCACCAAATTATTATGAATGTCAGTGTTTTAATAAAGACAATAATACACTTATTTGTAATAACAAAGCTATTTTATTAATAATTAAATATCTAAGTACATTAGGTACACTGAAAATAAAATTAAGTGGACATTTTCAAAATACTATCAATAAATTATTATCCATATTTATGTGATAAATTAAATAAAGAGGACATAAAAAGTTTAATTTATAATTAGGAAATGTAAATAAAATCTTATTACTTAAAGCTAAAATAATCTTACTATAACCTACCTATTCAATAAACATCTCAGCATGGCTCTTCCTTGGATAAGTTCACTTTGGCTACCCACAGTTGCAGTGGGTGTGGGTATCTTGCATGGTTATATCATCCCCATCGTCATGTGCAGCAGGAAGTGGTTGTGGTGGTGGTAAGCCAGCTCTCAAAGCTATGTTGTGTAACACACAACATGCCATTGTAATATTGCTAGCTACATGGGGATGATAGTGAAGAACCCTGTCTCTAAACAAACATCTCCACCGTGCTTTGAGTAATCCAAAACAGCGCTCAATGCAGTTACGGGCTTGCAAATGCTTTTGAGTGTATCATTCTTCAATAGAACCTTGAACTGCATTGAGGATAGGTATCATAAGCCAAGGCCATTGTGGATATCCAGAGTCATCTGAAAAAATATGTAGTTTATTTATTTAATACTTCAAGCACAGAAATGTACAGAGGCGGACTTAATTTCTTAATAACTTAGTTTCTGTAGACAAAACACAGGAAAACTATAGATTAGATCTTTTTACTATTATAAATACTTACCTAATAGCCATACTTGTTCATTATTTTGATGAAGTTCACGCATATATAATTCAACTCTACTAGAAGACCATATGTGTGAATCATGTGTAGCTCCACCAAACTTCGCATTCACATTTAAAATTTGAAGATTACTATCACAAATCTAAAAATAAAACTGTTATTTTAGGAAGTGATTTATCTAGCTTTAACATGCCATACAGTATAAATAAATATAATCTCTACCATTTGAACATTTAATGAATGATATCCTTTTCTATTATTAAAAAGATGCTCTTCATCGTTGGGCTTTACCAAAGCTACGTGTGTACAATCTATGCACCCAATTACACCAGGCAGGCCATGCCATGAACAATTATTGTTCATTTAAATTACATAACATGCACTTAATAATTTAAACATTGTTAAATATTTTAATAATATGTACTCACTCTTGTTTTATAAATGCTCTGTCTTGTCGTGTTTTTGGAAACCCAATCCATTTTGCCATGACAGCAGGGTGGTTCAAAGCATCAACAACTTGTCTGATGCACCGACTAGCTGTGCGTTGGGCAAGATACTGAGTGGCCCCAACAATTCGCTGATAGGATCCTGTGGCTAGGAAACTAAGAGCGCACAACACCTACAAAAAAAAAAAAAAGGTTGAGGAAATGAACTGATAGCTAAGTAATAAAAAAATTGCTAATACTATTATGTCAGTCAGCTTAATAAATACTTACCTTAACTTTTAAGGGAATCTCATTGTTTCCTTTTAGCGAAGTTTTTGACAAAGGGTGCACTCGTGCACTGACGATTTAGGTCTCTTTTATGGCGCCTAAGCCACACTTCTTCATTATGAGCACACCACAACATATTTAAAGTATGCATTTTATATGCTAAATGGTAAATATAGTTAAAAAATATGGTAAATAAACAAAACACTTCTCGGTCTCAACACAGCTGTATCATTAAAGGCGCCATTTTTTTATAGTAATCTCTTGGGTCTCGGCGATCGCTTAGCTACCGTTCAAAAACTTCGACATCGTTTCGTTAGCGCTTGTCAAAACTGTAACTTGGCTACCATTTCTATGGGCGTAGCGATCAACGTTGTAGAAACGATTACATTTCATTCTATCATTTTGAACGATTGTAAACTTGTCTACGACTTTTCTATTCGTTTGTTCTGACCACGTGACTTAACGTTGTGATGACGTCATTCCTATACATTTGATTAGTTTTCTACTAGCGTTAACGTTTGTAGATTGTCAACTTGGCTAAGCCTACTGATGTGTTTGACTTGCTCAAGGCTTGTTGGTTCATTGTTATCACAGGAGTGCAATTTTACTAAGAGATGGTCCGAGCAGGAAGTTCTTATGCTGACGATAAAATTCACAACCTTTGTTTTATCTACGTTAAGCGTCATTAGATTGTGGGTAAGCCAATCGGAAACCAGGTTTACACCCGTGTTAGCAGCCTCTTGGACACCTTCCCAAGTTTTGTCAAAGAAAACTATGGCTGTACCATCAGCGTAGGCAAATATTTTTGCTCGGTCCAGTTCCAATGTGCAGAGGTTGTTTATGTATACGATAAAGAGGGTCGGCACACTAGCCTGAAGATTTCCGTAGTTAAAGCTGGAATAGCTGCTGCAGTTGTCACTTATCCAGACCCTTTGTGTGTGGTTAGTTAAATAAGACTGAAACCACTCCAGAGTTAAACGTCGAATACAAATAGCTTCACCTTTATAAGGAGAATACGCCTGGACACCTTATCAAAGGCTTTTGCCAGGTCAAGGAAGACACCAGTGCATTTATACCCACTGTCCACTTTATGTACTACAAAATCAACTAGGTTAGTGACTGCGACCTCCGTTAATCTGTGCTTGCGAAAGCCATATTGATTTTCTGATATCAAGCCGTTTTTCTCAAGGAAGCTGAGGAGTCTGCTGTTCATAAACTACTCCAGGATTTTGGATAGGGATGTGAGCATAATATTCTTTAAACGAATAATTTAAAGGCATAAAAATCATTTAGTATAATTATTCTTTGGTAATTAATGTTTAGTATGTTTATTTTAACCTACCTACCTTACATTAAAATTAAAATATTGTGTTAAAAAGTCAATATGTTGTGCTACAAAAGTTAGTGACAAAAACGAATCACTGCAAAACCGACTGCACGTAGTCTTGTCTGCCCTACCCCTAGGGTGTTATTTAAGCCCGCATAGGCGCGGAGGGGCGAGGCGGCCCGCGAGCTAAGGAGCAGGTGGTTTTAACGCTCGCCGCCGCGGCTGAGCCGAAGCTGCGGTGGTGAGCGTTAAAACCATCTGCGACGATAAGCTCCCGCAGCGCCGGAGCCGTGACAGAAACCATGCCTGCTGCATGTTGCATGCTCGTTTGCATGCTGCATGCATGTTGTATGCTTGTTTGCATGTTTGTGTGAACTTTCTGCGATATGATGGTTCTACTTTTTAATTATTATGGATATGAAATGTATGCCAAAAGATGATTCTGACTTACAAAATTATGAGTTTTGAATGTATAATAAATGAGTTGCCAAACGATTTTCTGCGAAATGAAGATTATGCTATCAGCTGTCATGCAAAATAATATTACGACACAAAAAGTTCTGCTATAAAAGGTAGACCCGATAGCTAGGTGCCTAAGACCTATCTAATGGAATATAAAGGTAGGCACAATCAGTCTCTTCGAAGGTTACTTTCAAAATGGTCAACAAATGAAATCAGATGTCAATTAAACTGCATTGAAATTGAATGAAGAAGCGAAAATAATTAGGTATAACTTTTGGGATTTACCTACGATTCCGTAGATAGACACAGAAATCCACACGTTTTATTAAACTGATTTAGGATCAGTATCGGGGTAACTACCTACAAAAAGAAACGAGATCCCATCAAAAACATAACATGTAAAAAAAAAACAACGGGTTGCACTCCGGGAGTGCCGGCAGAAGTGAAAGCTTGAATATTAACGTTGCGGTCTACTCTCCCTCCGTCTTACGAATTTTCGATCAGGTCACGTGTCCTGACGCGAGTTTTACATTTTTTACCCATCACAAAAAAGTGCACAACGCCGCTAAAGAAGTTTTCACTTCAAAAATGCAAGTCTTACAACGCAGTTCTTCTACCGCAAAAAGATGAGAGATCTAATGTAAATCCAAGTCTGTTAATTTATTCAGTACGTATCTATTTGTCATATTTATTTCTTTAATAAATAGAATGACTTAGGTTAGGTTATGTTTTTGATGGGGTTGTTATTATCACTTCTTCATCAAAAAATATTTCTTGAAAACAAAAAACATGGTAAATATCTAGTATTAAATAACTTTACTGTTATATTAATTGTTGAACAAAAGTTTGTGCTCGCGAGGTCTACTGTTCGTAGAACTACTAGTTATTTATTCATTTGTGTTGTTTTTGAATTGGAAGGTGCTTGTGTTCGTGTGGGTGTTTGGACGTTACAGACAGCCTCAGTTCAGGTAGATGATAGGTAAGCACAGCCTGAACGGTGTCAACAAACAGTCGGCTCCTATTGGGATGAGGCACTTCCACGTGCAACAGTACTCAGTGCTTTTGGCGGCTGAACGGCATTGACAGGGCGGCGTTGTTAGTAAAAATTTGTGAAATTATCACAGAAACTGTAATGACAGAACACAATGGCGGCGTTAGTACCGATTTTGCGTCAAAAGAACCTTGTGGCGTTGGGCTCTTGTTGGTGAATCTTGATTGATTTAACAATAAAAACAACTAGCCCAGTCAAAATCGACACAAAAAAGGCAAACGTGCACAAACGCGCACAAACGTACACAAACGCGCAAAATTAACTACGTTTTTTTATGTTGTTAGGTTCCCTGAGAGTACTTTTTACCTAAGTTTCCAATTCTGAAAATCTTTTGCTATTCTCATGGTGCTTGAAAAACTGCGAAATTCTGGCACTTGTTTCAGTTTTTTTTTTGTTTACCTTAAGGACGCGTTTTTAGATATATTTTTTTTGTACTGCCATCCATGGTTGAAAACATAGCTGAAGTATCCCGCCGCAATGGCTCTGACTGAATCATTTCGATGCCACCATTGACCACTGTGAACATTCCGTTTCCTCGATGGTCACATGGAAATGATTCAGTCAGAGCCATTGTGGCGGGATACTTTTGCAACTACTTTGGTAAAAACATAGCTATATTTGCATGGCTGCATCTCATCTCATCATCATCTTGTGGGTATGCAACCCACAAGATGCAGCCATGAGGAGCACTAAGTCATAATATATCGATCATTTTTCAATTTTTGCTCAGAAATGAAGAGATCCGCAGGAGAACTAAGGTAACCGACATAGCCCGAAGAATTTCCAAACTTAAGTGGCAATGGGCAGGGCACATTGCTCGCAGAACAGATGGCCGATGGGGCTGAAAGGTTCTGGAGTGGCGACCGCGTAAAAATTAAAAAAAACTGTAAAAATAACAAAAAGGTAGCGTGATAGAAATAAAACCCACATCTCCCATGTCTTATATCTACATCTACCTTAACTTTGTAATATCACGTTCATACGTTTGTCTAATTCAAAAGGCCAAAGGTTTGACTCCAAAAATAAAGTGTCAACATATTGTTTTCATAAAAATGTCAAGACTGAAGGGCGCAGGCGCGCGCCGGCCGGCCGGCTCTCAATTAAATATGTATTGCCAGATTTAGAAATGGTTTCCCGAAAATAATGGGAAATGGAAGGAAAATTACTTGAATACCATAGTGAGTGCAATGGAGTGTAAATCTTAAATGGTCGCGTGGTAGATGGTAAAGCATTTTATGATTGACTGTTGTTATTCGGGTGTGAAGGCGAAAGTGTGTATTAAAAGACATCTAAAATGCATTGACAATTTAGATAAATCATACCTAAAGGAAGTATACGAAAAGCAGTTGTAAAAACACAGACACACACAACCACGAAGCAAAAGTAATAAAAGTGAAGCTTACCCATATCAGCTATGATCTCGTAGGCGTCGTAGCTGCATGCTACGCCGTAGCTGCCGCGTAGCACTTTTCACATACTCTCAAAATAATAATATCAGACGTTGAATTTCTATTAAAGACTTATAACAATTATGTAAATCTTAAAATTCACAAAATTCAAAATCTTTATTTCTGATGCCTTAAATAAATTTATTTTTGGTATTTGCGCTTTACAGCTAGCAACACCAAGCCGGTATCTTATCATCTAGCATCTGGCAGTTGACAACTGACGCGCGCACCGACCGCACGTCTCTCCGCGGTTCTACGACGAATAAATACGCGAGTTCAAAAGTAATGTGACAGCACGGAGTTGTCATACTTTGGTGAATGATTATAAGTTCTGAATAATGTGACAGAAGAACAGTGCAGTGATACATTATTATTAACAATGTTGTTGTTATTAATCGGCATGTTTGTTGGTGAGTTGAGTTAACTTTTTAATAGATTTAAAGGTGTTTGTTGAGCCTTTACCACCACGGTAACGAAAGCTAACTTAAACTGATTTAGGCTGTATTGATTCTTCTATTGTATTCGCAAGCTATTTTTACATACTTCATCATCCATGTTAATGGTCAAAAGATAATTGAGCTAATCCGCAAGTTTGGTAGCGGAAATGACAGCTTGGGTTCATCGAAATATAAATGGTCACTACTTGCATCTCTTTGAGTGTAAAACGATTGTGTTTTAATTAACAGCTGTTCTATAGCCTATGTCAATCTTCTGCTGGATGCCAGCTGGATCTATAGGTTTGTGTTTTGAGAGCTGATAAAACTAAGTGGTTTACCGCTTAACATATTGGAGAGGATAAACTGCTGCTAAAAACAAGACCATGTTAACAACGAAGTCTTATTAATCTAGCTAAAAAATGAATTCTAGAAGTGACAAAGCTCCCACAATTTATGACCCTCTCTTTTTACCTAGTTTATCTAGACATATAAATATACGACAGCTGTTTTGATTGATCGCTTTTTTTTACAAATATAAAAGGAGGAGAGTGGTTTTAAGTGATTAATGATAAATGGACGTTTGTTCCACTGAGTTGCGTTCCGTGGTAATCAGCTTAATGTTTTTAAGCCGATTAATATCGGTTATTGAAAAAGTGTTATTGATTTAATTTTAGGGTAATTACTAAAAGAAGAATGAATTAGTTAGAGTACAAATTTGGTCGAATATTTTAATGTATTAAGAACAATAAAAGAATATGCTGCGTTTTCGGCAGCTTGGTATGAACTTTCGAATACAGAGTGTCCAGTTAGGTGTTCTGTATGAATGTTTGTGTAAATAATTTAAGCACAGAATGCATATTATACCTAGTTTAACTAAGCTAGATACATACTATAAGTAGCTTCATTAGATGCAGATTTGGTAAAATCATCATTATTTACACGTCAGTTCCCATCATCATCATTTGCCTAGCCTTTTCCCAACTATGTTGGGGTCGGCTTCCAGTCTAACCGGATGCAGCTGAATACCAGTATTTTACAAGGAGTGACTGCCTATCTGACCTCCACAACCCAGTTACTGGGTAATACGATACCACTTGGTAGGACTGGTTGTCAGACTTGGGCTTCTGACGACCCGTAACGACGGTCACAGATCCACGAATGACAGCCGGGACCAACGGCTTAACGTGCTTTCCGAGACACGTCAGTAACCTCATTTAGCGTTACTTATTTCATAGATATTGCTTTTTCTTTAAAACTTACAAAAATACTTAAATTTTTATTCAATTCTACGCAATAACCTCTGTAATGATGTTTATTATTACTGGCACATCTCACATGTGCGTATACTATGGACAGCTCGACAATAATATCTGATTTCATGATTTGTCCATTTATGTCTATCGTCAAGATAACGACAAATATATGTTAACATTGTGGAAGGCATATACAAGTGGCAACACAAATATGTGACATCGAAGGAATACCAAAACTATCTGACTGACTATAATATAGATCCTATATTTTGGTTCGTCATGAAGTGGTCCCTCTCGAAGATATTACCACTGCTAGGTCACAGGCTTCCTTTGTGTCCCAGTAGTGGGAACATTATCGGAATTATTATGATTATAAGCATAATCAGCCGATAATGTTCCCATTACTATAAGCATATATGTTTATGAAGTCGATGCAGCATCCCATATAGGAATATAATTTATGCTCGTGACTGTACCTTCTTTTACTGTACCTACATGTAAGCCACACTATTGTTTCAATCGGCAAATAAACCCCCGACCCGGACCCAAAAACTCAATAATTCCATCAGTCGGACCTTTTAATATAAAAGTTGCTTTACGAGGAGCTAAATCTTATCAAGCCTAAATCTACATAACAACTGCTTCGCTAAAGAAGGGCAAAATATCGGCCTAATATCGAAGTTACTATCTTCAAGGTTCCGGCAAAACGCGTTAGTTTTTTGCTTGATCTAGGCCGATAATAGGTCTTACGTTCATATAGAGGGTAGGCAGAATATCCACAAAAATATCTCGCCTGTATTCTATGCAGGGTAGGCAGAAGTGTTTTGTAGACCTAAACTTCACCAGTTATTTTATGTCCAGCTTAAGTTTCATGTCATAGTGGGCGAGAGAAAAAATCCTTATACACACAATAATCCAATAATACCTTGACCGATCAGGGAATCGAACCGTAAACCCCACGTTCAGAAGTCACACTCGTCACCAACGAAGCAGTCGAGACAGAGGGTAGGCAAACATTCAGTAAGATCGACTGGCTAGAATGTTTCATGCCATCAGTTTCAGTCCGCCTCAGTCAGCTTTCTTACAGTCAATCACGTACTAAAACCATTTGAATCTTCCGCATAAATGAGTACTTGTATATTGCTTCCATTGATTTCCGACAAAAGATAGATAGTGGGGTATTAAAAGATGGATTGTGTGGGTTTTGTTAGGATTTAAAGGAAAATATAGTGTTCATTAGTTGTTTATATTCTTTCAGGAAAATAAACTAGTTATACCCTACAATGTTGGTTGTTCGTATTGCTTTTTAGTTAATGTACTCTGTTTATAATTAATGATGTTTGATATACTCAAGCTGAATTTAAAAAAATATAGGTTTTTTTTTTTGAATGATAAATGATTTCGTTTTTACATAAAACGCTATAAAGCTTTGTCCACATTAAGGCGAATCCCACCTGGGACGCGACCGCACGCATGTCGATTGTTTTAGTGGTTGTCGACTTTTCGCTCCAGTTTGAACACCTATATACAAGTAAGCTGACACAATCGGCGCAAGCGAATTTCATCCCGCATGCCGCGTTGAATTCGCTTTAGTTAGGCCAGAGCTTTAGAGTTGTGGTCCAAAAATCGTAAGTTTAAAATTATTGGTGATCTCACTATCAATAACAACATACCTATAAAAATGAAGTTCTGAACTTCATTTTACTTAATAATGTTTATTCTTTTAATGTTTATTCTTATTAATGTTTATTCTTTTTAGTTTTCATAAAAGCTTTTATCATTGCCCTTCCAGTGAAGTGATAAATAGACCAAGGCAATTGGCTGCGACAGTACTAGCACTCACAAAATTACGAGGATGCGTCATCACGGAGCAAATAACAGTAGGTATCTAGGTAGGCTTCTACTCGTACTTAAATAGTAAAAGGACTAGTTAACGAATTACGAGCCGTAACCCGATTTCTTTACTTAGCTTTTACACTTACTATCTACGGTTTTATGTACTTCTATGTATATTCATTCCCTTAGTCTAGTCTGCGTAAGTTTACGATCTGGGCTATAATGTGAGACGTGCTAGGATTCGTCCACGGTTGGGTAAAACGTACCGGGGTTTATCGTACGTGATTTATGTTACCCCGTGTCCCAACCAAAGCGATCGGTCGCATGAATACGCAATCGTCGCGTTCATATTGAGGGATAAGTAATATATGATATAATTACAAAATCTCTAATATTTACAAGACATTACAACTGAATCTATAATTTTATTTTAAATAATGATCAGTTAATATAATAAACGATTGATATAATTTTTAAATAACAATTTTTTATAAGCATAACATACATTGGATATAAAATCGTTTGATATACTACTCAAAAGACATAAAACCTATTTATTCTAATGATAAAAACGCCTAGTTCGCTCACTCGCCTTAATTGTCACTGTTCTAACCTAACCCAAATGATTCACCAACAATAGAGGGTATCTAGCGCTCGGCGGCCACTGCCGCGGCACGCTCGCCTTTCTAACCTAATCCAAATGATTCACCAACAATAGAGGGAATATGGCGCTCGGCGGCCACTGCCGCGGCACGCTCAATTCATTTTCTCGCCTTTCTAACCTAATCCAAATGATTCACCAACAAAAGAGGGAATCTGGCGCTCGGCGGCCACTGCCGCGGCACGCTCAATTCATTCGCTCGCCTTTCTAACCTAATCCAAATGATTCACCAACAATAGAGGGAATCTGGCGCTCGGCGGCCACTGCCGCGGCACGCTCAATTCATTCCCTCGCCTTTCTAACCTAATCCAAATCATTCACCAACAATAGAGGGAATCTGGCGCTCGGCGGCCGGTCCCACCTTAGCCTAACCTAGGTTAGAAGGGCTAAGGTGGGACCGGCCGATCCGAGGCGAATTGGGGTGTTAACCTTAATGATGGTATCAATATAATATATATTTTAAACGATAGACCTAATGATTTAAGATTAAATAAATGTATCCAATAACGTTATACGAAATAAGTTTTAGAGTATATAAATGTTATATGTAAAGAAATTATATCAACAGTTGGAATATCTCACGTTGATTATATCTTATGAACGATAATAAAATGAAATTAGACCAAATGAGTTTATACGTTATGAGACGCACTCCATATTGATACTGTGAGTTTGTTTCGGTCTTTCTTCTCGAGAGTCGGATAGGAAACACCGATCTTATCTCTTTTTAAAACAAAACAGGATTTAAATGTTTTTTGAACCAATTTACAGAAATAAATATGATTTATCATACATACGTCACTCATTTATTAGGAAAACTGAGAGGCCCTCTGTCGGCACGATGACGCGTTCGGGTTCGCCGAACAAAATGAACACGACAGTCGCGTGTTCCTGTGACGATCGCTTTGGTTGGGACACGACCTTATCCTTTTAAACAATGTAGGTTATGGTACAGGTTGATTTCCGGCCGAGTGTCGGTCGATTTCCGGCACTTATGGTTATTTGCAATATAATTGACATTATTGAATCATTATTTATTTACCGTTGCATCTAATTAATTTCGTAAGTAATTAATCTGTTAATTAAACATATTATTCATATTTTATCTAATTTACAATAACGACTCGTTATAATTTAAAGTATTCTGGATCATAATAATTATGGTGGCCACATACGGTACATACACATTAATTCAATATTATACATTTTTCCGAAGCAGACAATTTCGTAGTAATTTCTACTCTTATTGCCTCAAATACTAGATTGTTAGAAAAAATTCGAACAATTTTTTTTCTGTTTATACCTTCTCAATTCATTGCCAATTTTCCAACTATCAATACCAACATCTTGGCTAACCCTACGGTGAAACCTTGGCTCCATTTTGTTTTTCCGCACTTGTGCGAATTTTTAATATGCATGTTATTACATGGCCGAAAGCAAGTCAAGGGCGAGGGGGGAAAAGAGAGAAAGAGGGGGAAAAGGGGGGTAAAGTGGGGTAAAAGAGTTGAAGGCTCGTCTATTGTTAGTGCTACATACATATTTAATTTCCCGTTTATAATCCCTCAAGAGGAACAGGTAGCAAAGGTCGGGCTTGAAACTTTGAGGCTTATGTGAAAGTGGACGTTTGCAGATCGGCTTAAAGGTGACAGGGTTAATATGCCGCTTCTAGCTTTGGTTTATGTCAGTGTCATCTGGTTGTGTGACTTTGCTGGAGACAAAGAATCAAAGCACTTCAAGTAGAACGCTACAAGGATTTTTTGGCGCGCGGCCAAAAACGGAACTAACGCAACAATCTTGTTTTTTTTTTGTATACAATTTCTGTGACATTTTCACAAATATTTGCCAAAAACGCTCCCTGTCAATGTCATTCAGACTACAAGATCTTTGCAGCACTCTTATATATTATGACCCTCTTGGTCAGATCACTAGATTTCAGAACTTCTAAGTTATAGATACAGGGTCAAATAAAATTAGCTAGTAAAACTCCGCAGACGCGATAAGTATCGATCATCTTCTTCTTCCGTCCCTAGTCCCGTTATTAGGGGTCGGGTCACCTCACTTTTCTGCGCCAAGTTAGTTTGTCTTGGGTTGTCGGTTCTGACAATTGGGCTTTCTTGAGGTATTTTTTTTATATTTGACCACCAGGCCACTGACGGACGGCCTCTGCCTCTCTTTTGTACACCATATACTTTGTGGTAGAATGTATAGAACTAAAAAAAATATTTTAACACCATTCTATGTAAAACTACATTCTTACAAATAAATAAAAATTCTAAATTCTAAATTCTAATTCTTTGTTCCGACAGATTTAGTACAATTCGTTATACCACATGATCTTCATTGCGTTTTTTAATGTGTTCATACCACCTTATGTTTTCGGTTTTCAGCCATTTTATCAGTGATTGGTGTGACTTTAAACTTGTCTCGAACGTATTCATTGCGGACTTTGTCAAGTCTGGTCACGAAGTATCGCTATATAATGTTTTTTTTTTTTGGTGTCGACCACCGCTGTGGGCTGAGTTGAGAAATCTGTTTTTATGTTATCCTTTTTATAGATATCTATATCCGTAATGTCTGTGAAGTTTACACAAAAACGGATTTTAAAAATTGATATATCAAATACGCTGCGGTTGATGATCCCAAAAAATCATGAATCATTTTTTTTTTTGTCATGTTTAGGTATCGATATTCATCACGTCTGCGGAGTCTAATTTAATTACACCCTGTATATTATATTATATTTGATTATATATTATATATATATATATATATATTATATTATGCTGTCTACCAACACGACATGTTTCCACTGGATAGCAGCACTTTCTGTGTTTCCGTGAGTACAGTAAAGTAAAAGACTATAGGCTTGTTAAATTTTTTGTCTGAATGATCAGTGCTTTGCAATCGGGTAGAGAGCATTGGTAGCCCCCGGTAACGGCCCTGACTTACGAGTTGTAAGTCGTGGGTTCGAACCCAGGCAGGCGCTTTAAATTGAGTGTTTCATCACCACTGCTCTCAAAACAGTGAAAGAAAACAACGCAAGGAAACCGCCATGTCCTGGAACGAAAAATTCGAAGACATCTACCAACCCGCACTGGGCCCGCGTGGTAGATTACAGCCCACCCCCTCTCGAAGAGTCCAGGCCTCCTGGCCTGAGGCAGTGGGAACATTATTGGCTGATTATACACAGGTAAGCCATAAGCATGCGCGACCTACAAGTTATTGTTATTGTGATAGCCACAGATCACCACTGCCATCAGCCAGTCCCTTACAATACCTGTGTAACAGGCCGGCAAAATACAAGTGTCAAGTTTCCATACTTAAGAAGAAGTAAGTCCAACATTCATGATATTAATCTTTAACAGTCCACTCCGAGTTCAGTCCTTATAACTTATGTATTCACTTATGTCCTTACTTTGTGTTTCACTTACAAGATACGATCACATACAGAACACTATGATGTGCTAAAGCGATCACTCCTTAGCTAGACAGAGATGGCGATATTCTTTCATATAATTTTGTCTCTTTTTTGCTTTGTACATCTCAAATGAGAGTTTCACAGTCCAGTAGTTTTTATTATGTATGAAGAAAGATATTGTTCGTGTTCAAACTTTTTGTACGAGCGCCGTATGTACAATGTACAGAATGTTATATTAAAGTTTTGCGAGATTTTGTTATTATAGATTTTGATTGTTCAGGCTTGTGTGGGATGGTGTCTTTTTGTCTCCCAACAATATTTGTTTATTAATATTACCGTTCGTGGTAATTGTGGGAGTTTATGAGGTGTATTGAGGATTATTATTTTTGTATTGTTAGAAGAGTGTCAACATTTTTGCGGTGGGGGATATATCGACCCAATTATAAAGTATTATTATTAAGGTTGTGAATATAATAATTGTTGTTGTATCGTCAAAATAAAAACCATTCTTTTCTTTCTTTTCTTTCTTTTCTTTCTTTTCTTTCTTTTCTTTCTTTTCTTTCTTTTCTTTCTTTTCTTTCTTTTCTTTCTTTTCTTTCTTTTCTTTCTTTTCTTTCTTTTCTTTCTTTTCTTTCTTTTCTTTTAATAAAAACGTTGTCCCACACTAGGAATGTCTCCTGTATCGTGGGTGCGTTTACAAACATTTATACTCACATACACAAACAGCCAGACCCAGAACAACTACTTGCAGGTCATACAAATATTTGTTCCGTGCGGGAATCGAACCCGCGACACGCAGTGCAGCATTCAATCGCTTAACCACTGCGCCAACCGTGCCGTCAAACTTCGAGTGTGTATTAATAATCTGAAATCGTCAACGCGTAGTACCTAAGCACAATTACTGGTCAAGGTATGTTCTAAACATTGAAAAAACATAACTACAGTTGACAATTACACAGTATATTTTATGTACCACCTGCTACAGAGTAGGCACTTGCCATGCTTTGTCTTGCTTAAAGTATTTTTTTACTTGTGCATAAACTTTGACTATACACTGTGAAATCTTAATGGTTGTTTTCCCGCGGCAAAGCAACTTGCCATCAGGAGTACTTTCGAAGCATAGAGTAGAGTAAAAGTAAAAAATAAATAAGTTTTTGTTTTAAAATAATTTAAAAAATATTCTCTCGAATCGCACGCGCCGCCGACAAAGGAAACAGCAATGCATAAATGTTCAAAGCAAAATAAACTCTCGCACGTGGCGATACGGCATAAACTAGTTTGCACGCAACAACACAACTTTGTTTTTAATATTGTTTCTAATATTTTATTTGTTTATGTAACGATTGTATTACCAAGACAAAACCATTTCGCTGCGGGAAAACAACCATCAAGATTTCACGGTGTATAAAACAATCAAAGCATAGTTCTTTCAGAACAGATTGTTTAGAAATGCAATGTGTCAAGAAAAACCATTAGCCCTAACGAAAAGATAAACTCTGGCTAAAAATACGTCAGAAACCGTGCATTAGTATATTCATTGCTTTAGGACAAACTTCACACCTGAGTGTACAAGCCTAGACATAAGTGACTCGGTACATACGCCTGCAATATTTACATACTCTGCGGTTATTCCCATAAGTGCTGCACTTAGCAGATGTGTAAAATGCAGCCAGGTGAGCTGGTGTGAACTAGCGTGAATGAACTTGCATGAATGTGTGTCAGGGTAGGATTGCAGGTAGGATTCCTGAATAAATTATTGTGTAGGCATGATATACACTAGATCTGATTCGTCGGTACCTTCATAGTTACAATATTATTGGTGACAATGATTAACTAGAAAAATCGATGGTCTCGCTATTTATGCTTCTAGTTTCTACACATCCTTAACATTCCCTTTAACGTTTTTTTTTGTTTTTTGATCGTATATTGTGAGTAACCTGGAAAGTGTTTTTTTTTTCTTATTTTTCTTTAGGGTAAGATTCACAGACGGCACTTTAACTTGACTTTGCTTTTTAAAGAATCTCATACGAATAATGTTAATATTCTTATGAAACGTTTACTTTACTTCGCAAAGTACGGTCGAAGTGTGCATCTTATGTGTGATTTTATGGCTTCGTCCGACACCCTTGCAAAGATTAGTGGTAGCTCCCATTATGTACAAGGTTGTCTAAAAAAAAACACTTTTCATAAATGGGTATATAACGATGCAAACATAAATACTAGTGTGACTACCGCAACTTTTTAATGAATTTGTAATATTTTTAACAATTTTCCACCACTTGAGGGATAAAATTTAAACCTTCTACATAAACCTCATCTCGCCTCGTTAGCCACAATTATTTCGGAGCACTCCGTTGTCACTATTTTGACAACATGCTAATTAAATAGAGCCTACCGTATACTAACCTTTAAAAATATACGCCAAAAACACCGTAACTAAATATAAACTTTACCGTGAACGTAACAAGATACAAAATTTAATAAACCACATTTATTAGAAGTGACAGCTCAATTCACAGGTGGCGCTGAAACAAAATTATGATTAGTTAGGGTTGTGCTACATTAGTTTTTGGTGGTACAAACAGTCAGGGTTGCCCCTGAACAGCAATAACTTTTGTTGTTCAATTACGTTTGCGGGCGTAGACGGGATCCATCAAAAATGATGTGTGTGTGTGCGTGCGGTTATTTTTGTATAGGTAGGTATATTATGTCTCGTATGTACAATAATATAATGTGGGTAACCAATGTATTGGGTTTCATAGTAAGCGGTACTGACGTGAAGTGGGGTACCTAATAGTTTAAGCAGGTAATTCAAGACGCTATTGTTATGCAATAAGTTAAGCGTTAAGGAAATTTGTGTTTATATGCTACAGTATTTACATACCTGCTGCTTATCTGTAATATGTTGGACCACAAAAGGGAGGAATGAATGGCAATTCAGCTGTGATGAAAATGCTAACAGAGACGTAGTGTTACGCGAATGGATAGAATAAGAAATGAGTAAGTGGAAGTCTAAAAGTGGCACCGGTGACTGAAAAGTTGCGTGGAACTCGGTTGTCATCTGATGCGGAGGAATGAGAAAAATGTCGTCAGGAAACGTTTAAATATGAATGGGGCTGGCTATAAGGGTGGAGGAAGACCAAAGAAACGATGGATGGACTGTGTGAAAGATGATATGGCTTGAAAGGGGGTGACTACCGAGATCACGACTAATAGAGAAGTATGGAAGAAGACAGAATGCTGCGCTGACCCCAAATGAATTGGTATAAGGGCAAGAGAATGACGATGTGGCTGTTATATGTATATTAAAAGATTAGTTACGTAGGTAGGTACTTAATGCTATTTATATTTGTGTCGTCCCTGATATGACATCAGGATCCTCTAATTCCTTTCCTAGGACATATATTAGGGTAGTACAGGGTACCTACACATCGAGTGCATTACCCAACTAATCACAACTCCACAATACTTTCAAGATTGGTGCACAAAGATCCATTTATCTTAAAAGGTCGCCAGGCGTAATGCCCCGGGCACTCCGGGGAGCCCATAGAAGTAGCCTGACCATCGTAACATTCTATTTCAGCGCCTTTATTTCGTAGAAATAACGTCCTTTTTCGTAGTTCCAGTGCTATAGACTGCTGAAGTGCGGTTGACCATACCGAAGCGATCCATGAGCGCACACCGTTAAAACTGCCAGTTGACATGCTGTGGGCTCGCAGCTCGTAAACTGAGCTAAGATGGAACAAAACCACCGTAACCATGAGTGATCTAATTCTCTTAGTAAACAGACAAAATTATTTAGTTGAAGTAAAAGGATAGTGTAGGCTATTCAAGGAATAACCAAGCACCATCAGAAAGTACTTACCACAAAATATGCAGGTATTTCCCGGACTGAAAAAAAACGTATTAGAAAATCAAGAAATTATTGCAGTTATTGATAAAAAGTCGTGTTTTTATAAAGCGAGGATCGAACTGTAATGCCCAAACATATAAAATTCTATATTTTAATGGCAAGAGTCGATGTAGTCAATAAGTCTTTGAGGTTTATTGACTTTCGAATTTGAGTTCAAATAAAAATATTTGTGAAACAATAAAACACACCAATCAAATTCATTTCATACCTACGGTGACGCTTACGTCCCAATTCTCTTGAACCTAAATAGCTAAAAATACCTAATAAAATGTAGTATACAAGATAACCTAGATTACTTTTAAAACAAGGCAAATACGAAGTTACGGAAGTCGTGTTGTCTATAAAATTCGCATTTCGTGTTACACAGCCAACAGTCGCCAACCGCACGCTGAGATCGGGAGCCAAAGCGAAATTTCAATAAAACTTTGATTACGAACAAGTTTCGTGGTACCAGGGAACAATGAAATACGTGGATGTGTTCTGTGTTTTGTTTAAGGAAATTTTTGGCAGAAAGTTTTGAAGACTTATTAGCATTTATGAGTTCCTTGTTAGTTAGGAGTTTCTTTTGTTTTTAGTTAAAGAACATTTTTAGAATCTTCTAAAAATGTAAATTTACTAAGCTCATCGTAGTTTACTTCCTCAGTTTACGTCATTAGGTTGGGCAGCATCGACAATCACCAATCTGTCCGCTAAACGATATGATTTTGGCAATTCTCCTGTGACCGCTTATTAATTAAAAGATGCTGAATATAGCTTAATAATGATAAGAACATCTTTTGAAAACAAAACCGAAGAAAAACCGATTCATCCCAAGATCAATCACTCCTGAATACCTTCTTTCTACTAGAAATTCTATCCGAAAAAACAACGAAAAACCAAAATTATCCACAAGACAATTACAGTACATGATTTGCAAGACTATAACGGTACATGACACTCACTATTACAGGACATGACGAGCCAATCCAGCTAGCATCAAATTCCACTTACGCAGGCAATAAGCCAGAATGTGCCAGAAACTTGTCGGAAATTCCCGAATATCCTGCACTGCTCACTCATGGCGATAAAAGCCTAAACAGGGGACCAATTCTATGCACACTTGATCGTAAAATGGTTCGGACGGATAGGCTAGGTTCGTAAGCTACTAGGGTTGCCAAATGCAGTGCCGTTATATAAAATTGGCAACTGGCGAGTTGTGGTCGTCTGATGCAGTTTGGAGGGTGCAACTGTCGATATATCCGGCATTTAGGTGTTGTGTAAGTTTGGAATTGTAACCGTTCGGTACGGATTGTTTTTAAATTACTTTCATGGATTTTATTGGCAGAGAAAAGGCAACACATTTAGCTCTAAGGTTACTTTTAGGCACAAGTAGCCCGCTATTTATTATTAGCATTATTCAAAACTTGTTGAAAATTTCGACCCATTTAAACTTTGCATGGTAATAATACCTAGATTCATTAAAATATTTATGTATTTGCTTTTGAAAGTTTACTCCAGTAAAACGGAGCTACAGACAAAGGCTAATACAAAATTAAAAGGCTCAGCACTTAAGAGGGAACAGGGGCTGCGAGGAATTTGAAAAATAGGTATTTGAAGAAACTATTGCCATCTTCTTACCTCAAGTCTGCCCCCATAGAGAGCGATATGTATAGCTACAGCTCAGAACAATTAAATCACAAAAAAAAATTACGAAATCGACGATTCGTATTCCCCTTTTTTCTCCTCGAAAACTGAACCGATTCCATTATATCTAAATCACATAAAAATTTTAAGAAAGAATATGACTAGGTTCCTATCATTTTCATTTATTTTACGGTAAAAATGGAGCATTTAAAAAAAAAGAGACGTGACTCCAACAGACCTTGATTTTATGAAAAAAAAATGATTGCTCTAGAGGCATTATTCAGAATAAAAAAAGGAGAATACATTTGTATGGAGAATCGCAGGCCCTGTTCCATCTTAAGCTATTTCTGATAATTATCGTATTTCTATTTCGAGAGTGAGTGCCACCTAATCCCTAGCTACCGAAATTCAAGAGCCTTGAAGTTCAAAGTTCAAGTGGCTTCCCTAAAATGTTTAATCGTTAGTAGTTAATGAGGCAGTTTCAGCAATTAAGATTTCGTTATAGAGAATGGTTGAAAAATAATCACGTAGCCGATTAAGGCCAACTGTCGGCGGCGATAAATCGACAAAACTAATTGAATTAATGACTTTACAAAAATGTTGGACTATATTAAAAAAATAACGAGGCTCGGAAAGCCTGTGCTTTAGAGTTGACTTATAATTTAGTAATTGGTCTTATGGACACTTCATCACCAGCTTACAGCAGTCCACTAAAAAGAAAGAAAAATAGGTTTATTTGTCACTGAAACACGTGCATACAAAAAGACTAGAGTAAGTAAGCAGAAAACAAAATAGATTAATAATATAAACAGCAGCCCACTGCTGGACCTGGGCCTCTCCAATTGCACGCCATTCAGCTCGATTCTCGGCAACTCTCATCCAGCTGCTACCAGCCACCCTGCGAAGATTCTAGTTGGAACTTCAAGACAAAACTGAATATTTCACAAGATATTGCCCCCGAACCAAGGATCCCCTTTATAGCATAAACTAGACTCATAAAGTTCCCTATCCGCCAACCCAAAGTGCGTAGTCTAATGCATAACGCATGTACACCACTACTTGCTTCCAACAAAACAAAAAAATTGCGCAAAGCGAATATTTCCTTTGATCTCATAAGTACACTAGAGGCCGAAGAAAAGTATACATCGGGGATTAAACCTTTATTGCGAGAAAGGCGCGTATTGTTGCGTATTCAATACGCGGAGGCCGAGAATAGGATATTTTAGCATTAGGCGTAATGACTTGCTTTTGCCCGCGACGCGACGTATCGTTGGTCTCAACTTAAGTGCCTACGGGTCACGAAACGTCGACTTTCGCCTTTTATTTTACGTTCCACTGCGTTTTTACAGCGCCGCTTTGATGATTATTTTTGTTACGTTAAAGGAATAATGACTTTTCGTGAGGAATTAGGGAAAATACTTTCAACATTCGCAGTCAGATTTTGTGGGTTGTGATTGGTTTTATTTATGCGCTTTGATATGGTACCAGTTGCAATACTTTTTTTTATGTTTTGTTGTTCTTGAAGCTAACACCAACCTAATAATGGTTACTTGACTTTTTCTTCTTGTTGCTTACGAAAAAATAACAAGACGACGACGTGCCCTGTTATTTCTAAGAAACTACTGTTTAATTTAAAGTTACCCATGGAACATACATTAAATATTATGTCCTAAATCAACTAATATTCAGCTCTTAAAAGCTATTCAATTTCTAATTATAATTAATTTCTGTTTTGATTGTTCCTGGCATACATTGTAGGTACAAATTAATACCTGAATAGACGATTAATTAGTGGCTATATAATTATATTAGCGGCAAATAGGCCATGTAGTTTATTTATAAGCGTCACTTAACGTTTAAACGTCATAACATTTTTGATTAAGCAGACGTTAATCATTATTCATTACTGAACTGTAAGCAATGTTTATAAATAACCCCCATGTTTTTATTTAAGTAAAATGATACAATGATAGGGGCGAACAGTTATAATTAATTATAACACGCAAATAGATAAATCGAAATCAAATGAACATTGATTAATAATAAATGTGGATTAAATCTATCATAATAAAACAAACATTACTTTTACGTGGCGAAATAAATCTATAGAGCAAGTATTTATTGAGCACGATGGATAGTTTGTTTAATATTTAATTAGTTGGTAAATTTTTCTGGTCGGCAGTGTAAGTTTGTAAAGGGTGGTTCTGAATAAATTATAAGAAATATTGGTACGCAGCAACAGGGGTCCAAAGTGTAGGTTATAAAGGTATATTTTGTTACGCTACTTCTCTTGTAAGTTTATTGGAAAATAAACTAAAAGAAACTTCTTCACTACAGAAGAGAAATAGAACTGACAGGTGGGTCCCTTGATGGTTAGTTGTAAAAACCAACAGAATGGCCCACTTGTAAATTGAACCTTTTCTGTTTACAATAATATTTCAAAGGTAATATCGACCTTATATAATGAGACAAAGTAGAAAAGTCTCATGCCTTTAACTTTACAAGCCCTTCAAACTAAAGCAAAGCAATGCTCTTTGGCAACAAAAAGTTATGATACAAATACTTCTCAAGACAAACTTTTTCACAAGAACTTTTAATACAAACAAATATTAAATAAGTTAGATACATTCACATATTAAGTTTGTGCAAGTTAAGTGCCATTTAGACGCTGCAAGCTACCCAAACTTGTGAACGAACTCACTAAGCAACTGGTAACGCGTTTCGGAGAGGCTCGTATAATAACTAAACTAGAACAGTCACTATATTACGACGTCCACAGTTTGTAACTGTATTCCAAGTTTACAAGTTTTGTAATATAATATCGTTTGCGTAGTATAATCTACTGTATTATCGGCTTGCACCGTGCACGTTATATCGGGCGATCACCGATCAGATCCGTCTACGTTGTAATTATTTATGGTGTCAATGAAACCTATGAAATTGCCGTTTTGTATGAAAAAATTTAAACAAATTTTTTTCATGTATTTTTTATTTGTATTAAGCGAAGTAATCACCCATGCAATCAATGCGTCTTTGCCAACGCAGTGGCAGTTTATTGATGCCCTTCTTAAAGAAATCAGCTGGACGGGAGGCAACAAATTCTTCAAAGGCATTTTGTACTGCCTCTCGGGTGTTGAATTTTTTTCCCGCCAAGAAGTTATCCAAATTCTGGAAAAAGTAGTAGTCTGTAGGCGCAAGGTCTGGTGAGTAGGGCGGATGACGGAGAACTTCCAACCCCAGTTCTTCCAACTTGGAGACCGTCTGCTGTGAAGTATGAGGTCGCGCGTTGTCGTGCAGGAGCAGCGGAGACGAGCGATTGACCAATGCTGGTTGGAGATGTGCCAGCTTCTCCATCATTGTGTTCAGTTCTTCACAGTACACATCTGCAGTAATGCTCACCCCGTTTGGTAAGAAGCTGTGATGAATCACACCGACGCTAGACCACCAAACAGTGACCATCACTTTTCTAGGGGTAAGTTTTCGTTTAGGGCATTGTTTAGGTGCTGAACCAGGATCCAACCAACTTGCTGAGCGCTTGCGGTTATCAAACAGAATCCATTTTTCATCGCAGGTAGCAATGCGGTTCAAAATTCCTTCATTTGTGTGTCTGTTGAGCAGTGCAAGGCACGTCTCGACGCGTACTTCGCGCTGGCGATCATTGAGTTCGTGGGGCACCCATTTGTCAAGCTTTTTTACCTTGCTAATTTGACGCAAATGGACCAATATTGTTTTGACGCTAACGTCGAAAGCTGCTGCTAATTCAGCCGTAGATTGTGTATTATCAGCTTCCACAATCGCTTTTAATTCGTCATTGTCGACCAAAGTCTTCGGACGACCGCGAGGTTCATTTTTCAGGTTGAAATTTCCAGAACGGAAGCGAGCAAACCAATAACAGGTGGTGCGTTGGTTTGTAGTGTTAGCTCCGTAAACGTCGTTGATGTTGCGTGCCGCTTGTGCCGCGTTACTGCCACGACGGTACTCATATTCCATAATTACTCGAATTTTTAACGTATCCATGATAACGAAAAAGATTGAAAGGCGATGAAAATGTAACACTAATCAAAAAACAAATGACTACTTTTGGAAAAAAAAATCCATGTTTTTAAAATAAAATTAATTTGAAATTAGAATTCTTAGCCAAACAAAAATGATTTTGATTTGAAATGGCCAGTACTGCAGAACGGCAATTTCATAGGTAAAGACCTAATATTTGAAAATGCACGTCTGGTGATGCATTTTACTTGAAATCAGTGAACAAACTTGGTGATCATTGCTCGCAACTTCTCTGCTAGAGAATTAAAAATACACCAACGGGGTAATTGCGTTACACGCTTATAATGGCAATACCTGTCATTTTGACAGTTCAACAAAATTCATTGCGTTATTTACTTTGTTGAGCTGACAAATTTTTCAAACATATGAAGCAATGGATTATTTAATAATTTCAATTTAATTTCCTTCAAAATTTTTCGGATTATGATTGAAAGTGTGTTTCGCGATAGGGTGCAGGTTTCTTGTCGAACTTCAGCATCGAGTCACATTATTGAATGACCTACCTACTTCTTTAAAAGTGTGCGTACAAAAAAGTTTTACCACCATATTAATTATCTTCGCCGGGAGGGGACGCCCTAGTACATAAAGTTACCTTATTGGTGCTGTTCTTCAGAAAGGTCAGGTGCGTAGTCCTCGCAACCGGCGTGCGTGTATGACCTGATGTATGAACGTAAACGAGGCCAGAGGAGTATATAGCAGGTGGCGTTCTGTAGTTTCTACCTACCCCCATGGAAAGAAAGCGTGAGCATATGTATGTAATTATCTATTAAGTACTACTGAAAAACGACACAACACTATTTTTCCCGCCCCATTCTGTCCCACCCAATCCTGAACAAAAGCCTCCTACCGTTTCTTCCACATACCATAAATGCAAATGAAATGTAAGAAAATCCTTTAACACTCCAATCAAAAATACTTATTACCTACATTCACATTCATGCAATTCGCATAACATTTCCTTACAAAAAAAAAAGAAATAGAAAATTGCGTTTCCCGGAGTAGCGGTGCCTTCAATGAATTTCTTAACGATACGTGCGCCCGGGCCGTCGACTTTGACGTTAATGCATATTTATGCATTAAGCTCCCAGATGAAACTGTTCAATAGTTAGTGCGCGTACCTATTTGAGCTCATGTGAGTAGAACATTTCAATAAGTCCCGTATTTCCGATATCAAAGCATTTCATATGTTAAGGTATTAGAGTTTTTCATTTACATTCGACAAAATTCTGTAACGATTTTCTTCTAAATTGCTGATTGGTATAGGTAATGAGTTTTTTCAACTATATTTCACAACTATGATGTCCTTGTAACAAGTTTAGTTGCGCAAGTTTACTTTTGCAACTGGCACTGTGAAAGCGTTAATAGCATGACAACTTTTTTAAAGTCACAAACATGTCATTTGAGGCGCTTTGATGCCTATTAAGCCGCTACGTGACCCACACAGCGTCTGCAATTTACCGGCGAATGACGTCACTCAATTATTAAGAATTTCTAGAGACCGTTTTTGGACACCGTAAATTCAAACCCCGCTGCCTTTTCATGACAGCCGTCACTGCGGCCGTTATGTGGGGGCCACCGGTCTTCAACGAAACCGTAGTTTTAGCGACGAAAAGTTGTTTCTTATTTGTAAAAGTATAACAATATTTGTTAATATTTCATAACACTAATATTTGTTACACACAAGTGCAATAGAAGAGACTGACCAAGTATTAAGGCAAAAAAGGCTGGGAAAAAAAAAGTTGTTACATAGACTTACACACTGTTATGAACGTACGAAGTAAATATCCTTACCTCACTATACACGTGCAGCCTTTGGGTTTCCTATACACGTGCGGCTTACGGTGCCCTCCGTATCCAATACAACAACGCGTTCAGGGCGGTGTTGGGGCTGCCCCGCTTTTGCAGTGCCTCGGGCATGTTTGCGGAAGCGCGCACCGACTGTTTTCACGCCACCATGCGCAAGCGGTGCGCGTCCTTGGTGCGCAGGGTGCGGGGCAGCTCCAATACAGTGCTGGCGATGATTGCCGGGAGGCTTGATTGCCCGTATATCGGACATTGCTGTGGCAGACATGTTGCGAGCTATGTTTAATAATATATTGTGTTTGTCGTATTTTTATTTATTTTTATTTTATTTTATTTTTTTTATTATTTGATTTGAATTGTGTGTTACTTGTGATTTTAATTGAATGCGGATAATTTTATTTTAGTTTATTTTTATTGATTTATTACTATTTATTTTTGGCTATATATTTTTAATTTGGAAATGATAATGTTGTATATACTATGGATCTAAGTTATCTGAAATAAATGAATTTTATTTTATTTATTTTTTTATCATATTCCCACTCTTCCGTATCGAGGAAGTTAAAATTGGATTCAATATTACTTACCTACGTGCTGCTTTGAAGCCACATTTGTAACGCGTTTACATACTATTACTTATACTTAGGTATATTCGTTCGTTGTATACTAAAGCGCAGGCCACACTGGCAACGGAGCTAAGTTCGTTTAGCTTCGCTCATGTAGATACCGCTTGTTTGCATACATCGGTTCACACCGCAAACTATGAACCAAAGTATGAAAAGTCTCGGTAGCTACATGAGTGAAACTAAACGGACTTAGCTTCGTTACCAGTGTTTCTTGCGCTTTATATTTGTTTTAAAATAAATTTCGACTTTTTATTTAATGAGAATTTTATTTGTCGAAAAGTGATAAATTGTATAAAAGTTACATTAAACAACTGTGGTAGGGAGAAAATAAAGTTTAAAGATTTTTCTCAAACTTAACATTACGTTTAGCAATTTTTAGAAAGACAAAATCGTCGCCAAAATATCAAACCACTAACCTTATATATTCTTCTATGTGTATTATATCTATACAATACATCCATTACAATACTACTAGTACCTACTGAAAATCTCCAATAATCTCCTTTATCTTCTCTTTTCAAAAATATCCCCAATAGAAATAATAAAAAAAACACAAATCTAGCTAATAATTTCCAACCTGCCCAGGATTAACTTACAAAAGTGCAAAAGGGAGCTTAAATATAGCCAGGCGAATCCCTGCTTTATATTATAGCTATGTATAAAGAAGACCTGGAGCAGAGGTTGCGTCTAAATAATTCGTGGCACCCCACGATTAGGGCTCCCTTACACTAGCAGAAATTCTCGCCTGGAATACGCGATCGTTGAAATAACTAAAAATAATTTAGTCGAATACCAGCACGTATGATAAGGCACATTCAAGAAAGGAAGAAAGGCGGGAATTAAATTTTCTTTGCAAATGGGAAACAAATGGTGTGTGAACCGAAGACCGTATTTTGAATTGTCAAATTACAGTTTTAGAAAATCGCTTGGGATTTTATAAAACTGTTCTTGAATGTAAACACAGGAGACCGATAATTGTCTAGGAGACTCACATGGTCATTCTCGTCTTTCAATGGCCCAGGAAATCTTCTCGTGTAAATGAGCCTTTATCTACGTAGGTACCTGAGAGCTCGTACATAATGTCGGGAAAAAATCCGACATGATCATAAAATTAAGAGAAGCGCCGGTTGAATTATTTATGATATTAGCGCAGGATTTTTGGCTGATGTTCTTGTTGATTGAGATGTATGAATTATGGTATCTTTGTACGCCTTGGTTTTATAATATTTCGGGTTTTTGCGGGTTTTTAATTTTACTCGTTATTCGTTTGTCTGGTGTTATTTAGATAACTACTTAATAAACTAGATTATCACAATAAATAAAATTGGGCAATTAGTGTACCTCACGGTGTACCTACAATAAGTTAGAATGTATTACAAAGCCCGCTTGAATCACGGTACTTGAGAACCTACGTCCACCCGAATCAGTAAGCTACACTGTTGATTGGCTTATCTTTTCATCACGGCATGAGCTTATAGCTTATTCCGATAAGCGAAAGAAAAAGATTTTCTTGCTTGCTTCATGTAAAGTTGGTTAGCGGTATACAGGTAGTATATAAAAATATACATGTAAAAAACCGTAGGTAGTTATTTATTACAAAAAATACATCGCTGTTACATAATATTATCGTGAGCAACTAACAATCTAGAAAACTAGCTGGTTGTTGTATAGTGTCTTCATGCCTAGCATAGGCAAAATAATACAACATGCTGATTACAACTTTTCAACGTACGATGATCGACGCATTTTTTAATAAAAAAAAATAAAAACTATAATGTCTGATTTCTGATGCACCCTGTCTGGATATGCATTATGAGTGTTATTAGAACTCTCTGTGCATAACTGACTTTTGTTACGCTGTTTGGATGGTGGAATATGTGCACGCTGTGGCGCTTATGGTGATAATTTTGAGATAAACTAATTTCACATTTGATATCTACCGTGGATCTAATATCGTACCCATATGTTTTTTAATCGATTCTGTTTTTTTTTTGGGTATTCTTCTTTGTTTTAGTAATAGATTAGAAAACAATCTCTTACCTCATGCTTAATTTAACGTTAATTACGACATACTATTTAGCGACTAACAAAGAATAATTGTTGAAATAAAAGCATAATGTAAGTCCCATAATCGCGAGCGAACGAGTATGTTCCTCCACACGTGAGCTCTCGTCACTAAATAGAAATGAAACTATATCGTGGAATAATCCGTGTGGCTAATTCTACTTTAATGCACGTACCTACGTCATATTAAATTTGTGAAATGTCAGGGAATTGTAGGATATTCTGGCTGGTTCTATTTTAGGAACCAAATCTGCATTATAGTGTCAGAAATTCTATCAGCTACATTTGATATTATTCTGGCTTTTAAATTAGATCTCGGGCTCGATTATAATAAAAATTCTTCACCAATCTAATAAGAAAAACCTAAAAAGATTTTAGGTGTAACAGTTAAGTTAATTTGAAAGACTCAAAGACAAAATGTTTTGAACATCTAGCGAACGCGAACTCAAAAGCATTCATAAGTTTGAAGGCACATAATAATATTCTTGAAGTATCAACAAGGTGCAACGACAGCCACAGTCGCACATGCTTAGCAAAAATTGTATAGCACTATGCTCCAAGTGTTACAAAATTATGTGTGGCGTTGGAAATTTTTATGTTTTATACTTTTTTCCGTATCTTCGCTCTAGTGTTTTATTAAATTTAAGTAAAAACTTATCTCAAGTTTTATGCCAACTTCAGATAACCAACTTAACACTAACGGCATAGCTCTTCCAACCCCGCCCGGTTCCATCAAACCGTAGCTCCGGGCGCTCTACAGATAAGAGAAGGATAAAAAAACCTCCCGACCATTCATTCTATATCGGTGGAAAATTCGCGACGTCTGTATATTCCCCGTTTTCTCGAATTTTCCGCGTGACATCTCCCCGGATTTATCTTGTTTACCATCTCGAAAAATAAATCCTAAATAAATACGGAAGCCAGATAGAATAATTTTCCACCGCAATTAAGACCAAGAATCATCGCTTTAATTCGTTTGGGTTTAAATTATTCACGGTGGGGAGATTCGGGGAGAATATTTTTTTCTAATCCCTTGATTCGCAGCATCCGCAATACACGAGATAGCAGAAATGCTGCTAATCTGATAATAAATAACGGTTTCTGAAAGATATTTTCCGAGACAGGAGCTATCGAGGATTGAAGGCAAGGATTTGTGGGTGGTCTCGAAAACATCGCTCTTGGTCGGATCAATCCGACTCGAACAAAACTGAACGACCTACATAGAAATCGAATTCATCAGAAATTCTACTGCTTCCAGTCTTTTTCCCGGAACTGGTTACATATTCTAAGTATTGTGAGCTCGATTCCTCTCGGCGATATTGTTAGTATATTCTTGTGAAGTCTGCAGAGCTTGGGGCGGTGTCAATACCAAGTCATAAAAAGTAGCGAGGCGCGCGCTCCAGTTAGCAAACTTTGAATATTAAAAATCAATATAGCATCAAGTTAGACGCGAGAGCCTAACTCGAGAGACATTTTTGTAGGAACAAGTTTTATTATTGCTATACGAAAATAGAGCTTGAACATTCAAATAAGGCCTAGTTGAGTTGTGAACTTAACTACTCATTAAACAGTAGTTGAGCTTCTGACGTGATTCCACAAATCTATTTTTTCCAAGAAGCATGTGAGGAACGCGGATTAAGTTACAAGCACTTACACAGACCACAGTTTATATAAAATAAATTAGGTATATTGAAGTACTGCAAGTTTCCAATCACAATCTCATATTACCATCAGGGTAAAGATACATCAACGGTTAAGGCAAACTGACCGACCGAAATAATGTAGTAAACCAATCAAACTTAAATTTCGCAACACTGTCGCCACAATTTGAAAGAACAGACAAACGACCAAAAACATTTTAACAACTTCATAAAATCCTTCCACACTGGGAACTGGCTATAAACCCCTTGGAAGCAACTAAAGTAATATTTACGAGGGAACAGATTAATCGTGGTATATCCAGGATGCTGCCACAGAATAGATAGGTACAGAAGGTCGGCTTCAAGAAACGAGTGAAAAAACACGCACACAGACGCGCTTCAGGTACAGCGAATGTAAGCGCACTCACGGCTTGAATATGTTTGAGATAGCTTAAGATCACTGCACGTACAAAAACGTTGACCACTTTTATCTTGTGATGTCACATTAAACCCGTCCCTTGATGTAATAAGTTAACATTTTAACGTCTGCATTTCAATCGTAATAACAAGGTTGTTGTAAGTATGGGTAAGGTTTTCGTAATGCGCGTCTATTCGTGAGTATATTTTTGCTTGTAATGAGTCAGCCTTCTGTACCTATGTATCTTATGACGTCGCGTCATGTTTTCATTATGTTAAAATAAAAGTTGTTGTACTCTTGGGAGGCTAACACTAGTTATTGATAGAACGGTGCAGCGAGCAGAAAATCTTCTTTTTCTTGAACACTGTTAGATGAGATTGCTGGCTTAGTGGGTTGCTTCTGTGCCTGTGGTGCGATGCTATTGTTTGCATTTTCATAACGTTTGTGCATTATTATTTTGAATAATAACATTTAAGATAATATGGCGTCATCCTTCATGTAATAGCTCAGGCTGTAAATTTATGTCTATTTCATCATCATGCCTAGCCTTTTCTCAACTATGCTGGGTTCGGCTTTCAGTCTAACCGGATGCAGCTGAATAACAGTATTTTACATGGAGCAACTGCCTATCTGACATCCACAACCCAGTTACTGGGTATTACGATACCCCATGGTAAGGACTGGTTGTCAGACTTTCGGGCTTCTGGCGACCCGTAAGGATATTTATGTCTGATCTGAGTGATATTAATCAACGTGAAATTTTTATCTTAGAAATGTTAAAGACCAAAATCGTCTTTAAAATCTGCTCAAAGTATCAATAATGATTCAAATAATGTTACTTTAAACTTTCAAAACTAGTGCATCAAATTAACTTCACTATAAGCGAACCGCTCGTATTAACATACTTTCAATCCCTTGCGAGAAATAACATATATTTCCATATCTAGAACTCCGTAAAGAAAAAGTATATATCAGCTGCTTATCTAAGCCGTAACTCGCGAGGGTCGACAGAAGGAATGGCGGTATGGTGCTCCTAAATAATAGAACAGCGGAAGGTACACGTTCACTCGTTTTATGAAAATGGTCCGCAACGAAGTTTTTTTGGTTTCCGTGAATTTTGTGTGAATGATGCCTTTGGGATCTTGTGATAATTACCGTAATCTGTTTATGGTTTAAATAAAATTCAAATTATTTTATTTCACATAAACCAACACGGGTATTTATGAAACGTCAGAAACTAGGTGCACGGTTTCAATTGGTCGTTTCCCTCGTCCCAATCGTTATTTATCTCTGGTGATTCCTCTTTTAGATGTCTTTTGGTTGATGTGAATAATTATGCTTTAATTTATTAGTCTCCTGTAGATTCTTTGATGTGTCTCATGAAAGCAGATACTTACGACAAAATCGTAATCATGTTTCACCTCCATCAAATGTTCTTACCAAGTAAAAATCTATTTTTTGACTACAAACGGGACAATATTCCTGAGGTTATGTTTTTACCCCCATTGAGTATCTGGATCATTGCAAAATATTCACCATAAACATTTCCGCCCTTTCCCTTCAGCATCCATAGAGGATATACTGATAAAAGTAATCGCCACACATATAGACCCAGTTGCAAGTTTAACCCTCCTCAACCGTGTTCCGGGTTTGCACCTTTGAAGCCCCATGCTCAAAGGAAGAGATTAGTATTCCTTCCGGACCCCTTCGAATCTAAGGGGTATTATCAACTTGTTGATATGAGCTCGAGTGTTTCGCGAAATCGTTTTGTGGATGTGGTGTAGCCTTTTTTGGTTTATGATGTGAGATGGAAGTTAAAGTGTTGTTCCGTATAACTTATAGGTAGGTAGGTACAGGTTAGGTACTAGTAGGGAAACGCTTGTCTGGATGTATGTTCCGGATTGGCGCAAAAACGGTTGATCCGGATTTGTATGAAATACCAAATTTCATCCAAATCCCACACAGATAGTTTATAACCTGGATTAACACATAGGGTACTTTAAATCCCGGTAGTACATTCCCGTGGGATATTTTCCGACACCACGCGGGTGACGCCGCGGGCAGAAGCTAGTATCCTAAATATTATAATATTATAAATGCGAAAGTGAGTTTGTTTGTTCCGCTTTCACGCTAAAACGGCTGAACGGATTTGAATGAAACATGGGTAGACCAACATGGTAGACCATATGTCACGGGTTACTTGGACATAGGATACTTTTTATCCCGATATTTATTCAAACTTTATGCACAAGTAAAAAAAAATACTGTACAAAGGCGGACTTAATGCCTGAGGCATTTTCTACCAGTCAACCTTAGGGTGGAGCAGAGACAAAACATGGCAGGTGCAACATAACTGATATAAACTTGAAAATGAATACTTACTAATACATACATAGGTACATATAAACCGAATAAACTTTGTCAGGAGAAATAACGATAGGTAGTGGAGAAAACAAATCCAGCAAATCAGCACTGCAAAGATTCTGCCAACTTTTCACGAATATGTTCACGTGCCTTCAGTTTGAAAGATAACCGACTGCTTGCCATCCTGATGTTCAGAGGAAACGCATTCCAAAGAAATACCGCCTGGACAAAGAAAGAAGAGTGAATAAAACCAAAGCGGTGAGAAGGACATCGTAGAAGACGATTGTTGGTAGAACGAAGATTTTTACTATGGGCGGAGAATAGGTATTAAGAATAAGAATAAGAATAACGTTTATTGTGACCAAAAGTATTCACAAACAATTTTGGGTTTGGAGTCTTCATTTAAGCAAGTAATGCCTGTATTAGAAGACTCCGCTCCATCACAGCAGTAGGTAATTACTTAAAACATAATAAAAACATTACATGGGTGTAGTAAAAACAAAATATAATTATCTGAACGTGTGTGTGCGTGTGCATGAGTGTGCGTGTGTTGTTGAGTGTACATGAGTGTTATGGATGTGTGGTTGTATGTGTGTGAGTGTGAGAATGTACATGTAGGTGTGGGAGTCTCAGTGTGTGTGTGAGTGGGTCGTGTACTTGTATTAAGTTACGTTTTGTAGGAGAGCTTCAGTTTTTTCATATGTCAGTGGTTTTATCCAGTCGATCAACATTTCTTTACATATATGATACGAATTTGCATATACGAAAATTTATTTATTTGTTTTGTTATATAATTGAGCTGATCGTATACTAAATTGCATAGATCCGAATTTGGTCTTGGTTATAGGTATTTTAACTATATTGTGTTTTCTTCTCCTAGAGTGTATATTCGCATTATAAGGTAAGGATTTGTGCATTTTTAAAATTATTTGAGTAATGTATAGTTTCCTAACTGACAGTACATCACTAAGTTTGTAGAGGTTCTCAGTAGAATATCTCCTTTTTTTAAAATACATTATTTTGAGCAGGGCTCGTTGTGCTCGCTCCAATTGGATTAATTTAGATTTTGCTGCCCCACCCCAAATAGGAATACAGTACCTATATCAATATTGATTGAGCAAGGGAAATATGTATTGAACATGGGAAGTCAGGTAAGAAGGAGAAGTGGGTTTGTCGAGTATAGAATACAACATAGACAGAGCCCTCAACTCTCTGCGCTGACGTATGGTAGGATATTCCCACGGGATCGAGACTAATGCGGGTGAAACTGCGGGGCGCAGCTAGTTTTTAAATAAATACCTCGGCAATACATAATTTGATTCCATTGGGACAAAGACATTTCGTTAATATATAATCTGTACCTTCATCTCATGTCTATTTTACTTTATTTAAAGAGCAGAAATTCTGAGCATTTCGTAAAAAATCTAGGCGAGAAGATATATTAGCGTTTGGAAGCGTTCAGCTAGATAATTTATTAAAAATGTTAATGTAATTGATTGAAGATACTCTTTCGTTCGTTACGTATTTTTCAACTATTAATCTGCTTTAAAATATTCACATCGAATGAAAATGTTTTACAGATTATCATCATTATTAATTTATTAAACTCAAAAATGTAAAACCGAATAAGAAAGCTCAATTATTTAGATCCACGCAATCAAAAACCACGTTATTTTCAAACGATGTCAACGGATGATTGATTCGTTCTAAGTAAAAAATCCCGAAACGATCAAAGACTTAATTTTCTAGAGCAAAAACTTGTTACAGACCTTTACGTAATCCGAAGCTTTGTGGGTGCAAAAAATTAAATTATTCGCTGAAGGAAAGCGCCGGGGACAAATAAAACTTGGTCCCCGTAAAGTATGAATGTTTGATAACTAAAAAAAAGTTTTAATAAAATCCCGGAGACCACAATGCTTGCAATCGAACTGCGAACCTTGACAAGTTCCCGGTACTTTTAGTGAGTTTGTCGCCACATTTCGTTCTATTATTCAATTTTTACTTCACTGCATAAATGTGAGAAATACTGGCTTTTAACTGCATATTGTTGTGTGCGAATTTTGTTGCGGTTCGTGTTTTATATTTCCTCCGCTGTTTTTACAACTGTTTCATAGTTTTATTCCTGCAAATAGTTTCCGGGAGTACAATGAAATGACAATGGTAAAACGCTAAAAAATACAGAACCATTTTGAATAGAATTGTACACAAAAATAATGAAGTATTACAATATTAAACACTAGCTTTTGCCCTCGGTTTTGCCCGCGTAGATGTCGGAAAATATCCCACAGGGACGTGCTACCGGGATTCAGAGTATCCTATGTCCTAACCCAGGTCGTGTCCTATCCGTATGCCTTTCATCTAAAACCGTTCAGCCGTTACGGCGTGAAAAGGTAACAGGCAGATAATAAATCTGTTTTAGAGTTCCGTACCTTAAAATGAAAAATTTAAGCCCTTAAAGGATGACTTCGTTGATTGTCAATACCCTTTTTCTTAGGAACGCGTGGAGGCATCAAGTTGAAATAGATATCAAAAACTTAAATCTACGGTGTCTTTGAGCTGTAGCGAAAATCAAAATTCGAAGTCAACGCAATAAAAAATACAGCCATTTATGCCGCATATTTTGACACTCACAAATAAACCAGTCTATTTCGTACTTCCCGTTAGTCCAGCAGCATGAAGTTTGGCGAGAAGCAAGGTTAACTAAAGAGGAAAATCCGAAAATGGGTCATTTATACATACATGAACTGCAAAGTTAAGTCTGTTCTTCAATCTGGGATCAAAAATTCATACGCCGAGTCTTGAAGTGACTTTTAGTCTGTATTTAATTATCAATTGAAAAGCTAAGTTTGTTCTTCAATCCAGATTTGGAATTTTGGGCATCCGAGCAAGCACAGCTTTGAGACAGAACCCTCAGGACGCAAGTCTTACTAACACTTGTCGGGTTTTTTTAAAATAAATAAAACAGGTTTAAATGATTATAAATGCCTTACTTAAAATACTAATTATTAATTTTCCTATTATTATCCTCAGACCAAATTATCACCATTAATTTGTAATACCTATTCTAGTGCCGCCATTGAACACATAATACCTACATGTTAGAAAGGTTAGCTTATGACTTTAATCTGTAATATCTTTTGACCGAGTGGGCCGATTTTAATGAAATAAAGACTAAATGCTAATTCAAGATACGGACTATGACTATATTTCCAATCCTTTAAATCTCTTTAATAGAAGACACAAAAAAAAACAATATTATATTATGTGAATTTTTAAATCATACCCTATTTTACCCCTTCGGGGGAAGATTTTACAAAAACGTTGATATGCGTAATTTTTATTTCTTACCAAAATCATAAATTTGAATTTTCATATCCTTAACTTAAGAAATGCTGGATTTCCCATAAAAACTTTCATCCCCTATATCACCCCCTTAAGGATTATTTTTGAGACAAAAAGTACCCTATGTCCTTTTCCAGGGTGCCATCTATCTCCTTGCCAAATTTTATCGAAATCCGTTTAGTGGTTTAGCCGTGAAAAGGTAACATACAAACAGACAGACAGAATTACTTTCGAATTTATAATATTAGTATGGATGGCTAGGGACATGATGTAATCCTATCCGTATGAAATAAATTTAAATTTTATCCGCACACACCGCAAACACATAAAAATATGCAAATTTTAATCGAGAAAGTGATTTATAAAAATTGAAAGCAATAAAAAGTTTGAAAAATATTGTTATCGATGTGTCAACGGGCGTAGTCAGTGGGCAGGCGAGTTTATCAATAACCGCGCGTTACCACACCGCGATGAGCATCACCGAGCCACACCTAGCCGAGCCGCGACGCGTCGCGTCATTGACGCGGGTCGTCAAAACGTCAAAGCGCGTAAAAAAGTCAGAGTAACAAATTGATAGCCATCGGGACGTAGGGATGTTACACGGAAATGATTGAGCACGTGAACTCGAATGGCAAATATTTAGTCCGCGGATCACGGATACGGATATGATAAGTCCCTTAAAATATTTGCGGTAACTTGTAATAAAATACTGTTTTACTGTTATACAATTCTAAACATAATTGCGATTTTGATCAGCTTTCGATACTTTAAGTTTATCTAGCCTAAACCAAAAACCCGTGGGCTAAGATTATTACTTAATCGGCCGAAGGTTTCTACGTCAATATATACACTGCTTGAGTAGATTCGCGATCCCAAATAAACAGCAGTTAGCCACACGTAGTATTTACCTAGGTCGGTATATAGACATGCTAAGTATCTACCGTAGATAGAATTTCTGCTGAGTCTCAACCGTTCACAGAAGTATGAAGTGGTATCCACGTCTATTACTATAATGTTAATTAGAATCTGTCATATCTATATGTTTGTATACACGCCTTTCTACTGTGGAGTTTCTTGACCATTCTTCTCCATACGAAACTTTTGGAAGGGGCAACTAGAATCAACTCTATTTTCTGCGTTTTTTGTGCCTATTTGAAATAAATCATTTGACTTTGACTTTGACCCCTGCTCTGAGAAATACATAGAAAGAAAGAAGAAGAAGAATAACGACATCCTTTTATTATCCTCCACTGCAAGTAATACTACATATTTCCTCCATCAGTCTTACCAGTGCTTCTGCGCACATTTCTAACTCATCAATCATTTCAGTTGAAGTATTTCATCTATAAGAGCTTAAGTCCACATCCTTCCCATCTAGTTCGCACTAACCCATTGTACTTTCGGAGCTGTAACATGAACACGTATGCAGATGACACTCCCTGCACCTGTTGTGTGAATACGACCCACTGGTGCGAAAACGGGACGCACATCTGGGGAAACACTTATGTCATTCAGAATATGAACTATTCTGTAAATAGTAAGCAAAATTCTGCAGATTTTTAAACAATGGTTGTCAGCGAATGTTAGTAAGTACATTGAAAAAAAAAATCCTAACTAACATTATATAAAACTATAATAATATTATAAATACAAAAGTAAGTTTGTTTGTTTGTTACGCTTATAAGGCTAAACAGATTTGGATGAAATTTGGCACATGGGTAGACCATGACCTGGATTAGGACATAATCTACTTTTTATACCAATATTCCGACGGGAATCGAGACTCACGCGGGTGATATCGGGGGCCGTAGCTAGTCCTCCTGACTTATAAATGTGAAAGTTTGTATGTTTGTTACTCAATCACGCAATAACGGCTGAACGTATTTAGATGAAATTTGGCACACATATACTTTATAACCTGGATTAACATATAGAATTCTTTTTACCCCAGTAGTACGTTCCCGTGGGATAATTTCCGACATCCACGCAGGCGAAGCCACGGGTGAAAGCTAGTATTATTATATAATGCGAAAGTGAGTTTGTTTATTTGATTTTTTACGCTTTCGCGCTAAAACGGCTGAATGGATATGGATGAAATTTGGCACATGGGTAGATCATGACCTGGATTGGGACATAGGATACTTTTTATCCCGATATTCTCACACGATTGAGACTTATGCCGGTGAAACTGCGGGACCCAGCTAGTAGTTATAAAAATCAGCGCGCTACCAAAGTGCTTACTGGCTAATATTTTATCAAAAGTTATTACCTTGACTCCTGCATAAATGATTATTGTAAAGCGTTGAAAATACTATGAGAATATACAATATTGGCGGTATGAAGTCCCTCGTTCATCCATCACTCGCATCATAAAAAAATACCAAAACTTTGTTTATGTAAAACTACTCCAACTTTAATATCCGACACGGCACAACCTTAACCGCACCAGCGCGGATTTACGACGTCATTTGACATCTAGCCTTCCAGTAAAAATATTCGGATATTATACCTACTCGTGATACACCTGAGCACATCCCTAATCACAGCTCCGCGGATTTATGACGTCATCTGATGTATAGACTATAGAGTGATGTGGCGAGTGTTTTTATCACCGAGGCTATCACATATATTTTAGTGCCACATAAACGTACATCTTCGGTGATAGAGTACTCTTTAGATGGATAACGCAGTAAATTGTGTTTACTTGATGATTTGGAGATGAATGGGTATGTTGTTTGTATTTCTAGTTATGGAGAAAATGTGTTATTTGGGTACCTACTGTTTCCATTTTCTCCGGTTATCTGAGATTAAGTTCTGTGCGTCTTCCACTAGTATAATCAATATGTAACCAAATGGGTTGTCATCGCTTTACTTTTGTTAATAGGTCTGATAAACACTACTCATGTTTAATGATAACTGGCCACTACTACTTACTGTAACCGTTCTTCTCCAGGATAGAGATCTACGTTTTAGAACGGGCAACTAGCTTTAATTTTCTGCGACTCCTTTACAATTCAGAAGTGCCTGTTAAAAGTGTATAATACTTCAAATTTCTAAGCATATCCTCCGTTACATCGAAAATGGTGTAGCATTTATTTTGAAATAAATATATTTTAAAGTTGAGGATTACTGTCAAGGACTATGATTGACGAAAACAAGATTCCATAAAATTTTCTCGATAGAAAAAAAATACAAAGCTACCTCCAAACCGAACAATAAACCGCTAAAATTAAAAAAAAATACTTAAAATTAGATCATGTTTGCATATTAACTGAACTTAATATACAGCAGATACTATTTTTTTTTTAATTACTCTTATTTTCACCGTAAAAAGAAATTACCTCAACTATCGGCGCCTTGGAGCCGCTCTCACTCAATTCGCGAGCAATATGGTGCGAGCGAGATAAAAAGTGAATTTGAGCTGAGGTACTATGGGCTCGCCATGGGATCTGGAGGCAAAAGTCTTCGCACATATTTGCGAGTGGCGCGAGGAGGCAAAACGCCGGGGCGTAACTCCACTGCCGCGAGAAATCACGGCACAGTGGACAGAGCTCCGGCGGGATCTCATTGCATCATGGAGAGTGCGATTGTCGCAACCCAGTGCTGGGCACGCCACAATTGCGGCGATAAGTCCCCTCTTTGAGGAGTGGCTAGAGGTGCCAGGGCGTCCTCACCTTCCACTTGACGCAGGTCCTCACCGGACACGGTTGTTTCGGGAGGTTCCTGTTCCGGATAAGACGAGAGGAAACGCCCGGGTATCATCATTGCGTGGTTCGCCCGGAGGACACGGTGGAGCATAAGGTGGAGGTCTACCCGGCTTGGGCAGAGCATCGCCGTGTCCTCGTGGAGGCGATCGGTGGCGGTGATCTCTCGCGTCCGGCTCTGGTCCAGGCCATTGTACGGAGCGAGAGGGCATGGGAGGCCATCACCTCCTTCTGCGAAGCAGTAATGCTCGCGAAGGAGGAGGCGGAACGCGTGAGGAATAGGCAAATTTCACGCCCTCACGCCCCTAGCCACCGCAGGAGACGCCCTGGGCGTCGGGAATCGCAGGCAGATTCCCGGCCACCGTGGGCGCTTGCGGACGGTGAGTTGTATTCCACGCGCGCCTCAAAGAGATGCCAGCAGAACTGGCGGGGTCTGCTAGGACCGATGCCCGCCGGGGTCGCGGGAAAGCTCTAAAGGGATACCGTGACCCCTGGCAACGTACAGGCAACTGAAGGAACACGGGTGGGTTTTAATCAGTAAGAGTCGGACACGCCCTCCCGCTCTGCCAGAGCGGGAGAAGTTATTTGATAATTTCCCACACATAAAAAAAAATAGTACCATGGGCTCTTAATAGTTTAATTGAATTAAATTAAATGGTTTGAGTTTGTGTCAGTTTATCGTGAATTTGTACTAAATCCTAACTAATTTATAAAAAGAATCGAAAATGAGTTTACTTGTTTGTTTGTTTACGCTTTGACGCTAAAACAGCTGCACGGATATGGATGAAATTTGGCACTGATCTTTAAAATAGGCTACTTTTCATCCTGGATAGCAGACGAAGTCGCGGACAACAGCTAGCAATATAACCTCATAAGAATAATTATGTGGTTCAAAAAGCCTATTTAGTGAACAAACGAACACTTACTCGTAATTTTTATCAGCTCTTAACCCTACTTGATAATATTAACAAACAAGAGCTCACACCACTACGTCGCGTCGTGAAACAAGAGGCTGTTCCCACTTTCGAGGCTCTGTTTACCAAACATACTTTTACTAAGTGCTGTAGCAGTATCACCTGTGTGACATAATATACTATTATCTCTGCTCTCGTTTCGGTACCAGCTGGACGAGAATAACTCAAATCGTGGAAGAAAGATTAGGTAGCAAGAATGGTTAGTAAGTATACTGGGGTGAAATGTCTAGTGTGCGTTGGACGTAGTTAACTATTTTAGGAAAAGGCGATCGTGGTGGCATTTTGTTTTGGCTGACATTTTCATTTTGTAAGGCATTGACTAAACCAGTCTTAAATTCGATAAAAACAAACGAGCCTCACAGTAGTCGCCTAATCTTCTTTTCGTGTGGTTGGTGACTAACCTGCTGACAGAGTTTTAAAGCCGCCCATGGGCCTCGGGCTTAGCTTCACATGCCGTCGAGAAATATCTTTAAGGCATGCCGGTTTCCTCATGATGTTTTCCTTCACCGTTTTTTAAGCAAGTGATAATTACGCACATGAATCCGAAAAGTCAGAGGTGCGTGGCTTGGATTCGAACTCGAGACCAGCAGTGCTATTCTGTAACCATCTCACCGTGAGAACTTAGGTGAAGTGAGCACGGAGTGAGCTGTCAGTCCCTAGCAGCAGGTGGAATGACAGCTCACTTCAAGCTCACTTCACCTAAGTTTTCACCGTGAGATTATTACAGAATAGACCGGCTGCAGTGCTATTCTGTAACCATCTCACCGTGAAAACTTAGGTGAAGTGAGCACGGAGTGAGCTGTCAGTCCCTAGCAGCAGGTGGAATGACAGCTCACTCCGTGCTCACTTCACCTAAGTTCTCACGGTGAGATGGTTACAGAATAGCACTGCTGAGACTAACTATAGACTTGGCAGTCTGACGGTCACACCACTAGGCTAGCACTAGGCATCTCACCTTAATAACAAGCAACGTTCAGGTAATAAGCAGTATTAAAGGGGCGGGGCTTCGTCAAGCACCGCGCGCGCAGTTTGGTCATATCAAATAGCGCGTGCTTCCCCAGCTTCCTGTTATACACTTCCGTCCCTTTTCACGAAATCACTCCCACAGATTGCAGGAAAGCGAAACGAAAGATGCACATCAAAAAGATAAGCGTCTTATACCTATCGGCCAAATAAATAAACCAGCCTCTAATCATTATGAACATAACCCGCTAATAACAGCAACAATAATCGGTCGCGAAGTAAATACTGCCAAGTAATCCTCTTGATATTATGCCTAAGCTACCGTTTTATTAATTAAACACACTAATATGAGCCTTATCTATACTTACAAAGCGCTTATTTTCTCGTTCTGCAATTAAGAAAGATAATAAAAGTAAAAGATATTTTATCCTTTTATGTGTGTAAAAGATAAGAATCTAGTCTTAATCGGATCTAGCGTAGCTGTAAGCAAGCACTAACATGCTCGGTTTCAAATGTAATGGCGTCGTAGCACGGGCTGTCTTTATTACCTACTTCTCTTTATAACCTTGCTTATAACAATGTGCAGTATTTTTTAATAAGTATGCTTGTAAGCTAATACGAATTTCTTTCTTTTTTGCAAAATAAAAATCCTAGAATTGTGCATAAGGTTCTTAAATGGTTCCAGTCTAGCTTGTCAGTATAGTTTAGAAGAACAACGCGGACATACAGACAAAAAAGCGACTTTGTTTTATAATTAGTCATTAGTCAACTCAGTAACGAATTTCACATATAACAAATATGTGAAATACGTTACTGAGTTGACTAATCGGGACGCCAGTATTACCCATAGCAGACCCTTTTTTTTTTGGGATGGGAAATTATCAAATAACTTCTCCCGCTCTGGGCGGAGCGGAAGGGCATGTAAGACTCTTACTGACTAAAACCCACCCGTGCTCCTTCAGTTGCCTGTACGTTGCCAGGGGCCACGGTATCCCTTTCGGACTTTCCCGCAATCCCGGCAGGCATCGGTCCTATCGGACCCCTTTAGTTACTGACATCTTTTTGAGGCGCGCGTGGAACACAACGCTCCGTCGACCCGGGCCTGGTCCTTATCGGGCAGCGAGCTACCCATTGCTCACCGTCCGCAAGCCCGACCCATAGTACGCCCGTAGTAGTTAAAATATGGTTAATAATAACGAAAGAGATACATACCCTCCTCTGTTTTATATAGGTAGTTTGACTACTTACACTCCCTGTGTAAGTAGTCAAAATAACAGTTTATAATATATTTAAAAAATCACCTGTTCCATACAAAAGTGTGGTTTTCTCTCACTAACTCACTATAAAAAGCCAAATTACAGTAGACACGTGGCTCATCCCAGAAGGGTTTTGCACAGAACCTGGTTGCGTTTACTCATGCATTGAGGTATATTTTCAGCAACGGGCAATTAGGGCTGATCTGAAGCTTTCAGTAAGAATTTTAGTGATCTAATATTTTACTTTATAAAATTGCAAACTTTACCCAAATTAGAATGAATCTGCCTGCCTTTTCCCAACTATGATGAGGTTGGCTTCCAGTCTAACCGGATGCAGCTGAATACTAGTATCTTACATAGAGCAACTGCCTATATGACCTCCACAAGTTCCACAGCCCATTTACTGGGTAACACGATTTATTTATTATTTATTTAGTTATTTATTTTAAGGCCAAGGCCAATTAAATTAGTAAAAGACAAAGACACAAACACATTATTAAAGTACAGTAAATAAAAGTAAGACTTAGTAAGACTGGCTGTCAAACTTTCGGGCTTCTGACTACTCGTAACGACTATCAAAGATCGACAATTGAAAACCGGGACTAACGGCTTAACTTGCTTTTCGAGGTACAGATGAGTCTCAATATGTAGTAGATGGTCACCCATTCACGAACCGACCGCGGCAAGCGGAACTTAACGTTCAATCGACTTGTGCGCGTGTTATTATTTAACCACGAGCCCCACAAAACTAGTTATAAAACGTAGGCAGTTGAAAACCATCAACTCGTGTCAGCTGCTTAGCATTCTGCGCAGGTCGTAAACTTGAAGGGTTACTGGCTCTAAGCGACAGACGATGGCCTGACAACCCGACGTTACCTATCTATACTAAACAATAAAAAAGAAACGGTCGTTCAAGAGAAGAAATTTCATCGTTTACGCTATAAGTCAAGGTTGGGTTAATTTGTCAATACTTTTTTGTTGCGATGTGTATCTTCTCTCGTATCTGCATATTTAAACTTTATGAGAATAGGTTCGGCTTACGAGATGGTGAGGAAATAACTAATAGCCAGTTCGTAAAGTCCAAGATGCACAGAACGTACCTACATTTAAATGTTGCCATACGTGTAGGCTAATTTAAGTATTATTCAATCGAATCCAACCGGTTTTTTTTTGTGTATGTTGTTTTCTAACCACATAGACCTTTCCGTTTGAACCTCTGCCTCAATAGAATAAGGCAGTCAGATCACTTTCATCATCATTAGCAGCCTTGTTCCACCCACTGTTGAGCATAGGCTTCCTCCCTATGGTCTCCAGATCACGTTAGTTTTTCACAATTAATAATTCTGATCACCAAATTCAGTTCATTGGTCACCATAATCAGTTCAAGATCACAGATAAAATGTACAATACATACAAAGAAATCCGTGGCACAAGTACTCGCTATAAATTATTAACACAGGGATGTTCGAAATATATTCAAACAGATTCCGACACAGGACCGTTAATTCCAGTATTTTGCATAGCACATTAGTATCGCCGTAATAATCTCTCGCTTAAGTCTCGCTGCTATAGGTACTTAGTCTCTTCATAAAAATGCATGTGGAAGACGACATTACTTTGTATAGATATAAAATACATTTTAAAATCAATAAAAAAAAATCCGGAATGATATCTAATATAAACTTGCATTACAAGATGTCATAACTCACAAACAAATAGCAGAGATAGCCTAACGGTGTGACCGTCGGAATTCCAAGTCATAGGTCTCGAGTTTGAATCCAAGCCTCTAACTTTTCGGATTCATGTGCGTATTGTAAGTATAATTATCACTTGCTTCAAAAACGGTGAAGGAAAACATCGTAAGGAAACCGGCATGCCTAACCACACGAAAAAGAAAGAAAGTCTGAAAGGTTAATATACCTATCAGCTTCAGGTTTTGCGTCTACAAATTCAATTTTTTGATAAAATTATGTAAAGAGTTTACCCAGTAAAGTACAAAGAGTACTTCTTTCTTACCCTTTTCGCTGAGCCGCAGGCAACACTCTAGTTTGTTTTAATAAAAAAAAACGAAAATGAGATCTAAGCAATGTCTCGTTTATAGTTGTTTATTTTTTGTAAAAGCTCTAGGCGTTAGGGCACGCTGTACTAGGTAATTACTTGAGACACTTAAAAAAAATTGCGGACGTAATCACCCGAAATAATACAAAAACTAAGTTAAGTTTTTAAAGAATTCCAAAATGATCAAAAATATATCTTAATCGCATAACAAATGAACAAATGATGTCATTTCTGGTTTTCCCTTTTATAGGTATTAATTAAATTACCATTAACCACACGAAAGGTTCCTTTATGACACAATTCATAATGGTATTGACATAAGAGACCAACCCTCCTTCAATACGACCAATATCTATTATTATCACATTGACATTTCAATTAACTAATGATGTATATTCAACGATCGTATCTCTTAACCATAATTGCGTAAACATTACGTAGTTATAGAGGGCAGAATACATTTGCAATATAATAAAACGCGCATCGGAGCGTCGCGTCGTGCAATTTTAACTAACACGCTACGAATATTATGATAATTTATAAAGGGGATTATGTATGCCACTGTTTGCATAATTCAACGATGCTGTGTTTGACGCTGCTGTATTAACCCAATTACTTAATAGGTGTATTTTTTACGCCTTTTTAGGGAAGAAATTAGTGTTTTGTTGTTTAGATGCGCTGATCCTTATCAATATTTTTTTGTTTGTACTCATAGTATTCTTATATTCATCTTGATTGAAGCCACAATATTTGGTTCGGCAGGAAGATCACAAGCCATGCTATCAATTTAACTAATCTGCTGAGCTTTTAAACACGCACACAATCACCGCCTGACGATTAGTTTACACGAAGTCATAGACTTTTTGTTCTTTGGAATCAAACCCAGCCTCTGCATCAATCAATTTCAATGCAAATATAGATTCAACCTCAGTAAACTGAACTCGAAATTGTACTCACCTATTGAAAACAATACAGTTACCGTTACGAATCCCGGAGGGGTAACAACACTAGCTTCGGAACAAGCTATATTATTGGCTCTCAACTCCGCAATACTATTAGTGAGGTAGTGACAGCTTGCAAGCTCGTCTGCAAGTACCTTGCTGACCTATTTCCCGCAATCGATACAACTTGCAGAGAAAAGTAAAATATTAATTAATTGTTGTGTCGGAATAGGAGTTGAAATATTTCAGTTATTTGACTAAGAATTTGAAATGTTTCTGGGAGATACATTATAAACTACAATGGCGTTGTAAGTTTTACTGCTAAGTAACTTAAATCAAATCTTCTTTCTTATAAGTTGCGCTAACGCAACCGTGGAATATCGTTGTCTTCTCACTGTCTAAGTGAAGTGAACTTTTTTCTCGCGTTTAATCTAGCAAACTTCCACCTCCGATCTACATTAGACTAACATTAGTACGGAATCAAAAATATTTTTTAGATTAAAAATCCCGAATTAGGTTCCCGGTTTCGTATCTATTGATCTTGATAGATGAATAAGTAAACGCGTTTTGTCCGTTTAAAATTACGAATAACATGTCTGTAAAGTTTCAAAGAAGTACTGTACTCCATCTGTAATAATAATTGTGGAAAATACAAAAAAAAATAGGTTTCGGCCACGCTTTGACCAGTCTCAATATTATTCATATTACCAGTGCAGCAGCAAGCGCTTCGCCTGAGCTTGAGGTCCTGAGTTCGATTCCCGGGTTGGGTAAAATGTTATTGGATTTTTCCATCTGGAATTTCTCAGTAGCAGCTTGGATTCTGGATTCGTGCCCGGTTGATGGCAATAGGCTCACCCCCTATTACATGGGACTTGAACATAACTGGCGAAATGTTGGTGTACTATAGGTACCTACACCTCTGCCTTACCGTTCGAGGAATACAGGCGTGATGTTATATTACATTAAACCTGTCAGTCAAGCTTTCCTCTACTATTGCTAAAGCTACCATTGATCATGATCAATGGTGGTAATGGTAATTAATACACCATGATGTATCTATTGTTTCAACTAAATGCTGTTGTGGAAATGAATCGAATACCTTTAAAAAATCTCAAAATGCTTCAGTCCCTAAGCGACCATCCTCCTTCCTTAGTGTACTTTCTACCCCATTTTATTTCTCCTGTAACAGATAACAAGTTACATGTTTTATGTTTACCACCCAAGATGTTTGTTCACTGGATTGTTAAACACACAATATCGTGTTACTTTATCGCTACACTTGCTCTCTTCTAGTAAGTCAATAGGTTTATTTCTTTGCACTTTATAGAAGTATAGGAATGTAGTGGTGCTAAGAATTGTTGCTGAGTAGGGTTACGTGCAGGGAAATGCAATTTCAATATGTCCTCAGGATATAGCTGTAATACCATTTTCCAGCGATAATAATGCAGAAGTGTTATGTTTTAGAGGAAAAGAGGTTCTGCTAAATTGTTTCCTGAATTACAACTAGAAACCGTAGCGTTTGTTCGAAAAATAGATGCATGGTTTCTAGCTCCTCATACTGAATGTATTACACCAGAAAGGTTGACTGGCAATTGAAGCCCTGTACTTAGCATTAATTCCACCTTATGTACAACCATCGTAGACTGAAGTATGAACTATGAATAGCTTGCCAATATACTTTTGTAGGTGTTCCTGGCACCCACGTGGTATACAGGCAAGTGACCACGGCTTTACCTTGACCATTTTTGTACCAATTTCTTGATTTCTTTCAGAAACATTTTCTTGTTTCGCACTTTTTTGATCACTTTTATTTTTCCGTATCGGGCTACAGTTTTTTAAACTACATTTTTTATTTTATACTTTTTCGTTTTAACGCTTCATAAACGTTACGACAAATGCATGCTTTCTATTGTATAATAGGTATTAATTTTAAAACCGCGCTATACGTAGTGTAGTCTCACATTTGCTTGTTTTGAACAATTTACAAATATTTATTTACTCAAACAATATGATATGTATACATATTTGTAATGTGCTCGTCAACACATTTCTTTTGATACCAAACATGTCATGAATATCTCAATTTTATTTTTTTCGGGGTCTGAATATAATGTATAAAGTTCACCATATTAAATTTTGGGGAAAATTTGTATAGCCTATGTCACCCGGATCATTATTACAAATCTATTGATAGCTTATTGATCAAAATCGGCCGAGTAGTTTAGGCGCTACGGTGGAACACACGTAAATACAAACATACATACAAAGACTGCAAAAATCATAGCCCTTCGGTTTAAAGAATTTATTCTCATAAGAACAATACATAGGTTCACTTACAATGAGATACAAAGTAATTGTTTATATCTAAATAAATACATTTTGCCTCCGATGCGTGTTGGTGAAGTTATACAAAACAAATACCTATAAACGACGTAGTAATTGCTAACATTTAATATGCGGTATGACTACATTTCATAAACATAATTTCTCAGTTTTAGTTTAAATCTGTTTATGTTATCACAATCTTTTACGTCATTTGGTAGGTCGTTAAACAGCTGCGCTCCTTCGAACAATATTATGGTTTTTTTACCGTAATTTGTCCGAGCTTGTCTTCATTGTAATTTATTTTTATTTCTTAGGTTGTGTGATATTGTTTTCTTATGTAATTGTAGCTTTGATTGTACGCTGTTTGTGGTGAATTTTTTTATAACCCTTCCTTTTGGCTTTGCCGTAGTCGGGTAATAACAGGCACAATGAAATAAATGAAAGTAATGTAAAGGAACGTTTGAGAATAAATATTATAATTTTACAATGTTTGTAAATATGTGAGCACCATGCATCTATCACATAATTAGTTTATCTGCCATTGCTTCATTTTTCATTCCTTTTACCTATCGTGGTATAGTAATGTATTCTAGGTGCATCGTCTTCACATATAATTAATATATACAAGATATTGTGAAAATATTTTAAAAGAGTAACGGTGGAGTTTCTTGCCCATTCTTCTCCATCTGAAAACTGTCTTTTGGAAGGGGCGACTAGAATCAATAATTCTATTTTTAGGTATTTCTACGTTCAAAAATGCCTTTTATGTGCCTAATTGAAATAAATTATTTGACTTTGAGCTCATGTCGCGGTAGAAATATTTGATAGGCAACCAGCGATGTGGTAAACATTTTCTGCCTCAAATTACTTCCACGAAAATATTCAACGTTTTTTTTCCAGTCGACTAACCGCTGTTCCGGACCAACCAATGGAGCATCCCCAAACTTTATGCCATCTCATGGTCCAAATTCAGAATCACGATGACGCGACAGACCAGCCCCTTTCTAATTTACCGCTAGGTCAGACAAACTTGGTTCAACGTCACCTATTATGTCTTGCTCTTTTAAAAGTTTCGTCTTGCTGGGAGTAAGACGAAACTATTCGCCTCGGGATTAGCAAAGTTATCGCGTGGATAATCAAAGTTTCTGCTATGGATTAGTCGTGGATCGTTTTGCGATTTATTGGATGTAATAATTTTATGTCTATATGGATTATTGTTCTGTATGGGCTCTGATTAAAAAACTTGTCTGTTAGGATGATCTAGGTTCCATATATAGTAATCCCAGAAAAAGTTGACTGGACACATTTGTTATTTCAGCTCCTTAAGAATTATGAGGTAGAAAGAAAAAAAAAAGAAAGAAAATACGTTTATTCTGCACAAACAAAACGCACATTTAAATAAAATAAAAACACAAAATACACATACAAAAGTAGCCAAAAGCCTCGTATTCAGCCAACAAACAAACGCTATTTATAAAATTGATTCATTCATCGGTTGATGTCAAGGCCACAGACAAAGACAATATTGCGTAATTACTGTAACAACATTACATACTCTGTGGTTGCGACATTGGCAAATGAGAACAAAAACATAACAATAACAAAATGCCGATAGCAGAGTAAACTACTTTTGTAATAAATAATAAGAAAAATTAAACTGTGCGTCGCATCTGTGCAAGAACAGGTCATTGCTCAGCGAAATGCTGTGACTTCGGATGAACCTAACGTCAACAGCGCTGGTTTTCAGCAATTACCTAAGGAATGACACATTGACGTCCCCCCGTGTGCTGTAATTATATCGGGTAAGTATTATTTTCCACTGAAATATGTGTGATTCAACGGAATATAGTATGTTCACATAAATAAGTAATAAAATAAAAATATATATCTGCATTTGTGCGTAACATAAATTTAAGAAATAATAATAATACATTAAATAATACAATGAGAATATAAAATAAGCACAAAATTACCAATTAAACGTAGTGTACAGTCTGGTGTGTTGAGGTAGAACAGTAAGGTTTCACCCCATTGAATACATATATAATTATAATAAAAAGTATTTGCATAGAGAAAACACACTGGTTTAATGGTCCATTCAGTGACTGTACCTATTTCAAAAGCTCTTCTTAGTTTCCTCCTCGTTTCATGCAAGATTAGCTTCAAATTATTCATAGTACGAGTACGCCAGCAGCGCTGAAACTTAAACCTCTTACAATTTCGAATCAGTCCCGTCACCATTACCCTCCGATTTTCAAACAGAATTGAACAAATCATTCCAATCAAATGAAAAGAAACGAAGATCTGCGAAAAACAAAACACTTGGAAAATTGCGTTTCGGAAAGTAAGGAAGTTTTCACCCAATATCGCTTCGCAAATGATGGGGCTCTAGTAGAGAGCCGTAAAACAGGGCATCTGTTCCGATCGGGACGGACCATTTTTATTTTTATTTTTCACGACTGTATTATTCGATGATATCTGCAGATGAATAAGACAATTAAGTAGATACAAGTTTTGGCTGTAAGTGTTAAAGGGGTAAAAATACCAGATTTCCAGATGAAGTAAGGATACCGTGGTTAAAATAAACTTGTTCACGTACCACATAATTAGCATACACCGCCATCAGTGGTCGTGCTCAAATCCTGCGTTCAATTGGCTTTCTTGCCAACAAAACCAGTTAATTTAAACAATAACGTTACAAAAACAACGACGCAACTCACGCAACGTTCCTAACCTCTCCAAGCGCACTATAACCCCCTTTTTCTCATTTCCATCCGTCTTGAGGAAACAAAAATGTTCGCCATGTTTGGAACACAAAACAGACGACGTGAAAGTAGGACGCCGGTTCTTGTCGCGAAAAATTGCATCTGCCCCGAGCTAAGAAGGGAACTAGCTAATTTAATAAAGGAAGTATTACTTGCTATCTCATTTTCTGTTTACAATTGCATGGGACTTGACTTGTTTTCGGGACATAGAGATAGCTAAGTTTTAGTTAGTCTTCGGTAGTTTTAAAGGTAACTAGGGAGAATTTATTTTTAGTCTGAGCTCGGATTTTGGAGCTAATTGTGGACAACTGCAGTTTGAAGTAGTTCCTGCTTATCTTAACGGGCGGTTTTTAAAAGAAAAGTTTTAAAACCTGAGCTTGCGACAAAACTACGACAGAAACTGGGTGAGCGAGCGTTTGTAGAAAAAAATATAGTGCTGGAAGTAGTACTTTATGAATGAATCTTAAATATTTGCTGTTTATTATCTTTTAAATGATTATGCTCTAATATTTTGTTACGTAGGCGTAGCCCGTATAGTGTTGAAAAGATTGAAGTAAAAATTCAAAAGATCATAATATATTATCTTAATAATTTTAGTAAAATAAAGGAGAAGTCTCATCTCCCATAGAAAATTACCCCACGTCTGACAGCAGAGAGAAATACCTAAAACAATCAATAAAATTAATTTAAAAATATACATATTTCTGGTTTTCCTTCTGGCTTTCTTACTGGCTAACATACAAAAAAATTGCTCTGAATATTCGTTCAGGGGTACTATATAATCTAGTAAAATCTGCAGATTTTAGTTTTAGAACTACTAGAAATGCAGTAAAAACATACTTTTGGCTTTAATCATACATACATAACATCACGCCTGTATTCCCGGAAGGGTTAGGCAGAGGTGTACCTATAGTACACCCATATTTTGCCAGTTATGTTTAAGTCCCATGAAACAGGTGGCGAACCATCAGCCGGGCACAAATCCAGACTCCGGGCTGCTACTGAGAAATTCCTGATAGCAAAACCCAATAACACTTTGCTCGACCTGGGAATCAAACCCAGGACCTCATGCTCAGCAGTAACGCTTGTACCCACTAGACCAACGAGGCAGTCGTTCTACAACTAAAATCTCTAGATTTTACTAAATATACTACCCCTGAATTAATATTCAGAGCAGTACTTATTTAATTTAATTTTACTCATTTTTAGCGATAATTTGAGATATTTATTTTTGCTGGCAGACGTGAGGTATTTTGAGCCTTCTCCTTTATTTATTTATTATTATCATCTAAACAAGAAAAAAAAAAAAAAAAATGATGATTTTTTGTGGGGTCATCGACCGCAATTATTGTAGTTACTTGAAATTTTTGTGTAAACTTCACAGAGGTGATGGATATCGATATCTTAACACGATAAAACATACACAATAGTAAAAACAATAGTAACAAATCTATCAGCGGTCGTTGTCTGCGGAGTTTTGCTAGCTAATTTAATTTGATTTTATTATTTGATTGATTGTATGAATTCAATACATTTAGAAATAGAACAGAATGATGCTGATGGTGATAGAAAACCTTTATAAATACAAACCTTAACGAAACTACTTAAAAAATCACTTTATATGCCAGATCTTGACATCAAATGTGGACATAATTATATATTGTGTTGGTAAAAACAGAAAGAAAGAAAGAAAGAAACATATCGTTCAACAAACGGGACCATATATAACAACTGTGTAGAAGGGTTGTAGGCAAATAAAACCTAATATAGATTGGCATAATTCGCAGAAAAAATTATATCCACCCTTCACACGCTCTTCCAACAAAGGATAAAAGCGATACACCGTAATACCGGCCGAATCCATTAGACCTCCACATTATCGTTTAAAACAACAACGCCTAACAGAATATTTTACAGCCGACCGCTTATTTATGCAAATCCAAGACACATTTCACTACACGTTGTATTAATGTTTTTCCATCTTCGTATACCTGGACCGTATTAAAATTTATAGAGAGCACATAAGAAGGGTCGCACCGATTGAATGTTTTATGAAGCTCCCCTCTCAGGCTTGGATATTGGAGCGGTTACTTCACTAGAAAAAGTACCCAGGCATTGAATAGTAATACTAATCTGTATCACGAAAGTAGATTATGAAAAACGAAAAGACTTAGCGTATTCTTTTGAGGCTAAATCTCGATCGGGATCGTGTTTGAGATTACATGGGGAGTTAGAACGAACACTTTCACATTTGTTTGTGTTTCAACGAACCGTTTTATCGGTTGGTAATCTTTTTATGTGTACACATTTCTTGCCTAAGCTTTCGGAAAATTATGTCGAATGTAGCGAATTTACACAGGTGGTATTTTTAAAAGAAATTACGTTTGTGTGTTTAATACCAAATATTTAAGTAGTTAGTTTGGTATACTTCGATGATTTTGTAATAATCTACAAAATCATCGAAGTATACCAAAAGCTACAATCAATATTTACCAATAGCCCCAAAGTCTGTAACTTGTCCAACTCCAATTTGCCAGCAATTTCCCCTACACAATGTACGCAACGGACCTTGATCAGTGATTATAGGACAACTTTATATCACAATACGTTACACACATCAAACAGCAATAACTGTTGATACGAGGGTTTGAGTGGCAGTTATTGGAAACACATCGGTTATAGATAATGCGTGACGCTTAATTTCGGCATCATCCTAAAACATTCCTCACGACGACAACTTGACGTGAACTGCAAAATCCCCACTTTATATGCGTGGCCTTGTTTGCGTTTTATGACTATTAAATCAGTAAGGGTCAGGCTTAGAAACAATATACATAGTACGTCAGTCGTTCTGACGTACTATGTATATTGACCACTATGTATATGACCTGATGGTTGGCTTACAGTAATACTTACGTACGGAACTACATTGTATAATATTGCTCAATGACAAATTTATGCTTTAAGCTTGCGGTAATAAACAATAGATGGCGTTGAACTGAATTTGGTATTAAGATCTGAATCGCGCAAGTGAAATTTGCATGGCAGTAACGATTTCATTATACAGTCTGTTTCGAGCATTTGGTTAAACTATAAAGTTTGATGAAGCTATCAAGGTTTGCTTCTCTTTCCTCAGAATATTTCATTTCTAAATAATCTTAGTTAGTCGAAAACGGAGTTTAATTAGTATTCAGAGTTTTTAGCTTGAAGTTTGCTTTGTAAATTGGTACTAAAGATGAAAATTAGTTTGTTGGCTTATTTAAGAACATGCTTAATACTTTATTTTATTTGTGATGAACTTGCCTAAAACTGCCCCAAAAGTCAATGCTAAGAAAACCTAAATTTTCGCTGTTTCTGGCCATGCGCCATGATGATGAATCATGTAAGTTCATCGTGGCGAAAAATGCCATCAGTTCATAAACACAAAGTAATTTGATACTTGTGGGAATTAAAAAAAGTGCAATATTTATAAATATTATTTGATAAATGATATTCTCTAACATACCTACTAGCCAAGTAATACTAAACTAACACTCTACTTTATTTAATAAACACTAGCTTTTGGCCGCAGCTTCGCCAACGTGCATGTCGGAAAATATTCCATGGGAACTACGACCGGGATTAAAAGCAGCCTATATGTTACTCCAGGTTATAAACGATCTGTGTGCTAATTAATATTTCGTATGGAGTGCCTCAAGGTAGTGTTTTGGGACCTACATTGTTCTTGGTGTTCATAAACGACCTGTGCATCATTCACCTCAGCTCTGGTAATATTGTCTCTTTTGCCGACGATACTGCAATTTTCTTTCATGATGAATCCTGGGCTAAACTGCAAGCATCTGCTCAAACTGGATTTGATTTGATATATAGATGGCTTATCTCTCACTCACTCACGCTAAACACTAGTAAAACTAAACTCATAAAATTCTCTCTAAATTCCACTACGCAACCCTTGACACCCATCACACTAAAAGCTCACACCTGCCAAGACAACTCGGCCCCATGCAAGTGTCCTATAATTTCCTCTACTGATACAACTAAATACCTCGGTATCATCCTAGATAAACACCTTAACTTCAAAGCACATAATATCACCCACCTTACCGATCGAGTTCGTAAACTCATTTATCTTTTTAAAACACTCAGACACATTGCCAATACTTATGTTATACGCACCGTGTATCTCGCCATGTGTCAGTCAGTTATCTCGTATTGTATTAATAGTTGGGGCGGAGCTGCGAAAACTACGCTCAAACCTCTGGAAGTGGCTCAGAGAGCCATTCTTAAGGTTGCTACTTTCCGGCCAATGCTCTTCCCAACCCTTGATTTGTATAAAAAATGCAAAGTCCTCACGGTACGGCAAACACATTCATTCTCAACATTATATTACAACAACATACAAAAACTCCGTTTACACAAACTCAATCCTCACATAGGCGAAAGAACGACATTTGTAAAGTACCCTTCACACGTTTTGCCTTTACTAAACGATTCTTTTACTACCTTGGTCCATTTTTATATAATAGAATAAAGAAAACTATCCCTGTACATCAATCCTCTTACGAAATGTGTAAAAAACTAACAACAACATTTCTAACCAGTTTAAACTACGACGACACTGAATATCTCCTTACATCACAATCGTAGTGACTTTCCTAACGCTCCGTACCTAAACTCAACCTCTTTCTCTTCCGATTACGCACACACTCCACACCTACATCACAAAACACACACACACAATCACACACCACACCTACAACACAAAACACACACACTTATTTACCACTTCACTCGCATAATATAAGTTAACGTTAAGTTAAATGTTTGCAACTTATAGTCCTAAGCAGTCTATAATAAAGTTTGTACTCCTTTTATTGGGAACCTGGGCTGGCGAACCTTAATACAGGTTACTATGTAACCTAGCTAGGACGCCAGATTCAATTCTGTATATTGTTACTCTCCTTAAGATTTATGCCTAAATTGTAAATTGTAATTATTGTAACAGACTGTATCACACTTTTTTGAAATAAATAAATTATTATTAAATTATTATTATTATTATAATTTCATCCAAATCCATTCAGCCGTTTTTGCGCCAATCTGGAACATGCATCCAACCAAACAGACAAACGGACAAAATTCTAAAAACGATATTTTCCGCGTCAGACTCACACACCATGTAATGACTTTTCTTTAAAAATAATGAATGTAATTATGACTTTTTTACTATTTTATTACGTATATGATATTTATAGATAACTAATTCCATGAAACCGAACGACATTTATATTTTATTCTCTACATACACAGTGAATATTGGCTAGATGAAACTGAAGGGTCTAAGCCTCGCGGCTAAAAATAAACAAACATCGAAGATCAAAAAGAAAGCGAAGACTCGACAACGCAGAATCGTTTTTATTTGGAATAGCACAGACTCGTAACTACGTGGTTAGAGGCATTCCATGAATAACTACACGCCATTATTGGATGTAGTGGGCAGGGGTCCTTCGTTGTGTCAATAGAACAGCGATCTAAAGGAATATTGTGTAGGGCAGACGGCCAGATTTGCAGATAAATATATACTAATAATATAAAGAGAGAGAGCGAATTTTGTGAGTTTATGTTTATGTCGAGAGAGTGCAGTGGTGGCCCAGTGGTAATAGCCGTGACTTACGAGTTGGTCATAGGTTCAAACCCAGTCAGGTGCTTTACTTTGTGTAAATTATTTCATCACCACTGCTCTCAAAACGGCGAAGGAAAACATCGTGAGGACATGCCTCTCCTAGAACCAAAAATTCGAAGATATATGACATCTATCAGGCCCGCGTAGTGGATTATGTATTAGGTATGTATTCTTATTTACAAAAAGAATTAATAATACTAATTAAATACTATCTTGAATTCATGAAAGCCTAGTACTTTTTGTTAGGTTACTGGTCAGAACCAAATACCATTTTTACATGTAAATTGTACCCATGCGAAACCGAGGCGAGTCGCTAGTACGGAATATGAGCAAAACTTCTTACTGAGCATAGAAATCTAAAAAAAGGATCTGGATAATTTACTTCAGAAACATTTCATTGAATACCGATTAATATTAATGAACAATACGACAATATTGCGACAAATATTAATATTACACGATGCGATTAATTCAAAATTCAAAAGTCATTTATTCAAAATAGGCTGAGAATCAGCACTTTTCGAACATCAAAGTTACATAAGACAGTCCCCAAAATGCCCAACCACTTCCTAGTGCTTTAAACATAATTTAAATTATAAATTAATAGCCACATGTCAGCTAGCACACGTAAATATACCAACCAAAAATATCGAGAACTACTAGGCTGTTCAAAAAGTAATGATAATCGGTTCATATTTTCTATGCTAATAATAAAGCTGAAGAGCTTTTTTGTATGTTTGAACGTGCTAATCCAGAGATTAGCACATTCACTACTTGTCGGATTTGAAAAAATCTTTACTCTTCTTCTTTAATCTCTACTTTTTTACAGGCTATTTAACATCACGCTAGGACTTACAGGTGCCGAGCAAAAATTAAAATAACCGATTATCGTTTTGAAAAGCCTTGTCAGAAATAAAAAATAAAGACTAAACGTAAACAATATCTAAATAAAAGCCTCCAGGTATATAGGGCGTGCCCGCTTACATATAGCTATATATAGCTGTAACTGAAAGTTATAATTGATAAACTAGGATCATCGAGGTAAAATAAATAAACAGTTAATTACTAATAACAATAACAAAACTATGATCAAGACGACCCGCAGCACAAGCAGCACCCGTTCACGAGCATAACGCCCTCGCCATATAGAGGGAAGGAGGCAACCCGACCCCCGACGCTACCGCACGCAGTGACATCTAAGGGAGCATAAAGAACTTGCTGCCGGTTGTTCAGGCAAATAATAATATGATTAATTGTCGAGGTCGCTAGCTAACCACATATTGAAGTACAACTCATTAAAAAAACGTTTTAATGAGTAGATTATGTCAACAATAAATTAAAATAAATTGACTTATAAAGTCAAATAAAAAAACAATTATATTAACTCATGAACAAAGGTTGGATTTTACTTTAGTTTTAAACACATTAGAAGGCAAATCTAGCAAAGAGGGTAGCTTGTTATAAAAGGTTATACCAAGCCCAACTAATGAGTTATGAACCTTATGCAGCCGGTGAAAGGGAGCTCGTAGTTTGTCCTTAGTGTTAACATTGTGAAAATCACTGTTTTTAGTGTATATATACATAATATTAATATTGTCTTAAATTGGGATTTTTCTATCAGGAATTTCTCAGAAGCAGGCCTGAGTGATCTGTGGGCCAGGCTGGTGGCAATAGGCTCGCCCTTTATTACATGGGACTAACATAATTGGCGAAATGTGGGTGTACTATGGGAAAACCTCTGCCTAACCCTTTGACAATAACCGGCGGCGTTTTGTCTGTGCTAAATAAATCTATTTTCTTTCTTTCTTTTTTTTAATGATATCTTGAGTATAAAATATCAATAAGATGTTCTATTAATACAATTTCTAAGAATTAATCATTACAGTTCGCAATAAAATGTACCTACTCCAGCGATTTTTGTACAATGATCTATTTAAGAATACAATATCACTGAGGCAAATAAAGCCCTTTCAATATTTTTTGCAATAATCCTACTCAATTCTTCGAAAAAATCAAAAGGATATTTATAAATAGCGTGGAATGTATTAAGCAGGTTTTAAAAAGGTTTCACCGTCATCGAATACCTTTTAGCTGTTGCTACTTTACAATAAACATTATGTAATCCTTTGCTCATAACCAGTGATCGGAGTAGGTAGATTGAATTGGGGTCATTGATCCGAAACGTATATATGAATATGGACATAAAAACCGGAACTTAGATAGGAATTGTATTCAAATGAGCAATATTATATTCTTCATAATTTTTTTAACGGCACACAGTCATGATTCCAAGCTTTGATAAGTAATATTTTACTTGTTACAAGGAGTTTAAAGCACGTTTGGATGTACTATAAGAATATTTTTAGTATTGTGTTTGTTTGCTTAAGCTGTTGAACATACCATCACCAACTTTGAATTGAGTAGTAATAATATCACTACCAACATTAACAATTTTTATTTGAATCCGGTAATACCGGAATTGCTTTCCGGAAAAATGGCTTATCCATGTTATTCTTTCTGTGTGTATTTATGATACAAGTACCAAAAATCAATCTACCTACTCCGATCACTGCTCATAACGCAACTAGGAATAAATTTGCCAATTTCATCTAAACCTGACAAATGAGTGCAGATTCACCAAATATCACTCGCAAACTGTTCTGTTTCTGTCCTGACTATGAACTGTCGATGAAAACCAGCGCCATGGATCTGTCTCGCATAGGGACACAGCATTATGCTGAGCGACGGGCATTTTGCGTGGATGTGACGCATAGGTATTTGTGTTTTTTCTTCGCGTCATGTTAGTCATTAGTCATTAGTCATTTATTCATGAACAATAAATTGTATATGAAATCACATGGTATAAAAAGAAAATTGATATTAAATTACATAAGGAGAGAGAAAAAAATTAAAATAGACACGTTAAAATATTACAACATTGCACAAAAATAAACAATAACAAAACAAAATACAACATATTTGAAAATTTCGTCATAGATCCTTAACATCATAAAGACACTTATTCAACAAGAAACTTTTAAGCTGCTTTTTAAAAGAGCTTGAGTAGATTGCGTTTTTTAGATCTAGAGGCAACTTATTAAATAATATAACCGATTGGTATCTGGGACTGTGCCTCACAATATTTAGGTTTGGCTGTACCTTGTAACGTATAATGTCTTGTCTGCGTGTGCCTTCTCTAATCTGTCGTTCTTCTGCTGTCTCATATTCATGTATATATTTGGCCATGTTACTTAGAAGAACAAATACATAAATGCTTGGGACTGTTAGAATGTTCAAATTTCTAAAATGTTCACGGCAACTCTCTGTTTGCGGGATACGGACTATTGTGCGAATTGCGCGTTTTTGTAGCACAAAAGCTCTTTTAATATTATAGTCATAACTATTTCCCCAGAACATAATAGTATATCTGAATTTTGATTCTACCAACGCGAAATATACCATTATCAATTGCTCAATGCTAATTTCTGTTCTAAGTGATCTTAAAGCGTAACATGCGGAACATACTGATGCATTTATACCATTCAATTCTGCCTTCCAATTTAACTGTTCGTCTATATTTATACCTAAAAATTTAACTTCCTTGACAAGAGCAATTTTGTCGTCGTTCAACACTACCTCTAAATCGTCGTTATTACGGGCTGTCGTTCTAAATAATAGTATATTGGTCTTTGCAGTGTTGATTAACAATTTGTTCATAGTGTTTTATCGCAAATAAAAGTATTTTCTTTATGTTTTTCTAAAAAAACTTTCTATGTAACCAAATCACACATACCTACAGCAACGTTTCGATACAAATAATCCAATAACAAAACTAAAATCTGTTGAAACTACAATTTGTTGTTTAATTACACTATTGCGGTCTGCAAACTGTGTTAATGTTTAGAAACTATCGGTGGAAGTTCGGTCAGTAATTGGAAGCAGCAAGAAGCGATGGACCAAGATAAGAAATAACATAACGAAGGAATTCGGCGTATTCAGATAGTAAATTGATCTGTTCCGAGATAACAACTTAACTAACTTATAAATTGAGCTTAAATTCCAGACATGCTTCTGCTAAAGTTGGTAACAAACTCGTATCAATACGTCGGAGGTCTCTGATAGCTTCATAAGATAGACGCGTGAAAATCTGTGTTTTCTCGAACGAAGCGACGATTTTTGCAGATTTTGGAGATGATTCTGTTTCTGATGTGATATCGTTCTTTTATTTTGTTTTATTCAAATGACACGCTCTGTCGCTTTTCGTTTCTCTTTACAAGCTTATTATTCATGTCGAAAATCTTACCGAGATTTTAAGTGATGAATCCTCGTGGATGAATCTTGTTAAAATAGACTTTTGCTTGATTATATTAGGCATTTCAACGATTTCAACATTCCCAATAGAACATTTAGTTCTACTGATCTTATTCGTGAACATAATTAATGTAACACGATTTACAAATATGAGCAAAGAAACGATACATGAATAATCGCGCGTTGCGATATAAAGGGGATGGATTATAAGATGATAGCTATATAGACTCCAAATTCATTTGGAATATTATTTATGTTTAGGTTAAAGTATTTATCGATGGGCCTGTACGCCTAATCATCATTATTTTAGCCGAAAGACGTCCACTGCTGGACATAGGCTTCCTCAAGCACCACCACTTCGACCGATTCTGTGCCTGAAATAAATTAATTATGATTTATAAAAAGACAGCGACACGATAATCCTGTCATGTTTTTATTTACCTAGGTACAACTTTGTTTTTGTTTCAGCCCGGAGTGTATCCCACACGATCACAACACTGGAAGTGCCCCTGTGGGCAGACCCTAGGCGCGAGGCTGAGCTCCGCTGTCAGTACATGAGGCAGCAGCACGAACCTCCGCTACATTCCGTCAAGTGGTACCGAGACCTGGACGAGATCTTTAGATATACACCACAGGTGGTGAGTATCCTAGTTTTAATTCGTACCTTATTAGATTTGTTTATTTCCAAGCCCGATGGAATCCCCCATCGGCATTATTAAATGACAAACTTCCATGGATACAAACTTTCACCCCCTATAGAATATTTAAAAATCCTTCCTTAGAGCTCACCTTCGTTACTTAAGGAACTCTTGTGCAACATTTCATGCGTTTAGACCCGTCGCGGCAGCGGTTTAAACAGTGTCTTGTCTGTCAGTGAATTTAAGATTATATTAAGTTGATTTTACTTTAACTTAAAATGGCCAAAGGCCAATTACCGACATTAGTTAAAGACATAGGTATGTACTGTACAATAATTATTATACTACAATACAATATATGCAAAGATAAGAATTGCTTCAGGTGCATTTTGAAACGAATTAACGTTACGACATGCGGTATATACCTACAACGGAGATAATAGAAGAAATATGTAGGATAGCTAATAGAATCTACAGCTTGATCAAATGCGACGAAAAATGCATGAATTTTAAATATTATGACCAGTCTTAAATTTACTTAAAATCATAAAGCAGATGACATTCTAGGAATCACAAACTTTTTTTAAACGAACATGACATACTCGAACGCCCTCGTCCTCATATTCGGACATACTATTTAGCTAAACGAATTGCTGAATTTAATTAAGTACATACACAAATCATTCGCACAATAGGTAACAGCAAACGCCCTCGAAACGAAACTGATTTTAGCATAAAAACACTTTGTATTCGAAAAGTTAAAATTAAATACTGTAAAACAGTATCCAATAATAAAACATTTGTGAGTGAAATCGTTAGATATAGAAAGCCGGCCTTAACAACGAGCGAAAACGGACGCACACACACATAAACGCGTAATTCAAACGGCAAATTCAAACAAATGCCAGTCGCGAGTGCACTTGCACTCGCTGTACGTAAACGTGTATCTATGTGTGAGTCGCTCATTGTATGGAGCCGGCCTTCTGTACCTATCTTTTCTGTGGTCAGACTCACGGTCGGGTTGGTACGTCAAACGGATCCGTGTATAACTGTCTGTATGGCTCGTATTGCTTTGTTAAATGTTGGTTATCTGTATCTCCCCGTGAGAACACGAATTAAAATATATCAGGCAAAGGAAATTAATTATGTATTCTGATCAAAGCGTTTTGCAATATGCGCTAATGAAACAGATAGATTGTATTGTGTAGTTCGGGATGTATTTAGTGTAGATAGAATGAAAATTTGTATCTACAGGCACCAGCATCAGCCTATGCCGCATCAGTCAATCGGCCTTGCCTTATCTTAACTACATTACGGTCGGCTTCCAGTCTATTTATTAAGGTCAACCAACAATTGTTTACACCAGTATATTAGCAGCATATTATTTATAGTAGGATACAATTGCGGGTGCAACAATTAATTATAGGTTAACACCGCAGGCACAAAAAACAGTGGTAAAACAATTAATTATTAAATTACGACAGATTCATAAAAAAATGTGAAAATTAAATGAATAAATTAGATCATAAACGAGTAAACATGGTACAAATTGAATGATAATTGATATAAAATTAGATTATAAATTAGACTAAAATAAAATAAAATTACATTGACCATTTAAGAATAATTAAAACAACAACAATCATGACTGTGGTAAGGTAAAAATTCCCTAACAAACACAAGAAAACTCATGAAGACATAATCTTTATTAAAAATAAATAAAAAAACAATAGAAACAAAAATAAACAACCGAATTCAATATACAAAATTATTCTATCAAATGATACAATTATAATTAAACTAACAATGGTGCCGATTCTCTTGTCACAAATGCCTCTAAATCACTAAAATTTAGTTTATTCCTGTCAAACGATGAATTCCCATTCTGAAATAGACTAAAGTGACACAACTTAACTATATTTTAGTTTGACAGCACTAAGATGGCTCTGAGATTTTAATTTAGTGAAAATGACAATTTTGCTATTCTGAATTTGACGTTTTTCACCTAAAATTTTAATTTTCTATCTAAATCTGACCATTTTTAATCGCGATAAAATATGGTGTGGAATACTATTAGTTGTCATGAACTAAAATTCACACGAACACCTCGACTTCAGATGCAAGAACAGTACTGTATATATATTTTTTTCTTTTCTTTTGCTTATAACTCGAAAATGGTGTGTCCTATCGCAAAAATAATGAAAATTTCGACCCCCTTTATGAAACCCTTATACCCCTAATTATCAACACGTAGGTAATATTTTTTTTTATTTTCCATGCAAAACGTGAAAAATTCCATATAAAACACGTCGAGGCTGCCCCCTCTGCGCACCTCCGGCTCTAAAAAAAATTCACGGGGTAGGGCAAACAAGTGTGTACCACGTGGAGTCGCGATTGTCAAATTCGATTTAGTTGTGTCAAAATAATTTTTAAGTTTAGAGACTTTTTATTGCAGAATAGCGTTAAGATTCTCATAGTAAAAAGTAAGGAATTTTAGTGATAGTTTAGTTAGTTTAGTTCAGTGTACAAGAGAATCGGCACCAATAGCAATGTGATTTGAGTATCGATTAAAGAAAATTACTGTGCAAATAAAAATAAAGATAATAAAAAGTAAAACAAAATGTAAACAGCAATATCCTTACAAGTGTGTCGCATGATCGCTTAATAAAACTACTGTATAAACTGCACTTACACTGGCGTGGTGTATATCCAACAAGTCACTACAGCTATTGAGGATCCTGCATAACCTAGAAATTGGAGAGTTTGCACCAAGTACAGACCTTCGATATGGCGGGCACAGAGGCGTTATGCTTTTCCTAGGATATCTAGAAGGCGCCCGAAATCTAATTAGGTTAAGTAAATCGGGACAGTCAATTTTGTTACGTAACAGTTTAAATAAAAATAAAACATCTGCGACATTTCTGCGTGCTGATAAGGTTTGCACTTTGAAATGTTGCAGACGGGAATTGTATGAGGGTAATGACTTGTATTTCTTTTCACAAAAAGCTAGATGCCACATAAAGTGCTTTTGTACACGCTCGATCCTCAGATTATGGGTGGCAAAGTGAGGCCTCCAAACAACGCTGCAATACTCCAAAATACTTCGCGCGAGACTGTCGTATAACATTATTTTCGTGCTAGTTTTGCGAAAACTTTTAGTGTTACGAATTATGAATCCTACCATTTTGGATGCTCTCTTAATTATACTTTCGATGTGGCGTAAAAAGCTTACTTTCCTATCGAAGAGTACTCTTAAGTCCCTTATAAACTCTACTTCATGGAATTTGTCCTGGTTTATGTAGTACTCAGTTTCGATGTAGTTAATGTTCCGTGTATATTTTGTATGGTAACATTTTTTCGAGTTCAGTTGCATTTTATTATTGCGACACCATTCGATAACTTGGTTAACGTCGCGTTGCAGGAGCTCACTATCTTTTGATGATTCAATTTTACGTGCCAATTTCAAATCATCGGCGTACATAAAAGGCTCGGAAAATTGTAGACACAAGGGAAGGTCGTTTATGAATACAATAAAAAGTATTGATGCCAAATGTGATCCCTGCGGAGCGCCAGAGGTGATAATTTGTGTTGTAGATTGATAACCGTTAATAACGACATAGAACTCGCGCCCAGAAAGATACGATTTGAACCACTTTAACAAAGATCCAGCTATACCGTATGCCTCAAGCTTTTTTATTAGGATGGAATGGGGCATTTTGTCAAAAGCAGATGTTGCTAGATACCAGCGGGGTAATTGCGTAATACTGATAAAATAACAATTGATTGCATTTTGACAGTTCACCCACGTTCATTGCGTTTTTGAGCAGATGAATTTTTCAAACCTATGAAGTAGTTGAAGTAGTGAAGTAGTAGTTTTAGCAATATCCTTCAAAACTCTCGGATTTAGATTAAAGTGTGTTGCGCAATTTGGTTGCAGTATTTTTCATGGAGCGACTATATATATGACCTCCACAACCCAGCTACTGGGTAACACGATACCTCCCCTACATCAATATAATATTGAATAAATACAAAGTTTTATAACACAGAAAACTCGACAGCTAAATGAGAAAGTATGACCAAGGGAACTTTTTTTTTTAACAGTGTAGCAAAGAAATATAAGCCTTGAAATGTTGGCAGCATATATATTTTTTTTCAATTATTTTTTTGTGAAACCGAAATACATAAAAATATCTTAAAAATTAGGTAGTGCGCTATGTTTTGCGAATATTGATAAAAAAAATATTTTATTTGTTATCACAAATACAAATCAAACGATTTATATTATTAAAAACAATAAGTAGCAGCATCGTATAATGATCAAAACGAAAACTATATTCAATTTAATTTTTACCAGAACCGGATAGTTCAGCCTAAAGTTCTATATCGAAAGCGGTGCTAAAATACATGTATGTAGTTGACAGTGACGCGGCAACATGACGGGTTCCGTTTGTTTGGGTCAGAAACAGACGGATGGTGGCAGACGGGCCTATTACGAATTGAAAATCATTTTAAATTCTCTCGTGTGCTTTGGTTTTGCAGGTTCTGAATTATTTCAGGCACTGTGAATGTTCGTTTTTCGATGAAGTCAATTAAAATTATGATTCCACTGTACCTACTAAGGAAGAGACGTTTGAAAACACTTAAATATACCATGTGGGAATGACAATACGACAAAAAAACCGGCCAAGTGCGAGTCGGACTTGCTCACGAAGGGTTCCGTACCACCGTACAATGTTTAGCAAAATACACCGAAAAAACACGGTTTTTGTATGAGGAAATTGAAATTGAATGAAATTTATTTCATTTTTATTATATTGTTGATAAAGCGGCAATAAAAATACACAAACTGTGACAGACAGACGGACACCGGAGGCTTAGTAAAAGGGTTCGTTCTAGCACGGAACCCAAAAGATGAAAACACTGGCAATGCTAGTGCATACGCAAAAACCGAAAAAAAAACAATCTAAAAAATTGTAGTGATGTACCGACTATGAATTTCGCTAATCAGCTGAATGAATTTTAATTATAAATCATAACTTCATAAGTTAAATTTATTGCCGTATTGACGTTGATCTTTTATGACAAGATATAAAACTTAGCTATCAAGCTATTATTAGTTAGCTAGGGTAACTTTTACAGCATATTCGCATAAGGCGTTTGTAAAGCATTTTTGCCTTGTAACAACCGCGTAGTCAACGCGTAGGCACCGCGTAATCAGCACGTAGTAACTTCTTCTTCGATTGGCTTATCTTCTTTTTCCCAAGAAGATAAGCCAATCAGTTTATTATTGGCTAATCTTTGGAACTAGGAACGCTTGTCTACTAGCAACGGTCGGCCGAATATAGGAAACGGGACATATCAATTAAAATGAATCCCCACTGATCATGTACTCGTGACCATATCGCTTCATTATCACGCTCAGATTGGCGCTGTCACTCCGATTCGTTTGCGGTTCACTATTAATGCGGTGTTAACGTTCTGCATAGGGGTAATGAGGTTGTATTTATTGTCGGCTCATTTCATATAAATTAGGCTTGTTTTGTTTACTGGGTTATTTGGTTAAGTGGATGATGGTGTAAAATAACCAACATTTTAGTTTATTGCCATCAAAGTATATCACTTTGTACTTTCGGGGATTATAGTTTCGGAGTATGTCATGCTCACTCAAATGTCTCGCTGGTGTTGGCGTGTGTGTTGGATCGTTAAGTTCCCTTCAAAATGGTTGAGCTAAACGGTGCTGATCCATGCGTCATGTTCGTGAACGGGCGCCGTCAGTAGGGACCGGTCATCTCTTATCTGCCACGGCTTGTTTTAATTTTTGAATTGTTTTTATCTTTTTATTACGGACGCTTTTTACGTGCACGTCTTTCTACATTGTTCTCAGATATATAATTTCAACATGAATGATGTAACCAATTTTTTGTAACAATATTATGATTTAAAAGAGTGTCCGTGGAGGTTCTTGCCCGTTCTTCTCCATAGAAACCTACGCTTTGGAATGCGTAGGTTCCTATGTTCCTACTTCATATTTCTGACTGAATCACCCCTTGACAATTCAAAAGTGCCTGTAAATGGTTTAATTGAAAAAAATGCTTTGAGTTTGAGTTTGAGTTTTGAGTTAGAGTTAATACCAATGATTTTTGAATTTAAAGAAAACATGATAGTATGTCGAAGATCATTTTGACAATGATTTAAAGTAATTAAAAGCAAAATATAGTGATTAGAGATATTTGTTCATCCGTCATGCCATGTAGCAAGTAGTATACATTAAACTTGTAGAGGTTCGTGAAATGGAAAATGTCCGCACACTCGTTTTAAACAGTTTACTGTCACGAAAACACAATCAAACATCAATGGTTTTACAGTACAGTTTCACAAGGTTTGAAGATCATTTGGTTACAGAGAGTTAAAAAATTATAGAATTCCGGATAAGGCCGGCTCGCACGTGCGTACAGTTTAGTTTAAAGAGAGGAGTATGAGTAGTTATATGGCAACGCATATAATCATACTGTAACACAGGATTTATCGAAAATACCTACATAAGACCTGGTGTCTTATGCAAGTGGAATATAGTTTTACAATGGTGGAATATAGTCCAAGCATTAGCCACAAACTAATTTAATAAAAAATGAGAACAATTGTGAAAAGACAATAAATGACATAGAGTACTTAGTTAGGAAATTACATGATTCACAAGAGGAATCAGTAGTTATCACTTGCATTTTCAGCTTTCACACTTAGTTTTCTATTCGCAATGTAGGTACAACTTGAAACGGGCTTATTTGAAACTATAATAAGTTTAACGTAAATATTAGTATTTGCGTTAAACCTATATAGTTTGAACGAATTATCACTACCTGCCACTGTTTCTGCCTCAAACTATCAGTAATATCACTTTCGTACGGCCACGTTCAAAGCAGATCTATGTGTTTGCGTTCAGTGCGTCACTCCCCCGGATGGAAGCTGTCAAAACAAGCCCAGTGCGCTGCAGTGCGATCTGATCCGCACTGAATACGGAAAATACTAAAATGTTTGGTGTATTTCAAGGTTTGTTTAGGTAGCTGATATAGCTATACTGTATATCTTTTTAATTAAATAAATATGCTGTTTGTCTCTGCATTGCCCAAAGGTTGACTGATAGAAAATGCCTACGGCATTAAGTCCGCCTCTGTACATATGTGTACTTACAGTATGAAATAAAAAATATACGTTTAGAACAAGGCTGATGTTTATTCATCAATCTCTCATTATAATTCTATTCTAATCTAAATCTTTATAATTTTATTAATATATATGTGTGAAGAGCGTTGCTCCATTGGTGCTATGCCTTTTTTTTTTTGGATGTGAAATTATCAAATAACTTCTCCCGCTCTGGGTGGAGCGGGAGGGCGTGTCAGACAATTACTGACTAAAACCCAACCGTGTTCCTTCCGTTGCCTGTACGTTGCCAGGGGCCACGGTATCCCTTTCTGACTTTCCCGAAACCCTGGCAGGCATCGATCCTATCGGACCCCTTCATTTGCTGACATCTCTTTGAGGCGCGCGTGAAACACAACGCGCCGTCGACCCGGGCCTGGTCCTTATCGGACGGCGAGCAACCCATTGCTCACCGTTCGCAAGACCACGCCTACGGTGGCCGGGAATCGGCCTGCGATTCCCGATGCCCAGAGCGTCTCCTGCGGTGGCTAGGGGCGTGAGGGCGTGAAATTTGCCTCTCCCTCACGCGTTCTGCCTCCTCCTTCGTGAGCATTACTGCTTCGCAGAAGGAGGTGACGGCCTCCCATGCCCTCTTGCTCCGTACCATGGCCTGGAACAGGGCCGGACGCGAGAGATCCCCGCCACCGATCGCCTCCACGAGGACACGGCGATGCTCTGCCCAAGCCGGGCAGACCTCCACCGTATGCTCCACCGTATCCTCCGGGCGATCCACGCAGTGATGACACCCGGGAGTTTCTTCCCGAATGATACGAAACAGGAACCTCCCGAAAAAACCATGTCCGGTGAGGACCTGCGTCAAATGGAAGGTGAGGACGCCGTGGCGCTTCTATAGCCACTCCTCAAAGAGGGGACTTAACGCCGCAATAGTGGCGTGCCCAGCACTGGGTTGCGACAATCGCGGAGTTGAGCCCTGGCGTTCGCCTCCTCGCGCCACTCCCAAATGTGCGCGAGGACTTTTGCCTCCAGATCCCATGGCGGCAATCTGGCAAGGAGGCTCGCCGCCTCACCGGAGACCGTGCGGTAGCCCCGGACCAACCGGGTGGCCATGACCCCCTGGGACGCGTTCAACCGGCAGGCTGGCCGCCGCCTCAATGAACGCGCCCACACCGGCGCATACTGTATATCCTTATAATTAAATAAATATTTATTCCAGAATTTTCGTGATTGCACCTACCACAGTTTGTCTGTGCATCAGCCAAAGGTTGACTAATAGAAAATACCTACGGCATTAAGTCCGCCTCTGTAAATTTGTGTGCTAAAAGTATGAAATAAATAAATATGTGTGTAGAACAAGACGGATGTTTATTCATCAATCTCTCATATCAATCTTTATAATTTTATTTCTATATATGTGTGTTGAGCGTTGTTCCATTTGTGCTATGCCTAATCTTACGTTCATACTATTTATCCCATAAATATATTTCTGAAAACGTACTGATTAAATAGTCCACCCGAGTATTTTTTGAGATTATTCAAATCTAAAACCTTAAAAAAATACAGCAAACCGAAATAATTTTCAAAACAAATTAGTTGCAAACTAATTAATTAAACAATTTTGTAACACACATATGACATTAACATAATGTTTCGTTCCATTCTAATATAGATGCGAACAAACGTTATAGAACTTTCTCTAAACAAATCTACGATCCGTCCGAAATTTTAATAACAATAGATTTCTGGGAATACGTCGTTGGAGACAGACAACCTTTTGTATGCTAACAGTTTTAACTGGCAATTCACAATTTTGCGAAAAATGTCTAGACTTCATTGAAAGTGTGAAATGTTGCTTTAAATCACGATCTTTTATATCATGCTATCAATTTTTAGAAAAGCTTGGCGCTTTTAGTTCACACAATTACTTCAAAGATTGAATTGAGTCTGCAGGCTCGGACTAAGGGTAGCCTAGTGCCTTAAACAGTCCTTAACATGCATAAATGATTAACGTCTCATATACTCACCTTATTAGTGAAGTCCTTTAAAAAGACCAGGAGCGTGGTACTTGCAACCAACACGCGTGTAAGCTCAAATGGACGAAGTAAAATTAGCATGTTAGAATCGTAGCAGGTGGCGTTCAGCAATGTCTGCTTATCACCCTACTTTCTGCCCTTAAGTTTAATAAATGGATACCTACGCATAATTCGTACCTATGCAAGAAAAGACAAAAAGACACACTTTTTTATTAAAGTTATCAATATAAAACATAGAACAACATTACTATCCCACGAATAGAATTTTAGGTGCCGCGAAAATACAGAAGTCAGACAGGTCACGACGGAAACTTTGATTTATACCTGTAATACTAAAGGTACTGATTTATATCTTGTTTGGATTTAGTATTCAGTTCACTCTATGAAAGAAAACAAGGTAAATAAGCAAAGGAACGAAGCAGAACAGTAATAAGACAGAGTCCCTTCTGGAAATGTCTGAGGGCAATGGGTATAAATCCAACGTTATTTATCTCTGCTTCCTTCGAAATCTATTATTGCCTTAATGGTTTTTAACTGAGTTTTGTATTGCTCTAGTCAAATATGTTCCGTTGATTTCTTAAAAGTAAAGGCACAACATTGGTATTTTTTGGAAATCACCCGGACCGATATACTAACATAGATTTATATCTATGTTAGTATATATCGGCTAAAATTGATTTCTTCTGTTTTAGTTTATACTAGGAATAGGTAAAACAGAAGAAATAAATTTGATAAATTAGGGGATTTTTCACGAATTCAGAGTTGTCATACTCAAGCACGCTTTCACGCTTTTCAACTGGTTTGTACAGCATTCCGTGAAACTTTGTAATCCCCTTTTGAACCACATTTTTCTTAACTTAGACACGCGGTGATAAAATTCACTCTGACGAATTTAATAATCTCATGTCTTAACCAGATTGCTCAAATATCCAGTATTTCTTCCCTCCCCCACATTGCCGTTAATTTAGTTATTACAGTTCTCTTCACGATACAAAATGATGCTTTTAACGTTCTCTTCTAAAAGTCCGCGTTTTATTTCATACTTATACTGCCAACACTTCATTTTTATGTTATTGACTCTTGGCCTTTGCTCGTGACCAAAGGTCAAAGTACGTTGAAGGGTAGGACCATTCTCACAGTTATTGTTTCAAGCTATTTCAAGTCCTATTAATATTGATTGAAAGCTAAAAATCTTAACTCTGTTACAACTTAGCGTGCTTAGTAAAGATTGTTAAAGAACTTATTAATGTAATTTATTGAAATACTTTTGGTTGCGGTCTCGCCAGCTGTTTATAAGTTTATGACACTCTCGTTATGATATGAATGACTCAATGTTTATGTTGTAAAATTGAATTATTTATCAATCTCACTCTCAACAATTGAATGACAAACTCTTATATGCGAAATGGGTTTCATTTTATTTAATGTTTGATAGAATAGTGATGATTTCGTTAACAATGATGCACGCTTGCCTAGAAGTAATCTATTCGGATGTTGAAATCTCCCAGATTACATACACTTAAATAAACTCACGCCTGCTTACGATAGGGGTAGGCAGAAACTACTGAATGTAACCTGCTAAGATCCTTACATACTCCTTTTGCCTCGTTTACGTTCATACATCTGGTCATACACGCACCTGACCTTTCTGAAAACAATCACCAATAAGGTCAATATTATGTCCTCTTAGGGCATGTCCCGGCGTTTCCACTCACATCGCCCTTGTAAATACTTTTTGTTAGCCGCATTTCAATCATCCTCTCAACATGACCAAACCATCTAAGCAAACTCTATACAATTTTTGTTACAGATTATTGCATAAAAAAATCTTTCTGTTCTGCAATTTTTATAGATGTCCTTTAATATTAACTTGAAAACAACACCTACACAATCTTAATTAGTTTTCTTCCCAATCCAGAACAATGTGTCCCTACTTCTACCTTAAAAAGTCTCTCAAAAGTTGAAGATTAATTTCCCCAGCTAATTGAATAAAGTTCGCCTCTACAGGCATCAAATTAAAAACTGCTGCTTTATCTTTTAAAAGAATCGCTGTGAATGCAGCGATTCGCGTAAAAATCTTCAATTGTGTGGTTAGATTAATGTTGATTGCGATTTTTTAATTAATTGAAATGGATTCGGGTAATTAAATAGGACACTGGTTTCAGATTCATTATATTGTAAAGAGGGCCGTTTTTTATGTATTTGTTATGTGAATAGTCTTATTGTGGCCTGTGGTTTATTTATAGTGAAACTGCAGTTAATTAAAGTGCTACTCTCTGAACTTGGTAGACACTAATTTTATTGTCAGAATTAACACTTCCTATCAGACAGTAGTTTAAATAACTGCTGTTAAACATAAAGGTAATCGCCACTTTTCACAGTTTAGTCGTCCTATTACTTCCTCATTTAGTTTTTTTTAATATTAAATTTAGTTTGTATAATCTCATAAAGTTTTGAATATTAAAATGTAGGTACATCCAGTTTGAATGTACCTACATTTTAATATTCTAAACTTTACCATAAAGAATAACTAAAATATTTACAAGCATTAGCAAGAATTTTTTCAAAACAAAAACAAATATTTTGAAAGCCTTTAAAAATTCACGAAAGAACAAAGCTTCTCACCCCTAAAAGATATTACAACTTAATGCCAACACTTAGTACCAAAATTATCTTAAAATATCCTTGTGAGACGCCGCGGTATTTAAGCCATAATATCGCTTACGCACATAATATTTTAAGCTCAGCAGAGCGCGGCGCAGTATTCATAAAACTTAGTAAGCCTTGAAGAATAGACGCCATTTCTCATCGGGTTACCTTTGACTTGCTGCAGTCGTGGTCTTAAGGTGCTGGTAGACGAAACTATTCTGCAACTTTGCAGTTTTACTGCGGAAAAGGGAATAATTTTTGATCTGCATCATGGAGGAAGAAGAGAAGCGTATTTTAATGAAGAGCAAAGAATAAAATGATACGGTTGTCAAGATTATTTTTAAAACGAAGGGACGTGTCATTTTTAGGGTTCCATACCCGAAGCGTGCCAAACGGAGGGCCGGTTCCCACTTCGTTGGAAGACAGGGAAACTGATCCTCATTAAGAAGCAGGGGCGCCCTGTAGACTCTCCATCCGCTTACTGGCCCATCGTGCTGCTCAACAAGGTGGGCAAGCTCTTTGAAAGAGTCATTGCAGACTGCCTCGTCGGGCGACTGGTGCGGGTGGGGCTGGATTTGGCGGAGAGCCAGTTTGGTTTCCGCAGGGGGCACTCTACGGTGGACGCCATCATGCGCGTGTAGGTCCTCACGACGGGGATTGCTGTGGCCAGGAGTGGGGTCGTCTTGGCGGTGTCTCTACTCACCACCCATGCCTTCAATACCCTGCCATGGAGTTGCATCAGGGAGGCACTCCGGTATCACCGGATGCCGACCTACTTCTGTCGTGTGGTCGAGGCCTATTTGACAGGGTCTACCCCGGTCACCAGGGAGAATGGAACCGGCGAAAGACGTCGTGCGGTGTCCCACAGGGATTGGTCCTAGGGCCGCATCTGTGGGACATTGGATACGACTGGGTGCTGCGCGCCGACCTCCTTAGCAGAGTCAGCATCATTTGTGCTTACGACTCGTTGGTCCTGACGCAGGGGAGGTCGCACCAGGCGGCGGCCGAATTAGCGTTACGCGGGGTTGCGACAATCGTCTACAGGATCCGGCAATTGGGACTCGAGGTGGCCCTGCTTAAGAGTACGGTGGCGCGTTCCGAGGCTATGTGTTTTCATGATCCTCGGAACGCGCCACCGTCGGTTCCCAACTATACAGTAGGAGGAGTTCACATCGGTGCCGAGTCGACGATTAAGTATTTGGGACACGTCCTCGACAGGTGGAGCATTTCCGATGTTTGGCTCCCAGACTTGAGCGGGCCAGGGCTGCCTTGAAGTGGCTCATGCCCAATCTAGGGAGTCCTAACGCCTCCTGCCGGAGGCTCTACGTGGGCTCATGGGGTCCATGGCCCTTAACGGGGCACTGGTGTGGTTGAGGCGGTGGCAGAGGGGCATGGCCATCCGGCTGGTCCGGGGATACCGCTTGGTGTCCCTGGGCGTCTCCGGATGGTGAGCAATAGGTAGTTCGGCGTCCGTAAGAAGCGGGCCCGAGTCTACGACGCGTTGTGTTCCACGCGTGCCTCAAAGAGATGTCAGCACAACTGTTTTTTGCTACACAATATACCTACGGTGGTACTTGCACTTGGCTGGTTTTATTGTTAGATAACATACGAGATATTCCGAAGTTGATATGCTCTATTTTATAGTATTAATGCTAATATTTTCAAAGGAAAGCGGAACAAAGGGTCAATTTCATGAAGCCACAGAAATATGTATAAACTTATGGCCTAAACTGATAACATACCTGAATTTAACTTCAAAAATAAGCCCTTTGTCTTGAAAACAAGTTTCCGTCACGTCGATCGAAACGTTGTAACAACACAATTTACGCTTTAACTATTTCCCAACAAAAGTTCCCGGAACAATAATACACAAGCGCAATCTTGCAGAGTTTAATTAATCGGGTCTCGCGTCATTTGCAGAGCAGAGTCGTGTCACCGCGTCTGAACGTTTTTGTCCTTATTACTCACGACTTACACTCGCCGTGACTAATGGACGCAAAGCCAACAAAATGCTTTGAAACCCTGACTTATTAGAGCCACGAAATAATTCACACTTTCAGGGATATTTTGGACTAATTCTGCGTCGTTTAGATGAAAAATCCAGTATATTTTAACAAGACTGGGTTTTTGGGTCGCATTATCTTATTAGACCGTGAATGTTCATAAAAACCTAATAGCATTACCAACCACTAAACTAAGTCGATGGACAGCATACACTTACTGGGATCTGAAAAGAAAACAAAGGAATATCATAGAATTTGAGCTGACTTTGACTAAAACCATTGTTTTAGACGGAGACTGTTCATAGGTAAGGCAGTGATTGGATAATGTCAAAATTCTATAAACTTTTTCTTTTTCTAAAAACAACAAAACACAGATCACACACTCACAACACAGATACATCATCATTATACAGGGTCAACTTAAATTAAGTAGCGAAACTCCACAGGCGTGATCGGTATCGATATCAAAAATAGGTTTAAGTTCTTTTTTTGTGGTCAACGACCGCTGCTGGTAGATAAGTTACTTGAGGTATGAGCTGAGAAAAACAGTTTTTTTTTGTTTTATCGCGTTTAGATATCGATACCTATCACGACTGTGAAGTTTACACAAAAATACTGTTTTTTTACTGACATTTTTTTATTTGTTAGGGACAAAAAACAGTTACATGCCAAGCTTAACTAAAGACTCTTAAATTAGCAAAGTACTTAGAAATACATTTAAATATAATCTATTCCATATTTATAGAACTACACATGTAACCCACACCATTGTCCAAAAATTCACAAAAAAAAAAAAAAAAACAGGCATACTGTACAGTGTGCATCATAAAATACTATTAAGAAGAAGAAGAAAGAAACAAAAAAAAAAATATACTTAAGAATTTAGTAATTCTATTGCTCTCGCCCTGAAACTATGTTTAGAAAGAGTAAATATGTCAAGCTCCATAAAGTGAGTGTTGTATACATCAACGAGGCGACGAAGAGGCACGCGCACCCCGGCGTTAGTCCTGCACGAATTTGTGTGAAATAGTCGAGGCACACGTACCCCACGAAGCATGACAGATCTAGGTACTATATAATGCAGACTATTTGATAGAGGAATGCAGTCAAATCTATTATTACATATGCCATGCAGCATCATTACATCCAGAAGAAATCGTCTAGATTCCAAACTAAGAATATTATAACGCTTCAGTAATTGGAGACTTTAGGACGATAACATTTATAATTCATAGTACGTAAATACTTTTTCTGCACAGTTTCTAGCCTATCCTTGTACTTATCATATAGCGGATCCCAAATTTGGACAGCGTATTCTAATTGCGACCGCATTAAGGCTTTATATATTAAGAATGTAGAGGGTCGCACAATTTCAAGTAACTACACTATATTTATTGACACCGGATATTTATTTTCATAAAAACATTGTTTTTTCCAGGACGTCTGCGGAGTTTTGCTAGCTAAATTTATTTGACACATACATAGTTCTTTGCTCTTGTTTCAAGATTATTAATTACTATACGTATAATAAAACAGTAGACTCCAGTGTGTCTGTACATTGAAGAAAAGTAATAAAAATAGAAAGGGGAGGTAACTAAAAACAGTTAATACATAACCCAGGGATATTTAGAATTATTTTCTGTCTGTCTGTCTGTCTGTCTCTTTGTTTGTTCGCGCACATCTCCGGAACTACTGAACGGATGTTCATGTAGTTTTGACAGGTAGAGAGAGATTAATTTGGAGCTGAATATAGGTTTACATAGATCTCCTGTGTCGTGGGTGCGTTTACAAACATATAAACTCACATACACAAACGGCCAGACCCGGAACAGCTAATTATAGGTCATACAAATATTTGTTCCGTGCGGGAATCGAACCCGCGACACCTTTAATCCATTAGTATGGATTATCTTAATGGGTTGTCTTTAAAAGATCGCTTTGAGCGACAAGACCGCCCACTATATCACCCTATGTAAAATGTCTACATTTATATCTGTAATATATATGCTTTAATAATAAAGAGTATTCTATTCTAACAGCCGCGCACTAAATTGTGTATTATAATATTGCATAACCTTTACAAAACAACCATTCGCATTTCTATGCAAGCATTTTAATTAATGATAGTTCAACACCCGATCGGTTGGTCCAATCGAGCATCCTCTTGTGAAATGGGGCGGATGATAAGGATCCATCCGTTACGCCATTAGACGCGCCGCAGATTAGCCGCTGAATTGGGACACCAGCTTAAACAGAACTGTATTTATTACTGTAGTGCTGTTAAAGGAAGGGAAAATAGGTCCTAAATGTAGCTTTTTAATGGGTATCGATTTATTAATAATAATTGAGATTCGTATTTGATGTTATTAATTGACCTCACAGTGGTTGAGCGATTTATTTCGGCCCTACGAGTTGTAAATTTGATTCTTGCATGAAATATAACCATTAAGACGGTAATTAATAAGTACAGAATTAATAAATACGGTCTACGAGTAAGTGGTACGGTAGAAAGTCACAATATAGAAGTTGGTAGATAGAAGTTTATAAATAGATTGAACATCATTATAATTAATTAGAATAGTTGCACGAGTTCACTCGCGGTAAACAATTTACATGTTTCTCTAAACCTCCAACAACTGACAGAATTATGTAGAATGGAGTAACTAACTAAAGGTACCTGCAGTGAGTCAACAAGCAATCATTTCTATATTTGGACAGTCAGAGTATAAAAACAAGTAAAGAAGCAAGAATATAATATAGCCATCAAGAATAAACAATTTTTCACACTGGACTCACTATTTTTCCTCAATAAAAAAGTCAAAAGAAAGGAAACATTCTCGAAGTAAACATTCTTTGAAAAATTACTCCCCTGGTTTTGGTACATCACTAGCGGAAGCACAGCACTGATTTGAATAAATATGTCGTCGCTAGTATAAATTTATGTATGTTTTGGGAGCAAGGCCAGACGGCGTGGGCCTAAGACTCTGTGTATGCATGTGTAGGCACGCTTTAGACTTGCAGAGTGGGAACAATAGTTAAGGCGGTGATAGACTGACTTTGATGGCTTGGTTAGAAGGCCTGATGTTAGTTTAACTTTAGTGTAGTGTATCGGACACTGGACATCGTCAATAGTCTAGTCTAGAACAAAAAATGCAACGAGCCCTATTTCATGTAACTGAAAATGATAAGTGCTGTTTAATAAAGCAGATAACTATGAAAAAAGCTTACAAAATTGTCATAGGTATTGTTGGATTGTCACCCGTCCGTTTTATCAAATAGGCCCCTGAACTTTGTGGGATTTTACCGATAAACTGTATCTCGATAAGCTAACTGGGCACATTTGTTTTTTTTCGGTATGAGAGTCCTAAGCATGTCTTTATGTACCTACTTCAAATGACCGTGTGGTTTTAATCGGTAGGAGTCTGATAGGTAGAATAACATACAGTTGAATCACGGAATGAAAGCGTTTTATCCAATGTCCAGGCGCAGTCACTATATTGACTGCACATGGTAAGACAGTTTCATGCGAACCATACGCCTCGACGCGCCAGTCAACTCCGTCTATCATCACCCTAAGATGATAAGACACAAGACTAGAGTCTGCACGGAACATGTAAGTTTACAGGTACAGAAGCCTTTTGTGACGTGTCCACGTTAATATTATATGGATAACATTCTAGCTGCATAAGCTACGTATTAATAACACGTGTTATGAAGAACATGACATAATTGTCTGGCTAGACTACCGGAGACCCAATTAAATAGCCAGCATCTTTTTAATTTTATCCACCATGGAAATATCTAACGGTCATTAACTATTTTTTTTAGCCTGGCCACTACACTACCCTATTCATGTGGTTGTTTACATTATTCTTTTATACTCGTACATCAATTATTTCAATCCAAATGTAGAAAAAAAAAATATATTTTTTTGCTAAACATAAAACGGGTACTTCTAAAACCTTTTAAATAATTGCGCAACAATCAACTAAATTCCTATTATAGTATTTGCATTTATGGCCAATAATTACTATTGCATATCACAGTAATGACGGTAATGACAGTAATGACGGGCAAAACGATATCACTTTTGCGGTAGGCAATAAAGATTTGCCTATTCGTATTTACATTTCATTTAAAGAAACGGTACCACAAACGTTTATTATAATATCCATGAAATTACTCTATTACGTAATAATATGAATCTAGAGCCTATTGTAGGTTACTCAAAAGCCCCAAGACAGGCGTGGGTGACCTGAAATTAAAAACAAACACGTTTTGTAATATCGTTGAGGATGTTTTTGTTTCAGAAATTATTATGATATTATGCTTTACACTCCATAATGAGAAAAGTAATTATAATATTTTCACAGATAAATTGCCGACTGGTTTCGAAGAAACAAAATGTGAAGATAAGAAAGACATCATCAATGGGTTCGAATAGTCACAAAAATTACGGGTTCCTCTATCTGGCATAATCTTGATGCTCCGAAATTTATTTGGCATAACACACTTGGCAAAATCTTCTTTAAACGAATATTTTAAAGGCATAAAAAAAGTTTAACATAATTATTGTTTGGCCGAATGTTTATATGTTCGAATTTACAATGACATACTTTTAAGATGGCAGAATTTTATTTGGAATAATTTTATTAGGCATATTACCATTTCTATAAAATAGCATTTTTAATCATAAATTACATTAAAATACTGTCTTAAAAGTCAATATGTTGTGCTACAAAAGTTAGTGACAGAAACGAATCGCTGCAAAACCGACTCCACGTAGCCTTGTCTGCCCTACCCCTAGAGTGTAATTTAAGCCCGCGTAGGCGTGGAGGGGCGAGGCGGTCCGCGAGCTTCGGCCTCAGCCACGGCGCGGCGGTGAGCGTTAACACCATCTACACCGATAAGCTCGCGTGGGACCGCCGGAGTCCCGCAGCGCCGGAGCCGTGACAGAAACCATTCCAGCTGCATGTTGCATGCTCGCTTGCATGCTGCATGCTTGCTTGCATGGTGTATGCTTGCTTGCATGTTTGTGTGAACTTTCTGTGATATGATGGTTCTGCTTTTTAATTAAAATTTATGCCTAATAATGATTCTGACTTACAAAATTATGAGATTTGAATTAATGATAAATGAATGTATGCCAAACGATTTTCTGCGAAATGAAGTTTATGCTTTCCGCTGTAATACAAAATAATATTATGACATAAAAAGTTCTGCTATAAAGGGTAGAGGCCAAAAATTACAAATGAGAGCTACGCCGTAGTGCATTGTGCTACGCCGTAGCATCGGTACATGGGCACATAATTAAATTTTATTACCTACTAGCTGACCCGACTGACGTCCAAATTTCAATCATTTAAGTATACAAAATTCCTATAGAAAATGCAGTTTCAATTTTCTCGGTTTTCTTCTAGATATTTCGTTAAGTAAAATAACTCTGTACTTCTTAATTATCTTCTTTGATTCTGACCTGCATTTGCACATTTAAATACACTACTAAGAATATGCTTCTCCATGAATACCTACTTAACTGAAAATAATTCCACTATACGGGCATAATCTACAAAATTATAGTAACAGCTTAATCCGGCACTTCATCATACTTAAGAGGATTCCGCAGTAACTTCACAGTGTAACTTGTATAAATATGAGTGTAATGCAACTCCCTTGTGTACAGAATTCTCATTATTTTGTGAGAATCATGCATTTTAAAGTTATATTGTAGGATTTGTTTCAAAAGCACGGCTAGAGTGTTATTTGCTGTGTAGTCTACGGTAATAGTATTACAGTGTGGGCAACGTTATTTACTACTAGCTGCGCCCCGCGGTTTCATGCGCATAAGTCTCGATCCCGTGGGAATATCGGGATAAAAAGTATACTCTGTCCTAATTCAGATCATGGTCTACTCATGTGACAAATTTTATCCAAATCTATTAAGCCGTTTCGGCATGAAAGCGTAACAAACAAACAAACAAAATCTCTTTCGCATTTAATATTAGCTAGGATAGGATTTATCAAGCTAATAATAAAATATCTTCTGAAGCATAAGCATAATCAGCATATAATGTTCCTACTATTAGGATAGGCCTCCACTCTTTGAGAGGGAGTGGGCAATAATCCACCACGCGGGCCCAGTGCGGGTTGGTAGATGTCACATGACTGATTTTTTGGTTCTAGGACATATCGGTTTCCTCACGATGTTTTCCTTCGTTCGGTCGTTTCCTATGGAGAATCTCCATGACAATAGTAACAAAAACGTCGTTGCTAAATCCAGATGAAAAGGGAAAAAGTCCTAAACCTCATTTCATTTAACACGTAAGTATTATGTCTAAAAATAGAATATTTTGCTCAACAAATACCTGTATCACACACAAGTAACTAAGGAAACATAAACTTAAGTACCTCGTAATCCACAACTCGGAGGAAGATCGTAGCAACCAACGTTTTAATAATAAATTCTTAGCACGTTTGTCGGTGTAGTGTAAGTTCCTATTTGAAATATAAGGCAGGTTGTGCAACGATAAATGTGTCGGTTGAGGGGAATGCGGAACTTGGAACTGGTCTTAAGGCGACGATAACCTACTTTGAATGATTTTATATTGAAGATCGAACGTCTAAACGAGTAGTGTTAATGATTTAGAAAAAATAGAAAGAAAGAAAATACATTTATTTAGCACAGACTAAAAGGCACACAAGTAAAAAGAAATAAAGTAAAAAGAAAGAATACAAAATAAAAAGTGTAAAGTGCGTTGTATGATACTAGCAGGAATATGTGCCTCGCGGCTGCGCCAAATAGGTCCAGTTCAGCAAAAATGACAGACAAATGTTAAACTAGCATTTTCTTAATAACTTAATATATGAACATTTTTTTAGATAATGTTTTTATTACATAGTGCAATTAATTTGTAAAGTTATGTCTAACGCAGATAAAACATTGAGAATCACGCATCAAGAGTATTTTTCAGAAACCTTAACCATTTTAAAGATAATTTAATTATTTATCTTTTAGTACATGTGTTTTATTAAAATACCTTTTGTTTTATGTATAATAAATTAATGTGTCAAATTGGGGACAGCGCTCCTTGATGGGCGAGACCTATTACTGGCTAGACGTATGACGCGTTGCGTGAGCTCAGTACAGAACACACAAGCTAACCACTCAAGGTCACTGGGATATATCTGCGTCTTAAATAATGTGAAATGTAATGCGTCAACGAGTAAGGAATGTGTGGAATACAAAGATGAAGTGGTGAATACTATTTAGAATTCGGGAACAAATAGGTACTTCCTAATTTTTTTTTGGTAAGTCTTTCTTATGAACACATCACACCTGCAATCCCCGAAGGGTTTGACAGAGGTGTACCTATAACACACTCATATTTCGCCAGTTATTTTTAAGTGCCATGTAATAGAGGGCGACCCTATTGCCATCAACCGGGCACAAATCCAGACTAAGCAATCGTTCGATATACGGGCGGGATTACAACACAAAACAGAAACCCAAAGTTACCCCTAGAGAGAATATATTACTTTGCACATAAACTCAGAACAGTTCACACAATAAAAACTAGCGTAACTATAAACTAGACACAGGACTATAAACCAAACCGATTTGGCGGGAACTGGGCTGATACTGTGAAATTCCTAATGAAAAACCCAATAACACTTTTGCCAACCTGGGAATCGAACCCAGGACATGAAACATGAGCGTGAGGCTCAGCAGCTTCTTGTGAAGTGAAGTTAAATACAAGACACTTTATTTCAGTTTGTTCTCTTGTCTCTCTCGTATTATATTGTTGTTATTATTTTAACTAACTAATCATAACAGTCAAAACTAATAATGACTAGGAATATAACGTTATATTTTTTCGTTAGTTATCATCAAATAATTTTTAACTTAAAAATCATAAGTATTTTGTTCAACTGTGTGTACTATTTTTTATACTACAAGTAGAGATAAAACTTTCATCCAACGATGTCTCCCTTGCTTCTACATAAATCATTCTTGTATTATTCTTCTTATTTCATTTCTCCAGAATATTATATTGCACCGAGATTTGAATACAAGAGAAACACAAATAAACATTCCCTGCAATCCTTTTTATCGCAGGGTGGCAGACACATTCTTGTGTTTAAACCAGGAAGACAAATTAGTCGTACTTTTCTTACGACTGTAGAGCGTTAAAAATCGCAGGCCCGTCATATCTATCCGGTCCGTGAATCCTATGAACGATGGCCTCACTCGCGGTCTTCTTAGTATCCAGTCCAAGGGACAAGCGGCAGCGATTTAACCACTAGTAGTAAAAGAGGAAGAGAAATAATAAGAAGTAAGCTCTCACAATACAATACATCACAACACACACATACTTGTACGAAACAACATTTATTTAAATTTTAAATGAACTATTATATAACAATTTTAATAAATTATACTCTTAATTTATTAAACGTGAGCTGCAGTTGAAAATTTGCGTCAAGTGGAATTTGTGTTGCTCAGTATGCTGCACTGAGACCCTTATGGCATTACAAGCATAGCTTTCTTTCTATTTTTTATATTGTTTCAAAGTGTTTTTGTTGTAATGCCAATAAATGCATTTTTCTTTCTTTCTGTAACAATCTTTCTTATCGGTGTTTCTAATTACAAATAGTTTTTATTTCAGAAACTAAAGTAAGTAGCACTCTAGTAAAATATTAATACCGTAATTTGCAGGAGTAGTTTCTGTCGCTTGCAGGGTTGTCATTAACTTGGAAAGTGCATTACAGTAATTACATACAGCAGTCATTACCTCGTGCTATTTTTAACTTTTATGCAGCACTGCTGGCCTTCAATAAAAAAGTACGATACAAAACTGTCAACTTGTCAGTTTATCTTGTATTTTCTGAATATTCAATTTAATACTCATCTCGCTATATCCTCGGCACATTTTACAAAAGCTAAAACCTGCAGCTTCTCTTAACTGGGACCACGCCCTCGAAAATTGTGCGCACAACTAGGAATAATGAGCGTCATTTTTTCACGCTTATGCACATAAATATAGAGGTAAAATGTCGCAGCTTGCGGAACGGAGCCGCGTAATATTCGCGTAAAAAGATTTGGCGCGCGGTCTCAGCATGTTAAGTATGGAATTCGTTTTTTTCTTCTCAGGTGTTTCTGGCGTACAAGTTTTTTTCATAGCATGTATTTATTATAATGAGTACTAGGTGTAGTAACCGCTTTTTTGCATAGGTACAACAGGGCAATTTAGAGAATTTTATCTGAAGACTTTTCCGTAATATCTTGTAGCATGGTTAAACGGTATTTATTGTATTGTAGGATAATTTATTATTTATGTACTTATGCCATGCTTACTCAGTGGTCAAGACCTTGCTTCTCATGCACGATGTTGTGGGTTCAAATTCAGTCAAATACCAATGTGACTTTTTCAATTCGTATTATTATGTACTTTCCAAATTTACCTTGGACAAAACTGACATCGCTGAAGGAGGAAACCTGGACTTATAGTAAATATAAGTCTGAAATCGACAACCCGTTCTGAGCAAGCGTGGTGATCAGTGCTCGTGCCTTCTCTGTATAAGAAGAGGCCTTTGACCAGCAGTGGGACAATAATAGGCTGGTATTATTATATTATTTATGTATACACAATAAAATACATTGAGAAACGACATATCACTTAGGTTACTAGTGTATACCTTTATCCCGTAGGTCCTTTACTCAGATTTCCAATCAAATAACATCCTGGATTTTAGTTTATTTTGCAACTAGCCTCTACCCGTGAGTTCGACCGCGAGCCTATAACAAACAAATAAACAAACAAACAAATTTGACCTCTTTATAATATTAGTATAGATATAGATACAGTCAACCGCACACCTGTGGTAACAGTTTCACAATGACAGCACCTTTATGTCGTAGCAGTAAGTGCTCATATACACGAGCAGCACGCGCCAACGGCAGAGGCAACTGCAGCCGTCGACACTCGTCGCCGGGAGCTGCCAACGCATCGACGGGAGCTGCCGACATGTCGACGGCCGCGGTTGCTTCAGCCGCTGGTGCATGTCACTCGTGTATAATTATGAGCACTAAAGGTGATTTTCGTAGTGGAAGTGTTACCATTGTTGTGCGATACACTGTACCTACACCATGTTTTCGTCACATTTGCTACGCTACTAGTTTCTTTTACGCTGTCAGGTAATTGTATCATGAATAAATCAAGCTAGTCACAGTTACGAGTACAAGCTTACGGTAAAACCAAAGATATAAAATGTCGATAATTCAGTCATGAATGCGCAATGGATCTGACTTCGGCTTATGTTACGAACAGTTGACGGAGCTCGTATTATCTCCGTTCTCAGGTCAGTACACTCGCAAAGCTTTATTATTAACATGTGAATTTACTTGTTATGTCTACTTGGATAATTTGATGCCTTTTGTATCCATACATATTATAAACTAGCTGAGCCCCGTGGTTTCACCCGCATGAATCTCGATTCCGAAGGAATATCGGGATAAAAAGTAAGACAAGTTGACGTAGTTTATACTGACTACAGTAAGTGTTTCGACCGAATTGATCATTGCATGCTGCTGAAGAAGCTTTTTCTTGCCGGAATACATGGGGACCTGTACCGATGGTTCTCCTCATATATAGAGAACAGAACACAGGCTGTCGTGCTTCAGGGCTACACCTCTGGTTGGAGTTCTGTCCCTTCAGGCGTACCTCAAGGCTCCATTTTGGGTCCTCTGTTATTTATATTGTTCATTGCAGATATCAAACAATGCTTCCGTCATTCGTATATTTTACTTTATGCTGACGACATGAAGATTCATAAAGTCGTGCGAGACATGTCTGATGCATGTCAGTTGCAAGACGACCTGCATAGGTTTGAAATATATTGCATCCGTAACAAACTCCAATTAAATGTTTCTAAATGCTTTCTTCTAACATTCTCACGTTGTACTTCTTTGATTAATTTTAGTTACACCATGAACGGTCAGCTAATTGGCAGGCTAAATAGCATAAGAGATTTAGGGGTAATCATAGACAGTAAGCTTCTGTTTGATCAACATGTAAATAGCATAGTTACTAAGGCATCCAAAGCTCTGGGATTTATACTACGCACCACGGCCTGTTTCCGATCTCTCAAACCGGTTAAAATCTTGCATTGTTCTTTCGTGCGCAGCCATTTAGAATACGTGTCTCAGGTTTGGAACCCGCAGTATGAGACTTATAAGTTCCGTATTGAAGGCGTCCAAAGAAAATTTCTACGTTATCTAGATTATAGGGCTCAGCAATACTCAGTTGACTACAAGCACCGCTGCAAACGGTACCACTTCCTTCCTCTGGAGATGAGACGTTATATTGGAGACATGAGTTTTCTATTGGGAATCGCAAATGGCCACATTGACTGTCCTGAACTCGTTGCTAATCTGTCATTACGCACGAATCTGATGGGATTACGTCAACGTCCAATATTAAATGTACCTTTCGCAATGACTAATTACAGGCGGAATGTTTTCTCAATAAGAAGTGCATTAAGTTTCAATAGGCTTCCTAGGAACCTTAATGTCGACTTGTTCTGCACCAGTGTGGCGACCTTAAGACGGCTTTTGGCACAGTCTTTTTTTCAAGGATAGTTAACTTATCTTAACCTTATACTAATTATACTTATAACTCATCTTAACTTTATACTAATTATATTAACTTTATGTACTTTCTTTTTATCGACTTTTTCTTAAACTATATGTGGAGGCTTGTTATTAGCAATTTTTTTAAATATTATATTCTTTATATCATTGGTTTGTTAGTCTGTAAGCCTTCTTTAAAATAAATAAATAAAATAAAAAGTACCATATGTTTGGTACGCTTTCACGCTAAAACGGCCGAACGGATATAGATGAAATTTCACACATGGGTGGACCATGACCTGGAGAAAGACATAGGATACCTTTTATCCCGATATTTCTACAGGATCGAGACTTATGCGGGTGAAACCGCGGGCCGCAGTTAGTCTATAGTATTAGTTAGGATTAGGATTAAAGTTGCATTTCGTGTCTGCCTGTCTTTTTTTTTTTTTGGTTGGGAAATTGTCAAATAACTTCTCCCGCTCTGGGCGGAGCGGGAGGGCGTGTACTGCTCTTACTGACTAAAACCCACCCGTGTTCCTTCAGTTACCTGTACGTTGCCAGGGGCCGCGGTATCCCTTTCGGACTTTCCCGCAACCCTGTCTGACCGCATTGTTCTTTGAAACTACGCAACGGATTTTGATGCGGTTTTCAACATCATTTAATTTTTTTTAAAGTTTTAAAATTTATATGTTTAACATTTAATATAATATAACTTAGCAAAACATGAAGATTTCGTTATTATATATCTAAGTCGCAAAAACCATAGGAAGTAGGGGCGGGTCGCTAGTATTCAATTAACTCACTCACTCACTCATTCAGTCTTATAAGTATTACAATAAACAGTATTGCATTTGCATTGAGTTTATGGTTAAAAGGGAGTTTTTGGATTTTCACCCTAGGGTGTCAGTGGGGTTCCCAGTTTTAAAGGAAAGAACTAGCAACCAACGTTGAACTGATACGATTAAAAAATTCACTTCCCACCAAGGATAACAATACTACACTAGCACTAATTGAGGAACATTTGAAAAGTGATTTTTCTGTCTATATTTATTGTAATATTATGGTGTTACGAAAATAATACCTCCCTATGTATGCTCTTGAGTGGAGACCGCGAATCGGCAAACATAAGGTAGGACGCCCTCAGGATAGGTGAAGCGATGATCTTCGTAGGGTGGCTGGTAGCAGCTAGACGAGAGTTAACGAAAATCGAGCTGAATAACGTGCAAAAGGAGAGGACTATGTCCAGCAGTGGACTGCTGTAGGTGAATGATGATGTTGACGAAAATAATATTTTGGAACCGAAATATCTTGAAATAGGTCTCAGCTCAAAGTTGCAATCGAAACGCCTCGAGAAAATGGCTTTAAAATTTTGCTAAGTGTATTGTATATATTAGTGCTCGTGTATTCATCTGATGCATCCAAGATACTTAACCAAGCTACCAATATAGCTGTCCAGGAATTCTTTTGAACACGGCAGGAGTTATCGAGTACAGCCCGAACGATACAGAAGAAATCCTATTCCAGAACATTTAAAAAAAATACAGGCCCCTATCGCGTCACAGCCGCCATCACCCGTCGCCATTTAAATAAATCGGGAGATAACGGTAATACCCACATATATTAAAAGTTCGCGAGACAGGAATGAAACCGGTACACTCTCCGTTATCCGAATAAAAATCACATTAAAAACTTGAAACGATCCAACTTTTGTAACTATATCGTTATTTAATACGTATTCGGATTATTCTGTTGTATGTGAGTTATAAATTAGGAGGTAGAGATGCGTGTCGAGTTGTAGGAGTGTCACCAGCATTAGAACAAATGGAAAAAACGTTCCAGGAGTCTTATTTTATTAGCTTTTTTGTGAATTTTCTTCCATATTCTCCTGAACCTGGGATTTTCAGTAATCGTTTTAATGAACACGTACCTACCTGTGATATAATGACTGGGTTGACTGGTAGAAAATGCCTATAGTATGCCTATGACTTTGAGTCCTCTCTGTACAATTGTGTGCTTGAAGTAAATAAATATATACTAATTCTTTTCATTTCATTTGACGTTCAAAAATGCCTTTTTTGTGCCTAATTGAAATAAATTATTTGACTTTTTTTGACATTTAATATTATAAAGAGGTAAAATTTGTCTGTTTGTAAATTTGTATATAAGGGGGTTAATCTCCGGTACTACCAGTTGGATTTAAAAATTCATTTTGCATACGATAGCCCAATTCTTGAGTAAGCTTATAAAGTCGCGGGCAGAAGCTAGTAATAAATATTGCCGTAATGATTACGCGTCCCAAGAAATTGTAAAATTTGCAATCGCAGACGACAAGATACACACTTGTCAGATTCTCTTCACGAAATACTTTTGTTGGCTTTCCCCACGAGTGGAAAAATGGTTACCTACATATATATATACCTGTGAACGATTTACATAAATCGCTAGATACCTAGAATCACCATCATCATTTCAGCCGAAAGACGTCCACTGCTGGACATAGGCCTCCCCCAAGCACCGCCATCCCCGCATCCAGATGCGGGAAGATACCTGGATACCTAGAATATACCCAAATTATTACGCGAAAAGTGATCCTATAACAGCACCCATCAAAATATCCCACTTTCTATTCAACTTCTCATGTAAAACTTGTTGTCAGGTATCCGACCCATCAAGTATCATATTTGTCTACTTACATTAACGCGTCAATAGTTAGCAAACTTCGTGAGCGTGCATAATGATGCGCTACCTTGTTTTTATAGTTCCGTACAGCAAAGTTTTAATACAAAATGTCCATACTTACTAGGAAAGTGGTTTAGCGTACCAGTTAGGTATTCAGTATTTAGATTTTGTATCCTTAGTTTGGTTCGTTTATATAAGTACTAGCTCCGCCCCTTGGTTTCACCCGCATAAGTCTCGATCCCGTGGGAATATCAGGATAAAAATCTTATAACCTAATCCAGACCATGGTCTACCCATGTGCCAAATTTTATAATATTAGTTGGGTTTTTGTTTTCTTGTGTTACATATCTAATCCTAACACAGCCTTATAGTCATTATTATTATGATAATAGCTAGTAAATAGGAGCTTATAACAAAGATTGAAAATTCCAAACCACTCAGTTCAGAAGACAAATTCCCTTAATAGATTTTTTTTAAATCTAGTCACAATCTTAACCCAGTGGAAATCAATGTCAAAATTTTACAAAAACGCAGGTAAATTAGAGGTATTTCGACAGAATAGGACTCAGATTAGAATAGACTGAGATTTGAAGGCGAACGTTCTTAAAAATACAGGAATTCAGACTTCTTTACAATGTTTTTCTTTAACCCGGTGGTAAATTACTTAATTGGCCATGACTTCGTTCACGTATAATCTAGAACCTTGCCATAGACCTGCACAGAGACTGTCGAATATATTTTCCAACTATGTTTCTTTCTCGTCACGGATCTGTTCAATATCTATAGAAGATTGATACCGTTAGAAGTCAAAAATAGTAACGTAAATATTATTTCTAGCTACCTGATGCTTTAAAAGGTGTTTGTAAACCAACCACTTATCTTAAACAAGACTTCTAGTTATACTTATTACCTCCTTCCTGCCACGTACTGTGAACTAAACGAGTTTCCTTTTATTTGTGTTGGCAGCACTGAGGTCCGCCGCGAATTTAATTAGTTAATGGAGTCAGGTGTTGCCAGAGGGAAAACTTTATAAAATTTTATGGGGTTAGGATGTGGTACGTAGGTTTCACTTTTAAAATGACACAGGTTGTTCTGTTTCTTAGATTATGAGAAAACATAACCACTCCTTGGGGGTCCTACGCAGTCGGGTAACAAAGGGAATTCTGATAGAAACACGTAACTTTTGTAGCTGTTACAGGCTCTTTTAAATGTTTTACAGCCTTTCTTAATTCAAATATTTTTGTCTGTCGTTAGTACAGACTTGAATAAATTGAGATAAGGTCAGGAAAATGATAATGATGAGTTAGTATAGTTACAGCATTTCAATTGGCTACTCATACCCAACTTATGAAACTGGCATATCTTAGTTCCCTCTAAAGCTCCAAGAAAATGTAATTTTCTCAAACATGCTTGGAAATCCGACCATTATTATGACAAGCTTCTTCGTGATTAATCGAAAATGCTGTACTGGTCGAATGCCGGCCGGCAATGTTTGTATGAAAATCCATATTTATCGTTTTCAGTGGCCGAATAAATAACTATGAAAACTCATATATTTCTTGTTATTTAAAATCGGAACGAACTTTTTACTTCAACACATGGCAACCAAGGAGGTATTATCAAAGATATTACTAAAATTTTGAGTTATTTTGCAAATCGAGCTGTTTAAAGTAAGGAAGTAACAAATGAACATATTTGCGCCTGAAAAATTATCGTTGTTCGTCACTGATTCTGGAATTTATAATTAGTTTATTCGATTTGAATTTCCGCGCATTATTTGAGAAAAGTACTACTTATACAAGCCGCAACCAGGCATTGATAGACTCACGTATGTGGGCAATTGAATCGTCCATCAATGCCCCAGTTGCAAGCCGCGACAGTAATGTAATTCTTACTTAACCCAATAATGATGCGAATCTCATATACCTACCGATCATTTTATCTTATCAAAAGTATTATTCCCGGGGTTTGTTTTAAGTTTTTCAGCTACGTACGCTAATAAGTATTTCCATGAATGTTAGACTCGTGTAAGGCTTACGGAAGCAAAGTTTAGTCGCACGATTTCTCGTTACGTTCCAGAATTATTTATTCCTCTTCTGAGAAAATTCCTCACCATGAAAGCTCGGAAATTAAATATTAAACTATGTAAACTTAGCCGAGTTTGGTTTCCTCTCGATGTTTCTAAAACAAAAGTTTTGCAATTTACGTAAAATATATGGTGACAGAACAAGTTTGGCGTATTTCGTTGAAGATTTTCATGAAATCTGCTGTCTCTTAGAAGATGTATTTTTTTTAATGGAAGTGTATAGAGTACCGGTAGCGGCACTTTATCCCTGTCGGATAAAGTGACGCTATTTGTGGCATATTAGTACCGCTGCCTCGGCCCGGCTAAAGTGCCGTAAGCATTGCATTGTCACTGTTACTGTCACTTGTTATTTTGTTTTTGAGGAGAGGCTAATGTTAATTTCTTTCATCTATAGCCGGCTATACTTAAGTGTAACCATAACCCCTTGGCTTAGCAAATGAAAATGGCTGAAAGGTAGGTTAGGTTAGAACCGTGACCACACAACGCACGAGCCGAGCGAGCGAAGCGAGCGGTGCCGCGGCAGCGGCCGGCGAGTGCCAGGGTCCGTTTAGGCACAAGAAAATGTAACGTTTTGGGAATGTGGAATTTTGCAGCGAACTAAACTCAACAATCAAACTAAACAACAAGTGATAGTGACAATGACAATGCAATTCTTACGGCACTTTAGCCATGCCGAGGCAGCGCCACTATTATGCCGCTAACGGCACTTTATCCGAGAGGTGTATAGACTCTCGCTAGCGGCACTCTATAGACTGCCTTTTTTATTTTCTAGGAAGATTATCTGGGATTTAGGTATACTTATTTTTGTAATTCATTAAAACACAAAAATGACTGTCCATTATTATATTTATTATTTTTATTATGACTTCGTACAAGAGAGATACAACACTGATATACAATACTGATAATAGCAAATGCTCGACGATAACATTCCTTTATTCTTAGAAATACTCAAAGATTTTTAAAAGTAAATAAGAGATTCAGAACAAAGCAAGCAGTACATCAAACGATGGTGTCAAGACGAATTTGAAGTCTAAATCTCCACAGAAGTAATGACAACACAGATCAAAACGGCTGCAACGTAATTTAAATTCCTGAGGGATAACGTAAAAAATATGCAAAACGTAATTTTAAACGAGGCGCCCCGGAATACGGTAAAAATTGTAATTGAGTTTACATATTATATACCTAATATTAGGGCTTCACAGACAGCGGATTAAGAGTTTATGTAATTAAAAGTTTTATTTGTTTGAACATTCGCCAATTAGTTTAAATTTTTAATCAATAATAATCTAAAAATAAATATAAATAAAACAAACGTAATTAACTACAGTCAAAGGCCTCAAAATTCAATTAAATTTAAATTAATACATGATAATAATATAATAAATGAAGTAGAAACAGCCAAATTCCTCGGTTTAAAGATTGACAGTAGAATCAATTGGAAATGTCACACAGAAGACCTTTGTACAAAAATAAGTAGTTTATCTTTTGCGATGTACAAACTGGCACCAACAGTGAGTAGAGACGCATTATTCACGGCGTATTATGGACTTGTTGAATCGGTGCTTAGATACGGTCTAATATTTTGGGGTAATTCGACAAACACCGAAATGGTGTTTAAAATGCAAAAGCGTTGTATTCGGGCTATGTTTAACATCAAAAATACCGACAGCTGTCAACCAATGTTTATAAAATACCATATACTGACACTTCCGTCTCTATACATCATGGAAATAGCTTTATTTGTTAGAAGCAATCCTCACTGGTTTCCTCTTTTGTCAGACAATGTCACTAGAAATAGACGTACTAAATATAAAAACTTCTTACAGCCTCACTCTGCAAAAACAGCACTCCTTCACAAAAGCGTGTTTTGTATGGCACCATTAATATATAATAAGATTCCAGAGGTTATTAAAAGTATAAACCAGCCAAACTTATTCAAAGGAGAACTTAAGAAGTTACTTACTGAAAAATGTTACTATTATGTTAAAGATTTTTTAAATGATAGTTTCTAATCGATTTGTGTTATATTTTAATTATGTTGTGCTTTTTTATTTTTCTCTTTTTTGATTTTGCTATATTTCAAGTGGCCATAATTTATTTTGTACGCCAATGGTGGCAAAACATGTTGAAACTTACAGATTTTCACTTTTACATCCACATTTGCATTTATACGTATAATGTTACACATGTTTACAAATAAACATATCTTTATCTTTATCTTTATCTTTTTGTGATGAAAAAATAAAGTAATAATAAGTATGAATAAATGAATAATGAATATTCTTTTGCAAATACGCAAATATGTACCAACAATTTGGATTTTCTTTTTGAATGTTTATCTGATTTAATATTTCATATCGTAGAGTTCATTATGATATAAAAATGAAAATGGTTCCTAAATGACAGGCTGTATCTACGCGCAACTCTAATAAAAATTTAAAACAGTAGGTAGTTTATGGCTAGGTATAAACACTCGTGGTACGATTATAAACGTGTTTTTCTATACACTTGCTCGTAAAGTGGTGCTTATTGAACTGCTTTTAGGTTCATAATGCAGTGTACTAAACATGCGTGCTTTTTACTTTATACTATCTTATTAGTGCGGTAATGTGCGCCAAAGATAACTAATCTGGATTTGGGAATTAAAACTCCAATCATATCCGCTTCAAGTGATCTTAAATCCTCCGAGCTAACTAGACGAATACAATATATCGTTACCTACTTGTCCAAATACTCATTATAAAATGTTTTTGTCCTTGCCATTCAACATGTCCAAGGGAAGAAGTTCGAGCAGAGAATATGAGCTACGCCAGGGATCACAAATAGGTTTTATTTAGGGTTCATATAAAAATATAATAATACTCGTGGTCCGTTTGGAAGGCTTACCTACTAGCAACCAAGAATAAAATATGTTCAAGGACCTTGCGTATTTTTGTGTTCTCTTGGAAATCGATAATTTCGATCTGTATGGTAACTACCTAGCTCTATTATTCCCGAAAACATTTGCAGCTTCATGCGGTTTGCGTTTCGCGTCGTCCGTTGTCGTGTTGACACACTGTTTAGGTACTTAAAGCCCGTACAAAACAGGTTGGCGGTCCGGATTCGGCTTCCGGAGCGCGGTCCGCCATTTGGTGACTCCCGAGCTACACCATCCGTAAGCTCGTGTCGTATTATTTGTCAGGGATGTATTTGGTTAGCATAAGCAATTTTTTTATAATCTTTGACATACCAAACGTACGTAGGTACCCGTGCGTGCTAATGTTTTTTAAGTCTTCAATATTTTTATCAAATTTATTTCGATTACAGTTTGTAACTACGTGTTTTGCAACAAGTGCAAAATTTGATGGTATGCATGTCTTGTTCGTTTACACAGTTTAATATAGGAACATATCTTCATGGATTTGTTTTTTATTTGAAAGTTCCTCAATATAAAAATTACTGATGAAAAACTACAAAAAAAATCGTAATTTCTAGCGGCCATTGTTGTTTGGCAAATTTTGAAAAGCGATATTGCAGTATGGAATTAATAAGTACTATCATGACAGCATGGAATTTATATTTAATAGAAATTGACTTTGAATACATGGAAGTAGTATGAACTATCCTATACTCTTATATTATATTTTCACCCGAGCAGAGATTTGCACTTTTTTAGATCTCATCAAAGAGACTTCTTGCCTTCTATATTCTGTTATGGGGTTTGGTTTCCTTACTTAGTCCTTCAGGTGGAACATTGTGCGTGGGTACTTCTTGCCTTTCTTATGCCTATTGTGTAAATAAATAAAATATGATAAATTAACATAAATTAACATTTTCTCAAATTATACATATATTTTTCACTACATTATTTAATCTTAATTTGCGTATTCAAAATATTATTTAGTGGTTATTATATTTTTTATGTAGGCTGTTCAGCGGTTTTGCTATCATAAAAAATACGATATCTAAAGTATTGTCACCAACCGACGTACAAAAGTATTTAAAAGTAGCTCCGGATAGTCAGTACCTGGCAACACAGGTCAGTTGAACTTTATAAATCTAAATGTCTATAGTTACGTTATTGTAGAATAAGTTCTTACAACAAGTTTTTTTTTCCTCGCAAGTGTGTTGAAAATCGTTGTATGAAACGCGTATGCATTGATCATTACCCACTCGGCTACATTATCGCCTAATAATAACGCCTTATGTGTAATGACCAACACAGCACACTAGTATCATAATGTACTATTAATAACCCCTGACATTATGTAACAATTTCATAAACTACTATAATAACTATGGTTATAAGCCAAATAAACTTACTAAAAATACTACTTATAGATCATGTTTTATTAAAACGAAAAATCTTTTTAATTTTAGCAGCCTCAAAACAAAACCCGCCACAAAGTTGAATGTTTTGAAACATTTAACGTGTATTCCTAGTGGATCGTAATTCAGCACTGAATTATTTAGAGCCCGTTCTTTTAGTGGCCCGTACACGTGGCCCGACAGTAGCGCTTGCTAGTTCCACGCGTTGCAGTGTGTCTGTTGTGAAACGTTTGTATTATAATGTAGTTAGTCTTTAATTGTAGATTTAAATTTTCTTCATTATGTAGGTACTTATGGATAAACTTTTTAAGAAGAAATCTTGTGCAAACTTCTCGCAGGAAATTTTAAAACAAATAGATTTATCGCAATACAATCTGTTTATTTAAATACTATAATGTTCGCGGGATCCTTTTGTATGTTTTTCTCGTTTTATTTTACAGTTTAACCTTTTCTCATAAAATATGGCCTTTTGAATTCGCTCATAACTACAGTGATAGTGAATCGACAGCTTACACGGTAAATTGAAACGCGATATTACGGCAATTCAGCGCCGAACTACATAATTGGTTGGGGGCACTTATTTCGGAGCTACGATTCATACCGGGTTTATTTTTATTCATAAGGTTTCACCTGTGTACCTATTTGTATCTTCCAGTATATGACACTTGCAAATTTTTTACTTTCTTTATTAAAATCTTCATAGTTTCGTAATGGAAAACGGAAGAAGTCAGTCTGTTATGGGCTTTTTCTTCTTCAAATATTAATTTCGCGTAAATTGTTCCACTACCGAATCAGTGTACACTGAATATTAATTTTATGTGTATGATCAGGTAGTATTGGTTTCATTCTACGAAAATTAGTTTCGTGATTTGAAGATTTCTTCAACAAAATTCGCAACTGTACAATGGTTTAGAGAAAAAACTGACCTGTTTTCAGTAGCTAACAGCATACCTATTTGTGCTACTAGTATAAATGTTTATGTACCTGTCCTAACACGGTAAGCTGCCTTAGTTAGCTTAGCTTTTAGCATGTTTAACCGAGGAAAACACAGTCGCACACAAAACCAAATTTTATTATCATTTGGTGCAGTTATAACAATATTATTAACCCAATTACAGACGTGACCGAAATTCAGAATTCTAGAATCAACGTCTTCAAAAATCTAGTTTGTTCTAAAATATAATTAAATAATTTCTACTACTATCGGGTTACGTAAAATAAATTGAGAATAATAGAATTTATTTTCAGCTGGAATTTTAAAGTTTGCCTTTGTTTGTATTGTATTCAACTCTTGTAATCAATAGACTTTAATTCAAATAAACCATATACATTCGTTATATACATTCATTTTGATGTCAGAATTTTGCAAACAAGTTTATGCTAACCTTCGCTTGTGTGATCTTTTCAAATATAAATTAGTTATTGTAAGTAATATCTGAGCACAGTTTTATACGCCTCCGATGATTACTTGTTCATCGACTACATACGTTAATAATCCCTACTACTTAATCAAATATGTATGAGTGTGTCTGAGTCTTATTACTGGTCCTTTGAGCCAACACGTCAAAGACTGCTTAACTGTTAGCATACCAAAGTACTACTTACCTACTAATGCACTGCTGAACACTAGTTTGCCAATGAGGGAAACTCATAGCCCAATGAAGGTACCACTAAACTTGACAGCTGCTCTGATGGTTTTCTCTCGCCCCCATAATTTCTTAGTTCATGTTCTAACACTCACAGATGTCCCTTTGTTGGAAGGTTCAAAGTACCCGAAATTCAAAATACCTATCTTATTCAAAACCTGAAAGGACCAGGCATCATTAAGGAGGCAGAAAAAACGTGAAATACGCGAATTAGCCTCTTTTGTAAAGCCTTGATGGTCCAACATGAATTTTAATATGATTAGACTTCTTGGAAAGCTCTTAAATGAACTGAAGGCATTAAAGTTTCCAATTTCTGTTTGTACTGTAATGTCTTAATTTGATTTTATTACTGTCATCTCTTCAGTCTTCGTATAAAAGGTCGTTTCATCTTTTGATTATTTCTGTTGGTCTTAGCAAATACTTACGTTTCTTTTAGGATAATTTTTCAAAGGTAAGAGTTACTAATTTACCTTGAATGTTGTGAAAACCTATTTGCTGCAGAACTTCCGTGTTTCAAAAACAGTTTTATTTACAGAATCTATAATCCGTTTCGTACGGAAATTTATCATGGATACTGAAATTCAAATAAAAAGGTCAAATACACAGTATATTTATTTTATACTGTGTATTTGACCTAACGTAAAATGAAGTTATTTAGAAGATAAAGTATGTGATGGAGCAATTTTATCAGTATAAAGTCATTAGTGCTCTAGTGTAGCCTTCTTTTCACTAGTGACAGCGGGGCTCGCGCAACAACTCCCAGCGTAAAGTTGACCCAACCCGCAACGTATTACACTTTTTGCTATAATCAAGTTGGCTTCACGTTTTCCTTATTTACAAAGAACTTTTTACCATGACTTTTTTTTTAGGTTTATGGTTCTAGTTACACATTTTTTAACGAAATTCACGCCAACGTTAATAACTTTTGAATCTCTCTACGTAATTAAAAAAAAAAACATCTCCTCAATAAACGAATAGACTCAAAAAATATATTTTCGTTTCGCACGGGTGCTCGGCAGCACCCGTACATTGCGCTCATCACGCGAACGGCCAGAAAAAAAATATTTGGACAAGAAAAACCTGAACGCGGAACACGTATATAACATTTTATAAACGTTATTTTAAAGTGGGGAATGTTTTCACCTGTTATGGACTACCTTTTGAATCTGCGACTAGGAAATATTTTACGGAATGAGGTCGAAGTGAGGGCTCTGAAGACTGAAGAGCCTTTCAACAGCTTTTAAAACCCGTGCTGGTAATCTGCGAGATGTATTTTATTATATCTATGTAGCGGGGATTGAAAAGGTGCTATAATTAGGTGAGCCGGTTTGTGGAAGTCTTTTACTCCTCCTTTTAAAATAATTTGGCACCGCTTTGATGGGGTATATCCTCACTAATATTACAAATCCGAAAGCGATTTTGTAATTCTATTTGGTTCCATTTCATAGCTTTACCTACTAACGCACAGATTTAATGAATTTATGAAGAAAGCCGCAGACACAGGTTTGCGTTAACTCTGAAATCAAACAAAGCTCGAGAAGAAAACTACATATGCTTATGTAGGTACTTACAAACAAGGATATATTGGCTTTTTGTCATCCCGCTAAAGTCGTAAAATTCAAGTGTGAGAAAGGGTTATCTGGTCAAACGACGCCCGCGGGAAATAAAATGGTATGATCTATTCGTGGCGCAGAAGAATTATGATCATCTGCGAAGGCTGTAGCTCTTACACTTGATTCTGACTGTCTCTCTTGCTCTTACGTAGGCACTTGGCACAAACAAAATTCTGCGTGACACCTAGTTGTAGTACATATACAGGTTGGCCAATTTATACAACTCTTATCTATACAACTTTTTTTTGTTCCATTCTGATTTGAGGCCAAATTTACCAGTTGTTTGGTGTCTGTTACTTAGTTAAAATGCGGCAAATTTGTTATGCACAGTCTATAAGACCACGACTACCGCAATACTTTCATTAATTTTATCCTGAAGTTCTTAAACGAATTTAAAAACGACCCAATTTTTCATAAAAATCCTTTAGAGTCATGAATACCATTTTGATCACTGAGGACTTCGAGACACGTTCTGTCTTTTTTTATGTGGGGTTATCTAAAGGAACGTGTCGTCGTCAAGCTTGAATACGAAACGCACAATATTTGTGACTTTGTCAGTTAAATTTCATCATTTTCGCACACTTTATTAGGTATCCCTAATAAAGTATACGAAAATGATGAAATTTAATGAAAAATACGATGAAAAGCGATCGCGTTTTTAGGAATAAAACAGGAGCAGATTAGGCAGATCTTATCCACCATATAAAATTGCCAAGCCTAAATAATATACCTATAGAAAAATATCCGGTAATTTGCGTTTGTAATAAAAATAAAGTTGTATACTTCCTCATTGGCCACCCTGTATAATAATTTATTCCTTGCATATAGGCAGAGGACAGATAATAATAGACAGAGGCCAAATGCACTCTACCTACTGACTTCAGTACTACACCATCAAAACTATCACTATCTCTCTCTAATCACCAATTTTGTCCACAGCTAGAAACAAGGGTATTTAACAGCACAGACATCTCTGTCACAAACAGTTCGTGTGACATTGAGGCGTGTGTCATCACAGTCAGGCCTGAGAGAGGGACTGCGAAGTACACCTGCGAAGTCTCCAGCGAAGGACCTCGGTTCGCTGTTGACAAGCGATCAGCGAATATGACACTTGCTGGTGAGTATGCTGCCCTGGTATTTTTTGTTTTAGGTCTAAAGATTATCACAGATTATGTAGATTGTGATTTTCTGGTTGGACAATGGCTGGGCGGCGGGGCGGTTGACCATGGAAGTATGGCCGTATTCAGTTTTGATTGTTATACCTACAAATATATACCCATAAAAGAAAGAAGCTACAATAAAAATAAAAGTCAAACCCGAAATCATCAATCAAATGATGTTAGGCCAAACACCATGACCGAACCCTAAACTAACAACAATACTCATATCAATAAATAATAAAACTACAATTTAATATCAATACACAATCCACATAAGATAATAATCAATACGGACAAATATTATTTACTTTACCGAACATTATCTCATTATGATGAGCCCAATATAATAATATAACGTCGTCGTCCTATACTGAAGATTATCGTGTGGAAGCCAGAATCTACGCTAACGGTACTAGGGAGGCAGGGCGCGGAAATGGTGTTAAATCTAACATTTCACAATGATGTAGTTTCCCTTCAACAAAGACGTTTTCAAGGAAAATATGATTTCGGAATAAAACTGGAAATGGAATACGAGTGATACGACTGATGGCATTTTTGTGCGAATATGTTTTTTTTCCTGAAATGTTGTGTGGTGAAAAAAGCAAATTAACCTTTTTATGAAAGTTCCGCCCTAGCAAAAGTTGCTCTAAATAGTCACAGATATCCGTTCACAAAATACGCGCTTTGACGTGGAGTTGCTGAAACCAGCCCGTATTACTTATTCTTCGTATTACCTAGTCACAGATATCAAATGTTGTTTATGCTTGTTAGCAAACATGGTAAAAACAGCATGTTTATTCATCAAACATAAAACCAAAAGCAAATTGTAAAACAGCACACATTGCTGGCGACTACGGCTATGCAAAGTAAACAACGTATAAAATAGTTTTACAAAATCCATTGCATTCCCAACCTTTATTTCTGGTATTTTTATAGCTAACAGCATTCTTGGATATTGCAGTAGTTTGGTCTAGTTTTTCACACAATAATATAAAACAAATAAAAATTCTTTGAAACGCAATCAGTTTTTTTTAAAACCTATCTCTGTATATTATATTGTATATATAATAGAATGAATATATGTAGTAGGTAAGCCTACCCAAAATATATTGGATGTCCCTTGTTAAGCTCGTAACAATAAAATAACAGCCGAGTTAAAAGTTAGGGGTTTCAGTACAAGCCGTCCACTTTAGTATTGATTATTTGGTTATTCCCTCAGTTTCATAACTTTTAGAGACGATAAACAGGTATTATTTGGTTTGAATTCTATACGTCTTAGTATTTTAAAAACACGTAGGTATGGGCGATATAATCATAGTCTTGGAGGTGAATATTCAGAATCTCGGACGTAAAAAATTACATGGAACTACAAAGTCATTGATATCTTATTACATTATGATGATTTTATAATGAATAACTAATATTTAAAACAGTCAAGCTGTGATTACAATGCACCACATTACCCGTCAAACCTATGGCCATTGGAGCAGACGTGTTCTTGAGTGAAGCGAACGTAGTGTAGTACCTCCTCAGGCTAAGTGGACTGCTCTAGGATGAAACGGAATAGAAATAGTTTATTGTCCAGGTAATACAGTAAGCAGGTTCACAGGCTAAGATGATATGAGTAGGATAAAAAATATCCTACAGCTAGTTTACAAAGTATTATTTGCCCGTGAGCCCCACAGTTAGTCTGTATCTTGGGACTCGGGGTACGAATTCAATAGTACAACTAAAGGGATGATTTCAGGTGTGGTATGGTATGGTATGTGTGTAAGTGTGCGTGTTTGTTACCATTCTGCTTCGTTTGATTCGATGAAGAATAATAATACGAGAATTATTTTTGTATTAAAAGTTTTTGATAATGATAAAAATTAATACTATCCTTTTCCACCAGTGATGCCAGAGTATGATCCGTTAATCACGGGTCTACCAACGTTAGTACAAGTCGGGGAGCAGGCGCTGGTCAACTGCACCTCGGACTACTCGCTGCCAGCAGCAACTATCGACTGGTTCGTCGATTCGGAGCCTCAAGAGGTAAGAAAAACCTTATTTATACACAATTAAAAGAATAGTATCATCGTTCAGGTTATTAAAAAAAGAGAGAAATACACTGATGTGACCGAAGACGCACCCTTGGGGTACGCCTAATTATAATCCAAAAACTAATCAATTCCCAGCAACAAGAACGACGTGTAATCAAAATAGTCTATCCTAATTATCACTTTAAATTACTCCTAGTTTCACATACAGAAGATTTAGGTAGATACCTAGTGTGCTTAGTAAAAGACTGCCGTTGTGTTCATAGGATATTAGGTATCTACTAACCAACATAATCTGATTGTTTGGAATGTCATTCATCAGAAACACAACTAAACATCAAACAAATAATATGCCAAGTTCTTTATTTCCATTGCCTTTAAATAAAAACATTCTGAAATCCTTAAGGCGACGATAACCGACTTTTAATGATTTTGCACTGATGATCACGTCTAAACGAGTAAGGTTAATGATTTGGAAAAATTATATGTCAAATTAGAGCATTTTCTTAATAACTTAATCTGTGAATATTTTAGATTATGTTTATATTACATAGTGAAATTAATTTGTAAAGTTATGTCTAACGCGGATAAAAAACTAAGCATCACGCAAAATCTATCAAGCGTATTTTTCTGAAACCTTCACTATTTTAAAGATAATTTAATTATTAATCTTTTAGTATACGTTTTTTGTTAAAATACCTTTTTTTTTTAGTATAATAAATTAATAATGCGTCTAATTTAGGACAGCGCTCCTTGATGGGCGAGTCCTATTGCTGGCTGGACGTACGACGCGTTGCGTGAGCTCAGTACAGAACATGCAAGCTAACCACTCAAGGTCACTGGCATATATCTGCGTCTTAAGCCCAACTACAGTACCTACTTGACTCTAGACGTCTTAACCTACAGATTAACGACTTAAATTCGTGCTTAGCACTTATCGATTTCCAAATAAATATAGCTCTCAGTTCGTAAAAGCTGAGTTTACAGGTATCACCAGCGTGCTATTTATTTTATTGAAAACCTATAGCCATTCTCGTTGAAAAGCTGACGATACCTGATGTCAGTCGAATGGCAAGGTATAACCTGGATTGTTGAAACTTTATGTTTACTTTAGAGGCTTTTTATATTCGTCATCACAGCTTGCAATGAATTCATGGATTTATTTTATCAGTCAGCTTAAAATAGCTTTAAGTTTTATGAATGTGATATGGATTTATCATGATTATCAGCTTTTTCGCTGAATATGTTTGGCCCATGAAATTTTAGATGTTTGTTTTATTTCTGTGACAATCAACCAAATTTTCTTTCTTTGTTATTTTTTCTTTTACATTCTTACTTTTCCTTTAAGGTTTCTCCCCGTACCTCTGACATGTCGTCTACATAATAAATAACAAACTAACAAAATCATTCATCACACAGAAAGCCTCAGTTCGGACACATTTATCAAACAAATTACACGATCTATTCACGGCTCAAACGACCTGTTGTGCTAGAAATTATTTTAATTTCTCCTCTCCATTGTTGGGCTAACGATTTTTCCTTTCAGAGCTCGGTATCGGCGTCTACGTTCGCCTTTTGTCAGTCCCAACGCTCGAAAAGCCGGTATATTTGATTCCGTATAAAAGAATTTGGTGATATATTTTTAAAGGCAGGAGTCCGTTAAAGAGAGGGCTCTCAAGTCTCCGCTGTGATGAGATTTTACTTTAGGAATGGAACTACGGTATAAAAGGTGATGTCGTGATTTCAAATGCGATGTCTATACCTGTCTTGTATCGCATACTACATGATTCAATCACGTCAAAATAAAGGAATTTAAACATGTAGTTCCGTTCATTATACTTCGTTCACACAAATTATGTATTGACTCCTTTCTGCCTAGTCTTTTCCCAACTATGGACACAGCTGCAGGCTGAATTTAGAATTTTATATCGAGCAACAGCCTACCTGACCCCCACATCTCTATAACAGGGAAATACGATACCCCTTGGTAAGACTGGTTGTCTGGCTACCCGTTACAACCGTAAAATCTTTTATCTACATTGCTTTATTATTCTCTTTTTCTACAACAAACTCAAACTCAAAGCATTTATTTCAAATAAACCAATTACAGGCACTTTTGAATTGTCAAGGGGTCGGTCAGTCAGAAATATGAAGCTAGTCGCCCATTCCAAAGCGTAGTAGGTACCTATGGAGAAGAACGGGCAAGAAATTCCACGGACACTCTTTTAAATAAAATAAAATGGTTACATAATATTGGTTACATCATTCAAGTTGAAGTTATACATGTGAGAACGATGCAAAACATTAAAAGCGTCTCCGTTAGAAATAAAAATATAAATTAAATTAAAATCGCCGTGGCAGCTAAGAGATGACCAGTCCCTACTGACGGCGCCCGTTCACGAACATGACGCATGGATTAGCACCATTCAGCTCAACCATTTTGAAGGGAGCTAAATGATCCAACACAGGCGCCACCGCCAGCGAGACATCTGAGTGAGCATGACATACTCTCAGCCGCCAGGGCACATTCAAGTTAATGAAAGACATACCCAGTACCTAAATGGTAGCTTTATAGTCGGTACATAGTACTCACACATGTGCTATGCAATTATACAACATGATGTATTACGTTGAAATCATCATCTTAAATGTCTTAAAAATCTTGTCTTGAGTCGGAAATTGTACTCGTGGCATCGGACAGAGACAGTTTCAACAGGCTTAACTGCCTCGTAAAAGTCTTATGAACGTTTTTATATATCTTATTCTTTACTCTATCTTCTCGTACCTAATAATTTTCTAGAATGATTTTCATGACTCCTCTTGTAAGGTATATAATTTGTCGAGTCTTCTCCGCGACACGTGTAACCTTTGGCTTCTATTTGTTTTATTAGGTTAATGTTTTACCATTATTATCATTGTTAACCATCTTCATGTATAATTCATTCAGGTACTTTAATATAATTCCATTACTTTTGATGTTTCCTTAACAATTTCAGTACCTACATTATTTTGATGAAACTTATTAAAAACATTTGTTTTCATTCAAAATAATTTGTGCTATCAATAATGAAGTGTTCTAGACAATTCAATATACCATTTCAATTTATTGTTAATGAATTTTTTAAACAGATCCACCGAAAAACTTACAGAAACTTACTGTTAGAATAATTGAATTGTGGGAGGTCGGAAAAGGAAAGGCTGTCTCAAACTGGAAAGATAAACAAACGTAACTTTATAACTGCGGTAAACGTTTGTAAACTTTATGACAATCCTCAATGGGCTTCAAATAAATTAGATTTTGAAGTTCGAGAGGAGTCTTATTTCTTGGGTCATAATAATGTTCATGTTTTTGTTGCGGTCCATTTCATCGTCATTTTCATTGTTTATTTTACATGACAAGAGGTCGTGAAAGGAATTAATATTTGCAGTACTTTTGCTAGCTCCTACCTTTATTTTCGTTAGTATGTAGGTCACCTAAGTTACAATTAGGCTTATCCTAAGTGGCTCGCTTTGCCAGTCAGACTCTTAACCTAAAGTAATCCAGGCCATTTCGCGCAGACCATTTCCCGTAAAAACAATGTAATTAGGATTGATAGATAACTTTTCTTTGAACTTTTGAAAAGATGGTTACGTTCTGTCGTGGGAATAAATGGTATTTTCATGAAATGACAAATACTGAAGATTTACTTGTTTTAGATCAGTATTTTTTTTATCCTAAGTCACAAGTTATTTTATTTCTTACTAGCTGCGCCCTGCGGTTTCACCCGCATGAGTCTCGATCCCATGGGAATATCAGGATAAAGAGTATCCTCCTAATCTAGGTCATGATCTACCCATGTGCCAAATTTCATCCAAATCCGTTCAGCCGTTTTAGCTTAAAAGCGTACCAAACAAACATGTATGAATTAATTAAATTCTCCGACCTCAGCGTGGATTAAACAGACTCGATAAATCGAATGAACCCCGAGATTTTCACTAGCCCCTGGAGCCTCATGCTTCATGGGGCTTCGTGAAAGCGTAAAAAAAAAAACAATATCTTTACTTTATTAGTTTACATACGTAATTTTTTGCTATATTTCAAAAATGAAATTTTCAAACTCAAAATTCCAAACTTCAAAAGTAATTCAAATTTTAATTCGATATAACAATATGTGTCAGTTAAAATATTTCGTTCTCTTAACTTTATTTCCTCTAATGCTTTTAACTCCTGGTTTGTGTTGTTCACAATCAAGTTAGGTGTACTAACTCAGTCTGGGTCTAGACCTAACCTGATTAGGTACCTATGTTCCGCTGGTGACTAAAGATTATGGACACGTCGTCGTGAACTGAAATTATGTATGATTCAGTTAAAAGGTTTATTTGTGGTATAAGTTGGATTCAATTTTATAAAACCGTTGCTGTTTGTCAGAATTTCGATAGCTATTTTGTTTATTTTATCATCTCCCTTCTTTATTTTTATGTCTAATGAGCGGAATTTCAGTTTTAATACACGTTCATTTTATTTTTTTTATATCGGGATTTCTGCAAACTTTTGCATTTACAGTTTCAGCGAATTAAAAAAAACGGGATACCTAATTTCATTCATATATTTAATGTAAATAGTTGAGGTTTTTATTTATATTTGTTTATTATTATTATTTTTATTGTTTTATTTATTTTGTAATCCCCTAGTGGGATTTATCTTATTCCGTAAGTGTGTCCGTGGCATCACAGTGGGCTCTATCAGACATATATAAGCGTGGCGGTATTTTTTTTATATCGCTGCATTTTGCTGAGATAGGAGCCTTTTTGGCCTCACACAGGTCATTATTATTTTGTTAGTTTTGAAATGCTCTCTTCTTATTATTAATGTTTGTATTTCCTGTGCGTGTTCCAAATAAAATATTTGTCTTTCTCTTTTTCTTTCTTTTCTTTATTTCCAAAAATTTACCTTCGATAGTTCATTTGATAAAAGATATTACTAAGCCAACATTATGGCACATTAATCGTACAACTCCTCCACAGTGCACTTCCCCCTTTTCCTCCATTAGTAACACAGTAAGTACTTAGCTAAGTACTCGCGTGTACATTCAACACACAATTTATCATTCTTGAAATTAAAACAGTAAGCTACGGTGTATCATCAATCTTCCAAAAGTAAGGATATACAAACCGCACGGCAACAGCCTTGACAGCAGCCACAATGCGAAATAAATAACACATGCAATTTAATCCAGTTTCCGGCTCCCGGTCTGTACCCTCTTTGATTGAGGTCTCTCGTAAAATATATATTTCTGAAATCATGAATTTTTATGCACGTCACATCTTCAGCCAATTTTAGGAGTTCACATTCAAATGTATGTGTTTGTCATTGATCGACGGATAGAATTTGTTTAAATTATATGTGATGAGTCGCGACGTCTTCGCTCGCGCACTGAATTTTGATACGCGGATTTTCACCTCAAAGTGCGGGAATGTCAAAATCACCGACAGCGCACATCGATTTGTCACGATCCTCTGAAAGGTAATGTTAAAAGACTGGAAAATATCTGAACATTTTTTCTTAGAAATTCTAGTAAAGATGTTATTTTTTTGCTTTTTTGAGACCTCATCCGTCATCATTAGAATGTGTTTGCTGTCATTCATTTGTATACACTGACGGGCCGGATGTATGTATATTAATATGTTGCTGGCGTACAAAGTTTTTTTGATAAATTATGTCCAAACCGGAAGCACGTTCAAACCACGGCTATTTTAAACAAAAGCTGGATGGAGTTGAAGTGGTTTTACGCCAACCTCCTTACCAATTAAATAGATAACACGAAGCTACAAGATTTCCTTATCTACCTATGCTTAAATGAAGTCTTATTTGCAGCCATTTCAAAGAACTAGAATAATTAATTTAATTCAAAAGGAAAACAAGTAAGTAACTACAAGTTAATCTGTTACTGTTGTTACATGGAAATAGCTCGGAAGTAGTTAGTTTCATAAATTCTTGGTACTGACTTGTTAAGAGCATAAGTTATGAAAATATTCGCTGAAACTTTTAATAGAGTCGTATGTTAGTCTATGGGTCATGCTTTGAAGATTTATGTAGGTATTACTTATCGCTTGTATCCCTGAGGTTAGCAGAAGTATTTGATTATGCGTTATTGTTAGGTATGCACCTATACAGTATAACCCGTTGTACACACGTTGTTTTGCCGTGAAAAACTACGGTTCATTCGCCGTGTGTATGCACGGTCGTCAGTGTTCTATGGATCACTATGGAATTTTGCAATCGGTGGTTTACCGTGTCGTATACAAGGTCACACGATTATTCTGCGGTGCGGCTAGCGCACCGTACCGTAAAAAAACTGTACGGTATAGAACGGGCCTAATTCATCACATTGTTTGTATCGACCTACTGCAATGTTTAATCGACGAACTTAGGCATTTTTTGTCGGTTACATCCATCGTTTGGTTGGTTTGCCGACGAACCGTAATCCGGGCTTTATAGACAGCCATTCTAGAATTCAATTAAGCTAAATGTAATTAACGTAATTGTAATTTTATTAATACTATTATTCCTTTATTCCTTTTTAATGTGCCAAGAACCGAAAAGTCAAAAAAAAGTTATAAATTCGACAAACCATTCTCAATTTCACGCTAAAATAACCCCATCAGTCAATGTAACATTAATAAAACAGCCAATCATCAAAAAATCTCATTAATTTTTGAGACCTTTTGTTCGGATTATGAGGGCGCGGCCCCAATAAAGGAAATTAAACCTTAATACGAAAACGATCATGAGGAATTTACTTTTGTACCCTGTAATGGCGCGTTTGTGTTTAATTATTTAAATGAACTGAAAACAATTAGAACTACGTTCGTTGATGGCGGCTCGGGAAGTGTGCCGTCGTGCCGGCCATCGGACTTTAACTCATTACTTTGAGAATTGTTGCCTTATTCGGCTTAGCGTTCACTGAACCGATAAAATGTAATTTTGTCATTTTTCGGACTTTTCTTTAGTGTAAGTTCGAGCCTTGAAGGAAAAAACTATCATGAAACTTAACGTACGTTTGGAGGTAACAATTAAAATATATTTCAGTTTCTTAGTGTCTTTTGTAAACTAATTAGTGGTAGGTCACTACAAACCTGATTACCACACAGATTTAACATTTTAAATACTGTATCTTCTAAATTATAGTTTCCTTCAAAGGGATGTTTGGTTCTTTCCACCGCGGGATTGCATCGTGTGGAAATTCTTCAATACATACCTACATGCAGTGACGAATCGGTATGATTTTTTAATATGAGCTGTGTCCTTTGACTTGCAGCTCGGTAGCGTGCCAATAACAGGCTGATAATATAAGAGGGTGTGGAGGTTGCGTATGTTCGAGAATAAATCTACCTCCGCCAAATAGTCTAATTCCAGATGAGACAAGAAAAAGCCTGAAAGAGCTATTGGTCGATGAAAAACCTCATGAAAGGAGACATACCAATTTGCATACCTATCCTCAAACACGGCGTTCAAACCTGGTCTTTGGCGATTCAGCAGAGGTTCAAGTTTGAGGTTTGCCAGCGAGTGACGTCACCCAAAAAGCAGCCAACCTTAAGTGGGACTAGGCCGAATACGTTTGCCATATGTCGAACAAGTCATGGGTCAAATTTATCACCATGTGGGTACCAGAAAACGTCCGTCGACATCGAGGTAGATCCAGCAGAAGATGGCGAGACCAGCTTGACGCGAGACAGAAGGTTTAAGACAGAGAGTTGTGGAATAGAGAAAGGGAGGCCTTTGCTTTTAGGTTTTACTAATACAGATCTGTATTAGTAAAACCTAAATATCTGGAATCCTTAAGCATAGAGAGCTGGTGGATTACCAAATTAATCAATCCTATTGGAAAATTCCCTATAGCGGCATAGTAACAAACTGACAAAATAATATAGTATTACGCTTAAGAACCCTTACAACGGAACAATAATCTCCTCCCCTACTTGATCCTTGAGTGAACTTTAGATCCGGACGTCTTTAATTCAATTAAATAATTTTACGACCATGTCCGTACATAAATTGTACGTTTGTGAGAGTCATTCGACTTTGTCTAAGGCGAGTCGTTCATTAGTAGAGATTTTGTCTGATCTAAGTAACAGTTTTAAGAGTTATTCAGTAAACATGTCACCGTCTTCGTTCTTATTCGTGTGGTTAGGGACTAATCTTGTGTCAGAGTTATGCCGCCCATGGGCCGCTGACTTGGTTTCACATGCCGTCGAGAAATATCTCTCAGGCATGCCGGTTTCCTCACGATGTTTTCCTTCACCGTTTTTGAAGCATGTGATAATTATGCAACACGCACATGAATCCGAAAAGTCAGAGGTGCGTAACTTGGGTTCTATCTCGAGACCTATGACTTGGCAGTCCGACGGTCACACCACTAGGCTATCATTGCTGCAACCGTGAAAACTTAGGTGAAGTGATAGCTAGGTTGACGATTGACACGCAGCACTCAGCTCACTTCAACCTCACTTCACATAAGATTTCTAGGTGACATTTTTACAGAATATATCCTCTGTTTTATCTTTTCTGTTTATTTTTTTTTATTTTTTATTTTTAATCTGTATTGTCCCACTGCAGGGCAAAGGCCTGCATTTCTCCATTCCACAACTCTCTGTCTTAGACAGGATTGATCAAGCTGGTCTCGTCATCCTTCCATCTTCTGCTGGATCTACCTCGATGTCGACGGACAGTTTCTGGGACCCACATGGTGATAGATTTGGCCCATGACTGGTTCGACATACGGCAAACGTATTCGACCTAGTCCCGCTTAAGGTTGGCTCCTTTTTGGGTGACCTGTCTTTTTACCCGAATGCAAAGAAGGGTTATGTTTTTTCCATCATCATCATCTGCCTAGCCTTTTCCCAAGTATGTAGGGGTTGGTTCCCAGTCTAACCGGATGCAGCTAAATTGCAGTAATTTAGTATTGTTTCCATGACATTTCCAATTATTTATATGTATAGCTCACGTTGATTGAACGATCAGAAAATAACCAGATTTTTTGTAATTAACATAACAGCTATAAAGTAATACTTAAGCTCTTCATAATCTATACATCTATACAAATAAATAACATTGAAGTATCTCTTTGTAATTTCAAAATAACAGCTGTTTGTTCCAGCTAATCTCCGAACGCCTGGACCGATTTTGACGTGATTTTTTGACTTACAGATAGCTGATGTTTTATGGAGTCCCTTACTTTTATTTTATAAAAACAATTAGGATCCACGGGCGAGGCCGCGGGCAACACCTAGTATTAAATATTTCTAACAGATATCATACTCAAATAGTAGCTAGTTACCTACCAAAACCAACGAGAGAATTAAACTGGTGGCAGCAAGTTATGTTCCTCACACAATGTCTAAAGTTTACTGCTAACTAAGCTAAACGATTTATTCGTTCCCGGGACTACTGTGCCAGTACTGCTTACTCAGTACTTATGTAGGTACTTACTTATGCTATAATGTTAGTCAAGTTTTGCATGATTTACAAAATCCTGGAACTGAATATTAACTGGTTTAATAAATTAAAGAGAAATATTATGATTTCTCCTACGCCTTATTGGTATTCGAGTAGGTATTAAAGGAACCTTTAAATATTCACCAAAACCTACTAAGAATATTTACTAGCTAAGGATTCTAATACATTTTTGGGGGTAGAACTGACAAATAGCTGGCCATTCAAAAAACATTTTATCCTAGACCCATATATTTTTATTCCTTCTTACGTAATCGAAAGAAAATCCAGACAGATAGACACTTTTATTTCCATTTCTAGGTAAGTACTCTAAAAACATCATTACATTTGAATAAAAGTTGTCGGGGGCGTATCGGAATCAGATTAGTGGCGGGCGACGTGGCCCGAGCGGACCCGACCAGACCCGAGCGGAGCCGACCGGACCAAAGCGAATCCGACCGGATCCATTCCTCATGGATGCTATCAGATCCGATGAGACTTAGACGGACGAGTCCTGTGTAGCAGATATGAGCTTTAAAATAAAGTTTCACTTCGTTAGTGTAATGGGTCCTTATCAGTCTTTAATGGGATTGGTCCAGGTATTTGCCTGTGGTTCAAGATTTTAATTAGCTAATTACCTACCTACTTAATTACCTACTTTACCTCCGGTACCTCCTCGACAATCACTTAACCCAACAACTTCAACCATCTTTCATAGAATACATCATAGATATTTTAATAATATGATCCAGAAAGCGGTACTTCTGGACACGGCGCGTATCGTTAGGAGATTCCTCTCTCAGGAGCCCTGACCACCGGTAGCTTGGACCCTGTTCCCGATACCGGTGGGCTACTATTTTTTATATTTTTAAATGTTTTTGTTTTTCTTTGTTTTTATAAAAATATTTTAAAAATGTAAATTATATGTAAATATATGAAATAAAGGAAATAATAATAATATTTATTTACTCAAAAACAGTAGGTAGGTATTTTGGAGTTATTCGGCTTTTAAACACAGTATGTTTCTCTTCTGACCTGACTTAACTACTTACGTCGTTTCATGATTAATAAAAATCTAATTAACTGAGTAGACTTACTAAACTTTTAATTATTGACATGCTCTTTTATTCAGTTTCAACCAATTTTTTCCTTAACCAAAACCACCACCGTTGCTGCTCACGCCAACCACATAAACAGCTCGACCCGTCGTCCTCAAGTGTTCGACAAAGCGTCTGGATATATGAATCATATTATTTGCATATAACAGGCACTGCCACCGAATACCAACCATTTCCTAAGGGGTCCGGGACGCTACCTGACTGACAAAACTTTACCTTTCAATGTGAGCAGAGTTCAATTTTACAGGTATTTTATTTCTTTTTTAGCAGTCTCGTTGGTCTTGTGTTGACAAGCGCGATAGCTGAGGATGGGTGGGACGCAGAACGCGTTTAATCCCAAGGTCAAGTTTGCTTGACCTTGGGATTAAACGCGTTCTGCGTGCTTTCAAGAATTTCTCAGATATAGTTCCGAGTTTTGGATTTGTGCCTGGTTGAAGGCAACTCAAACATAACTGGTGACGTACAGAAGTTAACTTCTGCCATCGCCTTGGGGGACGAAAGATAGAGATATAGAATAATTCTGCTATATTCTGCACCAAAATTTAACAAATCTCATTTACAAAACCACGAACAGTATTTTCACATTACATTACTTTTCACTTTTTGTTTTACTTGAGGCGTAAGTAATGTTGTGTTGTTTTATTCCTTTGCGGTTTCCATTTCCTTCTTTTTAAGGAAAACTCTCAAGGTCAATGTCCCCATTGGTTTGATAGGGTAAATTGCGCCTCCAAGGCATTGGGTATAACAACCTGAAAGTATCCTAAACCTACCTCTGCCTCGAATTCCACATGTTTTTTCTAATTTCAAAGAAATACTTACGAGTACTCGTAGGTAATTTTATAACCGGTAAGCATTTTATTACTTGTCCGTATTTCAATAGAAACTTACCGCGTCAAACGGTCTCCATTCCCTGAAAATAATTAGGTTTAGGTACTAGAAATGTACGTGAAAGGAAATATGAAACCTAATTGCTTGATAAGTTTCTTTAGAAAATAGGTATTTCGAAGTAGTACCACGTTTATATTATATGTATATATTTTTCTACACCATGAACAAATTAGGTACCTACTTAGGTATGGGGTGCGTAATTTTATTTTTCGCAATTTCTTAATATTGCAGGTTGAATACAGTCAGCATTGTATACTAATAAACTGCACCATCTATCCGTGAGAAGGTTTTGACGAAATTTATAATTTTAAGTCTTCTTTAAGAAGACAGAATGAAAATTATGGATTTGCTGAAACTCTTCTTCTTGGTCGCGTACCTCATTACTGAGGGTCGTGTCCCTGTAAGGTCTTCGTGACTTTCAGTATGATGTTCTTCCGCTTGTCTCACAGAGCGGTCATAGCAGAGAGTAATGTGGTTACTTGGTCTCACCAGGCAGCGGTTAGGTTAGCTAAAACTATTATTTGATAATATATTGTAGCTACAACGTTTTTCTTGTGTACCTAAGTTTGTGGAATTGCAGATGCATTATTCTGCAGGTACGTCAATATAAACAAAGCTTATGAGTACCATTCTCGAACAGTCTACATCTTATCGGCATTCGATATACTTACATATGTACTGGACTATGTAGTCCAGTATCTTCAAAGGCTAATGGTCAGAATATGCTTGTGTAAACCTGTCAAAGGAACGGATCATGTTCTCATTGGTAGCTTAGAATCCGCTCCTTTATTCATAGTATGAGAAGTTTAGGATTACTATGAGACCGCACCTCAGCAACCTTTGAAGACATTGGTAATAATATTTTTTTTTTGTAATATACATACAAATAATTACAATTGAAGTGTCTGATGTCAAAATAACAGCTTTTTACTAAATGCATAAGAAAGTATATACGGTATTTATAACAAAACAAATATATTAAAAAAAAATTGTCTGTGTTTTTGTTCCGGCTAATCTCCGAAACGGCTGGACCGATTTTGACGGGGCTTTCACTGACAGATAGGTTATGTTATAAGGAGTAACTTACTTACGTAAGAGGCTTCTTTTATTATTGAAAAAGAATTTCATTAGTCCATGCGGGCGAACCGCTGAAAGCAGCTAGTTACCTACAAATGTAGAAATTTTAGATAATATATTATGTTGTTTAATCGCCTGCTCTCGCCCTCAAGAAAAGTTAAAGCCCCCAGTTGACAAACAATGAAACATGCTCAGAAGTTTTAGTAATAAATCATTCAATCTAACTCCACAAGAAAAAACTTGCAAAAACTAAACACAATAAGATAATTCAATCAATCGTTTCTCGAAACATACTGAATTTGGGTCAAGTTACTACATAAAATAGTCGCTCCAGTGAAAGTTTTAAGAGATGAAATTGCCCGTAAGTGCACAGTTTGCCGACAAACAGACACAAAGACTAACTTTCTGTATTCGTCGGCAACAATAAAAGCAAACTATTGCGGCTTCGATGAAGTATTTGTAAAGGAAAGTACGGTTTTGTGGCAGATTTTTATGAATTTATAAGTGCTTGCCCGAGTTTCGTAAATAAGTAAGAACTTGGTACATTGAGTGCATGCTTTGTAAGTTAGAGGGGCTGAGGAGACTGTGCTCCAGTTTGTGGAGTCTTTTAAAATACTTTTAATGACGTCGTTTTTATAATGCATTTGTTGTTAAAACAAGGCGGCCTAAACCTGAAAACATCTTTTACGTATTGCCAATGATAGGCAATACGTAAAATTGTGCTAGCTTTTTCAATGGTTGTTCTTGTTATTTTTAGTTTTGCCTATTACATTATGTTTCAGACAAAATGTTACCTTACTTATCTGTTTATTGTAGTTTCACCGGATTTTCTACATATTACCCCTTAGCGTACGATTGGAAGGGCCTATGTCCAACTGCAGTGGACTGCTTTAGGTTTCAGATTATCTATAGTGTAGGCTTCTTCCTCCTAGACTGATCCAGTTGCCACTATTTTCTAAAATCGATGTCAGTTCACCCATATACTCGTGTAATTTTTTATTTAACTAAGACACTTGCAGACAAAGTTTTACGCCCCATTCGTCTACAATCAAGGCCAATATCCTATTAACAATCTCCATTTCTCCACCAGGATCCTCTAATAACGCCGGACACAGTAGTCTCCGGCGCAGACGGTGACGGCCTGCGGGCATCATGGCGGACCCTGCACGTGTATCCGGACGACTACCCCACGCACCGCGGGTATCTGGCGCTCCGATGTCGCGCCACAATACCGACGCGGCCGCCACACGTGCGCAGCATGTCTGTCCGACTGTACGTCGCCGCAAGACCACATATATCCTCGTATATGTTTAGTAAAAATAGTAAGTATTTTGCAGGTTTAGTTGTTTTTGTATTAATGATTCATCGTACATGCAGTGCGAGTGCGGTGCTCCCGAACAGACCGTGTCCCATCTACTAGAATGTCACTAATTTCCGTTTACCTGCACCCTTGACGATCTGAAAAACGGATCTGATGGCGCAATAAACGTAGCCACCTTCTGGGCCCGAACAGTATAAGTAAATACAGATGTACCATGGAAACGAAAAGAAGAAGTATTTGTAAGAAATAAAGCTGCGTTTACACAAGAAAACTAGAGTTTTTTCAACTGTCGAGGGGGAAAAATTTCCACGCGAAAGTCGCCAGGTAGTTTATCGCACTTATGTGTTTACACGGTGTACACTCAGCCGACAAACAAAAACTCGAACTGGATGATTTCGAATCGAGATAGTGTCATCGTGTTAATAATAAGAGGGGTAATTCCCGTATTTTCAAGAACTTTTGCTCACTAATAACTTAACTTCTAAGTTACCTACAATTTTGTCAAGTTTTTGACATTGATTTTCGCTGAGATGAGATTACGACTTGACTTTGAAAGTTTTTTAAGTAGTTACGAAAATTGGCCTTAAGGTCTCTTCTCGTTAGTTTTGTGAAATCCTGTATTCATACCTCAACAACCGTTCGAATTCGAAGTCATATATTTAGAGAATAATACTACTGCTTCAAATTTTAACCTCAGGAGTTCGTATGTTTCAATTAATTCTGAGCACGCTTAGTTTCCGATATCTATGTTCTACATAGGTTTTCAAACGCTGTGGAAAATAAAGGACGTTATATGAAAATGTGTTAACTACTCGCAAATTATAAGGGTTGACGATGGGTGGGTGACGGTAAATAAATAAGTTGCGCTTAAAGGTCCGAATAAATTGGCCTTCCTTTATAAAGTCTTCGAAGATAGAAAATGGAACAATATGTGGCAGCAAATTAGGAACGATTGCTGCAATCGCTTGTATAGGATATCTCAGAAATAACCAGTTAACCTTCAAAACTTATTTATTATTCTCAAAACTTATTAAAATCAAAACTTATTTCTTAAAATTAATCACCACAGTACAACAATACTCCGACTGCTCGCTGTCAACTCCCATCGAAAAGTGCCCGATCTCTCCCAAGTCAACGCAACTGTCGCCACCAGTGTGGCCAGTGCAAATCAATTCAATCTCCCGATTTTATTTCAATACGCATTTTCGCCGTCAGTATGGCCAGTACAAACATTTTAACCGTAGATCGATTTGAATAGTAGATTTTAAACGTGTAGTTTTAGTAAAATTAATAAAACCTTACACTCGACCATCCTGGCGACGTGTATGCCCTCATACACGTATCTGGTGAAACCTTACACTCGGCAAAAATCGAGCACATTTCGAAAGAATTACAAAAAAAAAAAAAATTAATAAGAAAATTTAAATCAAAATAATAAATAACCTCGATTGAAACATTTGCTTGATTATGAATACAAATCCATCCTGAAAGTTTCTTACTAACAACCAATGTTCCTTAGAACTAATTATACTTACTTATAATTTAATATCTTTATCCAATTATCCCTATAACTAACTATCCTTGTAACTAACTATCCTTGTAACTAACTATCCTTGTAACTAACTATCCTTGTAACTAACTATCCTTGTAACTAACTATCCTTGTAACCAATTATCTTTGTAACCAATTATCCTTGTAACCAATTATCCTTGTAACCAATTATCCTTGTAACCAATTATCCTTGTAACCAATTATCCTTGTAACCAATTATCCTTGTAACCAATTATCCTTGTAACCAATTATCCATTCATTTATCCAACCAACATTAACCATAAATCTGAAAACCAATCCGTTTCTTAGGATGTTACGGTTTAACAGATCAACCACGAGTTTTGCTTCCTTCAGGTCAAGACGCAAAACCTTTCCGTGATTTCTTGTGCCTGACCTGAAAAAAGAAAAACAACAGCATGTAAATAAACACTATAAAAGTTAATAACTTTATCAATAAACAATGAATAGTTTATTACCACCTACTTAAATATTTTGTAATTTAATATATAATCAAATTATCATTCTGACATATTATCCTCATCTATTACATCATTCTCGATATCATTATCAGTGTCATTATCGACTTCCAAAGAGTCAACATGGATCCATGGTCGCATCCGGTCAGCGGCAATGGTAGTCTTTCGCTTTTTTTTCATTCCCTCAAACCCTGCAATTGGTGCCACTTTATACCGATCGTTACCTATTATCTTCACGATTCTAAAAGGACCTTCATACGAAGGCATGAGTTTTGTACTCTTGCCATCATTTTGAAATGCAACTTTTGTAATTTTAACTAAGTCACCGTTTTTGTAAATACGCGCAGGTCGTCTTCCTTGGTCGTAATATCGTTTTTGTGCTAGCTGTGTTTTATCAATTCTGCTTTTAACTTCATCGCGAATAGATTGCAAGGAGGTGACCTCGCGCGTTGTTTCGGTTATCTGGTTTAATGCTGCGTTAAACTCGCTATTCATTGCCACCCCAAACATAACTTCAGCGGGCGCCCTACCTGTCGTCTTTTGTACCGTATTATTTAAGCCCCATTGAACTCTCCCTAATTTGCTATCCCAGTCTTTTTCATCTGCGCTAAGGTTCTGTGCCGTCAATGAGTCGAGGACGGTCCTGTTATAACGTTCAACTTGACCGTTGGCCCTTGGGCATGCAACTGCATTTAGTACATGCTTTATTCCGCGGTCAAGACAAAACTTTCTAAATGCGTTGGAAGTGAAACAGGAACCTCGATCACTAACAATTCGATCAGGGGCTCTGAACGTGTCAAAAATTTCTTGTAAGACTTTTATCACATTTTGTGTGTTTGTATTCCTGACCGGTTTGATGAATAAAAACTTAGTGAACGAGTCTACGATAGTTAATATGTGAGTATGGCTTCTTTTGGACTTAACAAAGGGTCCAAGGTGGTCAATGTGCAATGTGTGAAAAGGTCTTTCAACCTTTTCAATGGGATGCAATAACCCTTCACGTGTGTTCGTAGCTTTTTTGGCGTATGCACAGTCGATACAGGACCCTACATACTTTTTTACGAAACGTTTCATTTTTGCAAACCAATAATGCTTTTTTATTCGATCTAAGGTTTTCTCGAAACCAACATGACCTATATCGTCGTGGTTTCTCTTGCATAACTGCCACCTTGCACCCTTTGGGACCACCCATCTCACACATTCTTTGTCACCCCCAATATACCTAAAGAGCTTGTTATCTCTCAAAACGTAGTTATCTTTGATGTATTCTACCCCTTGAGGGTCTAGATCACTAGCAACAATGTCACGAATTCTACACAATTCCGGATCCCCTAATTGCAAAGTTAGTAGCCAGTCCTCGTCATTTATAGCCATAACCGAGGGATATTGTTCAGGACTCTGAGATTCTATATCAACAATTGGATTCCTGGATAACGCATCAACATGGCCCATCTTTGTACCCGCCCTATATTCCACAGAGCAATCGAACTCCTGTAGAGCCAGCCACCATCGAGCAATTCTCGGAATTAAATCGCGCTTTACAAAAGTGGAACGTAGTGCACTACAATCGGTCACAATTTTGAATGACTTTCCTAAAAGATATACCCTAAGTTTTTTAAGAGCGCAGATAACGGCTAATGTCTCCAACTCATAGGAGTGAAAAATTTTTTTCCTCGGGCGTCGTCTGACGACTATAATACGCCACTGGATGAAAAGAACCCCCACTCTCCCGAGTACGCTGCAAGAGAATACCGCCGACACCTATTCTACTAGCGTCCGTATGAAGTTCGGTCTCGGCTAAGGGGTCGTAAATGGCAAGTACGGGTCTATGTACAAGCTTGGCCTTCAGAACTTTGAATGCTTCTTGTTGATCGTTCGACCATTCCCACACTGCATTCTTTTTCAGCAATTTAGTGATAGGATGAGCTAGCTGTGCAAATCCTTGTATAAACTTTCTAAAATAGCTAACAAGCCCTAGAAATTGTCGCACCCCGTGCACATTTTCTGGCCGGGGAAAATCGACTACACTCTGAATTTTCGCATTTCCTGGCCGCATACCTACTGAACTGATTTCAAAACCTAAGTAATTTATCGTGTTTTGTAGAAAACTACACTTAGATAAATTTAACTTAAGATTTGCCTTACGTAATAAAGCAAGCACCTCCTCTAACCGATCTAAACATTCAGTCGGATTCCTAGCAAAAATTAACACATCATCGATGTATACCGTGGCTTTGTCAAACCGAGCTGAACCAAGGACATGATTCATCATACGCTGAAATACAGCAGGCGCGTTTGCCAGGCCGAACGGCATACGATTGTACTCGTATTGGCCGTCCGGCGTGACAAACGCCGTCAAATGTTTGCTGTCTTCAGATATAGGCACCTGATAATAACCAGACATCAGATCAAGTGTAACAAACCATGCCTGTCCAGATAACCTTGCTATCTCATCCTCTATGACGGGTATGGGATATCTCTCTTTTACAGTAATTGAATTCAGTAATCGGTAATCTACGCACATACGCACACCGCCCTCCTTTTTGCGCACGAGAATAATTGGACTGGCATAGTTGGACACTGATTCTCGAATGATCCCTGCCTGTAACATGTCATCTACCATTCCTCGAACCTTTTCGCGTTCATAGTGAGACAGACGATAAGGTCTATAAACCACCGGACGTTGACTACTCAACTCGATTCTCATTTCGGAAACATTAGTGCAGCCTAAATCAACTAAATCGTAAGCAAAACACTCCTCGTGACGTCGAAGGAGTTCTATGAGCTTGGCCCTATCACTATCCGATACAGCAACGCCCACGCGTATTTGACTCTCATCAAACCGATTGGCTGAAGACACTCCAGTTTGCTGGTCTGAATCCGGAGATTCAGTGCTCTCAAGACTGTTTACTATTTGCACCTTTTCGGTTCGAGCAAACACAAAATTGTCCTGAAGCCAACACGGTACTGATAAAGGCGTCACTGTAACAAAGAGTGAACCATGCTTCACCTCGTAAACACCACCACAAACTAAGAATTGTTTGTTTAGCTTTACGCTACCAGTAAACAATGTCTCTATTTTAGCCCTTATACTCGCAGTACCATAAATACGACTATGACCTATTACCCTTACCCTTTCTAAGTATTCTCTATGCTCATATAGATCTGGTAACTCGATTCCGATGTGCAAAAACTGCAGTTTGTTCGCGTCTTTATAAACAACAATGTGTGGCTGCTCTGAGTAACTCTGACCAACAAGCATCGGCTTCTCCAGCAAGTTATCATCTACAATCCTACACGAAACAGTAGCGGCTACACCATCAATGATAACTTTCAGCTTTGCAGAACCCATGGATTGCACGAGGCTGTTGCCAAAACCCTTCATTGTCGACGGAGTGTGGTCATGACCAAGTCCAAGATTTAAAAAATCTGATTGTCGTATAAGCGTGACTTCACTGCCAAGATCAACGAATGCTTCCAGAATAAAACCATTAACATTCACAGTTTTCATAAATTTTTCACTCGGACAAGAACTGGAGATGCGCATGGCCCTTGCCACTGGGTCAGCCTTCGTTGGCCCTGTATCTTGTTTGAATCTACAGACCTCAGGCTTATGGCCCACCTTGTTGCAATGACTACACTTAATCAAGGGTTTTGGGCACCTAGAATACGGATGCCCCTTCTCCTTACAATTGTAACAATACAAGTTCGGATTTAGCTTTGAACTCGTCTTATTATTTTGTTTGTCATCTACTGCATTAATATTCCTATCTCTAAACGGTGGTTGTTGTATGGAAAGTTCTTTATTATTGCTTAACAAGAATTTCAAAAGCTGGTCCGGTTGCTCACAACGTAGTGCCAAGGCACTCGACCTAATAGTCCTATCACCGATACCGTGAATGATGCAATCAACAGCCCGCTTATCCATTATTTCACATTGATTTAGTAGCGCCAGCTTTTCATAGTAATATATCTCGATTGATTCGTTAGGCCTACTCTTTCGCTTCAACATGTCTTCTAAAATTTGACCGTAATTTTGTTCAGAGAGGAAAGCATCCATTAATTTTACTTGCCACTCTGCCCAAGTAAACAATATCGTGTTGAGACTTTCATACCAAGTTTTGCCTAAACCAGTCAGCTTTTGCATAGCAAAATGAACCACAGTCTTCTCGTCCCAGCCATAAACCTTTGCACATTCGTTGACTTTTTTGAGCCATATATCTATACGTTGATTTTTTTCGGAAGGATTAAACTCTGGAATCATATTTTTATGATCCAAGCTTCTATTAGATACAGTGCTCTGGTTTTGAGGCTGCGATGGTAACACATCTTTAATGGATTGTATTATTTGTATTAAATCTTTAGAAGAAAAGGTGGGACTACATGACCTTTTGGTGTGATGATCCATGCTCGTAGAACCTCGATCTTTTCTGTTGCTACCCGGCAGCCCTCTGCGATTGCGCTCCCGGCTCGTTCCCACTTCAGGTGAGTCCCGTCGCTCACTCCGTCGCCGTCGTTCGATGTCGCGTTCCTTTTGAAGATCGATCTCCATCCGGTGAATCCGCTCCTGCTCCCGCAACAAAGCTTGTTCTTGTTCCAGCAGGCGACGACTACGGCTGCGGCTTCTCTGGCGTGCGCTCAACTGGCTGTGCCTGGAGCGCGAGCGATCACGCTGAGGAGTATCCAAGCTCCGATGAGTTCCATTTCCTCTGTCCATTTCCTGAAACTCGTCACCAAATAAGGAAACGTTAATACCTAAATTATAAAAGGAAGAAAAAGAAATAACTAATTATCTCGAGAACGGTGCGTCCTAGAGCAAAAATAATGACATTTTTCACCCCCTTTTAGAAACCCCACACTCATGTGTAGCATACTAAATAAAGCAATAAACCATGAAATTCCATTGGGTTCTCTATTCTTGGTACCCTATTATCAATAATTATATCGTCTATATACAAGTTTAAAGTTAAGTACCACAACATTATGCAGCTGCCGTTTTGCAATCTCGTTGTACAAACCGTTGGAATTTAAATCAGGTAGAAAATTTCAACGGTCGTTTAAATAAAAAATCGTATGATGCATGAATACTTATACCCAACGTGGTAAAAACAAACTATTAAAATATAAATTTAAAACCAGGCAATGAAATTTCAAATAAATAAATTTGATCTGATTTGACAACGGTTCTGCCGTGGGAATTTAAAATTATCATTATGGTGGAAAACTAGAAGTTTAACGAAGAGAATAAAATGTGAAAGGCACGAATAACGGATTATTATGTTTAACAGAATTATTATAATAATAATTTAAGTTGGTAAGTATAAAGAAAAATTGAAGGTAGGCGTGTACTTACGGATTTTAATCCCACTTCTGAGATATAGGATATCTCAGAAATAACCAGTTAACCTTCAAAACTTATTTATTATTCTCAAAACTTATTAAAATCAAAACTTATTTCTTAAAATTAATCACCACAGTACAACAATACTCCGACTGCTCGCTGTCAACTCCCATCGAAAAGTGCCCGATCTCTCCCAAGTCAACGCAACTGTCGCCACCAGTGTGGCCAGTGCAAATCAATTCAATCTCCCGATTTTATTTCAATACGCATTTTCGCCGTCAGTATGGCCAGTACAAACATTTTAACCGTAGATCGATTTGAATAGTAGATTTTAAACGTGTAGTTTTAGTAAAATTAATAAAACCTTACACTTGTCAATATCTATTCCTTACATAGTGTGTGTGTGTAAGTATCATACCTTTTTTCTGAACTGAATAACGCAAAAAAAAAAACATTTTATAAGGTCGGTTTTTACTTTTTAAAGCATTGTATTTTAAAACTTAGTGTCTCGAGCACAAGATAAACAAAATTATTCCTTTAAAATTTTCATATTTGTGTGGTATGTTGTACCGTTTCCGTTCTTGTGTTTTTAGGAACGTTTTGTTCGTAAGACGATTTGCTAATAGGATATTTTGCTAAAGTGTCGTTTTGATTATAGGTTGTTTTGCTATTCAGAAATCAGAAATCATTTATTTTGCAATGAATGTGGGTACCTTAAGGCACGCAAAAGTATAAAAAAAATACAGATACTCAATTTTACAACCAAATTAATAAAAAAAACAAAAAGTACAGTTATGTGGATCTACAGCCTTCCTACATAAACCAAACATCAAAAACAACTATCTTAATTTTATATTTTACAATTGATTAATTATATTATTGATTGTTTTACTTAGGTACATAAACAAACACAAAAATAACATTATAAACTATTATGAGCGTTGTTCTTCTAAACTACGGTTTTTACCATCATTTAGAGAATTTTCGCCGGAAGGTAAGGTAGATAATATTAAACTTACTTATAATAAAGAAATATCGATGTTTTGTAAAGTCGTAAAAACCGTGCGAAGCAGGGGCGGATCGCTAGTTTCCAATAAAATTACGTCATCATTGACACGACAAGCATGTAGAACGCACACAGCCATGTTATCTTCGCTAAACAAGTGATGTATTAAGTCACATTCAGTAGTTTGGCATGTTAACTAGATGCACAATAACACAGTTTCAAACAGTGACTACTAGGTAGTATTGTAGTTATTTCAGCTACTGTATATCTAAAACTATGCTGCAGCCAATTTGAAACAACCTTTTAAACCATACTGCTGAAACAAATAATCATCATCTGCGTAGCCTTTTCCCAACTATGTTGGGGTCGGCTTCCAGTCTAACTGGGTGCACCTGAATATCAGTACTTTCAAGGAGCGACTGCCCATCTGACCTCCACAACCCAGTTACTGGGTAACCTAAACCCTTTATAAGAATGGTACTGGCACAAACAAATCATATTGTATGTATAATTTTCATGAACAAAGCGGTACGTTTGACCTTCCGGTTTGATTAAAAACCTTTTTTCCCTTTTATTTTAAATCCCAGATTGGTTAACCAAAACATGGCGCGAAATAGGGGCCAAAAAGCAAAAGATTATTTTTTTAATTTAAATATTTGGGACTTAAAATCTCGTTTAGGGAAGAGCCTGCTTTTAACGAAATTCGCGGAATTTCGTACACTTTTAGGCATTAAAAAAAATCTGCCAAGTGCGAGTCGGACTCGTACACGAAGGGTACAGCAGTGCTATTCTGTAACCATCTCACCGTGAAAACTTAGGTGAAGTGAGCTCGGAGTGAGCTGTCAGTCCCTAGCAGCACGTGGAATGACATCTCACTTCAAGCTCACTTCACCTAAGTTTTCACCGTGAGATTTTACAGAATAGACCGGCTGTACCGTATTAACGCCAGCAGCACACCTCCGCGAAACCGTAGCAGCGAGTTACCAGGGCAGTAGCGTCATGACGCGAGGCAGTTGAATTTAAGTACTGCGGTTTCGCGGCGGAGCTGTGCTACTGTCGTAAAATCGAGCAAAAGTTGCCGAAAAATACACGTTTCTTGTAGCGGGATCCCCTTTAATCATTAACTTTATTTAATTTTATTATTTGTTGATATAACGGTAACAGAGATACACAATCTGTGTTTCAACTGTCTACCTATTACGGTCCACAAGATACAGCCCGCTGACAGACAGACGGAGAGACGGACGGACGGAAGGACAGCGGCGGTATTAGGGCTCCCTTTGGCCTCCCTTCGGGTACCGAACCCTAAAAAATGTAATTTAATAAGATAAACTCGAAAGCATTTAGAGCTGACTTGGAAGTAACGTTCTGTTGTTAAGTGATGGCTTATTTTCGTTTGTGTGAAGAGTAAAAAAATCTTTATTATTTTTATTTGAAAGACACTAAAAGACGAGTAGGTATTCTTCGGATTTCTAAAATAAATGCACAAGATTTGTATCAAGATTATCTCATGAAACCTATGCAAAGATTCAAATATATTACAGTATGCTCTATTTACGTAACTTAATAGTTTGCTTCGTAAAGTCATTAGTGAAAAGTATAAAGTGATTGACCCGTCTTCTATCATGAGCAGACGAATAGACCGTGCATAAATTATAACAGACTGGGCATCAGTATCTACCTGAACACTAATTCAATTATTGTTTCTGTTGAAATCTAGATGACCTTTCGGTAAATAGAAAGAGCCTCAATATTATTAACCTGATTTTGATACGATACTCTGCCCACGTTAGTTCATCCTGTCTTTCGAGATTGTAATAAAGAGATTTAAAGCGAGGGCGACTAACTGTTGTAAAAATAAAAAGTAGGTTGTATCTGTATTAGTTATTTGCTAACCTATTATTACCTTGGTAGAACAAAACCTGCAAGATAAGATAATGGTGTTTGCCGATACCAACTTTAGAGACAAAATTCTACATAATGTTTCATGTTCCTTCGTAAAATTTGACTGGTAACCATTGCCTTGAAACTAGGACAATATGTCCTAGTAGGCTAATGGCACTGCTTAGTGACAGTACATCTCCGTACACGTTTTATCGAGAGCTGATAAAAATATTTGCATTTATAGCCCAAGTCAAGTTTTAAGGCTCCTGCAGACAGGCGCGACGTGACAGCGCGACTCTAGTGGAACAATTTCTATGAAAACTTAATGAAAATTGTTCTATTATAGTCGCGTCGCGCTATCGTGTCGCGCCTGTCTGCAGGATCTTTTACTTTGCCGGTCAGGCTTAATAATACTTACCTATTATTATTTAAATTTTGTATAAATAATGTTTATTTTACCCATTTCAAGCTATCTAAATCAGTTTTAAGACCTACCCTTTCAAAATTTTACGGCTACATACCTACCTACTTTTTATGGGATTCCTACACACGAATTTCGTACATTATAGCCCATAAAACTACACTCCCTGGTGACAGCGCGAATATAAAACGAGAAAGTTTCGGCAATGTAATTATCAAGTTGTAAAAATCGCGTTTAAATCACGTCATATGAAGCCATTAAATAGATAACCATAGAAGGCCAACTTGACTATAGTCATGATAGCAGTGATACACACAAACTTTATAACCACCATTTGAACAAAAATATATATTTTTTTTTTTTTTAAACCACCAACCAACCACTCTAGGAATTTCTCCTGTATCGTGGGTGCGTTTACAAACATTTAAACTCACATATACAAACAGCCAGACCCGGAAAAACTACTTGTAGGTCATACAAATATTTTTTCCGTGCGGGAATCGAACCCGCGACACGCAGTGCAGCGGTCAATCGCTTAACCACTGCGCCAACCGTGCCATGCCGTACCGTGCTGATTCAAACGCTAGTCCATATAAATTAACATGATATATAGAAAAAAATTGCTTTTTCTTTATCGTGTATCTTATTAAGTATATGGAATAAGGATTCAATATTTTAGTGTATGTTTTTTGACTTTATGGCCTGAAATTTTCTCGATCAAAAAAAATTTAATTGCACAAAAATGTTCCATCTATTTTTATGTTTTTTTGAGTATCAAGGCTCTTTAAAACGTCAGGAGTTTTAGTTGAAATAATACTTTTTATTTATAAAAGACGGCAATTCGATGTGGCACGTACGTTGTTTTATTTCAAGCGCATTATAGCCATCCTTTCTTTTGCCTATCAAAAATAATGTCATCACTCTCGTTCAATCATAAATCAGTCGCCCGGTGGGGCTCATCGACGATGAATCTATGTATTTTTTATGCAAATCGGTGCGATCAAATTTACGTGATTTAAATAATTATATTCACAGAACGAAGTAAGCCGAACGTTACCTGATATTGCCGAGCTTTACGAAGTAGGCCGAATGTCGCGCGACAATTCTCGAACTTCTGATTTTCGACTTGGCTGAAGATTAGGCTGGTTTATGGCTGAATCATCATTTTTAGGCCAAAAATGGCTGAAAACGAAAACGAAAACGGTCGGTCACTAATTATCATATAAAAAATAACGATTTCAAACATACATTTGAAGTTGGAGAATTGTCCGTTAAGCATATCGGTAATTGGGAGAACATGTTTTCAATTACAAAGTTAAGTTTGTTCTTGGGATTAATTCATTCCAACTACGGAAGGAACCCTTCATTATGCGTGGTCCAATACGCATTTGGCCGATTTTTATACAAATATAGAACTAAATATTAAATAAATAAATATAGAATAAAATTAATTAATAATTTTTAATTTTATGTTGAATATATAATTAATAAAATATTTTGTATTATTTGTCTACTCTACTCCATAGTTCGCAATGTGCAAAAATTTCATAGACCGAGTTAAATTAACGATATTTAGCACGCACTTTTTTCTTAGATATGTTTCCGTCTTTATCTTGCACATTTATTTTGACAGTTGTGTGACAGTGCCACGAATAATGCTAAGCCAAAGTCCATGCTAATTAAGTAACTTTTTAAAATTCTGGTCAGTGATTTCGTTAGTTCGACTTTTGGCCACTGGTTCAGATAAGTTTGTAGCGGCGACGTGGCGGCTGACCATGGAAGACGGAACCGCCACCGTCCGCGTGCGGGGGAAATAAGCCACGCCCATCAATCTACTGTTTATTTTCAAGGTAGGCTAGGGTAGGAACTATTAAAAAAAAAACAAATAGAACGTTGTAGCTGTATTTTTTCTTCAAGGGTAGAATCTGGCATCAAGTGGATAAGTTACAAAAAGCTATTGGTGCTTTATCTCTTAATCTTATGGTAGCCATACACGTTGATATACTTGCACAAGTTTAGACTTGCTATGAAATGAAAATGCAATGTATGTATGAAATTTGCGCAAAAATCTTCTATCGCGCAAGTCTAAACTTGCGTAAGTAGGTGTAACGTGTAGGCTACCATTACACAAAAATAGAATTGAGAGAAAAAGCTTAAGAAAAAAAACCTGGCCTTCTGAATATTCTTAGCAGTGCTACTTCAAAATTTGTTATGTAAATGAGTTTGGGTTCTATCCCCCATCGTGACGTATCTACTGTATTTGACGCCCGCGATGTATCCAAATGTTATTAAGTTTAATTTTCGACAGATATTAGGAAAATTCATGTTTTATTAACTTCGGATGGAGGGAGCGAAAATCGTGTTTACTCTTTTGATACATCATTATGTTTCTGAGTATTTTATAATCAAGTGTATATTCCTTGGCTAAAAATAGAAAGCAGTTTTTGGTAGCATTTAGCAGTATGGTGCATTAGAACTGCTTCTTATAATATTTTAAGGGCATGGACGGCGTATGGACTAATACTTATTTTATTAATAAATGCAAATCGTTCAAAAACAATTTTCGAGCACCCCACGCATTCACTTAGGGAATCCTAGATTTTATCTCAAAATTAGGCCTCACGATTTGGCAAAGCTTTTGTTAAAAAAAAAAAACAAGTTAACCCCGGGTTTGGCAACGTTCCCAGAAGAGAAAATTGATAAGCCAGCCGGCCATTTAATCGGTTCAGTAATCGTTTATTCAATAAATAAGTTTGAGCAGATGCTTACATGTCATTTTGGATAAATTAACGAGATTATTACGGAACATTTTAAAACTAAAAAGTATATTTTTATGTACTTATGGTGTGTTCCAAAAGTACTTGATGAAAATGTAAACAGATGGATCATAAAACGAACCTGTGAATGCCAATTTGAAGTGTCACTTACAAATTCAGTACTTTGATTTGATTATTTAAATAATAAAATCTGAAATTCAAATTTTAAATCACGTTCTGTACCAGCGGGTGAAATGAAATTAAATAATTAAATTATAACCCGCTGTACAATATTATTGCCCGGCTAGAGCCTAGATCTTTAATGACTTGCTTAAGGTTAGATTTGCATGACATATAATTTGAAATTAGCGAGCAGGTGGTGTGAAAAGATGTTTTTCATTAGACAATTATTAAGGTTACTTCATTTTATAACTTCAATTTTCGTCAATAATTTTTCAATTACAATTTAATAATGTTAATTTTGAAATATAAAGTTGAATACTAAATACAGATTCCCTTTAGTGGATATATGCGTAAGAATTTAACCTGAACAGAGATTTTTTTAACACTTTTATCAGAAAGTTATGTAACAGACTACAATTGCCAATATACTTAAAACAGTTGTTTGCATATCGCTTTTTTAAAGTCAAACCTATATCGTGGTGACCACCACATACGTTGGGTAGGTGGTGGTCACTAGGCTCCTAGCTTAAACAAAGAGAATTTGGTCGAGGTGGGATAGAATACGCATTCGCTCGTTTGGTCTAAATCGACCTTAAGGAATGTTCTAAGAATACTCTAAGAATGCTCGCTCGCATAATGTAAACGGGGCACGAACGCGCGAACAGTTTCCACTCACGCAACTAATATTTGTAAAACAAATTTGTTAAGCGAATACTCGCGGTGAGTACCGTCCTAATTACAATTTCTAATGATCCCCTTTGTCTCCAGATGCAGTACCAAGCAGCAGTTCCCGGCTGCGCCTAGAGACGGCTGTATGGACGTTGTTATTTTTAGTGAGAAGACAAGTGCCTTCAGTTGTGAAGTAAAGTGGTAGTGTATTGTGACATACGGACCGACTAGCGAGTGCTGTGAGTTGTACGTGTTAGGTTGCGGAGTCTAAGGAGTGTCTGCGTTGGAGTAGTTGGAAGTGCTAGCAATGGGGACAGGGAGGATTTGTTTAACAATTCCTCTTTATTAATTTTCTGGTTTTGGTAACCAGTAGCAGTACCAACTTATTGGTGAAAAATCTCATCGATAACTCATGTCGGTCATTTAACAAGAACATTAACTGAACCCACCTTTCAATAACTGTTATTGATGAGAAAAATGAATCAGAGTAAAAAAAAACAAATCAGTTACAAATTGCATTAGAACCAGGAGAACGCACCGACAATTACCAGGAAAATATTAAAAAAAAACATTAGTGTAAACGGGCTTCAAATAATTATAACTTGTAGATTTGATTGAAATAGTTAAGTAAGTGTAATCCGTCAACAGTAGTGTTGCGCGGCGATAGTAAGTTTAAATCCAACCCAATTAAACTGCTGCGGTTTACCTACTCAAACATATTCAAGTTAATAAGAAGGGGTTGCTTAACTATGCAATCGTTTGTGTTTAATTAATTGCTCACATCAAATAATAAACTAAACATAGCAATGATTATCAGCCAGTTGCAGAAACGAACTTTAACTTTTAAAGCTGTCATTAAACAAACTCCCATTAACTTGTTTTAAATCGTTGCAGAAAACAACAAAACAACATTAGACTCAATTTTAATGGTTCTTTGATAAAATTAATGAAATCATTAGCGTTAATGATGCATTACGTAATGGGGCATTAATGTTATTCTTTGTGCAACTGGGTGAAAATCAAAATATTTTTTTCCTTTTTGCAATTATTGGCCTCACGAGGCCAAAATTATTTGTCACTCAGGCCTAACACAAAATATATGAGCATTGCCTTGCTTAGTTATATGTTTTTTTTAAGGATTGAAGTTAATATATTGGGTCTATCAGGTACATTATGTAAACATTGCTAGTATTCTTTAAAAATGTAAATAGTTTCAAACAACGCAGACACTTCTACCATACAAGTTACGTAAAAGGAAGTTAATTATAATCTGCTGTGAGATAATCCGTTATAAAATGTAAAGAAATAATATATTTTCATGGGGCTAATAAAATACACTTAATTAAATCTGTTTCATATGAGCACGCAAACTCTAACATTCTAAATTAGATAAATTACAAAAATATATCAAGTCCTTTGCTCAATTGTTATTTATTATATTAATTGTTTCTTAAGGTCAACACTGCTTTCAAATCATAGTTCTATACGTTTACTTTAAAATATGATAAATTAACCGACTTAAAACAAAAGTAATAAAATCCACTTCATCATCATTTCAACCCGAAATTACCCACTTCTGGCTCCTACTGGCCCCTTTCTTCTGCCATACTTCCCGATTCCATACGTCCCTCACCCAAGTGTTTGCCGCGGCTTTGACGATATCGTCAACCCAACGCGCTTTTAAACGGCCCTAGTTTCTTAAATAAATAAATCATTTATTTGCATAAAACATAGTATACAATGGTTAAAAATATAATTATACTGGCCCAAACATGTTTAGCTAGGATTAACATAGCTTGCAAAATTTGAGGGTATTTGAAAATGTTACAACGTAAATCAACATTTTTTATCCATACATTCTTTTAAACACTCATTCAACCACTTGTACAACTTTATCTTAAATAATCTAGAATTTAATGTTTTGAATTGACTTGAACCTAACCTTGCCAACCAAAATCCATTTATTAATCCTAAGACAGACAGTTGGCCCAGACGTCCTAGCAGAATCCTAGCTTAAAATAGAATCACTAATATTCTATTCTTATTGCAGAAATGTTTGTTTGAGGACACAGTGTTACAAGGTGAAATTAGTCATTGGAACTCCAAAATGTCTCGATTCGGTCTATATTATTTCACATTCTACGTAACAAAATGCCCATAATTATTCTGAACTCGTACATTATTATGTTGTTTCTTGGATAAGTTGCCAAGCCACATAAAAATGTTAGTACATCCATATACTTACCGCGGCTGAAGTCTTGCCAGTATCCCAGTTATTACTGTTTAGTTATGTAAGATGTACTTGGCTGGGTACCTACTTGTATTATTCGCATAGAAATGTTTTACATGGACTGATAAGTTGTCTGTATCTGATTTAGTTAGAAACGTTAAATTATGTTGGGCAGCAAAAAAAAAGTATTGCGATAGCGGCCTTGCAAAAATAAAAAGCCTAAATATTGGCAACAATATTTTCCTTAAAACTCTAGGACGACATATTCTATAATGCCAAACACAGACTACTCTCCACAACGAGCAACAATCAAAACAAAAAAGAATTTCCGTTCCAGTTACAATACTAGAAATCTAAAACGTATTTCTAGTACACTTGTGCACTTTAAATGTTCCCATTTCAATAGTTTCTATACACCTATTACGCCTTTCTTGAGAAACGGCTTTAAAAGACCACAGAGTCGCGAAACGTGGCAACACTGAACTGAAAGCAGTGCTGGCCTGTATCGACACCCCACAGACTTGAAGTCGCCTCTAGATAGAATATAATTGTAAATAAAAATCTTTAGAACGTAAAGGAACTACGAAGAATCGAGATTAAACTTTCTTTTGCAATCCACTGCGTTTTCCAATTACCGTTCTGTTGATTAACTCGTATAAAGCGAGCAATGGACTGTGCAAATTAATTTAGAACTTTTGTTTCTACTAATGTTTGAACTTACTTTGGTATGTTTTGTTGGCGGAAGCAAAATAAACAATGTTATAAACATAAAATTAAGGTATTAAAGTCAACACAGACTCAGTTTGCGGTTGACGAGTTGACGACGAAGTATTTATGATAAAAGTGAAAACAGACTGTCGTTTGTGGTTTTGTTATGTTGGCAGAACTTTGAAGTTTGAAGTCGCATTAAGGCCACGAAAACATCTAAAGTAACCACAGTGCGACATAAAACAACCACAACACGACTCGAGGGTAAGAACGCAATGCGTGGTAGAAAGAAACACGGTTTTACTATTTATCCCCAATTTAATTTACGAATTTTAGTTTAAAAGCGTTACTTTATAAGGCATCCTTATAATTTATATGACCAACTGAACAACCCAAACTTCGAGAAAAAACACATCGGTGGTTTAACGAAAAATGTAAAACATTAAACCTTTCGTCTCGAATTTAGAGCACCTAGGTTACATTAAAGTTGCTTCTATTCATTAGTGATTTATTGCCTAACCGTATATATTTGAAGATCTATCCTTTTAATTACACAAAGCTATTTACTTGCATAAACAGAGGAATTTCTACATGCCAAGTTCAAGTAACTATTTTCGTGACTGTTATCGTCATCAATCACAACAGTACACAGATTTAATTATGAGACTTGATCCGACTTTCAGAAACCTGTGGTAAGACTAATGTTACCGATTGATTGAACAAGCCATGCCCTAGTCATTTCAAATGAACTAATTTACCTGCTATTAATTAGATAGGCAGTAAACGTGTCTAAAACTAATAGACATTTCAAATGTACGCGGACATAGGTTTTTCGTTAATTCAAACGTCTGTCATTTTGAAACCGATTGACCTTTCTGCCACGCATTAGAATCAAGTACTATGCAGTGTGATAAATTAACGTGTACATTTTATTTGTAAATATATAATTAAGTAGACGTGCCAATATGTTAATAACCTACAAATCACGTTATTATTGTTTTTAAACCCAAATTATTCATTGATGTTTTCATATTTTGCATAAATGTTGTCAATTTTAAATTATGTTGGCGTACTCCCCCGATTTCATGTGACATGCCTTAACAGATTGAACGAATATAATTGTATGAATTTCATTATTCTCAGAGTCTGGTAAAAATGATTAATTAAGTTGTTTTATGACTGTAATTAATTTTTGAAATTTATATTCACACTGAAATATGTATTTATGTAATAAATTAGTCATTATCACGTTACTTTATTAATAGTAGATTATTCACTAAGGGGATAAAGCAGTGTCTTAGGTCACTGGCGCTAAAATGAATTCCGAACCGAAGAATTCTTTGAGTTAACTCCTGAGCGAAGCCAGTGAGTTGAAACTAGAATCCTCGCTGTAAGGAGGGATTCAAGCTCGCCCATGATGAAGACACCTTTATCCCCGAGGAGGATACTCTACTTTGATACGCACTTACTATGAGGAAATAGTAACCAATTTCAGTTTCGAATAAGTAGTTTACAAAACTATTAAATAACCGGGCACTACCTAGTCATGTGTAGTTACTACTATAACTAAATTCAAGCAATTTCATCAAAAACACAATAAATAATATTATATTATTTCACTCAAATACAAAATTCTAACGAATGTTACGTGATGTGTGTATGTTGGGGTATGCGCCACATCAACCGATAAACTGTTGTACTGTCGGTCGAGCTGTACTCTAATATAAAAAGTTTTCATTCGAATATTTTAGTTGAGCTTCCAAATTCAAATCATTATGCTCCAGTGAGTCGTAATGAAATTCAGTACAATATTATTGACCGGCTAGAGTCTATGACTTGCTTTAGGTTAGGCTTGTGAGGTAGTGTGAAAATAGTAAATTGTTTCCCCAGGGAGCAAACAACTATTTTAAAATCGGAAGATGTACGTCACTCGAGCTTAGAACAGTGTAGCTCCCGAGGTGGACACTACTTTGACTTATCATCCTCTATCTATGAGAAAATAAGCAAGTGCGTTTCGCGCGTTTTTTTTTTTTTTACAAACAGTTTTTTTTTTTGGCTCGCGTGCGGTTTACTTTATCATACAGCCTGTTACTTGTTCATATAATGTTCGTGATTGATCTCTTTGGTGATTGGAACTTTTGCTAACAATATCCACATTGCAAATTTAAATCACTTTCGGTCCCTATTAGCCTAAAGCAATCTTAGTTCCCGATTACAGAGCTCTTTTAGTCGAAGAATAAAGTAGCTCTTTTTGAATAGGTGTGTTAAAAATGTATTTAAGTAATGCATTAAAATATTCACTCTATCAGATATTTTATATATCTACCGTTTAAACACTCGAAGCTGGTCAAGCTATTGCATGTCACAGGTTTTTTTTTTTGGGTGACTTAAACTGTTTGTCCACCGCACCGTAAAAGGAACGTCAACAAGAAACGAGATTACGCGGCCATAGTAAATTTACTGTCGCCAAATCAGCGTCGTCATTTTGTTCTCGTTGATATCCCGTTCACCGTGTGGTGGACAAACGGCCTTAGGGTGGCTTTAAAAACGACATAACATGTATATCTGACAGACTGACACGAACACACTTGACTGATTTGAATTTTAACCAACAACAACTCAGTCATAAAAAAATATTACAATACCCATGTATGTACGGGGCAAGTAAAGCCTCCTAAGCATGCGCTATTGGATTTTTATCAACTTAGCCGAAAATATATACCCCTGGGAATCAATTTATTATGGCTTATTGGAAAAGGTGAGCTGCCCAGTCACGACTCTTAAACTCAATTGGATGCAGTAGTCATCAAAGAGACTAGCTACGTACCATGCTCTGAACCAGGTAATCCGATCGGGTTCGTTACCGCGATCTGCGTCTTTCGAATACGACGGTATCGTATCGAGACTTACTGGTTGATACATACATAAGCTCACGCCTTCTCATGGGGGTAGGCAGGCACTATAGAATGCGACCTGCGATACATTTGTTCATACACGCACGCCGGTTGCGAGTGCTACGCACCTGATACTGTGTCAAGAACATCACCTATAAGGTCACTATCTAATATGTTAGGGCGTCCCGGCGTTGCCACTCACATTTGCCTTGTACATACCTTTTGTTAGTCGCATTTCATTAATTACTGGTTGATATTAAATGTAAAGGATTACCTTGGCTAACTGGCTTATCACCCTTGTGTCTTTAGTGGTATTTTGATTATTATACAGTTCATGGCTACCCGATCAACTAAAGTTGATATCAGCCGCTTCACTCGAATGAATGGGTCACTCGAGTGAATGTTTATTTTTACTCCATTCCACATACGACACCAACCAAATTAAATGGGAATGAACGTTCATCGGCTTATTTAATTTCATCTTTTGATCATTCGGTATGCGAATGAAAAATGCCGAGCGCCGAAATCCGACATCGTTGGATCGGTTCACTAATTGAAAAAGACGTTTCACTTCGACTAAAAGACAAAAATGATCAAAAAGTGAAGCCTCTGACATCTGCATTACCTGTTGGATTATATATCTACCACGGCATGAGCTAATTACAACGTTTTATAAAGTTTACGCTAGAACGAGAGAAAAAATAAACTGATAATAATAAAACAAAGGTTATTTAGCTACAGTCTCGTATTTTAATGTCTCAGATACTAAGAAAATGAACAAAAACAGGACCGCTCTTTCATCCAATTTTACCCATTATAAGAAGAGCTATAAATACGGGTATCGTTTGTATAAACCGATTTCTTAAGAATTAATTTAATCGTGGGCTTTGACTTTTTTTATCAAATTTTATAAATAGACTGTCTTTTTTTTGTTTTAGTTTATTTTATATGTTTGTTTTGTCATGTCAAGGGGTATTGTATTACCCAGTAACTGGATTGTGAAGGTGAAATACTGATATTCAGCTGTATCCGGTTAGACTGGAAGCCAAGCCCAGCATAGTTGGGGAAAAGGCTAGGCAGGTGATGAGGTGTCATGTCAAGTTTCTAGAAGTTATTGTAAAATACTAAAAAAAACATGTCGCAAAAATCGTAGGGATTACGCCAGACGTTATATAAATACATTGTATATTGTACAGAATAAATTGAAATGTCTGAATGTCATTAATAAAAACGATTCCAGTACACGATTGTGTTATTTGAACCCCACGTTTATAGTGTATATCAAATGTTGGTGGATTGTATCTCGCCAATTTATTTTGATTCGACGTAAACTAGACTGGCCTGGGAGGACATGCCAATTGATGGGACGTTGTTTGATAGTTTCAATTTTGTTTTAACAACTGCTATTATCGTTGGGACGAGATTTTTATTTACTACTGCGAGTAGATAAATAAAAGTATAGTGTAATAAAAATAGGTTTCTTAAAGAAAAATAAATGAAAAATAATAATCATAATTATTAGAACCATGACTACAAGTACAAACTGATGCTTTTACTAAGGCCTTATCAAAGGGGTTACAAACTAACAGCCATCCATAATATCTTTAAGAAGAGAAAGAATGATCTTTTCTCTTTTAAAACATGCAGATATCTAAAGATGTACGGTTTCAAAACAGCTGCGAACAGAAAACAGTCTTCCATTTCAAGTTTCCACCAAAAATACGATGACGTTACATTTTCACTTAACACAATATAATATCGACGGCGCCGCCGCCGCGCCGCCTCATACTTGAAGACGGAACACCTGTCGTGTCACCTTAGTTTGCTGGCGAAAGTGTGAATTTTATATGAAATTATGTCGCGTCATGTGACGGCTCTTGCCAGGGCAAATATTTTATACGAGAAAACATGTTTTCTTTGCGTATACTGTAGGCTATTTTTATACTGATGAATTTTAGGTGAAGCTATTTAAAAAAAAATATGATGACCAATAGGCTCAAAAATTACCATCTTTTACAGTAACAAAAAAATATCTTTTACGTGAAAATACTTCCTTGTTTTACTTTTATTTTTATAAGTAACAATGACTCTCAGCACGTAAGCACAGCACGAAAAGCTTTATTTTAAAAGTATAACATTTTAGACAATCAATAAAAATCTAAAAGTTTTAAAATATCCAGATTTGAAAAGCAATAAAAATGTGCAAAGATATTTTTATTTTCTCTGACGTTGTACCTCTATCAATATTTAGAATAGACAGGTCCTATAAAGACTACAAATATTTGCGTAGAAAGGGATTTTGTTTTCTTTGCATATACTTACTGTATGCTCGACTCAAGTGTTTGGCAAGGATGGCGGACCTCTCAGCGAGTTGGAAGATGCTAGCGACGTGAAATATTAACTTAGAACATAGATTAATTTAAGATCGGTATATTATTTCATTTACATCGGTAAGTTTAAATAAGTAAATAGCAATGGAATTATGAAGGCTGGATTAAGTTAGGATAAAATATCTGCGAACGGTAACGGTTGACAGGAAAGAATGGAAGAAGAACGTGTTGCATCGACCCCAAGTAACATGGGACAAGGGCAGGAAGAGGATGCTGATGAGACTGAGATGGCGGGATGAGCTGGACTTCTTTAACAAAGGTTGTACAGAACTGCTGAGTGCAGTTCTGTACAACCAGAGGTGGAAGAGATTAGGGGGGCATTTGCCCAGCATTTTTAACTGACTACAAAATAAACGAAGTTATCAATTTGATACGTATGCATCTAATATTATTGGAACTGCATTATATTCACATATGATAATCTAGGCTTCCAAGCAAATATACAACGTTGTAATAGGTGTATGTTTGTATGTATTTATTTGTCCGAAACTATTAATCAAATTGTGACAATTTATTTTGTATTGGCTAACATTTACTTCAACGTAGGGAACAGTGCATGTTTCATCAAAATCGGCTCAGCGGTTTTCAAGATATGGACTAATACGAGTTAGTGTGACGTCCTTTTTTTTGTTTTTTTGGGTGGGAAATTATCGGAAAACTTCTCCCGCTCTGGGCGCCGCGGGAGGGCGTGTCAGACTCTTACTGACTAAAACCCACCCGTGTTCCTTCAGTTGCCTGTAGGTTGCCAGGGGCCACAGTATCCCTTTCGGACTTTCCCGCAACCCCGACACCCTTCAGTTGCTGACATCTCTTTGAGGCGCGCGTGGAACACAACGCGCCGCCGACCCGGGCCTGGTCTTTATTGGACGGCGAGCTACCCATTGCTCACCGTCCGCAAGCCCGCGCCTTTGGTGGCCGGGAATCTGCCTGCGATTCCCGACGCCCAGGACGTCTCCTGCGGCGGCTAGGGGCATGAGGGCGCGAAATTTGCCTCTCCCTCACGCGTTCTGCCTCCTCCTTCGCGAGCATTACTGCTTCGCAGAAGGAGGTGGCGGCTTCCCGTGCCCTCTAACTCCGTACCATGGCCTGGACCAGGACCGGACGCGAGAGAGCCCCGCCGCCGATCGCCTCCACGAGAACACGGCAATGCTCTGCCCAACCCGGGCAGACCTCCACCGTATGCTCAACCGTATCCTCCGGGCGATCCACGCAATGATGACACCCGGGCGTTTCCTCCCGCCTAATTCGAAACAGGAAGCTCCCGAAACAACCGGTCCGGTGAGGACCTGCGTCAGGCGAAAGGTGAGGACACCGTGGCGCTTCGCTAGCCTAGTGTGACGCCCTGGCTTATTGAATCGACCTACGGGTGTGGTGTCAAAGGGAAAACATCTCAAAACCTTGGTCAAATTCTAGTGTATGCACGAAGAACAGTGTGTGGTATAGATACCACAGCTAAAAAGTGAAAATTAATAACTTTTTTTACAAAAAAGAGCAAGTCAGTGTCTTTAGTTTTTAACCGACTTCCCAAAAAGGAGGAGGTTATATTTATTTTTTTGCCAGCGACTTCCGAAATTAAAGTTATTAGTTATTCATAACAGGAGGACACTGGCTACCCAGGCTATTAGCACAATATACTAGTGGCATTCCAGATAGGTACAACGGCAACAGTATGGTAGGTCATCATTTCCCAGGAACGTTCATTTCTGTTTTAAAGATCTCCACATCATAAAACCAACGATCTCTTTGCCTCACAAATAAGCTTAAAAAGAAAGAAAGTAAGTAAACCGAATAACTCGAGCATAAGTCCCAATCTTATCACAACTAACTTTAAACTCGTTCTAACTTGTGCAAAACCACAATTTTGCTGATTTAATACTTTTAGTTTGGTACTTACATCACTCGGCTGCAAAACTACAAGCTTGGGGTTATATTTTCTTGGTTTTTAGGGTTCAGTACCTCAAAAGGAAAAAACGGAACCCTTATGGGATCACTTCGTTGTCCGTCAGTCTGTCAAGACCAATTTTCTCAGGAAAGCCTGGAGGTATCAAGTTGAAATTAATATCAAATAGATAGTATATATATATAGTATAGGTAGTAGATCCATGGTGCCTTGGAATTCTAAAAACAACAAATTTCTTAGTCAACCCAATAAAAAAATTATGCTATTTATGTGACATATTTTGATACTCGCAAATAAATCAAAACCTACAAGGTACTTCCCGTTGACCTACTCGTATAATCATGACATTTGGCAGGGAAGCAAGGCCTCATAGTACAAGTAAAGGAAAAGTCTGAAAATCGAAAAAAAAAAAAATTATAACAAAAAAAATTTTTTTGCGATTACAAACTTACATTTGCAGTTGGAGAATTGACCGTGACGTATATCGATGTATGGGAGAACATGTTTTTTTTTGGAAAAAATTCATTCCACTTACGGAACCCTTAATTGTGCGTGGTCCGACACGCACTTGGCCGGTTTTATATTTTTTTTATACATATTCTTTTTTCTGTTACGTAGGTTGACATATCTATTCATAAGTTATCTGGCAGTAATCGCCTAAAGCGATAATACCGTCCATTGAGCAACAATTTCTGTCTTATATTTTCATGGATTACCTATTTTACTAACATACATATCCATGTTTATGTATAAATAGGCAGAAGCGAAACAAGAAAGAGATAAATAATACAAACATCTAATTTCGAAGAAGTTCCTTTGGAATGTGGATTACATGGAACAGTACCTTCTATACAAATATTTTAGAGTGGGTAGTTGTCTGATCCATAGATAAATTAAAGTTCACCGACACTGTCCGTTTTACCTTTGCCTTTACTTAGTTTTACCTACCTTTACTTTTTGCCTTTACTTCTCTTTACCTTTATTTTTCTTATCAAGAATATAAGAGGCAGTAAGGAATAGATTTGCTTTGTTATAACTTACTGCTTACCTAAATGATAAAAATATAAAGCATAATATTCTACGTATCTAACAGAAAATATTACGAGATATTGTGAGTGTAAAAATAAAACAGCTTTCGTTCCTTAACATCTTTACATGCTATGACTTGTAACAGTCTACACAGAACTAAAATAAGGCTAAAAGGCGGTAATATTCTTTACGAGAAATTATATCTTCTACATGATCGCTGAACCGGGCAATAGGATATGGCATGACATACCATAATGGAAGAAAGTCACTCTAATTATAATTAAAAGATGATGATACTTAAGTATGTGTTACATATTATAATTTTACAAAGATAATGAACTATTACCGTGCATAGCCGACATTATAGAAGAACAAGAAGATTTTCCATTTTTGCACGTGTACTGAAAACTCTGATTGCAGTCCAATCTACATTTTCATCATATGAGGCAAAAACTGGGATATAAAACATCCTGAGTTGTACACAATTTTAATTTTAAATTGACCTATATTTTCTTTAGCCTGTACAGTGTACCGCACATCTGTGGTAATAATTTCACTACGAAAGCCGCCCTTACTGCCATGACATAAAGGCGCTGTCACCGATGTGCAACTGACTGTACCTCAGCATTATTTATGCTGCTCGATATGCAAGTAAAACAGTCAACGTTTCTCATTTGCTCGCAGATCTACCTGGAACTGGAATTCTTCTTGAATGTAAATAGGTTTTGTATGAATTTTTCAGTCTTATATCTGAGCAGTACCCACATGTATATCAAGATGGTGCAATCCATACAGATTGTGAGCGAGACTGACAAGGTAAAAACTTCCGATATGCAAATATGTGATGACTTAAAATAGAGGACGTGCTGTTTTTTGTACTTTACCGATTTTCCGTTTAATGTTCTATTCCCTCTGCGTGCCCTAGATAAAATATTTTACATTCTGTCTTTCTTTTTACCTGACTGTGATGTGTACGTGGATGAACGGAAGACGATCTTGTCAGTATGTCTGGATTTCTGTGAGATAAGTGTATGAATTTTGTACATACAAACAAACATGAACACGCCTAATTTGCATGTGATAGGCAGAAATTACAGAACGCTACCTGCTACCATCCATTAACCAATGTAATTGGCGGATAACCGTTTTATGTTAACACTTTTACTGTCTCAGTGCATTACATGTAATGCATGGACAGTAAAAGTCGTAGCCTTTATGCGTCCGTACACGCAATAGTAGCTATCTTTTTTATCCAATATATCAGTGAAATTAGGAGAAATATTTTTTAATGGACAAGTAGATCGTGCAGGCGGATACATGACAGTGATAAAACCACAATGGAGTGACGAAGAAAATACACATTACGTTCGCTGGGACGAAACAAGAAATTGATATGTAATGGTTATCTGACCTTATGTGTAACTGACCTTATATAACATCACAATTCAATATTATTATTGGACGTATGGTGATAGGATTATCAATTACCTTGTGACAGTAAAAGTGTTAAAGTAAAAATAAACTGCTTATGACATGTCTTAATTACGATGCAATCGATACATTTTACCTACGTATAATTACATAGATCGGTGACCGCTGAACGTTTTTGTGATCACAAAGGAGGACGCTGCCCTTCCTCTTGACATTATCCCTTATTCGGCAATTTATAACATCCACGAAAAGACAGATTAGGTACCTAGTCTCTCTGTAAGGTAGGTACTTCTGAGAACTTTTACGCGTAATGCTTATAATACGTTTTTGGTCGAGTGCCAAGTGCCAATATTAATACTTAAGTTTCAACGAATTTGTTGAAATTAAATAAGTTTTTCAAGTACACTCATGTCACTTAGATGTCACACTCACACTCTCATATTATTTCTTAAATAATTTGACGAAAAGAAGTCTGATGTTGTAAATAAACTTTATTAATAATACTTTGAGAAGACATTTATTTAGTGTTTCATTTGTTTTTGATTGAATAACTTTATTTACAAATATAACAATTTACTTACATTTTTCAGTAAGTTTGAGGTTTACACGATTCGAAGAGTTTGGCCATTATGTCTTCAGTTTGATTCCCGCCGAAACACATTTTGGCATCATACGAGAATACACAAATAGTTGTTGGGCTGTAGTAGTTTGGTAGTATTTGCACATGTGAAATAAGCAAGGAAGAAAATGTTTTTTCTCAAACATGCTTCGGAATTCGAATATTATTTTGACAACCTTCTTCGAAGGAAATCGAAATTGCTGTACGGGCCGAAAACATGCGACCGCCCGGCCGGCAATGTTTGTATGAAAATCCATAACTGTCGTGTTTAGCGGCCAAATAAACTACAGTGAAAACTCATTTATTTGTCGTGTTATTTAACAAAAATGGAACGAACTTTTTACTACAACATATGGCAACCAAGGAGGTAACATAGCAAAAATTATATTTACATTTCGATTTGGTCTTCAAATAGAGCTGTTTAAAGTAAAGAAGAAACTAATGAACATAATGGCGCGTGAAAAATTATCGTTGGTCGTCATTGATTCTGGAATTTATAATTAATACGCTTAGTTTGAATTTCCGCGCATTATTTGAGAAAAGTCTTGGTCGCAACCAGGCATTGATGGACTCACGTACATTTAAAGAACTTCAATGCTTGCCTGTAAATTACTCAAATACCCAAATGGAAATTCCAAGCATGATCACTTTGTGACTGGTTTAGAAAATTTATTATAGAATGATATTTAGTAAACGTGATTTTTCCAAAAGAATCTAAATATTAAATGAAAAATGTATAAATGATTAAATATCATGCGAAACATTCGTGAAGAGAAGCTTGCTTTAGTTTGCTAAATAAATGTTTGTAAAGCGAGTGTTTATAAAATAACACATTTGCGGAATAAGTTGTTTGTGAAATAAATAGCATTCGAAACGTTGGTTGTAAACTAAAAATTTGTCAATGGTGTTTCGGAGAGAAATTAGAGAACCGCATAAACCACCAATTCCCCACAAAGAAACACTGCCAGTTTAAGCGCGTATAGTTCCTTGTGAGCGTATGCTTTGCGATGGTTATCAACAAGTCACAGGGGCAGACACTGAAGGCTGCGGGTGTTGACCTCAGGACAAGCTGCTTCTCACACGGACTACTGTACGTCGCTTGCTCCCGCGCCACCAGTCCTGACTCTGCATATTTTGGCTGCTAAGAATAAAACCACCAACGTACGTAGTAAACAGGGAAGTTACATAAAATTGTGTGTTGAAAAGTGTGAGGGTAATAATAAATAAAATAGTAACAAAGTCAAAACTGTATTACTACTAATACTGCAATGAATATTTTTGAGTGTGAAATGTAGTTTTTAGAATTTTTCTCCGTTTATCTGTCTGGATATATGTTCCGGATTTGCACAAAAACAGCTGAATGTATTTGAACAAAATTTGGCACACAGATAGTTTATAACCTGGATACTTCATAACACATAGGGTACTTTTAATCCCGGGAGTAAGTTCCCGTAAGATATTTTCGGACATTCACGGGCGAAGCCGCGGGAAAATTTCCTTGAATAATTGTACGGCGTCAACAATTTGGCCTTTTAAAATAGTTCATTATTCAAGGGATGAACTCAAACTTTCTTTTCTTCGTTCGTCATCTCCTGTCTTCAAAAAATAGTTACCGCTTATAATTTTGCGGAATCCATCGTACGTCCTCACTGCACGAAGAATTAGTTAGAATAGATTTTTAACACTCGTTCCAAAACTCTGTTGACAGCGGGAAAAAATCACGCTAAGCGATTTTATTCCACCGCAGTTTCTTTACGCCCGCAGGAACGTGGGCTTAGTGATTGGTGATATCAAGATAATAGTAAGTCTCCAACCCATTATCTTGATCCCTTTTTACAATACGAGTACCTACAATATAACATTGAATGAACCAAATGAACCCAATGATGTTCCGTTCCTCACAAATATAAAAGGACTTATCAATCTCATAGCCAGTAGCTATTCTATTGTGAGCCTCCACCGAGTATGAAATCAATCAAATTCTTAATTAAATCGAGTTAAGTATTATTGTTCGAGGGCATTGTGGGATTCAAGAGGCGTCATTCAACAGAGGTTCACAGAACTCAGTTTTTTGTTAAGCCAATAGTTGAATTTCATAATATTAAATATAAATAAATAAACTGCCTCGTTGGTCTTGTGGTCCCAAGCGCTACTGCTGTCCTGGGTTCGATTCCCGGGTCAGGTAGTGTTATTGGAGTGGAAGTTCCCGATTTGTGCCCGTATGATGCCAATAGGATCGCAACCTGCGGTTATGGCTTTAGTATTTTTCGTGTATAGTTTTTCATCTGAGTTTTATTTCTGCAGAATAAACTATTTATTAGTTATTCTTCCTTTTACATAATTTAGATGAAGTCACATTGTTACTAGCTAGTTATTGAACCTTTAACCAAGAGTTCAAAAAGGTCTATTAAACTCGCCAACTGCGACTTTAACAAACTAGCTTTTAAAATGGAACATTAAAAAACGAACTTGTGAAACTGAAGAGAGAATGAAAGAAGTTTTCTCATCTAAAAGCATTCAGTTAGAATCATTGGCTCGTCACTAACTTAGTTAGTATCGAGCGCGACTTCTGATAGTGAAATATTTAAAGACGAGTTTATTTACATACTTTGAATTTTAAACTGCATTTTTTGTAAAGACTTTTTTTTTGGAGGACATTAATGGATGCAATCTTTGTTTTGGCGCACAAAAAAAGCGGTATTTTGTGTTTGTACTACCAGGTGTATTTTATTTTTGTATTACAAGGTTCATGTGATATTTATATCAACAAAGGACTGCCTTTGTAACAGACACTACTTGGTATTGAGTACCTACCTCTCACCCAATAAAGTTAGAAAAAGGCTAACCATTTTACACGTGTCATGGAGCACAATGGACGGCCATTGAACTTAGTTTTAACACAAACGTTAGACTCATGACTGAATGAATAAAGGCAAAGGCTCAGTTGATAGTTTGCCAATGACGCTATCCTGTCCCAATAGGTTTAAACAAGCCAGTTTATCGAGCACTGAGTCAACTGAACCGCTGTAATTAGTTAGGACATTTGCTAGCAGATCGAAGTCAACTGAAGAAATATTGTAGTCTGAAATCTGAATAGTTTACCGGATAACTTACTTTTTCCCACTTCTCTGATTTGGCATCAAAATACAGTCAACTCAAGACAATATTTAGTAGCAGATCTTGTAAAATAACACGTCCTGGAGGTACTATAACACCAGCAGTGTGTCTGTGTCCCAGTATGAAGAGTATGTGGTGACCGCTATCCATCAGGTCGGCCATCTTGTTTGCCATCCGATTAAAAAGGCAACGATAATACCACTCCGTTACTTCTTCTGACACTTAAAATATTCTAGTTTATCACGTAATTGTAATTATACGTGACTTTTTTAAGTGTTTGAAGAACCAAGTGTTTTATTATGTATGGCCTGGATTTGGGTCAATTTGGTCATGTTCTTATGAACTAGGTCTAGACACTAAAACAGTAATTAATGCGGCAGTTAATTATCTTGTAGATTGAGCGTGAATGTGTGATATTTAGGGCGCCTTTACGATAAATTGCTTGAATGGCTTGCGGTTCTAGTTAGAGGGTACACTATCTCATAAGGGTGCGCTAGTCGACGGTTCGAACTCGGTGGTGGGCGTGACTAATATGCATGCTAATTAGTCTAATTATTTATCTAGTTTTTATTTATATATTTATTTTGTGAAATAAACGATGATTTATAACGAAAACGAGCTCGTACAATTTCATGAATAGACCTATGATAGTGGAAAAACTACTGGATGTTATATTTATTGTGCTAAAAGTTAAATATAATATAATTAATAAAAAAAAAATATATAAATAAATACATAAAAATCCCCCACTCAAAATAAGATTATTTGAAATTTTGAATAAGTTATCTATTTTTTTAGTATATATGTTATTTATTTACGCCCAAAGATGAGCTAGAATTAGTGTTGAAATATGGAAGTTTCGACTCTCATAACTTCCAAACCAATATATTTTTTCCAATTCTGCTTCCATATAGGGCTAGATAATGACGAATTGATATAATTTTTAGTTTTGGACGTTCACCGTCAAAGAGACTAGTAATCACCATACTAAACTACGTTTGTATGGAAGAATGACCGAGTAGCGTAACCCTTAAGTTTCGCGAGTATAGGAAAAGCTGTCTAACTGCCACATTCAGAGATGTCATTTGAGAGACAAAAGGAATCCCTTCCAGTCCTCCTTCCTTGTATGAATTTTTTTTTTTTTTTTTATCTCAATTTATGAGAAAATAGCTCATAACAAGTTAAAAGATTAGCTTATCAGTAACGCTGTTAGTAGGGTAAACACAAGCAAACAATAAAGTGCTGTGAGCATGCGAGTGATGATTTTTGTATCCCATGCAATAATAAATAATAAATAAATAATAAATCGTTTATTTATAAAAAGGGGCAGGTTTACAATAAGTAACTTAATAATTAAAATAGAGCACAGTTGCTTATTTGCCTGAACTAGGTTGAACCTGTGTTTCAGGCTAGGAAGTGCATAAATACTTAATGTAATAAATTAACAATGAGTAAATAGTATAAACTAAATTAAAAATAGGTAAATCAAAATAAAATAGCATGTTAAAGTATAAACTAAATTAAAATTAGGTAAATCAAAATAAAATAGCATGTTAACGATTCTATTTGCAGACAACAAGTAGATCTTCTGTCTGTGCATAATCTATGGCTAGTAAATATTCAAGTATAATTTTTTTACAGCTAAAGTAATTTAATTTATAAATACTAAGTTTTCTATTTAATCTATTGTACAGAAATGGGCCTAAGAATGTAAAAAATCTTTCTACAAAGACATGTTTTGAGGTTGTATTAGATGTGCATACTATATCATTCCGTCTCTTGTTAGTATTATCTGCAGTGTAGGTAAGCATGGTGTGCTGTTTTAATACTAAGTGCATAATGAAAAGTTGGCGAACAGTCAGCACGTTGCATGATTTATATAGCAGATCTGTGGGAAAGAAAAAGGGATGGAAGTTTGCTACCTTTAAAATTGCTCTCTGAGCTCTTTCAAGAGGAAGTAGATTGGTTTTTGGTGCACCACCCCATGAAGTGATGCAGTATTCAATTATAGATTGACATAGGGCCAAATAAACTTGTTTGATTAATTTTGAATCTGCAAATGTTCGCAATTTTTTAAAAACATATATTAATTTGCGCACTCTTTTAACTAGACTTTCAATATGTTTTCTGAAAGACAGTGTGTCGTCCATTATTACCCCGAGGTATTTTATACTGCTCGTTTTGAGGATAAAAGGGCAATTACACATGTTGACTGAACGATTTCCACATTGATGGGCATATAGATGAGGATTAGTAATGTTAAGTTGAGGCTTGCGCATGGAGAAGTGAATGTATTTTGTCTTGTCAGCATTTAATGTTAGTAAATTGCTTTGAAGCCAATTAGTCACAGTATTAAAACCTAGTTGAGCAATTTCGAACAATTCGCTACTGGTTTTAGCGGTAAATATTAACGCCGTGTCGTCGGCATAGGATATTATTTTGCCGTCTTTAATATTGAGATTACACAAGTCATTAATATAAATCAGGAATAGCGTTGGGCCCAGAATACTTCCCTGGGGAACACCAAAACCAGTACTTTTCTGCTCATCGCTCGTAATATTATCTATTCTAACACATTGGTATCGGTCATCTAAGTAGTCCACAAATAGTTTCAGCGGCGTTCCCCTTATTCCTATGGCCTCTAATTTGTTTAAAAGAACGGAAACAGACACCGTGTCGAAGGCCTTGGCTAAATCAAGGAAGACTCCCAGGGTCTGGTTACCTTTGCCGAGCTCTTCTGAAATATAATCGGTCAGGGTATGCACTGCATCGGCTGTGGATAGTTTGGCTCTAAAACCAAACTGCGCAGGGGATAAGAACTTATTTTTTTCTAGATAGTTAACTAGTCTACTGTTTATTATTTTCTCTAGTATTTTTGATATTGAGGAGAGTAGCGATATTGGCCTATAATTATTTACTAAGTCTTTACTACCAGATTTAAAGACGGGGATTACAACTGCCTTTTTAAGACAGCTAGGGAAAATTCCTTTGGATAGACAGATTCGAAATATATGCGTTAAGGGAGGTACGAAAATATGCTTAAAGAGTTTTAGGATCTTATTGCTTATATTATCCCATCCAATTGCACAGTCATCTTTTAGTCCAGTAATGATTCTGGTTATTTCGTCTTCGTCAGTGTCCAGCATAGCAAAAGATTTCAGGTTGCAGGTATTGCTTGATTTTTGGAAAGGTGGTTGGTCACAATAATGTTTCGGAATCTGTTCAGCAAGAGTTTTCCCAACATTGACAAAGAATTTATTAACGTTGTTAGCTGACAAGAGTGGTGAAGGATTAGTAAGCAGTAAATTCGAATTTGATTCACGCTGTTTTGACATATTGGTGACGTTTTTAATATGTTTCCAAAGTTGTTTGCTATTTTTACTTGCTCTATTTAATTCACTTTTATCGTAGTTATTTTTTAAATTCTTTAGGAGATTGTTGCAGAAGTTCCTGTATCTTTTATAAGTGGTTTGAATGATTAGATTATCAGGGTATCTCTTAGTTCTCTGATGAAGCTTATCTCTGTGTCTTATACACCGAATTAGTCCAGGAGTAATCCAAGGTTTAATATTATAAAGTTTCTTATTCACTGTGGAAACTGTCGTGCTACGTAATATTGCTTGTTGGACAAGTTTTATAAAGTACGATAAAGCCAAATTAGCGTCAGCACTATTGAAAACTGGGCTAAAATCTAGGTTGCATAAATCATATTCGAGTTTATTTGTATTTAATTTGCTTTTGGTCTGGGGACAATTTAGCTTAGGCAGCGTTAAATTTACGGTAAGTAGGACAGCATGATGGTCAGTAATTGTTGCGTTAGTAACAAGCGTAATATATGATAGGCTGGTTTTAATCATCATATGATCGAGACAGGAACCGCTCTGATGAGTAGGCAATATGTGAGCGGGGAGAAAACCGTGGTATGAGCAGATATTAAGATAATCTTGGGTCCCTGTGTCACAGTTTTCGGAGCCAATATTTATATTTAAATCACCTGTTAGTATAACATTTTTAAACGAGTTTAGCGCTTGAAAAATCTGGTTTAAGGAATTGTGAAAAGAATCCAAGTTTCTACCGGAAGGGGACCTATACATAGCGATTATCGCTGTGGATGTACCAATTTTGATAACTAAGCAATTAATCATACAGTCTTGTGGAGTAGGTTCCTCGACTGTTACCTTTAATGATTCCTTAGCAAAGACTACCACACCATCATTTTGATTGTGGTTTCTATTGGTATGCAATAAGTTGTAACCAGGTATTACTGGGAGGTTATCTATGCGGTTAGCCAGCCAGCACTCGGTTAGTACCATTATATCACAATCAAAGTTAAGTCTGTGAAGGAAAATTTTAAAGCTATCCATGTTCTTATAAATACTACGAATGTTTTGGGTCAGTACGGTTAGTGACTTTTTATAATCGGAAAGATATTGTCTGCAATCCTCAACGTCACATGTCTTTGAGACAGTTAAAAATGTGTTATCAATGTCGGTAATTAAGTTATTATCCATAACTAAACTAGAAAAATAACAATAATAAATTACGTCTAAAATATACACAAGTATGTGGCGCTCTTAGGCGCCTTCATAATCGATCGAGTTGATGTACCTGTATTCGGCAGCTTTTTTAGCCGGGCAATCTGCGTCTCCCGTCTTGTGGTTGGCTTGTTTTTTAAAGCGCAAACATGTAGCACATTTTGGCGCACCGGCTTTCTTTGCGCAGTCTTGGATAGTGTGCCCTTCTTCACCGCAATGTCCACACATAGGGGCAGCAATTTTGCATGTTTTGGCTGCATGACCATACTGCTGGCATTTGTAACATCTTGTTACCAGTGTGAAGTCTCGTACCGGGCAGGATGACCAATTTATAAATAATCTGTCTTGTGTGATGAGGGCCTTACGTATGACGGCTGGAACTTCTATAATAAAGTTGCAAGTCTCAGCATCTTTCCTGCCAGATTTGTGGCTTAGTTTTATAGAGGTCAAAAATGTATCTATGGATATAGTGGGCAGTTTGTCGGCCAAGTTTTGTTCATAAATACATTTATAAACCTCATTTTCAGCCATTGTTGTAGGAACTCCTATTACTATAATGCGAGGTTTGCGCTTTTTAGGTTCGTCGACGGTAAGCCCTGATGAAGCTAGTTGGACTGTTTGCTTGAGCCTGTCTAGGTCATCTTTGGTCTCAGTGCTGATTATGAGTCCTCCTTTTCCAATTTTGCGTACGCCTCGTACTTTCAGCTTCATTTCCCCAGGGCATATGATTTTTTGGACCATGTTCTTGGTTTCGTCACTGGTTTTTGAGTGGTCACTGGGATAAATGGCCACAGAGCTAAAAGTATTAGGACGAACAAAGGTTTTGGACCCATTCTTCACAATAGCTGCAAAAGATGTAGATGTTGCTTCCTGCTTCGTACAGGACTCCTGAATCGTTCGGTTCATCTCCATTAGACAATCTGATAAGTCTCTTGCTTCGGTCATGGTTTTAAGGGAGGTATGGGTTTGTATGGCTTTTTGTTTTAGAGACTGGTATTGAACAGCCATCTGCGAAACTCCATGTCCAACTTTCCGGCAAAGATTATTTATTTTTAGCTTCTGATCAGCGTTTAACTTACCCTCAGAAGCAATAGCACAGACCTCATTCAGACACTGCTCAATAGACCCCATCCAGTTCTGAATCTCCGGAGTGGACACAACTTCAACTTTCTCATCCTGGTCCTGTCTTAGTTGTTGGGGCGATGTCGGTGCTGGTGCTGGTGTCGGTACCGGGGTTGGTGTCGGTGGAGGGCTGCGTCGCATCATCGCACTCCGATTAAAGGGGCTGTCCGCCATGTATCAGCTTATAAAAATATATTAATCAGTTCATTCTTGTAACTTATCACTATAAATTGTTTATTTGTATAACACGCTAATACACTGAAACTAGGTCACTATTTATGCAAGCGTTAATTTATTTTATTGATATTATGCATTGATGAGCACGTCTGTACGCGTTGAATGCCAGTATATCAATGCCAAATAGTACCAAATAGTATGCAATAGATTGCTATTGCATACTATTCTTTATATTGATAAAGAATAGTTGAAAGGTTGTGTATTTAATAAATAATACCATACTAGCTAAGAGTTGCAGAGTCCCACTTTTTCTATCAACATCTAGAAATCTCCAGATGATAGTGCATCAAAGCCAGCAGGATAAAGTTCGATAGTAAGTTAGTTAGCAGACATCGGCAGTCGACCTCTGTCTCTGAAATATTCACGTTGCACTTATATACTTTGTCCTCGGGTGAGGTCAACAGGCTAAGTAAGGAAATGTTCACTTTGGAGGCAAGTAATTTGTGGCTTAATATTTTAGGAAACGCTGAAAGCTTCATCAATACTTAACCGTTATAGACAGATAATAACGTAATATCAATGATCAGCACGCTCGGCAGACATACTGGTAACAGCAGTTTATTGTTTTAACAAACAGGAAGACACTGCTGCTTATCCGCTTGTCGCCAATGACTTTTTATGAGACTAACTTTTTACACGACTGCCCAAAAAAAGGGATTGTTGTTTTATTCTTGACTAGTAATAGCTAGTCAAGAAACAACATCCCTTTTTTTGGGCAATCGCCCGCGACTTTGTCTGCAATCCAGGATGAAAAATAGCGTATGTCCTTATCCAGGTCCCAAGCTACCTATCTGCCAAATTCCATTCAGCTGTTTCGCGAGAAAGCATTATCAAGCAAACTCACTTTCGTAAAATATCAGTTAGGATTGGGAAACATTCCTATAGCGCAATAAATTTAAAAAAATAATTGATATACTTAGGTATAACTTAAACTTAGCCTTGTTATATTATTCATGGATAAAAAAGTAACTTTATAATTTCATTTTGCCCTTTAACTCCAGATTAGCGTGTGAAAATCTAAAATACATGTTCAAACCGGATTCTGCATAAATTTTCCTTCAGATATATTAAACGTGACCTATTTGTATGACACTTATATGAAATATAGGCATCCGATAACATGTAGTTAAATATGTCTTTGGAATTAGCTGTAGGGGTGGTGTTGAGCCTTCGATTCTCGAGTTTAATAAGGTTATGTAAATTCGAGGGAACAGATTTTCAGATAACCTTTTTTTTTTTTTTGGTTGGGAAATTATCAAATAACTTCTCCCGCTCTGGGTGGAGCGGGAGGGCGTGTCAGACTCTCTCCCGTGTTCCTTTCGTTGCCTGTACGTTGCCAGGGGCCACGGTATCCCTTTCGGACTTTCCCGCAACCCCGGCAGGCATTGGTCCTGTCGAACCCCTTCACTTGCTGACATCTCTTTGAGGCGCGCGTGGAACACAACGCGCCGTCGACCCGGGCCTGGTCCTTATCGGACGGCGAGCTACCCATTGCTCACCGTCCGCAAGCCCGCGCCTACGGTGGCCGGGAATCGGCCTGCGATTACCGACGCCCAGGGCGTCTCCTGCGGTGGCTAGGGGCGTGAGGGCGCGAAATTTGCCTCTCTCTCACGCGTTCTGCCTCCTCCTTCGCGAGCATTACTGCTTCGTAGAAGGAGGTGACGGCCTCCCATGCTCTCTCACTCCGTACCATGGCCTGGACTAGGGCCGGACGCGAAAGATCCCCGCCGCCGATCGCCTCCACGAGGACACGGCGATGCTCTGCCCAAGCCGGACAGACCTCCACCGTATGCTCAACCGTGTCCTCCGGGCGATCCACGCAGTGATGACACCCGGGCGTTTCCTCCCGCCTGATACGAAACAGGAACCTCCCGAAACAACCATGTCCGGTGAGGACCTGCGTCAGGCGGAAGGTGAGGACGCCGTGGCGCCTCTCTAGCCACTCCTCAAAGAGGGGACTTATCGCTGCAATAGTGGCGTGCCCATTTTCAGATTACCTTACGGCGTCATTTAATAAGGTACCCTTGGTGTTAAAAAAAAAAAAAAAAAAATCTTCTATTAAGGGGGAATTCAACCGAATTTTGTATATACCTAGTATAAGGCTGCCTGTCCATTGACGCGGAGCGAGGCAGCGGAGCGGAGCGATGGAGTAATGAGAGCGGAGTTGCGGACTGTCTGTCAATTAATGCGGAGCTAGGTAGTGCGGAGCGGAGTTGCGGACTGTGTGGAGGCAGGCCGAGTTCACGCGACGAGTCATTTGAGCGGGCTGCAATACCCCGCGGTTTTTCTCGGTTTCCCCGCTCCGCTTCCTCGGTCTGCTTCCCGGTTTTGTACTCATTTTTAAACTAGTTCGCAAATCCCTGTCCACTGAAGCGGAGCGGAGATTTTATGCAATTCCATTGATTAATATTGGCACAGCTCCAATCCGCTCCTCTCCTCTCCGCTCCAACGGACAGTCAGCTTAATGAATAAGTTTTTGTATGGAAAATTCAACATTTATTTGCAGGAGGAGACTTAAAAATTTGATTGACTTCGTCATCGTAAGTGCGACTGCTGAGCGTGGGGTCTTAGGTTCGTTTCCCCGGTCGGGGCAAAAGTTTTTCATTTCATTAGGTTTTTCTATTAAAAATTTCTCAATAGCAGCCCGGAGTTCAGAAGTTGGCGGTGTGATACCTCCGTGCCTCGGAAACTATGAGGGAAGACAGAGTGCAACTGTGTCTGACACTTGTGCACTATAATATCTGGTGCATCAATGACTAGTCTCCGCTGAGATTGACTGCCATGGCCGAAATAGATGCAACAATTATTTCTTTACATCGGCCTATAACATAAAAAATCATTGAAAGATTTTTCTTTAAAACTCTCACGTCAATTTAAACTTGCACTCTCACACGTTGCTGAATAGAAGTTAATTTTGTCGTTGATGTGCAACACCCCTAACTTTTCTTTTATCCAGCAACGTAATTACGCGACAATTTTAACTTTTATCTTTTAAGCTTTCTTTTAGCTATTTTATAAAACAATATGAGCTGGTAGCAAGGGTCTTTTATGCTCTTTTTAACGTTGCTCTGCTAGCAGAATGAATAGAAACATTGTTATGAGATTTTGCTGTTTGAGCATCTCTTTATTTTATTTTTTGAAACAGTTGCTTTAAAAAAAAAGACATAAAACTCTCTCTCTCTTCTTGTATTTCTATAACAGCATAGGACTTAATAAATATAGAAGAAGTCATTTTTTGCGTCACGGAATATTAATCGGGTTTTAAGTAATTGGACTGCTGCTGGTTCTCTGATGATCGACCAATAAACAATTGAGTGGTTTTATGTTAAAATAAGTTCAAAAGGAAGTGCGGTTGCATGTTATTGCTCAAATACGACAGCTTTTAAATTCACTGGTAGAAAATTACCCTACGTAACCATATTCCTTGTATTATATAATTATTTAGTACAATTATTTTGAGAAAAGAGAAGAATACGTTACAGAATAGAATTTATTAAAATAATAATCCGACTGTCAAACATTTCATAATGACAGCTTTACATAAACAACAATTCACGAGAAATATATTGTTTCAATTGCAATTTCATTTCGAAATCTATCGTATAAATTTAATAAAATATCCGTTACAATATGAAAACGATTAAAAATAGACAAAAACTCACTATCGCTGCATGCAGCGCTGTTGTTTTAAATACAGGACATGACGGTAAATATCGTGGAAAAATATGATAAAGATTTCAATAGTATGGAGGATTATGACCGGATCGGATTAACAGTCATAAAAAATCTGAAAAGTCGACATCGGTAAATAAACAAAGGAGGTTTTTTTTTTCAAGTGCGTAGTAATTTACCTCATTTGATTACAACACTAAAACACAAACACAATAATTGATGCAATCGTATGTGACATCTTAATTTTATTGCCTACACTTTGTAGCACGTACCGCGTGGCACCGTAGCTCGCTACGGCGTAGCATAGTAATCACGTAGCGGTAACCGAGAAATGCCGCCTACGCGGCTACGCTCGCTACGTTGAAGTAGTACTTCCAGCAACACATGTTTGCATACTTCTTGAAGTTGGAAGTGTATTTAAGATTTTGCAATATTTTAAAAGTGTTGGTGACTTCTAGAGGTACACATTATTTGCTAAAATTGAGTATATTAGGAGGGATTGTTATAGACCGAATTCCTTGCGAAGCAAATGGATAGAGGTCGAGATGAATTATAAATAGGTTTACTTTCGTAAAGCAGTATTAATAAGGAACTAGGTACGGCTTAGGCTGTGCTAAGACCATGACAAAACAGTTTTGTTTATCACTTACAAAACCCTGTTTTTTCCGGAGACTCTTTTGTTGCAGTGTCTTATGTCAGTTTTGTAGTGAGATAATCAAACTAATCTCCTTCTTATATTTATTTCATTAATTTCCATTCACCTACGACCCATAAATAAAACCCACATACGAAAAGACTTCATATTATAACCAAAACAAACCTCAAATAACCGGAACCACATACCCCACGATAAGGATCAGATTGTTTTACAAACGGTTCTTCCTCGTGTAAGGTTTCTGTGAAAACCGAATCTATTACTACTACAAGCCCGAAGCTAAGAGGATCCGATTCCTGATCTAATGCTCTCAGGTTCGATACCTGGATTTGGCTTATGTACATATCTGTACTAGCTTTATATGTGAGGAATTGAGTGGAATCGAGTATATCGTCCATTTTCACTGGATTATGGAATCAAATTCAATCAATTTTGCCAAAGGTATTTCGGTATTTAGAGCAAAATGTGGCAGGTTGTATTGTAACGTATGGTTGGATTGATATTTCTGTCTTAGATGCAATAGAAACGATGTTGTAACTACATATCCGACATTATCATCTGATAATATCAGCTTAACATCACAATAGGTTTTGTATCTTTTACGCAGGCCAGCCAGTGTGTACCTGAACTTGTGAGTGCCCAAACAACATACATAGTCTAAATACCTACAAAACGTCGTATCTAACTTGTATAGTGATTTTTAAACAACTAGAACATCCATGTATGGTTAAAACAAATAAGTCTAAGGGGGCAGGATAGCCTTTACGAAGTGGTTATCGTATTAGTAGTACAGCTTCAATATAATTATTATATAATTGTGCCGGATATAGCAGTTCATCGTGGACGTGGTACGACAGTGGCCCTTACAACTGACCTTATCTAGCAACGATGCGTTAAGTTTTTGTTTTGATAATTTTAGTTGTTATTATCCAAAGATGTAACGCTGACATTTCGAGCCATTAAATCTTATTATCCATTGGTGTTACGACGACGCTTGAGAGGTTAACTATATGTGTATAATCATTGACATCATCTCTGTCAAGTGCGTGTCGTGTCGTACGTGTGTCGAGTGCGTTTCCTCAAATAGTTCCTATGCCGTCATGTTGGCCTCAATTAGGTAGCGCCACCATTGTTGTAGGACGGACAGGACACTACCTATGGTCTGTTGTTAAAATTTAACAGTGGAGCCAACATTACGGAATAGGAACTATTAAAATTTGATGAAACGCACTATAGTTAGGGAATTTATGTCATCAGAAGACTGCCGCCACGCAATCATCGACTTAACGCTCTGCTAAAGTGACAGTAATCAGCTAGTGACAGTCTTAAATCCGACCTCTTCGGTGATTTCAGTAACCAAACTAGACGGCGCCACTTGCTGCGCAGTCAGGACTATAAAAGGACTGAACCAAATCAACAACTTAAAAAGTGAAGATTTACAAGTAGACCTCTTGAATTCTTAATTCTACTACTACAAAAAACCTGAAAAAGACCTATACAAACCTACACCCTCCAGTGAACAACTCGCAAACACACCAAAATCGAGGAGGAAATAGCCGCCAGAGAGAACGATAAATTTCTCCGCGCACGAATATTAAAACTAGTGAAGATAAAGCAATAAATTGCTGAAGTCGTTGTCCGGTGCGGACGATAACGGACACCAGCCGGTCACCGGACGGTAGCCGGACAGTACCCGGACGGTGGCCGTACGTATACCACGACTATAACTCAAGAGACCTTCCCGTGTGTATCGAAAATGAAAAGATTTTCTTCGGTCTGATGATGTATGGGTTCTAGTGACCTTGACAATGGATTTTAGCTTTTGTTCGTGACATTATATTCTGCTGAGTTTCCATAAGGTTGGGTAGGAGTTATTTGAGAACTAATCGAGGGTTATTTTTTGAAAAGTTGTTTAAAAGAGTGACCATACAAAAGTCTTAAAAAAACCTTCTACTATAATATATAATGTAGGTATAATGTCTTAAGGTCGGGTTAGAGTTTAAACTCAACTAGCGAATCCACGTTCTGTCCCTTCCTAATAATACACTACCTACCTACGAAATTATTTTTATGTAAACAGGAGAAAAGCATTCTTTTGTGGAACTAAAATGTAAAGAATATCAAGAAAAAAATGCTCTTACTCTTATTCTGGTTCTATGTTCGTTTATCTAAACACGCCTTTAGATACAACACTATTTCTTTCGACTTTCTTTTCTAAATATACCAATTAAGCAGTATGTATCCATGAATTTCAGAACCTAGTTTTAATTTTTATAACGTCGGTAGATACATTTCCTCATCGCCATTGTTATTCAGTATTCAGTGCACACTGTATTGTAATGCACGTACTCGTAGGTACACAATGTTCACGCAGTTAATTGCCAATTATAATCGAAAGCAATTTAAATCCGGAATGGTGAATCTGTTTTGTTATACCTCTTCTAGGTGGTTTAATGCAAGCCAAGTATTTTCCATTATACTTAGATTGTTACGAGATAAAATAGCCAGTGGTAGGTAATAAAAATTGTATACAACTGTAACATTAAGATTAAACCGAGACTACATTTTGATCATTCTAAAGTAAGATTATTGGTCTTGGTTGTTACTTAACCCTAATTATATATTATTAATTACTTCCTTATCCTAAAACAAGCAAACAAAACAATGGAAAATGCCCCGCAGCAGCCCAACATTAATTATTTAAAGCCTAGTTTGGTCTCGCATCTTCGAACAGAAATTGATGCCAGTCAAATGGCTAGGACACCGCAAACCAAGTATACTGTAAAGCTTAATCAAACGCCTTCCGGTGTTCATTCACAAAGAGATAGAGGTTTTAGAAAAAAAAGTAATTAACAAATTACTTTTTAATTATTAAATACTTTTTTTAAGTAAAAAAGTAAAGTAATTAACAAATTACTTTTTTAGTAAAGTAAAGAGGTAACTAAAGGCTACTACAGTAAAAAAGTAATTTGTTAATTACTTTTTAAATATTATTTACTTTTTAATTATTATTTACTTTCTTTTTGTAAAAACATGTGTGTTTTTAGGAAAAAAAGTAATTTGATAATGGAAGAAAATCAATGATTGAATTGTATGGTTGGTTGGGAGGTGTGCAGAATGCTGGTCGTTTTCGTAAAACCTATTTTATTTACGTGTGCTTTCCCACTACAAAGGGAAAGAGCAAAGGGCTCCCCTATACTTCGCCATTCATCTTAGCCAGCTGCCTTTTCCGGCCAAACAGACAAGAAAGTACCTACGTCATCGCGCCAGCGTTTCTTAAGGTGCTATTCTACCAGTGTGCACACTGTATAGCACAAAATAAGCAAAAGAGCTAAAAACACACTACAAAATGAAAAATAACTTTAATTTCGGACGTCGTTGTCTTTGATTTTGTATTTTTGTTTGTTGCAACTGACTACCGAAATTAAAATAATTTTTCACTTTGTACTGTGGTTTTTGGAAAACGGTTGTTTTTTATTTTGTAAAAAAGTTTTTACTAATGCATATTTACGGTTTGTTATTTTACTTAGCTTAAGAGATCGTTTGCATAAGAACTTCAAACCCCGTTTGAAGACGGGGTAGAGTTTCAAAACATCATCATTTCTTCATGTTTACAGCCTCAAGGATAATCATTCATCAATCATTCTGGCTAGTCTTTTCGCAACTATGTTGGGGTCGACTTCCAGTCTAACCTAATTTTCGGGCTTCTGACGACCCGTAACAACTGTCAAAGATCCAAGAATGCCGGGACCAGCAGCTGAACATGCTTTCCGAGGCACGGAGGGGTCTCGGTCTGTTAAGATGGTCACCCATCCACGGACTGACTACGGCAAGCGTAACACTGATCGAACGACTCGTATGACTGTTATAACTTAGCCACGAGCCCCTACCAAGACATAATCTTCCACTGATTGACATCTTCAGTCAGAAAATCATAGAATTGTTAGTTAGATATTACTCGTATGTATAGTTGAATTTGAAACTAGTTATTTCAATCACCTAATGTAAACGTTTTGTGAATATACTATAATTCTCAATACAGCGATGCAGCGAATCCTGCAGTATTCACCAACTTAGCTTATGTTTAGACTTCGAGCGCAACTTGCGATACAACTTGTTAACTTAGCTATTTGTGCTGCTTATATACGAGTGTAAAATAACTACGATACAGTGATTAATATTGTATGTTACAGTTCCTTGATCTCAGAACTTGATAAAAAATATGGTAAAAAAAACTTTGAAATACCTCATTTAAACACCTTATTTGTATGCGATAACTTTAAATAAATAAATAAATAATAATGCAGAACATGTTTTATACACACAGCGAGCATCTTGTATTTGACTGGAAAATGAAAGTCCAATCAGATATTACTTGCAGTTCATTACGGTTGAATTTCCTAATCTGTAAACAATTTTGGTCATCGGGAATAACATTCCTGGTAGGCTTGCTGAAAAATTCTAAGATGCTATCGAAAATATTCAGAATTTATTATGATAAAATATTGTTATTGCAGTGGCCATCGCCGCTATGTTTTACTAACAAAAAAACAATATATGTAAGCATTGGAATGATTACTACTAACAAAATAACTATTTCTAAATTCTTTAAATTAATTTTATGACCGTGCACCTCACGAATAACAACAAAGGAGTTGTGGAAGACTTAAATCACTTATTGGTATGAGTCTGATAGAAACTATGTGTTTGGGGTCTTGAGGTTGAGCGGACTTGATTAAGGTACATTTCATAGAAATCTGTCTCAACCGTGATGATGCGAAAAGTCTGTTCAGATTTATGGCCCCAATGTAATCCATGGAGTTTGGCCAACGAAAGTTGACCACTAATTATTTTCAAAAGTTTTACTATGGCAATATTTTAGGACTGTCAAAATTGTTACATTGACGTTTCGTACTTGACTCAAGTACGAAACGTCAATGTAACAATTTTGACATCTTGTGTTTACGTGCATCATAATAGGTTGGGGAAAAAGTTTCTTCGTATTTTTTAAGAAAATTCAAAACATTTTTTAACATAGTATGTTTACATTTAACTAAAGTATGTAGGTACCATTTTGTTCGATAACTTTTTGCCATCTTGTAGGTAGGGACATGATCCCATTGCTATAGAAATTTTGGGACTTCTGATCAAAATACCGCGACAAGTGGTTTTGGCAGTCCTCCCGTGATGTTAACCTGACACTGCCTAAAGAATTCTGAAGAGACCGAAACAGGTGGAAATCTGAAGGTGCAAGGTCAGGACTATACGGCGGATGCATTAACACCTCCCAGCCAAACTCTCTTAATTTTTGCTGAGTGGCTAAAGATGTGTGAGGTCTAGCGTTATCATGATGAAAAACCACACCCCTTCTGTTGATTAATTCCGGCCGCTTTCTCTCAACTTCTTGCTTTAATCTCATCAGTTGTTCGCAGTAGAGTTCAGAATCGATGGTCCTGCCTGGTGGTAACAGCTCATAATGAATAATGCCCTTCCAATCCCACCACACACACAGCATCACCTTGTTGCGAGTTAACCCGGGTTTTGCCACAGTCTGTGAAGCCTGACCGGCCTTTGACCACGACCTTTTTCGCACGTTCTTGTCGTACGTGATCCACTTTTCATCACCAGTTATCAGCTTCTTCAAAAATGGTTCGGTTTCATTACGTCGTAATAAAGAATCACAAATGAGTACACGGTTCATTAGGTTTCTTTCAGTGAGCTCGTGAGGTACCCAAATATCGAGCTTTTTTGTGTACCCAGTTTTTTTCAAATGCGCCAAAACTGTTTTGTGGTCAATTCCCAGTTCTTCAGCTACGTCGTAACTACTAATATGCCGATCTTGCTCCACTTTTTCAAAAATGGCATCCATTTTATCCGTAATAGGGCGACCAGAGCGACGTGCATCTTTGACATCAAAATTTCCGGATTGAAAACGCTTAAACCAAATTTGTGCTACTCTCACAGACACTGCACTAGGTCCATAAACATTGCAAATTTTTTTCGCGGCTTGCGTTGCATTTTTACCTTTTTTGTAGTAAAATTTTAAAATGTATCGAATTTCTTCATTAGATTCACTCATCTTGACAGTACGAAAAACAAATAAAAATCACACATTTTCCTAATTTGAATTTGGAATTATGTTCTTTAAAATTTAAACTGTCAATGATACCAAAACCAGCCAGATACACATAGTATAGCCAAAGAGATTTTATTACAAGTTCATACATACTATAATGCGAAAAGACTTTTTCCCCAACCTAATATTTTCGTTGATTCTGTTCAAAATAATGCCGAAAACAATCAAACGAGGAAGCTTCTATTTAATATGATTGACAAATATAAAGACGTAAAAAGTGATTTGAATCAGAAATTTGCAGAGAAAATACGACGACTGGATTCAATAATTTCACTTTTAGGTTAGTTTTTTGAATTTCTAATAAAACAACTTGATACTTTTCAACTATTTATAAAAAATCGCAATATTTTTCACGGTGTATCTACTTTTCAGGAAGTATTAACAACGAGGTGACAAAACTTAAAATTGTGGAAACAGTAAAGAAATTGAAAACTCTCGAAAAAAATGAAATGTCGACTTGTGAAACACATTATTTAGAATCAATGACAGGTATTACTTTAGAAATTATAGATTTTTCACAGACACTTTGAAGGGTTCATACATTTATGATAATGAGTTTGGATGGCTAAATTAAATAATATGCTATCTTTGTTATTTATTATGTTTTTTTACTTTAATGACTGATTAGTATTAATATACTGTTACATAATTTATTGTATTTTTTCTCTTCAGATGTAAGTGTGATGACCCTAAGAAGAATTAAAATTGAAGGGTCTAAAAATCAAGGAAAGTGAAACTCCAAGGAAAAATCGTCCAAATTCAGCACCAGTTTCCAATTTGGATAATTTTGATATTTCGGCTATAAGGAACAAAATAAACGAATTTTATGGAGTCAAAAAACAAGTCCCAACATTGAGAAGCCAATGAGCTGAAGGAAGCAATTGAATTTACGGGATGCCGTGAAACCCTTAGAAATATTTTACACAAGAACGGGTTTGAGTTTCAAAACAATAAAAATGAACGGGCTTTACTTACAGAAAAATATAATATTGTGGCATGGAGACACAGATTCTTGAGGACGATACCATCAAAAAAGGCTAGAAGGTAAACAGATTATTTACCTTGATAAGACATAATGTACATCAGAACTGTAAAGTTAAAAAGTCGTGGCAAGGACCTTCAACAAGTGGTGTCACTACTAATATATCGTCAGGAAAAATACATATTATCGTGCATGCAGGATCGGAGGAAGGGTTTGTGCCAGGTGTTTTATTGGTATTTAGCACAAAATCCAAATCAGCTGACTACCACGATGATATGAATGCTACCAACTTTATGAAATGGTTTGAGGAAATGTTGATACCAAATCTCACTAAACCTAGTGTACTTGTGATGGACAACGCAAGTTACCATGTGAAACAAGTAAATAAACCGCCTTCTATGTCTTATTCTAAAGCTAATCTCCGAATATGGCTCCAAGAGAATAATATTCATTTTGAAGGATATCATACCAAAGCTGAATTAATGTGTTTGGTGAAAGATAATAAACCTGCAGTTGTTTACGAAGCAGAAGTACTTCTAAAAAAACACAGTCATACCCACAATCACGAAATTTTGTTGCTGCCACCGTATCATTGCGACCTCAATGCAATTGAGCTTGTATGGAGTAAGGCGAAGAGAAAAGTAGCAAGCAAAAATATAGGAATACCAGGGTCTGAAAATTTAATAAAATAATGTTTTCTAGCCATAACTGCTGATGACTGGAAGAAGTACACTGATCATGTACTAAATGTTGAACATCAGTACAAATTAAGGGACCGTATTGTTGAAAACGAACTTGAACGATTCATAATACATGTTGGGGACAGTAGCAGTAGCAGCGAAGAAAGCAATGAAACTGATTGAAGGATATCAGGTGTAGAGTTTTTGGAATCCGATTTCGACTATGACTCATAACCCCTATGTTTTGTTTTGATTTAATTGTGTTATCCTCATCACATCAGTGGTCTCTATTCCATTAAATAAACGTATAGTAATAACTTTTTGTTTAATTCAACCTTTTCTGTATAAGGCTGTGCCAGGAAAGTTGAGCTGTGAACTTCAATATGCAGAAGTTAAAAAATGCCAACCTAATTTCGTTTAGCGCCTAACTTTGGTACTGATAATAATCATCCTTTTTTTTGGGCGGGAAATTATCAAATAACTTCTCCCGGTCTGGGCGGAGCAGGAAGGCGTGTCAGACTCTTACTGACTAAAACCCACCCGTGTTCTGTCAGTTGCCTGTACGTTGCCCGGGGGCCACGGTATCTCTTTCGGACTTTCCCGCGACCCCTGCAGGCATCAGTCTTATCGGACCCCGCCAGTTCTACTGACATCTCTTTGAGGCCACGCGTGGAATACAACGCGTCGTCGTCCCGGGCCTGGTCCTTATCGAATGGCGAGCTACCCATTGCTCACCGTCCGCAAGCCTGCGCCTACGGTGGCCGGGAATCGGCCTGTGATTATAATGATCATCCTCAAAGCGAAATATTGTAACGCTAACTTGCTTATCCACCATTGCGCGAATACATAATGGCGGTTTAACAGTTCCAAGTAAATCTCAAAGGTAATAAGGTTATACATTAAAAATACTGATCTAAATATCACATAACATGTCTTGAATATTAAATAGCATCAACTCCGCTTAAGCAGTGTATAGCCAGGGTTAACAGCTCTTGTTTTTTTAAATTCCCGCGTTTTTCTTGGACAGCTTTCGCTGGTCAGATTCTAGCAGTGTGTTTTGTTATTATTTGTTTAGGGTATGATGGCAATGTCACACGCATGTGATTATAAAATAGAACATAAAATATAAAAAAAAACAACAGATAATCTTTGCAGACACAATTATTAAAGTATAGTAAAACAATATTTACCAATCGATCATCATCAAAAAGTTTGCTTAGATTGTTTGGTCATGTTGAGAGGATGAATGAAAGGCGACTTTAAAAGAGTAACGGTGGAGTTTCTTGCCCATTCTTCTCCATACGAAAACTACCTTCTGGAAGGGGCAACTAGAATCAATTATTATTTAAATGTTGACGTTCAAAAGTGCCTTTTTGTGCCTAATTGAAATAAATTATTTGACTTTGACTTGACTAACAGAAGATATTTACAAGGCAGATGTGGGTGGAAACGCCGGGAGCGGACGTCCTAGGAGGACAGATAGTGACATTATTGGTAATGTTCTGCAGAAAGGTCCGGCGCGTAGTACTCGCAACTGGCGTGCGGGTGTGGCCAGATGTATGGACGTTAATTAACGAAGCAAATGGGGTATGTAAGGATCGCAGGTGGCGTTCTGTAGTTTCTACCTACCCCCATGAGAAAAAGGCGTGAGTTTATGGTATGTCATCATCTATTTTTAGGAAGCGATACAGAATTCTAATACATTAGAAAACAACCAGCCAATAATAAATTAAAACTTACTAGAACTTAGCGAAAGCAATAGACGATGAATATTTAGTTGTTGCTCCAGAGTTAGTGTTGACGCGCTGGGGAGGTGGTGCAACTTTCTTGTTGCGCTGTGTGAACTAGAATTTATGAGCTATTTGTAGAAAATTAGACTAAAGGCTAGAGGATGGCAGATTGTGTTTCTAGGAACTAATTATATAGTTAGATAAACGTTTGTCTGGTGTTTAGGGCTAGGATTGAACTCTAGATCAATCATCATTAAACTATTTTTTATATTTTTTATTGAAAGTAATAATAATAACCATATCTTTGGGATCCCAAAGATAAAAAGCAATACAAATAACTCCTTGTTTTCATTAAAAGCCTGTTTAACTACAAAATCACAACGAGCATTCAGTTTTCTGAAAATCGGCCACATCACATTATTATGTTAGTCACAGAACAATGCTAAATGAAGGCAACCACCGTCTCTCTGGCCATATTCTACGAAGACGGCTTTGTTAATACTCATGTTATCTACAGTTTAAACATTGTCAAAGGATTTAATTACTATATCAATATTTGGGTAGTTCTTGAAGATCAAGTCTCGTTTGCACATCATGTTTGATGTTAGTTTTGATACTAAGTTTTAAATTAAACAAACTGTGTTAATTATACTATTATTCTATCTAAACTACAATACAAGTATTCTTTAGTTAGCAGAGAATATATATTTAAACCCTTGTCTTAAATAGCGTTTGTAATATGGAATTGCGATTAATAATATTTCTGAACCATCAATATTGTTTGATCGACACAAATCAATGTAAATATGAGTTTAAATGGTTGAAAAAGCCTTTATTCGAATCCCAAACAAACTGTGTTCATGGATAATGTCAATCTGCATATAAGCCTTTTCCCAACTATGTTTGGTTTGGCTTCCAGTTTAACCGGATGCAGCTGAATCCTACTATTGTACATGGAGGGACTGCCTATCTGACCTCTACAACCCAGTTACTGGGTAAAACGATAAGCCTTAGTGAGACTGGTTGTCTGACTTTCGGGCTTCTGACTACTCGTAACAACTGTCAAAGATCTACAAATGGCACCGAGACCAACGGCTTAACGTACTTTCCGAGGCACGGAGAGGTCTCGATATGTAATGGATGTTCACCCATCCCCCGACCGACCTCGGCAAGCGTAGCTTAATCTTCGATCAGCGATTTTTTTTGTAATACTATAATAAACACGTTCAATACAAACAATAATTCATCATGTTTCTGCGCATCGGTCGCTTCTAAAGTGGTTACCGATACGCCAACGCAAAGAGCAAAGGGCGCTAACCACCTTGTTTTCATTTCTTGACTCACCCACCTCCCCTAGTTATCTGTGGTTGTCACAAATGTACTGAAAATGGGGCAGGCCCACAGTAAAAATCTACGGTCATCAAATAATCGCGTTCTTCAATGTCCCACTCACCGCACAGACTTCATTCATTCTTCCTTCTTCGTTCAGTTTATCTCTCTATGGAATGCGCTCCCCCAGGAAATCAGGATGGTAACCGACCAATTATCCTTTAAAGTTAAAGTTCGCGAGCACATTCGTAAGAAGCTGGCAGTATCATCACAACGTTAATATTTTCCCATTGTTTGTCTTATTTGTTATAGTATATTCGTGTATTTATGTATATTTATTTGTGCTTATATTTATATATAATTAGGCATATATATTATATGAATAGTTTGTAATAGGTATAAGTGTATCTTTATAGTTACTTTAAAAATATTCCTCAATTTCTCGTAATTGCACCTACCATTGTTTGTCTCTGCATCACCCATAGGTTGACTGGTAGAAAATGCCTATGGCATTAAGTCCGCCTCTGTACATTTCTGTGCTTAAAGTATTAAATAAATAATAATTTCAACGTTTTTGTTCCAATTACATTTCCTTCTAAAGTTCGTTCCGAATTAGTATGGGTGTTTGTTCTATTAACAAAACGTCATTTGAGGCCATTGTTTGCATACAAACTTGTGTTCGTAGACATAAGAAGTGATAAAAAACTCAATAAATGATCAACACATATTCTCCATGTAAAACATGATTATTATTTATACCTCTTTAGCTAAATAACTTAAAAAGGTCTAACAGTATTTTCTAATTCAGTATTCAGCCTCATTTATATTCTCCTAAATATCCCTATTTTAGTGGTAATAATGTTACTACAGTACCTTCATAAGGTAGACCCTGAACTAGCCTGATCCCGCCTCCCCGGGGTCCAACAACAGGTCATATAATTAAATAATTACCCTACACGGTACGGGTACAAACATCATTTACATTTACTGTACAGATTCTGAATATTAGGTACTGCTGGGTATATAAATAAGACAATTAAATCTATTCAAGCAAGCTTTTATCATCATTCATTTGTTAAAAGCGGAAAAGTTCTGACTGCTTTTGGTCTCCTGGTACACAAATAGGAAATTCTCAATTTTTGAATTGGCTCATTCTAGCCTGGCTATCGCAACAATTATAACATTTTAAATTAAAATTTTTGAAAAATGATTTGGTAACATAACTGATATAATAGGTAAGCGCTAGTACTATACTATAATTATTACTTTCCTGGATAATTACTTAAGTTATGAAACATTTCATTAGTAACAAACTCAAGTTGAAAGATAGCAGTAAGCTGTTGTTAGTCAAGTACATACCTTTTTGCTGTAGATCTTCTTAACAATACTTAAAGTCCTTATAAATCTCAAGTATGAGAGGGTGCTAAGGTACTTTTACCCAAGACAATACCTCTCAACTTCTCTCATACATAATTAATTCTTCATACTCCCCTCAAATCGTCTTCGGGAACATTCAACGACAGATTTTTAGTACGTTTTAACGGGAGTTGCCAAGCACTTGGTGAAAGCTAAAAAGTCGCTTGAAGACTCAATATCCGAGATGGAAAACCTACTTAATTGTTCGAGCTCCTTATATAAATTCTTTTAACTTTGAACTATCTTAGCTTCTTACTTACTCTACTAAGTTTCCTTTACTTTAATAAAAAAAGAAGATTTCTCGGAAAGCCTTGTTTGTTTTTGATGTTTTAAAAAAAGTTGTCGTTTGAATTATATAAATTCCAACGTTTTTTATATCGCTAATATTTAAATTGGACTTTGGAAATTTAAAATACTAGTTAAAATTTCAAGTAGCAAGACGTGGAACAAATATAATAATTTGTTTTATATCTTTATTAGGTAAAGGAATGTCTTTACATTCCTTCCCATCTTCTAGCATCCGCCTCGTATTTGATTGTGTTCAAAAGTCGCCGAGACAAACAAAAGGCTGAACGTGGTGTGCTTTTATGGCTGTGTACGTGAGCGCGCGGGACCAAGCCGCGGGCCGCCATGCGTGTCACCCGCCACAGGTAGAACACAACTCGATTTGTACCTTTTTAGTATTAATAATAAAAATGGTCTCGCTTTTGACCTCGCTTTTACCTGGTAGAGAGCGATGGAAGACACTTTAAATACCACTTAAGAAATCGATTACAGCTAGACAGTTACTCAGTCAAGAAATACTCGAAATTACACTTTCTGATAGCAACTGTCCTTTCTGCTCACCGTCCGAACTGAAGCTAGCGTGAACAAAAATCTCCTCTCACCATTATAAGCTTGGCAAGAAATCGCCAGTAGCTACATACATAGTTGAACTACAATCGTTTACCTGAGTAAACAGAATATACTTTGAAGTTACTTCAACAACTCTGCAACGAGCAACCGGCAACTCTTCACTTTGCCTTGAACTAGTTTATTCTATAAGTTAATTTTGTCTGTAATATTATGAGATACTGTTTGTGGTTGGTTCTTGGGGATTTTCTTTTAAATATTAGCATTACTTGATTATTGATTTACTTTAGTGAATTATTTGGAATATGTATTCAAAAACATTTTCTTTCTCCCTAATTCCATGAATAACTTACACAAAAAAAACCGAAATCAATGAAAAAGTCTTTGTAAAAGTGATGGATAAATCACAAGTTACAATTTTCACTTTTATAATTCAAAACTTATTGACTCTTAACTTAACCGTCACTTATTTTTATGCCAAATGTTGATTTTATCTCCGTAAATTCAGCAATTTAAACATCAATAAAGAACAAACCAGCAGATTCAAATTTTAGTTAGTAGATTGCTGAACTCATTAAGAACAACTTAATTTTAGAGTTGTTTACACAAAACCGGGAAGTGAGGAAACTTCTGCCTTCTTTAGAGAAGTTCCGAACTTCTTGTTTGACCAAGTTTTTTGTTTAACGTGGAATTTCAATGGTCTTGCTAAACGGTTAGCTTGAGAGCTTTTTAAGTCCCTTTTTTTTCGAACGCATTTTGAATGAAAGCTTCATAAAACGAAGGTACGCCATGGGTAATGTCCCCAATTTCGTGACTTATCTTTAGTAAAGATTTCTAAGATTTTCGGATTGATTAAAATGTTTCAGTTTATCTTTTTCTCCATGAAAACTTTGTACTGAGATTGACGAACAGATAGCATGTTTGTTTTTGTCTAGTAATCTAACTGAACCTGTGAGTGTCATCTGCTTTAATAACACCTCGATTTTGAAGTTACAAACTACCGAAACAATAGAAAACCTTCCCATTTGTAATTAACAAGTACCCCCTTTCCCATTGCTCATAACAAACAGTTTTAAGACCAAAACAATACCTACAAAGTTATTCCAAGAGTCTTTTAATATCCTGCTGGAGATCGCAATTCATCATTCAAATGTCTTGCGGCCGATAAGACCCTGTTGTTTGCCGACGCCCCGCAAACACCCCGCGGACGCCCCGACGAGCCACCGATGGATACAATTATTAACAGTCACAATTGTAAGTTGGACCCTTTCTTAAAGGAGTTTGTACAATTGGAGATCGTATTTCGGTTTCGTTTCTGAGACAGGAATGGTTTTCGGTGTTATCTTTGTTTTTAATTTTAATTGCGTGCCAAATATTACCTTGGCACTTTGTTTATATTGGTAGACACGCTGAAGACCCGAAATTAGAAGTGAACACCAATCAGCACAAAAACGATTTAAACTTTAACTAGGCTAATTGGGATGAATAAATGAATAATATCGATTCAGTCGTGAGGGTTTTATTCCAATAAGTTTCATGTTTGGCAAGTCATAATTTATTATGCTGTTAAAATTCTAACAATCACGATGTATTCACATACTCATAACGTTATTCAATTTTATTGGTAATACGTACCTTTTTGGAGTAAGATTCAGAAGTTCACGAAGTTCATTCCCCAGCTCGAGTGCCCTGGCGGGTTTAATTGGGTTTTTCTGTCGATAAATTCTCGCTTAGTCCCGATTGGATTTGAGCCCGATATATGGCAATACCTATTCATGCCTTAATCAGTGAACTGTTTTTATTAATTCTTGATGTTTAACATTGTATGATCATATTTTTCTATCGTAAGATGATAATTTTGGGTAAGTTTGCGTCCGCGGACAGTGAAACGTTGTTTTATGGTTATATCTCAGTCGTAATTTATGCACTACTTGATAACTGGGATATTCTCGTAAAATTGTAAGCTCTTTAACCCATTTAGAGGATGGTTAATGGTCGACCGGTATTATCACCTGGCATTGCCTTACAGAATATGAATCTTTTTATAACATCGTCAATTCACCAGCTTTTCATAATATCTGGACTGACCTACTTACCTACTCTGTTTAAGTTTAAAAATGACTTAGTATTATTATTATTTCTATTCACCATAATTATAACTGGGCAAAATATAACTGTTGTACTAAATTAACCATTTCCTCACTATCCTCTTAGTAAAGTTTTGTTTACTTACTTTTCCATTGTACAAAACCTTAAAACATTATATTTATAAAGTCATTTGCTACGTATCTAAAATGCTTAAAGACAGCTTTCACCGCATTGAACTGGTGCAGTTTTAACTGAGAAAGCGAAGTGTACACTGTAGGTGAAACGAACCGACCGTCCAGGGTACAGTTGTAACAGCAAATGCACCTTACAGTCTGTTTACCTACATAAAGTTTTATTTTCCAACGTATTTGTTTCAGACAGACACGGGCCGAGGGAAGAGTTTCATAGCTGAAACTTAGAAGTTACATTTAGAAGGTTTTTGCAGATTGCAATTTGAGCATTTTGTTAAAATGTAGGTGTTGTTTAAAAAAGCGAGTACTGAGATTTTTTTCAAGCAAGTCTTTTGCTATACGATCACCTTACATTCAATTTAAGGGAAGAAAATGAAAAAAACCTGGTCTTTTATTTAGTTATCAGACAGGTCTCAATCATTAAACCTGCAGCGCCGAAATTTTAATAATTATAAAGTAACATGATCATGATTGTCGTGTCGAACTCGAGCCATCGGTCATCATTTGTCAATTAACATTGCTATAGCATATACGCATAAGAACCTGACCTATATGGCAGCACAACACCGTGCGTGTACTTAATATTTACGTACTTAACACACATAACAACTTCGCCTGTAATCAAAGGGTTGGGCAGAGATATACCTATAGTACACCCACATTTCTCCAGTTATATTTAATTTCCATGTAATAGGAGGCGAGCGTATTTACGTATTTTATGATAATCGCAATCTATCTTTATTATGCAAACCTTGATCATGTCATGCGAACTACGTATCTAATACCTGACGTCACACAAAATCCTGACGTCACAAAAATCCTGCACCGCGCTAACACAGTTTCCCGCCGATCGACATATATATTACTTTCCATCAATCATTGGGCAGTTGCCCGCCAGACGCGACACCCGTCTGGTCGGAGGATCCTCCCTTTTCTATAGAGGATGAGTGAACTTTACACCCTGTTCCTTATACCTCTAAAATCATAATTAGAACATTGTCATATTATGGATGCAAATGGTGACTTTATTAATTGAGTAGCAACACTCTGTCATCATCATCATCTGCCTCGCTTTTCCTTAAATATGTTGGAGTCGGCTTTCAGTCTAACCCGATGCAACTGAATACCAGTATTTTACATGGAGCGACTGCCTATCTGACCTCCACAACCCAGTTACTGGGTGACACTATACCCCTATATCATGATAAGTTTATATACAACATTTTCGTTAGGTGATTGTACAAGTAACTTAACAATAAGACAACTATGAGAGATGACCGTGAATTATGATCCCGGGGACTCGGGGACAGCAGCCGAACAGTTGACAAAACACTTGATATCCTCAGTCAATATTAAGCTAGACGAGGCCCCAATCTTAACCTAGATTAAATTCTAGACAAAGAGATAACTCGATCAAATATTTAGTTTGATTCAGCTTTGATGAATTTATGTTCAAAGATCCAACTTTCGGGGGCTACTAGCTAAAATATAGTTTCTTTTACATAATAGAAGATTTGTTTCGTATTTCGTATTCATTTTTTTTAATTTAACAACAGATAATAAAATGTAGAAGCCTATCTTTCTATTTGAAATTCTGGCTTTTAAGTTTTAACGTACCTGCAAGTACGCTAATGAAGGTATTTTGATAATTGAACAACTTATCGTAAAACCATGCCATGGCGTGTGTTCAAAACACAATAACTTTACTCTCTTCCAAAACAAAAGGGTCAAACAACCCTGCATCAAGGTCGGTCTAATTGCATTACCTACCGTGTAAAAAAAAACACGCACGTTGAAAACCGTTATCATCGTAGGATCAAAGCAATGTTTGTTTCGTGCGTATCCTTTAGACACCTATGTGCGCACTGACGAGCAATGCTTTATGTGTGCATGCGTGCGTGTGACGTCATAATGTTAGATGTAAAACATGGACGTGTGGAACTTACGTGGTAAAGTCATCAGAATATTATTCTTCTATTTTTTTTCATTAAGATAAGGCACACTTGCAATCACAATCCGAAGAATTTTTAAGGAAATTTATAATCCATTAATTCATAAATGTTTGAAATACTAACCTAATGTATGCGTGCGAATGGCATCAAATACAGAGATAAGCAAAAAGTAGTTTGTAGTTTAAAAACTGCATAGTCGCTTTTGATACTCGTAAGAATAAGAGTGCCAAGTAACGTAGTTATTCGTTAGCCCACCCACTTAAATAACGCAATGAATATTGGTACCGATTCTCTTATCACAAAGGCCTCTAAACTAAACTAAAATTTAGTTTATTCCTGTCAAACGATGATTTCCCATTCTGAAATAGACTAAAGTGACACAACTTAACTATATTTTAGTTTGACAGCACTAAGATGGCACTGAGATTTTAATTTAGTGAAAATGATAATTTTGCTATTCTGAATTTGACGTTTTTCACCTAAAATTTTAATTGTCTAATTAAATCTGACCATTTTTAATCGCGGTTAAAAATGGTGTATTAAATGTGGAATACTATTAGTTCTAAAATTCATACCAACACCTCGACTTCAGGTGCAAAAACAGTACTGTATAATATATTTTTTTCTTTTCTTTTGCTTATACAGGTGTCTCAAAAGAAAGTTCACATTTAAATCTTTTTTTAAAAGAAAAGTCTTAGCTTTATTGAAAAAATGTTTATTTTATATTGAAGTACACTATTTGGGAATTTATTTTTTAAAAATAACATCGTCCAAATGTAAACCGTTGCGCTCTCGGCATTCATTTAGTCGGGCACTAAAATTGCCTATGATAGCTCGGCAGGTAGTCTCCGTGATGGCTGCCATTTCATGATGGATATTTTCTTTTAATTGTGCCAGGGAAGTCGGTTTATTAGCGTAAACTTTTGATTTGACATAACCCCACAGGAAAAAATCCATAGGCGTTAAATCGGGACTCCGTGGAGGCCAATTTATGTCACCTCGCCTGGAGATTAATTTGTTCGGAAAAATTTCTCGAACTCGAGGCAGAGATCTGTTGGACGTGTGTGAAGTTGCTCCATCCTGCTGGAACCATGTTCTTTGGTTGTAACCAGGAAAGTTTTGCAGTTGGGGTACGAAAAACTCGTCTAACATCTCCACATAACGCTCTGAATTCACTGTGAGTGTGCGTCCCCTTCCATCTTCAAAAAAGTAAGGGCCGATAATTCCTCGCGCCGACATCGCTGCCCATACGGTGACTTTGGGTGAATGTAGCGGTTTCTGATGTTTTTGTTTTGGGTTGGTTGCACTCCAGTAACGACAATTTTGCTTGTTTACATGCCCATTCAGGTGAAAATGGGCTTCATCGGAAAACAAGATGTTGGTGAACGTTTGAAAGCGCTCAATCATCTGATTTACAAAGGCAAGCCTCTGACCAGCATCTTGAGGCTTCAGTTCTTGCACTAACTGAATTTTGTACGGGTGCAGCTTTAAATCTTTGTGTAAAATGCGGCATAATGAAGATCTGTGCACATTTAAAGCAACAGCACGCTTCCGAATCGAGAGGTTTGGATCATCTCGAATAGACTGAGTAACACTGTCCACGTTTTCGGCTGTTCTTGATGTTCTTGGTCGCCCAGATTTTGGTTTCTCCAGAGTTGACCCAGTCTCTTCAAACTTCTCAACCCATTTTGCAATGAGACGAGTGCTAGGCGCATCATTTAAGTGACGAATATGTCGAATACTGCAGAATTTTCTACGCGCTACAGTCGCCGAATTACCGTTTTTGTAAAACTCACGTACGCACAACGCACGGTCCGCACCAGAGAAACGCTCCATAGCGACTAAATTCCCAAGAGCCAGACTACCGACTGACATACCCCCCGCGCCCCTCAGAATAGTTGCTTTCGCGTAATAAGATAAGCAAATGTGAACTTACTTTTGAGATACCTTGATCTCGAAAATGGTGTGTCCTATCGCAAAAATAATGAAAATTTCGACCCCCTTTATATAACCCTTATACCCCTGATTATCAACACGTAGGTAATCATTTTTCTTATTTTACATGTAAAACGTGAAAAAATCCATATAAAACACGTCGAGGCTGCCACCCTTCGGCTCAAAAAACGGCTTCACGGTGTAGGGCATGGAGTCGCGATTGTCAAATTCGATTTAGTTGTGTCAAAATAATTTTTAAGTTTAGAGACTTTTTATTGTAGAATAGCGTTAAGATTCTCATAGTCAAAAGTAAGGAATTTTAGTGATAGTTTAGTTAGTTTAGTTCGGTGTACAAAAGAATCGGCATCATTGTTTAATTCTCAAAATGAAATGCCTATGTAAGTGTGTTACGAAATTACACTGCAGGTCTTTAATGTTTCGTCCACATCTAAACCTTCTGAAAACCAAATTAAAACAATCAATATCTTTGTTATAATAATCCCATAACTATCTACTAGCCAACAACAACCCGCATACTATTATAGTCAAAATAGCAAAACCCATTTCAGAACCAATACCTTCATATTACTTCCCCAGTAATGTACCATAAACAATACTACACACTCCATTGTGCCGGTAACTAACATACAAACGTTCAGTAACTACTGTATAGTGAATATTTAATACAAAACATTCGGTAGCACTAATAGGCCGCAGGTGTTCGGTTCCCGGAGGAGGTCGTTTTTATTTCAACCACCGTTCACATTGTTAAATGCTTTCTCAGTAGTATTTCTTTATGCTTCACTGTTTCTGTGAACTCCTTGAGTTTTATGCGAGCCTGGTATGTTGGGGCGTGGAGCGTGGCTGTTAGCTGCTTGTCGCCTTGAGGGTGGTTAGCTGATGGAATTCTTGTTGCATTATTAAATTATCAAACCGGGTAGGTGCCATCACCTTTTCCTCTAGGTCCATAACCTGCCGATCAATTAAAAACAACTAGTACTTATGAAATAAATATTGATTAATAGCCGAAACACGATCTTCCAAAAAAATCGAGGGTTAGGCCAAGGTGTAGCTATAGTACACCCTCATTTCGCCATTTATGCTTAAGTCCCGAAAAAATTCGATTTAAATCTTGTTTGTGTCCTATATTATAAGGACAGGTAGGTACATAAAATAAGAAATTACTGTATATTATGATGAATCTCAAGTTTGTCTCAAGTCTCTAATCGCTGTATAGAAATACCTATAGCGTAAATATAATACGTAGTAAATAAGAAATATATTACTTTGTCTATGATCAAACGAGATTCGAAGAGACAGAGATTTCTGGCTTCCGATTTAAGGCTTCCCTGAAAATATGTGAATTTCTTTACGAGTTATATTATAAAGAACTTACCTATTTTTGGTTATTCTGAAAATATAACAAACTGGTATTATGAGATGTTTGGGGTGTAAGAATATTTATAGACAAAATTTTCCGTGGAGTTATCATGTTTTCCTGAAATAGATTTATTGCTCGTCATATTCATAGAACGCTATAAAAAGACAGAACCCTACAAAAAGATAGAGATTTCCTAGTGTAGGTTCTAACGTGTTGTTTAGCCAGTATGTATTCCTAGGTAATATTTTGCTAACGGTACTTACATGCATTGATTGCTTGCAGAACTCTTTATATGAACCATTTTCTCTCGGTAAAGCATTAACACCATGCTTAACAGGTATTAGTGAACCGATGTATGGTCTGTACTGAAAGTATCTGTTGAAAATGTAAACAAATGGATCAAAAAACGTTCCTGTGGATGCCAGTTTGTAGTGCCACTTATAAGTAGAGTGCTCTGATTTGATTATTTGAATATTTTCACCCGAAATTCTAACTTCAAATGACTTTTAAGATGTTCATTTGACAATTGGGGTTAATTTTATGACCTCAAATTTTGTCGTTGATTTTTCATTTATAATTTTATCACGCAAACGATGTTATTCAAACAATATTTATTGGGAAAAATTGTGAGATATAAAGTTGGAACCTTCTAAATACAGATTAATGTGCTATTCATTTCCTTTAGTAAGTCATTGCGTAGGTATTTAACCTGAACAGGATTTGCTTACAGTTTCATCCGATACTTTTGACACATTTCGGGTAGAATGTGTCAGATCCATCTGACTCATTCTACGCCTCATGACACTTACAGCACTGCGCATGTTACGACTTATGATACGATAATGAAAAAGGGTATAAAGAGGTATGAACCGGAACTTTGATGCGCCATGACGATAATAAAATATTCCGTCGTAAGGGGGGTGCCCGCGGGGCACTGGGGCGGATAAATAAAATTTATTGCCGCTCCGAACAAATTCAATAGTTTTATTACTGAATTTCGATTCGGACCGTGAAATAAGCGTCGTTTCATTAAGACGAAGCTCTCTCGGGACAGTGAGGCATCTGCTTTTTATCTGATTCTTGAGTCCAATTTTTTCGTTATGAGGTGTATGAACTTTGAAGTAAATGATCCTATATTGTCTTTATAGATTTTTGCTAGATGGTTTGGAAAGTTTTTTTTAAGAGTCGGTACGCTACTAGTTAAATATTTAAATAAGCATATAAGCATGACTATTGCCGAAACTCGTGGCGCTACGAATGATCCAGGTTTTTGAAAGGTGTCGGCTATCGGTATAAGATGATAGGGAATTGATAAATAAATAGGTGCACCATTCATAACATAAGCTAAAATCATTGAAAACAGTATAGCAATTACTTCTTATCCTTGATTTTTTTCAATGGGTGTTAAAGTTTATAAATAAATATTCAAGTCCCGCGGCAAGGTATTTACGAGACCTTTTTTGACTTGACAACGTCTTATAAATTGGTTTGCCGGGTGACACTTCAAGAAACTGCGTTACGCTCCGCTCACGTTATGCGCTCACAATGAGAGCGAGTGAGAGGCACGCGTCCCTTCCACTCGGGCATGGTTAGCCCGCCTAAGAGCGAGAGAGACAGACATAAAAAGTGAAAGGCACGCAAAGTCGTTGTCACGTAAAACTTTCGCCCGTATACCGACTTTACAGGCAACCAATTTTTTTTTTTTTTTGATGGGAAATTATCAAATAACTTCTCCCGCTCTGGGCGGAGCGGGAGGGCGTGTCAGACTCTTATTGACTAAAACCCACCCGTGTTCCTTCAGTTGCCTGTACGTTACCAGGGGCCACGGTATCACTTTCTGACTTTCCCGCTACCCCGGCAGGCATCGGTCCTATCAGACCCCTTCATTTGCTGACATCTCTTTGAGGCACGCGTGGAACACAACGCGCCGTCGACCCGGGCCTGGTCCTTATCGGACGGCGAGCTACCCATTGCTCACCGTGCGCAAGCCCGCGCCTACGGTGGCCGGGAATCGGCCTGCGATTCCCGACGCCCAGGGCGTCTCCTGCGGCGGCTAGGGGCATGAGGGCGCGAAATTTGCCTCTCCCTCACGCGTTCTGCCTCCTCCTTCGCGAGCAGTACTGCTTCGCAGAAGGAGGTGACGGCCTGCCATGTCCTCTCGATGGCCTGGGCCAGGGCCGGACGCGAGAGGTCTCCGCCACCGATCGCCTCCACGAGGACACGGCGATGCTCTGCTCCACCGTGTCCTCCGGGCAATCCATGCAGTGATGACACCCGGGCGTTTCCTCCCGCCTGATTCGAATCACCTTCCGAAACAACCATGTCCGGTGAGGACCTGCGTTAGGCGGAAGGTGAGGATGCCGTGGCGTCTCTCTAGCCACTCCTTAAAGATGGGACTTATCGCCGCAATAGTGGCGTGCCCAAAATATCTACGAGACCTTATGGCTTATCATAAGACCAGAACACCACGACGATAAGACCAACACACCAGACCACATAAAATATAACATAGATGTTATCTCCAACATTCCCGCACACATTGTCTTAATAAATTCACCTTTCGAACACAACCTACCCTTAAAAAGAACTTGTTATCAGTCGTTGGTGCGCTCTCATTGGCAATCGAAGAACTTGGCGCCCTTACTTCTGTGTTATCTACTTTATGCCACTTTTACAGGTACCTAAGTACGTACGCTCTTATAATAACTTAGGAAATACTTCTTGTTCTGAATCAAGATTGTTTTATAAGAATAGTGTAAAAGTTAGGGGTAAAGAAAATGTGGTGTAACTTTTATATACTGTTTATTAGGAACGTAAATATGATAATTATAATAGAGCTGAAAACGTAAAGCCTAGATTTACCACTTAGTGAAACCTATCGCGAAACATGAAAAACTTTTTTTTAAGTTTTCATATCTGTTAGAGAAATATGAATTATTTTGGTCCTTCATTGGACAGTAGTGGAAGATAAACTATTGAAATACAAATTTACTGTTGTGAAGCTACAACACACCAAATAAGTTTTGGCACAAACAAAATCCGCTGCAATGGAATGAGCATCTAAATCACTGCGGTGGTCAACATGCACAGTTAAAACAGCGCCAAACCACTGCCACGGCTAGAAACCGCGATTTGGCATTAATATGGCTGGTTAAAAGATAAAATAGCTCTAAATAGGCCGAGAACACAATCCACACAATTATGGACCGCAGCCCAAAAGTGTGTGGCGACGCACGACGCAACGCTAACACATGCGTTGAAATACGACGCTCCGTAGGTACCGCGGCACTATGTAGGTAGAGGATTTTGGTTTCCTTGAATATCATAATAGGTGACTAAGGGATTACGCCATGAACCATCTTAGTAACAGTGTTCCTTTTTAATTGAATTTCAAATAAGAATGAAACCATTTATTCATTATCATTCGTTTATTATATTTAATTTTTTCTTTGCAAACATGGCTAGTACATAGATGTTTATACTATAAATTCCTCCATTTTTTACTATCATATGGACATGCAAATCATATTTAAATCGTTTTTTTTTTCTTTATTATGGCTTTTGGCAGGTAAGGTAGGATAGAGGGAAAGACGATGAATGCGATCACCAAAGCGTCTGCTACTACTGTACCAGTTTACGCTATATATTATAATGGAGATTAATTCTATATTGAAGATTTAAGGGCAATTATTAGAAAGATAATTTTCAGTATGTTTATAGAAGAAAATCATAACAAAACAAAGTAATTTTCTCAATAACACAGGTCATATTGTGAGACTATTGCCCGGTTGAATCTCAATAATTCTACAAGGTGACCCCTAAATATTGATTGAATTAAAACCCTGCACACATCGTTACCCCCAGGCCTCTGTACACTCGTTTATATTAGCGAGCGATATAGCGAAGTTTGGATCGTGCTTTCACTCAATTTAGGCCTGAGTCACGTGGATAACTTGTGGCCAAATTGTATTTATTAGATGTTTCGCACATCTTTTTTAGAAACTATACCTAGAGGTCAGTAATAATATTTTGTTTTTTTTTTTATAGCCAATTTAATAAAACATAGTCTCGACTGTAAAAATACAACCTTTTGTGATCATCTAAAATTTTTTCAAGCGTACATATATTTCTACGACTAAAGAAGTGAATTAGAGCCTTGTGGAAATTAAAAAGTTTAAATTAGACGTTGTAGGTATAACAGGTATAGAGATATCAAAAGTCATCTCAGATTAATTAATGTTTAAATGTAGTAACATTTAAACATTAATTACAGAAGTCTTTACACATCAGCTTTTCTGGATATTTGAGAGTAATAGATTATTATGCTAAGTATTTTTTACCTGAGGCAGCTACTGTTACTCAAAATATCTCAACATTTTTTATATACCAGCAACTACGTAATAGACAGAAATCACTTAATGAATAATGAATATTAATACAGAATGTTCTCCTGACTATGACATATCATAGACACTGCAAAACTTCAGATCAGCAGCCACGTTTGAAGGTCACACCAACCAGACTGAGCACAAATATTTGTATTAGTGTCCAAATATTTGGAGTTCTGAAGCGTATAGTTAACGCCTTTGAAATTATAATCTAATAGCGACCCCCCCTACTTCGCACGGATTTTACTGCTTGGCAAAATATCAATAATTCTTGATTTTAAGTAAGTTTAATATTTATGAATTATACCTACACATAAACATTCCGGAAAATAATCTCTAAATGATGGTGAAAACCACTTCGAAATCAACTGCACAATTTAGAAGATCAACGTGGTCACACGGAAAGATACGAAAAGTGACTTGAATTTACAATATGAATAGATTTAACTATGTACTCGTATATACACCTAGATTGGTACACAGGTGTGATTTTCTAGTAAAAAATCTTGATAAAAATGTCTTCTGATTTAAGTAAACCACCGATGCAGTATCATACCTATTCATTGAGTTCTTGCATTAGAAAATTCTCAGTACCTATTTAGCAGCCCGGAGTCTGAATTTATACCCAGTTAAAACATTACTCCCTTTAGCTATTGTCCCATATTACAAGGGACTAACAATGCTGATGAAAATGTGAACGTAGATATAGGGTAGCAAAATTTCACAGATAAGATTTTCTACACTCTTAATTTCAAATTACGACACTAACAGCGGCCGTTGACGCTGATTACGGGAAACAGCGATAGTTACTTCAAATTATGAGTTTTGATTTTTTTAATGTAATTAAATGAAATTGTTTATTCTGTAAATATGATATTGGAGTCACATTTATACGTTATATAGTAAAAATTAAAAAAAAAAATAGCTAGATTAGTTCGGCGTTTCCTATCTGACTACTCTGAGAAGAAAGGCTGAAACAAACTCAGAGTTCACAGTCCCTTTTAAAGTCCAGACATAATCTTGGTCAGGCCATATGAGGGCCATGTGGATTAGTGTCTGAAATGGTATTTTGAGGAAAGAATCATACAGATTTGAGTGGACCTGTCCAGTCAGTGCGAGCATTTGGCAGTAATGGAACTCAACTCAGAACTTAAGGAACTCAACTCGAAGAACAAATAACAAAGAAAGGACATTTGGGTAGGCTGCATAAACTACTCAAACTGCCAGACCATCATTAAAACTAAGTGAGAAAGAAAAAATAAATGAAAGAGAAAAAAAAACCATATAGTCCTCACATTCACAATAAAAAATACAAAATAAAATAATATAATACTTTACAAAGTAATCATGTCATTTTGTATACAATGTCGCCCATGCGCATGTGACCGCCCGTAATATTCTGAATATTCATGAAAAAATTTCGAAAATAAACTTCAAAAAGTTTATTTTCGAAATTTTTTCTATCTATAACATTTTTCATGTTATTCAATTTTTAATTTTTTAAGTAGAATTTGTAGATTTGCTTTCTATTTTTTGACACATCTCCGAAGTTTATGGGTCGATTTGGATTCTGTTTATTATTTCCAAAAGCTTATGAGTTATTTTAACAGGTTTATTACATTTTTACTAAAAATTATCGACTACGAAAAAAAAGACGGAATCGAAGTCATTTTTTCGGTAAAAAATTGTGTATTTATTTAAAAAAAACTAGTGTAAGTCCATAAATTATCCCCATAGGACGACTTTTTTAATTATTATTTGTAATCTACTACATAACAGCTAAAAATTCACAGATCATTATTAAACCAAACTGTAACTAAATCCAAAGTAAAACTCTAAAACTCTAAGGGTCAAATTTAGGAAAAGAAAATGTGAAAGTCAATTAAATGTCCCCGCTCTTAGCAGTGAGTACTAAAAGGTTAAACTAATAAGGAAGACGATAATGGAAATAAAAACAAACAAGCAATAGCCAGATTTAAACTTAAAAAAATAAAAAATACAAGAATTTTTATTAATTAGATTTTCGAAATGGCCCCCACCCTCCTGTAAACAAACTAAAGCCCTCATGGCAACACTTTTTATTGTACGACGTAATTCTTCACGGTTTTCTTTCATTTCTGCAGCAGCAGCAAAAATCCTAGCCGTTAATTGCTCGCGGCTTTCAATGGGCACGGCATACACTTTTTGTTTCATGTAGCCCCAAAGATAAAAATCTAAGGGTGTAAGGTCGGGAGATCGCGGCGGCCAAGCAATGGGACCTCCTCTGCCAATCCATCGCGGATAATTTTGATTTAAATAATCACGAACTAGTCGTGCGAAGTGTGCTGGAGCTCCATCTAATTGCAGATACATCCGCCTTCTTGTTTCGAGCGGTACTTCCTCCAAAAGCAACGGCAACGTATTGACTATAAAATCTAAAAATGCGTGTTGATCTAGTCTGTTTTTACATAATAATTGAACTTAGGCACAATGTCACAGTTTGACACTCAATCCTTAGAACCTCACTCCCTCCTTAAACACACTCTGGCACTCATTCTCATAGGTTATATATCGCAAACGTTACAGTTTCGCGCCCTTCTTTTAGAACCTCACACCCTACTTATACCCTCTTATACACTCGTACTCATTATTTCTCTTACTCCTGTCACACTATATCTTTAGCGTGGGCTCGATTGTCAAAATTAAAAAATAATACGTCACCTAGTATAAAGATTTTCTGATATCCTTTGGCTTTAGCTTCAATCTATTTAATTTTACAATTTTACACTTACCTCTCACTTCTTAATTCTTTTAACTTTTTATTACCTCTTTTCTCTTAGATCAAAACTTCACTGGAGTACCTTTCTCCTAAAGGGACCCCTAGACGATCAATCGTCTTTAATTTAAAACATAATATTACCCCTATATTACCCGAAGGGTTAGGCAGAAGAGTACCTTCATTACACCCACATTATTTTAACATTACTCAACTCGAATAACTTAAACATTTTTCAACTTGAATAACTTAAACATTACTCAACTTGAATTACTTAAACGGACTACTCGCTCTAATTAGACTAACTTAACTTTTACAATTTGATCATGGCTAAGACCAATCAAATACAATCTCTTCACCAAACCAAAAGGCTCTTTATACATTATTTTGTTTCATAGCTTCCTTTCCTATTATTATTATTTACTTATACCTCTTACTCTTTGTTTCTACATATACATCAACCCTCACTACTTAACCGATTAGGCAAATTTTATATCCCACCTTTTTTAACATTTTAACCTCGGCTTTTCAGCCAGCCCATTCAAGGGAAATAGACTGGCTTCCTATTCGAGCGGTGCACAAATTCGTAAAATAAGCCCTTGTGTCACTTAAACTCTTCGAGTGATGCCTACACAACTCGTAAAATAAGCCCATGTGTAAACCTTCTTTTCTCTCAAAGGAAGCTCTCCTCTCTTAAAGGGTAAACCCTCCTCTCTTAAAGGGTAAACTCTTCTCTCCTAAAGGGTAAGCCCTCCTCTCTTAAAGGGTAAACTCTTCTAACCTTTAAACTCTTCGAGCGGTACCTACAAAACTCGTTAAACAAGCCCATGTGTAAACCTTAAACACTAAACTTCTCTTTTAAAGAGTAAACTCTTAAACTTGAATATTCATTTCTTAAACTCTAACTCTTAAACCCTACGAGCGATTACAACTCGTTAAAAATGCCTTATAAATAATCTCTTTAAACTTAGGTTTCAATAAAAACTAGATTTCTTCTTAAACTTGGGTTTTCTTAAATCCTTAAACTCGAAGAGTTGGGAGTTAAAGAGAGCCTCTCTTAAACTCCCAACTCTTCGTGTGGATACGCAACTCGTTAAAAAAGCCTCCAATGCTTTGTAAATAAGTTCTTAACGGGTTTTCGAACAGGTGCGGGTTACGACACCTAATTAAAAAAATAAGCCTTAGTAATCGTATCATACGAGTATTTCGTTATTGAATGTGAACCAGATCCCCTATGTGTGTTTGAATGAGAGTGTTTGACGAAAGCATGAAAGATGTTGTGTGTTAGATCAAGGATTTATTTCAATCTTCAAAATGTTCAACGTATTTAAGATTTTTTTCGGGTCATTGGGGAAATAATAATATTGTTTATTTTAAGAAGTTATGCGGTGTTCTGCCGTGCAGAACCACATCATTTAGCCTTTCTATATGTTATTAATTATTATACTAAACAAACCATCTTTTGATTTATTTACCTATTGAAATCCAATGTCATTCATGTAACTTTCTTTTCGTATATTCTTTAACGTTGTACCTCTGAAATGCATACTTTTAATAATCTCTGATTATTTTAGCATCCTAAACCTATTTTATACTATTAATTTTCCTGTTTGTAAAAAATCTTAGAATATTTTATATTCTGACCTTTTCATTATACGGTGTCATCTGTCTAATTTGTTTTTCTAAACCATAAACATAACGCACCATGGAAAAATACACTTTATCTTCTTCTAGACCTCTTATAAAGCTGGTAAGTACCCTGTAACCTTCGCAATAAGGGCAAGTGTAGGATTTTCTTTCTGTAAACCGTTTTTATTAGTTCTGGCCATCAATAAATTAAGAAATAACTTAATATGTTTGAAATGTTTAACATATGACACAAAACGATAAAAACGACCTTCAAATTTTTGAGTCTTGTTTTGGTTTTCGAAGGAGTCTCTGTTTTTCTGCTCCTTGAATCTATTTTTGAATACAATTAACTACTTGAACTTTAGTTCCATGTAACTAGCGTGTATATAGCGTAATTATACGTGTAATCATACTAAGTGTGTAACCTAAACTGTCGATACTTAGTGGTCTCATTATCTATCAAAGTTTGTACATCCATAATGGAGACTATAGCACCATACTCAGCTTTAATATTTAATTTGTGTGTGGATCAAGGAGTCTTCCCGGATTTAATGAAATACAGTAAGGTTATACCACTTTTTAAATCTGGGGACAGTAAAGACACCAACAATTATAGACCAGTATCCGTGCTGCCAGTATTCAGCAAAGTATTCGAAAACGTAATGCTCAATCAAATGCTTAATCATTTTAACACCAACCAAATCTTACACGATCAGCAATATGGTTTCACCAAAGGACGTTGTACGACTGACGCCAGTTTCACCTTATTTAAACACATATTTACAGCGTGGGAGGAGGCTCAAGATGCCATAGGAATCTTTTGCGACCTCTCCAAGGCATTTGACTGCGTAAATCATGAAACCTTACTCTTGAAACTTGAGCATTACGGACTAGGTAAACTTGCACTCAGTTTAGTAAAATCTTATTTAAATGATAGACAACAGCAAGTCCAAATTAATGGTGTCAATTCACTAGATCTAAAAGTGAAAATGGGTGTTCCACAAGGCTCAATTTTGGGTCCTTTCCTCTTTTTAGTTTATATTAATGATCTACCCCATTTATTAAAAAATCAACCACAAATGGTGTTACTTGCTGACGATACTTCCCTAATTTTTAAGATAAATAGACGTGCATCAAATCTTGACGACGTAAATAACGCTCTACTGCAGGTCCAAAATTGGTTCACTGCAAATAATTTAGTATTAAATGGGAAAAAAAAAAATGCATAAGATTTGCTTTACCGAATGTTAAAAGTAGTGATTGTGATATAGTATTGACTAGGGAGAAACTAGAATTCGTTGATAAAACTGTTTTCCTGGGGATCACGCTCGACTTAAGGCTGCAATGGGGTCCGCATTTAACATCCCTTACAGGACGGCAAGTTCAGCAGCATATGCTGTAAGAAAAATCAGTCAATTTACTGATATAGATACCGCAAGGCTAGTCTATTTCAGTTACTTTCATAGTATCATGCCTTACGGCATTTTATTATGGGGACGGGCTGCAGATATTGACTCTATTTTTATTCTGCAGAAAAGAGCCATTAGAGCAATATATTGCCTCCACAGGCGCGATTATCTAAGGGAACTGTTTAAAAACATTAACATCATGACAAAAAAACATCATGTATGTCAGGAAAAATCTTGAGCCTCTACCATGAGTTGCCATCGAAAACTTACTCGCTAGCGTTAAACTCGCTAGCGTATTAACGTGAGTCAAATAGATTTCGATGACGTCAAAACTCGCTAGCGTCTCCGTATATGAATTATATGAAAAGTAATTGTACAGCGCCCCTAGCGGTCACAGAAAGAATTGAAATTCGTACCAAGAGCACTATAGATTTCGATAGGTAAGAAACCGAACGTAATCTATTCGATTGTCACTGACGTTTCTCAGCTGTCACCATACAAAACGGCACCATGAGTCACTAATTCGACAGACGCTATCGAAAAATACGCTTGCGATAGTAGTTACGTCACTCGCTAGCATTTTGAGGTGTGAAACATGTTTACATTAAAATTATGTACGTTTTTGAGTCTATTAAAGTCAAAATAATGTCTGGAAGAGCTTATTTAGCATGGAATATGTTAGTGGCCGCTAAATTTGGAGACTAACGACTTTCAAGAAAAAATCAAAATAAGTTCCTTTACAAAATTTTCTATTATTGTAAACCTCAGACCAAATATAAAACCAAGACAGAGCGCTGTGAACAATACACATGTCAAAACTACACCGCCGCTGTGCATAGACGGTCACACGCACACATTTACAATGAGACTACAATCAAACTACACCACACAAAGTGCGCACATGTTTACGAAACCGGCTTCACTTCTATCACTGGTTGACAGCGCTCTGTCTTGGTTTTGTTGAGGTAGGAGTCCCTGATAGTGTCTGGAGTGAAAGACGATTGAGATGCGAATGAATTTTATTGCTAAACTTAACCTTTAACTTTTTATATACAAAAATATTTACAAAATAATTAGCAACTACCTACATACATATATTAATTAAATAAATCAAAGCATACGTCGGTAAGTCGAGAATTGTTGAGTGAGACACGGATTGATGGTGTACTACCATCAATCCGTGTGGTGTCGCGTCGACGCAGTGCTTGCGCGCCGTGCCACACATATATATTGAGGCTCCATCTAACCGTAAGTGAAGCGTTAGCTGTGTCGGCGGACGAACTTCCAGCGTTATGGTCTTCGTAGTTTCAGGTCCAATTCGAGCGTCTTCTCACCGTATGTCAAAATAGTAGTATTGTTGGCCGCATATAGGCAAAGCTTGTAGGTGTAGCTTTCATACCGGCTTTCTTCGGTATGACAGATGTTTGCGCCGGTGTCGATCAAGAACGATAGACGTGAGTTCCTGTCGGTGATAAATAGACGGTGTGATAGTGTTCTTGCGCCGGTTGCCGCCTCAGCCAACGCAGGTTTTAGTTTTCCGAGGTCGTCTTTGGGTCTTCATAATGGCATGGGCGTGTGCATCGTTGAGCTTGTATCCCAAACTTCCGATGGTAAAAACAGATTCCTGTTTGTTCGGCTCGTCGGGGCGTATTACTGCGCTGTGCGCGATATTGATTGGGCCTACTTGACGAACGTGATCTTGAACCATATCTGCTGAATGGTCTGCGATGGTAATGGTTTGATTGACTTGCCTTGAGTTCTGCGATTTCTTTTGTGAGCATGTCGATTTTCTCCTCGATCGATGTAGGTACATGGGCGTTAGGTTTTGTGGCAGCAATAGCACCATGTGGTTGCGCCTGCTCGAGGATCTTGTCTGCAATCATCGCCAGCTCGTGGATATCGGAGTGTTTCGCGATGTTATCGCTGACGGCGAGGACTGCTCGTACGGATTGTGGTAGATGGTTGGTCCACATAATACGCAGCATGTTGTCGGCGGCGAGATTCTTCATGCGACGTAACAACTGCGATGGTTTCAAGTCGCCGAGTTCCATTTCGGGTAGTAATCGCTGTACTTTCCGTTGCTCGGATTCTTCATAAACCTGGAACAACCGCTTCTTCAGTGCGTCGTAACGATTTTTCGCTCAAGTTGACCGATAACGAGCTCAAACATTGTTTGGTCCCCCTTTTTTTGTGGAGATATGATGGCTTCAAACTGGGCGAACCACAGTCGTATCCTGTCGCGCCAGATAGGTGGGATGCGCTGTGACGTCGAAACACCAGAGACTTCTTGACCTTGGTCGTTATTGTTCGGCATGTTTTGATACAGCTGGTTTAGTCAGTAGTAGTAGCTTCAATTAGAGTTTCGGATCTTGGGCTCCTTGTAGGTAATCACGTCGGGGTCACCACGATTTATTTGGTCTGAATTGTAAACGTAGTTCATTTTAAATTTAAATCAAAAACGCCGCGAATTACACATCCTCAAAAAAATTACAAATTGAATAGACGTACATAATTATTATAAAGAATACAAATTCAACAACCCCTAAATACCATAAGTAGTCCACTAACCGTCAACCTTTCTATGTATTTAGACGGATTGTTTCATGACATTGACTGCCATAAATAACATTGTTTGTTACCATAGTGATACTACTACGTTTTGTTCATATGAGCCGTTCTCTTTTCTTATTACTGAGAAAGAAAGAAACAAAACGATCTATCGAGCTTACCGTAGCGTCTGCGTAAGACTCCGTCAAACTCATGGTGCGAGCATTATCGAAATCTATTCGATCCACGTTAACACTTCCGACGCCACACTCTTTTGATAGAGCTCATACGCCATGCCGCCATACATATTGGAAGTGAACCCTCCGGGAGGGTCACCGGCATTACGTTTGCGCTAAAGTTAACCATCGCGGACGGTCAACGTCATTAGGTTTAAAACGGTATTATAAAACACTGTAAAACTAAGTAAAATAGTGTTTTCAGGGGATCTTGTCACTACACGTAGTTTCCAACCTTTTAAATATTTAGTGAATATTTGTGCCGTGAACAAAATGTTTTTTTGAAAATGAAAATGCTTGGGTTTTAAAACCAATGCATGTATTAATAAATCTTGTGAAAATATACATCTAATTTTATTTTCATGGTTTATAATGCTGTATTCGTTAAGAAAAACCTACATTTAAAATTAGCCCTCCGCGAGGGCTCCCGGCATCTCATATGCGACTAGGTGAACCCACCAGGAGGGCTCCCGGCACTGAACGTGTTAATACGCTATCGCTAGCGAGTAAGTTTTCGATGGCAACTCATGGTAGAGGTACAGTAAAAGAGGTGAAAGACACAATTATAGTACTAGAAATAGGGATCAATTAGTTCAACCGGGTTTCAGACTGGCGAAAGTAGACTCATCTTTCATGGGGTACTGTTTAAAATATTACAATAAAATACCTCCCCACATACTACAACTAAATGAAACTAAATTTAAATCTTGTATAAAACGCACACTATGCTGCCAAGCATATTATAAGCTGGGGGATTATATCGGTGACAAAAATGCTTGGCTCAACGCTGGTCCAGCTCCACAAGGGCGCATAAACTAATTTAATTTTAGCATTCGGAAATATTGTTGGAGCTGCTGAAGATTTCATAAATTATCTTTGAATTGTATAACTTCAATCTCGTAGTATTGTATAATTGCATAGCACATGACATGTGTGAGCACTGTGACCATGTATCTTCTATGAAGCTACCATTTACTGGGTACCTACGTCTTTCATTGACTTGAATGTGCCCTGGCGGCTGAGAGTATGTCATGCTCACTCAAATGTCTCGCTGGTGGTGGCGTGTGTGTTGGATCGTTAAGTTCCCTTCAAAATGGTTGAGCTAAACGGTGCTGATCCATGCGTCATGTTCGTGAACGGGCGCCGTCAGTAGGGACTGGTCATCTCTTATCTGCCACGGCTTATTTTAATTTTTGAATTGTTTTTATCTTTTTATTACGGTCGCTTTTTACGTGCACGTCTTTCTACATTGTTCTCACATGTATAATTTCAACATGAATGATGTAACCAATATTTTGTAACAATATTATAATTTAAAAGAGTGTCCGTGGAGTTTCTTGCCCGTTCTTCTCCATAGGAACCTACGCTTTGGAATGGGCAACTAGCTTCATATTTCTGACTAGCTGACCCCTTGACAATTCAAAAGTGCCTCTAAATAGTTTAATTGAAATAAATGCTTTGAGTTTGAGTTGAGTTGAGTTTCTCTGACGATAAACATTGAGTGCGTTTAATACTGTGTATCATTTGTCTGACCCTCTTGCCCACCTCTGTAGGAGGCGTCTACTCGGACTCCAAATGAACGCTAATCACGTGGCGTAAAACGCCAGTAATACACACACAGACACACAAAAGAGGTCTCCGACGTCAAGCGGCGTAACGCCGGATGACGTTACCCTCCGGGAGAGACCTCCGCCGTCACGTGTGACGCCGGCGCGGTCCTCCCGCTAGCGTGAGGCGCCGCGAAGCGCCTCCGCTATCTACAAACTCTCACACCTTTCTCTCCATTCTACAGGGTGGATAAATCTGCTGCGTGTTGCGCCACAGCCCAGCTCCACCGCGCAGCCTGTTCATCTGCCTGATGCTACCTCCCGCCTATCCCGAGCATCCCATGTCCTGTGAAGCCTTCCCTTAACATCCTAAACTTAAACTTTAATCTGAATATTTTTTTTTATTATTATTTGTATTGTGACCTACGTTTAACTCCTCCACGGAGCAAAACGTAACGTTACAATATTAATGTTGAAATCTCCACAGACTCAAAATTCAAAATTCAAAATATTTTTATTTCATATAAACCTACATGGGCACTTATGAAACGTCAGAAGCTAGGTGCACGGTTCCAATTGGTTGTTTCCTATGGAGAAGAGCCCGCAAGAAACTCCACGGTTACTCTTTTTAAAAATAATGGGCTTTTACAATATTTACAAATAACAGTGTTATTAGGTATGGGAGGACAGTGTAGGTCTTTTGAAAGTACCAGGTACTTAACAGAATAATGATGGTGAACAAATCTACAGTCCACTAGGCCTACAGCGTTCTCACATTCACAAAATTGAGAAGAATCTATATAAAGATAAATAAATTAATAAAAATAAAAACGTACTACAACTAATCGTCAAACTCAAACTCAAAGCATTTATAGAAATATAGCCCATTCCAAAGCATAGGTTCCTATGGAGAAGAACGGGCAAGAAACTCCACGGACACTCTTTTAAATCATAATATTGTTACAAAATATTGGTTACATCATTCTTGTTGAAATTATACATGTGAGAAGAATGTAGAAAGACGTGCACGTAAAAAGCGTCCGTAATAAAAAGATAAAAACAATTCAAAAATTAAAATAAGCCGTGGCAGATAAGAGATGACCAGTCCCTACTGATGGCGCCCGTTCACGAACATGACGCATGGATCAGCACCGTTTAGCTCAACCATTTTGAAGGGAATTTAACGATCCAACACACACGCCACCATTGGAGACATCGATACCCAACACGTCTGCGTAGTTCCCTAGCAAATTTCCCCTGTATCATCTCTGCTTACTGCATCGGAGCCTACAAGCGTGATATTATATTGTAACAATTTCACAAGTTAGATAAACCAGTTAGTTTATGTGCACGTTACTAACAACGTTTCGGTCGCTTTGTATGCAATTTGGACCCGTCTCGCAATATTAGAGATAGATTGCAGTTGTGTGCAGATGAACTTCAAAGGTTGTGACAAAATTAAATGTGACCATTTCAAATTGTGACTTGTTTGTATTGCGTTTTGGTAGCGTGTCTAGAGGGAGCAATATGTTATGGTCGACATTTTTTTTTATGTTTTAATGAGACCACAAAATTATCAGAAAATGTTTCATGAAAAACAAAGTTTCCTTCTTAGTGTTTGATATTATTATTGATTTATGTATTTTATATTATTTCTTGACCTGAACTCGAGCCCTTGGTAGATCAAAGGTCAAATGCTATTTTAATCTAGGGACCTACTTAGTTTAACTATCTATTATGTCATGGAAGACATGAGTTGGTATCCCTCTCTGTATTTAAAGAAGTCTTTGTTCTTTAGTAAGAGACAGCAAAGTTGCAAGGCTATAATAATTTCAATCGTGAAAGTGTTACAATATATTGTAATACATATTTTAAACATGCAAGTTATTTACTGCATTAAATAAGTTTAACTTGACCAGACCATGACACAAATGCATGACTAATATTTTAAACATTGACCTAAATGCTACAAGCTCATTACGCTAAAACTGCAATTACTAGTACCAGGCTAGCATGACATCAAGGTGGCAGGCTGCGTGGCGCGACTAATTTGTAGTGAAACTATGTGCATGCATCTAGGCTGGTGGAGTGGCGTTTTACAAAGTTATTTGCTAACTACCTGGATCGAGCTATGTGCCCCTTGCACATGGAACTTTAACATAACTGAAGAAATGAAGATGTATGGTACGTACCGACGGTATATTAGTCCTGCTAATTAGGAAGACGTGGCGTCAAACAGTGGCAAATAGAAGTGATTGTCTCATTGCATTCTGTGCCAGTAATATTAAACATAAGTATTCTCTCTGAGCAGTACGTCCAAGTTCTGAAACAAGGTTTGAGTTCAAGTCACGTTATAATGTTAATTTAACTGTTTATCCAACTGCATGATATTATACTACGCGTGAATCGTATAAAATAAACAGTAGTTAAAATTCCACGGCAAGTAGCTTACAATTTGCATGTCCAGCTTAATTTTCTATGGTCTTTGACAGCTACACAGAGTATGTATTTTGAAGCATCTCATAAATAACGCTACGTTATTTACTTGCAACTCAACTACCAGGAGTGAAAAACATAAAAGAGGTAGTCCATATTGCTATGAGGTAATTAGTAAGAGCACTATAATACCCGTCACCCTATTTGTAATTATAAATGTGTGGGAAACCATGTGTGTATATAATTAATTGAAAAATTGTGGTTACATAATTATTTGATTTCATATTCGCTCAGATTATAAAACAGCATTCCCAACACATTGCGCGCAATCATGATACTACACTATTAATTAATTAGGGCTCACATTAAACCAACAGCACTTATTTATCTAGACAGATGTAGGTAATTTTTTGTTTATTGCATTTTTTTTACAATAAAAATCTCGTAATAATGCAACCAGGATAAGAATCCAAAACACACATCATTTTAATCTATGTACATCGCTCACACGTCCTTTGAAAACGACAAATAAAGATTCGCTAGATAAAGTCACTCAAATGACGTCATGGTGTCCAAACTGACAGTTAAAAAGGTTCCAGTCAGAATGGGTGTCCTTTGTGGTCTTCTACAAACAGACAGTGGAAGCAAGGGAATCATGCGTCTATTTCACGGTGGAATATTTTAAACCCCGTTGTAAAACGTACATATGCCTCGGGCAGACATTATGGACTGACACTGCCAAAATGATATAAACTCTGTTCAGCTAAAGTTAGAGTTGAATTTTGAAGGTTTGTGGTAGTAGAATAAACGAATTATTATGTGTAGGATGTAAAACACATTCGATATGACATGTATTGTGGACAATGTTATGATATTTTCTTTGTGCCTCGAAGGATTTTGAGGTAAGCTTGATCCGGAGAAATGTATTGTAGTGTTTCGAAGTATTATATTCAGGTACTTGAAAAGATAAGGAAAGGTTCCAGCGCTTACGATTTTCTTTTGTAACAATGACCAAAAAAGATATAAAAGCTTGAAAAAATAACAATGATGGCCGGTTGGCGTCAGCTGGAAATAAACCTCAAATAGATCGCGATATAACAAAGTTGATAATAATTATTTTCGTTTATTGGGCAAAGCTCAAAGGTATTGTGTAACACTGATCAGGTAGATTAACTATAGAATGGAAATATTGTTAAGGTCCACACCACGGATGTTTGAAAGCGTACGTGAAAATTCTTTAGGAAACTAATTAAGTTGCTCGTTGCAACATCTTCTTTCTAATGCTCGGTTCAACACATCCAAATGCTCGTAACCCGAATGCTCATTATGCACGAATGATCGCAGTATGTGATGTACCTTTATTGGATCCTTTATGTGGATAATTTTGACTTCAGAGTAAACTTTACTTTGTCGTTTCTCCCCAGAAGTTTAAGTCCTAATTTCCTTTGTCTAGGAAGGATCCCACGTAATAATACTCCATCAAACTGGCTGTAATTTCAAACAATTTCTTTAACCTTGCCATTTGGAAAAACCTATGTCAAAAGGTTCTGAGTTCAGTAACAATTAAAGCCTCCTTTAATATTTAACAAGAGTTGAAAATTACAGGGATTGCTAAACAAACCCAATCTTTTTTTGTAGGATGAAAGGCAGCAGGTACCTACTTAACGAAGTATTTTAAGGGTTCCGTACCTCAAAAGTAAAAAACGGAACCCTTATACTCGTGTGTCTGTCCGTCTATCACAGTCAATTTTCTCCAATTCTAATGGACCAATTAAGTTGACATTTGGTACACATATGTATTTCTGTGACCCAAATATGGACGTCTTACGTAAATATGTGTATATTATATGAATTTTGAATACGTGGGTCTACTTTTGGGGGAACAAACAAGAAAATTTAAAAAAAAAGTTTTTTTTTAATAATTTTAAAATAAATACATTTAAAAATATTCAAGAGAATTGATGAAAATTTACCATTACTCCTTACCTCCGAAACTACTGAGACTAAAATGTAGAAAAAAATACAGAAAATGGTTCTTTACTCATAAATTACAGGAAAACCTATAAGTCTATGTCTTAAAATAACATGATAAATCTCTCAACATTGTGCGTTCAAACTTACATTTGCAGTTGGAATGTATGGGAGAACATGCTTTTCAACTACAATGTTAAGTTTGTATTTAGAATAAATTCATCTCAACTACGGACCCCTTCATTGTGCGTGGTCCGACATGCCTAAACTACTGAACCGATTTTGATGAATGGGGTATCAATAGATTTGTAATAATGGTCCGGGCAACATAAAATATATAAATTTTCGCTAAATTTAATATGGTGGACTTTACACATAAACTTCATACCTCGAAAAAATTAAATTGAAATAATCATGACATGTTTGATATCAAAAGAAAGGTCTTGACACATTACAAATATGTATATATATCGTATTTTCAAAGTATATAAATATGTTTAAATTGTTAAAAAAGTGAGACTGCGCTAGGTACGGCGCGAGATGATACCATTGCGCAGTTAATTAAATCTTAATAAATATCGTCACATGCCATTATAATTTTGTAGATGTTCCTGGAACCCCCGTGGTTACAGGCATGCGACCATGGCTTTACCCTGACCATTTTTGTACCTATGTCTTGATTTCTGTCTGAAATATTTTCTTATTTCGTACTTTTTAGATCACTTATATTTTCCCGTAGTCAGGTAACAGTTTTTTAAACAATTTTTTAAACGCTTTCACTCACTTATGGGAATTAGTAACACATTCATCTATATAGAAGGTTTCAACTTTCCAACAATTATTGTTTAAATACAATATTAAAGTGTAATTGAAAAATCATCGACGAAAATTGTTGTAATAAAATTACCTTAAATTGTCAAATGATAAATATCTCGGCAGGCAACATCAGATGATTTTAAATAAAAATTCGGGCTATGTATTCAAATAATCAAATCAAAGCACAAAATTTATAAGTGGCACTACACATTGGCATCCACAGATCTGTTTTTAAATCTTTTTGTTTACATTTTCATTCGATTCTTTGGAACAGACCTTATGACTATTTTGCCGTCGCAGAGCTAACCGTCCACTTCGAAACGCTCATACAGACGCTACCTTAGTCAGTGGAGTTGAAGATACAACACTGATTCAAAGTTGGTCACCCATAAGACGTATAATAGTTTTCATAAATAACACTTTGTTATTATTTACACGCACAGACCTTAAGGTTTCCAGAGTGGTCCATATGCAGAAGCTGATGACTACAATGAGCACATATCATTCATTGAATCATTCATTCATCATCATCATCGTGTCATTGAACCTTGAAGCCGACTCCAACATCGTTGAGAGATTAGTCAATCTCTCAGCCTTTTCCCAACTATGTTGGAGTCGGCTTCCAGTCTAACCGGATGCAGCTGAATACCATCTGTGTCCACAACCCAGTTACTGGGTAACACGATACCCCTTAGTAAGACTGGTTGTCAGACTTTCGTCCTTCTGACGACCCGTAACGATTGTCCACGAATGACAGCCGGGACCATCGGCTTAACGTACTTTCCGAGGCACGAGATACATACCGAGACTCCTTGCCTCGGTATCTAAAGATGGTCACCCAAGAGAGGGAGCGTAGCTTAACCTGATGGATCGACCCGTGCGGCTGTTACAATTCCTTCTATATTAACTTACGTTATTACTTAAATATCCAATTACTATCATCGTTAATATTTCAAATTAACAACAGATATACAAATAACATCACGCTAATTAACACTAACGACGCAATTAGTTGAATACAATCAAGCCTGGTAACATGATTGGAATTAATATGACTGGTTCATCAGTTTAGTGAGTGCAAAGGAACATGTTGAGTGTAGGGTATCTGATTCGATTCCCTAATTCTGCTAGGAGCATAGAATTTGGGATTTTAACTGATCATTATCATGTCCAGCTGTCTTTGGGATAATGTTGGGTCCACTGTTGAACTATAGATTATTAGGATTGTGCCTACTCTACGCTTAGCAAAAATATTCAATTTGTAATCACAATTTTAATAAAATAATGTTGCATTAAGAGCGTTTATACTGAAATTAGGCCACGTCGCAAATAGCCGTCAAATATTTCACTGTTTTGATTAATTTGGCATTAAAATAATGAATTGCAATTATAACACTGAATTTGATGTTGTAACCGTTTTAGGTGTAGACAAGGCATTTGGAAACTTTCTAAATACTTTTTTACATCTAAAACTAAATATTCGGTGTTACAATATTAAATATTGCATTTGATCATTATTTTAGTTTACTGGTTAGCCATATTTCTTATTTCCATACAGTAATATTGCCAAATTAATCTACACAGCGAAATATTTGACAGCTATTTACGACGTTGCCCACTTTCAGTATAAACGCTCTTAACAGCTACGGAAATACACTACAGTTTATATTTTTGCTCGCAAAAAGACAACACCAGGTATACAGGGTGTGAAACAGACCATCAAACTGAACAACTTTCTCCATTACATCGTAATCGCAAAATGATAATCAGTAGTCCTATACAGAACTTTAATATCTACTCGACCCAAATGTATAGGACGACTGATAATTTTTTCGCTATTACGACGTCGTTCCCATGGAGAACGTTGTTCGTTTTAATGGTCTGTACCACACGCTTAATTTTAATCACACCTTCCTGATACATTCTGTATATAAACATAAACACCTTTTACTTATGTTTTCCGTAATTTCAAGACCGGTGTCATCTATTTGCCTACAATAATATCCCAAAAATTCGGTACAATAAATATCTGCCAGAACTCTTGAGATAAACCCGGCCTTTGTATCGTCGGCTAATAACAATAAAAACAAAAGCAATCGAAGTGAACCTTTTCACGCAATCCTACAAATCCTAGACCTATGTCATGAAGCACAAGGAATAAAGTTTAGTGGCTAGGTTACGTCGTAAGGCTGGGTTTGGTTCGAATAGATAGCTTTTATATTTTTAGAGATAGCAGATACTGCAAAAAATATGATTTATTTGTCAAACACAGTGAGACTTTTTTGTGGTTCGCTCTGCAAATATTGGCCATAGTTTTTAAAACGTCAAAACTCCGATGAAATCGCCATACATAAAGGACTCATGTTTCTTCAGAGGCCTTTTTGTTTCTATCAATTCTCAATTCTCTCAATTCTTTATTGCGTACCATAATGTATACAGTTGGTAGGGAAACAGTTACATAAGTCTCAATTATGGACCCTGTCGGGCACAGCATAGATCTAAAGTAGGAGAGAGGAGGAAGAACGCTGGGTGTTATTATAGGTAGGAAGTCAAATAACCAGTATATAGGTACTTGTATTTAGTAACTTTTGTTAAAAAAGAAACCATTTTCTTTTAAATTATTAATTATTCTTTCATTTATTTATTATGTGATTTAATTATTATAATTCCAAGGTAGTTTTATTAATATATTATTATTTTTATTATGTGATTTAATTATTTTTCATATTTATAATTTATTATTTAAGTATTCGCCTATACTATAGTAGCATTTGTTTTCTAGGAAGATTTTCAATTTATTAATAAATATATTATATTTCTCTAAATTCTTAATACATGCAGGTAACTTATTATAAATTTTTACGGACATGACAAAGGTACTATCGGAGTGCATTTTTAATCGTGATGTTGGCAGGTTTAATCTATTTTTGTGTCTTAAAATAATTTTTGTTTGTATGTCCTCTCTTTTTGTAAAGAAATCTGGGTACTTACGCACGAACTTACAAACTTCAAATATATAGAGACATGGTAGGGATAAAATCTTTAGTTCCTGAAAGTGGGGTTTACAGCTGTCGGTGGCTTCAATATTTACTAAAATCCTAATTAGTTTTTTCTGCAGGGTAAATAGCGTGGGCGCGTCAGTACTATTTCCCCATAAGATAACACCATATTTGAGCCATGCGTAGGCGTATGCGTAGTACATTACAAGTGCAGTTTTAAGGTCCGTGGTTTTTTTGATCTCGCGGAGGGCGTATGAAAATTTTGATATTTTTGCTCTTACTTTCTGAATGTGAGACTTCCAATTTATATGTGTATCAATGTCTAAGCCCAGTAGGGTGAATTTGTCAACTACTTCTAATTTATTATTTTTAAAGTTTATATTTATATTTATTGGGATTTTTTGGCGAGGGTGGAATTCTAATCTCCCGAGGGCAAAGAATGAAAAGACCGTGTAACCTTTTTTTCAGCTTTTTGTGCTGTCCTGTCACGAAGATACTTTTAAGGTCTGTGAACTTTTTAATAACAAAAAAAACTTAGTTTAAGTTTGCCTTACCTAATGACACTGAAGCAGGCTTGCCTAAGTTCTCTTTAATTCTTAAATCAACCAAGACTTAAGGACTCAACTGCTGATCCTACTAAACACACCGAACCTACATTATAATTTAACCAAAAATAATGCTGATCCTTGTGAACAAACAAGGGCGAAGTATATTTTAATTATCCCGACGTAAGGGTGGGCTGTACCAGGATAACATAAATACGAAGGGACAGCTTAGAGGTCGTAGGCACGCCATTAGGCAATCATGTTGCGGTTTGCGGATGATTTGAGAAAGACACGAGGCAGTGAGGTATAATTGTCTAGGGAAACTCTTCTGAAATTTCTAGAGTTATGTTAGCACAAAAAATGCAAACGAGCAATTTTCAATATGGACTGGACTGATTCCTGCAGGCCAGTGTATAAATCACACAACCTTCTCACAGTTCCATGCATTTATATATATGAAATCGCTAAGTTTGTCAAAATTCACTTGTTGAAATTCAAAAAATTCAAAATTCAAAAGTCATTTATTCAAACAAGGCTGAAAATCAGCACTTTTCGAACGTCAAAATTATATAAGACAGTCCCCCAAAAACGCCCGCCCTTCACCACTTCCTAGTGCTTTAGTTGGGAAGAAGAAGTGGCACAACAAACTCCCCAGCTGCATAGCTGTCTGAATAGTTAGAAAAACATGATTCTAAATAGTACTTATGCAAAATAATTTACTTTACGCAACACAACACATTCAATTAATTTTTTTTCTATATGTCACCTAGCACACGCCAATATACCAACAACATAAAAGTTAAAAGAACATAATAATAATACAAATAAACGAAAAGCCACACAATATATATTAAAAGTGCCTGTTCCTAGGATTGAACTATTCCGACGCAGTTGCGTATATATGGCGCCACTTATTTATAATTCAATTCCAAATTTTATAACTGATCTTCCTTACAGAAAATTCTGCGTTGTACTTAAAAAATGGCTCATTTCACATACCTATTATTCAATAGGTGAATTTCTAAAAAAAACTTCTTGTCAGTCCTATCATTATAGGAATGCATTGTAGACTAACTAGACTTAGAATATATTAAAATCTGTGATTGTAGATATAATTTTGTTCTGTAATTTTTTATTTTTGTGCCAAATGTAATCAGTTTTTATGTAAATTGAAGATTGATTTACTTTAAATAACTTCATGTTTAGTAAATATTTTCAACTTTAGTTATAGATAATTGCTTACTTAAATAAGCCTTAACTACTATTCATAAAATATGGCGAAATGTGTCACCGCACGAGAATACTTATTTATGAACATCCTGGTAATCGCATTTAAAGCAAATAAATGACTTTGACTTTGAGTGAGTGTTTTTGAAGGTGTTATTAAATTAGCAAGAAATTCATGAGATTTTTTTATTCTATGGGATTTTCTTGCAGGTATTGTAATTATAATTAAGTTTGCTTTATTAGCTATTGTTAACGGTTTATAAACAGAAAGGATAGGTTTGCTTATCAATCCAAACTTTTTGTAATTTAAGGTACTTTTTAACTAGGCAACGAATCATCACTAAGATTTTGCCAAAAATACGGTAGGTAGGGCAAGTGAATTTTCTAATCTACTTAGATCTCAATATGGATATTTCATAATAGTTTTTATAATCTCTTTCTTACCAAGAGTAGGTATTTCACAATCCATTTATATTAATTTTATAAATGCGAAATAACTCTGTTCGTCTGTTATCTTTTCACGCCTAAACTACTGAATCGATCGTTATGAAATTTGGGTTCTGGAGAAGAATATAGGCTACTTTCCATCTTGGACATGAGTATAAAAAATATGAAGTCACGCGCAACAGCTAGTATATGTATATCTATACTAATAATAAAGCTGAAGAATTTGTTTTAGAATCTGCTTGTTTGTTTGAACGCGCTTATCTCTGGAACTACCTGTCGGATTTTTCTTCGTCTCCTATAGCTCCTAGCGTGATGTTAAACAGCGTTCCTCAAGAATAGGGCCCATAAAAAGAAAAAAAAAAAATGTCAAGAAGACCGCTAAGCAAAAACGAAGTAAAAGCGCGGGCAGGCAATGCAATGCGACAGGATGGGTCGAAGTCGTGGGCAGAAGCTAGTAAAAAAATATAATATTGTAATATGACATCCGACGCTCAACTGTCGTATCTAATTCAATATGCCACAACTTGTAGATAGATTACAAACCTACTTTAAACTTGGTAAAGTAACACAATACAAAACTTATAAGCGAACATTAACTGTCATACTCCGGCCACTTCCTTCTCATCCCAAACTTGTCTCGTAATGTAGATCTTGTGAGGATTGTTTCAAGTACAGTCGAACGAAAAGTTTGGTGTTCAGGCAAAAATATCTATATTTTCACTACTCTGCCGATCATCATCTGCCTAGTCTCTTCCCAACTATGTCAGTCTAACCGGATGCAGCTGAGTACCCGTATTTTACTTAACCACGGGCGTACTACTCTGCCAATATTCATTTCAATTGATTACGTAATAACTTTTTACACATAAAGATCAACGCACGGGCCGGGGGGGGTTTGGTTTGATGATGATCCCGTGCAATTCTTACGCGTGCGTTATCAGCATCGCCTCAACTCAAACCGTTTACGATTCTTTCTATGAAGCGATGCCGTAACGGTGCTTATAAGTGTGCGTACACTTATAAGCATCTTGATGGCATCGCTTCAGCTTGGGATTAGCTAGTAAAGATAAGGTGAGGTAAATTGTATCAATATGTTAAGAAATATTCCAAAATTTTTAAATAAGTTTGTAGCGAAGCTAAGTGTCGATATTTAAGTAGTAAAATAAAATATATTTAAGTTTAAAAAATAAAAATTGTCAAAAAAAATAAAAATGAGTTGGAAAATTATAAACAATGAGACTAGAAGAAGCAGAAAGCGTAGTAGTGACTACATACAGCCTTAATATTAACAATACAGTTATTCACTTGCCGAGTCCATATTGAAAGAAAATGTTGATATTTGTAACCATGAATTTAATTTCGACGTTGTTAGTGCTCGAGATTTTATTAAAACATTCAATACACTCAATGTTAAATTTTAAAAAAAATGTATTGACTGTAGTGTAATTCCTGACTTAAGATTAGTAAAATAATACCTTTGTTTAATTCTGGCAGCACATCAGACCCCACAAACTTTAGACCAATTTCTGTGCTTCCCATCCTAAAATATTTGAAAAATTGATGCTAGATTAATGGCAATGATATTTTATTAAACTTCGACACTGGTGTTGAGCTTCTTGCACATATTTTTGAGGCCTGGTAGAAGTCCTATGATGCCCTAGGTATTTTTTGTGACTTATCTAAGTCTTTCGATTATGTTTCTCATGATACATTGGTCAGAAAATTACATCACTATAGTTAGAAACACTGCCTTGGATCGTCTTATTTGTTAAATAGAATCGAAAGAGTGGATGTTAACGGTAAGCGATCCCCGGGTGCTATCGTCACTATGGGAGTTCCGCAGGGCTCAATTCTTGGCACTTTTTTATTTCTCGTGTATTAATGACCTACCTTGCTCTATAAAAAAAGTCATGAATTAGTGTTATTTGCAGATGAAACATTACTTATATTTAGGCTTAAGTGACAACAGACAGTTGCCGACGATGTAAATAATGCTCTCTCTAAAATAGTGCATTGGTTTTGTGTTGATTTTGGAATTCAATATTATTTGCATGCCCATGAGACGGTAGAACATGGAGGACTACTTTTTTTGGAAAACATCTTTGTACCAATTACCCATGTTTGCAAAAACTAATGATTTAATTTGATTTGGTTGATAATTTACTTTTAAACGGGATAAAGACAAAATGTACTAGATTTTTGACACCTAACGATAGGCAAGTAAAAACCAATGTACTAGTAAATGGGGCAGAATTGGATCTTGTGGACACAACTGTATTCTTAGGTATTACTTTGCATTCGAAGCTTCAGTGGGGCCCACATATAACCAAATATTCGAAGCGGCTACGCTCTGCAGCCTACGCGGTCTATAAAATCCGTCATTTGACTGATGTGGAAACAGCTCGATTAGTATGATATTTTAGTTATTCCTATAGTGTAATGTCGTACGGTTTTGTTATGGGGAAATGCAGCCGACATTTATTTTCGTTCTTTCTCCAGAATTAGCTTACCTACTGACAGGTTATAAGATATTATAATTGTTTAGTTATTTTGTTTGACTGTACGAGTATGTCAATTTATTTTAATTTTATATCGTTTATTATTGACATAAGCGAGCAACCGGCAGCAAGTTCGTCATGCTCCCTTAGGTATCACTGCTAGCGGTAGCGTCGGGGGTCGGGTTGCTCTTTCCCTCGAAATTGGCAAGGGGGATTATGGCTGATCTTTGCGTTATGCTCGTGAACGGGTGCTAATTTAAGACACAGTAAGACATACGTTACATGCTTATTTATCAATCATGAATTACGAGTGGCTGATGGAATAATAGCTAAAATGAATGCAATAGACGGTTATCCATCAAACATATGCGTCTGCCGACATGGGTGACCTATCAATTAATGTACAACTGTACAAGGATCTTTTGGCGCCTGAATGACATTGACAGGGGGGTGTTGTCGGAAAATATTTGTGAAATTGTCACAGAAAATGCATTGACAAAACAAGAAGGCGGCGTTAGAACCCGGTGGCGTTGTATCTACCTATCGTCTAATTTTCCCCTCGTAAGGTGATGTAAAAGACTCGCCTTCTTAGCAACTCTCAACATAGTTCAAAAGCAGTTGCAAGTTTTCTGCTGTTATACCAATCTCCTTGTTCGAATGTACACCATAGTTCTTACGGGGCACCTCCCACTCACCCACGTGGAATACTAATCAGACCATTCAGTTCAGTATTTGTTTAAACCGAGATAACGTCTGACTTCGGAAATCTGGTCGGTTACTTAAACATTATGTTGGCAGGTTCCTGGAAGATGTTATAGGCAATTAATATTAATTACCGTTTCAGGGAATCATGATCAGCATGTAAAATAGGCTGAAAATGCTGCCAGGTTCATGCTTGAACAGAAAAAAAAAACCTTTAATAACCCTTGCGGGGCTAGGGGCTAGTGGTAGAGTATCCAATGACAATATTGGTTCGGTTTTTATAATATGTAGTTTAAGATAAGATGAATAGTCCGACAGCTAAGCGTGGATTATATATAAGGGTTCGATGGAAGTTCATTGGAAGGCCTAGTTCAGTGCTAATGACTAGCAATAATTTGCTTAAAGTGTAATAAACTACGTAAAACGAAACCTATCGGTAAATAATCATAGAATATAAACAACATCACAAAGACCACCAACAGCGATCAATAAAATTCCATCTCCCACCCGCATCTCCTAAATAAAAAATAAAACAATTATTATTTCTGAATAACTTGATGCAAACAATTGAGTTTAATACAAAATTTTCTAATTGCCCGCCCACAGTAATTGGAAAACAACGGATAGCCGAGCCGTGAACATTACGTGAGAGAAATACACTTGTTTGATAATAAAACGGACGGGAAATTGCGCCCTTTTATTCAGGTAGATCAAGCAAAAGTGTTTGTTTATTTTCTAAGTGTTTAATAACAGGGTAAAACTGATTATCTTTATCAAACATCAAGTCTGTGCTCTCCAAAGGGTAGGCAGTGGAATAAAATACACCTACATTTAGCTAATAATTAATAATTTATATATTTTTATATTAACAATAATGTTGGTACAACTCATCTATCTTAAACAAAAACACAATGTACAGAGTTTTGAGCATTTTAAAGATAGAGTTAACGACGATGTCTGTGCTAGTATCAACTGTGTTACAGACACTGGCGCCTTCCTCCTACAACCATGATTTGCTATAGTAATAACATAATGATACAAAAGTTCTCATACAAATAAAGTTACGCTCGCTTAGCTAGTTTCGCACGCTTAGCTAGTTCCTCTGCCTAACCTTTCGAGGAAAACCGGCTTGATGTTATGTGAAAAGTGATGAGCCTATTGGAGTATTTAGGAGTTTGAAATATAAACTTAATAACCTGCGTTTGCCAACAGCTTGACGATGCATACCTTGTTCCGTTCTTTGTACAAGAACAGGCCGTCTGCAATGCAGGGCATGCATGCGATCGCTGCAATCAAAAACACACAATAACTAACTAAATTGTATGAAAAGACATTTTTACCACGTGCGTTAAGACTCTTCGTAGGCCATTACAAAGTGAACAAGGCAGATCAGAAGGTGAATCTTTTCATTCTTTTTCGTGTGGTTAGTGACACGGAAACGCCGGCAGGGGACACCCTAGATGGACTTATAGTGACCTTATTGGTGAAGACCTTCAGAAAGGTCAAGTGCGTAGCGCAACCGACGTGCTGATGTATGAAAGTAAACGAGGCAAAAGGAGTATGTAAGGATCGTTGCAGGTGGCGTTCTGTAGTTTCTGCATACCCCCATCCCCATGACAAGAAGGCGGTTCAAGTGGCCTTGAACTTGGACCGATTGCTGATAATAATGCTAAAGATAGGTATCATAAACTTATATGTATAACCTCCGTTACACCCCAATAATACTCTATTACTATTAGACCAATAAATCGAGAAAATACGGATAACATGCCATCAAATTGGATTGGTCGGTGAATGTTGTACGTCATGCAGAGGTAATTATTGGGAAATGGCCAAACAAATACCATGGATAGTAAATATGATTGCTTCCAGTGTATGGGATCCTGGTAGTCACGGGCTAATGATTTGGGATTGAGATTACTTTATACGATTATTTTAGATAGTTTAATAATACAAGGCTATTAGGGACATTTTGTGAGATATGGATAGAGTTAAATATTGCTTCTAAAAGATTACATTTTCAGATGAAGATAGCAGTAATAGTTACCGTAACGATGAGGAGTTAAAGTGGAAAGATCATATAACAAACCGTTATCTTAACGATATCACCTCAGTTTCTTATAACCTAACAAAATTGGTAAACCATTTGACCCTGTAAAATAAACGGCCAAAACCTATTGGAAAAGGTTCCACCGTACTTAGTCGAGGCGTGAACCCTTCATATCCAATAAATGGAATCAAAATATTGACACGCTTATGACCAACTTTGCTAATCTAATTCTGTTGCGTATCTGGGCTATTTACATTGGAACACTCACTATATTAAAACTATGTAGATTTATGTTAATTTTACGTCCAAACAATTCAGGATTCATTCGGGAATTGTTGCTATACGCTCTGAATTATAATTTGTATATTAGAACTTATATTTTTGAAAGAAATATGGTTGTTAATGAGGTGACATGATTCCTCTCAATGAGGCAGATCAATACCATGTCATTCCAAGGGGTTAAAATATCACGACAAAAAAGATAATCCAACCAAATAAATATTTTATCATCAGCAGCGACCTCATCCAGTTTTTTAAATATTATTTTAAATATTATTAGTAGGTATATTTCAAAATTATATTCAGAGTAGACAACAGCATTTTACAAACAGTATAATAAAGTAAATAATATGTCAATTTAACCTATAGCTCGAACCATGAATCTGATAACGATAATTTGCCGCGGCCAAACCACTTCCTATCTCAATTTCCTGAGGCTGAAATAGATCTCCTTTCCTAAATATAAGACAAACTCCCATTTCAACAGTCAGTCATGAGTAAAGGACCGATCACCTTTTATCGACCACTTAAACATAATCCTGGATTAAAACAGGAGATTTTTCCTAACACCTGATTGGCTGCTAGCTAGTCTCTCTAACTCGCCCGACCAATGAGCTGATGAGGCTAAATACTTTCCGAATGAATGATTTTAATAGTACGTGTTTTCACGAACATTTAATTTGCGAACTTTGAGATAAGGGTTTCCATGTGGCTGGCCCCAAGTCGGATTAAATTAAAGATATCTGACCTCCGATAGGTTGACACAATCTACTAGAGTTTGTGGCCATTTGATTGGATTTTATAAACCTTATTGGAGATAGCTGATCACTTATGTGAAACCATTGTGGTTTGTTTTCCATAATAGGTATTGAAAGAAAAGTTTGAATATAATTGTGTTACCTACCAAAATATTGGCCTTTTATCAATTTTCCCTTCAATTTCCTAATGTAGTTTCATTCCTTGTCTTTGTTTAGTGAAAACTTAATTCCAAACGTTTTAAAATACGTAATGTTTTTCTATTTATATATTCTATTCCAACGGGTTCCTCCAAATATTATTCAGTTTACGTTAGCATAAAATTTATTCATTCATATTGCTCGCAAGAACTATATTAATATAGTTTTGGTAGTATTAATATAGTTTTGGTTGTACAAAGTAACTTAATTAAAATTTCGATTAATATAAATTGAATTCATCACATTTTAATTTGCTTGATGAACTTTGAAAGAGATTTTTCAAAAAAAATATTTTGGCATTGTCTACATTAAACATGGTCTAAAAAAGCGGCTAAGTGCGAGTCGGACTCGCACACGAAGGATTCCGTACCACCGTACAATTATTTTATTTTTATCATTTGTTGTTACAGCGGTCACAGTAGTAGAATAGAATAGAATATAATAGAATATCATTTATTTGCAAATATGGGTTATACATAAGTAGGTAGTAGTAGGTTTTCATCAGAGTTCTGCCATATTTCACCATTCGGCATGCAAACATTTTCATTATAAAAAAATGTTAAAATTTAAATTCTTATTGGAACATTAAATTAGTTATGTCATTCTCATTAAATAAAATTTAAAACTTAAAATTTGTCAGTAACAGTATATACAAGAAACACAAAATCGTGGTCTGAAGATAAATAAACAAACAAACATTAAAAATTCCAGGTCATAGACAATACACCATAATTATTCCACAAGCAAAACAATAATTAATAAATTAAAATTTCGAGGTAGTTTGATAAAAATTGTCCGTTAAAAACTCAGTTACACTGTAGTATGTTTTATCTATTAATAATTTATGAAGTGTACTTTTGAATTGCACCGTTTTCAAGTCTTTCCGAGCACTTGACAATTTATTATAAACAACTGGGGCCATGCAATAAAGACTTTTGCGCATCATAGCGGTTTGACACGGTACATTATTTAATTTTGAATTGTCACGTCTGTTTCTTGGGTATACATCGGCCAAACGTTCAAAACGACTTGGATTGTTCTTCACAAACATAGCTACTTCAAAAATATAGATACAAGGAAGTGTCAATATGTTGTACTGCTTGAAAAATGGCTTGCAACTGTCGGTGGTTTTTAGTTTAAACATTGACCGGAGACATCTTTTTTGAGCCTTAAATGCTGACTCTTTGTCGGTGGAGCTCGCCCAGAAAATGACACCGTAGCGTAAGTAAGATTCAGCTATACCGTAGTAAGCCGCAAGAAGTACAGATTCACAAACAATATTTATTTTGCAAAAGAAGTTAATTCGAATAATAACCAACATAGAACAAACAGATAGCTGCAAACCATACTTCCGAAAACACAAAATACTCACACTTCCCTGTCTATATATCTTAGAATTATGTAAATTTGTCAAGAAACACCCAGATTTTTACACCACTTGCGAAGAAACACAAACAAGATACACCTATCGACACAACAAAAACAAAATAAACATACCTCAATCCCGACTCAAAATGCACTCAACCAGCCCTTTAGTTATGTCCATAAAAATATATAATAAATTGCCAAATGATATTAGAGAAGTAAGTAAAACAAATACATTTATACATAAATTGAAACAATTTCTGGAATCCAAGTCATACTACTCAGTAAAGGAGTTTTTAGAAGACAATTCGATTCCAAAAAAAAATAAAAAAATCTCTCTTAAATACACCAAACATTAAGAAATATTATAATATAATATAGAATATCAAATATAAATATGAAAATATTAATACATAAATAATAACATAATTTAATAATAATCAAAATACTTCTAAGAATTTCATAATAATTACTTACATTATTCATATTCAATACATAATTTCAAAATTACACCGATATACGCAAATCTAATAATATATAATAAGAATGTATAATTGTGTATATATAAATAAGGTATACACCCAATTAAACACATGTAATACTTAATTTATAATAATACTAATTGTTTGAATTGTTACTATCCCTCTTCCTCTCTCCTAATGTTGCTGTGCCCGACAGGGTCCATATTGATCTTTTACTTGTTTATACCATCTATGTAATACTATGGAATGCAATAAAGAATTGAGTATTGAGTATTGAAGTGTTTTTGTATCTATAAGCAAATGCAGACGAACTCAATTTTTTACACAACATGCCATATGTCAAACTCAAACTCAAAGCATTTATTTCAATTAAACCATTTACAGGCACTTTTGAATTGTCAAGGGGTCAGTCAGTCAGAAATATGAAGCTAGTTGCCCATTCCAAAGCGTAGGTTCCTATGGAGAAGAACGGGCAAGAAACTCCACGGACACTCTTTTAAATCATAATATTGTTACAAAATATTGGTTACATCATTCATATTGAAATTATACATGTGAGAACAATGTAGAAAGACGTGCACGTAAAAAGCGTCCGTAATAAAAATATAAAAAACAAAGAACAATTCAAAAATTAAAATAAGCCATGGCAGATAAGAGATGACCAGTCCCTACTGACGGCGCCCGTTCACGAACATGACGCATGGATCAACACCGTTTAGCTCAACCATTTTGAAGGGAACTTTACGATCCAACACACACGCCACCACCAGCGAGACATTTGAGTGAGCATGACATACTCTCAGCCGCCAGGGCACATTCAAGTCAGTGAAAGACGTAGGTACCCAGTAAATGGTAGCTTCATAGAAGATACATGGTCACAGTGCTCACACATGTGCTATGCAATTATACAATACTACGAGATTGAAGATATACAATTCAAAGATAATTTATGCAATCTTCAGCAGCTCCGACAATATTTCCGAATGCTAAAATTAAATTAGTTTATGCGCCCTTGTGGAGCTGGACCAGCGTTGAGCCAAGCATTTTTGTCACCGATATAATCCCCCAGCTTATAATATGCTTGGCAGCATAGTGTGCGTTTTATCCAAGATTTAAATTTAGTTTCATTTAGTTGTAGTATGTGGGGAGGTATTTTATTGTAACATTTTAAACAGTACCCCATGAAAGATGAGTCTACTTTCGCCAGTCTGAAACCCGGTTGAACTAATTGATCCCTATTTCTAGTACTATAATTGTGTCTTTCACCTCTTTTACTGAAAAGATTAAGATTTTTCCTGGCGTACATGATGTTTTCATATATATATTGACAAGGTACCGTCATGATGTTAATGTTTTTAAACAGTTCTCTTAGAGAATCGCGCCTGCGGAGGCAATATATTGCTCTAATGGCTCTTTTCTGCAGAATAAAAATATAGTCGATATCTGCAGCCCGTCCCCAAAGTAAAATACCGTAAGACATGATACTATGAAAGTAACTGAAATAGACTTGCCTTGCGGTATCTATATCAGTAAATTGACGGATTTTTCTTACAGCATATTATGCTGCTGAACTTAGCCGTCCTGCAAGAGATGTTAAATGCGGACCCCATTGCAGCCTTGAGTCGAGCGTAATCCCCAGGAAAACAGTTTTATCAACGAATTCTAGTTTCTCCTTATTCAATACTATATCACAATCACTACTTTTAACATTCGGTAAAGCAAATCTTATGCATTTCGTTTTTTTCCCATTTAATACTAAATTATTTGCAGTAAACCAATTTTGGACCTGCAGTAGAGCGTTATTTACGTCGTCAAGATTTGATGCACGTCTATTTATCTTAAAAATGTGCTTTCCAGTTTAAACTACAGTCTATTTGTAATCCTAAAAATTTGGTATCAGTTACTTCATCAATGTCGTAATTTTTTTAGTGTATGTGAAGGTTAGGTACACGAGGCATACGTTGTCTAAAGTGGATTATCTTAGTCTTACTTAAATTTATATTCAAATTATTTTTATCTAGCCATTTAATCAAATTGTCAAGAGAATTATTTATGTCCGTTTCATATGTACTTACGTTTTTACAAGGGATCGTAATGGTACTATCAGTACGAGTACACACTATGAAAATTTCAAATGTCTACCTACATACGGTTCAATCAGCTTTGTGACAGATGGACGGACGGACTTAGTAATAGGTTCCCATTGGTACCCTTTGGGTACGGTACCCTAAAAACTGTACTGAGGTAATTGAACGTTTAACTGCAGATATTTTTTTACAGTAGATCAGTTATACTTAAAGTTTTTAGAATGAAGTTCCCTAACGTGACTTGCTGTAGGAGTTGACTGGTAGAAACCGTCACGTAAGGAAAAAGCGTTATGCCTCCTCCATGCGACTTTCTCTCACTCTCTCTCTCTTTCTTTGTATTATATACGAGTGTGTGTGTCCGTGCAAGTATCGAGTAAGGAACTTCGGTCCTGATGGGGATCCCTCAACCGCACACGTTTTTAGGATTCCGTACCTCAAAAGGAATAAACGGAACCCTTATAAGATCACCCGTGTGTTTGTCTGTCTATCTGGCTGGATGGCTGGCTGGCTGGCTGTCCGTCTGTCACATCAAATTTTCTCCGAATCTACTGGACCAATTTAGTTGAAATTTAGTACACATATGAACTTCTGTGACCCAAACACGGAAGTGTAACGTAAATTAATAAATTTAAGAAAAAAGTTTTCCGAACTGTACCGTGTAACATATCAAAGGAAAGGTCTCAATTTTTATTTATTTTTAATTTTTTAAATATGTATTTTTAAGGATATTTAATAAAAATAGATACATATTGACCATTGACCATTCCCCCTTATCTCCGAAACTACTGGGCTTAAGATTTTGAAAAAAAAACATTATATGGTTTTTTACTCATAGACTATAGGAAAATCTATAAGAAGTCTATGGTCTTAAAATAACATGGTAAATCTCTCAATATTGTGCGTTCATAGAACATGTTTTTCAACTACAATATTAAGTTTGTTCTTGGTATAAATTCATCTCAACTACGGAAACCTTCATTGTGCGTGGTCCGACACGCATTTGGCCGTTATTCGTTACATAAACGCGTATTCTCGACATGGCCCCACAGAAAATACGCGAAATAGCACTCAGCTGTTTGGCCCATAACGTACGAGTATTCTTTCACTGCAATATTTCCTGAAAACGACTGCAGCACACATCAAATTAAATATCCCAACGCGTTTGAATGTTGCAACATTTAGAAATATCTCTCTGGCGCTATATTGAGCGCACGCTCTGCGCTCTCGAATGATCGAGTTTCGAAACTCCTAGTGTATGTTGGTACAGACATTTTCTAGATTTCATTTTCTTCAAAAGAAATTCCAGTGAATGGAGTCACGTGTTGAAAACATTAGTTTATTTCGATTGAATAAAAACGAAAACTGCTCTCTGTTTGTGCGAAATGTATTTGGAAATTGGTTCTGTGTTTAGAATGCTTTTATTGAAATTTTATTGTATTGTATTGTTGTTGCGTTCGATTGCGCATTCGATATTTTTGACGTTCGTATAAAATTTTCATAAACATTCTTACACTATTTCAGTTTGCAAATGGAAGTGTTCTCTGAGAATTGGTTGGATTTCACAAAGGTTGAAAGTGATGAAATATTATCGATGTATGAAAGGCACTTACTACATTTTTTGCAAATAAATGATTATGATTTTGATTCTCTTCTCAGCAAAACTCATTCTGCTTCAGAGTTTTTCACAAGAGGCTAGTAATGTCCCCTTGTCACAGTATGAGGTCGGGTCCTTCCAGCCACCACTGTGACAAGTATAGAGTGTAGCGTTATGCAAAGAGTATTATTGCAGGCTCTTTCCATGTTCCTGGCCTCATTTTAACTACACTAATACAAACCCTTACATTCCTCCTTCAGCACGAAACATGACAAACAAAAAACGATTCAAGTGAACACAAAATCGTGTTCACAGACAAAGCAAAGAAAGTAAAGTTGGTCCAACATTTGATAAGCTATACCTATTTGTGTTGCATGTTGGATAGTCGACCTCGTAATTGCTTTGCCAGTTTTGACAACAATTCCCAATAAATTAAACGGGAAATATTTAACTGATCCTCTAAAAACTCATTGAACTTCTAATAATGTACGCTTTTTAAATGACTGAACCTCTTACAACTTTTTGGGCTTATAAATGACTCTTTTTAAATCTTTCTGACCTTTTCTTACAGTTAGAACCGCGTCGCTAGATCGAAATTGGCCGCAGTTTCTTGGTTTTTTAGTATTTTTAGGTCCCCAAAATAATTATTATTTCAAGTTCACAAAAAGAGGCGCAATCATTATATTTATTAGAGTATTCAATCATATTTTTATAAGCGCAAATCTTGAATCCTTGAAAGACAAAATAGATCTTTATTTTATGAAATGCAAGTGACGTACATTCAACCTTATAGTGGTAAAGTACTACTAGGTCGACTATACCTAAACATTGTTGAAAGTTGGCCCAACATTTGATTAGCTATATTTGCGTTGCATGTCACGGAAACCATCGCGTGTTTCAGTTAAAATAATTTATTCCTTCGTTATGTGAGGCTTACGTTAATTTATAACATAATATAAAGTTCGCACTTTACAATTTACTGACGCGTGTAAGGCATGTCGTAATCTGAAGGTTGTATTGGTTTTTGTTTTATGATTTTATTATAACGTTGTAAGCTAATTTTATAATTATGTAAGCATACAGTGTCCTTAACACGAAATTATATTATATATAATTTCTTTCATCAATCTTGGTAGACATAGGTACTCGCACTAAGCCACACCTTTTTCTTAATAAGAATAATTCACATCTGCCATTTAAATTGAAAATATAATTAGTACCATCTATTCGAAATTGAATAAACCAACTAACCCTAAAATTCCCGGTAAATTCAATATAACACATTAACAAATCTGTCTTCCCGTAAACAGGGTTCAGTTCACGTTGGCCTTATGATTAATTCAGGGCTACTAAAAGTGTAGCCGATAGCCGCGGCGGCTAGCCCGGTAGCCTTGCAGTGGCCATGGCGCTTCAATATTAAAATGGCGATCAAAAGTCGGCTGAGTACAATTCCCTTCACCCTAACGGTTGTATGAATTAGTAAGAGCCACAGAAAATTGAAGCAAGACAAGAAATAACGCTCTTCAAAACAATCAACGTGTTAAAACAATATAATTATAATAAGCATGATTTTTCCAGCAACAAAGTGGGTTTTATTTATTTTAAATAGATTTTTTTGGCTGGTAGATAATGCTTTATGGCATGAAACCCGCCTTACGTAGGTGCTATACAACCACAAATATCATAAATCTCTACTTAATATATTAATATTTAAAGAGGTAAAATTGGAGAGTTTGTATGTGGGGGCTAATCTTCGGAATATATTTATGTTAAAAAAAGAAATTTCACGCGGCAGAAGCTAGTAAGTGCCTAAATTCATGTATTAAACTTAGGAAAACCGACCTTCATTTTGTTTCATGAACTAGACTAATAGGTTCACAATTTTTGTAAGTAAAATGCTAACCACCCGTCAACGGGTTTACACGCTCCGAATTAACACCATTATTCTTTCTTAGAAAACTTTCACTTGATTTTATCAGAATAAATAAAATGGTTTCTAATAAAAAGTTGGTAATATGAATGGGATCATGAACATTTTTGTTTTATGTTTAAATTGGGTTTTTAATTGAATATTTAATGCTTCTTTGTTTTTTGTTAATTACTTTGCATCATCATTTCAGCCGAAAGACGTCCACTGCTGGACATAGGCCTCCCCCAAGCACCGCCAACACACACACAACAACATACTTTTCATGTAGTTTTCACAGGTAGACAGAGTTTAATTTGGAACAGAATATAGGCTTTGTTTCATTAAAATCGGATGTTGCAAAAAAAACTTTTATCGTCATTTTTGGAATTTACTATTCACAATTAAATCCGGTAGGTGGCGCAGCGGTCGAGGTTCAAGACGCTTTCTGTTCACGATACATTGTGCACAATTTCTGACCTAACAAAAAGTACTAGGATTGCATGACAATAATTCACGATAGTATTTCAATCATTAGTATTATACTACTAATAGGATTTGGACATTTGGCACACAGATAGTTTATTACCTGGATTATTATCACAGAGGATACTTTTTATCCCAGTAGTATATAATTTCCGATATCCACGCGGGCGAAGCTGCTGACAAAGCTAGTCTTGTATAAAATCAAGGAGTTTATTGCACCAGTTCTTCTTCCCAGCCAAAGGTCTAGGAAGTGATGAAGTGCGGGCGCTTAGAGGGACTGTCTCATGTAAAATACGACGTGTAAAAGTGATTTCGATATCATATTTACAGAATAAACAATTTCATGTCATTTCAATGAAAAAGTACTGGTTCACAGCCTAATTTGAATAAATGACTTTTGATTTTAACTTGTATTCCATATTGTATGGACTGAGCTTCTCGTAAACAATATAATATGGAATTTCAGAAACTCAATCCAAGCAAATTAAGTTGGGAAAATGGCGCGTCGTGTTTTAGCAAAAGTTTGGCTTTGAAGAGCCTGCCCCCCAGCCTTCTCTGTCACACATAGCTACCTATATGACAGCCTCTTCCTGAAACTCGATGTGCCTTAATAACACCCGGGTATTACGTCTAATATCACTGGGAAACTAGGTCACACTCAATTTGTAAGGACTACCCAGTTATCAATAGACAGATGGATGATAACCCAAACACCTGGCATAAGCCTTTACTTGTTTGTAACAACACGTACACAAAGCGATGGAATGGGACCAGTGACAAACAATAAAACATTTGCTACAGTAAAATATCACTGTTACTAGGTCTCTTACTTTACAAATGCAAAATAATTCTCAAGCAGTAAAATTGTTCTAGATAATTTTCCGTTTTACAGTCTCCCAAATCCAGGTGATGAAATGTGTCCCTGTTACAACTCATTCTACGGGACCCGTCATTGACGATTCGTCATGACGGAAGCACATTCTCATTGCATACGGAAACAAGACTTTTCGCGATTCCTCAAAATATCCAAATAGATGTTCATACTTGATTCGTGATTCCGAGTTCAGCCTTGGACGAGCGCTTCAGCGGATCCGTCACAAAAAAATCACGATTCATGTTTTTTGACAAGTGATTTTTAAAAGACGATACGTGATTCATGACATGTCCATAATTTTTCACGATTCGTGATGCGTATGAACACGAGCATTCAAAAAGCATTGCCCCAAAAAAAAAAAATCGTGAAAAAAGACGATTCGTCAAAAAACACGAATCGTTCTCGTGTAAACGAGCCCTCAGGTTAATGTTTACTTGGCCTCAGAATATCTACTTTCCTTACACGTCGTGTTTTGCTATTTAAATCATTGCTAATTTTAAGTTTTGACTGTAGTGGTCGATAGCACGAGTACTTAGCATGAAGTTTTGGGTTCGATTCCCAGATCAGGAAAAGTATTATTAGGTTTTTCCATTAGGAATTACTCATTAGCAGCCACGGAGTCTGAATATGTACCCGAATGATGGACATAGGCTCGCCCCCGATTACATGGGACTGAAACATAGCTGGCGAGATGTGTATGTACTAGCTATACTACACCTTTGCCAAACCCTTCGTATACAGGCGAGATTCCTAGTGTTACAAATGTTATTATTTCGATAAACTCCGGAAAGCCATAGTAATTCAGAATGCTGATTCTACAGAAAAAGGTATTCTGGTGCCATAAGACGATCTTGACATGTGACAATAGTGACTGTCGCTCATAACACACACTCATCCTCAAAAACACATACGAAAATGACGTCACAAGAAATTCTAACTCCAATCTTTCCATTCACCTAGATCTTCCCAGTTCGCCTAAGCAAACAGACCACTTGATCGAAACTTTGACGAATAACAAAAGAACGTTGGGCCAATAAAAGTTTTAATAAAAGACGTCAGGATTTCAGTACGATGCGATGCCAAATACTTATTCAGCTGCATGGCACCACAATTTGTACTAGTGTCAGTTGTGTGCAGCCGGAATCTGGCATGCCAATATCGATAGGTTTTCCTCACAGAATTTATATATTTGGACCAGTTTTTCGGTTTTATAGTGGTCATATTTTTTAAGAATTGTTGCTGCATTTACATACGGATTAAATGGGATTTAAAATAAAATTCTCGGTTTATATAAAACATTGGAATTATGACCGGAAAGAGTAATTATGTTGTAATCAAGCAAATACATATTTTGGGGTTACCTACAATCGTATATCAAATAATCCTGAAAAAAATGGCGTTGCTAACAATATCCATTTAGAATAAATTCTTCTCACACGAAGCGCAAAATTGGACTTGTAAATATATCAATACCCGATTATAATATTTACAATTCAATAACTTTTCTGCCAAACTGAATCTAAATGAAAGTCTAGATGCCAGTTTTATTTGCAACAAATCAGGCACACGCATCACGTATTCTGTGTTCACGTTTGCTTTATTTACGTGTTGTTTTATTTAACATCTTCTCATAAATAAATATTAAGAACTGTAACTTTAATGTCTAATTTAAACAGGGTAGATATTGTCTAAGAGTTTTGAGTCAGTATCTACAAGCTTAACGAAAATAGAGTAATCATGGTTCAAAACTTAGTAATAATGATGTTGATAATGACTAACCAAAATGCATCAGATGCACTTGTAATTGGACCCAAAATATGGCTTATATTCTTATATTTCAAAACAACCTGTAGGTTTATGGTGGTAATGAACTAAAATTGAAACCTCTTTGTGATTTTACCTACCTTTTAACACCTATAAACAATAAATGAAGGTCGCTAGCAAATAAACGATTACCTTCGTGATTAAACTTAGGTGAAAATAGCTCCCTAACTACATGTTGGACAAAAACAAACGGCAAATAAATCGTCTTGTTTGTTAATTACATTACACAACTTGCCGGGCGTGGTTGAAATGAAAATTAAGGGGTAACCCTGCGTGTGACATACTGAATACAAACTTAACTGAACAGTGATACAGGAAAATAGAACATATTGATAGGGAAATAAGAGTTATGTAAGTGCTAAGGTAAGTTTGTGACATTGAAGTAGTGGTGGGCAAGCTATAACTCATAGAGAACGAGCAACGAATTTAAAGTTGGACCTGAAATAAAATTCGTTTTCTGAGTTATTTATGCGATATTACCCTGAAACGAAAGAGTGCTAATTCTTCAGCCGAGGCAGTTCATGTAAATTTAATTAAGACTTGTTTTCCGCTTCGTAATAGGTCATTTCGAAGTTTTGTTTACTTACCGTTACTGTTTGGAATTCCTGTTTTTTTTAAATATAGAGGCAATACATTTTAACTAGGCTATGAAATTACGCTTCGCTGTGCCTCGCCAATAAGCGAAGAAACGAGTAGGTATTAATTTAACCAATAGTGGACGGTATGCCATAAGAAATCAAGAATTAAAAATATTACCAGAATGTATTATTTAGCCACTCTGTAATCAGCGCAGCAGCAGCAACGAACCACGTTTTGAAACTGAAGTATTACGACCTTCGGAAAATCTTGAGGCACAGATCAATATTTAAGGCGAGCTGCGAAAATTTTTGTGTTTCAATACTTATTCTCTGATCAAAATAATCCACCAGTATAACATCACGCCTTGTTACCCCGAAGGGTAAGGCAGAGGTGTACCCATAGTAAACCCACATTTCGCCAGTTATGTTTAAGTCTCATGTACTCGTAATAGAGGGCGACCCTATGTCCTTCAATCTGGGTTTGTGTATCACCCATATATAGATAATATACATATGGGTGTAAAAAACTATGTGAATATAAATAACTAACTTTCACGAAATCAAAAATGCTTGGTCGTATTAAAATCACATAACTCTTTTATTTCAATAATGAAATGAAATTGTTTATTCTGTAAATAGGATTTCGCAATCAATAAGCTAGATGAGTTCGACGTTTCATATCTGACTACTCTGAGAAGAAAGACCGAAACAAACTCAGAGCTCGCAGTCTCTTTTAAAGCCCAGACAATCTTGGTCAGGCCATATGAGGACCATGTAGATTAGTGTCTGAAAATGGTCTTTTGAGGAAAGAACCACACAGATTTGAGTGGACCTGTCCTGTCAGTGCAAGCATTTGTCAGTAACCGTGGAGCTCAACTCATAACTTAAGGAGCTCAACTCGACGAACAATACCAAAAAAAGAAAAGAAAGAAAGAAAGAATAATATTTATTTGGACACAAGTTCGTGAAACATAATACAAAAATAAAAAGTGAAAATAAACATAAAGCGATAATAGTGATACCAAAGAAAGGACATATGGGTAAGCCGCATAAACTACTCAAACTGCCAGACCATCATTAAAACTAACTAAGAAAGAAAAAAATAACGAAAGAGAAAAAAAAATATCCACATAGGTTGACATTTGGGTAGGCGGCAAAACCAGACCATCATTAAAACTAACTGAGAAAGTAAAAATAATAGAAGAAAAAAAAATATCCGCATAGTCCTCACAATCAATCTGCCTAGCCTTTTCCCAACTATGTTGGGGTCAGCTTCCAGTCTAACCGGATGCAGCTGAATACCTATATTTTACATGGAGCGACTGCCTCTCTGACCTCCACAACACAGTAACTGGGTGATACGATACCCCTTGGTATGACTGGTTGTCAAACTTTCGGGCTTCTGAAGAGCCGTAACGACTGTCAAAGATCCACGAATGACAGCCGGGACCAACGACGTAACGTGCTTTCCGAGGCACGGAGGAGGAGTCTCGGTATGTAAAGATGGTTACCCCATCCACGGGCCAACCCCGGCAAGCGTAGCTTAATCTGATGGATCGACCCTGAGCGGCTGTTCCTCACGTTCACAATAAAAAAAAAAAATATACTTTACAAAATAATCATGTCATTCTGCAGCTTTAACATCACTTCTTAAATAAAAACTAGATATTTATATCAAAGAGATATGAAATAAGATACCTACGCACAATCGTGAAGTGAAAGAGAGAGATTTCCTACAACTGCCTTAACTCACAACTATACGAATACGATACTAAGACTAAACAAACTAATAAACACAAATCCCACAACTAACTTCCAGTTAAAGATAATCTCACTATACCGGGAGACATTTGCCTAAGCGTGTATTACGTCAGACGCAAGTGTAACAAGCCTTAAGGCGTTGGGAACTAAGCAGTCACGACTCCGTCTTTGGTTTGTGATTGTACTTCAAGTAGAAAGCTTAGTACAACACCCTATAGCTGCTCAAAGCTCAATGAAACACTCTGTAGCTTCACAAAGGAATAAATGAAAGAGATGGAAAATAAAAGAGCTAATAGTGAGCAGCAGTAGACAAAGAATAGGAGTACGTTGAGTAATGTCTGTTTCTTAGTATTTTGAATTCTTTATGTCTTATTTATGTCTTTTGACTATAAGTTTTATTATACTTTTCTAGAAGTAATCATAGTGTTCTTACTTTGATAAAACTGTAATCATCATTGAAGCCAATTTTATTTTATTTTTTTATTATGTCGCAATATTCTGGGTGAAGCCAAATGTAATCCATACTAATATTATAAATACGAAAGTAAATCTGTCTGTTAACTTTTTACGCCTAAACCACTGAACCGATCCTTATAAAATTTGACGGAGAGGTGGCCTGGAACCTGAAGAAGGACATTGGCCGATTTTCATCCGGGATATTTTTGTAAGAAAAATATGAAATATACAAGCAGCTAACTCGCGGGCAGCAGCTAATTTAAAAGAATGTTAATCAATAACCATCGTGAAACTTGAACCACCTCAATTTTAAATCTAAAACTATCTCTACCCTTACAAAATACTCTGAAAGTAGAAGCCAGCTTGTTTGTTCCACTAGAATGTGAGATGAACTTATTTTTGCACACGTCTTTCAGAAAGTCTTCGAAACGACGTATTCGTAGGTAAATGTAGGTGGTTATTTGCCAAGTTATCTTTGGCAGATCATTATGGATTATTTGGACTGCCTTGCTCGTTGGTCTTGTGGTCGCAAGGTCGCCACTGCTGAGCATGAGGTCCTGGGTTCGATTCGCAGGTCGGGCAAAGTGTCTGGGCTTTTCCATCTGGATTTTCTCAATAGTAGCCCGGAATCTTATATCCTTTGACAAAAAAAACAAGTACTCTATAACATTCCAGTTCACCAAATAAAGCCACGATTCCCCATCATTTACGAAATAACTCGGCAGATTCGAATCATTACATCAAACACCTCAATGGGATCCCAATCCATCGAACTTTATTTCCTTGCTAAGCAAATCCACGATTGGAAATGAATCAAAGAGCTCAATCTCGAGCGAACTTTATGTTACAGTTGAAGTGTAAAACAGTATCTCAATTAAGCTATTCTTGTGATATTACCTATGCTGCTGCTGTCCACCCGAGAGTTATTGCATTTACAAGATGCAAGATGCAAGATCATTGTTGCTTCATCATCATGATCATTTTATTGAAGCAACAATGACTTGCATCGTCTAAACATTGTTTAGAGGGTGCAACTTTTATTGTTGCTTCAACTTATGGTAAGTAAGTATGCCACCGGTAATTAAAAACGCACCGTGTAAATCCGACTTTAGGCGAATGTTGTCAATCATTTTATTTTTAAATCGCTATCGAGCCGGGCACATCAAAACGCATCCATATGCCACGATGTGTCAGCCGAGGACTAACTAAATTGCAAAATTCACTAGGTTATGTGTGTAGCGCGTATCTGTGTGAATGCTTCGATCCAGGCATTTTTTCGAATTTGGACTACTGTTTATTACAATTTACTGTGTTACCATCGTGTTGGGATCCCGTAAGCCTTCCGTAATTAAATGGCCGTGTTCTTTGACAGTTTTGCCGTATGCACAAGTATTTGTCAATGGCAATCTGTTTGGGAGAAACTGAATCAGGTTTGATTATGGTATTCAATGAAATTTGTTTCGTAGATTTGTAATTGTAGTTGTAGGTATGGGTAAAATATAAAGTGGCATATTGTAGTTGTATGGGTAAAATATACATAAAGTGAATTTTACACTGAAAAGATAAAACGATGTTGCTATTTTGTTGAATGCATTAAGTTAATCTTTTTGACTGCAATAATATTCAAATGTTTTATTCACATAAAAATGGTGTTACATTTTAATTTGAAGGTGTCTTCATCCGTTTTTTGAACATTAACAGTTTATGCAATAAAATTTAAATAATTTAAAATGAAGGGAATTTAGTGCATGCATGCTCTTGAGTGGTTTGTGTGCGTGTGTTTGTTGTATTTTTTTTGTATATGTGTTTAGTTTCATCTTAGTTTTATTTTTTGTTAGTGTGTTGATGTGGAGAATTCTGTTTACTTTATTATAAATATAAGTAGTTAGGTAGAGGCGTTGCCGTTGAGTGGATGCAGTCTTACATTTGACTGCGCGACATACATAGTGATTGTTCTCTCATGTAACGGTACGGTTTGAAGGTCATGACTTTTAACAGAGATCTTTGGGGTCTCTCGAGGTGTATCATATAGGTTTTACAAGCACCTCCCCATGCCGTGACACAATAACCTACGATTGACTGTGCTAGTGCTAGGTACACCGCACGGAGAAGTTAAAAGTCGGCCACTTGCCGTAGTGTCTTAAACGCCCGTATAACTTTCCCAACAGGGGAGGCAGTCTGTTCAATGTGGGGACGCCAGCTAAGTCCCTCATCCAGAATCACACCCAAGTAATTAATTGTCTTGTGTTGTGTAATTGGAAGACATGAACATGGAATAGTGTGGTTGGGGTCATCACAGGAGTGTGCTTTTTAAGGCTTATTACGTTTTATTAAGTTAACTTCCAGCCAGCATCGTATAAGGCATACTCATAAAATTAATAACAACCTGTAAATGCCATAGGTATTGACTTTTATGAAACATCCGATAACTGTAGCGACGCGATTTAATAACGTGATCCGACAAATTCTTTTCCGTTCATGGTCGCGTAATAGATTTTTAAGTGCACAAATCCTAAGATTCCACATAGGGGAAAGTTGTCCCGTTGAACTTGGCGGCAGTGAAAGTGTTGAACACTTGGCAGTGATATAGGTACTGCAGTTTTATTAACCTTTAACCCTCAATGTGCGTAGTGCGAAATTAATAACTTGTTACTTTAATATGAAATGTTTCCAGAAATTGCATTCACTGGAAGCTTCTATAGTTTGATAAGATTTTCTCAATTATTCATTATCAATCCAGGGTCTCGAATTATATCGGTGGCGGGGATCTCTCGCGTCCGGCCTTGATCTAGGCCATGGTTTGGAGTGAGAGGGCATGGGAGGCCGTCACCTCCTTCTGCGAAGCAGTAATGCTCGCGAAGGAGGAGGCAGAACGCGTGAGGGTGAGGCAAACTTCGCGCCTTCACGCCCCTAGCCGCCGCAGGAAACGCCCTGGGCGTCGGGAATCGCAGGCCGATTCCCGGCCACCGTAGGCGCGAGCTTGCTTGAGCAATGGGTAGCTCGCCGTCAGATAAGGACCAGGCCCGGGTCGACGGCGCGTTTTGTTCCACGCGCGCTTCAAAGAGTCAGCAAGTGAAGGGGTCCGATAGCACCGATGCCTGCCGGGGTTGCGGGAAAGTCCGAAAGGGATACCGTGGCCCTGGCAACGTACAGGCAACTGAACGAACACGGGTGGGTTTTAGTCAGTAAGAGTCTGACACGCCTTCCTGCTCCACCCAGAGCGGGAGAAGTTATTTGATAATTACGAACCCAAAAAAAAAAAAGGTCTCAAATTATTACAGACAACGCATGCAGTGATAAGAAAGAAAGAAGAAAGTAAGAAGATATTATTTTCCTGGATGGATGCAATAATGCAAAAAAAGTATTTTTTTAACTCCAACGCTCGATGGGTTAACGACTCTGGAATAGTTAGTTAGATCATTACGGAAACTAGAACAGCACACTCATAACAATTTATTCTCTTATACATATATACTACAGTTTGACGCAATCTCCTCCCAATCTTTCCCTTCAAGTGATAGATGGCTGAATAATTACTAACCCTTGCCACAAGAAAGTAATAAATATTAATAAACTACCCCCAAGTTATCTAGCGCAATAGCCGAGGAACATGCGTTTATGTAGGCTGGAAAAGATAATACATAGGTATTAACATCATGACGGTACCTTGTCAATATATCTATGAAAACATCATGTACGTAAGAAAAAAATTACATCTTTTTAGTAAAAGAGGTGATAGACATAATTATTGTACAAGAAATAGGGATCTATTAGTTCAACCAGGTTTCAGACTGGCTAAAGTAGACTCATCTTTCATGGGGTACTGTTTAAAATGTTACAATAAAATTCCTCCCCACATACTCCAACTGAATGAAACGAAATTCAAATCTTGTATAAAACGCACACTATGTAGGCAGGCATATTATAAGTTGGGGGATTACATAATTGATAATAATGCTTGGCTCATTGCTGATCCTGCTCCACAAGCATAAACTAATTGATTAGCATTTGAAAATACCGTTGGAGCTGCTGAAGATTTTAAAAACTATCTTTGCATTGTATAAATTCAATGTCTTAGCATTGTATAATTGCATAGCACATGTGTGAGTACTATGTACCGACTATAAAGCTACCATTTAGGTACTGGGTATGTCTTTCATTGACTTGAATGTGCCCTGGCGGCTGAGATTATGTCATGCTCACTCTAATGTCTCGCTGGCGGTGGCGCGTGTGTTGGATCATTTAGCTCCCTTCAAAATGGTTGAGCTGAATGGTGCTAATCCACGCGTCATGTTCGTGAACGGGCGCCGTCAGTACTTTTAATTTTGGCTTAATTATATGGATTGCAAATTAAAAGATGGAAATGCTATGCATTTTGCAAGTAATAAAATAGTTTAATCCTTCAGCTTCTTCTTGGGGCGTAGGTTGTAGTAGAGACTGGTCATCTCTTAGCTGCCATGGCTTATTTTAATTTTTGAATTGTTCTTTGTTTTTTATATTTTTATTACGGACGCTTTTAACGTGCACGTCTTTCTACATTGTTCTCACATGTATAATTTCAACGTTAATGATGTAACCAATATTTTGTAACAATTTTTTTATTTTTAAAAGAGTGTCCGTGGAGTTTCTTGCCCGTTCTGCTCCATAGCTACCTACTACGCTTTGGAATGGGCAACTAGCTTCATATTTCTGACTGACCGACTTCTTGACAATTCAAAAGTGCCTGTAAATGGTTTAATTGAAATAAATGCTTTGAGTTTGAGTATGTTCTTTAGTGAGTTTAGGCGACAAACTGGGGGATTATAATAAAATCCGCCTCTGAAGACCACTTCCCATACCTACAAGTCCTACAAAGAACGAGATTTGATCATAACTTTTGGTTGTATACTTTATATAAATGTTAGTATGTAAATTATATGTCTATGGGTCATTAAGTTTAATTTATTTATTTACTAGCGGCCCGCTCCTGCTTTGCACAGTTTTTATGACTTGACAAAAGATCGACATTCCTTCGGTAACGTAACTTTAATATTAACGTATTATACACATAAACCTTCCGGAATACATTTTCTAAACAATGGTGAAAACCTCATCAAAATCTGTTGCGTGGTTTAGAAGAAAAACGCAAACACACAGACAAACTCGAAAAGCGACTTTGTTTTATAATATGTATAGATTATCTATAGTGCCTCCAAACAGGTTTCTCTGGATGTTTTTCTTTTTCGTGAGTGAGGGATAACTATAAAATAAGCTAATATACTGAAAAAGACATAATAGGTATAATGTCAGATTACACCCCTAAACAGTAAGATCTAAACTAAAAAAAGACACGGTTATCTGTATTTGTACCTAATCTAGCATTTAACCAGCCAGAGAACATTGTAACAGGCTAAAATACTGTACCTACGCATGAAAAGTATACCTACATGCAATTAACATGTTTGTAGATGCCTGCAATAGCTGGGTTCCTCACACAAATAGAAGTACTAGATACAAAACGGGCAACCAATTTGCGCACACCAAGCATGTTTGTCCGTGGTATAAATCTACGAAGGAGGCCTAGTGTTATATTAATCAAGCCTATCCCAGACATTTATGCAAATACCCCCGAATGGCACAAGTTGAGGAGAGCAAATGCATGTGTTTAACGACAGCTGGCGTTTCATCAAGTAATTCAGTTTTTGGACCTCCGCTAGGCACACATGTAACCATATGTTGCATAAAATTTGCATAATTTCAAAAGGATGAATGGTCATAAAAAGTTTCATGTTAATTCATCACTTTAATTAGATGCTCGTTATGAACATCTATGTTGGGTTCTTATATCCTAAGACGAATCGTTGTTATTAGACTACTTCTAATAACTCTTCACTGCTAAACTTAGTCATTAAATAGATTGCTTGTCAAAGTTATTAAAATAAATTCGTCGATCGAGACCCAGGGTCTATTTATAAATAAATATCAATGAGGTATATAGTTTATTAGTCTATTAAAATAAGTATGGGTGGGTACAAGGTCCAACAAAAATAGAGTTAATATATAATTAAGCGTTCATTAACTGGCTGTTCCAAATGTTCCAATTACGTTTATGGCTTCTAGATTTTTGTAATCGAAATATTTTAAAAAGATTTTTGTTAAACCTTATTTAGGGCCTGTTTATTTCCTTCATAATTTATATAAATGCGCTTATACCAATTATTACACAATTAATTATTTACACTAGGTACTAAATAAAATGACTATATAACTAACAATTTTAGGGTTCCGTAGTGAAATGAACAAAGAAGTCAACAAAGAACCCTTATAGTTAGTAGTCTGTCCGCGGCTTAGCTCAGACACTCAGTACTAGAAAGCTGTAATTTGACATGACAAATGAATCCCAAAAAAATTTTTTTTGGAACCTACCCTTCACCTAAAGTGGATTATTTTTTCCTCATATATCCGATAGTATGGGGTGTCGTTGGATAGGTCTTTAAAAAATATTGTGAGTGTGTGAAACCCATTTTCGGATTCAGAGACCCGTTTGCGAAATATTAAGTTTTAAAGTGCTCATTTTTGTTAGAGTATCCGCCCGCGTCCTGCCAGCTAATTGCTTGGTTTTGGATATATGAAAAAAATTACGGCAGCAGTATATATACCGAAATTAAAAGGAAAACTATCACAGCTAAGTAGGCTCTACAATTTAACGAGTCATAAACGACCAACTTACATTTGCAGTTGCAAAAACATGCTCTCGTATACATTCCGTATGGGAGAACATCTTTTTGAACTACAATGTTAAGTTTGTTCTTGGGATTCATTCATCCCAACTACGGAACCCTTCATTGTGCGTGGCCCAACACACTTGGCCCGTTTTTTATTTTATTTTTTATGACTTGTAATAACCGTAAAATGATAGAAGAGTAATTTCTGTAGTTTATTATAATTTACTGTTAAGCATGACAGCATTTTATTAAAATTTTCCAGAGCCACGAGCTCTCACCGCTTTAGCAAATACCAGGACTTCTGACACAGCAAAGAGTTGGCGCCGAACTGAAAGGAATGAAATCCGCTTTCTTCACAGTGTGTGCCTTTTCACTTCACTTTCAATCAAGAAACGAGAGACTTTCTATTCGCAACTTTTGTCGTTTTATTTCGTTACGGAGTACAAAGAAAATTTTAAAATGTTTTAGAAGAACTCGAAGGTGGCTTTGGTGAAATTTTATACTGAAGTAATATTGAATCTTCGATTTCAGTATACGTACGTAGTGTAACAAAAATTGTCGTCAAATGTCGGCCTGGAATCGACATAGGTTACAGAATAAAACTCGGTATTCAGGTAAAATCACAAAATATATTGCAGAAAAACAAGAAAGGACATTTTAAAAATCTTATGTTTATGTGCATTTATTATGTCTTGGAGAAGAACGCTAGGCTCATCGGCATTCGTGATTTAACTCGGTTTTTAGAGCGACTCGGACGAACGTACGACAGCTTTCGCTCCGTAAAGCCCCCGTCAATCTCCACGTATAACACCGTATTGAAATTCGTTGCGATGAACTTACGACGTTTGAGTACTTTGGAATACTCTAAAGGATACGGAACCTAATCGTAACCAATAATAACGACAAAAAGAACAATTTAGCTAGCGGTAGTACAAAACAATGGTATGTAATGGAACCGCTTGGGAGTTGCCGGTAGGTGGTATGTAGTGGAACCGCTTGGGAAATATCTTGCACCAGGGCAAGGCGACGCACTGCTGGTAGATCTGGCAAACGCTCACTGTACTCGCTGCCTCGGGATGTCCCGCAGAACCGCCCGCGTCGCTTTCGAGGCGACGGGGCACGACAGTCAGATACGCACGGCCCGCAGTAGGGCTGGGTCGGCGATGCACAGGGCCCAGTGGAGCAGCTATAGCCCAAGGGTACGGCAGAAATCGGCCTTTTCTATCTGAATCTGAGATAAACACCATTTTAGACCAGAAAAAAAGACAAAATTATGTAAGTAGGCTGGGTGATAGACTAACAACTGGAATACTCACGTGATAATACGGAGAATACTTTATGAGGGAAAAATCCCGGTCGGTCTCTGGGCAGAAGACCTAATTAAAACCGTGAAAGCTGGAACGTGGTTGTTCACGGAAATATAACTCACAGGAAAAAAAATACTTCATACTCAAATGTCCAGGAGAGGTAACTGACAACTGACTTCAAACCAACACAAATCTTTTTTATTTATGCTTCTACAAAACCGAATTCGAAAAACTGTCAATAGTGACAACACTTTATAAATAAAACATGCTCAGCCTTTTTCCATGCGAAGAGGTTTAGTAAGCCGCATACTGCTGCAGTAGGTGTGGAAGATTACGCTGTAACATATCCAGAAATTATATGAAAAAAAAAATAGATAGCGGTCCCCCGTCAGGAACGGAGTTCCTTCTCACATACGATTTAAAACAAAAACAAAATTTTCGCCGTCGTCATTTTAACTTCAATATCGGGAAACCATGCAAAAGACACCAATAATATATTTTTTAATTTTCGCACCCTCCTGGGTTTTTCATTTTGACCAAATTCCGAAGTTGCATCGAGCGGGCATAACATTTTTTTTCCTTTTGAGGTACGTATCCCTAAAAACAAAAACAAACTTGTGACACTTGAAACTTGAGACCTTACTGACTTTTTCGAGTGTTTTGACTTGACGTGACGATTTCTACCAGTTTACTTCTACCGCAAGCCGCGCTAAAGAACTTCGTTCCAATAAGAATCAATCGGTAGACAGATAAAATACTCTTTATTGCAACCTAACATTTTATAAAACACAAGCCATAAAATGTCATCGATGAACTGCAAATACAGGTCAAAGTAACAAACATTCCCATTTCTATGAGAAAACGCCGTTCGATCTTGATTTACACGCGCATACATCAGTAGAGACAAAAGCCCTGCAAACTCAATACAGATACCATAAAATAGCGCCACAAAAAGTTATAGGACCTACTTGTTGAAGCTCCAAAAATGCACTTTCGTCCGCAGTCATGTAAGTTGCGAGCGACCCCTTACTAGGACAATAGACTGGCCGACAATGGGCCGACCTCCACAATGGCTACCATCAAAGGACTGAAGACTCAGCCAAAAGAATTTATATCTGGCAACGACCACAATAACACGACAGCCAATTTTGTCACAACTCATTGGGCCTTATCTTGACCACGAATCCGAACCCCTACTCCCAACCAATATGTTAAACAAAAACCGCATTGTAACTATCAAAATACATTGCTTGTTTCCCGAACAATATCTTTTAAGTGCCGCAGTATAAGAAGTAATGTATATGTGACCCACAGAAAGGGTAGCGACGTAATAATAGACTGGTAAAGCGTGCCAAAGGAAAAATGCCCATTGCGAGGCCGCGATCGTCGACATAATGCCATCTTATTTATTTCTTAATAGCAAAGAAAACAACATTTCAGGGTAAACCGTGCAGGATTTCAGCTGAGATGTATGAGGGACGTAAATAGCGCCTAACTCGTGACGAAATGGGCACATTTAGGCACAACTAAGGCCATTCAAAGATATAGTTTCTCTTGTAATTTTGGCGTAAAGGTACTTCAAAAGTTTGAAAATGTTCTGTCTGAGAAAGGTTGTCTAAAATTATAAAGAAGATTTGTATTTGAAGATATTAAATATCAGAATCGCTAACATAAGACAACTTAGAAGTTTGACCTTTGAGTTAGAAATTGTGAGTTTGGTATTAATTTTAAGGGCTAATTCGTTAGTCTAGATCACGGAGTAAAAACAAACGTCTAAATTGGTTGAAAGCAAAAGTTCCAGTGAAGTGTTTCTTACTTCTAAGATTTATCAGATTCTTGGAAAGTAAATAAGAATAAATTCATCTTCTTTAATGATGCTCATTATAATATCGCTATTATTAGAATTAAGTATTAAGGTAAGGGTAATGGATATACATATGACAAAATATTACACATCATATTCGAAACAACATAATATTTGCAACAATCAGTCATTCATAATCAATCACAGATGTCATGTCGCAACGAGCAGCGAGTGCGATTACTCGCTGGTATGCGTATGTACCAATCGTGACTCTCTCAGCGATTGTTCTGCCCGCTAAGCGAGGTCGCTGAGCGAGTACTCTCTTTGATAGCTCTTGTCGCTGCGACACACGAGTACTCGCCGGCGGTGTGAACAGTCAGCGATCAACTATTAATATTATGTGTCTCCTTTACTTACACATGACCTACGATCTTTTGTACGTTTGTTGACTCAGAAAATCCTTGATAGGTAGTCGCTTCCTCGTCAGTGGTGGGCCAGATGCCTTAAGCAGCTTCATCAACGCCTACAGATGTTAACACCCCGAAACCCCACATCATCAGCATTAAACAAAACACGACATGCTCTAGTGAAGCAAGTACGGGTCCCAACGTGCCGGGACTATCACGCTACACTCAATAACAAGCGCTAGAGGAAATGCGCCAGTACTTGGCAGGACACCAAAAAATACCACTTGATAATTAAGTTGATATAATGTGCACTTTAATTAACTGGTGATACTCAAAAGATGTCGTTCAGAAGGTAAATTCTTTATCAAATGAACCACTACAACCGCGATCGCGTGGCGCTTTAGTTTACACATAAAGTAGTTTCAACTAACTTAGATTATTCTAGGGGCAGTGGATTCCACAATGACTTATTAATATCCTCTGAACGTATTCGGCCTTATTACATAACATGATTTATTTTTAGACCCAGATTTTATAAATTAACCTTCTAACCATTTCGGAATTTCAAACTTGATTCCAATAAAGTAAAAGTTCTAAATACAAAAAACCGACCAAGAGCGAGTTGAACTCGCGTGGGTTCCGCCCTTACCACGAGTGTAAATTTGTACGATAAATATTTTATGTACCATGTTTTTAATCCCAAGAACAAAATTAACATTGTAATTGAAAAACATATTCTCCCATACATTCCAACTGCAAATGTGTTTGTATGCACAATCTTGAGAGATTTACCATGTTATTTTAAGACCATATACTTCTTTTAAGTTTTCCTGTAATCTATAATATAGACTCAATCTCAGTAATTTTTTTTTCAAAATTGTAGACAGTAGTTTCAGAGATAAGGGGGGGGGGGGGCGAATGGTCATTTGATCCAATTGGTCCCCAAAAAGTGACCCTCATATTCAAAATTCATTTATTTACGATACACGTCCGTGTTTGGATCACAAAAATTCATACGTGTATCAAATTTGAACTAAATTGGTCGAGTAGATTCGGAGCAAATTGGCTGACAGACGGACAGACAGACAGCCAGCCAGCCAGGATCACTCGTGTGTCCAGGACACACGAGTGATCCTATAAGGGTTCCGTTTTTTCATTCGGACGTACGGAACCCTAAAAACTGTTTAAAAACCCGAGTCGAGAGAGTTGTCAATTTATATTTAAAACTTTACATCAGTGGGCATAATATTCCAATCAAAAACTGGCTAGAAAGTTTAAGCTTTGGCCAAAGTTAGACCGTTTTGTAATAAGATGGTGTCTGATTCTATCTTCTCACTCTCTACAAATTGCTTTGAAGAGACTCTATTGAGTGTTGTGTTTGTCAGCTAAGTTTTTACCCTAGGTTCTTTAAACGCAACCGGGATATAAAATGCTAGTGTGGAGTAATAAGTTGAACTTCTGTGCTTAACTATAACATGTTGTTAGGTACTTCTGTCAGTAGTTAGTGGCTATATTTCTTGTGTGCTGCAGTTTTGTATTACATTTAGAACACAGCACTGTCTTTGTCTGCGAACTCCGCGGTCGGGGAATTAGAGCTAATTTTGATAAATGTGAGTGTAACCAGAATATATTAACTTCGTATGAGAAGTGCGCTAGCTGGTGTATCGGCTATGAATAATAGACTGTGCTGTGATTTCCCGTAGGTGTCGTAAGAGGTGAATAAAGGAGTGTTAGGAAGTCTTCAACATATATTATATTTACGGGTAAACGTGTTGTTTCTCGTGGTTTCCGACAAAAAATGGCCTTGCCCAAGAGAAAAGAAGACTTGGTAAATACGTGCCAGAGGTTCCCAAATTTTTTTTTCGCGTAGACCACTTTAAAAAAAATCCTAGTTTTGCTGATACATTTCTACCGAATTACCAAAATTCGTAAAAAAATTTGAAGATTAGATAATATCGAATATGTAAGTTTTTACAAGTAACATTCGCTGACCTTCTTAAAATACACTACTAAAAAAAATAAGGTAGGTTCTAAAAAAAGATATTAATGCTAAATAAACAGGCTATCTGATCCAAACTGAAAAAAAAAAATTACAAGACCAAACAAAAGCAAAATTTTTGCAATATTATTTTTTGCGCTATCTGTTAGCATTTCATGAGAACCGTTGTTGCTCCTAAAAAAAATCTGAAAATTTGATTCAAAGCTGAAAAAGGCTGAAATCCTTTTTTTAAAGTCTCCATACGACCATTTTTCACCGAAATACACCCTGGGATATTTTTTTTTCTAGTTTATTATGTGCCTACATTAATAGGTAAAGCCAAGCCAACATTTTTGTTCTTTACTATCGAAACCAGATAAATTTTCGTAGACCCACTTACAACTTGTGAACCCCCATTTTTTTTTCACCTTGACCACTTTGGGAATCAGTGGTCAGAGGTTAGGCTAGCAATATTCAACGGTTTTATTGGAACCTGGTGAAATATGGAAGTACCACACACCTCTGCTTAACCCTTTGGGGAGAACATGCATGAAATGAAAAGTGTAGATATTATAATTAACAAACTGTGATCACCAATCAGTCTACCAAGAGTGGAACTTAATTGAGTCAAATATCCTAATACATTTCATTTGAAGGTCTATGTTTAGTAGTGGGCATTTATGGGCTGATTTGTGTGTTAAGGAAAATCGTACTGTTATTATATCCAACAATATGAGAACAAAGATTCAACTAAAGATACCCTTTTATAGACTGCAGTAAATCGTTCTAAATTATAATCAAAGTCAATGTTCATCGCGTTGAATCTTCGTAGCTCTGATTGCATACTTTTTAAGAAAGATCTTCTTGTAAAATCTGCCAGGTCATGCAATCCTTTTAAATCCTATTTTTAACCGAGAGTTTACGTCCCATCTTTAATTTTAAGGATTTTCGCTCGGTTGGCAGTTTGTAAATTCTTGAGCCTGTTACAGCTCGATAATTTCCGACTGTACCATTAGGCGCGTGGACTGAGTCAATCCATCAAACACGCCCTTCAAAATTCCCTCTTAAGAGTAAATATTATGTACGTTCACAGGTGTGTGCGAAAAAACATGCCAAGTGCGAATCGGACTCGCACCCGTAGGGTTCTGTACCGTATTAAGACCGAGCAAAAAACGTCGAGAAAAATACGTTTCTTGTATGGGGACCCGCTTTAATTAATTATTTTATTTTATTTGCATATTGTTTGTTATAGCGGCAATAGAAATACACAATCTGTGAAAATTTCAACTGTCTACCTATTACAGCTTATGAAATACAGCCCACTGACAGACAGACAGATGGACGGACGGCGAAGGCTTAGTAATAGGGTTCCGTTTGCCACAGCTCGCGTACGGAACCCAAAAAAAAAAAAAACATGTAATTAAATATTGTAAAAGAAACAGATTTATAAATTAGACTTTCGAAATGCACAGAAGTACTTATTTAGGTAATTTTCGCACACCTTTTTTTTGTCATTATTTCCGCTCCTATGTCGTTCGTATTTTTCACACTTGGTCGACAAATTTGTGTAGCAGGTGGCGTTCTATAGTTCCGGCCTAACCCCATGGGAAAAAGGCTTGAGTTTATGTAAGTAAACAGGATGACAGGAGACTGAGAACGGCAGCCTGCAGTTGCCATTTCTTTGGCTGTATACTTAGTCTTTTAATCAACTAACTTCCTATGCAGGTCAGCAAAAGTCAAATCAAATGAAACGTGCTTCTTAAATTGTTTAAAATATTAGTAATCTACCGGCAACCACTCCATCTAATTAGATGGAGTGGGTGCCGGTAGATTACTAATATTGTAGGTCGCTTTGTTAACTCGGACCAAGGCTAAAAGTGCCAACAGTGTCAAAACATCAATACCAACTAATTTCTCTATACAAATTGCCCAAGTAATTTACGAGGAGCCCAGAAAGTTTTCTAATAGATAATCGAGTTAATGAACTTCCACATAATGGGCATTGCAATCAAAACCGGAGGCTGTGCTAACTAATGACTAGGAGAATTGAGCCAGCATAAACAAGTGGTGGTTGGAATTATATCGCTTGTTATAAGTTCGTTAGTCTAATGATTTAGGGCGCTGCTAAAGACCCGCTGTAGTTTATGTTATCCTGGTACGCTAGGTCAAAAGAAAGGTGATTTTTCTTTTAGAAGGTGGTTTTCTTTTAGAAGAATGAATGATGAGTGTTTTCACCTTCACTAAGTGACATTTAAATGAATCCCGAAATAAAAGTGCACTGTTGGATTTTCAGCACTAGGCTCAGCGCTGAGAGTTGAAAATCTAACAGTGCACTTTTATTTAGGGATTAATTTAGGTGTCACTTAGTTGTCGGTGAAAACGGGCATTATACTCTTGCTTTATTTAAATGACCATGGTTTTCTAGGCCTAAATAATAGGCCTCGAATAACATGTAAATAAAACTAAACGTAAACAAAAAAAAAGACTTTCATACACCCGGAAAATTGCATTTTTCCGGGTGCTGGTGGTCATTCGAATGGAAATGAAATATTGCACTGATAAAAATAAAAATGTGTATTAACACACATGGGGACTCCACATGATATATTAGGCCATTGCTGAAAATATATCTATGTTACTCCTCAATAAAAAAAAAATGACACGAGGCGCCTCTAATTTTAAATCTTATGAGAATATGAATTTAATTATTATTCTTAATATTTGAATGACTTTAATCATGACAAAAGACTTATAAATTGATTATATCCTAAACAAAATCTTGTCCATCATCGTCAATTATCCCAATTACGTGGTAATTGATAAACAAATGCCTACTGAAAGCTAACTAACAAATAACTGGGACTAAAGAAGTTGTCTAAACAATGTTTGCACACATTGATTGACCACTCTGATCGAAACAATCTAACTTCAGAAAGGTTATTAAGATGCTGGGTATTGTGGTTCAAAAAGTAACTAATATGTAAGATGATATCAATCAATGAATCTCATCACCGTTCTGCCCTTATCTCAATTTATATTATGGGTTCGCACAGCACTTCTTCGACGTTTCTATTAGCCGCCATCTCAGCAGTCACCCCTTTTCTAGCCCTATCATTATTCACTCAACCCTTCCGTCGTTTTTTATCTTGATTCTAGTATATTGATAGTGATAGGCTTACTGCAATCACATCAACAAATGTACATTACATAAATTAGACAATGAATTCCTTAATACGTACAATATTTAACACCAAAACCTTTCGCAGCAATTAATCCAATTACAAGCCTAATTGATGAACAAACACTAGAGGCTAGCTAACAAATGACTGGGGCTAAACAAGTGATCTAAACAGTGTGTATCACTAATCGGCACAGTTAATCGCTCCAGTATTAGGAGGTTGGACTCGGCTCGCATCTGTCGGCTCGACTCCATCACAGAATAGATAGGTACAGAAGGCCCGCTTCATAAGTCGAGCGAAAACAGATACACGCACACTTAAACACGCACAGTCACACACACGACGCGCGGCAATTTCAAGCAAATGCCAGTCGCAAGTTGTGCACTTGCACTCGCTGCACGAGAAGCGTGTCTAAAGTGCGTGCGTTTTAGCTCGTTGTATGGAAACTGCCTTTACCTATCATTCTGTGACTCCACTATTTTGGGACTATAAAGCGATTGAATTTGGTGGCATACTGTGTGTATCAGAATATTTCAACTAAAGAACAGCCAGCTCACACCACAGTTGTAGGCTGTGATTTTTTAAAAGTAGAATGGCAGCACTCCATGTTATCTGGGTGTTGCATTTAGATTTCGCGTACATTCGTAAAAATATTGTCAAAAGATAGATCTCGGTCAAATTAATATAAAAGGTAATCACAGCATATCTTTTAAATATTGGGTTTCGCCAGAAATACGTTGTTTAAAAATCAAGTGGCCCCGTATAAACAGACCCAATAACAGTAAACCAAAGAGGCAGTAAACCAACAAGTAAACAGTATATGACATTCAAAGATGGTGGAAATTAATAGTTCCAATAATGGCAACTGAAGGGAAAAGTGGCACTAGTAACTGACTTTGTATATTAAGCTCTCTACACATTGGACCTCTAGAAGAGCGTCTTGTCCTATTGTGCTCCATATTGCACTTCCATGCGGACATAATTACGTTATGATTGACAAAATGTCTTTTATTATTACTACTACACATTAGTAGTCATCCTAACTAATATTATAAATGCGAAATTGAGTTTGTTTGGTTGTTACGCTTTCACGCTAAACCGGCTGAACGAATTGCGATGGCTCACAGATAAACCTTGGATGAAGAAAACCAAAAATGCGACCTAGGTATATGTCCTAGGAATACTATATACGATGGTTTGTTGCCCTGCAACTGCAAACCAACGCGTTTTCGCTTTGTGTCGCACATCGTACACCGTACACAGCCAAACAGGCTCCGACGCATCCCTAGATATGTCTGGCAACATCGAAAACGATGAAAAAGGTCGTGAGGCTTAGATATCTAAACACGTTGGTCGATATCGCCCAACGTTTCAAGTGACTGGTGCCGCGAGGCATTTGTCCAATGAATACGTGGCTTTATCACTGATAATAATTGTCAGTAGGCTTAATGGGACAACTGTCAGTCGTGATATAGGTAGGTATTCAAGCTGGGGATGCCGCGCATCCCATCATGTTGTCTTACTATCTTGGTCGGCTTATTCCTACCTATTGTACATTAAGCAAAAATAAAACATTTATTTGGTAATTGTATAAAGCATTTTGATTATATTATTACATTCTAATCTTCGAAGAACTTCTTCGAATAACTGAGTAGCCGAAGCGGTCGACAAGCTTTTTTTTTTGTGGGAAAATCTTCTCCCGCTCTGAGCGAAGTGGAAGGGCGTGTCAGACTCTTACTGACTAAAACCCACCCGTTTTCCTTCAGTTGCTTGTATGTTGCCAGGGGCCACGGTATCCTTTCGGACTTTCCCTCGACCCCAGCAGACCATCGGCCCTAGCAGACCCCATCAGTTGTGCTGACATCTCTTTGACGCGCGCGTGGAACACAACACGCTGACCGTTGACCCGGGCCTGGTCCTTATCGGACGGCGGGCTACCCATTGCTCATCGTCCGCTCGTCATGCTTGTTGTCGGCATCACCATACGATGCTCATCACACATACCAATATTGCATTAGACTCGATCATCTCTGCACACCTGGATTACGTGCAATCCTCGTATTCTATACACGCATTCTATTCACAAAAAAAATAAAACTAGAGGGTAAACAAACTAATCCACACAACTATTTACAATGACACATCAAGAAAAACAGAAGTGACATTAAAATATGTTAATTATGACATTTCTGATATGAAGCTAACATAAATAGATATTAATGTTGCCATTGAAGCTAAATTCTCCAAAAAACGTACACACAGTGGATTAATTTAAATATCATCGACAATGAGGTAAAACACATTTATTAATATAAAACATGTTGCAAATACTAATAGGCACTGGCTCCAAAGCTTAGAATAATACTCTTGTGTTTCAAGAGACAGGAGACTGCTTCTCCAAAATGTGTTAGATTTGATGGGACAGAGCTGAGTTATCAATAAAAATAACGTTTTGTCCTGTAATACTCCTCAAATAAAAAAGAGGTAGTAAAAGTCGATATCTTTACAGTTAAACGATAAAACCACTACCACCAAAATCCTGCTAATAAGCATAACTATTTAAATAGTAATACCATATTCTGATAAGTATGGTAACTCCACAGCTACCGTCCCAGGTTCTGCGTTTAGATATTGCAAATAATTGCGTTTTAGATTTAATAAAATATTTGTTTATTCTTTTTTTTCTTTGTGCAGCTTAATAAAAAAAAGCTGGTGCATACAAAGAAAAGCCCTGTGACTGTTTCATATAATGTACATACGCTTTTGAAATTAAGCGACACCAAAACTGCCTTTCTTCTTTGGACATAAGGTGTGTAATTTTATTATGAAGGGAATCGATTCAAGTTATTTAAAATAGATTTGATTTTCCAAAGCAATAAACACATAATAATTTTAAAGTAGATAGGGTAGATAGGGTACAACATTATGAGGGCGGCAGCAGTATGTGTTGCCGTACACACTGTGGGAGAGGTATTTTTGTGCAAAAAGATTGGCTAACAAACCAGCTGCTCGATGAAAAGTGGTTACCACCACTATAGATACCATCAACACAAGCTAATGGGGTTTGCTGGTGCGATGCCAATCAAGAAAAAACCGGCCAAGTGCGAGTCGGACTCGCACACGAAGAGTTCCGTACCACTGTACCTACATTATTTAGCAAATAAATGAAAATACAAAGCGATGAATATTATCATTTTTCATCTTATATTTTAAAAATCGCAAAGATAAATAATGTTTGACATAATGATACTATGAATTACAAAGTTATTTTTGCAGTTGCAGAAAATACCTGATGAATCGGTGTTTTTAGTATTTGTTGATTATACATATACAGTATATATGGTACATGATATACCGAATTTTCAAATTCCTAACTTGTTTAGTTGTTGAAATAGAGCTTGTACAAAAATAGTCTCAAACTGACAACTTTTACGGCCTCCTATTTAATGACATAAGATTTTTTTTTATGTTCTCTACACCCCCCACATGCCAGGGATAGTTTTTTTTTTTCAAAATCAAATATTTATTGTATGGAGACATTATTGTTTGTTATTTTAGCGGCAATAGAAATACACAATCTGTGAAAATTTCAAGTGTCTACCTATTACGGTTCATGAGATACAGCCCGCTGACAGACAGACAGCGGACGCTTAGTAATAGGGTTTCGTTTGGCACCCTTCGGGTAAGGAACCCAGAAAAAATATGTTTTACTTAAATGTAAAAATCTTCAACAGTACAATAAAAATATGCTATTTGGGCGCAAATAGAGGTACCTACATATTTTCCGTACGTGCCCATTCACAAATAGCTTCTGATTTTTTTTTAACCGGCCAAGTGCGTGTCAGACCACGCATAATGAAGGTTCCGTAGTTGGGATGAATGAATCCCAAAAACAATCTTAACATTGTTATTGAAAAACATGTTCTCCCATACATCGATATACGTCACGATCAATTCTCCAACTGCCAATGTAAGTTTGTATTCGCAAAAAAATAATTCTGTGATTTAACTACAAATTAACGATTACCGGTTTTTTCCTTTACATGTGCTATGAGATCTTACTTCTTGCAAAAATTCATGATTCTAACTCAACGGGAAGAACCCTGTAGGTTTTAATTTATTTGCGAGTATCAAAATATGTCGCTTAAATGGCCGTACTTTTATTGCGATGTCTTAGAAGCTTGATTTATTTAGAGCTCCAAGGGACCATAGACCTACGTAATTGATATTAATTTCACCATCCACCTCCACGCGTTCCTGACAAAAGGGGTATTGACAGACCGACAGACTGACAGACAGACAGACTGATAGACGGACAACGAAGTGATCCTATTAGGGTTCCGTTTCTTCCTTTTGAGGTACGGAACCCTAAAAACAATAAACAAAAACTTTGACACTTGAAACTTGAGACCTTAAAACGGCTTTTGTTACGTGACGATTTCTACCAGTCAACTCCTACTACAAGCCGCGTTAAAGAACTTGGTTCCAAAAATAATGTAATTCCTTTGTTTCCCAACGTCTTCAAACCATTCTATCATTCACTACCCCAAAGTAATAGCTGCCATTCGGTGACGTAGCTGCACTCTGACGTCGCTCCGGAAACCGCCGCCGTGTCCGGCGCAGCGCTGCCACCGATCCGGTCCGCACCGCGCCGGATCGGAGCGGACCGCGCCATGTATCACATCCCTAACACCCGTTTGATTTACAATCGGCCGCGTGACACACGCACACGCCGCAATCGGCATTTATCGTGCCGTAAATAAACCGGAAAGGGTAGTTACGTTTAAATCTATAGTAATCTCGGATTTGGGAGTTTATTCGGGGTTATCCAGAACCACGGTCACGCTCAGTATTTATCGTGATCCCATTCTGTTCGGGTGTCGCAATCAATACAAGGATCCATTATTGTCAATACAGTTATGTTCATATGGGTTGCTTTTAATTTAAATGGAAAATATTGATGTTAAAAGCGTTTTTACAAACTTGTTATTTTATTATCATAAAGTGTCCATATAGGTACTTAGGGACATCTCGCATATGAATAAAGTAACTAGTCACCCAAATGTGCTTTTGAAAATTAATTCCTCGCCCGACAAATCCTTGAACGAAGGAAATCATTATATTATAAGCGTTGATAAGACATTAACTGTTTAAAGTTGCAAAATAATGTCAGTTCTGATTTGGCTCAGATATAAATGTAAATAGTCAAAGATTGAACTCATTTGTGATAGAGGATATAAGTGAGGATGAGATGTCTCGCCTTGTGATAGGGTTAAAAACCGAATGCTCAGTAGGCGAGGGTAAAATATCGAATAAACTCTTGAAACAACATATTGACTTCCTTGTCCCGGCTCTTACCAACATTTCGAACCTATACCTGCAACTAGGTATTTTCCCATCCCAACTTAAATGCTCCGAAGTCCGCCCAATTTACATTAATGGTCGCTATAAAAATTATATCTCTAATTATAACACGACCTCAATTCTCCCCTCTGTCTAAATTGTTACAACAGATAATAAATAGCAGACTTACAAACTACTTGGAAAGAAATAAACTACTTGCTAATAATTAGTTTGGTTTCAGAGCTGAAAGAAAAGAAAGAAAATACGTTTATTTATGATAAACATGACGCACAGAAAGAATAAAACACGAGAATAACAAATTGGGGGAAAATATGCGTCACATCCACGCAAAACGGCCATCGCTCAGCATAACATGCGAGACAGAACCCCAGCGCTGGTTTTCAGACACAGCCGTAGTTAGCGTGATGACGTCAACCGGTGCAGCAATAGTGAAAAAACAAAATCAGAAATCAAAAATAAAATAAAATAAATACAATACTTCCTAAATGTTTGTATAAATATAATATTTAAAATGGCAACATTTCATTCCGTCGGTGACTCAAGCGCCGCAGAAGCAATCTGTGCGCGCAACTGTCAAAACTATTTGTTTGAACGTTTTAGACTTATTAAATATCCCTCTTCCTATTAAATTCCCCTCCCTTTTAACATATTCCTCTCCAGAACTGCTTTTGGCGCTGATGATTTTCATCCGTCACAATCATATCAAAATTATAAAATATTCCCAAATATTCTGTCTGTGTAGAAGGTTGGAAGATAGTCAATGATACTGCTGCGTTGTAAGGTAAAAATAACTGTATTTAACGGACCAAAGGCTATAATATAAAGGAGCGAGGGAGCACACGCGATGACCGCTAATCGAGTACTAATTGCTCAATTGATATTCATTAATAAAGTTATGTAAAAATGCTTAGTCGTCGGTAGTGTATGGTTTCACCGTACATGCTCCCGGGCCAAAAGCTACACATCTTCTAATCTAAAGCGACATGTTTTAGGCATAGGTGACGTAGATACGTCTCGTTTAGGGTTATAAGTGTCCTCACTAGTCATATTCACTTCACTGGGCTGACGGTCAGCCGTACTCTGCTTTCGCGAGAACACAACACTATTTGGTGATGGTTTGGTGGTGGTTGGTACACTTTGTGATAGTAGTTCCACTGAAGACACTGCACGGCACCTTCTCCATAAAAAGTATGACGCCAATAAAACGGCTACACCCAGCAAGCCGTAACAAATAATGTACTGATGAATGTCATGTGCAGACAGAGTGTTATCTGGTAAGTTAGTATTGGCAGACTTCAGTTGTTCTATTTGTTCTCCCAGATCCACTAATGTGCTGTTCAGTGGATCTTCGTATGCGATGTAGTGAGATAGTGATATATTAACAATATGATTTAATTCTGCTATCTGAGGGGTCGGAATTTCAGCATTTGATTTTATTGTGTTTGATGATAGGGCATGAGAATACAAAGTAAAATCTTTACTTTTTATTACGCATTTCGGACCTAGGTTAATAATTCCGACTCCAGTCACCTGTTTAAAGGAAACTTGATCTTGACATATAATCCTCACTGAGTAGGTATTGCAGCAAAAATACATGTAACTCGATGGATCATTTAGTTCAAGCCACCTGTCGTGGCAAGGGGATTTAATTACAACGCATTGTTTTAATTTACTATCCAGTTTGCAGAATTTTTCATCGATGCTTAAGTGATTAATTGGTTTGTTAGCTTGGCACAAATATGACTGATCATTATGCAGGCATGATTGGAGCTCCATAAATGAAATTGTGAAGAAAGCGTCTTTCTTCAAACTAATAGCCACGAACTCCGCAACTGGTAGTACGCTAATCATATCATTTTGAACCTGCTGAGGAACTGGTATGATTTTATAAATCTTGTAGCTGTCTCTGCTGGTCAATGGAAAAGTAATCTCAAATATGAAGTATTCTTTCATCATTCTCGCTTTTACCTTAAGCATACTGTAAACATGTTTTAGGTCGGATTGTAGATTGTCCACGGGCAGGGTAGTATCCTTTGTTAGTTGTCCAGAAATGAACTGTAACTCACGCTGTAACTGAGCTGGAGTTAACAGGTGAGCGTTGAATTTCCCATGGTAAATATCCGTGATGATATCTAACAGTGTATCCTGGATCCTTTTGAGGTTTTGAAGCAATTTGATAGTTGTGACTGCCGACAGAGCAAAGTCTTGCGTTTTAGCTAAACCTTCAACTTCTTGTTTAATAGCAAAGGCAGCATTATCCAATTGATTCAAGTGTTTGTTTATTGTTTTATGTTGAAATTGGATAGTTTGCTCGGTTCTTTTTAAAACGTTGTATTCAGCCTCAATGATAGAGGTCTGATTTCTTAATAATTTATTAAGATGCTGCTCGTTTTGTTTTACAAGCTGTATATCCTTTTTGTACTGTTCGGCGAATCGTTCATCTAATACTCCGAACAAGCTATTGGCCACGTAACCGATACCGTTAATGAGTCCGCGACGCTGTCTGGTGCGCACATCAAAGTGCTGATTAATCATAAGTTGATTATAGTGCTGTATTTCTTTGAAGTCGTGATTTAATTGAAGCGTTATCATATTACAGTGACTCTTGTCGTTAAGGGATGCACAGAGCCTTTGTAAATAGTCCAAGAACTTCGTGGCGGCAGTATTTCCTTCCCAATAAGGGCTCATATCATAATAAACAATCAGATTCCATTTGTCTCGAATAACTTGCATGTTATCTACTGACTCAAAATACAGCGAATTGTTGCTAGGCAACGCTGATATGTTAAAAGCTGCTTGAGACGATGTTATCAATGAAATAAAAAACACTAACGATATTGCTAACGATATAAAGTTTGATTTAATTTTGTTGCTTCTAATCCGCACGTCAGGCTCTTGCGAGGTGACGTTGTTTGCTTGATTAACGTTTTCCTCTACCGTATTACTTGTAGCTGGTGGTATCGGCAACATTGACAGTTTCACAACCGGCCTTTTAATTATTCCGCTTTTTGTTTTTAGAGTTACTACCCGAACTAATCCATCTTGACCTGGATGAGTTGCTATTATTCTGCCCATCATCCATTTTCCAGGTGGCAGATTGTCGTCCTGGATGGTCACTAAATCATTGATGGTAATATTCCGCTCAATGCTTCGCCATTTGCTTCTTACAGATAACTGAGTCAGATACTCCGCTCTCCATTTCTTCCATATGTCATTTACTATTTTAGCTGATAAATACCATCTAGTTCGAGCATCTGTTTCAGTTTCAATTATGACAGTTCCGCTCCTTCCGTTCAAGAAGTGAGCCGGAGTCAGAACATTCAAATCTTCGATATCTTCCGATAAGGCACATAAAGGCCTTGAGTTCAAACAAGCCTCCACCTGCGCTAAAATAGTGCTGAACTCGTCGAAGGTTAGTTTCTGTTCTCCTATTACTCGCTTGAGGTGATGTTTTAAGCTTCTAATGGCTCGCTCCCATAGACCCCCGGCACTAGGCCAAGATGGGGCATTGAAGTGCCATTCTATATTTAAATCTGCTAGCTGCGCGAAAAAGTCAGGATCATATATATTTTTGAAGTCGTGATAGCTTTCCTGTAGCATTCTATTAGCGCCCACAAAATTCGTCCCGTTATCGCTGTACAGATGACGAGGCGCTCCTCTTCTGGCTGCCATTCGTCGTAATGCTGCTAAGAACCCAGAACTGCTTAAGTCGGATACAAGCTCTAAATGGACAGCTTTGGTCGCTAGACAAATAAACAGCGCAATATATCCTTTGGTGGTCTTAATTCCACGTCCCTTATTACTTTTAACATCTACATAACCTGTGTAGTCCACTCCAGTGTGATAGAATGGTGGGGCGGGGTTGCTTCTGGCTACGGGTAACTCGCCCATCAATTGATGCTGTATTTTGGGCTCATGCTTTCTACAGGTAACGCAGTTTCTCACTTCTTTCCTGACAGCTTTATTTCCAGCAATAATCCAGTATCTCTGTCTAAGGTTAAATAATGTTAATCGCGGTCCACCATGAAAGGTGAGCTGATGAGCTTGTTGAATTACTAGAGTAGTAAGCCGACTGTTATGAGGCAATATCGCAGGATGCTTCATTTCCATACTCATGATTGCTTTACTCAACCGGCCTTTAACTCGTAGAATCCCTTCGTGATCAATAAAAGGATTAAGTTTTAATAGATTACTTCTGCTACTTAATTTACTATGTTTGCGTAATGACATATTTTCCGCTGCAAATTCAGTTCGTTGTATGTATTTTATAATGAGTAATTTTGATTTTCTCAATTCATACAAGGTTAGATATTCGGGTAAACTATGCTTGCTTGACATGGCTTCATTCTTGCTAAAGTGTATTGTTTTGATTGCTCGTAAAAGCCATGCCAATATTTTAGTTATTTTATTGAATGAGCTGAACTTAAGTAACAGTTGCGATATGATGCTGTCCTTGCTATCATTTTGGACAGCATTTACTTTGCTTGCTGCTGATTTTCCTTTGATTTCTTGATCAGTGGTATAAATGAGTTGCTTGGCTTCTAATTTTTCATCAAACGATTTCAAGACTTGTGGTCCTTGCCACCACAGCGTTTGATTCTTTAATTGTGAGGCTGAGACCCCTCTACTGGCTGCATCTGCTGGATTATCCTCAGACTTAACATATCGCCAGCAGCTTGGTTTCATTACTGTTGTTATAATTTTAGTCCTATTCGCAACAAAGGGTTTCCACCGGCTGGATTCTCCTTGCAGCCACCCTAGGACTACCATGGAATCAGTCCATCCATAAATCTTAATATCTAACTCACTATAACAACTAATCACTTTTTTCATTAACTTCGATAACAAATACGCACCGCTTAATTCTAATCTCGGCAAAGATATGCTCTTAGAAACAGGTACTAATCGAGCCTTAGCAACAACTAGTACGACTGATGTTTCATTTTCTTTCCGTAATCGTGCGTAAATTACTGCTGCATAGGCTTTAGTCAATGCGTCACAATAACCATGCAGTTCTATGACGTCATTAGGTCGATACCCTATCCAGCGCGGTATTTTGCATTGATTTAAGTATTCCATGTCCGCTTGAATCGCTACCCATTCTGCTTTGATGTTTACAGGAACTTCTTCATCCCAATGCATTTTATTTAACCACAGCTTTTGGAATATCAGCTTTAGCTTTGTTGTGAGTGGTGACAACCATCCCAACGGGTCGAATACTTTTGATATTTCCGATAAAAGTAGTCGTTTAGTTACTTTTGCGTTTGGATTAGCTATGTTGTAGTTGAAATTAAACATGTCATCACAAGAATTCCAACGAAGACCTAATGTTTTTGATGTAGTTTCTGATTTAAAGTTAAATATTATGTCGCCGTTGCTGCTGTTGCTCTTTTCTATATTTTGAAGGAGTTCTGAATGATTTGCGGACCATTTTCTTAATGTAAAACCTCCTGATTTCAATAATCTGTTGAGATCATCGATAAGCTGCTTTCCTGTTTCGATGGAGTGTGACCCATGGACCAGGTCATCCATATAAAATGACTCTTCTAGTATCTTCGCAGCTTCCGGAAAGTTTCTTCGTTCATCCGAGGCCAGACGTTTTAGAGTCATCATTGCTAGAAATGGTGCTGATTTAGTTCCGTATGTGACGGTGGTAAGGTTGTACGTTTGCAAAGGTTGATCTGATGCATATCTCCATACGATTTGCTGATATTGCTGATCTTCTTCGCTCATCAATATCTGCCGGTACATCTTCTCGATATCCGATGTATAAGCAAAACGATATTGACGCCACTTCAAAATCAATTCTTGTAGGTCTTGTTGTAAATTTGGGCCTTTATTCATCAGGTCATTCACACTATACCCACTCGACGTCCTTGCTGACGCGTTGAACACTACCCGTAGCTTCGTAGTTGCTGATTCTGCTCGTTGCACGGAATGGTGCGGTAAGTAACATGATAGCGCTTGTTTGTTATGTTGGCTGTTACTAGGCACCATATGTCCTAAGGCAATGTACTCACTAATGAATGCTTTGTATTGTTCTGCTAAAATGGGTTGTTTGCTAAATTTTCGTTCCATATTTTGGAACTGTGCTATGGCCATCTGTTTCGATGAACCCAGTTTTTCATTTATATCAGCTTTTAGTGGCAATCTTACTTCGTACCGCCCGTCTTCACGACGTTTTGTTGTCGATGAATAAAAGTCGACACATTCTTGATCTTCCAACGATAAGTTCGAATTTTCGCTTATATCCTCGATCTCCCAAAACTGCTGAATATCGTGAATATTATTCATAACAACGTTACATTGAAGTGATGACATTTGACCACCGCCGTAAATGATCCACCCAAGCTGTGTTTCTTGTAACACTGGTTGCGATAAGCTCTCTCCTTTGATCAATCCTCCTAATAATATCAAGCCATTCACTTGAGCGCTTAGTAACAAGTCCACTGGACGGCTATGGTTAAAATATGGATCAGCTAGCTTAAGATTTTCGATGTAGGACCAATTCGATGTGTCAAAGGATTTATATGGGATATCTTTTAGTAGGTTGCTCATGATAAGTACGTCGGTGGTAAACGAAAAGTCATTATGTGTAGAAAAACAACTTAGTGTGACCACACCGTTACAGTTGCTTTCGACTTCCCCTACTCCGAATACCAACCCGTTAAATTTTGATTTTCGTAATCCTAACTTCTTTGCTGCACTTTCTCTTATCAGAGAAACTTGTGACCCAGGGTCAATGAGAGCCCTTAAGATATGATAAGATCCATCAATCGCTGCGACTTTAATCAAGGCTGTTGCTAACAAAACTTCATTTGTTCCTGGAACATTTTGTGACACATGTGCAGTCATTGCGACATTGTCTTGCGGATTTGGGTCAGCTGTTGTTGTTACAACGCTATTCGATTGCGATATATTTTTTGAGCAGGCGTCATGTAAAACGGAGTGGTGATTTCCGTCACATTTGCGACATCGCCTAACGGAAATGCATTGCTTGCCATTATGGTCAAATAAACAATTTTGGCATAATTTTAGTTTTGCGGCTGTTTTCAATTTTGCTTCATTAGGCAACTGCAAAAATTTTTCGCAATTGAACATGGCATGTTGTTGACCGCAAAATTGACATTGGCTGGTCGACACGTGTAAGGCTTTTAACTGCGGCTTGTTAAATTTATTGGCAAAGTAATGTCGTCTTGCTTTTTGATTTTCAGGAAGATCGTTATTTGTATGATTGTTTGATTTCGGTGATGCTTGATCTTGCTTTCTACGGGATGTTTCCAGGCTCGTGAATTTACTTTCTAAGTAGTCCAAAAAATCCTGCAAAACCGGTAGCTCTCTTGAATTTTTTAGGGAGTCTATGTAATCTCCGTAGGTTTCATTGTCAAGCTTCTGTGACAATAAATGCACGAGAAGCGGATCCCAGGTGCTGATATCAACTCCTAAGTTCCGTATGGCATGTAAGCTTTCTAACGCTACGTCATGCAGTTTTTTAATATGTCCTACTGTTTGATGTTGCATATTAGATAAACCTAGCATAGTAGTTATGATTGATGTAAAGATGAGCTTTTTATTATTATACCGATGGTTTAAGATTTCCCAACAGGTATCATAGTTACTGGAACTTATGGGAAGATGCTGAATGAGTCGTTCTGCCTCGCCCTTGACCTTTCCTTTCAAAAATTGCATTTTTTGTGCTTGTGACAAGGTAGGGTTGCTGTGAATAGCTTCGGTAAAGAGGTCCTTGAATGACGTCCAATGCTGATAATTTCCCGAAAATACAGGGATATCCATTTTCGGTGTGGAGTGCTCTCTATGTGATACACTCCAAAGCTTTTTGTTGATCATTTTCTTTAGGTTGATATATGATCGCTCATGCTGTGTATAAGCTGCCTCGTAATCATCGTCCTCTCCACCTATCTCGCTATCAATCTCCCAATGAAGACAGTCAATTTGTGACCAGCGTGCTTGTAGAGTTCGTAGAGCGTCCTCCATTTCCCACTTTTCCGACATGGAGTCTAGGTCTATAAAACCCGCTGATCTTTTGAACGCTTTAAAATTCGCTGCTTGTTTACGTATCATGTCATCTAATTTGCTAGTTGAGCCTCTTGACTCCATGGTACGTAAACTGCTGACTTTTCTTGGCTGCTCATAACCCGATGGCCCTGCTTCTTGCTCGGCTTCTTTTTGCTCCTCTTGTGTCGCTTGAGTACTCCTAACGGTTCTCAAAGGCGTTAGCTTGCTTGATAACAGCATGCGTTGTTCGCTGATTAGAGATTTGGCGGCTGTATAATGCTTGCTAACCTTTTCATGCTCTGAGTTTATAAAGTAAGTATGATCTTTAATCCCATATTCACACATAGCTAAGTGATTATTCTGATAATCTGACCAATACTTCTCTAACATCTCTAATCGCCGTTTAAAATAGTCATCAGATTTCCTATCGGCGCTATCCTTTTTTATATTTATCGGTATTTTCCGGATTAATTCGCTAAGTTCAATTTGTTGATAGTAAAGATCCTCCATTGTGCTGCTAGTAAGTTTTTGAAGTAAAAAAGGAAAGATCTTACTTGAAAAATCCTGGCGTTTGACTGCCGCTGGTTTGCTGTTGTCGCACTACGAGTGCTGCTATGCTCTGCTATAACTGGACTCCGTCGTCCTGCTGCTGAAGATACCGATATGCTGATTGCTAATCCGGATGCTGTTTGCTTCGTGCTTGAAGCGCTGATGTTCCGTTGCTCGGGATGCTCGGGAACGTTGCTCGTGTTCACTAGTATTGCAACTCAACCCTGTGCTGCTATAGGGTTTTGCTACAAATACTTTGCTAAAGTTCTGCGGTTGCGAAACTATGTCCACAGTTCACACGTATCACTGTTATCCGATATGCTGATTTCCGAACGAGATCACTCACGAGATTCTAAATACCCGTAACTCCCCAAAGAAAAACGAATACTAAAACTCGCGAGGTCCCGACCGATAGCTCGAAGGACCATGTAGAAGTTTGGAAGATAGTCAATGATACTGCTGCGTTGTAAGGTAAAAATAACTGTATTTAACGGACCAAAGGCTATAATATAAAGGAGCGAGGGAGCACACGCGATGACCGCTAATCGAGTACTAATTGCTCAATTGATATTCATTAATAAAGTTATGTAAAAATGCTTAGTCGTCGGTAGTGTATGGTTTCACCGTACAGTCTGTGTGTATGTGGTATATGTATATTAAATGTCCTAACAATTATAATATTTATGTAATTTTAATTTTTTGTTTGTTTCAGTCCAGTACTAACCCCACAAGTTCTACATTAAGTTCAACTGATCATTGAAGATTTTTACTATAGATATATTTTTATTTTATTTTAGCAATACACACTTGCTTTTCCAATTCACTTAAACATTGGCAGAATAGTCGACACCGGCTTTGCTAGCCATAACAAAAAATAGAATAGAATAGACTTATTAAATAATTGGTACTGGTTATGTAACAATTATAATTATATTTATCAAAGAGATTTAAATTGAATTTTATTACTATTAAAATAAATGAAATTAGAAAGAAATTAGATGAAATTAGATGGGAGTTATATAAATTTATTTGTTATCAAGGAACTATACCAACTTGACAAGCCGTAGTGTGCCAGTTGATTAATTAGGTATAACCGATTTACAGAAACACGGTGGCATTCCTAAGCATAAGGGATGAATGCAGTAGCGAAAAACAGACCAATGCAGCCCCACAGAGCTGGTAAATCTACGGACGAAGCAGTTTCTACACTAACTAACTCTATAGCTAATAATCTAGACAAAGGGCACAAATCATCATCATCAATTATCATTTCCACCGAAAGACGTCCACTGCTGGAGATATGCTTCCCCCGAGCACCGCCACTTCGACCGATTCTGTGCTTCCTGTTTGTCCTATCCTGGATATAAAAAGGCGTTCCATACAATTTCTATCCCCATCTTAATTTTCAAGCTTGGGAAGATTGGAGTCAGAGGAACTCAGCTACAACTTTTTCAGAGCTATCTCACCGGGTGGATACAGAGTTTTCGAATAGGTAGGCATGTAAGCGCTGATTTCCCGGTTTCCTTCGGTATTCCTCAGGGCAGCATTTTGGGCCCAACCCTCTTTCTCATATATATTAATGATATCACTAGTATCATCATTCCCAAAGGCGATATAATATCATATGCTGATGACACAGCTCTACTCTTTTCCGCCAAAACATGGGACGAGGCTTTTGATGCTGTGCAAACTGGATTAAACATTATTAATAACTGGCTTCGACTTCACCATTTAACTCTAAATACTGACAAAATAAAATTTCTGACTTTCAGTATCCGTCAACCGTCACTAATTAAGACGCTGACAACAGCTAAACCGCGGTCACTGTCGGACTGCATAGAAAAGAAAGAGAAGCGCGATGACACCACGCCTGTAATTTATTGCAAAATATGAAGCAATTATCGATTTATTCAAAAATGAGTTGAGTAATCAGTAATAAAAAACAACCAAGTTCTGCATTCAAATAAGACGTTCTTGTTATTAATTATAATATCAACGTACGTTGCTATTTAATACAGAATTTTTGGATTAGAACTCAAGGGAAAGGGTTAGTTTAACGTTAATTTGTATCGAGTTTTTTTTTTTCAAAACGTGTTTTGGTAACAATCAAGTTCTGAAAAATATGTTCGAGATCCACATATATTTTTTCCGCTACCACAAACTATATAGATTTGGCAATTTTTTTGTTTAAGTCTAGCCTACTTTTACCGTTTGCCTGTTGTCTGCGCCTTAAGAGTAACTACAGTATAGTGTCTCATCAATGCTCTCTGGGTATAAATTGCACGTGCGAAACAAAAGAACATGTTAACACCATCAAATGTTTAGGGGTTTTGATAGACAGTAATCTCAACTTTAAAGACCATATAAAACTACTTAGCGCTCGTGTCAGAAAACTCATACGTATATGTCTTGAAGCTGAGACATGTTGTGGATGCTTTGTTATTAAAACAAATCTACTTTGCCCTATGGCAGTCTATTATAACGTATTTCATCTCATCTGGGAAAAGCTCCTAAAACTGTTATAAAACCAATTGAGGTTGCGCAACGCGCTATTCTAAAGGACTGCACTTTTAAGCCTCGCTTATTTTTAACAAATTTATCACACCAATAATGTGAAGTACCTACTTACAGTCCGTCAGCTCTTCCTACTTACTACCGTCCTAAGGCAACATAAAGATATGAATTATGACTCCAACCATAAACGTAGGCGCAGGGATCAAATAGTGTGCACTCGTAAACACCAACCACACACCTCTTTCATTAGAAGATGTTTTCTATTCTTGGGTCCCTATACCTATATATAATAAAATTAACTCTCACTTACATACATATCTATTCTCTAAACAGGACCCAGTGTAAGAGTCAAAGAGTACTTTTTGACACTATCTTATGAAGAGACAAAAATCTTTTAATTTAGACCAGGTTTCCTTTAAGCAAATATACATATATCATAAGCAGGTTTTTACTACCTTCTCAACGTATACTATCATACACACACATACACACTCACCCACACACCGACTTACTGACTCCCGTCCACATTCCACAACTCATTTAAGTATAATCAATCAATTTCGCTATTTTAATAACAAAAATATTGTTTAGTAATAAATATTCTGTAAGATTTAACCATTTTTCAGTCTATTATCAGAGTGCAATGGCGCTGTATGCCAAGATACAGGTTTTTCACTTTGTTCGGCTGCAGATGCTCCAATGTTGTATTATTTTCATTATAGCCTACAAATTTCTTTTTACGCAATATGGTCGTTATATAGGTAGTGTTAATATTTTTGGTGTCAACAAATAAATTAAATTATTAAGAGATGCTGTTTAAAAACCATGAACAACATTTTATTTCGCGATACATAACGTTAATTTGTCGACAGCACTTTTTGTGTATCATTTCGCAGTATATTAATAAAACGAGCCAGAATATCGAAAATCCCTGTGTTAATTATCACTATCCATCACAACACCATACTGTATACCGAATATTTATCACGTTAGTTATTGAGTAGCGTTCCCTTACAGGAATGCCTTTATCCGGCGGTAAGTGGCTATAGAAGCCAATACTGAGCACTACAAAGAAAATTCCTTACACATTAGAATTTCCTAGGCCTTTCTGTCTCGATTGAACACTGGACAAAGGGTGTCGAGATGTATTAGGTTACATAGTTTCAAGCTCTGAGGTTACTCTAAATTACCTCTAAGTTCTAGGTTAAAATTACTAAAACGGTTAACTTTATTCGTAGATCTTTGACATTCGTTACGCGTAGTCAGAAGCCTAAGAGTTTAACAACCAGTCTTATCAAGAGCTATCGTGTTACCCAGTATAGCTGGGTTGTGGAATTCAGATAGGCAGTCGCTCTCTGTAAAACACTGGTATTCAGCTTTATCCGGTTGGACTGGAAGCCGACCGCAACATAGTTGGGAAAATGACAATTCAAAAGTGCCTGTAAATGGTTTAATTGAAATAAATGCTTTGAGTTTGAGTTTGAGTTTGAATGCTAGGCAGTTTGGTTAACTTTACCAATACAGTGCCGTAGAAAATCTTAATCGTTAGTGGTTTTTAATTCTTTGAGAGTATTTCAGTTTGATTAAAATTATTTCGATTGATACCCATACATACATAAAACGAACACATTTATTATGTGAATCGGACGTTAAAGCTTGGTTTAAAGTATGAGTTCATTCTTCATCGTACCGCCGCGGCTGTTTGCCAAGATTGCTTTAAAGAATAGAACAGGCACTCATTTCCTTGGTATTGGCTCCGAACACCCACTGTTCAATATTTCTGTTAGCATAATCAGTCCTTAATGTTCCCATAACTGGGACAAAGGCCTCCTCTGTGTGAGAGGGAGTAGGCCATAATCCACTACGCGGGCCCAGAGCGGGTTGGTGGATGTCACATGTCTTCGAATTTTTCGTTCTAGGATATGCCGGTTTCCTCACGATGATTTCCTTCACCGTTTTGAGAGCACTGGTGATAGAAAAAATTACACAAAGTAAAGCGTCTGCTTGGGTTCGAACCCACGACCTACACCTCGGATATCAATGGGCCACCACTGCTCTTAGCCACCACTGTCTTCTCCATATTTCTGTTAACCAAATCAAAATCAAGTTTTAAATATAAATCCCGTTTTTTATCCCAAATGGTTGAGCAAAAATCTTCACATATTCTTCCACGACACCAGCTAAACTTGGCAGATTACATAGCAACATCTACTCTAAACTAGTTAGCCTCCTTTACACAGCTCAAACTTTTAAAACTAACAATTTTTCATCATAACTGCGTCTGACATAGTGTCAGCGAGCTAAATGAGCTCCCATTGCGGCTGCCTCATTAGACCCCACATAACAAACTCAACAGCGACCGTAAACTGCGGGGTAAATGCATAAGCCGTGTCGGGAGTCCCGCTCGCCTTTAGATGATATCAGGATAAAATGTTTAAAGTAACTTACCATGTAGGTTTTTGGCATAAACATTTTGAGGTTGTAAAATGTAGATGTGGAATTTTCTTAGAGTGAGACAAATGGAAGATGTAGTGTGGAAGTGGTTCTGGTAAGATTAACACTGTTTGTTCTTGAGTTTCATGAAGGCGTTTACGAATAAAATTAATAGTAAGTTTCATCAAAATATGCAATAACGTTTTTTTTGGTACTGCTCCACGCATTTATAACAAAGTACCTAATGTTATTAAAAAATGACTGTTTTAAAATTTTATAAAAGAACACTAAACAATGAAATATCAAATGAAAAATGTTACTCCTGATTGACTACATGCATTCCATTCGACATTTTTTATTATTATTTTAATATTGTTTTATTGCACCTTGTAACCTTGTTGACATTTGACATTTTTGTATTAATTTGACATTTACTGTAATTCGAACGATTTGATATTAATTCATATTTTCTATTATAATTTCCTAGTCGTTATTTAAAATTATAATATCTTTAAATTTGTGTAAATTAAATATGATATGCATGCCCATGTGACGGTAGAACATGGATTACCTATATTTGCAAAGTCATAAATTATTTGACGATTGATTTGAATGTGGCAATGATGAATCACACATCATAGCCACCATTTATGATGGCAGTCCGTTGCTTTGATAAAGAAGGAAGCTGCTACCTAGCATTTTTAATTATAAACATTACTTTAGCACACCTATCTTTCGTTGGGCAGACTTATACGGAGTTACACTAATTACGATTATGTATATTAACAGATCGAATTATAATAATAATAATATAATAATATTTATTTATTGAATAAAACGTTTACAAAGAGTGTACACTTAATCAACAGTAAGATTTTCCAAACAATATTATAGTGCCTAAGAATAAACTAAAACTAAAATATGTTGAGAACAGGTTCAAGTAATCATGGTACGGAATTACAATGTTAGGTAGCGACCCGCCCGATCTAGGTTAATTCAAACCTGTGTTTCAGGTCATCACTTTACGTTTCAATTAGAACGGAACACTCAAATTTAAAGTTAAACTGATATAAAATAATCTATTAACAACTATGAGAAAAAGCATATTGGTACATTAATATCTAAAACTAAACCTATGTAAATATACAAAATTACATTAAATTAAAGGAGACTATTAAATCATATTTTCTCCCTCTATTTATTTTAATGTCTTTCAAGTACTTACATCTTCAGATATTTAAATAAAAAATTAAGTGTAATATTTTTCTTTTGACGAAAAACAAACTTTGATAGACGATTGTAGTTTCACCTGAGTAGGTATATAATTTTACTGGAGTTTTTATTTTAGTCCCATCTCTTAATATCAAAACAGGAAGAATGCATAAAAAATACCATTAGGTGGGTACATGTTCATAATTTTAGCATTAACCAACCCGAAAACAAAAGACATAAAAATTAACACACAACAAACAGCTATTATATTAATCAAAACTCACCAATTACAATAAAACCATTATACTCGTATATGTACCTAGTACTCGAAACTCACTCGTTATGGGACCTATTATTCACAATTTTTACAATAAATGCTTATACAAAGTTCATTGTAACTGGATACGGGGTGCTCTCAAATTGATAGCACAAAAGAGATAGGCATCTAATCTAAACTAATATTATAAATGCCAAAGTATGTTTGTGTGTTTGTTTGTTCGTTACATTTTAACGCTAAAACGGCTGAACAGATTTGAATGAAATTTGACACACGGGTAGACCATGGACATAGGATACTTTTTATTCCGATATTCTCACGGGATCGAGACTTATGCGGGTGAAACCGCGGGGCGCAGCTAGTTTCTTATATTTCGCCTGTTTTTGCAGTTGTTTGGAGTCGACCTTCTGATTGGCGCACAAGCACAGACACAAACAAGACGAGAAAAGTCACGAGTGTAAATATGTTACACTTACGCAAGATTCAAAAGCGATTTTCTCCTAAAGTATTAATAAAAATGGTACAGGATTATGAACATAGTATTTAAAAAACCATGTTATTATGAAAAAGAAATAAATAAATGATAACGTTTAGTTGAACACAAAATACAAATAACAAAAAATATCGACAAATAGGTATTTTCCCAAACTTGCAATGTGCATAAGTGTACGGTATTTATACTCGTGACCGTACAGTCGAGCTAAGTTAGGTATACCTACAGGGCAAATACTTATATTTTCAGTACCTACACTGCCAATTTACATTTTTGGGATTAAGTACTCAAACGGCTGCCAGTCGCACGTGCGCTTGCGTTCGCTGTACATACGTAAAGTGAGACCAACACACCAGTGAGGCACTGGGCCCGCGCGGTGGTTTACAGCCCACTCCCTCTCACAGAGGGAAGGTGTGTGTCCTAGTAGTGGCCATTATTATGCCACTCCTAGGATACAGGCCATGCTATGTTATGCTAAAGGTTCTAAGTGTGCGTGCGTTACCTCTGGATGTAATGAGTCGACCTTCTGTACCTCTTTACTCTGCGCCGTCGCGTCGGTCCCAAACACTCTAGAGGCGCAATTAGGAAGTTCGTTCGCAACGACAAGTCAATAAACAAGAGGCGAGAAGGGCTAATAAAAGGTGTAGTGATTGACAAAAGGTCTTTCTTTCTCTTTTATCTTTAGATCGAGGCTTTCACCCGGAGTGCCGTGAAGTTGAAAATGAATAATAAATAGCTGACTCTTTTTGTTGGGTCCGTACTTAAAATGCTGGTCAACAAAAACTTTTCTGGACGGCTCTGAACATTTTTCTGTTGAGATTTATTAAAATAAAGGGGACAAAATTAAACGAAAAAATACGCAGTTCAAAAACTAGATGTTTCAGATAATATACCTATATTTATAAAGGGAAAGAATAAAGTCAGTGGAAACAAAGCTCTTTTAGACTTTAATGGTAGAAAAATCAATATTTTAATTTTTAAGTAAGGTTATCTTTCTTCTAAAATAATGACAATGTTACATATTTTCCTCAACCGGGAATCAAATCAGTCATCCACTGGACACAGCTTATTGCTGTATTCCCACTAAACCATCAGAAAATAATGTTTCCATGTACCTATTATTTAGTAAAACTACGGTCTACATGTATTTAACATTTACTCGTATCTAAATTACTGGAGCAATTTGCGTTGTTATCGTGTCAGTAACCAAATAGCCGGGCTGTGAGCTGTGTCAATTACGCAACAGTAATTTGTATGGAAACCGACAGTTCATTTGATTTCATCTGGCTTTGTGTATCGCATGTAATTTTTCATTACATTTTACTATCTAAAATCAATCTGAGTTACTCACCGTATGTTTATATGTCAACTTGACTATGACGTCTTTGAGTGTGGAAATTGTGACTACATTGTTGTATTGGGTTCCCACTTGTAAAAACAAATGTAAGTGGTAATAGTAAATAAATAAATACCTTAACAAGACTTCAATAAGTCATCATTAGTCACATTACAAGAACCTCACATATTATGTAAGTAGCTCTGGAACATTATCAAACTTTCGTAAAGTTTGAACAAACTCAGTGTATATTTTAAAAATATGCAAAAAGTATGTATACCTACCTCAAATCTCCATGTTAAGAAATTGCGAAGCATATAACCTAACTTGCCTCTCACTAACCTAGCCTTCTAGAGCTGTGACCCAAAGGTTACTCTAACTATCGAGCACCTGACGAATAGTGCATTTTATCAGGTCCTCAAACGTTTGTTTTAACTTTCGAAGATCCGATGTAGGTACATACATAGGCCACACGACAGTGGCAACACTATGCCTTGAAGTTGAGCTGGCCTAGTGTACTACTGAGTTTCGAGTTCGAGTTGTCGAGAGGCGTCACACGAAACAAAACACCATCTACGCCTCATCTCGTAAATTCTAAAATACATCCCGACATTTGAAATGCGTTGAAAAATATTCCTTGCGTCAAAGAATATAGAGCGACATAGCTTCACAATTTTATTGTAAAGGCGGCCGCGGGTGACGCAACTAAAGTGAAGGCTTTCAACCAATTCACGACAACCTTTTACGATATTGAGATGTTACAGGACAGATGAAGAGCCTTACAAAGTTATATTTATTGGAGAAATTCATGTTCTCGTAATTTTAATGTCAAATGTCAAAATTCCACTTAAATAGAGTACGTTTTGATATTTCAAATGGTCTATCTGCTTAAGTGTAATTTAGACGGTAGGACAAAAAACCGTAACTACTTATTACATGAAAATAAATCTAAAGATTTTTGAACTTTATTTCAGGGAAAATTTATAGAAAATTGCTTCATACATAACCGAGCTTGTTTTTGTTGAAACAACCAACATAATTCCTTCGATACCTACCTACCTACTTGAAGTTTAACCCTACACGTGAGTAGCTGAGTTACAAAAACCCAGCCATAACCAATACGGGAAATGAGCTCCTAAACACACAGATCCTATACCATAGTGCTCATTACTATTCCTGTTAAGCCCTCCAACTTAACCTTCCACGAACCTATTTAACGTTTGAGCCAGGAGTGGATTAACAAACAATGGTTAACCAACTAAGATTTGAACTGAGACTCAATCAATCACGGGCTTAACCCTATGCCAATTGGCAACACTCAATGAATAAGACCCTAAATACACAAATAAAAAGTACCCGTCATTAAATCGTAACGGTCCCATTCCAATATTATATTTCAAAAATAAATTCCGCGTTCCAACTTCGATAATGTTCGTAATTCCGATGATAGCCGAACATGACGTATCGAGGGTCGTAACTTGCCGAAGTTACACGATCGTGCTGTGACGTAACGGCGGCCTTGTAACATTATTTTTTATCTGCAACTTCGGTTGTAAATCAAATAAAAAAAGTATTTCTTTCTTCCTGTGAGCCAATTTCACTTTTTCAGTTTGTCTATTTGTTTGAGCTTTTACGATGTGAGGTAGTTAAAAGATAGAGTTTTACTTCGTATTCAGACAAATAAAATAATCTGGGCGTAGATAATTTATCATTAGCCATTTATTTTTACCCAATATGGATGCATTATAGATTATAGGCTCGTGGCTAAATAATAAAAGCCGCTCGGGTCGATCGAAGGTTAAGCTACGCTTGCCGCGGTCGGTTCATGGATGGGTGATCATACATATCGAGACCCCTCCGTACTTCGGAAAGTAGGTACTTTAAGCCATTGGTCCCGGCTGTCATTCGTAGATCTTTGACAGTCATTACGGGTAGTCAGAAGGTCAAAAGTCTGACAACCAGTCTTACCAAGGGGTATCGTGTTACCCAGTAACTGGGTTGTGGAGGTCAGGTTAGCAGTCGCTTCATGTAAAATACTGGTACCTATTCAGCAGCATCCGGTTAGACTGGAAGCTGACCCCAACAAAGTTGGAAAAAGGCTAGGTCGATTGACGGATGCATTCACTTTCGAAGCAGCATCTAGACTAGCTACTACACAATGCCCGTATTACCAACCCATATCATTCGTACAAATCTCTGGTTGAAATGAAGGGATCTGTGCTTGAAGAACGGGATTACCCCACGTCCACATGTCCTTGAGAGTAAGCTGTTTGCATTGGTGTACTTGACCGATGTTACTGCGCCGCTCCGTACCACGTACTGGCTACTATCACTATAGCAGAGAAATTGTAAGGGCTAGTATTGACTACATTTTTTACATGTATTTTAAGTAGTTTTTTTAAGGCTTTCGTATTCGGTACTATTCTACAGGCCAATTCTCGTATCACTTTTACGTACAAATTATTTTAAAAAATGCCACCAACAGGCGACAGGACATTAATTAGATTCGTATTTTCGTTTTATTTAGGTTAGGATATTATATTTTGGTTTTAATAGCTTCTAAATTAATTTAGTATAAGAAGTTTATCTAGTGTAGGTATATACTCGTACAGTAACATACGAGTATACAGTAGTAGGTGTATACAGTATGGTTGATACATCCTTGCTGATAAGATGTATGCTACCGAGACCTACAAACGGTGGCTACAAATAGCCGCGTAAATGTTTTTAATTTTAATTCTAATTTTGATTTTTGATTTTAATTTTTATTGTTATTTTGATTTTGTTATTTTAAATGTATGTGTTTTTTTATGGATCATGTGGTCTGCAATAAAGATTTTTTTAATTTTTTTATAAATTTTTATCCTCCTGTTTAACCGCACAGAGACCATATCTGATTAAACCGATTGTAGTGTTAAATAAGCAATATTTGTTTAGTAACTTGTCACTAGATGGCGTTGTACGATTTTGATAGATTTGTGAATCGCGGTGTCAAGATTTTCCGTCTATAATATAGGGTCTTAGAATTTAAGAAATTTAAAAAAACCAAAACAACTTGTATTCTATGGTGTAATCACTACATCTACGAATAAACTAGAATTAAAGTGAAAAGTGAATACTTTTATTTAATCTCAACCCCCGGTAACTAACCCCCACTATAGCGAGGGTTATTCACCTCCGTTTCATATTATATTGTTATTGGGTTTTTCTATTTAGAATTTCTCAGTAGCAGCCCGGAGTCTGAATTTGTGATCCCGGCTGATGTCAACAGGAGGCGAGCCCTCCTATTACATTGGGTCTTAAACATAACTAGCGTAGCGTTGGAAGGCCTCCCACAAGATGGACCGATGATCTTATAAAGGCCGCAGGAATCCGCTGGATGCGAGAGGCACAGAATCGGTCGAAGTGGCGGTGCTTGGGGGACGCCTATGTCCAACAGTGAACGTCTTTCGGCTGAAATTATGAAACATAACTGGCAAAATGTGGGTGTACTACAGGTACACCTCTGCCCAACCCTTCGAGGAAACAAGGCGTGACGTTATGTTTATGTGTTTATTCTATTATATTACAGAATTAAACACCATGACTTTGCTTACAAAATATCGCCTCTCCACTGACTCTTGTTTAATAATATACAATCATAGAATTAGGTACTTACATAATAACAAAACCAACACTAAACTAACCACTTCAAAATCCATCGTTCCAAAACTATCCCAGATTTATTCTAGTTAAAACCCAGCGCTGCACTTGTCTCCCGCGCTGCACTAGATTCTTTTATTAAAACTGGCTTCGAGATGCAAGTCGTTCGACTTTGGCGGGCGTTTCCGTCGGCTTCCATTAGCCGAAGCCGGATATTGGGCGCGATACGTGACCCACCCCCGAGAATCCTCACGATCGCAACGCCTTCCATAGTAAAAGCTTTCGAAGATATATCTCGAATCGGTGCGGTTAATTCGTTCTTTGTTTGAATAATATTGTTGATCTATTGGAATATATTGCAGGTAGTATGGTTTCAATTTTATTCGTGCTGGTTTAAAAACATGTTTTATTTGTCATATACAAACATATTGATATTAAAAAGAGGACTCAGTGCCACAAGAGGCATTCTTTGATACTAAACCCTTGGGTTAAAAATAAACACATTGTGTTACTTTTTTTATATTCTACGAAATCACTAAACTTGAGTTACTCCTGAGACCGAAAAAATCCCTAAATAAAACCAGTTATATTTTCTAAAATACGAGGCAACTTTTATGAACCGAAGACTACATTGCGACACAACTTCACCAATATTAAAGAAATACGAGGAAAAACTAAATCCTGAAAATTCAGGCAAAGAATTCAAAGAAATGTATATATTCGTTTGAATGGTTTGCCTGAATTTTCAGAATTTGGTTTTTACTTCGTCCAATACATGCCCGCTTTGGTTTGAATTTCTCGTTTCTGTTAAAATTTTGGATGTTACTGCAAAGTTTACAGCTTTCAGGATCTAGATCTAGATTTTATAAGAAACCGTAAAATGTCATAGTGGCAATATTGAAGAATTTCGGTTTGAATATTGCAAATTGGTTTGACAAATGCAGTTGACATAAAAGTTCATAAAGGTCTTGCATTTCATTATTTATTTCTTCGAAGAATATTATTATTGTTTCTGCGTTTAGTTAGTTACCTACCCAGTTTAAAGATTATAAGGCTTTTTATGAATAAACATAAATCTTATAACTAAATAATATAAACCACTAAATATGGGACATTAAACAATTTAATCAGGGTACAACAAGAGCCGCAACATAACACGCGAGGTCCAAAATTCTATCTGAAACTCAGGCTAACCGCAGGCATCTGCAGGTTTCTGTTTCTGGATCCAACATTGTCAGTTCACACAAAAAGCACATCCATCAAATCAAATAACAAGACATGCATTCACCAGCCACCAGCCTGCATAGTCTACTTGCTCCTCTTCAAATCTTTCACCACCTTCAAAACGGCCCCAGACCAGCGTCACGGCGTGTTCGGCTTTTGATGTCCTTGCCCGAAGACACAAAGGCAGTCGCGGGAGCACTCAGACTGATTGTATCTGGAACGTGTCTTTGTTAGCGTCCTGGTCCAAGACACATATGAGCACAGAAGTTCCAGGTATTAAAAGAAAGAAAGAAAAATGCTTCTATGCATTAGAACATAAAACTATGAAAACAAAAAGAAAACAATGCTTATAATGCTATATACTGCACGCAGCGAGTGTACGGGACTCTGCGTGTATAATATAACAACATGTTTAGGGCGTTGTTTGGGCTGCCTCATTTTTGCAGCGCGTCGACTATGTTTGCTGAGGCGCACACTGATTGTTTTTATGCAATCATCCGTAAGCGAAGCGCCTCGCTGCTCAGACACGTGCGAACGGCATCCTGGGGCCGTATTATGACGTATTAATGCCGCCATTATTCCAGCGTGAGTGAGAGACGGAGCTATACAAGGCCGGTAGCACCATCCTTTCGACTACCAATGGGTCCCACTCAAACTTCCTTCCACTGTTTGATTAAGCGCTTCTTCTGTTCGCGCCTGTGAATATTTTTGTACTCACGGGACCCAAGTTTATTTTTATAAATTCGCGGCATCTTCCTGGTTAACAAAATATTTATTCATTTAGCAAAAGAACATTGCAAATTAAATAAAAGCTTGTAAAAAAAAGCATCTGAAAAAAAGAGCATACTCTCTGGGATTAATTTGATCATTTGATCAATCTCACACCATATACCCTATCAATGACACCCCGCATTAAACAAACTCAAGTTATTGCATTCATTTTGAGGTTAGAAAAACAATGATCAACGTATTGGTTAATCGATAATAGGCCACATAATGGAGTTTATCTAGAAATTTCATTACACCATCACGCAATTAAGTACACATGAAGTTTTGCAGCACAATTATTTAGCTATAAAAAGATAATAACAATATATTTACCTTTTTAATTAAATTTGTTGGTGAATTCCCAGAGCGTTCTCAGAAAAGGATTTGACAGTTCTTCAGTGTTCCAAACTTAGAAAAAAAAACTACCAAATTGCGTTTAATTTTACGTAATTCGCAAATTTATATGAAATGGAAGTTTCGATCAAAATCATCCCGTGAATCAAAGTAACCCCGGTTTACCGTAAATATTTGTCTTGTCCTAAGTCGATCTTCTGTCCTTTCTTGCCTAGTGCAATCACCGTCAGTGTTAGCTTCAGAGCCTTAGTGCCAGTGTCGGCGTGTTTGGTCATACAATTCACTTAGCTCTCAAATAAACTTCCTTTGGGTCACACTCGATAGAATGCGCTTTTGTTTTCGGTTGCCATTCATTAAGTATTGAAGAAAAAACGGATTGGAGTTGAAAGTGGTAATAAATGTAGGTATTTTGCTATCGATTTGGAATTCGTGGTGGCCTCTCAATCTGGTTATGGTGTCCAGCGTAACCTAAGCAGTCAGTCCCGCTACCAACCATGCTGAATGATAGCAGGGATGATAACAAATTATATTTATTTCTGTAAATTGATTGAATTATAATATTTTAAAACCTGATGATATCAGTGTTTCCTACCCGACTACTATGAGAAGAAAGACCGAAACAAGTTCAGAGGTAATTCTCTTTTAAATTCCAGTCTTAATGTTGAAAAGGTGAAAATATTAGCTATACAGCATCATAAGCTTACCCTGGAAAGCTGGCACTGGTAAAAAAAGAAATCATTTTAAAGACTTCGTATCGAAACAAAAGTCTATTAGCAAACATTTTCGATTTGCCAAAGCGTACAATCCCAGATTTTCTCGAAGTGCAGAACTTCGAATATGCGTTTAATATCCTCCTAAATAACGCACACATAGGCTTAATCCTGAACTGAATGTTTCTATCCCGTCTCTTAATAATGGCATTAGTGTGCAGTTCCACTGAAATTATTACTGGTAGAGCAGGCTAAAATGCAATGAACGCTAAACGCTATTCAGGCGCATTACTTGATGGTGCTTCAATAGATGGCTGGATTGTTCGAGTTTTGTTTTGTTGAGGACGTTATTGTTTTTGGCTTTGTTTGATTATTGTTAGGTTAAATAATGATTTTATTGTCGGTAGAAATTACCATGCAAATTCGTATTCACAAAAATTAAAATGGTAGTAGTGAACAGTTGCAGGCTATATAAAAAAGTAGTATGCATATTAAATCACGGCTGAACCTATACACCTAAGGATATTGTACCCTCATTACGCCAACTTATCAAATTATAATTAAAAGATAAGAATCAAGGGAAGAAGGGAAAATGAACACCCACTTCAACAACGTAAGTACTGATACTTAGTATAAATTATACGCAGGATATCCTGCCGTTACCTGTCGGCTTATTAATTACATCAAAATCAGCGCCAGGTGAAATTAGACTAGTAGGTTTTTGGTGTACATATCTTCCTTACTTAGCTTAGTAACTATCTTTTTTTCGAAGGGGTCAACAGCCAGATGACTGTCTGAAGATAAAAAAGAACAATAGTCAACGCTAAGAAAGCAAAAACGCTAGAAGCTATCTTAAAAAATGTGTAAGGATAATACATTCTGATAAGTAGGTATATTCACACATTCAAAAGCATCTTTATAAATTGGACAAAAGGCAGCTTAACAAAAACTTGTTTGATAAAAGACATCTTTCGTAAGCTTAGCTCCCAGAGGCGCGGAGATATTATCATATTTTGTACAAATATAAACAGAACTGCCCTCCTGGGCTGTATCCTATGGAAAAGTAAATTGGTGTGGAGGACTACGACATTGTTAGGATAAAACTACACTACAGTTTGGGAAATGGTAGGGCCAGGATGTAATTATCATTGGAAGTCGTAAGAGTCGACTGGGAAAAGAAAAATCTGACACTAGATAAGTATGGAATGAAATAGCTCGTTGTCAGTGTTGTACCAATGTTAATAAACTAGCTTCCGCCAACAGCTTCGCCCGCGTGTTATCTTTATAAATTATAGCCTACGTTACTCAGTGATAATATAGCATTCTACTGGTGAACGAATTCTTTAAATCGGTCTAGTAGTTTTTGAGTTTATTCATTACAAACAAACATACCACAAATCATATCTTTTCTCTTTATAATATTAGTTTAGATAAATAAATATCACTAATTGCAGGCAAGCATATCTACCTATAGGAAATACAAATATCATTAAACAAATAATAGTGTACCTTTCTACAGTTTCTAGAAGTGTACCTAAGTGAAATTGGTAACTGTGTTTAAGAATTCATTTATCCTCGTTTTTTGACGGCTCTCATTTAAATAGTTCACGGACAGATTCATACCATCCTCGCTGCGGGCAGATCATTACTTTTGTACGTATTTTCTAAATTGTTTTTATAAATTTTAATATTCAGGAATAATTATCGTAAATCAAATTTTAATAATTATGATTGGCTGTTCAATTTAACCAAAAAGTAATACTCGATACGTCAGATTCCATTGATACAAATAATACTTATTCAAAAGTTGTCCGTATCCCTTACGTACAAAATCAGAGTATTCCAATAAATAATGAGGAATCCGTATTGAAGTAGGTACGTTTTCCGATCATTACGAAAAAATGAGAAATATGGCATTCAGATACAGGAGTCGTCAGGTTTAACGCGAGCGATCGAATTCATTATTTATTTGTAGAGTCACTGATCGAAAGGGAAAAGCAAACTGGATTTAATTATATCTTGTACGATTTAATGAAAATGTTTCGCGTCTCTGGAATATTACAAGCTGACTGATATTGAATTGTAGCCTTTTTGGGGTGCATCGAAATATTCTACACGAGCACGACTGCAGAGAGGTCTTTCAAGCTAATCTGTTCACCAGAGCATAGTTATTTCCAGTTTTGTCCAGATGTATGGACGTAAATGAAGCAAAAGGAATATGTTATGATCGTAGCAGGTGGCGTTCTGTAGTTTCTGCCTATAGGAAGAACGCGTGAGTTTATGTATGTATGCATAGTTATTCCCATCGTGAACCAAAACCTAAATATTATTTAAAACATATTCATTTACCCTGAAACTTTACAAAAGACACACACACCGACACTTCAGTCTGCATATCATGAACCAAACATACAAAGTCAAGTCTAAAACACATTTTATCACGACTGAAGGCTTTAAAGTATCACAATAAACTGACAGCTCCCTCCCTCATAAAGACCTTAGTCCTTTTAAAACAGACATTGACTTACACATCGCCTGACGTGCACTGACGTCAGCTGATGTCGCGTGTGACGTCGGCTGACGTCGCGTGTGACGCCGGTGTGATATCGCCCTTAATCCTGTGTCCCAACGCTATGATCCTTTGGAAAAATAAATGGGAAATAAGCTAAGCGTGACTCGGCTTAAAGTAACATGACGTGAGGAATCTGTGTGGACAAGAGGATTTAGGTCGATTGCCGCTGGAAGCAAAAAGTTTTATTTTTGGGATGGTGAGGACTCATTTACTTTGAGGAGTGGGTGCCTCTTTGTGTTGGTGAAACAATGGTTAGACCTGAAGTGTAGCTACAGCGTGGTGCTACGGCTTAATCTAAAAGCTGAAACAACAATACATGTATTTAGAAGTTTCTCCTGTAAAACTATTCTTAACAGATACAATGTCTCATTCAAGAACACGTACAAAGGTTAAGGTCTTATACATATTTGATGAATCGATCATATACCCGTTTAACAGGATAATCTATTCGTTCAGTTCCGCATTCCGTGACATGTACCTACCTAACTCAGAAACGAATTGCTCAACCACTACGAAAATCGACCCAATAAATTATTAAATTCATCAAACATCATTGGTTTATCACAATCTCACCATTACAGCCTAAACAAAACACCAAATGAAAAAAACTCAATACAATCTCCATTGCAGTGACAAACGACATCCCAAGCCATCCACATCCACCCTTCAGTCAGTTATTTGTTATTTTCGAAGAGTTCCATCCTGTGTATAGTCTCGGCCTTATCATGATAGATAACGCCTCAGAGACCTGGGGTAATCTTCGGCCTGTCACCCATAGATAATGTCGCGGGTAGTTTATCTAGGTCATGTTGAAAGCTTTAGTGGTAGTGCTTGGAATGGAATATAGTTTTGGACAAGAGCAAGAAGTACCTAATATTCTGTTATAAAGGATAACTTGATCTTATAGGGCGCCACCCAGTTTTAAAATATTGACCATCAATTGATTTATAAAGGGTCTTAGAAGATCTACTTGCAGAAATAAACATTTCATTTATATTATTAGAATTAATATTTGGAAAACGCGAGGCTGTTATTTTTAATTACCTACCTAGCTTCTGAATAGGACCATAATCCCCCTGGCTGGCCCATTGTATGAGATTCTAAAATTATTTAAGACTTCGTCGAATTTGAAAGCCCTATTCAATTGGTCGCATTTTTTTTTATCGAGTTCACATTCTAGATGCAAAAGTAACAGAATAATAGTTCGTTGTCAAGTTTGCTACTTGACAACGAACTATTATTCTGTTACTTCTGCAAAAAAAATATTCTCGTTTCTCATCACTTGGCAACCAATGAAAACAATAAATACAAAAAATAACTACCATATTTTGAACAAACTCACGATATTTTTCGGAAGAGTCGTCGAGGTACATAGATTCTCTCAAAAGTCCAAATAAACGTATCCTCGACATATCAAGTAATATTACTTCCCTAGCAGATTGACTAATATTAGGACAGAATATTAGTTCCCTGGCCGTATTATCTGGGCACGGATCATGCTAGATAGACGATTTCGGATCGTTGCCCGATCATATCTCATCGTGGTTATATTAAGTTCCGATATTTTTCTAACAGGTCTACTGTCAAAGAATTTACAAGCGATGAACAAACATATCGACGATAATTTGATATATTTTGAAATCATATTTAAATTTGTAAGTAAAAATTTAAATAATACATTTTTACAAATTACATTCGTTAGCTACCTATCTTTTTTTTTTGCGGCAAAACGCTCGCTGATATAATGATAGCTAAAACTAGACAAGTGATACTTTCATGAAAAAAAACATGTAAATGACAAGTTCTCGAGATGGAGAGTAAGTTTTATAATAATTATCCATACTATACGTACCTACTAAAATTTTAATGTGAAAATAGCTCTGACATTCTGTTACCTTTTCATACCTTAATAGCTGCTATGAAATGTGGCACACAGGTAGACCATGACCTAGGTTAGGACAATGGATACTTGTTATCCCGTTAATAGATTCCCGTGCTATAATATCCGACCACCACGTGGCCAAAACCGCGGGAAGTTTGGTTAAAAATAAAACATTACCATTCCATACACCATTGTGCCATTATTATTATTAGTGTCAATGTGATATAATGGTATAAATTGAGAAAGGTACCATGCAGCCATTGACAAATTAAATATACAAAACCAAACCGAAAATAAAAGCAAGAATGAATGAAAGAATGCCTCCCAACACACGTATCACCGCGGGAACCCTACCAAATTTGTTCCACAGATAATGCTAATGGATTCCCTTCAATTTTTCCCTTTATATGTAAGTAATGGAAGCTAATGAAGGCACGGCAAGCCTAAAATCCCTAAAGTTAAACCATCTTTAACGAACGCATCACAATTTCTACCTTATCACAACACTTTAAAGTTGAGAATAGCATGGTTGTGTCTGTGACACGTAGACACGCTTTTCTTTTTTCCTTCTCAGCAGGACTGTTTGGTATTTTGACACGCGATGTAAGTAACGCTATTGTTGTTGACAGGTGATGTTGCACAAAATATATTTTGGGCCAATCAACAATGTACGGAGTTGCATTAATCACTCACCCCCTTATTCATAAACGTTGTATAAAGTTAAGCGACATTTAAACGTCAAAAATCTATAGTTAAACAGTCGCTAATCATTACTTAACTTTAAGCAGCGTCTATAAATAAGGGGATCAATGTCTTTAATGGGTAGGTAGGAAGCATATTTTTGGAAATACCATTTGAGTTAATTATTTTTTTAGGTACCTGATTCTAAGCACAATAATTCCATTTAAGTACCTTAAATTTTAATGGATCCCTGAAATAATATTCAAAAAATCATCACTTTTTTAATTAAATATTTCCAGGTCCACAAAATATAATAAAATTCCTTAAAAATATTGTAAAAACTTCGCTTGTAACTTAATAGATTTAAAGTAACCAGATGTTGTAACTACCAACCGACTGAAGTGATACAAATTGTACTATGTTACCTATCAAGTCTTTTAAAACACAAGGTTCAAAGTTCAAGAGTACACGTGGCACCCAAGTTCCTTGTTTTAACACGGAAACCTAAAAGGGTCCGTCCAGGCTTCGTGCCCTTGGCCGTGGCTTATCGAGCCTGGCGACATACGGCGACGGTTCGACCTCTAACTTATTTGATGACGTCATGGCTTTCCACTTCGAACCCTGTAAGCGAATCTGACAGTTTATAGTACTAGTGAGGACTTATGAGCAGTTTTTATGTTCAGAATTGATCATTTGTCTTTTTGGTCGTTGTTATTAAGTTCTATAGAAAATATATACCTATTAGGTCTAAAACTAGGGCGAAATTCACCAATGAAACTGAAAGCGAGCAGCACAGCTGAACCGCGTACAAGATTACTGCCATTATCATCACCACCGTAATATTGACACTCACACAGCTCTTGAGCTGGGTTTAGATGTGCTGACCGTATTCAGTTTTATTGGTGAAATTCACCCTAACAAAGATTCTGAAGGTAATTTTACTTGTTAACACTTTCAAAAGCGATAACAAGTAAAAGCAAATATTAAAAAAGCGGCAAAAATCTAGAACTATTAGCAAAAACAGCAAAAACTGTATTCATTCTTCTTTTCTGAGTAAACAATTGGATATAGTTCATCACACTGAACAAAACAAAAATAGGTCAGAAAGTTATCTATTAATTGATCTGCCCGCTCAGGTGACTGCCAGCTGATTGGTAAGAAACTGAAGAGAACTGGCTCCAATCTGTTTCAATTATTTACGACCTATATAGTCGGGCGACTGCTTTCACTTGGATACTGAGTGCTTATTTTTAGCAATTCACACAGGTGTATAAAGTTAAATCTTAGAAATGCCAACAAATTTAGGGCAATGATTCAATGAAGAAAACCACGAAAAAAAAATTATGTGGATGGAATGGATTTATATCACAAAAATTTTGTTACTTAATACTTATACCATACGATTGTAACAGTGCAAGCTACGCCGTAGCCCGTAGAAAGCTACGCCGTAGCAAGCTACGCCATAGCCCGTAGCTCGTGATGCGGGCGGGATAGCAACTCGACTTTCTATATTTCTTTGGTGAGGTCCACAAACGGATTTAAGCTAAAGTTTATGAAAAAGTTATTAGTTTTTGCTGATGTTTTCAATTATATTTTAACTACCCAAACAACTTGCAAATGTCCAAAAATTCAAAAGTTTTCTATACAACTCTTGTATTATAAAACTCCATAGACTAGACATCCCCAGTCCCATCAGTCTGCGGGCCTTATCGGTGCTCTTGTAGAGATTGTGCAAAAGAACTCATCAGCCAGGTGCGTCCAACATTGTGTGCTATCAGCGAGTGGCACTAAAAGTGTAATGTCTAGAAATAGCTCCAAGTGTTCTGAACTGTAAGCAAAGCGATGTCCAACGTTATTTACCCCTGCGTACCTTACATAGTGTACCGCAATACAGTAGGTTAACTTGTATAAGTTGGTTTGTTGGAGTTGTTGAAGTGAAATGATTCAGATAAGTTTTGCAAATGAACTATTAAAATTATATAAGCATACTAAAGGGATTATTTGTACTTCGGAACTTTGATAAATATACATTTGCCTAATAACCTTCACAAAACTCTAGTAAACACGTAGAGAGTAGGTTACTAACATACAACATAGTGACGAACTTCTATATTTTATAATTTATGTTATAGGTCATTGTACCGACCTTTGTCGTTTTTATTTTTAGTGTTTATCAGCGGAAACTTGTAAATGGCCTTCAATTTTATATTTTTTTAAGAACACTGTAATTAAAAAATTCTTCTTTTCGTGTGGTTAGTGACTTACCGTGTGTCTGAGTTTTAAAGCCGTTTTAAGGGCCTCTGACTTGGCTTCACATACCGTCGAGAAATATCTCCCAGGCATGCACTGCAACACTGTAATAAAACTGTACGTTCCCGAATATAATAAAATAAAATAAATAAGCATAAAATCCAGTGAATCACTGAATAAAAGAAGAAAAAAAGATTTAATAGTTCAATGACCCAATTTCTTAGCATACAACACCATAATACAATGTTAATTATTCAAAGGTATTAGGAAATACTCAGTATCGGTTTCGGCAATGTAGGCTTGATAACATAACTGTCGAAAGATAGCTCCCCTCTTCGGGGCAAACAGGCATGATATTGAAAGACTGTTTAGTGACTGTTTTGTGTGACTTTAAAAAATCTCAATACCCAACAGACCTGCCTCTCTGTTCCCCCGTCACTACGCCATGTTGGCCCCTCGTGAACCACTTTGTCGGCGTTATCTCGACGCCAGATGAATGCTATCTCGCTCTTTTGTGCGCTGCTGGGAAATTAACACGTTTTACATTTTAGCAAAACAATTACACACGGCCATTGTGCGATACTGCGGGTAGCGACGTTTGTACCTACAGCAAGTACAGGAAGTGAGGTGCGGGGTGTTGTTAGTGCTGAGAAGCTGGTGCCATTCAAAGGTATTTAAAGGCACAGTCACTTTGACTTGGACGAGTGTATTTTGAGGTTTGATGTTTTTAAAAGGTAGGTAAGGTAGGTAGGTGGTATGGTCTTTTCGTTGTAGGTAATTGTAAGTTAAAGGATGGTCAGAGGATAAGCAGTGTCAGCATAGTACTTACGGTTAAAGGGCCATTACTAACTGGTTTAAAAAGCCCACTGATGTATGTATAAAACAGCTGTGGGCAGGATGGAAAATCGTATAATACCATGGATTCAACTTCTATTTCATCTTGAAAGACCTCATCACAAATAATTATATCAAGGTGATGATGTAGTCGACATCGTAAATGCGTGAATGTCACTCGCACGTCATAAAACGTCAAGGTATTTTTTTTGCTTCTAGGACCAATATGTGACAGTTTCAACCTTATATTAGTGAAGTTTGAATTTACTGGGTGTTTTTGTCACAAGCAGTAAAGCAATAAAATTACGAGGTCGACTATACCTCCATTCCCTTTGGTTCTTCACCTTCATCTTTCTCAACTGAGCGTCATTTCACCGCTGCATACATTTCTCTTATCTATGCTCACGTAATATTCTTGTCCGCACCATTCTTTGACTGCGCTTATCAGCGGGCGCGTTGCCAAGGTTACTGTAACCAGATAACTTACATAAACACTTGACTACCGTACCTATTTAACTCGACTTCTTGCACGCTTTCTGAGTCGCAGACAAGTATTAAATGTAAACGTGTTGATAACATCAGTAAAGTACCATTTTTTTAGAGCTAGGAACCTTACACTTAGGAACAAGAAATTTTCATTTTATTTTCAATTTAAGTTCTCTTCCGTGTACAAAACGACATTCTGTAACCACCAATATGTCTGCAAACCGGACTGGTTATGGAAATCCCCTTTTCGTCATAAAATCACTACACTACCTATATACGAATTCAAATAGTATATATGTAGTACAATTTTACGCAGTATGGCTATTACAATCTAATAGAAAGAAAGAAAATACGTTTATTTGCGGTAAATATGACGCAAAGAAAGAACACAAACAGAACAAGTTTGTGGATAATATGCACAAAACGGCCATCGTTCAGCGTAATGCCGATTTTATTATAGACATGTCTAGATAAAGCGTTTTGCCCTCGTTTATCACGCGGACCGTTATGCGCGTAAAACACTTTATCAGGAGATCCACAGAATCATTGTCACCCACAATAGACACCATAAAGTACTAAAAAGTTGACATCTCATCTTGAAACCTGTCCTTTTTACACCTCAAATATGTTTTCCTGACATCCTAACGACACACACACAACCCATAACAAGTAAATCACCAAAACGCCCACGATACGCGTCTAAATAATACGCTGAATGTAGGTACGCTAAACTTAGAGACTGCTTTGTTCGTCATAATGGCAGCATTGTTCTGATGTGTGCCAAAAATTTATGTTGCCAACATAATGGGACGTGAGTTAGGAAGGTTGTATGATGCTGACTGAATAGTGAATTGTGGGGTGTGTTTGTGAAGTGGTGGCAGATATATTGCCTGTACCTCGATGTGGTAAGGTACGCGTTGTGGAATAATCATTATCAACATGTTGCTGCTGGTTGTTGCTACGGGCTTCCTTGTGGAACACACAGAACGGCCCATATTTATGACATAATGACAAACTTTAGCTAAGTTTGTCCACAACATGCTCAGCATCTCAGCATGCTCAATTAATGCACTTTGCGCAAGCTTTGTTTGCTTGAGAACTGATATTGTAAACAGTAATATTTACAATTTCGATTCTCAAGCAAAAAACCGGCCAAGTGCGTGTCGGACTACCCACTATGAAGGATTCCGTAGTTGGAATAAATTTATCCCAAGAACAACCAAGAACCAATTTCCAAATATATTTCGCACAAACAGAGAGCAGTTTTCGTTTTTATTCAATCGAAATAAACTAATATTTTCAACACGTGACTCCATTCACTGGAATTTCTTTTGAAGAAAATGAAATCTAGAAAATGTCTGTACCAACATACACTAGGAGTTTCGAAACTCGATCATTCGAAAGCGCAGAGCGTGCGCTCAATATAGCGCCAGAGAGATATTTCTAAATGTTGCAACATTCAAACGCGTTGGGATATTTAATTTAATGTGTGCTGCAGTCGTTTTCAGGAAATATTGTAGTGAAAGAATACGTTATGGGCTAAACAGCTGAGTGCTATTTCGCGTATTTTCTGTAAGGTCATGTCGAGAATACGCGTTTATGTAACGAATAACGGCCAAGTGCGTGTCGGATCACGCACAATGAAGGTTTCCGTCGTTGAGATGAATTTATCACAAGAACAAACTTAACATTGTAGTTGAAAAACACTTTCTATGAACGCACAATATTGAGAGATTTGCCATGTTGTTTTAAGACCATAGACTTCTTATAGGTTTTCCTGTAATCTATGAGTAAAGAACCATTCTCTGTATTTTGTCAATTTTCATCTAAATTCTTAAATATCTTTAAAAGTATTTATTTCAAAATTATTTTTAAAAGATACTTGAGATCAACAAGCCCTTTCATTTGATATGTCACACGGTACAGTTTACAAAGCTTTTTTTTTCTTATTTGTCCCCTAAAGTGGCCCTCATATTCAAAATTCATTTATTTACGTTACACGTCCGTGTTTGCGTCACAGAAATACATATGTGTACCAAAGTTCAACTTAATCAGTCCATTAGATTCGGAGAAAATTTCCTGTGACAGACGGACAGATAGACACACGAGAGATGCTATACGGGTTCCGTTTTTTCCTTTTGAGGTGCGGAACCCTAAAAGAATGCATTCATTATTATCATTGCTACTATAATTAGAGAAAACCACTAGCCTTTTCTTTGCTAAAAACCTATTGGATGTGGTTTTTGGGCAGGGCCAACAGCCAAGGCCTGATTTAATATAACTTACAATGCGATATAATTGTCCCCTTGTGACAATTATGTGACTTAATAAAGCAGAAAACTATGAAAAAAGCCTTGTTGAGATAAGATTGTCGGACTTTAGAGAAAGATTGTCGGACTGTCGCCTGTCGGTTTTATTAAATAAGCCCCTAATGACGCCATGCAATAATCATCAACTTTTTTTGTAGGTATCTATACAGTTATCAAATTCATTCGAACACCTTGAATGGAAATAGGTATATGTAAACCTGCCATCCAAACAAACATGAAGGCCGGTCTAATTTAAGGCTCTCTTTATTACGCAAAGTAATCTTATTCATCACGATATGTCCTGAAGGAGGTCATGCGACAACCCTTCACTCTATGAATTACTTTCGAACCCTTAAAAATCGAAAGGATTACAGGTGTCGCAAACCTTTGGAGCGCGATCAAAAGTAGGTAGGCACAGGATTTAATTGGATTTAAAAATATACGAAATAAAGTTAAAATTGTACGTCACTAAGTAATTAATTGTATGTCAGTCAAGGCTGGTTAGATTAAGCAATATTTTAATCTTTTTTTTTTTCTAAATGAGACTTTGACGTGTAATTCAGCCTGAAATTGAATTTCGCACAAACCACCACAAAGCAACATGGTTATACAAGAAATGCAAAAGCATAGTCACGTGGTCAGGTTTCTCTGTAAGAAGTGTATGATTTTAAAGGTTCACAACCCCTGCATTTTAGTTCCTTATTCGACGGGTCAGAAGTCACGCTTTTCACAACTTTCAATACACGTTAAGATCTTATAACGTTAGGAAAGTTGAAAGGGCGACATTTATGAGTCCATTACTAAAATTGCTTGCGTTTTTGCCAGAGGAGTTTAAGGTATGTACTCGTATTTTATAAAATATATTACTCATATAAATATAAGTTCTATTTATTTACCTACTTAGTTTACTTAAGGCACTAATTTAAATGACTGAAAAGAAAACTGTAATTAATATTCTAAAATTATTAATGTACTAATAAATTAATACCCAGAGAGTTGTGTTGGCCTAGTAATTAAAATTACAATAATTATATATATATATATATACATATTATAAATTAAAGTCGCTTTTCGTGTCTGTTTGTGTGATCGCGTTGTTTTTCTAGACTATGCAACGGATATACATACACATATACATCATTTAGAGAACTATTTCGAAACGTTTATGTGTAGAATATATTTTATTAAACGTAGATGTAATAAAGAAATTTCGATGGTTTGTCAAGTCGAAAAACGTGCGAAACAGGAGCGGGTCGCTAGCGTAGATATAAACTTCATGAGGTTTTATTATAATTTTAGTATTCATGGATTGTCATTGGTCACATTAAGCTATCCCGAATACAGCTAAAGGAATGGATTTCACAACAAAATTAGCCTTCTCATCAACCGTGAACATTAACTATTAACACCAAGCAATCAACTCAGAGGAAACTATAACACAGTTCTAAGATTATCTTTAGTTAGTAAAGACAGTAACGTGTCATCTCACTTAATGATAACACTACCTAACACACACGATTATCAACCCTAATAGGGAAGACGTAAGAAAGAAAATGGTGTGAAAACTTCTGTCCATTTGGAGCAACATCTGGTCAACAGTACTGTTAAGGTCTTGAACCGTATTAACTAATTAGGTTAACTAGCTGTTGTTGCTAATTGTGGAACACATTCGTAGACAAACTTACTTGGATTTGGGAACTCACTAACTTAGTTTTGGTTAAAACATGTTTATATTTTTCTCCAAGTTACCCTGTATATGGAAAGTGTTTCAGGAAAACTACTAACCTACCATCAAATTATAATTCTTGCGTATTATGATACCACTGTTTACGAAGGTTTCAATCCTATAACATGAATATTATGCAAACACTCATCAAGTGAAGAACGGTTCAATTATCGGTGGGCCAGAATACAACAAAATACTTCCAGTTCATTGTGGCTTCGATTCCAATGCCCTATTTTGTATCCGCTTTAACACCAACGCCGCCATATTTTTGCTCAATTGCTTTTCTTTTCAATTTGACTTGATTAAAAATCTCCGATTGCTACAAGATTTACCCACCATAGCGTAGGCGTTGACGTGTGTTACCACGCATCTAAATTAAAATTAAATTATTCAAATACCAACAGGCGCCTCAGCTTAGTATTCGCTAAATTGGTTTCAACTATCACCAATTATAGTAACGAGATTATCTAGATTAAAGTGCGCTAATCTGAATGTACTTATTAAGTTCAAGCCGACCTTCATTACTCCGCTCATAATTAGTCCTGAGTGATAAACCTTAGACGAAGTTATGAAGAAATCATTATCTCATTGAATGAGAATTTACGAGAAATATAATCAGTGAAAACACAGTTAATTTATTAATAACACGTTTTTAAGTAACAGAGATTTACGTAGTCAGAAATTCTTAATTTAAAATAAACTTCCATCTCAGTCATCATTGTCAGCCCTTTTATTTTTTTGGATGGGAAATTATCAAATAACTTCTCCCGCTCTGGGCGGAGCGGGAGGGCGTGTCAGACTCTTACTGACTAAAACCCATCCGTGTTCCTTCAGTTGCCAGGGGCCACGGTATCCCTTTCGGACTTTCCCGCAACCCCGGCAGGCATCGGTCCTATCGGACCCCTTCACTTGCTGACATCTCTTTGAGGCGCGCGTGGAACACAACGCGCCGTCGACCCGGGCCTGGTCATTGTCAGCCCTTACCCCAATTTATTTGCCGTCAGCGCAACATGTCCCTTTCTTCCAAACTTCTCAGTTAGTCGTCATCTCGGTAGTCACTCCCTTTCTAGCCATATCATCTTTCACCATTAAACTTCCCATGTATGGATTCAATTTAAATTGCAGGTTTTATTCCGTCGGTCGATATTTTAGCGTTGACCTAAGGGCTGATATTTGTTTTGTGAAACAGTACTAATGTGATGTAAGATTAAGGTCGGGTTTAACAGTTCAACTGACTGTTTAACCCGACCTTAATCTTACATCAAAATCTACCAAGCAAAACCCGCTGACATTCAAATAGCCAAAAAGCACAATGAATGTCATGAGATTAATCACAGAAATAACAGATGCGGGTCTGTCGGCCGAATGGGCCGAATCTTGGCATTGTCGTATGATCTACGGGCTTGTCCGGCCAACGCGCCGCTGGCTGCACGATAGCGGGGTTTAAAAGTGTCGCATTTGCAGGGTTACGTCGCGGGATTCTAAATTTTAAAACATGGTGCATTTCTCATGCATGATTGAAGATTTAATTTTGGGGTATGGGTTAGGTTAAGTACGAAGCCAATATTAGAGAAAATTATCATTGGAATACACGTAGAGCCCTAAAATTTTCATAATAAGATGCAATCATCCAATTGAACGACAACGCTTGGGGGAGGCCTATGTCCAGCAGTGGACGTTTTTCGGCTGAAACGATGATGATGATGAATTGAAGGACCTACACGCCACAGCGCAGATGCCACCGGCACGTGCCAGTCTCTTCTGTAACTTGATGCTGGGGATTGACAGCTTATTTCACGCTCACTTCACCGGTACCGACCGGCTGTTCTTTCTTCGCCTGTTTTACTTTCCATAATTTTACTCCACATTTTCATGCTGACAATACGAAACAAGGTACGTAAATAAAATACCCATTAAATTACGAACAAAGACAACCAAAGGCATGAAATAGGTTAAACACGAAAATTGTGGACATACACCCGCTATCGAGCGACAGAACAATACTGTTTTCAAACAATAATAAATTCATGACGTGGAAACAATATCATAACGTATTCAGGGCCCGACTGTACTCCGTACTCCGGATATTTGGTGGTATCTCGGTGTCAACGAATCATAGAACGTGGTGGTGAAGTCATTGTGAGTGGTTCGAGGTGGTGGAATGATTGTTGTGTACTTCCGACGTGGCCAGGCGTTGGAGAATGAACTGGAGTTGTAGGCTTTAGGTGTCAAATGGCACTACGTGTTTAGTTTGAGAGCTAGGCAGCTAAATTGATGTTCTTAGTAACTGACTGTTATTGTCAGTTGTTGCTAAAGTGACTGGTTTTGGTTAACATTGAGCTTTTAAGAGCTTAACTGTCACTAACGAGACACAATTGATTTTTTATTGTTATCGACTTCTAAAGGCTAATCGACAGTTGAGCGGTCTAAAGCGCCAAATATTCTATGATTCCTATTTCATTTTCGAACCTTTGGTTATGTTAGTACGGCCTAAGAAGGTTAAATTAATTAATTTTACCACTACTATTATTACTTAATATTCACTACTTTAGTGATTTCTTTCACTAGAGCTTTCTACTGAAAAGTATTTTTTTTGCAACTGCAATTTTAGACATGTTTAAAACTTATTATGTTTTTTTAGCAGAAATCCTACATTAAAATAAGCCAAAATATTGAGGTGAAGATTATTCCATTAGCATAAAATCACACATGACAACAACGGTAAATCTGTGTGAAGGCCATGTGGACAACTTTCGATAAGTTAGGTTCCGTACTCAAAAATATAGCCGAATCCTCTTAGCTGATGAAAAACTCAACTTATTTATGTAGCTTTTGTTATAGCCATATTTCAACCTGATAAATTCAATTTCTTTTGAGTGCTCATAAAAAAGTAAAAGCTTGTCTATGGCTATAAATGGTAATGGCACACTACCGTGTACGATCACCATAGTACCTACATACTATGTGGATGATATAAGTGAGCTATCATTTCCGTGCCTACAAAAATATTATTAAATTTTCGAATTACGGGCGCTTACACAAAATAACTAGAATTTCCCACTGAAAAATGTATGACCAAATAAATAACAAAAATCATTATTTTTGGTAAACATATAGCTGTTGTAGTGAAACAATTTTAATTAATAATCAACTTATATTGACAGTTTGCATCATACATACAAATTATCGGTCAATATTGCTTTTGTATACTACTACTAGAGTTACACATACAATAATTAAATTCTTATTGGGAAGCAATTAACCACACATTTTTTTGTGATAAAAAGGTTAAAAGTGAAAAAAACAAATAAAATATAAAATAACCTGGCTAAACGGAACCATGATTTTGAGTATATTACAAACTAATCAGCTTTAGAAACTATTGGCTCAGGTACCTATGGCTTTATTATTATTTAATTTTATTTTATTTATTTAAAAACACACAACTATCATCACAGGCTTACCTAATACAATAGTGTGGTTATAGTTATAATACAAAGATGTTCTCTATTTATGGATATCTCTAGTCTAAAATCAAATTTTAATCTAACCATAATATACAACCATTAATTCTTATCTAATTTAATTTATTGTAATCAATTTAGCTTTTCATAATTTATTTTTTACTTTTATCTAAACTATGTATTGTTTTAATTATTTAATTGTGGTATTATCTGCGCATAATGTAGTGCATGCTGTGCTTTTCTTTTTTACTCATTGTTGAAGAGCCTAATAATAAATAAATAAATATTTATCGACTAATCGCAAAAACTAGCTTTAGCCAGATACTTCAAAAATTCGAAGTTGAAGTTCACACATTATATGAACTCGTATAAGTACTATCAACCATATCCAGATAACCATTAGGTACCTTGTTCAACAACGTTAGTGCTCTCATAGTTATTGTTATACCACTAACTTGCCAACCCAGCCCCGCCTAACTTTTAACTTGGCAAAATATAGAAGAGAGGAACCTATTCCATTTAAAAGTTTAAGTGTTTTGCGAAATATGGCTTGGATTATAATACTTGCACAGAGAACTCTTCGTGAAGGAGCTCCGGTATGAAAAGTATTATGATCCAAGTCAGGGAAGTTTAAAGGGTACAACTCGATGTTTATAACTGTGCGCTTCATCATCATCATTATTTCAGCCGAAAGATGTCCACTGTTGGACATAGGACATACCTCCCCCAAGCACCGCCACTTCGACCGATTCTGTGACTCCCGCATCCAGCGATTTCCTGCGGCCTTCACAAGGTCATCGGTCAACTGTGCGCTTGGAGCTGTCAAAATCGTAGGTTTGAATTCACCCGCCCGGTTACCTTATCAGTGCCCCGACGACTCTTAATACGGTCTACGCAACTCGTGTCGTCTCCACAGTGTTGTCTTATTATTCGTTAATTTGTTATTATTATTATTTCAACCACATACACTGTTTTATTTTGACGTTGGCGCACAGTTGTAAAAATCGGGTTATATGTAAGCTGGGCCCTATTTAATACAACTGTCAGTGCGATATATTTGTCATCGAAAATGACGTAATTGTCACATTTGCAGTCGCTCTTTAATAAAGCAGAAAACTATGAAAAAAGTCTTACAAAATTATCAGAATGTCGGACTGTCGTCTATCACCTGGCTGTCAGTTTTATTACAAAGGTCGGTGTCGGTATAATTACCTACAAGCACATGAGACACACCTCCGATGCCTCTCTTGACACAACATAGTTGAGCAACAGGTCTATAAAACGAACTCAAACGTTTAATTGAAAGAAAGAAAGAAAGAAAGAAAAATATTTTATTTGGGACACGCACAGGAAATACAAACAGTAAAAAAAAATAAAAATAAAAAACAAAATTATATAAAAAATAAAATAAAAAGGGAGCTTAAGCAAAAAAATCACGACCTGTGCGAGGCCAAAAAGGCCCCTATCTCAGCATAATACGGCGATAATAAATACCACCGCGCTGGTATTCTGATAGGCTCAATAATCTAATTGGGCACTTGCCTGCATTATTCATCGCGGGCATTATTCGGCACGTCACGGCATGGCACGACACAGCAATACAATTTGTATGGCCCGGTATGCCGAAGCCTTTCGCGGCATAACGCAGCATCCCACGGTATACTCAAGTCTCCTTATGATTCATTTAAATTAAGATTCAAAATCATTTTCGAGTTCGGAAATCCTTATACCATAAGTGCCATGCCGCGTCTTGCCACCTGGTGAGTGCCAGCCTTCATACTTCTTCCCCCTCATCTGAATGACATAGGTAAGTAAAACAACTTCCCGTAATACCTACTTCACAATGGTATTAAATGAACAGGTGTGCCCAACTTCCTCCTCCCACGTAGAATGTTCTCGAAGTTTTAAAAAGGCTGTGTAGAAAACTGCACTTAACAATTTTATTACGATGTCCTTTTGCCTCGAAAGGCTGCAAATTTTAATAACTATAAACAGTTTTTCCTGTGACCACCTGGTAAAAATACTACGGACTATTAGGTAGGTGACCTGGATCCACATTCTACTATACATTGTAACAGCGAATCAATTTGCACGCCTCCCACTTAAGACCTAGGCCAAATATTTTTTGATATTCAGATAGCTCATGACCTAAAGAGCTGCCATAAAGAATATGAATTAAAAATCTCGACTAATTAAAAAGCTATGCAACGACGCGAAATTTCGCGGGTATTCTGGTATGTTACATTACAATTAATTTATCGTGCAAATTATTACAATTTGTTATGGACTTAGAGAACCTGGTAATAACCTACCATTGAAGTACTATTGGATGTTGTATTTTAGTATTCTGCAAATTGATTCTGATGTCGTAATACTTTGAACAGGAAACTACACATAACGTAACATCACGACTGTATTCCCCGTAGGGTTAGGCAGAGGTGTACCTAGAGTACTACCACCTACATTTCACCAGTTATGTTTAATTTCTATGTAAAAGGGGGTGAGCTTATTGCCATCAAACACATCAGGCACTAATAATAATACTTTAACAGGAAATTATTTTAGAACTATAGTAGGTACATACATATAATTATCTAATCCATTAGAGGGCACCATGTGTCCTTGATGATAATGTAATTGAACTAGTCTTAGCTGCGAAACTTTCCAGGCAGATACATAAATTAACATTTCCAAAAGAATATCAAGGGACTCAAAAGCGCCAGATTAAAATAGATACCTCTCAAGGGTTTTAATAATAATAATAGCTGTACACCTGTTAACTCTCCGAGGATCATAGACTAAAAGCATAAATCTTATTCTATTCTAGAAACATTTTAGTATAATTGCTGTAGGTTTTAGCAGAAATAATTATTATTCCTAAAAATAATTTATGAATAATTTCTGCACTATCTCGTACAACTTTTAATCAATTAAAATAACCAGGTGAACAACGAACTACAAATATTTTGCATGAATGTCAAACTACGCATTCAATCGACCAGGTTGTACCTACCTTTGTGAATACATAAACGAACCTTCGTAAATATATAACTATGTAAAGCTTACATCTACCTTTGTACAGTAAGACCCTCCGTGTATTCTGATTAAAGACTTAATTCCATACAGTATTAATATACTTACCGAAAAGCTTAAAAATTCAACACAAAAAGGAACCATTATATTTAAATCCAAGACATTTTGATTACTTAATGTAAATAATTCTCAGTCTTATTCATCGAAATCTTCAATTCAATTAGGAATAAAGATTTCTTCAGATTTCAGATGTCATCGAGATAATATTTTCGAAGGATTCCTCGCAAACTAGGTCTCCGCTATGTGTCTCAGGGGGGAGGGGGAGACAAAGGCTGTGATAAAATCTGTAAACGCCATAAAACGTGACGCTTTTGTTTATATATCCCAAAAGACCCACTCCGGCCATATTGATTGCCTGAAAGAATACTTACGATAACGGTAAACCACTGAGCTAGAATTTAGGTTAGACTAAGTAACGGTACACCCAGTTTGGATCTACCAAATGGGGAGAGAGCAGCTCTTACTAATATCAGTAATTTTCCTTTTTTTTGGTATATTTTCGTGAGTTCATCTGGATCTATTGTAGGCAGAAAGATAGCATATTTATTTATACTACTTTTTCTCGGAAAATAGAAAATCTTTACACGCGTACGATAAAATAATTTTCATCTTGCCAGTCTTAGCTAACTAGTCTGGCTTGGCTAACATTATTTATACTTTATCCTGAACTTTTGAGAAAATAATAATTATGAAAACCACTATAATGACTTCCTAATGTGAGAAGTTCATATCACATTATTATTGTTATATTTAACCAAACATGTCTATGATGAGCTATGCTAATTAGCGTGACAGCTGGCAGTACATAGTTCTGTTAGTGATCTGAATACAAACTAACATAGGATATTAGCATTGTTAATTTTCATATTTACTGGGAACTCTGTTACATAAATACACGGCAGTAGTTTCGATTCAACCGAGCGAATATATAATCATGCTTGTTAAGGAATAGCATGCAGGCAGCAAACTCAAACTCAAAGCATTTATTTCGATTAAACCATTTACAGGCACTTTGGAATTGTGAAGGAATCGGTCAGTCAAGAAGCTAGTTGCCGATTCCAAAGCGTAGGTTCTTATGGTGAAGAACGGACAGGAAACTCCATAGAGACCATAGACACTATTTTAAACACAACACAGGCCTTTGTCGTTGTGGGACGCCATAACGACAGGGCCTGTGTTGTGGTGTTATGATGACGGACCTAAAACACACAAAAGGACCGTTTTATCAACGAAAAATATGCCTAAATTTGTACGTATAAACCGCATAAAACTAACCAAATAATAAAATTTCGATTTATATTGTGAAAGTACTCTTAAAAGCCTTAGCAATTCTCAATTTTTGGACTTTTTCCTCTACATGTGCTGAGAACTTGCTTTCTGCCAAATTTCATGATTCTACGTCAACGAGAAGTACCACGTAGGTTTTGATTTATTTGCGAGCATCAAAATAAGTCGCATAAATGGTCGTATTTTTTTATTGCGTTGACTTAGAAGCTTGATTTTGTTAGAGCTCCAAGGGACTATAGATATATTGTACGTATTTGATATTAATTTAAACTTGATACCTCGACGCGTTTCTTAGAAAAAGGGTCTTGACAGACTGACGGATGGAGTAATAAAATAAATAAAATAAATAAAATTGTTTATTTCTCACCACAAGCCAAAAAAATACAAACAATATTAACACAAAAGCAGTAGCCAACGATATTTGGTTGTGGATCGCTGGTGCCTGTGGTAGGTAGTAACACCTGTAATACAGGTCACCAGGCCCCCACCTGTTTAAAGTTACACGTTTGATAGCTTAAATCAGATATCACAGCAAATATTAAAAGTTTCAAAACAATTAGTGAGCTTATTATAAAAAGAGACACTAGAGAGTATGTATTTGAGAATTATAGGTAGGTAAAACAATTAAAAATTAAAATATGTTGAGAGTGATCCTATAAGGGTTGCTTTTGAGGTACGAAACCCTAAAAATCAATAACTATAAATGGCCACAGTAAAGACTATTATCTGTTCAATTTCCATCAATATCTAGAAATGTAATATCGCAATTCATAACCCCTGTAACTAGGTTAAGTGAGCTCGACGGGGCTTAAGACGGGGTTTCAATAACTATTGGAACTCTAAGGGTACTTGATCTATAACTATCCTGCTGATCTCCTAGACACAGATTACGTTCAGTAATATTAATCAGTAGTTAATGATCTCACCACAGTCCAACGTAATTCGTGAAGTAAAATGGTACAGAAGATCAACCTCTAAGGTGCAGGAGGAGCTCGCCGTCCGATAAGGACCAGGCCCGGGTTGACGGCGGATTGTGTTCCACGCGCGCCTCAAAGAGATGTCAGCAAATGAAGGGGTCCGATAGGACCGACGCCTGCCGGGGTTACGGGAAAGTCCAAAAGGGATACCGTGGCCCCTGGCAACGTACAGGCAACGGAAGGAACACGGGTGGGTTTTTAGTCAGGAAGAGTCTGACACGCCCTCCCGCTCCGCCCAGAGCGGGAGAAGTTATTTGATAATTTACCAACAAAAAATAAATATATATTTTATATATGTGCGGGAGTGCACTAATTTCCCTTTTTAAAGTACCTAACTAGATAAACTACAATAAAAAACCTAAATATCTCTCACACTCATAAGAACTTACCAAAGTTTCATCACAATCGGTCGAGCCATTTTCAAGTTTTTGCGAGACTAACGCACGAAAATTGTAAATATCCACTTTATTGTGTATTCCAACAGTATTTTGTATATTTATATTATGTTTTTTTCAGTAATAATTACAGTACCACTATTTTCTTAATGTCCCTCGGCAGACTTCGTGTTTCGTCAGTCGTCGGATTTCTATCAGTTCTCTTTGCACTTGGTGCAGACCGGACGCGAGCGAAACACGAAGTTTGCCGAGGGACATTAAGAAAATAGTTGCACTGTACGTTGTTGTCTTTATAGTGAATACATACCAGCACTTTTATTTTAGAATTGTGTTATATGAATGGCTTTTTATGCTGTTTGTGCACCAAATGTATAAGACCGTGACTGGTACCTGTGTCGGCGACTTCAGACAATGTATAACATCCTAATTTTGTCACATATTTTCTCCAACGGAAAACAATAGTGTCAGACGTTATCGTAAAATGTAAATAAGGACTGTGAAAAGTACACGTCATTATAATAATTTAGTCACATTTCTAAAGCGACCTTTTTGTGAAATGTTTCGGAAATGCCACTGTCATCTGCGGAAGTACTTACTTCCTGTCTCGTAAATATTTCTGCCGCCAAATATTGCTGTTTCATTTCAGTGCTCATTCACACGAGCGGCACGTTGTCAACGGTTTCAGTTGCCTCTGCCGTTGGCAACGTGCCGCTCGTGTGTATGAGCACTTCAAGGAGCCAATCGATGAATAGTAAATATTCCTTGCTGTATGTTGTATATACAGCAGATATAAAGAGATAGCTAAGGTTGTTGATGAAGACTGGACACAATATATCCAATATTGTATATCGGGCTGGTATCCAAGTGCGTATCTTGATGATGACGCACGACATTTTGTATGGAGCCATGAGATTATCTAGCAGTTAAGATTATTACAAAATCTTGTTATTATTCTTGTTCATCATAAACTAATAATGATTGGTAGTCCGGCAGGGCGAAAATTAGATATCTGAGTAGGTGCGGCATGATGAGGGAACACCGAAAATATATTTGCAAAGTTACGAGAACTAATATTATGGACTTATTCTTAACTTCCTAATTCACTGACATACATACGATGGCTACGAAAACCATCTCAGAATATGATAATTAATATCCCAACACGCCAGCCCTAGCGAGCAATAATTTGTGCAAATAGAGCGAGATACCGCGGTGTCGGTCGTTCAATTTTAATTATACTTGCAACGTTGTCGCGCAATAATCGTTAGGAACACGCCGAACATCGGCCATAGCGTTCATCCGTTTTATGGGAACAAGGGACTGGGAATAGGTACCTATGGGTATGAAAAGTTAGTGTAGTAAAGGTACGTTTTATGAGAATTTTACTAATTAAATGTGAACGATAATAATAATAATAGAGAGAATTAATAATAAACGAGAACGTCACATGCATTGAGATGTTAGAACTTATATTTTTCAAATATTTTACGGATTGGAAGTAATATGCTCCTGCTTTCCTATCTACAATACTTCTTAAAATTGTTAAGACACCGTAAATGCCCATATTAACAGAATTATCAGTGGCGTTACTCAAGCCGTTTGGAAGTTAAGTTAGGTTAAACATGGGTTATCTATTTTACTGTCGTTTATTGTACTGTGGTCCCTATATTTACAAAATTTGTTTAATTTGGTATTCAGGTGCATCAGGTTAGACTGGAAGCTGATCCCAACATAGTTGGGAAGAGGCAGGCATGTGATGATGATGTATATCAATTTGAACAGGGTGAAAGTCAATGGTCAGGAATTCTTGATTCAGTGTAAATTTAACACTGAAATATAATTCAGGTACTAGGTTATACTATATATAATCTAAATTCACGAGCGTATTTCATCTTTTTTTTGTTTTTACTTTAGCAAAAAATAGCAATAAAAATGCCTTTGTAGTCCAGAATGGAATAAATATTATAAAACACAGAAAGAATACAATTATTACAAAAGTTTTATCATAAATGTACGTAATATTAGTATCCGTCTCTTAGAGTTGAGACGGAGTACAGTCAAGCACAGAAGTGAAATGAAACAAAATTGGATAATTCTGTAACTTTTCGAATCATTTGATAATTTTGATATGATTTTATTATAATTATGAATGAATGTATAATATATAAATTTTTACTATTTATGTCTTTAATTATTTTGATTAGGTATTTTAAATTTCGAATCTTTGATATTTAATTTATGCTTGATTAATTGATTATTGCTTTGCCTAAATTGAATGTGCTCACTTAATCTGTAAGATTCGGTATACCTTGCGGATTCTGTATTATTTCTATACCTACTTTATTCAATTTGTTGTATGTAATCTATATTTACCAATCAAATATTTAGAATTTGGTATAAACTAAAAAATGGGTGTCTAAATGGGTCACCAGCTACATACAAAGAAAAACACTGATAGTTTATTGAAAAAAATAACTGTTATGCGGATATTACATACGTGAAGGCTCTTTTAATAAGCACTAATATACAAAAAACCCTTTTTTTTCCATCAAATATTTTTTTAAACCACCTTGCATTTGTATATCGTATTGAAAAGCACAATGTAAATAAAAAAATACTTATCTAATACGAATAATCATAAGCTGTCACATTTTTATTTTTTTCCATCTCGTAATTGCATATTTACATACCGTACTGAAAAGCATGATGTACGTACTCGTATTCATTAATAACTCTTAATAAAATAAAGTCTACATTGCAAAACAATTGAATTAATCAGTTTCAATCATCGTTAAGGATGCTTGCCACATGATATTCATTAATAATTTATATCCATCAGTTTCCATGACGTTGTATTTTAAGCTTTTTTGAACGCTCATTGTAACGAGTTCATTCGGTTCACGACCTGAAATTTAATTGTTAAGATATCAGTACATGATTATCTATTTAATAAAATAAAATAGCAAGTCCATGTCTTGCCTGTTCTTCTCCATTCTTCTTTTTTTTCGTATCGATGGTAGACATCTTCTTTGTTTTTACATTATTTGGGCCTACTACGGGAGGACAAAGCTCGTTTCTTTGCATGAGAAGAGGTTCTCATGCAAAGAAACGAGCTTAGATCACTTGCAAAAAAACAAAAAACACTTGTGTACTCCACTGTACATACTTATTTATTATTTTGTCTGTGCTCATTACTAAAGTTGTGCGCGTTATACAAAATACACTAAAGATTCCTCTCAGACTACAAACGTGTCCTGTTCATTATTTTGTTAATTGAAATAATAGGTCTTTACCTATGAAATTGCCGTTTTGTATGAAAAAAATTAAACGAATTTTTTTCATGTATTTTTTATTTGTATTAATCGAAGTAATCACCCATGCAATCAATGCATCTTTGCCAACGCAGTGGCAGTTTATTGATGCCCTTCTTAAAGAAATCGGCTGGACGGGAGGCAACAAATTCTTCAAAGGCATTTTGTACTGCCTCTCGGGTATTGAATTTTTTTCCCGCCAAGAAGTTATCCAAATTCTGGAAAAAGTAGTAGTCTGTAGGCGCAAGGTCTGGTGAGTAGGGCGGATGACGGAGAGCTTCCAACCCCAGTTCTTGCAACTTGGAGACCGTCTGCTGTGCAGTATGAAGTCGCGCGTTGTCGTGCAGGAGCAGCGGAGACGAGCGATTGACCAATGCTGGTTGGAGATGTGCCAGCTTCTCCATCATTGTGTTCAGTTCTTCATAGTACACATCTGCAGTAATGCTCACCCCGTTTGGTAAGAAGCTGTGATGAATCACACCGGCGCTAGACCACCAAACAGTGACCATCACTTTTCTAGGGGTAAGTTTTCGTTTAGGGCATTGTTTAGGTGCTGAACCAGGATCCAACCAACTTGCTGAGCGCTTGCGGTTATCAAACAGAATTCATTTTTCATCGCAGGTAACAATGCAGTTCAAAATTTCTTCATTTGTGTGTCATTGGCGATCATTGAGTTAGTGGAGCACCCATTTGTCAAGCTTTTTTACCTTGCCAATTTGACGCAAATGGACCAATATTGTTTTGACGCTAACGTCGAAAGCTGCTGCTAATTCAGCCGTAGATTGTGTATCATCAGCTTCCGCAATCGCCTTTAATTCGTCATTGTCGACCAAAGTCTTCGGATGACCGCGAGGTTCATTTTTCAGGTCGAAATTTCCAGAACGGAAGCGAGCAAACCAATAACAGGTGGTGCGTTGGTTTGTTAGTGTTAGCTCCGTAAACGTCGTTGATGTTGCGTGCCGCTTGTGCCGCGTTGCTGCCATGACGGTACTCATATTCCATAATTAGGTACTCGAATTTTTAACGTATCCATGATGACGAAAAAGATTGAAATGCGATGAAAATGTAACACTAATCAATAAAGAAATGACTACTTTTGGAAAAAAAAAACCATGTTTTTAAAATAAAATTAATTTGAAATTAGAATTCTTAGCCAAACAAAAATTATTTTGATTTGAAATGGCCAGTACTGCAGAACGGCAATTTCATAGGTAAAGACCTAATATTTACATGTAAGTACTAGAAATGTATAATAGCTTGGCTTTTGAAAGAAGAATGGCAGCACTCCATGTAATTTGGGTGTCGCACTTAGACTTCGCGTACATTCGTAAAAATACTCTCAAAATATAGATCTCGGTCAAATTAAGGTAAAAGGTAATCACAACATATTTTTAAATATTTGGACCCCACGACAATATACCAAAGAGTTATTATGCAGTAAAGCAACGAGTAAACAGTATATGATATTCAAAGATGACGGAAATGTACCTATAGTTCCAATAATGGCTACTGAAGGTAAAGTGGAACTGGTAGCTGACTTTGTATAAGTATTAAGTCCTCTACACACTGGACCTCTAGAAGAGCGTCATGTCCTATTGTACTCCATATTGCACTTCCATGCAAAGCAAGCGGACATAATTACGTTATGATTGACAAAATGTCTTTTATTATTACTACTACACATTAGTAGTCATCCTAACTAATATTATAAATGCGAAATTGAGTGTGTTTGGTTATTACGCTTTTACGCTAAAACGGCTGAACGAATTTTGATGGCTCACAGATAAACCTTGGATCAAGAAAACCAAAAATGCGACCTAGGTATACATCCAAAAAATATTATGCACGATGGTTCGTTGCCCTGCAACTGCAAACCAACGCGTTGTCGCTTCGTATCGTACATCGTACACGGCCAAACAGGCTCCGACGCATAAAGCTACCCACGACACATATCCCTGGATATGTCTGGCAACAAAGCGCTATTCAAGCGACTGGTGCCGCGGACACATTTGTCCAGTGAATTTGTAGCTTTATCACTGACAATAAATACTTCTCAATGGGCTTAATGGGACAACTGTCATTCGTGATGTCATTTACAAATATTTTCAATATTAGGTACCTAGGTATTTAAAAATGTATTTGCCTATACCTAATATCTTCTTATAAGTAGGTATTTATGCAAGGTTCAAAGGCGAATGTAGAATTTAAGACCTGTGAAGGTATTCAGGCTGGGGAGGCCACGCATCCCATCATGTTGTCGTACTATCTTGGTCGGGTTATTCTTACCTATTATACATTAAGAAAAAAAAATAAAAAAATGTAAATTGAATAAAGCATTTTTATTATATTATTACATTCTAAGCTTATAAGAACTTCTTCGAATATGTAATTGAGTAGCCGGCACGGTCGTCATGCTTGTCGTAGGCACCATACGATGCTCATCACGCGTAATCTATGGCATTGCATTAGACTTGATCATCTCTGCACACCTGGAATACGAACAATCCTCTTATTCTATACTTCACAAAGCAAATAAAACTAGTAGGTAAACAAACTAATCCATACAACTATTTACAACGGCACGTCCAGAAAAACAGAGTAGTGACATTAAAATATGACAAATAAGACATTTCTGTGTTGAAACTGACATAAATAGATATTAGTGTTGCCATGGAAGCTAAATTCTCCAAAAAACATTCTACAAAAAACAGTGGATTCATTTAACTGTCATCAACAATGAGGTAAAACATATTTATTCATATAAAACATGTTGCAAATACTAATACTCTGGCTCAAAAAATCTACAAGTTGTCAAAATGATTTATATTTTTCCAAAAGATATTAATAAAACAATACACACGAACCGCAGACAAAGGGCTCAATATCGTGTCGAATATTCTAACACAAGTCTATAAATTACTTTTCTTTTAGATAACAAATACCGAGCTTTGTATTCGTTTCTTTCATTGTCAGCCGTTTCATGCCCTTTGTTCTTACATATTTCATAATCCTGCTTTATATTATATCTTATTCCCAGAACAGAGTTTGTATTAAAAAACCTCTCAGGTTGTAAGATTTGATATTCTTCTGTCAGTATGTTTTAGAACTTCTTTATCATAACAAGTTTTATGTGCAAAGATTTCTGTGTTATCTTTAGATAGTAAAAAACTATCAATCATGAATATTTTTAGATTTTTTCTGCAGTTGCTAACATAAGAACTACATAAATAAGCCCTTTTTACCCGACTACAGTGAAGCAAAAAGGAGGGTTATTATTTTGACCGGTATGTATGTTCATCTGTTACCTCATAACTTAGCATATATGACGTTACATTAAATTGAATATGACGCCCTCTAGAGGACATAAAGTGATGAACTAAAAAAACACATTTATTAGCACATTCCGAATATATATATATATAAGTATTATAATTCCAAAATAATTTAAATAAAAGTTATAAAACTAAAACCCAACTACGACAAAAAGTCATCTAAAAAGGTATAAACAAGAAAACACAGACAGAAAAATAAAAAATCCGGAGTCGCACGTGTTTGGGCATAAATCGAACAGATTAGTTTTATAACTTGATTTTTTTCTTCTTGTGTGTAAGCCGGACAATATTAAAAGACTAGTTAGGAAAGCACATATATTATAACATTAATATTATGGAAGCTTTATCAAATTGCTTGTATGTCCTCTGTGCTAGGTTTTGCAATTTGCAACTTGTGTGTTAGAACTTTGTTTAATATCACAGTTTCCGCCCTGAGCTCCGTTTAGTGCGTCCTGACAAGTTTGTTAGTCATTGTACCTACGCCTGCGCGGCTGCCTGCACGCTATTTTGTATGAGGATAAAACTGGAAATAGTGTCAAATAAAATTAATAATAAGCTTGTTATTAAAATTGTGTTTAAGTTAAAAAAGAATCGTAAGGGATAGTAGCGGGATAATAACGGTAGGATCAAATAATTTTTGAGGGAAAAGAGACCTTTTAAAAGGGAAAACTCAATTAGTAACGTTATCAAATTGTCTACAACATTTTGGAAGAAAACACAAAAAAAACCAGCCAAGTGCGTGTCGGACCACGCACAATAAAGGGTTCCGTAGTTGGGGTGAATTTATCTCAAAAACAAACTTAACATTGTAGTTGAAAAACATGGTCTCTCGTACATCGATATACGCACGGTCAATTCCCCAACAGCAAAAAAAAAATATTGTAATAAAATTACAAATTAACAATTTTCGGACTTTTTCCTTTACTTGTGCTATGAGACCTTGCTTCTTGCCAAATTTCATGATTCTAATCTAGGTCAACGGGAAGTATCCTATAGGTTTTGATTTATTTGTGAGTATCAAAATATATCGCATTAATGGCCGTATCTTTTTATTGCGTCTACTTAGAAGCTTGATTTTTTTAGAAATTCAAGGGACCGTAGACCTATGTATTTGATAATTTCAACTTAATATCTCCACGCGTTCCTGAGAAAAAGGGTCTTGACTGACTGACAGACAGACAGAGGGACGGACAACGACGTGATTCTAAAGGGTTCAAATTTTTTTAAACAGCCTCCTAAAGCATTTCGGTAGAAATGAGTTTTTTTGCACCGCAATGTTTTTACGTTGTTTTCAGTGCTTTATTTTTCAATTCTTTCACCTTTCTATTTCAAATAATAGATATGCAATATTAGACTCCATTTTATTTTCACACTTTCCCAATAAAACACAAACCTCAAAAACAATACTAACAGAATATGACCAAAAAACCCACTTTTATCTCTACGTGAACAAATATCCTGTATGCATACTAACCTATAAACCTACATAGGTAGATTTGAACCATTTGTCGGAGTCCGCCAGACTCCATAATATGCGGAGTGTGGACCTATAAAATGAGCACTCACTGCTGGCTAGTTTACGACCCTAAGTAATACTACCCTCTATTTGCCATTATGAAGCTCTGGACTCAGGTCTTGGACCTCATATAACTGGAGGTCTATAAATCATGACGTTTGTTTTTTGTTTGGGAACTTTTGAAGGGCAGACATATTTGACACCTGAACAATAAGTAAGTATTAAAAAGTACACATGATATTGAGCGCAAGCTAAAAAGAAGATTGAGTGAAGTGTTAAGTGAAAGAAGTCATTCTACCAAATTGTTTGTTTATTGTTTTTTCCTAAGTTTGATGTTTTTGGTTTTATTTGATGTGTTAACGAACTGTCCCTGTGAAAATGCAAATATGGGCTAAACAACATGCAGTTAAAATATTAGATAAGCTACTGAATTGATTTTGATAAAGTCGTAAAATTTTAATATGTCACATGCAAGTTTTAAAAATAAATCCATATCCCCTACAAAATAAATAAACAAACCAGTTGTATCTTACTGACATCGGTAGCCAGCAAGTGGTCTCATCAAAGCAATAGTTTATAAGAGTTCCGCATCTTCCCCGAATTAATACGAACTCGACTCAACAAACTCGGGCAACTCCGAGCAATGTCGGTTCCTGATCTGAGTAATTTAATTACGTTGAGGCGGCCGCCATTTTTCTTAGTTCTATTTAAGATTGCTTCTAAATTAGTTGTGCTTGTGCTTTCTAGGTGTTCTTTTGTAAGTTTTCCTGTGGCTATGTGTGTTTTAAAATGAATAGATAGACTGATTGACCGTTGAGCATAATTTCTTTTAAGGTAAAATTGCCCCATAATATTCGAAACTGAAAAAGTTTTACTATGGGTGTCATTAATAATGTCATTAATTGAGCCCTAATCTATAACCACAAGATTGTTCAACTTAGAGATCATGGACAAGTAATGAGCATTGCAACTTTCTACCCTTAGTCGCTTCGGGATCAATCATCCGTTCGTAAACTTACATGGTTTAAGTTCATTCATCGATATTCAATCAACTATCAAACGTCAAAACCAAATTCATCTAACACGAAACATATCTGTAACCAAGACAACCTATTCAGCCATCGAACGGTCTTAATTGATTGATAGCAGACATTCCACCAGCTGCATAAGTACAAACACCACTGCCAATTAGAGGCAATTAAATCGTGCCAGTCTGCAGCACACGAATGCGATTCCATTGAATAGAGGTGACGAATTTGCTTCAAAAGAATAATGTCCGTTCCTGTTGCAAGCAGAACTGTGCTTGCCTTGATGATAGGTCTTTTTGAAGTTACGTTGCTCGTTTGCTTTTGAAATTTTGTCGTGTTGTGCCGTTGCAGCTGCAACAATTTGTAAAGGAATTGTTCTTTGAGCTTTATTGCGGGATGAAATTGTTTGTTATATTAAGTTATTAACTAGTGCTACTGTATTTTGTTGCCTGTGTCATAATGCAATTAACGAAAGGTCACTTAATTTTGCTTCTAAGTTTTTTTTTTTTTGTATTGTCTTAGCGGTAGTTCTGCTAATCTGCTTATATTGTTTGGGTCTAGTGAATGACCACTGTGATTGCGGCCTGAGTGGGGAGACTCATTAATAATTTCGTCTCTCAATATTATGCCCAAAGCTGTTACTGAAATGTGGCGACTAAGACTTTATCCTTGGTATGGCAATGTCGCATAGACTTAATTACTGTAATCTATAGCCATGTTGAAGCACCCTTTCAGGCTGTTATACTAAAAAGTAATGTTACCAGGGAAACATTTCCATTAAAAATAACTTCGTTTACCTAGTAAACACAAACTGCAGTATAACGCGATGGCACAACTTTGCCCATACATCCATCTGATCATTAAATTTTTAGAACGTAATTACGCCCACAATTTCCGTAATTTGCTCAAAGTTGAGTGGTTGTCTGGCATCGCTTTTTACTGCGGTACCATTACGCTGAGAGGCGCGCGTTTATATCGCGACACCCTTGACAACGACGCCGACGTCGCAAAGTCACGTCGGCTGGTTCGGTGGAGTTAATTTGTCTATGTGTGCGTGGAAAGAACATAGTACGTTAATCTATACATATCTATTATAAATTAAAAACGCTTTTCGTGTCTGTATTTGTAACCTGTACGTTGTTCTTGCTCTCGTTCGTGCAAAGAGAGCACGAACGAGAGCCTTCGGTATTGCCAACAATGACCAGCTTTTCAAGGCTGTTATCTGCCTTTCGCATTATGTTGCCGAAATATTATATTATTATATTCCATGGATTCAATGGATTCTATCCGCCTCTCCAGCACCACATTTCGAATGCCTATCCTCTGTCTTTCTCTTGCTCGGATGACGAAAAGAACAAGTTTGGGCAAAATTGTTAGCTTTGGATTTCATACTTAAAACAGTACACAATATCAGTTGAAAATTAACTATGTGGGTAAAAAGAAAGGGTTATGTAACAGTAAGTACATGTAATGGGAATGAAAGGTTAAGATAAGATTCACGTTCATTTCAAAAATAAAGAAAAGCCTCACAGGTACATTGACAGATCGAAATAACATCCAAAGCATAGCCCAGTTGCCTTTTATGTCATAGCGATAGAAAATAAGACACGAGATCATATTTGCCTCCACAGTACAGAACATGTTGCTTTGGGAATAACTGTCTGTATGTGACAGTGATCGATATAGTCACTTCTATAAGAATAAATGTTTTAGACAAGTTGGAACACAAAAAGTAGGCAAGATGTTTTTGGCAACTTTAGACAGTCTGGGCGAAGTTTTCAACCTTAATTTCCGTTTAGAATATTAAGTGGTTATTGCTTCTAAGAAGTGTTTTGGCGCAGTTTTTTTGGAAGGTGACGTTTAATAGATTGCTTGTGATTAGGTTTATAACGAGTGGACACACATCAAAAAACGTTTGTAATCCAGTAGCAAAATATGATATATTTTTTTAAACTTTGTCCAGAAAAAGTGTTTACGATATCTTTTTTTAAATAGAAATACACTCTATAAAATTAAAAAATTAAACAGTTTAATATTTTTTAATAATAAAAATTTGTAAAATTGTAACAGAAATTTGATGGAAAGAAAAATATCGTTTAACCAAACTTTTACAACAATTTAGCCGGCAGGCCTGTCTAACCTTGTGATGACATATTCTCGGAGAGTTGCATTGACTCGTTGAGCTCGATGTGCGGGCGCATTACCATCGACCAGTACTAATTGGTGCCCATGGCTTACTCGGAAGGTCTGACAATTCCATCAATAGCGACTGTTTTGTACCTATCTGCCGTCATGGGGCCTATCTGCAGCCTCGATACGGGATCAAAGGCGTTCTAGCTCCAATCACAATTCCACCCCAAACGGACACCGATTACTGGACTTGCTGAACGGTTCCAGTGGCAGTTCTTTGCCTTTCAGTCTCCAGATCTTCTCTAGACACGGACACGTCGGTTATCTGGATGAGTACTGATTCGCGTCAACGAAGAGACAGTTTTGCCAAATGTTTTTCTACTCATCTTCTTCATTTTGCCGGAGCCTAGCCCACTGCAATATCCGCCGCTGACATTACCGTGAATTCAAAGGTGTCAAAGTCAAATCATTTATTTCAAATAGGCCCTTATAAGGCAATTTTGAACGTCAAATATTTACAAAAAAAATTAAATGATTTAGTCACCCCTTCCAAAAGGTAGTTTTCGCATGGAGAAGAATGGGCAAGAAACTCCACCGTTACTCTTTTAAAATGTTTAACAATATTTTGTATAAGTACAGGTACTCGCCAAGACCTACGTGCTCGTCGTCCAGCCTGGTGTAAGCAATTCCGAATGGTCTGAGTGCTTACTTCAAGTCCAGAGGCGGCGTGCACTTCTGCTTTTATTGTAGTGGCGTTGATTGTTGGGTCACGGCTGCCAGCAATCTGATATAGCGCTTCTGAGCAACAGTCAGAACAGTTGAGTGACCACTGCGGGGTCGGTCAGCTAAATTATCCATGCCGTGGTAGCTCTGCAACGTGACCACGACACAGGATTGGAATACAGCAACTCTGCGTGCTATTTCTCTCGTAGAATATCTTTCTTCCCTCAAAGTTACAATTCTTGCTTGGAAAACTTCTCTTGGCATTTTATCAATAGCAACTTTCCACGAAAAAATATCATAAATCCGTTAAAATTGACTAAGTCAGATTTCTGAATGAGCGCAAGCTTGGATTGAATTTCTTTTTATATGGATAAACAATTGATTTTTTATTTATTTTATATTCTAGTTCTATATTTCTAAGTAAAGAATCTATAAAGAAGAATAAATTATAATATAGTCTACCGTAACAAAAAAAACAATTTTTCAAACTGATTGATCGCAAACTTTTTTTGATGTGTGTATACATACATACTATAAACTACCACCAAGTTAATACAGTTTTCCGATCTAGGTCCTAATCCTTATAAAAGCTTGTGAGTTAATAATTGTTACTAGGACTCTTATTAGTATTAGAAAATCGCAAAAACCTGTGTTGCCGCAGTTATGACATGTCAATCTACACTACTAGACTACGAGATTCCGCCATGTCTCGGAGAATACGTACCTTCCTACTAAAACCAGTAGATATCGTCACAGACAAATAATCTGAAGACAATATCAGGGTGTCATCTAGCCGAATCTGGTCAGAAAGCTAACTCCAACATGTCCTGGACAGCTAAATGCTCTAATCTCAAAACAACAATAAAAACATCAGCTCTATTTAGCCAAAGTTTTTGTCTTGTATGTCAGTCAGAATTATGAAGCTTCACAAGGGTTGGTCGAGCGCGACCTCTGCCCGCGTCACTCGGCCGACAAATGACACGCGTTTACGAGAATACTCGGCAGTTAACCTTGACTTACGGGATGAGGCCGTTAGTTATGGTCAGGAGCTAAATTGAACTACATAAAATAAGTTAGCACGTACTTTATAAATGACAAAGAACGGCGCTTTAAATATCTTTTGACACCGGATTGACATTGAAAGGGTTGTTGGTAAAAATTTGTGAAACTGGTTTATGATATTGCACGGAAAAAACAAGATGGCTGCGTTAATTTAGATTTTTGACGCGCGCCAAAAGATCCTTGTACACTTTCTAGTTTTAGACTCAGTTTCTGCTGTTGCTAAGCGATTTATTTCTTAACTGTGCGTCGTGCCGGCTCTAGATCTTAATTCTCTCATGAAACGCATGGAAATATTTGTATTACCTAAGCTGCTACAAGTTCTTAAATGGGTCTAGATGTTTTTCATGGAAGATTTGTGTCTGTCAATATAAAAACAGAGATTATTTCTAATTCGGATATGAAACACTGACCTCATCTAGTTTTATTTTTTAAATATGATTGACGTTTGTATTGTCCAACTTAAAGAAAAAAAGAGGGTGTGTGCTTATACACGATAGAAGTGAAAACTTACGACTGGAGCAGCGTCACCGACCGTGCGTGCGTCATGCTTCAGTTTCGTTCAGACAGAGTGCAAAGGGCGCCTAAAAAAATGTTCACTTCAAATAATTTGGAGCACCGCCTTTCCTAAAAGAATATTGTCAGTGCCTCGACAGCCCTCAGTCTAATCAAAGTTTAATAATTCTTTGAGTAAAGTCTTGACCTTGACCGTCCTAAGACCTTGAAAACTAACCCTGGAACAACCACCAACAGCCTCAAGTATCTGAGGCCGTTGACCGCACAGTATAAATCATGCATGCGTTTTGCAGGCGTCGACACAATGGCTTGGTGCGTAAATAAATCTTTGAGGTTAGGGTGCTCGTTCCTGTACATGACCCGGGATTTTTGGGATAGTAGGGTAGCCATACTTTCTGAGGACACTTTTTTACTGGCCGGTATCAATGTTGTATGAAACAGTCAGTGTATCTGCCGTTCGGAGTCCAGATAGTACATCAAGGACGGTTTATAGAATACTTATTGATATTTCAGGTCAACGCTACAATATAATGTTTGGATAGGAACGAATATATTTTCAACATTTTAATGCTATAATAACAGATGTGAAATGAAAAATATGTGATACTTTTCCAGATTATATTTTGTTCTTCAATTGAGTGAGAAGATTCAGAAATTTTGACAGAAAACGAGTAATAGACTCTATAACTTGTTTTCTGTCAAAATTTCAGAATATGTGGTATGCTCTATATTATAGAGCGTATCACAATGTTCTGAAATTTCCCACTCTACTAGGGTAAACGCATAGTTACAGATCGGTCGTAGGGTAAACTGGCGATAGTGACCGTCCGTTCCGGCTAATATCGTCCGACGATAAAACCGCTATTTTGTTTACGCGTCGCGGTATTACCCACTCATATTTTTACGCGAGATAGAACGTCATTACAATAAAACTGTCTGGAATGGCGCACGTACGGCGATTCCCTTATTTTTATGTTTATTTTATTAGATTAGGTTATGTTTGATTCCGGGCTTTTTGTGTGGTTGGTTTATTATTTGGACGTAACTGTCTACGTACGTGAGAACGATTCTATCACATTTATTGATATCAACTCCTTTATACCAATACTTATGCACATTTTCACTCACACGTCACGAGAAAAGTGTCGAGAGTTGAAAATCCAACAGCGCAATTTTATATACAGTGGTGGCAGGGACATCGACCTTTTGACCTGTTGAAATTTTTCATCGGTTATAAAAACCAGGGGGTTCAGAATCATGTACTGAATCCATGGTAATAGTTTTCGTGTCGAAGTCCCTGCCACACTATATAGGCGTTCATTTAGGATTTCCTAGTGTTAGTAAACGGACGGACATAAGTTTTGGTAGAAAAGAATTGATTTTCAATAACGGTTGTATTTGAAAATGGGGCCGAAAGGTTCTGGAGTGGCGACTGCGACCGCGCTGGAAGACGTAGCGTTGGAAGACCTCCCAAAAAATGGACCGATGACCTTGTAAAGGCCGCAGGAATCTGCTGAATGCGGGAGGCACAGAATCGGTCGAAGTGGCGGTGCTTGGGGGAGGCCTATGTCCAGCAGTGGACGTCTTTTGGCTGAAATGATGAATATGATGATGAACGGTTGTTAGACTACTAGAGAGAAAACAGACATTAGTCGTAAAAGGCGCAGACGCAGGCTACACTTACGTTACTACACGTATGTCGTCTGGCTATTTTCGAACTTGACCGATGCTGTATATTTTGAGCCTAGACTAATACACGTTGTAGGTAAGACATACTGGAATAAACAAAACAAGTCAAAACTAACATCTACAATTCCTTCAACAGTCAAAGCTAAAAGCCAGTATAAGTGAAGAAAGCTAAATGACGTTTGAAGATAATCTGTCAAAGGCACGACGTATTCTGTCTGAACGATCTCTGAACTCAGTTGTTCTGGGGGTGAACGATCTGTACCCACACTAAGCCTGGTGTAAATAGATGGGTTTGCTCAGAACTTTAGATCATTTGTCTGGGTAAATATAGCGTTTAAATCTGTGAATAAATATACGTATTACTAGCTGACCCGACAGATGCTGTCCTGTCCAAGACTTCATACAAAAATCCCATAGAAGTCAATTTGGTCCAGGCGTTCTCAAGTGATGCGCTTACCAACGAACAGCATGTCATTTTTATTTATATACAACGTGTTCATTTTGGTATCCCATTACTCTAGGATATTGATGAGACCGTGTCAGGAATCAACTAGCATATAATTTATTTTTCTATTTTTTTAAATTACTTACCACTAGACTCTCGATGTAAGTTTCATTGATAAGTACGAGTAAATCATTTTCATTAAAAACAATCATTCGTATAATATAATAATATAAGAAAATGCGATCGTATTTTTATCATATTTTTTCTTTTTATAATTATTTTTTTTCTGAATTTCGCCTAAGGGTTTTTTACATAAATAATCGTGACTTGTCAAATTATATTGAATGAAAATTGAAAAAAAAAAACATGGCAGAAAAGTTGTTTTCTATTCGAAGTTCAATTTGTTTTAGTTACATAAAGTTTTTTTTTTTTTTGTAATTTCAGTCGTTTTTAACGTTTCAAAATTCAAAAGTCAAACTTGGCTGAGAATCAGCATTTTTCGAATATCAAAATTACGTAAGACAGTCCCCCAAAAACGCCCGCGCTTCACCACTTCCTAGTGCTTTAGCTGGGAAGAAGAAGTGGCGCAACAAACTCCCCAGCAGCACTGCTGTCTGTTCAGTTGGAGAAAAAAAAACAACTTGATTCTATACAATAGTATGAAATTGAAAATGATTTACATAACTCAACACATAACATTAAATAACATTATTTGCCATAATGTCAGCTAGCACACGCCAATATACCAACAAAAACATCGAAATCTATAATCAAGCGAAAATAAAAACTTATAAACGTATACGGAACTTAATTCCCTTATAAAAGCCTCCAAATATAAAGGGCGTGACCGCTTACATATAGCTATATATAGCTGTAACGGGAAGTTATAAAGAATAAACTAGGACAATCGAGATAAAATAAATAAACAGTTAATTATATATTTTATAACAGTTTATTATATAATAATAACAAAACTATAATCAGCAAGACGACCAGGCACCACAAGCAGCACCCTTTCACGAGCATAACGCAAAGATCATTGAGGGAAGGAGGCAACCCGACCCCCGACGTAACCACAAGGAGTGACATCTAAGGGAGCATGACGAACTTGCTGCCGGTTGCTAGGCAAGAATAATATGATCAATTGTCGAGGTCGCTAGCTAACTACATATTGCAATACAACTCATGTCAAAACATTGTAATGAGTAGATTATGTCAATAACAAATTAAATTAAAATTAATTGACTTACACAGACAAATCTCATAAACTCATCATACTGTCGCAATTCTCGAACAGGCGGCGGTGTCTGTATTCTGCTTCAAGAATATATAGACTGTATACATAGAAGTGATATAACAGATAAATCTATAGAATATGTACTAGAGTTATGTGCTACTGAATTACCAAAAGAAAACTTATTAATTATAACTATGTATTGGAATAGAAGAGAGGAAGAAGTATTTTATAAACAACTAAAAATCATTTTAAAATATATAAATAATAAATATTCTAAACGAAATGTAATCATAGGAGGCGATTTTAACATTGACATACTGTTAGATAACCTAAAATCAAATAAATTCATAAATTTAATGCAGGAATATAAATTTACCCAATATATAAAAAGCCCAACACGCGTAACGCCAAATACAACTACATGCTTAGATTTAATATTTACAAATTTTAAATTCCAAGATATGTACACAACTGTAGAAGAACTAGGTTTTTCAGACCACAATAGTACCATTTTACATTTACATCTGCCCAACCAAACAAAAAGAATCACCTGGTATGTAAAGAAAAGATTCTACAATCACACAAATATATTAAAATTTAAGTCTAAATTACAAGAAATAAATTGGAATAATGTCATATCCTCTGGAAAAGATATGAATAGTAATTATAAGGCTTTTAATGACACGCTTATAAACATTTTAAATCAGTGCATGCCAATAGAGAAAATAAAGATAAAACCAAAATATAAAAAATACTGGCTTACCGTCGCGTCGGCTTGAAAAAATCTTGCAAAAATAAAAGATTATTAAAAATACTAACAAATAAAACAGACAATCCGATACTAACACGACTTTACAAAAACTATGAAAAAATTCTAAAGAAAACAGTAATGACAGCAAAGAAACTAAACTACAAAAATAAAATGACTACATCGAATAATAAAGTTAAGACAATGTGGAGCATAATAAATGAACGTACTAATAAAAAAATAGCAAGTAAGAAATGTAACACAACCCTACAATCAAATAATAGCGTGACTTCTGAACCCAAAGAGGTAGCAAACATATTTAACATTTTTTTTGCTTCTATCGGGGAGGCTACGAACAACTCGACCGAAAAACCGAAAACATCTCCAGTTGTATGCCCTACAGAAAATTCAACCTTCCTCAGTCCCATTGATCCCTACGAGGTAAACTTATTAATAAAAAACTTGAAAAATAAAAAAAGTCACGGCGTTGACGAACTTCCACCTACCTTATTAAGACAATGCGCAGATGAATTGACTTTACCATTTTATAAATTATTAAATCAATCGTTTGAAGAAGGAGCTTTTCCCAATATTCTAAAAAAAGCTCTTATAAAACCAATCCACAAAAAGAATGATAAAACCGACCCTAATAATTATCGCCCAATTGCCCTCTTACCGACAGCTTCCAAAATATTCGAAAAAGCCATGTGTAATCGAGTTTATGCTTTTTGTGAAAAATATCAAATATTTAATGACTGCCAATACGGTTTCCGGAAAAATCGCTCCACTACCTTGACCGTTTATAAATTTATTCAAAAAGCTCTAGATATAATAAATGACAAAAAGTATGCAATAGGACTTCTGCTTGACATGACAAAGGCTTATGATAAAGTACAATTCAAAATATTATTAAGTAAACTTTATAGTATAGGACTCCGCGGCAAATGTTATGACTGGTTTGTATCTTATTTGGAAAATAGGGAACAAATGAAATAGAATTAATCAGATCCAACAGCAAAAAAATCACCGCCTCAATCCCGCAAGGAAGCGTAATTGGGTGTTTTCTATTTCTAGTTTATATCAATGACCTTCCAAATAATATAACTGAACAATGTGTCCTATTTGCGGATGACATATCTATCCTTACCTCATGCGAAAATGGCACCAATGTAAATGATAAATTAATCTCCATATTAGACTCTACAATGAATTGGATGACTGAACACAACCTAGACATAAATTTTAATAAAACTAAAATAATTCCATTCCACCCTCGCCAAAAAATCCCAATAAATATAAATATAAACTTTAAAAATAATAAATTAGAAGTAGTTGACAAATTCACCCTACTGGGCTTAGACATTGATACACATATAAATTGGAAGTCTCACATTCAGAAAGTAAGAGCAAAAATATCAAAATTTTCATACGCCCTCCGCGAGATCAAAAAAACCACGGACCTTAAAACTGCACTTGTAATGTACTACGCATACGCCTACGCATGGCTCAAATATGGTGTTATCTTATGGGGAAATAGTACTGACGCGCCCACGCTATTTACCCTGCAGAAAAAACTAATTAGGATTTTAGTAAATATTGAAGCCACCGACAGCTGTAAACCCCACTTTCAGGAACTAAAGATTTTATCCCTACCATGTCTCTATATATTTGAAGTTTGTAAGTTCGTGCGTAAGTACCCAGATTTCTTCACAAAAAGAGAGGACATACAAACAAAAATTATTTTAAGACACAAAAATAGATTAAACCTGCCAACATCACGATTAAAAATGCACTCCGATAGTACCTTTGTCATGTCCGTAAAAAATTATAATAAGTTACCTGCATGTATTAAGAATTTAGAGAAATATAATATATTTATTAATAAATTGAAAATCTTCCTAGAAAACAAATGCTACTATAGTATAGGCAAATACTTAAATGATAAATTATAAATATGAAAAATAATTAAATCACATAATAAATAAATGAAAGAATAATTAATAATTTAAAAGAAAATGGTTTCTTTTTTAACAAATGTTACTAAATACAAGTACCTATATACTGGTTATTTGACTTCCTTCCTATAATAACACCCAGCGTTCTTCCTCCTCTCTCCTACTTTAGATCTATGCTGTGCCCGACAGGGTCCATAATTGAGACTTATGTAACTGTTTCCCTACCAACTGTATACATTATGGTACGCAATAAAGAATTGAGAATTGAGAATTGAGAAAATAAAATAAACAGTTATATAATAAAAAAACATTGTAATGAGTAGATTATGTCAAAAATAAATGAAAATAAAATTAAAATAAATTGACTTATACAGTCAAATAAAATAAACAATTATTACTATTATCAAATTCTACCTGTCAGTAGGTAAGGTAATTCCGGAGAAAGAACATAAACATTGTCTTGAGTTAATCACAGCAACCAACTATTCTTATCCTTTAAGTAATTGTTGATAGAATAGTACGCCTTTGAACAAAGGTTGGATTTTACTTTAGCTATAAACGCATTAAAAGGCAAATCTAACAAAGAAGAGGGTAGCTTGTTGTAAAAGGTTATACCAAAAAATGAGTTATGAACCTTATGAAGCCAGTGAAATGGAGCTCGCAATTTGTCCTTATTTCTGGTGTTAACATTGTGAATATCACTGTTTTTAGTGTATAAGTGTATATTTTGCCTAATAGATGTTGGCGCAGAATTGTGATGCCACCGTGAGAATACCATATCTTTAAAAACATCTTTTAGAGAAACTCTGGCACCTAGCTGGTAAATTGCTTGAACAGCTCGTTTTTGAAGAACAAATATATTTTGAATGTCAGCGGCTTTGCCCCACAGCAGAATACCATAGGACATAACGCTATGGAAATAACTTAAATAGACTAACCGAGCTGTATCAACGTCAGTGTACTGTCTTACTTTCCTGACAGCGTAAGCGGCCGAATTGAGCCTTCCCGCTAGGCTTGATATGTTTTCCGTACAAGTCTGAAAAATCTAAATTATTTGAGGTTATCTTTTTCTCAGAACGACGGACATCACGGCAACAAACTTTCTTGTTCCTTACCTATAGCAAATAAAATTATAACGTGTATTCGTTAAATTTCTTGTTTCTTTTTGGCTAGTCTATCTATCATAAAAAAGTATGTTGGAGTTTCTTTTGTAACAAAACTATATGAAAAGTTTTTTTGCGATTTCTGACTTTTCTAGTACTCAAACCTCAGTTGACCCATCGAAAAGCCGCAGCTATTACCGACCCATTACATTAATTTGATTTTTTTTGCCAATGGTACGATTTATGCTGAAGACATTGGACGAAACATGCATGGTTTTTTCATTGAGCATCGGAAAAACTTACTTTAGTATACGTCGGTGGTAATTCGTTAGTTTCTGTGATGACAGAGAGCTCGCCGGCCGTGTCGTACAAGTCCTTGTTCACCAAATTTTTGCTTAAGATTATTTATAGAAACCCGCACTTGTTCTGTATTATTAAATGTGTTCATTTAAGTGTGAATTCTTCATTTTGTATAGTATTTCATGAAATTTAAGTAAATTTATAGGATAAAACTTGAAATTTAAAAAGAGCGGTTATAGCTTCAATGATTTTAATAGTGCTATTGCCGATCCATGGGTCGGTAAATGCCCCGCACATTATACCTAATTTGAACTCTTCCCCGACGATATGTGACAGTAAAACAATTACTTTAATATGACACTTTAATTTCAAACAATTAGTCTTTGTTACACACCATTAGCGACCTATAACGATTGTGTCTAGTTTACTCGTTTTACCGTATTATGTTTACCACATATTATAAAATTATTCATTCATTGTTATTGTAAATGACATTATTAAATTACCTTTCTTTGTATCAAAATGTGTGCATTCATTAATATTATTTGCTAAATAAATTAATTACCATCTCTGTTATAGTTAAAACAATCAAATAAATACATATTACCTAGTTTTTGTGAGTCAATAACATTTGCATATTTGTACATATTTCGCTTATTACCGATCATATGAATCGGTAATAAGCGAAATAGTGTATAGTGAGTCGGTGATAGCAAGTATGAGAACTTATCACCGATTCTATACAGATCATTCTCCTTAATGTTACATTACACTGGTTAACTGGTTAAGGAACATTGTAGCTTATTAACTATTAACAAAAATAATTATGGATATAAATAACGTAAACCAAATACATAAAATAACTTTTTGCGGAAACATGGACCAACAAACGTGAAATTGCAGATCATATTTTCTGTTCTGGTTCTAATGATTTCTTAACTAATATTCTCCAGCATTAGTTGCTATTGCTCGACTTTGCTCTGGATCTTAGGTCTACGTCAAACAGCATACACCAGGGTGGCTAAGAGGTTTTTCCTATGACGACTGGTATGAACATTTTCTTCACGATTGTTCTTATTTGGAAAGAAAGAAAGAAAGAAATTTATTTTATTTGGGACTCGCACAGGAAATACAAACAGTATTAATAATAAAAATATAATATATATAATAGGTTGGGGAAAAAGTCTCTTCGCATTATAGTATGTATGAACTTGTAATAAAATCTCTTTGGCTATACTATGTGTATCTGGCTGGTTTTGGTATCATTGAAAGTTTAAATTTTAAAGAACATAATTCCAAATTCAAATTAGGAAAATGTGTGATTTTTATTTGTTTTTCGTACTGTCAAGATGAGTGAATCTAATGAAGAAATTCGATACATTTTAAAATTTTACTACAAAAAAGGTAAAAATGCAACGCAAGCCGCGAAAAAAATTTGCGATGTTTATGGACCTAGTGCAGTGTCTGTGAGAGTAGCACAAATTTGGTTTAAGCGTTTTCAATCCGGAAATTTTGATGTCAAAGATGCACGTCGCTCTGGTCGCCCTATTACGGATAAAATGGATGCCATTTTTGAAAAAGTGGAGCAAGATCGGCATATTAGTAGTTACGACGTAGCTGAAGAACTGGGAATTGACCACAAAACAGTTTTGGCGCATTTGAAAAAAACTGGGTACACAAAAATGCTCGATATTTGGGTACCTCACGAGCTCACTGAAAGAAACCTAATGAACCGTGTACTCATTTGTGATTCTTTATTACGACGTAATGAAACCGAACCATTTTTGAAGAAGCTGATAACTGGTGATGAAAAGTGGATCACGTACGACAAGAACGTGCGAAAAAGGTCGTGGTCAAAGGCCGGTCAGGCTTCACAGACTGTGGCAAAACCCGGGTTAACTCGCAACAAGGTGATGCTGTGTGTGTGGTGGGATTGGAAGGGCATTATTCATTATGAGCTGTTACCACCAGGCAGGACCATCGATTCTGAACTCTACTGCGAACAACTGATGAGATTAAAGCAAGAAGTTGAGAGAAAGCGGCCGGAATTAATCAACAGAAGGGGTGTGGTTTTTCATCATGATAACGCTAGACCTCACACATCTTTAGCCACTCAGGAAAAATTAAGAGAGTTTGGCTGGGAGGTGTTAATGCATCCGCCGTATAGTCCTGACCTTGCACCTTCAGATTTCCACCTGTTTCGGTCTCTTCAGAATTCTTTAGGCAGTGTCAGGTTAACATCACGGGAGGACTGCCAAAACCACTTGTCGCGGTATTTTGATCAGAAGTCCCAAAATTTCTATAGCAATGGGATCATGTCCCTACCTACAAGATGGCAAAAAGTTATCGAACAAAATGGTACCTACATACTTTAGTTAAATGTAAACATACTATGTTAAAAAATGTTTTGAATTTTCTTAAAAAATGCGAAGAAACTTTTTCCCCAACCCAATATATATATATATATATATAAATAAAAAGGAGCATTTAAAAACTAACAAAATAATAACGACCTGTGCGAGGCCAAAAATAGAGAATGGAGAATGTATATATTTAAACAAAATACTAATTTATACATTCTCCTCGTATCTTACACTCGGTAATAGTTTCATAAAAATCGTTAATTAGCTTCATAGTCGTTCCTATGGGTCAGTAATACAAACAATCGACTTGTTCACTTCATATTTTTTTAATTTTACTAGAATCTCCTATTTTAGGGCATTTAAGGTACCTACTAAATATAACCAAGACAAGCAAGAGTTTCATATAAAAACAAAACACTGGGCGTGAAAGCAGTCACACTCTTAATATATATCATCGATTTTAAAATTATCTTAACAAGGTCGGAAATAGAGCTTACCATAGGCGGACGCAATCAATTTTAGGAAACGCAAGGGCGTCTCGATCCAAGAAGTACGTTCCGTCCGTCTGTCGTCTCACCTTCACATTCAGAAACATCAAAAATATCAAATATAATTAATTAACGGACAATAATTTTCAGCCGTCAACTCAATGTTGCCGGTTTCAACCCAGAGTTGCAACTTCCTTGCCCGCACTCGCTTCGCTTCTCTCGCTCGGGTCGCGCGTAGTTGGTTCTAACCTAACCGAACCTATTTGGTCGAAGTGCCCTAATAGTGACATTAATAGACCGTGCTCGTATCATAGTTATATTCCTAGTACGACAGTTATGAACCGCTTTCATATAACTATATTGCTCACGGCTTTAACTATCTCACTGCGATAGAAACACGACAAATAAATCTAACAACAAAGTGCAGCATTCAACGGTTATGACTTAATTGGGCAGAACGAGTGTAATTTGAGACTGACGTATATTGTGCGGGCGTGTGATGTAAATGAGACACAAATGTTATTTACACATCTTATTTATTTTATTAATATCGGAAAACATAGTTAGGCATTTAGTTCAGTTGTTAATAACACAAATAATATAAGTTGAGTAATGAAGTATGAGTTAATAGGTACATACATGATTTAGTAGTAGTCAGTTTTTAATTTACGTAAACAATGTTAAGACAGATTATTTTAGTCCGTTGCCATCACCATGATAATCCTCTCCCTTCCCGTAATTTATTTAAAAGCGTCACAGCATGTGTATCTTCTTCCATAACGTACCTCTACGTCCTCTACTACCTACCGTCATCTCAGTAGTTACCCCTTTTATACCCTTAACATCTTGAAGGATGAGGAAGAACAAAGAAACGATTGGATACATTGTTCCAATCGTTTCTTTGTTCTTCAATTCAATTCAATTCAGTCATTTATTGCATCAAATATGGTAGGTACATGTAGTTCTTATATTAAATATTTAATTTAGTAACACACATTTGGCCAATATATGGCATGCAATAGTACAGGTCTTACAGTCAAGATATTATATATTACTAGGTAACTACATTATTCAGTTTATGTCTACTTATCAGTTAAATATGTCTGTGCTTTATAGTATAAAATTTACAGGGACACTTTTGAAAGAACTCATCTATCGAATAAAAACACTCTTCTAACAACCACTTCCGCAACGCAACACAAAACTTATTGAAGGGTAGTTGAGTAATTGACCTGGGTAAAGCGTTATAAATTAGGGGAGCCATATAATAATACTTCCTCGTCCTTATAGCCATACTCACAACAACACACAATCAACATTTCCATTACGTCATCTTCATTCCTCTAACCAGCCCAAACCTTACCAGTGAAGTATTGTGATTGATAAACAAACCCTTGTTTCACAATCAGTAGAACACTCACATTCTAAAGCGGTCAGGTTCGCTCATTCATTCAATGTTTCACTCTCCCTGTAAGCCGGGTAGCAGGCCAACTTATATCCAAGCTGTAACTTCACTCTGAACAGAGTTTTCAGTTGACTTACTTCTGAAATATTTATAAGGACCTTACTGGTAAACCGATGTCGAGTTACAAGCTTTTTGGGAACTGGCGTATAAGTAGTACTTACCAACGTTGACATGATCACTTGAGCACTAGAAGGCTTTAGCACTGCAAGCTCTTAATCATTATGCTAAACTACAAATCAAATTACATTGTATGGTCTGCGGAATGTTACTTATTAATGTTCCCAGAATGCTAGCAGTTTTTTTACAATTAAAAGGACAACTGTTATTAACAAGACTTTAAGAGAATCTTTAGTATATACTGTAAGATAAACTTCAATACAAACATTTCCTCCGAAAGCGGCAATAAACTCGCCAAAAAGCACAAAAAGCGCCGCATCCACCGCTGTATCATTAAAATCGTCCAAAAATAAACAATAGCCAGTAAACGCTGAGCATCAAACATTTTAATAAAGCTGCTGAATTTACAACTACTCGTCGAAGGCGGGGTTGCCAATAAAATGTTTTATTCTTAACATAATTTGTAACGACAGACTCCAAGCGGCCTTTGTGTCGGTAGTGAAAGATGGCGCTAAACACCGCCTTTACCATGAAATGTTTAAAGTTCTGATTTAATGCAGGTAGTACTTAGGTTACAACTGTTTTATGTTGCTATAAAATATTTATCCTTCAGGGTTTGCTTTGATATGCTCGTCGGTCTCTTAGCGTATAGCTGGCATTGTGTCAGCCCAAGTATGAGGCTTCAAATATAGATAACTATCTTTTTCTCGCGGCTTTGCTCGCGTGGAAGTCGGAAATTATGCCATGGAAAGGTACTACCGGAATCAAAAGTATCCTATATGTTAATCCAGGTTATAAACTATCTGTGTGACTCATCCAAATCCTATTAGTAGCATAACGTAATGATTGAATACTATCGTAAATTCATGCAAGCCTAGTACTTTTTGTTAGGTTACTGCTCAGAACGGTCTTGATAAAATATTTCCAGTGGATTTCATGGCGTTTATAAGTTGGTATTAGGGCTCCAGAATATGCTGTTAAACGTGTCCTTTCGATGCACCCAATACTGCACCACTCTACGTTAAAATAGTCTATGAACGTCTATCTTAGCAGGCTTTTTCGTAAATCTGTTTAAAGACGTGTAGGTCAGCCAATTATATTAGTATCCAGGATCTTCAATAGATGGGCCAAATAGGGTAGATAAGAAAGCACTACCTCACTCACAGTCAGTGAAAATATAAACCCGTATACATCGCTATGTGGCAATTTTGATCAGTAAAAAAAAATACGTCCATTGCTACACTCGGTTTTAAAGTTAACTCTTTCTAAAGTACGAGTACATTTAGTCTACTTTCTTCGTGCTTACTTAGTGTAATTAAGATTCAGTAGAAAACTTAAAGCATTTGTTTCAATTAAATCATTTACTCGTGGAAGCTTTGTACTGTCAAGAAGTAAGTCATTAATTTGCCCTTTTCAAAGTGTAGAACAACGAGCATGTTCTTTCGTTGTCATTCAACAATATACAATATGGGCGGATACAGAAAAAAATCCCCTTGTTTGGTATAAGGGGTCGTGGAGTATAATAATCACCCAATTAATGTCCCATGACCAATGTATTGGTCCGTACCATTGATTTTGAGAGTCGCTCTTAGTATTGCCTTATAATTTATTGTTATGGTGTTCAAAGGGGGAACGTGTTTTGATTTATTTCGTGTATGATAAAACTAACCCATAAAATGCTGTAGGCAACTCAAAAGCCCTCGGTATTACCAACCATGATAATCCATTCCCCATTATATTTATAGCTACAATTTAAATCCTCTCCAAAAATGCTACGAACAAAAAAATATTCCTAAATAAATTAAGTTGGATTAAGTTTAGTTTAGTTTCTTCGTGAGCATTATCCTTTTTGGTAGTAAATAGGTTTCTGGAAATGGGCCTATCATCATCATCATTATCGTTTCAAGTGAAAAACGTTCACTGCTGGACATAGGCCTCCCCCAAGCTCCGCCACTTCCACCAGTTCTGTGCTTCCCGCATCCAGCGGTTTCCTGCAGCATTCACAAAGTCATCAGTCCATCTTGTGGAGCCCTTCCAACGCTTCGGCCCCATCGGCTATATCGGCCTACTTAATGAGAACTTTATTCCATAATTAGGTAAATAGTTCCGTATTTTCGTATTACTCAACCCACAAATTAATTGTAAACACAAAGACGCCTACCTTTGTCGCAAAACTCAGTTCTCGCCTAATTACGTCAGAAACACAAACTTCAATCATTAATTATATAAGTACCGTAATTAAGTAAATTAGTTTTCTTCTCCAGTGCCTCGTCCCCAATAATATAATTGCTAAACGTTACTAAACTGAAAGATTGGACGCTTTACTTCTAATAGTTTTGATTGAATTCATTAATTTTATAATTACAATGGGTGAGTAGCCTGAAATGAATAGTGGGGTGCCCTCGTCGATGTTACGAAAACTACCAGCAACGTCGTTTAATAATGTAATACGGCGGTCACCAATCCACGTGCTTAGACTTTATCCCCTATTAGTTAAAAGCTAGTTCATTACATTCATTGTAAAGGCGGAAGTTAAAGCTATACCAGAGACAAGTCCAACAAAGAAGGGAGCAAAAGTTACAGTCGAACATAATCTTTCGCGTTTCCTTCAGTCTCTAATAAACCCAAACAGACACCAATCACGATCTAGCCTTGAAGTAGAGCACTAACAGCACTAAACTAGCTGAAACAAGTTATTGTTTGACTTAGTTTCTTAGCTAGTAAAATATAAATACACCAACTCGGCCGGGATCTCGGGGGCCATAAATTTTGCCAAATTATAATTTACGCGCAAAACTTATGTAGGTACTGCTAGTCCCACAGTTCATAACTTGGTTGTTTAAAAAAGAAAGATCTGGGGTAATCTGAGATCTGAAATTAAGTTCAAGGTAAAGTAAGGTAGACAAACTAGACAATTGAGTTGGGAAACAATGTTCCCTGACTGACAAGTGGGTAATCGGTTCTGGCGGCTGTTAGTGAGGGAGCATCTTGATGAACCATCGATTAGTTAATACCGGCCTGTAATTATTTCATAACATGTTTCTGTTGATTTTGTGACAATAATATGCGTAATAATAATAATAATAAGCGAATAGCTATAATAAGCGTACTTTTTTCCAATCAATCAACAAAAATTGTGGCCGGAGCAAATTTGAGCTCTTTTCAAACAAAAATGTTTTGTGCTTACTCACAGTTTTTTTTTTTCCCATTCTATGTTTTTCCGGAATCAGTGTTTCATTTCGTAACGTTAGTTAGTCGATTTTATTAGTCACTGTACCAACCATATCATAACATCAATGAAACGTAAAAAAAAAACTCCTAATTCCTACAGAGAAAGGTATATAGACAATATAAAAAAACTTTTGTGCCGTTCTAGCTGTGTAAAACAAAATAAATTATTTTCTTCCTTTGTTCACCTCCCTTTGAGTAAATCTTGAAGAAAGTATGTAAGATTTTTTTATCGCATTCCCTCAGGGAGCTAGCTAAGAGGATCTTTCTGAAATATATGCAGTACTTATGATTTTAGTACCGAGACCCCGCGAAGATGAAAGCGCACTAATTCTTATGTACGATGGACCAGGGAAACATAAAACAACAAAGTCATTTTAATGTTCTTATTTACTAATTCACGAGTATTTTTTGGGAGACGTTTTTGTGTTGCTAATATGTATTGGCGAAGAATGCCCTAGGTACCCAGTGTATTGGACAGGCGTTGAAATTGTGAATTAAATAATGTAGATACTGTATTAGATACCATATTTTTTACATAAGTTCGGTTATTTTGACCACTATAATGTAATCGACGATGGTAAACCTAGAAGTAACTATTACAGTTGTTATTTCGAGAGTACAGGCAGCAGCATCCTCCTAAATACAAATAAAATCATAATGAGGAGGAATCACAAGTCTGCAAAAACAGTAATATTTAGCAGAAAATACGAATGCGAGGTTTAATAAAAGGTAAATTAAGTACAATCTTTTGTTATCAAGCCACAAATAATCTCATTTAAATACCCAAAATGAAATAAACTAGTATTATGAACGTCCCTGATAAATATGATTGACGTAATAAAGTTTCAGCAGTACGGCCATCAACGGACGTAGATACCATATTAAAACGAGTTTCAGTTTATAAATACGATATTAAGCACGGTAAACAAACGTGATTGAATTAAAATTGGAATAATTATCGTATTTTAATGAAGTTGTAATAATTATAGACGGGTATTTCCATTGCGAGTATTCAGCCACTCGGTAATAAAAAGCTGAAAATCTGCATGTGAATGTCTCTAAAAATCGCCGCCAATGCAAAACAACACAAAAAACACCATGTTTGAGTTCACCTGCGAATTGCCTTAAGAACATCGTAAAAACTTTATCCACAGCCCCATAAAGTGCGTTATTCGGCTCATTCCACATGAAAATATTTAAGGCGCGTTTTTATTTAGACGATTTGCGTTGAACCGATCCTTAAGAGCAACCCCAGCAAAACGAAGTCAAATCGTAAAAAAAACTTTCGGTTGCGACTCACACTCGGATGGTCAATATTCGGGACATCCACCTTATTTATAGTGTAGTACCTCGCTGTTTGACGTACATTACCGCATCAGTTCTATTTTTGAATGCATCCGTCTACTATAACCAGCAATGTACGTCAAATTAGCCGATGTAGCCGCAGCTTTATAGGGTGAAAGTCCCACTTAGACTTAGCAAAAGACGGGTGTTAAATTATTCATAGACACATGTATCTCGCTTAACGCATCATTTTTCCTTCAGGTCGTTACTATAGGTAGAGAGAAAACGAGTTTTACGCGAGGCACGTAATCTTAAGCTCGGGTGTACGATAATGTATGAGTGTCATGTACATGCTGCCTTCGGAGTTATCTGATGTTTTATTTAAATACCTTTACTTAGCGGGAATTATGGTACCTACGAGGTAGGAATGTTCGCGGATGGTATTATTATTTTCAATTAGCAGTAGCTTGGTAAGACGCTTTGTTTGATGACGTGCGCGGAATAGGTACAGACATTAGGGCTGGCATACATTGTCGCATCTGCAGCTAAACGTCGCCACGACGTATAGCTAACTGTTGGATTTTCTACCTTTAGGTTACTGGTGCTAATTAAATAATTGTATCATAGAGTAAACTGTTTAGGTACAATAAATTTTAATTTGCCAGTTTTTTTTTTTGTCGATTTCGGATACAACAGAATGTACCATGAATCATGTTAAGCAGTATCATTGAACCATTTAGTCGCAAGCAAGTTGAAGAACCAAAGATGTAAACAATGGTAGGACAGCATTAGGTAGGAGCGAGCCTTTGTTAAAAATCTTAATTATACAACCATCAAAGAGATTCATTTGCATTATTCATATTTTACAGATTGAGTAAATCTATGTCGGAGTATTTACCTACAGAATGTAATAAATTTTCCTCAGTGCCCATCGTACAGCACTGTTTGCAAAGGTTTGCTCAACAGTGTCCATAATATTGCCTATAGCTAGATTAGTGCAGGGGAATAAAAATAAGTGACTATCGTAATTGCCACCAAAAATGAGACCAGCAGAATTTATGAAAACATAGTTCATTATAGCAAATAACAGGGATTCTATAGACTGATTGTAATGAAATAGGACGTTGTCGTACTAATTCCGATGCGGCGTACTGAACTGTGTTAGGAGCAGTTTCTGATTTGTTTTGTTAGCTGCCGCCATAGCCAAATTAAGTAAATTTACATAAATTTTTGCTTTTTTGAATGGAATTGTTGGGTAATTCGGTTTGTGGTAATATTTGGTCCCTATAATGATTATGGTCTGTCTACTTATGGGAATCGAAACAACTCTTGCAATGCGCAATGTCGTGGGTTCAATTCGATTCGATATCGGTTCGAGTTTATTTGTTAACGACTCTATTACTCCGAATTCTCAGTGGCTGATTTGCCACAACAGCTGCCTTCAACATGTTAGCACTCATTTGTAAACTGAAACCTCGTTTACCTACATCACATTGCGCCGAGCTTTTTCGTATACACCACTGATAAAACCATTTTTCGAAGAACAAAAGCAATTTAAATAGGCACGTGATCTATTCAAACCTTTTCCCATATCCATAACGGATAAAGCCTCCAACTCTGTTCACTCTATTTACCACACAGTTTGATTTCCATTACACACAGCTACTTTCAATCAAGCAACCTTAGTTCCCAAAATTTGTCACACCTATTTCATCGGCTTCTCATCTATTCAGGCCGTTCAATGGGCACTATTACCGAGAGTGGACGGAATATTGAGTGGGGTCCGCAAGGATCGATCACCGTCACACTTCTTCGCATATCCAATGACCAGCAGACACTGATTGATTGCGTGTATAGGAATCGAATTAGTGGGAGCAGTGATGTTTGGTGTTTACCTGCGGTGAGCAGAAGATGTGGTTGAAGATATGAAACAAACTAACGCTTCGATAACAGTTTTATTGTGCGTACCGTTAAAGAGTTAAGCTCCTTGCTGAAGTGTCTTGTGTTTCCGGACAGCTTCATGCTGCCGGATCGCACATATCTGCACTGACATTACCTACGTGTTCATAACTTTGTTTCGAAAGAGAGAACTTCTCTCTTATCGTCGTATCTGTGTCGTGTAATCTTCATTTACCGTTTAGAACAGTGATTCCCAAAGTGGTCTATATCGACCCCCAGGGGTCGACGACGACCTGCAAGGGGTTCGTCAGCGAGAAAAAAAATGGGGTCCATAAGATACAAATGGGAGTCCACGATAGTGGATCTAATTTAAGCAGGTCGTGACTTTAATTTTGGCTTTTCATGAATGGAATAATCCATATTTATACACAGATAATAGGTACATATTAATTTCCAGAATGCTTTCTTATAAATATATAAATAAACAGGGATATATAAATGTAAGTTATGTTTTTATTTTCCCTGCGTGTAAGTTTTTATTTTGAAAAAAATATTTTTCCGCGGTAAATTGTAGCCTGTGTCAACTGTTTAGTTGGCTAGACCTACAACTATATCTTTAAAAAAGATCATGGAGATTTGTTGCTTAGTTTTTATCTGAAAACGTATCATACATACCTTACCTTACTACTACGGTTTTGTATAACTTATTTTCGCAATTATAATGTTAGTACCTAGCGAAGTAGGGATATTATAGTGCACAGAAAAAAAAATCAAATCTTAGCTGTAGTATAAATAAGCTTAAGCTGCTTTCGGGCTTTCTAACTTTTTTCTTGTTTTCACAGTACTCTTCACTACAGGTAGAAATTCAAATCTTTCAAAGTGAGTAGCACTATACCAGCTGTCAACAACACATATGAAGTTGATGAATTTGCAAAAATTCAATATTAGTTAAGCAGGGGTAGGGGGTCTAACCAAAACTGAAAAACATGCCAAGTGGTCGACAACATAAAAAAGTTTGGAGATCTCTGGTTTAGAAGATAATCACGTATTTTGTTTTGACTATGTGCAAAAGAAAAGAAAAAATATTCTCACTACCCGTTGTATACGCACTTACGCACACATACCACAGTTAGTGAGATTTTTTTCCACATAGGACACTTAGCTAGAATTGTTGTCTACAATGTTTACACATTTATTTCATTTATGTCGTACAGACTAAAAGCTTTTTTTACGAATATAAAGCCCTTTTGGAAAATTAGCCCTTTTTGTCAAATAATCTCACAATTTTAGTTTTTTTACATTATTTTAGGGTTTTTACATTATTTTTTGGAACTTCTTAAACGTAACTTGTAACTATTTAACGTTACGAACGAGCATTTTTATTACTTTTCATAAATGTATATGATATTAATAGAGTTTTATTTATATTTTTATACCAAATAATCACGTCGTAACAGACACAAGTTGTACAACAAAGTTCTCGCAAAGTGACGTATCTGCTTTAAATTAATAGAAATAAATAAATAGATACCATTTTTTTTGTTTTTTGGGTGGGAAATTATTAAATAACTTCTCGTGTGAATCGTTAATGTGAGTTACTGACTAAAACCCACCCGTCTTCCTTCAGTTGCCTGTACGTTGCCAGGGGCCACGGTATCCCTTTCGGACTTTCCCGCAACACCGGCAGGCATCGGTCCTATCAGACCCTTTCAGTTGTGCTGACATTTCTTTGAGGCGCGCGTGGACCACAACGCGCCGTCGACCCGGGCCTGGTCCTTATCGGACGGTGAGCTACCCATTGCTCACCGTCCGCAAGCCCACGCCTACGGTGGCCGGGAATCGGCCTGCGATTCCCGACGTCCAGGACGTCTCCTGCGGCGGCTAGGGGCGCAAGGGCGTGTATTTTGTAGGAAAGCGGAACGCAAATGGTGAATTGGGCTTTAACGTTTGTGTTGGAAAATGCGCTCCCGCCACATGGTGTTTAGATAAAAGGGAAATCAGATTCCCTGTGTTTCTAAATTCAATATGGACGAAATCGCAGATGAAAGATAGTAAATAAAAAAATTCATAGCAAAAGGTTATTGAATAAATGAAGTGAAGAGATTTCGGTATTGTTCATAATTCTTTTTTTTTTGTATTTTTTTTTATTCTAATTCAAATTCTATGAGTGTATGTGTGTGCAGGAAAGACACAAAACATATATATGTCGCCGCGAAAGCGTCTACCTGTAAAGATTATAACATAATCTTATGCGTAACTACTTATTATAATTGTTATTCACCATAAAGTCTTTGATCCTGCCCTCTATGGGTAACTGTGGAATACTGTTACAGCCATTTGCGTGAATTTGTGAATCGATGTGCAATCGATTCCTTTGAGATTAAACGCCATCTATTACAATACTATTAAAATTAAAAGGGAACATTTATTTAATGATTTATGGGTTTTTAGTCATATTAACAAGTGGTCATTCGACATAGTAAATTTGTTTATGACAAAGCGGTACCTGAGATGGCGCGGTTTGCGAAGATTAAGATCAATAACTGAATGTAATAATTTAATACGAGAACTAAATAAGTTTCAATAATAGAAAACCAACTATAAAGTAATAAGATTATTTTACAATGCAATTCACTAATGAATACCTGTTGTTTGATTAAATTCCTTGAATCACAGGAAGTGTTGTAAAAAGAGCAATAGAAAAGTTGTAGAAAGTAATGAAGCTTCTAATTCAACTTTAATCTGAATAACCTTTGTATTTGTGAATATTAGCATTGTTTAATTATAAAAGAATTAACTGATAAGCATTTTAGCATGGTTTGTACGTTTTATTGAACAAACTTAGTAATAAGATATTGTATTGAAATTCGGGGTATGTCGCCGGACTTTGACAAAAGCGAGGCGCACCGAATGGCGGGTGTGGGTAATAAACATGAAAAGAAAAGTTGTGTTAGAAAGAACTGTGATTGTAATTGTTGAACAAATAACCTCTGTACCATAATGTTTTGATTTAAAAGAGTGTCCATGGAGTTTCTTGCCCGTTCTTCTCCATTAGGAACCTACTTCGTTTGGAATGGGTGACTAGCTTCAAAAAATAACTCAAACTGAATGACTCCTTGATAAGTGATAACTCAAAAGTGCCTGTAAATGTTATAATTGAAATAAATGCTTTGAGTTTGAGTTAAGAGTTGTGTGTGATTGAAAACCACCTATTCTACCATCAATGAAGAATTACACCGGAGACTGATGAGAAACGGCACAAGATAGATACCCCGCCGTGTTATATACAATATTGCAGCCCACAACGCTGTTCACAGATTAATGATAGGATACAATACAGTGAAAATAATCGCTAGGGTTACAAATACATTCGTTTAGGAATCGACCATTCTGCGAATAGGCGAATGCAGGCCAGAGTTAGACTTGCAAGTACCCACTGAAAAGAATCTGCCAGCGAGCACTTTTCGCTTGTGGACTGTCCTAGAAACTCCATAGCGTATCATGTTGGAGAGTTCAATGCTGTCAAATTTATCTCTGACAACACTATATAAATTCATAGCTTCTAAGTACTTACGTTTATTTTCAAGTGTTGCGAGCTTATGCTTTGCAAGCAAATCTCGGTATGGCAAATAATATCCATAACATCTATAATGCATGGTACGCAGAAATTTATATTGAACACACTCAATCATTGCAACGTACTTTTTGTAGTATGGACTCTAGACGGAAACAGCATACTCCAGTTGAGAGCGTACTAGAGACTTATATAAGCAAATATAAGAAGAAGGCTTTTTAAAATCGACTGTTGATCGCATTACAAATCCATATAATGGCTAGGTAAACGACCTTTTGACTCTCCAATTTTTTTTGTTGTATTTCTATTGTTCGTATCATAACACTGGAGGTTGTTGATCCTCGATTAATGCTTTTTCACCAAAGGTTAAATAAATAGCCTACTTACTCTTTGGCTTGGAACTCCCCCCATTTCCTAGAAGAGCGGTGGCCGCACTTATCGACCGCTGTGTCGGCTGTCATGATAATGATGACAGCGGCAAGGCGAATCTAGCGATTCAAATCGTTAGATTCGCCCTACCCGAGACCTACTAAGATAGCCGGTTTTCCGTTTCGTTTTGATACCTCTGACACACAATGACGCAGTGACTAGACTTGTTTGTCATGGAGACGCTATTTAATAATGTGTGAGCTCACTCTTCTCAGTATGGACACTCTTTTTCTTGTGACTGAGTGCAGTGGGGACAAATGTAACGATTTAAATCTTTGTAGTGCGGGCTTTGACTCATTGTCAAATATTGGTGAAAATGACAAATTTTCATGACGTCCGTTATAATATGACGGAACCGCTTTTCTAGAACACCGTAGCTTTAGGGTTTAGGGTAATTCACACCGAGACGCGAAGTGACGCGACAATGCTCGAAAAGGTCAGTTATTTCACCCTATGAAGCGCTGCGCCTCGCGGCTCTGCGAGGCGCAGCCCGACACCGGCTGTGAGGCGTATTCGAATTCTTACAATGAAATGTGTAGCTTTTTGTGTAGTGAATGTAAAAATTCTTATACGTATATTAAAAAGTACGGGCCTCGTCGCGTCTCGACGTGAGCTGACCCAAAAACTTGCTTAGTCCGTGTACCTACAGGATTATTGTATCGTCTATATTGGAATCGGATATATTCCGGTCAGATCCTCCCAACTGATCCGCTATTAATAAAATAATTAAAGATTTATATCACGGAGGATTATTTTGGGACGGAACCGGAATATGTCCGGAATATTTATTGAGCACACAATATTTATAATCATAAGATATTTATGTTTGTTGTCAATAATCTCTGTCACACACCTTACCTATTATAAAAATAAACTAGAGACCCTGACTTGAAATTCTCTAAATAATGGTGAAAAACACATCAAAAACCATTGTGAAGTTTGAAATAACTAAGCGATCACAAGCCAGACATGAAATGCGACTTTGTTATACATAATAATATTTTACAGAATACGGAAGAAAAAGATAACCGACATAACGACAAGTTTGTTCATTGTGTGCTGTTTTCTTTGTAATTAATTAATTATTTTTCCAGTTACATAATAAATAGAGAGTATTGTATGGTATCACTGTTTATGTTCACTAATAATAAACGCGAAATAATATTATAAATGCGAAAGTGAGTTTGTTTATTACGCTTTCACGCTAAAACGGCTGAACGGATTTGGATGAAATTTGTCACATGGGTATACCATGACCTGGATTAGGACATAGGATACTTTTATCCCGATATTCTCACGGGATTAAGACTAATGAGGGGGGAAACCGCAAGGCGCAGCTAGTAATATTATAAATGCGAAAGAACTCTTGTCTGTTACCTTTTCACGCTCTAACGGCCGACGATGGCATGACCTGGGTTAGGATTAAGGACACCTTTTATCTCGGGAGTACGTTCTCGTGGGATAGTATCCGATATCCACGTGGGTGAATCCACGGGCAAAAGATAATACCTTATCAAACTCAAACTCAACTCAAAGCAATTATTTCAAATAAACCAATCACAGGCACTTTTGAATTTTCAAAGGGTCGGTCAGTCAGAAATATGAAGTTAGTCGCCCATTCCAAAGCGTAGTAGGTACCTATGGAGAAGAACGGGCAAGAAACTCCACGGACACTCTTTTAAAGCAAAATATGGTTACATAATATTGGTTACATCATTCAAGTTGAAGTTATACATGTGAGAACGATGCAAAACATTAAAAGCTACCGTTAGAAATAAAAATAAAAACTAATTCAAACATTAAATTAAATTTAAATCGCCGTGGCAGCTAAGAGATGGCCAGTCCCTACTGACGGCGCCCGTTCACAAACATGACGCATGGATTAGCACCATTCGGTTCAACCATTTTGAAGGGAGCTAAATGATCCAACACACGCGCCACCGTCAGCGAGACATTAGAGTGAGCATGACATACTCTCAGCCGCCAGGGCACATTCAAGTCAATGAAAGACATACCCAGTACCTAAATGGTAGCTTTATAGTCGTTACATAGTACTCACACATGTGTTATGCAATTATACAATGCTAAGAGATTGAATTTATACAATTCAAAGATAGTTTTTAAAATCTTCAGCAGCTCCAACGGTATTTTCAAATGCTAATCAATTAGTTTATGCTTGTGGAGCAGGACCAGCGTTGAGCCAAGCATTTTTATCAGCGATGTAATCCCCAACTTATAATATGCTTGGCTGCATAGTGTGCGTTTAATATTATATAAGATTTAAATTGCGTTTCATTCAGTTGAAGTATGTAGTATAAAATATAGATAAACAAATGTTTTGTTATTATACAATACAATAAGCAAAAGTTATCCATTACAATATAAACCACATTGCTCCCCGTAATGTTCACCATAATACATGGCTGACATTTATGGATAGCGCTGATTGGAAGCCACGGAGCATGTGTCATTGCTTCAGGACAAAGCCATATTAACTAGTGATGCATCGGTATTACATACATGTTTATATCGATATATTGGAAGAATGGAATGTAAGGACGAGTTTTGCTGTAGTAAAGGTCCGAAAAAAAAAGGCCAAAGATGAAAAGTACTGACTAAGGACCAACTTAAAAGAGTTGTTCAGAAACATTATCTCTCATTGTGTCCATAGATATGTTTGTAAGAAACCTCACGTTTGTTAAAATGCCTTTTTGTTTAATGTGAGATTTTTAATCGCGACTGTAGGTATAATTATTATATAGTTTACTTAGTTAAGTTTTAGCACGTTAATTTTCAAAATTTGTAATCCATTGTTGGACGAGAACAACTGCCGACAAACTGTTATGCGGTTTGGGAGACTTTATGTAAGTTATTGTTTATACAGATTTTGAATAAATAAAAAAAAACGTTCTGATTGAAAAACGTCCTTTGCTAATTAAGGACCTCATTTTAAAATTAATAAAAGAGAATAAAAATGTAAGAATACTACCCAATAGAGTATTCTGAAAGTCTGCTTGTGAACCTAAATGAAAAAGTACGTAAGTCTATACTAATATTATAAAGAGGTAATATTTGTTTGTTTGTAAGTTTGTATGTAGGGGTCAATCTCCGGAACTACCACACGGATTTGAAAAATTCTTTTGGCATTGGATACCCTAATTCTTGAGGAAGGTTAAATAGGCTCACGGATGAAGTCGCGGACAGAAACTAGTACTAACCTAACCTAACTACACTTTTTTTTTTTGGGTTGTAATTTATCATATAACTTCTCCCGCGCTGGGCGGAGCGGGAGGGCGTGTCAGACTCTTACTGACTAAAACCCACCCGTGTTCCTTCCGTTGCCTGTACGTTGCCGGGGGCCTCGGTATCCCTTTCGGACTTTCCCGCAACCCCGGCAGGTCCTAACTATCCTAACTAATATTATAACTACGAAATTGAGTTTGTTTGTTACGCTTTCACGCTAAAACGGCTGAACGGATTAACATGAAATTTGACATATGGTTAGACTATAACCTGGAGAAGGACATAGAATACTTTTATCCCGATATTCCCACGGAGTCGAGACTTACGCGGGTGAAACCGCAGGGCGCAGCTAGTAAGTAATAACTTCATAGGCCTTTAAGGCTTTTATACGGTTGTCCGCTTGGAATAGTTTGCTTTGTTTAAAGCCAATGCTGTTGGGCTATCTTTAACATCTGACAACTGTTGAGACCGTTACTCTCAACATCGCCGCGCGCTGGCGGCAGTGAACGAGGGGTGCAGGGACAGCGGCGAGTCAGCCGGCCGCACGACAGAAGGCGGGCCCCCGCGCCACACCACTCAGCTGTTGCACACCTCCACGCACGGCTGCGCTTACGCGTTTTTTATTATTCTACATTTATTATTTTCTTACTGCTTTATAACCGACCCGTTGTAATTCATATTATTCTTTATTATACATGTTATACAGTCCACTCATTTTTCACTTGCTCCACTACGACCTATCGTCGCGATCAACAACATATAGACAGAATTCTTCATATACCTACCCATGTCCAACAGTGAGCAATATTAGTAACAAAAGATCATTTTAATGCGAGGCAACAAATAACTTTTACTTTTCCTTATTTATTAGAGGTAAACTTGAGTTTGACAGCCATCTCCAGACAGTTTTGGTGACAACATGTATCCCGGTTTAGCCCAAAAACTTGAGGCTTACCAAACAATTGAGAGCATCTAACAGTTCTTGTAGTAGTTAGTAATTCCTAATACAACCAAACCGATACACTCACCGCCAACTATGTGCCGCTGCTTGTACTTGTACAACCTTCAGTGATCTTAGCAAGTCATTGTCAAGTTCTGTGGCCAAACTTGTGGTTCGCGCTCAACTTCGATTATTATCCAATCTTAAGTTTTAATTAAAGCGTTTCCATAGCGAATATGAGGTTTTTAGTGATGCTGACGAAACCGGAGTTGGTTATTATGCGATGTTTTTGTGTCAGTCACACCGTTTTGTTATTGATGCTTTTTTACGAAGAAAAATTAAGTCGAAGTTGAAATACGTATGAGCGTCAGTTTTGACAGGAGATCAAATCTTTTAAATGATTTTTGCACAATTATAAAGCGGGACCTGATTTTCTTTGATTAATAAAAGCATAGTGACTAATGATACGAATGATAGGAAATCTCCACTTACGCTTAATAAAAATCCAATCCCTTACATTCCTTTAAATTCATGAGCCCACCACCACAAACACACTATCTCCGAAATATAATCTAGTGAGCAGGGGGCCTACCACTACCTCTTAAAGCAGTATTATTTTAATCATACTTCAGTGGGGGAAAGAGATGGAGCTATACGTCCTGTAGAGATGTATCTCTTTCCCACACTAAAGTAATATTAAAATAATACTGCTTTAAGAGGTAGTGGTAGGCCCCCTGTTATGTACGTTATTAGTTCCTAGCCTCCATGACGTCACGGTGACGTAATGAATGAAGTAATCTATCTCCGAACCAACTCGCCCGTACATCAGGCCGCCCGTCACACCGACGCGTAATAAAAGCGCGCGGAAAATTGCTGCGAATTAATCTTGTCGCCGTCAATGAAATGCGGAAGTGAATGCGCTGTAATAGTGGGTTTTGGTCGGGTGAATAGATCACTGCGTTGCTACTCGACGGTGTGAGAGGTGATTAGGAAACTTTGTGATCGAATTCAATTTATTAGGTTCAGTGGGTTTTTCGGAGCTATTGTGTGGATGATGGATTTGTTAAGAGTAAATTGGGTGTGCTTGTTGATTATGCGAAGACAGCAAAGACGTAAGCAACCATGTTGCTGATGTTCTATTTTAATTAAATTTTAATTGGGTTTTTCCATTAGGAATTTATCAGTAGCTCGGAGTTTGGAAGTTGGTGGTGTGATACCCCCGTGTATCGGTGCGCACGTTAAGCCGTTGGTCCTGCGTCTGATCTCTCTCCGGACGTGTCGGATTACCGTCCCATCAGAATATGAGACCGAGGGTAGGGAAGAGATGGGCACGCCACTATTGCGGCGATAAGTCCCCTCTTTGAGGAGTGGCTAGAGAGGCGCCACGGCGTCCTCACCTTCCGCCTGACGCAGGTCCTCACCGGACATGGTTGTTTCGGGAGGTTCCTGTTTCGTAACAGGCGGGAGGAAACGCCCGGGTGTCATCACTGCGTGGATCGCCCGGAGGACACGGTTGAGCATACGGTGGAGGTCTGTCCGGCTTGGGCAGAGCATCGCCGTGTCCTCGTGGAGGCGATCGGTGGCGGGGATCTCTCGCGTCCGGCCCTAGTCCAGGTCATGGTACGGAGCGAGAGGGCATGGGAGGCCGTCACCTCCTTCTGCGAAGCAGTAATGCTCGCGAAGGAGGAGGCAGAACGCGTGAGGGAGAGGCAAATTTCGCGCCCTCACGCCCCTAGCCGCCGCAGGAGACGCCCCGGGCGTCGGGAATCGCAGGCCGATTCCCGGCCACCGTAGGCGCGGGCTTGCGGACGATGAGCAATGGGTAGCTCGCCGTCCGATAAGGACCAGGCCCGGGTCGACGGTGCGTTGTGTTCCACGCGCGCCTCAAAGAGATATCAGCAAGTGAAGGGGTCCGATAGGACCAATGCCTGCCGGGGTTGCGGGAAAGTCCGAAAGGGATACCGTGGCCCCTGGCAACGTACAGGCAACGGAAGGAACACGGGTGGGTTTAGTCAGTAAGTAGCGGGAGAAGTTATTTGATAATTTCCCACCCAAAAAACGGAAGAGAGAGTACACCTGTCAGTATGTCTGCGCACACACTTTTGCACTATAATCTCTCCCACGCCGAAGGCTAGTCTCCGTTGAGATTAGCCGCCATGGCCGAAATACGGTCTGGAAGACTATATATTTTAATTTACTTTATCACTCATCAATTTTAAATAGAAAGAAAAGAAAAGAAAATACGTTTATTTGCGGTAAACATGTCGCAAAAAAAAGAACACAAAATTAAAAAAGAAACAAGTTGGAAAATATGCGTCACATCCACGCAAAACGGCCATCGCTCAGCATAATGCTAGTTTAGTGCATAAATAAATAGTTTGCACAAGGTAGTGAATTAACCAGCACGTGACTTGTTGTTTTTTTAATATTTGTTTCTGTAAACACCGTTTGTAACCACATTTCATGAAGTTTACCAACAGATAACATAAAACATTATTTATTATTTACACAGTTTCATAAATAATAAACCGTCTAGAGTTTGGTGTGTAGGAGGCGAGAGCGAGTGACTTCCTCTACCTCTGTTTATATTAATTAAGTCTTTTATTAAAGTACATTGTAATTATTACGCTTATGAATAAAGATGGGCTCATATAAATACACAAAGGGCGTCTAAATAAATACGTTTGGATAAAGTTAATATGTATCTTGTAGGTGTGTTTTATTTTGATGTGAAACACGCACGCCTTGGGAGTAAAATCGACTCGTATGCCGTGACGGCAAAAGGCCATGACGCTCCGCCCCGCCATGTCAGAAAAATATATTTATTCTTTTGTTTTCTTTAATTATAAATTCTTTCAATAACCGTTTCGATGTTACACATCTGCTGGGCGTCCCATGACGGTCAACTTTTTTTAAATATGAAAGATAATCTCATAATTCAGGGTACGAAAAAAAAATTAGGAGATATTTTCAGTATTCTAACAAACAACCATCACCAAACTTTCTGCAAAGTGTGGTGATTACTGAAAAACGTTCTATGTTATTTTATTGTTATTGTAGCGAGCATAGAGCGGTCCATATTAATAGGCAGCTTCTGTTTAATAACTACTACTCGGAAAACGAATACCTAAGTGATAGACTTACGTATACAGTCATAACTTAAGTACCTGAGACTTTTTTATTTATTTTATTTATTCATTTTTATTACGTCTCTCAATAGATACTTGTTTATATTTTGTATTAAATCTATAAGTTTATCTCATAAAATACCCATATTATTATGATCTAATCATAAGTTTACCAACTAAGAATACCTGCATGTGGAATGCAATAAAAGTATTGAGTATTGAATCTGTCTCTAAGTTCAGATAAAAATAATAATTATCATCTACCGAGAACAACGACAATAAAACGGGTTGAAATCGTCATAATACTAAAGCTTACCAAAAAAACAGAAAGTTAAGAATCAATAAATCATCAATTATACACAAGCCACTTCGCAAAACGCACCGGTGTGACACACAGCCAGCCAGCATGCCAAGAGGATAGGTGTATGCATTTAAAATTAGCTCAATCTGGCCGTGGTCCGCAGATTAATGCCGGTGTTATACCGGCTAACTATCGTAGGCCGGCACTACCTGATACAAGTTAGCACCGATTTATGGGAAAGCTCGAGTAAAATATCCCTTACATGTAAACGATACCACTGCACATTGAAATAAAGGACTTTTGAAAGTCACGCGTGTTTACTTCGACATTTGTAATCTTGAATGTCTTGGTGGCTCTGTGGATCATGTGGTCTTCTTGGAATCATCTCTTGAACGCTTTTTTTAATTCTTATTTGACTAGTGATTCAGTTCATTGGGAATTTATCAATGAAAAATTGCTCAAGCATTCTGTCTGCGATGACCACCTATTTGTATGTTTTTTTTTATTTTAAAGTCATTCTGGAATCAACTTAATAAACACTAACATAAAGCTGATATTTGTACGCTTAAGCACTAGGTTAAGAGTTCATACCAGCTATGTATCATAGTGATATTGAAGTTTAAATGTAGACACAACCTTTTTGGGTAGTTAAAGACACTACTGATGTACAGTAAAGGAGAACGTCTTATGAAAATGCGGATTCAACAGGTTCTGTCACAATAAAACAATCACCATGTTCCGTAATTATGGGTCATGCGGGACTTGAACGGGTTCATCTAAAAATGCCATCGAACAAGCTCTCACCCATGTTCGTCCCTTCGGTGAATGAGGGGAGGTTTTTACCCTACAGAGGGACAAAGAAAAGCTAGAATATATCTGCCATTTCATTCTTGCCCTAATTTGGAGTGAGGATAAATAATTCCCTTCTATGATATCAGGCTCCCGAACCAAATTGATTATCGTCAGAATAATATTTCGGGTTATTTCTAGTGCCCCGAGAAATTGGGAGCCGTTCATTTTATTAGTATATTTCTATTTGCATTGAGATGAATAGAAATGGGAAGAGCCTGATTATTGCAATATTGCCTAGTGATGGACGAGCCAAACGATATTGATTTCGGTCTGAAATGGAATGAATTATGAAGTACAAATATAGTTCTTTGATGTTTATATAATATCCTACCCATTTATATTATATTTTGTACGCTGTTAAGGCAATACATAAATGTGATATCCTAACTTATATAATATTATAAATGTTTGTTACGCTTTTACGCTAAAACGTCTGAATGGATTTGGATGAAATTTGGCGCAGGGGTAGACCTTGACCTGGAGAAGGACATGGGCTAGGCTTTTCATCCTGGATTGTAGACGAAGTCGAGGGCAACAGATAGTAATTTATAATGTAACATCTTGCATGCCATGGGCAGTATGCTCAAGTTTTGAACAGATAAATGATCTTTATGCATTTGATCTTAAGGCATGTTATCCATTTATCTCATAATAATGTTAATAAGGTATTAACTTTACTCAAAATAACCCTAGGCCAGACGAACCACATCCCAAACTACTAAGTATAACCGATTATGTTAATATTACGTAATATTATAATGCGTATTATCTCTGTTAGGTAATGTTTATTTTCATTGCCAAACGAATTACATGGAGATGTAAGCCTCTTACTCAGAAAATATTACCCTAAAAATAAATATAAAATAATCACTCAGGTAAAGCTACAGGACACATCTAGTTAAAACAGAATCCTAATCAAATACTGTTTTCATTAAATTCTGTCAACAGCTGAATGTTATATCAGGTGTAGTTGATCGTGTAATATGAACGTAAACATAGGCGAGTATATACGCTTAGCTTCAGATACAACACTATCCAGACGTCAATAAGCGCTCACTAGCGGCTAGAGGTCGGGCTGTAGCACTAGCTGTACACTATACAGCCGATAAGTGAGAAAATAGAATATAGTACACACGCCTACACAAACCGTCTTCTTCCCATCGAAGTTGGCAGAACTTACAGAACACTACCTGCTACGATGCTTACATACTCCTAGAGCTTCGTTCACGTTCGTAGATTTGTACCCTAACACACGATCAATCACAATCTGAATCATTTCGAAGGATATTGCTAATCCATTGCTTCATATGTTCAGAAAAAAATTCTTCGCAACAACGTAAATAACGCAATGAATGTTGTTGAACTGTCAAAATTAAACAGATTGCATACTCACAGGCCAGTTGAGAGCTGACATTTCTGCAGAACCTCACCAATAATGTCACTATAATTTCCTCCTAGGACGTCGCCTCCCGGTGTTTCCACTCACATCTGCCTTGAAAATACCTTTTTTTTGTCGCCTTACATTCATCCTCTCAACATGACCAAACGATCTAAGCATACTCTTTTCAACTCTTGTCACTACGTCTTGTACTAAACCACAACGCTGCATCACATCATTCCCCAGCCAATTCATAGTACCACAACACATTCTTCGCAAGGAACGCATTTCCACTGCATTCATTCTACCATAATAAGTATTGTAAATATAATTTATTTAAGATGTTTTCCAAATTGCAACAAAGAATAAGCAGGCTCGCCCACTATTACAAGGGCAAACAATAATGGCGAAATTTTGCCACGAGTATATTTTTGTCTCAAACGACAACATAATCTTGTACCTACACTATCAAGGCATCGTTCAGCCAGATTTGAACTCGCTACGTCGTGAATTTTGTTCACAGGGTCGAAAAATTGAAAAAAAAATTACAGTGAAACTGTAAAATTTCGAAATTTTCTGAACTGTTGAGAATATCCCATTATTTTTTTAAATGATAGGTGGCCACGTCCACTTTAACCCATTTGCCTTTGGACCACTACGTTTAAGACACCCTGTATATTATTATAAACCAGAGGTTAGAGGTCAAAGGTCTCTCAATATTCCGAAATAAATTGAACACAGGTACGTTTTCTAAACTGGGAATTTAATTTGGTAAAGATTGAAATTTCAATTACATTGAATTATTTTCTCGAACGTGAGTAAATCTTTTGAGCGAATATTAATTTGAGTTATAGTCGAAGAGGAAATTAATTATCATAAATGTACTCATATTCGAGAATATTCTCGAGCGTAGAAGAAAATCAACAATCTAGTGGCCTACATTTTACATTAGGTAGATGTAACAAATACATTAACTGTTTCTTGTTACTAGGTGTTACACGTGAAAGCCTTTAACCAAAACTTTAGCTTCTGATCGCGGGTTCATCCGCGTGAAATTTCGGCCCCCGACCCACCGCGTCGCATCGCATCGCCCGCCCGCGCTATTACGTAGTAGCGTGATGTTAAATAGCCTATAACCTTCCTCAAGAACTGGGCGATCAAACAAAATATTTTTTTTGAATTCGACTGGTAGTTCCAAACATTAGCGCCTTCAAAAAATCTTTTCAGCTTTATTATATTAGTTTAGATATATTAGATTTAAATACTTGTAAATCTATAGCCTTGTTTACAAGACATTAGAATGTTACCTGTCGAATCTGTGGCCACTGCCATGTTGCTAGCTCGATCTTGAAGTGCTCTCTCGCACGTCCGCCATGGCTAAGTTCGCGTGTATCGCTCTTGTTATTTTTACTTTTTATTTTATATAGCACAGTTATTTAACAACATAAGACTGCCTTGTCATTGCTGACCGTTGCCGTTGTGTCGTTGTGTGGAAACTTTTTAATCTAAATCCCCTAATCAAAGATTTTGTTTATCTGTTTTTTTTTTTCATTTTTGAAAATGGAGCCGTACTGCCGCCATATTTATTTTCAATAAAATTTATAACCTTGTGACTCGGGATGATGTAAGGATTCTAACGATACCTCATACATCCAAATCTGTTCAGGCATTTAAAAGTTATGATGGAGCAAATAAACTCACATACATACATACGTGAACCCTGAAAACATTACACTCCTTTTTGGGCAGTCGTGTAAAATAAAAATAAATGTTTTATTTAACAAGATAGAAGAAATTAATTTATTATACTTCTCACATCAGAAAATATACCTACTACGTCTATGACTGTATCATTTCTCTAATGGTCACAAGCACGACTGCTAAGCATGGTCCTGAGATCCATGTCGGGTGGGCAAGGTTTTATTTCACCTTTTCATTAGAGAATTCTCAGTAACAGCATGTAGTCTGGATAAATCTATGCCCTTTTAATGGCAAGATAGTATCGCCCCCCATTTCTTACTTAAGACATAAACCAAAATATGGGTGTACTATAATAAACACCTCTGACTTACCCTTAGGGAGATTTAGGCGTGTTGTTCTGTCATATTGATAAAAAATTCAAGGTTTAGTTAACTTTAAACTGTCTAAGAATTAGCCAGTTAGTCAGAAAGTTAAAGCTAGTTGCCCATTCTAAAGCAGTAACTTTCTGGATAGCTTCCAGTGTGCTGCAAGACTAAGTAACGGCAGGCGCAGATTGATTGGAGTGCGCCAGAATGTAATCTGTTAGAGCGAAAGCTGCAGCAATCATACGTTCATTATCAAGTGAACCACTATGCGACAAACGATTATCAAACTGAAGCCTTATGACGTCATGTAGGTATCGTATAGGTTGTATATTATAGGACCTTTGTTAATAAAGCTATAAAGTGACGCATTTTGTGTTAAATAATTAACAAACAAAATAAATTTGGAAGAAAGGAACAACTATGATCATTCTACGTGTTTGAGGGCCTGTCGTAATTTTGACGTTCAAAAAGTACTGATTCTCAGCCTAGTTTGATTAGATCACTTTTGATTATGATGAGAGATAGTTGTATCATTGATTGAAACAATACTCAGCCCACAGCAGTCCACTGCTAGCCATAGCTCCCCCATTTCCGGCACAACACCCAGTTTTCCGCCATTCGCATATATTTCAAAAAAACGTAAACCAACAAAACAATGATATTCAATATTCAGCACATAACGCCAATAGATTGTTTCTGAACGTAATTTGAAACAATTAAGCATGAACACCAAATAGAAGGTAACGGTAAATGTATGTTAAAAGCTTAATGAGCCACCATTTCACGGTGTAAACACGCGAAATGTCAATAACAACGCATAAACAAACATTGTGTAAAATTAAACATTAATCGGGCAAATAATTCGAGCTTGTAACGTCTTAGGCAGGGTTTCTTTAGTGCTAAAACTGAACCGATTTAGAATGGGGATGGGGGGCTTCCTTGAAAGGCTCGTGACTAATCACCGCCACGTGGATCGTTTTACCTATATTCTCCGAAGTGCAGGTACACCCAGGTACTTGCCTGCTATGTTTAAGTTCCATGTAGCAGGAAGCGAGTCATTGCCACGGGCATAAATCCAGACTACGGGGTGCCTATTTTATTTTAGTCGTCTTCACATAACATCACGCCTGTATTTCCCCGAAGTGTTAGGCAGAGGTGTACCTTTAGTTGCCCCACATTTCGCCAGTTATGTTTAAGTCCCATGTAATAGGGGGCGTGCCTACCCAAATAACCTACCCTAATTATAATTAACGTATACAAAATATTCTAAAACATTTTAAAAGAGTAACTATGGAGTTTCTTGCCCATTCATCTCCATACGAAACTTCCTTTTGAAAGGAGAACTAGAATCATTTTTTTTTTAATGACCTTCGAAAGATGAAGTAAATGATTTGACTTTCTACTGACCTATGCTCCATGATGTGCAAGGTTAAGCCGTGTTTGTTTGGTAACTACGAAGACCTCTTCGTTATTTGATGAGTACATACACATCCTACATTCGTTTCAAGAACCGGATTTATAACTACTGCTGCTGCCCCATCTCGTTAAAAACCAAGGCTTACCTACATTAACAGAGAGCTTAAGACAATGCCTTCTTCTAAACGTTCCCTATTTACCCGGTACACTAAAACAAGGACCAAAATAATCAGAAAGTACGAGTATTTGCCTCAAACAATTAACATAATTAGAACGGAACGGAAAAAAAAACCAAGAAGACACGAAGCAACTACAGACTCGTCTCATCAGAATTTCAATTCAAACGTTTACAATTTCCATTTGGGCCCCCACTCCCCCGCTGCGCATCCAAATAGGATTTGTAAGCGTAGTAAAATCATTAGGGCCAAGCTTTGTCTACAATCCGCACAGAAAATAATATCGGACTGCGCTTAGGAACCTGGCAGACACGATATTCTAGCATCGACGATTAGTGATACAGTTTCTTTTCGGAAGCTTGGTACAGCGACCGAACGCTAGACTCTGCACTCGCTGTGACTTAAATCCAAGTCACGGGGATTTTGTAAGACTGTAGACATCTGCGGAACATAAGTCTGTCCTTAATTTTTTACCGAGACCGAAAGCACAGTCGCCTAAAAGCGATGCAACATTGACGCAGTCACAAAATCGCTGATCGAGGCCGATAAGTATCGTGTCTGCTATCGCCCTTAGATATTTAACTAGGTAGGTAGTCTAAGACTTTAATATCGGCAGGATTGTGGACAAAAACGTGATTAGCATCCTTATTAACTAGGGGAGCCGTGGTTCCGAGTTTGGTACTTTTTAATTTACTTTTTTGGCGAATTTTGGGTGTAACTTGGTCCTCTTTGTCGGTGTTATGATAATTGCTGGAGTTTAAAGGGATTGGTTTCATGATAAACGGTGGTATTAAGGTTTTTGTATTGAGCTGCAACAATGGGACAGTTGAATGAATGATATTTGTAGCAACATCATTATTTAATGTAACATCAGACAAGCACATATCTCATCACGCACATTCGCTGTTAGAAATCTCTAGTATAGTGATAGTTTTTAAATACATACATCAAAAGTGTTTAGGGATCAAATACGTTTTAGAGTATCGCCGCAATTGAGGATTATTATTTTTACTTTTTTGGATCGTTATTGATTCTTTTTAGTGAGTTTCACTATTTGAATAAAGAATTTTCTTAAAATATTGATTACATTTTGAAAATCAACTGTTAATCAAGATTCCTATAAAAGTGTGTAATAGTGTTTTTACAAAAGCATTACAATTTCTGCATCGGTACTGAAAAAAGTTGCATGGATATGGAGTGACGACATCATTTGACACGAGAAGAGATGTTCCAGGCAACGTACTGTGGCTGTCGCTCTTGGTATTATACAGAGCGTCATAAGCCGCCTCTGGACACGCTACCATATCACGGGCAGCGTGGCCGAGCGATGTGGAGGACGACGCAAGGTCGTCCTCCACGTCGCTCACCACTCGCAGACAGGACCGGTACATCCAAAATACTGCTCGACGAAATCGTACCATGACCGCCATGATGTTGGCTACGAGGCTCCACAGCTCTTCGAGGCTTACTGATAAGCGACCAAACCATTCGAAATCATTTACTTGAAGTGGGTCTACGTTCCCGAAGGCCGCTGAGAGTTCCACCTATAGCACCCCGCAATCGTAGGGCCCGTTTACAATGGGCTCGCGAACACAGAAATTGGGAGGAAGAAGACTGGCGCTGTATTTGCTTTTCCGATAAATCTCGTTTCGGTATGAGGCCGGATACAAGACGTACTCGAGTTCGGAGGACCTCTGGACGTCAAGAACGTTTGAAATTTTGTCAGGAGGTTCATTTATATGAAGGGGGAACAATAATGGTCCAAACCATTATTCTTCCCCTTCCATATGAATGAACCTCCTGACGGTATTTTATTGGTGGAAGAACCGATCTCATTTGGATCAGAAGCACGCTCAATGCTCAGATTTATGTGGAGAGGATTATTTCAGAAGTGATCATACCTTTGCGAAGCCGATTGGGTGATTCGTTTCGACTAATACACGAAAATGCACGTCCACACACGGCTAGATGCTCGCGGCCGATGCTCGCATCAACGTTCTGCCGTGGCCTGCTCAATCGCCAGACCTCAACCAAATTGAGCACGCTTAGAAAGAAAGAAAGAAAAATATTTATTTGGGACACGCACAGGAATAACAAACAGTAAAAAAAAATAAAAATAAAATCAAAAATTATATAAAAAGTAAAATAAAAAGGGAGCTTAAGTATAAAAAAACTAACAAAATAATAACGACCTGTGCGAGGCCAAAAAGGCCCCTATCTCAGCATAATACGGCGATAATAAATACCACTGCGCTGGTATTCTGATAGGGCCCACTGTGATGCCACGGACACATCTACGAACTTAGATAAATCCCATTAGGGGATTACAAAAAACTTAAAACAAACATAATAATACAATTTAAAACAAAATATATAAATAAAAACCGAAACTATGTAGTCGTAAAATAAATAATCTAAGAATCCTATGACGCCCGACGTTCCAACATCACTTGTCCATGGTATAGACTATTATCTATGGTGACAAGCGAAGGGACGCGGGCGCACTGCGAATCTGCGAAGTATGAGGCTGTCAAAAAGTAAATTTTGGAAACAAATAGAAATTTTATATTATGGATCAAAGATTATACTACTTTTTAACGATACAAATAAAACAATAGGTGAATAAATATAAAATAAGGCTAGAAAGTGGTGCAAATGAATAATGTTGGTATCGTTGTGTTGTGACTGACTGTGTTGTGTAAAACGGAAGAAAAAGATTCAGTCACCGAGTAAAACAAAGATATTCTTAGCTTAGGATATTCTCCAAAGAACAGCTCTGCCGAGTATGGATGCCGTGCATACCCCACGACAACTTTTTGACTTGTTAGAAAGAACGTGGGCGGCCATTCCACAAAGTAATTTGATTCGCAAAAAAAATGCATACGAGCAATTTTCAATATGGCCTGGACTGATTCCTGCAGGCCAGTGTATAAATCACACAACCTTCTCACAGTTCCATGCATTTATATATATGAAATCGCTAAGTTTGTTAAAACGAATTATTCACTTTTTGAACATAATAATAATACAAATAAACGAAAAGCCACACAATATTTATTAAAAATGCCTGTTCCTAGGATTGAACTATTCCGACGCAGTTGCGTATATATGGCGCCACTTATTTATAATTCAATTCCAAATTTTATAACTGATCTTCCTTACAGAAAATTCTGCGTAGTACTAAAAAAATGGCTCATTTCACATAGTTATTATTCAATAGGTGAATTTTTTTTAAAAACTTCTTGTCGGTCCTCCTATCATTACAGGAATGCATTGTAGACTTGACTGAAGAATATATTAAAATCTGTGATTGTAGATATAATTTTGTTCTGTTTTTTTATTTTTGTGCCAAATGTATTAGATATAATATTATATATGACTCTAGGAGGTGACGTAGATACTATTCTAAAAGATCTCCAATTCCTCAAGCAGCAGTTCCAATTCATCGGCCTCGACCTCAATTACTCAAAATGTGAAATTTACCCTTGCGGCAATATCGACAAACAATCGACCATAGATAAATTCAATTCAATAGCCCCAGATATCAAAGTTTTGGAAAAAAGTTCACTGCACCTCCTAGGCTCCCCAATTTTAGAAGACAGTTTTTCACCTTTCGTTGATGAAAAAATTAAACATTTCAACGATATTTCGGATAGACTTTCTAAAATTAACTTACATTCGGCATTCACCCTTATCAGATACTGCTGTTTCGGTCCAAATTTTATGTATTTTCTCCGCTCTTCCCCTTTATGGAAGAAGCCACACCTTTTAGACAAAATCGATCAAATCATTCGAAGTACACTAACATCAATCATAAATGTGGCTTTGGACGACCGCGCGTGGCTGCAAGCTACACTACCCATTCGTTTTGGTGGGCTCGGCGTCCGCAAAATTTCTAGTGTGAGCTTACCGGCGTTCCTGTCCTCGGTCCACAGCACCGAAAAGTTAACCAGAAAAATCTTAACCGCTTCCCAGGTTGACTCTGAAGTGCCGTGTTTGACTGATGCGATAAACGCCTGGAAAGTGGCTTGTCCGGGCACGGAGCAGCCCGAGAACCCGTCTTCCCAGAGACAGTGGGATGAGCCGCTCTGCAGGTTGGTACGGAATAACCTCATTAATACGTCCACCAACACTGCTGAGCGTGCCCGCCTATTGGCTGTGGGAGAATGGGAATCGGGCCTCTGGCTTCAGGCGCTACCTTCACCCAACATAGGCACTATGCTGGGTGACACTACTTTCCGACTCGCTACAAGTCTGCGTTTGGGAGCTCCTTGCGGAGCTCCGCATCGCTGTCAGTGCGGTGAAGCAGTCGACCGTATCGGACACCATGGTCTTTCCTGCAGCAAGAGCGCTGGTCGTTTGGCACGACACGCAAGCATTAATGACATTATCCGTCGGGCTCTTGTCACCGCCGGGGTGCCAGCTGTTTTAGAACCTAATGGCTTGGCACCCGACGATGGGAAGAGGCCAGACGGAATGACCATAATGCCTTGGAAGTTGGGTAGACCCTTGGTGTGGGATGCAACCTGTGTCGACACCCTCGCGCCATCCCATCTTCCTAGCACGGCGGGCTGTGCTGGAGCGGCTGCTGCGGGTGCAGAAAACCTCAAACGGCGCAAATATAATAACCTTATTGGTAGCTATATTTTCGAGCCGTTTGGGGTTGAAACTCTAGGGCCGTGGGGTCCCAGTGCGCATCGAGTATTTCGGGACATCGCCAAGCGGTTGGTCGAATCTTCACGTGACCAGAGGGCTGGCCAATTTTTAGGTCAAAGAATCAGCATTGCCATCCAACGTGGCAATGCTGCCAGCCTTTTGGGCACTTTTCCCACTGACAGCGATGCGGACGAATTTTTTGATGCCCAGTGAGTTCTTCATATATATTTTTTTTTTGCCTCTGTATACTTGTACATAATTTATATATATTAGTGTTAGATGTAAATTGTTTATGTTTTATAGTATGTAAAGGAAAATAAATAATATGTCATATAAGAAAAAGTTGATCGACCCAAATAATAAATTAGATATATATATAATATATATTTTGAAATTAGTTTCTATGTAAATTGAAGATTGACTTACTTTAAATAACTTCATGTTTAGTAAATATTTTCAACCTACTATTCATATTTGCATGCCAAAATATGGCGAAATGTGTCACCGCACAAGAATACTTATTTATTAACATCCTTGTAACCACATTTAAAGCAAATAAATGACTTTGACTTTGATGAACTGATTTTAAGCATGCCAAATCAGTGTGATTGTGTGATTCGTGTCAATGTTGGAAACACAAACTCATTTTTGCCTTTTTTTTGCCATTTAATTGACGATATTACCTAACTAGGCTAATTTCCCACAATTTGCAATTTTTCTTAATTCTTACAAAATTTAGGTATAAGTTGTTGACTTAAACATAGGAATTAATGTAAGAAGCCAGTCTGGAAGACTAGGTTTGGTAAATATTAATCGGATAATTTTTATGGTTAAAATGTACCTACTTGATCCCTAGACACTTTTGATGTGTGTAGTTATAGGTAAGAACAAACCAGAGATTGACCATGCAGAACGGTGCAGCGTCCAAGTTACTGGAATCACTGAAAAAGTCGGATAAGAGTGACACTGGCTGGTGACAGTTAGTCTCAGAGTCTCATAGTTACGCTGTTTCTGATGACGGTGTCAGGGTAGCCGCACAATCATGAATATTTTGAAGCTGAACCACTGATACGATGACCACTTCTGGTAAAGGCTATCCCTGCGCCGTTAGTCTTAGTTTGGTATATAAACATTTGAATACATTTATACACTCAATATGGTCAATAATGGTTTAATATATATACAATACTAGCTGCCCGCCCCGGCTTCGCACGGGAGCACTAAGTACTTATCTATGGCGCACCTACCTACTTACCTACTACCTACCCTACTAACCTAGCCTACCTACCTACCCTACTAACCTAGCCTACCTACCTACCCTACCTACCCACCCTACCTACTACCCTACCTACACTACCTACCAAACCTACCTACCTACCCTAACTACATACTTACATTCCTACCTTACCTACCTACCTACCCTACCTTCACCTACTTATCCTGTGAACCTTGTCCTGAGAATAACGAATACAACAAAAAAAGAATTAGCGAAATCGGTCCAGCCGTTCACGCGTGATGCCGTCCAAGGGAAATAGGGATTCATTTTTAAATTAATTAATTTTTATTCATTTTTTTCCAAGCGCTTTCAAACTTCCTTCCTACTTACCTACTTTTCCAGTGGATTTTCCAAAAATTGAAATACTATCGTGAATTCATGCAAGCCTAGTACTTTTTGTTAGGATTTATGGCAACGACAGCTAGGAACAGTTTGTATTAGATAAAGAAAAGTGGGGTTTTTACGTTTTTCCGGCAATTTTTCCAAGTTTCTCTTCATAAGATACCTCGAACTTCACGGAATAATTAAAATAAAAAAATTGCATACCTACCTCCTACCTACCTACCTACTTACATACCTACCTACCTACCTACATACATACCTACCTACCCTACCTACCTTCTAACGGGGGATTTCATAAATGCAAAATGGATGAAAACATGATTTTTCTTCATATCTAGGCCGAGACGAATGAAAAAAAAACTTCGAAATCAATCAATCCGTTCTCGAGATGTCATCAAAAAAGCCGTTCCATACAAAATGAATTAAGTAGTGTTTAATGATGAAATACTATCGTGTTCATGCAAGCCTAGTACTTTTTGTTAGGATTTATGGCATGTATACCGGGACATCATAAGTGCAAAATTTATAAAAACATGATTTTTCTTCATATCTTTTTTTCTCGTGAATGTTTCCAATGTTTTAGTAGTTATTCTGCTATTCGGGGAGGAGACAAATCCAACGAATCAAAAACCATGAAAATTGGTCCAGCAGATCTCGAGTTATAAGTGTTGTAACAAACCCGTCTTTCTTTTATATATATAGATATGGTATGTCGTACCTACTTCCCACATAAAACAAAAACTAATTTGCTGTTGAAAGCATGAATTTCCACAGCAGACTAAAACTTAGTTCCAAAATAGTTCACAAATTACTAGTTTGATGCGCAGCATATTGCATAGTTCGCTTAATTAGGAGCTGTGCTATGAAATACTGATAAGAGTATATTGGATGTAAAATTAATTGTACCGCACAGCAGCATTGGGGAGCAAACATTGCATAAACAGAGTCGAATGGAAATTTCCATCTGATACCGGCTTCGTTAATTGCTAAACATTACCTCGGAGGTGCGGCGATGGGAAATTGAGGTGTGAAGCTCTGTATAGGGTAATAAGTATTGCGTGGGGCTGTGAAAAGGCTTAGGATTTTTGTTCAAATAAATCAATGATCGATGCTCTTTTTAGGGTTCCGTACCTCCTCGAAGGGTGGCAAACGGAACCCTATTACTAAGGCACCGTTGTCCAACCGTTTCTCTGTCAGCGGGCTGTATCTCATGAACCGTAGTAGGTAGACAGTAGAAATATTCACAGATTATGTATTTCTATTGCCGCTTAAAAAAAAAAACTCAATAAAAATAAAGGGGTCCCCATGCAAGAAAAGTGTTTTTTTTTGTTTTTTGCAAATTATTGTAAGGTACCTAGTACGGCAGCCTTTCGGTACGGGCCCTACTCGCACTTACCCGATTTTTTTAGCTTCTCCCGGTTCCTCATCTAGTATAAATATTTATCTGTATCTTTGGCTATATTCTGAGCACATTTGTACAAGTAATAAATTGCATATAATTTATAAACCCCTACTACCCATATTTATTTTATTGTATGCAGATCAAATCAATGCAGAAAAATCAATCCCATATAAACTGCGCCAACTGCTCATTATATACTTTAGCCGCATATTTTGTCCTAAAATACCTCAATATCACGCTATTCGCCTCTATTATTTGCCACCATAAAAAACCCCAATTAACCTAACACACGTTAAATCTATTCATAGCCAAAACGACATCAACTTGGAAATTATACATATACCTAGAACTAAAACGAAATTCCCTTTGACTGCATAATTGAAGATCAAAGCCAACTTTTTAACTCGAAATTATACATTTATATAGAATTTGACCTTAGACGTGGTATTAGCATATTTTTCTCATTGTAAAAGGCTAAACTTTTCACTAAACAGAGCTACATTTACATATTTAAATTGTTTTTTCTTGTAAACGATTTCTTGTGACGCGTAAATCTTGTCGATGGGACAGTCGACAGTCGACAGTCGACAGTCGTGGAAGATGAAAGATTTGTGGAACGATCGCTTTGGGTCCGAGCCGAGCAAGCTCAATGTTATTTTGTTTATTTTATTTATTTCAAGGGTATAGTTGATACTTGACAACTTTTCTATGTAAGACGAAAATATAGTTAAGTCGAGATAGATAAATAGTAAAGATTCTTAAATAAAACGGATTTTTTCTGGTGTAAATTACTAACTCCTAGTACGCCAGACGTAAGCATCGTCGCCAATTTTAATAATAAAATTGTACAGTCTTATACTGTACATGTTTTGCTGACGCGGTGGCTTGCACCTCACGTGTGTCAGTTTATTAATATAAATATACATACATTACAATAAATCGGCGAGTGCGATTACTGCTACGCGGTTACTTACATTAGAGAAAGGAATCGTCAACAGTCTTACTTGTAAACACTATTTATACGTAATATACCTAACGGGAACTAAGTGATCTTTTCTCTACGCGCTTCAACCTAAACAACTACAACTCTGTAAGTGTACGAACGGTACAAAAATGATCTTAAAACATTGATGTAAAAAGCAGTTTTCATTTAATTTCAGTAAAACATTTAGTCCTGTTTCTAGATTACCTACCATGTATCCCGGATTAACCCTATACCCGGTTTCATCAACTTTGAGGATTTTTTTTTTTTAATTCTGTGTAAAAGTAACAGAGACTCAAAAATAATCCCTCTACAGTAGACTGACCAAATAAAACCAGTGTCAGTTGAAGCCGAAAAAATGTGTAGGAAAAGTTTTAAACTTTTGATTAAATTATTTTTGGAAACGTTTATATTTATATATATATGTGTAACCTACGCGTTCTGTAACTTTGAATAAAAGTGAATTATTACAATTGACTTTGAGACGTGAATAATTATGTTAACACACACACACAAACATACATAACACCACACTACCACCACAAACACGAATAAATTTTCATGTAAAATTATTTTACGCATATTTGAAATATGTAAATTATATAACTTTGACCACTTAAACATAACTGGCGAAATGTGGGTGTACTGTAGGTACACTTCTGCCTAACATTTCAGGAAGTACAGGCGTGATCTTATGTGTATTATCAGCCAGTGCTGGTGTTCTGCTGAAAGCCGAATGCCCAAAATTGGAATAATCTTGCATTCCATCATAGTCATCATCCGCCTCCATTATCGCTAATTTACTTGAGTGTCGCTCAGCACCATTGACTTTGACTTCTATACTTCTTAAACACAATTTATCCGTATTTTCCTTTGTCTTTTTTTATTCTCTGAGCCATCTATACCCCCTGGCGCTTTCGCCTCACACACTGAAAAACGAAAACTACTTATGCATGTAAGGTTTTATTAATTTTACTAAAACTACACGGTTTAAAATCTACTATTGAATTCGATCTACGGTTAAAATGTTTGTACTGGCCATACTGACGGCGAAAATGCGTACTGAAATAAAATCGGGAGATTGAATTGATTTGCACTGGCCACACTGGTGGCGACAGTTGCGTTGACTTGGGAGAGATCGGGCACTTTTCGATGGGAGTTGACAGCGAGCAGTCGGAGTATTGTTGTACTGTGGTGATTAATTTTAAGAAATAAGTTTTGATTTTAATAAGTTTTGAGAATAATAAATAAGTTTTGAAGGTTAACTGGTTATTTCTGAGATATCCTATATCTCAGAAGTGGGATTAAAATCCGTAAGTACACGCCTACCTTCAATTTTTCTTTATACTTACCAACTTAAATTATTATTATAATAATTCTGTTAAACATAATAATCCGTTATTCGTGCCTTTCACATTTTATTCTCTTCGTTAAACTTCTAGTTTTCCACCATAATGATAATTTTAAATTCCCACGGCAGAACCGTTGTCAAATCAGATCAAATTTATTTATTTGAAATTTCATTGCCTGGTTTTAATAGTTTGTTTTTACCACGTTGGGTATAAGTATTCATGCATCATACGATTTTTTATTTAAACGACCGTTGACATTTTCTACCTGATTTAAATTCCAACGGTTTGTACAACGAGATTGCAAAACGGCAGCTGCATAATGTTGTGGTACTTAACTTTAAACTTGTATATAGACGATACAATTATTGATAATAGGGTACCAAGAATAGAGAACCCAATGGAATTTCATGGTTTATTGGTTTATTTAGTATGCTACACATGAGTGTGGGGTTTCTAAAAGGGGGTGAAAAATGTCATTATTTTTGCTCTAGGACGCACCGTTCTCGAGATAATTAGTTATTTCTTTTTCTTTTTTTTATAATTTAGGTATTAACGTTTCCTTATTTGGTGACGAGTTTCAGGAAATGGACAGAGGAAATGGAACTCATCGGAGCTTGGATACTCCTCAGCGTGATCGCTCGCGCTCCAGGCACAGCCAGTTGAGCGCACGCCAGAGAAGCCGCAGCCGTAGTCGTCGCCTGCTGGAACAAGAACAAGCTTTGTTGCGGGAGCAGGAGCGGATTCACCGGATGGAGATCGATCTTCAAAAGGAACGCGACATCGAACGACGGCGACGGAGTGAGCGACGGGACTCACCTGAAGTGGGAACGAGCCGGGAGCGCAATCGCAGAGGGCTGCCGGGTAGCAACAGAAAAGATCGAGGTTCTACGAGCATGGATCATCACACCAAAAGGTCATGTAGTCCCACCTTTTCTTCTAAAGATTTAATACAAATAATACAATCCATTAAAGATGTGTTACCATCGCAGCCTCAAAACCAGAGCACTGTATCTAATAGAAGCTTGGATCATAAAAATATGATTCCAGAGTTTAATCCTTCCGAAAAAAATCAACGTATAGATATATGGCTCAAAAAAGTCAACGAATGTGCAAAGGTTTATGGCTGGGACGAGAAGACTGTGGTTCATTTTGCTATGCAAAAGCTGACTGGTTTAGGCAAAACTTGGTATGAAAGTCTCAACACGATATTGTTTACTTGGGCAGAGTGGCAAATAAAATTAATGGATGCTTTCCCCTCTGAACAAAATTACGGTCAAATTTTAGAAGACATGTTGAAGCGAAAGAGTAGGCCTAACGAATCAATCGAGATATATTACTATGAAAAGCTGGCGCTACTAAATCAATGTGAAATAATGGATAAGCGGGCTGTTGATTGCATCATTCACGGTATCGGTGATAGGACTATTAGGTCGAGTGCCTTGGCACTACGTTGTGAGCAACCGGACCAGCTTTTGAAATTCTTGTTAAGCAATAATAAAGAACTTTCCATACAACAACCACCGTTTAGAGATAGGAATATTAATGCAGTAGATGACATCATTATTATGACATCATTATCATTATACATGACATCATTATTATTCATGCAGTACATACAGGGCCAACGAAGGCTGACCCAGTGGCAAGGGCCATGCGCATCTCCAGTTCTTGTCCGAGTGAAAAATTTATGAAAACGGTGAATGTTAATGGTTTTATTCTGGAAGCATTCGTTGATCTTGGCAGTGAAGTCACGCTTATACGACAATCAGATTTTTTAAATCTTGGACTTGGTCATGACCACACTCCGTCGACAATGAAGGGTTTTGGCAACAGCCTCGTGCAATCCATGGGTTCTGCAAAGCTGAAAGTTATCATTGATGGTGTAGCCGCTACTGTTTCGTGTAGGATTGTAGATGATAACTTGCTGGAGAAGTCGATGCTTGTTGGTCAGAGTTACTCAGAGCAGCCACACATTGTTGTTTATAAAGACGCGAACAAACTGCAGTTTTTGCACATCGGAATCGAATTACCAGATCTATATGAGCATAGAGAATACTTAGAAAGGGTAAGGGTAATAGGTCATAGTCGTATTTATGGTACTGCGAGTATAAGGGCTAAAATAGAGACATTGTTTACTGGTAGCGTAATGTTAGATACTAGAATTGTAGGGAAGCCAAACAAACAATTCTTAGTTTGTGGTGGTGTTTACGAGGTGAAGCATGGTTCACTCTTTGTTACGGTGACGCCTTGTTCAGTACCGTGTTGGCTTCAGGACAATTTTGTGTTTGCTCGAACCGAAAAGGTGCAAATAGTAAACAGTCTTGAGAGCACTGAATCTCCGGATTCAGACCAGCAAACTGGAGTGTCTTCAGCCAATCGGTTTGATGAGAGTCAAATACGCGTGGGCGTTGCTGTATCGGATAGTGATAGGGCCAAGCTCATAGAACTCCTTCGACGTCACGAGGAGTGTTTTGCTTACGATTTAGTTGATTTAGGCTGCACTAATGTTTCCGAAATGAGAATCGAGTTGAGTAGTCAACGTCCGGTGGTTTATAGACCTTATCGTCTGTCTCACTATGAACGCGAAAAGGTTCGAGGAATGGTAGATGACATGTTACAGGCAGGGATCATTCGAGAATCAGTGTCCAACTATGCCAGTCCAATTATTCTCGTGCGCAAAAAGGAGGGCGGTGTGCGTATGTGCGTAGATTACCGATTACTGAATTCAATTACTGTAAAAGAGAGATATCCCATACCCGTCATAGAGGATGAGATAGCAAGGTTATCTGGACAGGCATGGTTCGTTACACTTGATCTGATGTCTGGTTATTATCAGGTGCCTATATCTGAGGACAGCAAACATTTGACGGCGTTTGTCACGCCGGACGGCCAATACGAGTACAATCGTATGCCGTTCGGCCTGGCAAACGCGCCTGCTGTATTTCAGCGTATGATGAATCATGTCCTTGGTTCAGCTCGGTTTGACAAAGCCACGGTATACATCGATGATGTGTTAATTTTTGCTAGGAATCCGACTGAATGTTTAGATCGGTTAGAGGAGGTGCTTGCTTTATTACGTAAGGCAAATCTTAAGTTAAATTTATCTAAGTGTAGTTTTCTACAAAACACGATAAATTACTTAGGTTTTGAAATCAGTTCAGTAGGTATGCGGCCAGGAAATGCGAAAATTCAGAGTGTAGTCGATTTTCCCCGGCCAGAAAATGTGCACGGGGTGCGACAATTTCTAGGGCTTGTTAGCTATTTTAGAAAGTTTATACAAGGATTTGCACAGCTAGCTCACCCTATCACTAAATTGCTGAAAAAGAATGCAGTGTGGGAATGGTCGAACGATCAACAAGAAGCATTCCAAGTTCTGAAGGCTAAGCTTGTACATAGACCCGTACTTGCCATTTACGACCCCTTAGCCGAGACCGAACTTCATACGGACGCTAGTAGAATAGGTGTCGGCGGTATTCTCTTGCAGCGTACTCGGGAGAGTGGGGGTTCTTTTCATCCAGTGGCGTATTATAGTCGTCAGACGACGCCCGAGGAAAAAAATTTTCACTCCTTTGAGTTGGAGACATTAGCCGTTATCTGCGCTCTTAAAAAACTTAGGGTATATCTTTTAGGAAAGTCATTCAAAATTGTGACCGATTGTAGTGCACTACGTTCCACTTTTGTAAAGCGCGATTTAATTCCGAGAATTGCTCGATGGTGGCTGGCTCTACAGGAGTTCGATTGCTCTGTGGAATATAGGGCGGGTACAAAGATGGGCCATGTTGATGCGTTATCCAGGAATCCAATTGTTGATATAGAATCTCAGAGTCCTGAACAATATCCCTCGGTTATGGCTATAAATGACGAGGACTGGCTACTAACTTTGCAATTAGGGGATCCGGAATTGTGTAGAATTCGTGACATTGTTGCTAGTGATCTAGACCCTCAAGGGGTAGAATACATCAAAGATAACTATGTTTTGAGAGATAACAAGCTCTTTAGGTATATTGGGGGTGACAAAGAATGTGTGAGATGGGTGGTCCCAAAGGGTGCAAGGTGGCAGTTATGCAAGAGAAACCACGACGATATAGGTCATGTTGGTTTCGAGAAAACCTTAGATCGATTAAAAAAGCATTATTGGTTTGCAAAAATGAAACGTTTCGTAAAAAAGTATGTAGGGTCCTGTATCGACTGTGCATACGCCAAAAAAGCTACGAACACACGTGAAGGGTTATTGCATCCCATTGAAAAGGTTGAAAGACCTTTTCACACATTGCACATTGACCACCTTGGACCCTTTGTTAAGTCCAAAAGAAGCCATACTCACATATTAACTATCGTAGACTCGTTCACTAAGTTTTTATTCATCAAACCGGTCAGGAATACAAACACACAAAATGTGATAAAAGTCTTACAAGAAATTTTTGACACGGTTCAGAGCCCCTGATCGAATTGTTAGTGATCGAGGTTCCTGTTTCACTTCCAACGCATTTAGAAAGTTTTGTCTTGACCGCGGAATAAAGCATGTACTAAATGCAGTTGCATGCCCAAGGGCCAACGGTCAAGTTGAACGTTATAACAGGACCGTCCTCGACTCATTGACGGCACAGAACCTTAGCGCAGATGAAAAAGACTGGGATAGCAAATTAGGGAGAGTTCAATGGGGCTTAAATAATACGGTACAAAAGACGACAGGTAGGGCACCCGCTGAAGTTATGTTTGGGGTGGCAATGAATAGCGAGTTTAACGCAGCATTAAACCAGATAACCGAAACAACGCGCGAGGTCACCTCCTTGCAATCTATTCGCGATGAAGTTAAAAGCAGAATTGATAAAACACAGCTAGCACAAAAACGATATTACGACCAAGGAAGACGACCTGCGCGTATTTACAAAAATGGTGACTTAGTTAAAATTACAAAAGTTGCATTTCAAAATAATGGCAAGAGTACAAAACTCATGCCTTCGTATGAAGGTCCTTTTAGAATCGTGAAGATAATAGGTAACGATCGGTATAAAGTGGCACCAATTGCAGGGTTTGAGGGAATGAAAAAAAAGCGAAAGACTACCATTGCCGCTGACCGGATGCGACCATGGATCCATGTTGACTCTTTGGAAGTCGATAATGACACTGATAATGATATCGAGAATGATGTAATAGATGAGGATAATATGTCAGAATGATAATTTGATTATATATTAAATTACAAAATATTTAAGTAGGTGGTAACGCTAGCAACTATTCATTGTTTATTGATAAAGTTATTAACTTTTATAGTGTTTATTTACATGCTGTTGTTTTTCTTTTTTCAGGTCAGGCACAAGAAATCGCGGAAAGGTTTTGCGTCTTGACCTGAAGGAAGCAAAACTCGTGGTTGATCTGTTAAACCGTAACATCCTAAGAAACGGATTGGTTTTCAGATTTATGGTTAATGTTGGTTGGATAAATGAATGGATAATTGGTTACAAGGATAATTGGTTACAAGGATAATTGGTTACAAGGATAATTGGTTACAAGGATAATTGGTTACAAGGATAATTGGTTACAAGGATAATTGGTTACAAGGATAATTGGTTACAAAGATAATTGGTTACAAGGATAGTTAGTTACAAGGATAGTTAGTCATTAGTCATTAGTCATTAGTCATTTATTCATGAACAATAAATTGTATATGAAATCACATGGTATAAAAAGAAAATTGATATTAAATTACATAAGGAGAGAGAAAAAAAATTAAAATAGACACGTTAAAATATTACAAAATTGCACAAAAATAAACAATAACAAAACAAAATACAACATATTTGAAAATTTCGTCATAGATCCTTAACATCATAAAGACACTTATTCAACAAGAAACTTTTAAGCTGCTTTTTAAAAGAGCTTGAGTAGATTGCGTTTTTTAGATCTAGAGGCAACTTATTAAATAATATAACCGATTGGTATCTGGGACTGTGCCTCACAATATTTAGGTTTGGCTGTACCTTGTAACGTATAATGTCTTGTCTGCGTGTGCCTTCTCTAATCTGTCGTTCTTCTGCTGTCTCATATTCATGTATATATTTGGCCATGTTACTTAGAAGAACAAATACATAAATGCTTGGGACTGTTAGAATGTTCAAATTTCTAAAATGTTCACGGCAACTCTCTGTTTGCGGGATACGAACTATTGTGCGAATTGCGCGTTTTTGTAGCACAAAAGCTCTTTTAATATTATAGTCATAACTATTTCCCCAGAACATAATAGTATATCTGAATTTTGATTCTACCAACGCGAAATATACCATTATCAATTGCTCAATGCAAATTTCTGTTCTAAGTGATCTTAAAGCGTAACATGCGGAACATACTGATGCATTTATACCATTCAATTCTGCCTTCCAATTTAACTGTTCGTCTATATTTATACCTAAAAATTTAACTTCCTTGACAAGAGCAATTTTGTCGTCGTTCAACACTACCTCTAAATCGTCGTTATTACGGGCTGTCGTTCTAAATAATAGTATATTGGTCTTTGCAGTGTTGATTAACAATTTGTTCATAGTGAACCACAAGTGAAATGCTTGTAATGCTGCATTTACAGTCTCTGTTAATTTATTTATGTCATTTGCTGCTACTATGGCATTTGTGTCATCGGCAAAAATAATTATATCAATGTCAGGTAGAATTGTATTCATGTAGTTGATTAAGTCATTAATAAATAATATAAATAAAACAGGTCCCAATATAGATCCTTGCGGGACGCCTGTAGTCATCATTACCGTTGCTGATTTGTAGACTCTTTTGGAGCCATCTTTCGTTCTGTCAATCTCTACGAACATTTTTCTGTTTTTGAGATATGAAGAGAATAATTTCAAAGCTTTACCTCGAATTCCATAATGCATCATTTTTGTAAGAAGTAACTCGTGGTCTATAGTGTCAAACGCCGAACTTAAGTCGAGAAAAATTCCGGCTACTTTCATTTTATTGTTCATTTTTCTTATCACATCATCAAGTAAGGTATATATGGCGTCAGAAGTACCAACACCTTTTTGATAACCGAACTGTCTTTCGTTTAACACTCTATTTACACGCAGGTGAGTTAATAGTCGGGTTTTTATGATCTTTTCAAATATCTTTGACAGGACTGGTAACAAGGAGATGGGCCTGTAATTTTTAGGATCAGTTCGACTTCCTTTTTTGTAGACAGGTATTACTTTGGCTACTTTAAGCTGGTCTGGGAAGATAGATTCCTCAATACACTTATTGTAAAAGTTACACAGAGGCTCAGCTAGTATGGAAATATGTTCCTTAATTACTGATATTGGGATCTCATCATAACCACAAGAATACTTGTTCTCCATACTTTTGACTATAGTTAAGACCTCATTTGGCGTGACAGAAGCGATTGTCATTTCATTGTTGTTGTTGATTGCATACTTCTGTAAGAATTCTATATTTTGATGTCCTGCTATTACCCTAGAAATACATTTATAGTTAAACTGTTTCGCTAAAATGTCAGATATTACCTCTGGATCCACTACAAGTTGGTCATTAACTTTAAGACGAATTTCCGGTTTTATCGTTTTTTCCTTATTTGTGCATTTTCTCACTACTTTCCACACCTCTTTAGCAAGATTTTTGGAATTATTTATTTGCTTCATTATTGCATGTTTTTTAGCCTTCACCAAAACTTGTCTATACAGTCTAACATACTTATTTTTATACGTTAAGACACTGGAATCAAGATCGTTACCATTACGTGCACATAAGAACCGTTTCATTTTACTTGATGTACGAATTCCTTTCGTGATCCATTTTAACTGTCTATTATTTTTTAGGCTTATTTTATAATCCTTTTTTCTAAAGCTGTCTTGGAATACTTTGTGAAATGTTTTAAGAAAAGTGTTTATTCCCATGCAACTCCAAGTTTTTTCACAGATACCCTGTTCAAACTGGGCACTATTTTTGCTATTAAAAACTCTTTTATTTATGATAATGATTGGAAACTTATTTCGCGTTAAGTTGCTTACATTATCCAGACGAACATCTGCAAAAACACCTCCATGGCCATCAGCCAGACCATTGTGATCTACTGCACATCCAAGAATACACGAATCGGACACGTTGGTAATTATATTGTCAATACACGAATTACAACCATTACGAATGAAAGTAGCAGAATTGATTTGGGGCCTGAAATTATAACACCTTAGCAAACTGAGAAATTCCATGCTCTTTTTACTGTCCACTAGTAGGTCAACATTAAAATCTCCACATATTATAGATTTCTTGTTGAATAAGTAATCGAGTAAACTCTCTAATTTTTCTAAAAACACATTTAAATTTTTATCTACGGGATTTCGATAGCAACAGCAAATATATAATCCTGTGCATACATCCTTTACACCACATATTTCAAAACATTCTACTTTATATAACTTATTTATTGCATCGACAATTTCTGTATGCCTATCCATATGTCCTAAGATTAAACTACCTCCTCTCTTTTTAATTTTCCTGGTGTTGTACGAGACTAGTTTGTAGTTATCTATATTAAATAAATTTGCTGTGTTTTCGTTCAGAAAATGCTCGCTTAAACATATAAAGTCTGGCATTTTATCTAGGCTTTGTACATAAACTTCTAGTTCAGTCCTTTTGTTATTAATTCCACAAACATTCTGATGAAATATGTTTAAATCGCTATGCTCATTTGATACATTATTATTCACGAAAAAAATTTAATGTTGGAACAGACCCCACGGCTTGTGATACTAAGGAATGCGATGAATTTGGTTGAGTCTCATCGCCACATTTGTTTGCCTCAGCTTTATTAACCCTTTTTTTAAAGTAAAAGGGTATAGTACCGGGTTTTAAGTGACTCATTTCACTATGCTCTTGACTATGTACCACATTTAAATCATTACAGTTGTTGTCCTCATATTGGAAAAGCTTTATATATTTTTTTAAGTCATGAAAAAAAGTAACTATGGCCTTATTATTTACTTTGCCTGTGTATTTGGAAAACAATTCGTGTGTGTATTCCAGATGCTTATTTGAATCAAACGTATAAGTATATTTATAAGTCTGGTTACTGAGATATAGAAGTCGATTGAAAGCTTCTATTCTGGTATTGAATAAACTAACATTCCATTTCAGTTTAAAGTTAGGACAGCACAAGATAACATTGGTATGCTTTATATTCTCAAGTTTTCTTTTAATGTGATTTACTAATTCTTCATAGTTATTTGAGGCCAAGAAATCTTTTTCACCTAAGAGAATTATACAATAGTCATATATGCAGAAATTTACAAGTTTTTTTTCTAATGTATCTAAAAGATCCACAATACCTGCCTTCGGCATACAATAGTGGCATATTGTGGCTTTCGGAAAAGTACTTTCAGCAATACCTAGTATGTTATTCACATTATTATCACTAACTATACATAATTTATACGAGTTATATTCTATGGAGCTGGAATCGTATAGAGACTTTGTGTCCAATTTGTCCCTTTGTTCAGTGGTGCAGTGATGCTCTGTGGTTACCTGCGATGGTGGTTCATAGCAGACAATATTGGGATCTACCTCAACCGTGGTTGATACTAAAGGCATCATTCTAATTTCAGTTTCTTCATCAGGACTTTGTTCACCATGTCTGAAGTTTAGCCTTGTTCTAATAAGATTATTACGCTTTAATTTGGCTGATGATGTCTTTTGTTTTGTGCTTGTACATATGTGTGTCAATTTGTCAATTTTTAGTTTGTAGTCAGTGATTTGCTTACGTTGAGAACTATTTTCTAACAGTAAGTTCTCTATTTCCGTATCTGCGATTACCAACTTTTCCTCCAGTTGACGTATTCTATTATTTAGTTCTATCACTTCGTCATTATGTTTATAGTACAAGTCCGGATAGCTTTGGTTAAGATCATTTATTGAGGGTGTCGAAGTAAGTGATGCGTACTCATCTTTATCGGTAAATTCAGCTTCTACCTCCAATGAATCATTTTTAGAAGTAACTTGCTTGGATTTATTTCTCAACGTTATATTGTTATTAGCGTATGTTACGTTTGTCGTTGTAGGGCTATATGATTTTTTGGCCGTTCTCATGCCTTCGTTACTCTTACTTGCCATCATTATATTTTAATACATATGACAAACTTATAAACATTCAAAAAGAGAAACGCTTGGCTGGATTCGAACTCAAGACACACGCGTCTCAGTCACAGTGACCGCAACTCTGGCTATGCGAACATTACTTAAACTTGCGAAATTGGTGGTCTTTACTTACTGGCGCCAAAAAATAATTAAATTAGCAGCCGTTACACTTGTAGTCGCAGATACCTGACATTTCGCAGAATTTTGCACAATTTTTTTTTTAACACTTTATTTATTGTTTTCACTATTTGTTCACTGTTTTGGGTCACACGGGAAATAGTTTTTATGATTCACTGTTTTGAATTTGCGGTCTTTGATCAACACTCTTAAATTGTCGTTGTCACTTGAGTTTTTGGTCACAATAAATATAACATTAGATTTCAGTTTTTTTTACTATTTTACTGCTCTAATGTTTTGGATAACGCTTTCACTTCGTTATTGTCCGGTTAGCTTCACTTTTAACGCAGATATATGTTGTATCTTGTGGTAATTATATTTTTAAACGACTTTAAAACACGGACCAATTTATTGGGTAAGTGTTCACCAAGTGGCGCCCCCTACGTTTAGTAGTTACAAGGATAGTTAGTTATAGGGATAATTGGATAAAGATATTAAATTATAAGTATAATTAGTTCTAAGGAACATTGGTTGTTAGTAAGAAACTTTCAGGATGGATTTGTATTCATAATCAAGCAAATGTTTCAATCGAGGTTATTTATTATTTTGATTTCAATTTTCTTATTTAAATTTTTTTTTGTAATTCTTTCGAAATGTGCTCGATTTTTGCCGAGTGTAAGGTTTCACCAGATACGTGTATGAGGGCATACACGTCGCCAGGATGGTCGAGTGTAAGGTTTTATTAATTTTACTAAAACTACACGGTTTAAAATCTACTATTGAATTCGATCTACGGTTAAAATGTTTGTACTGGCCATACTGACGGCGAAAATGCGTACTGAAATAAAATCGGGAGATTGAATTGATTTCCACTGGCCACACTGGTGGCGACAGTTGCGTTGACTTGGGAGAGATCGGGCACTTTTCGATGGGAGTTGACAGCGAGCAGTCGGAGTATTGTTGTACTGTGGTGATTAATTTTAAGAAATAAGTTTTGATTTTAATAAGTTTTGAGAATAATAAATAAGTTTTGAAGGTTAACTGGTTATTTCTGAGATATCCTATATGCATAACAGATGTACAATTCATTTTTGGGAACTGACTTCATTTGAAGAAATGAAGTCAAACAAAGCTAGACATGATTTTCATTCGGGAATTATGTACTTACTAGTACATACATTAAGGTATAATACATTTTGCCTAGGCGATTAGGTCGTGACCACCACATCGACTCGTACAAAGTGGGTTAATTGATTTGAGAGACCCATTAATATAGGTCCATTGATGTAGGCTGTGGTACTAAAATTACTTAGGTGTACGTATTATACATTACATTATGTATTTTGTGTATACCTGATTACTTTTATATTAATTTTAAACTTCTATTGTATACCCAATCTATTTGTATATGAAATTGTATTTTTAAATCACTCTGTTTTAATACTCGACGTGTATTGCATTGTTTGTAAAAATAAATATTTATTTGTTTGGAAAGGTCGTTGAACAAAAATGTTATGTTGAAACGAGTTTATTCACACAATAAAATTATCTTGACTACAAAACAGGTTGCTGGGTGTACCTATATTATACTTGTGTTTCAGCTATCAGCATTTTGGAGCCTGAAAAATACAGAAAAGAAATGAAAAATAATCTGCAAAATAGGTAAACGAAATCCAACATGGCGGCTAACATATGGATGTTCTAAGTAGATACCTATGCCTGTGCCCAGCACAGAAACTGAGTGAGGACTAAAATAAAAACAAAAGCTTTTATTAACTAAAATACATGTCTAAAACTAAACAAGCAATCCGTGAAATATTGTCCCAATCAAATCCCTGCGTGTGTCAAAAATGTCACGAAGTGCTGTAAATTTACAAAATGCAATATGGCGGATGTCTGGCCTATCAAATGAGAGTGATCGATGTGTAGCGATGAAATGGAAACAAACATGGTGGCTCAGCCTAATGGAGGGGATTAGTAAGCACGGGGTATTTACGTTGATGGTAAGCAAATGGTGCTGTTAATCTGTAGCTGAAATGCCTCGGTCCTGTAGTCGAAAATTCAACTTCTGAACATGAAAGATGAGTTTTATTTGCCCCCAAAAGCGGACTAAATGCCTTAAGGCATAAGGCAGGAGAAATAAAAAGGAAGGGAGAAAAGGTGGAGAGATAAAATGGCAGGTGCATTGTTGTGGTGCGTGTTAGTGGAAAACTAGAAAATCAGGAACCAGGATTTATTATGAAATTTTTTGTAGCTGCCCGATTGAGATTTAAAACTAACAATAGGCATTTTTACGTATAGGTACCCCTATTTGGTTGCAAGTATGTACCGAAAAACACTTGTAAAGCTAAGTGATCGTAAAAAGATCCTATCAAAAAGTATCTAACTGGAAAATTCCGGGCATCGACGAAACTATCTATTTAGGTCAACAATGGCTTCCCTGTCAAACTCCCGAGCACCCATTCAGTGTATAATTGAAGTGCAAATTACTAAGCTACCAGTTTGTTGAGGCAAGAGAATAATTTCCTAATATCACTTTATTTTATTTCGTCTGGCTATGTCCTTTGTAGATTCTTAGTAGAATTTTACGTTTAAAACGTAAAAGTTACCGTATTTTGCGTTTGATAATACCGTTTCTAATTAGCGTACCAAAGGTCCAGGCAAAACAAGATCAAAAATAGGAACGTATAATAACTGTGGAACGGGTTATAGGGAATTAATCTATTTTGGGATTACCACGGACTGAAAAAGTAACTTAGCAGAGATAAGTTATTTCGGTTATATCTTTAATAGTAACAAGGTTACGATTTAGGTGGAAACAATAAAATAAACTTATTTCTCTCTATCTTTCAATTTAGGAGAAACAGCACCAAATAATTCGCAAAAGTCGACTCGGAATCTAATTTAGCCGGCTCCTAAACACGTGTTCCAAACTTTATCTCTTTTGGCTAGAATCAAAGTAGCAATTCTCTTTCACGACAGTTTGCATCGGCGTTAGATTTGTCGTCGAAAATTCCATTAAGCGCTGTGTCGCGCTGTGTAAAGTGTTAAATTCGATAAAACCGCTTTCATGGCGGCACGGTGCTTCGAAACGAGCGTAGGTATATGTTGCTATGTGTACCAGGAGAGTAGTTTTATGCCTTCATATACGAATAGTGTCTCTGGAAAATTTGGTTTAGGTAATCAGAATCGCTTTGGCAAGCGGCAAACGTGAATAGGATATTCTCAACCTAGATTTGGATAACCGAGGATCGCGTTAAGTGGCGTGCGATTGGAGAGACCTACTCGTATGTCCAGCAGTGGACTACAAACAACTAATATAGACTGGTAAGAACGAGTAAGTTATACTAATATGTTCAATAATTAATGTGATCTTGATTAGATCGCATAAATTATTGAAAATATTAGGTTAGTGACTAGATTAGATCTGGCACAGTCTGTTCGTTATTTATTGTATAAAACGTCAATATAAAACTAAAAGCTGAATAGAGCTTAATTAAATATCAATAGATTAGTCTATAACACTGATTAGCAATTACTTAATTAGGAGAACATGAGTGAAAGGTAGCGCTGAATAGGCTTTGCGTGAGTAGTTCATGTATCGAATACTCAGACGTGAACAGCATGTACCAGGGCGTCATAAATCTACAGCTGGTTATTGATGTATGATGCTTGGTTTTGGGAACAATTGATCATAGTGTGGGAGTAGTGATTGCGATTTTCTGTCAGTTGAAGTAATTGATAGACTTCATTGAAACGCTGAGATGATATTTATTTTTGCGCGACTGCGGTGTAACCAAAAAAGAAGGTATGTCCGTCTCTATGTTCCCTCGTAACTACAAACGGCTTTTGATGCGTGATTTGTCGTTAGATTCGTCTTTATTGCGCGAGTTTCACTTGGTATATTAAAATTAAAAAAAACAAAATGACGGATTTTTGGCGCCAAAATGTATGTTTAAAAAATAAATCTTCCAACCTATCGAGTGAGGGTACTCGTATCAGAATGAAGGGTTTTAAAAGCTGGCGAAAATATATACAAACTATATTTTTAAATGAAATTTGGAATGAGATATAACAATTAAAAAAACACATCTGAAAAGAGAAAAACAAGCACTATTATCAAAGAATTAAACAAACAAAAGTTAAACCATATTTCAGGTTATTGGTTTGTCTCCGCCTGCGATACCAAAATGATTTGATTAGGGCTTATTTTACTCTTTTCAGTTATGTGTTTTTGCAGTCGGTTTTTTTTTATTCGCTTCTTATTTCATCTTTGATTGAATGAGGTATTTATCATGTAGAACGACAAATTACATATTAGACTATTACTGAGAATTTGAGAATGATACTCCCTGAACTGTAAAGTTAATTTCATCTTCAGACTACAGATAGTGAATAAAACCTACAAGCCGTCATTCGTTCAAATACAACAGTATTCTGGAGTTGTTCCGTCTAACTGTCCAACTGCTGTGTTTACAATATGCAAATGGTTTATGCTTAACTTTATCCATCGCGTCAGATGTAAGCATGTATTCTAAGGTATATGTTTGTTGGTAGAATATTTTGGGATAAAGCTCTAGTATAACTCCATGATAATAATTTTGCTGCAGCAATAACTATGGCGGAAAGATTCTAGAGTAGTACCAATTTCTGCCACCAAATAAGATTTGAAGCCAAATAAGCGTTTTGAAGAGCGAGATCCGGAATCCGTTGACATATATGCGAGTATTTCTCGAGAGACTCTTTCACTTGTTCTACTTGCTGGCTACGTATTATCTTGGGTGCTATAGACGTCGAAATAATTTACTATTTAATGCGTAGCCATATTCTTCCAAACTAGAATGAACAAAATAAAGAGTTACCTAATTTACCATTCCGAAAAACCGGCGTATAGTATTAACTACCCTCAAAAGGCTGCGGTACTTTAAAAACTGGCCAAGTGCGTGTCGGACCACGCACAATGAAGGGTTCCATAGTTGGGATGAATTTATCCCAAGAACAAACTTAACATTGTAGTTGAAATATATATTCTCCCATACATTCCAACAGCAAATGTAAGTTTGTACGCATAATATTGAGAGATCTCCCATATGCTTTAAATTCTTGGTACATTGACTTTGGATATAAGTTAGTAGTCAATTTCATCAATTTTCTTAAATATCTTTAAAAAACTTTATTTTAAATATATTAAAAAAAAATTGAAATCCTCACAATATTTCATTTGATTGCCACGCGGTACCTACAGGAAGCATTTTTGTTTTTTTAACTTTCTTGTTTGACCAACAAATATTCAAAATTCATTTATTTTCCTTACACGTTCGTGATTGTGTCACAGAAATACATATGTGTACCAAATTTCAACTTAATCGGTTCATTACATTCGGAGCAAATTGGCTGTGACGGACGGACAATCAGACAGTCAGACAGTCAGACAGTCAGACAGCCAGCCAGCCAGCCAGCCAGCCAGCTAGCTAGCCAGCCAGCCAGCCAGCCAGCCAGCCAGCCAGCCAGCCAGCCAGCCAGTCAGCCAGCCAGCCAGCCAGCCAGCCAGCCAGCCAGCCAGCCAGCCAGACAGACAGATACACGAGTGATCTTATAAGGGTCCGTTTTTTCCCTTTGAGGTCCGGAACCCCAAAAAATAAATAAACTATCTTTCACGTGAACATAAAACAGTTTTACATGCAATACAAGCTGTGAAAACGGCCCACTGGTTCAGAATTACTCGCTCCGGACAAAAAGTCCAAATTACTTTTGCTCTTAAAATCTCTTTTGTCTAGCTTTAACAATTTTCTTTAGGCTTTCAACGAAACCCTTACAAGTGAGCAAAAATTATGGGCTTAGAACAAATCTATTATCTACTTAATTTTTTTCTCTTTTGTTATTTTATTTCAATAAAAAAGCACTTAGCTGTAATTTCAAATGGTTTAACACTGTTTTTGTGCCAGTGGACCGTGTTATTCCTTGTGCACCTTATTATGAATTGTTTTTATTTCAATTTTTAAACCACTGAAGTAGTATTAGCGGAAAAGGCAAAATGAAGCACTAATCACATACATCAGTAGATTCTCTTTTAAACTTATTCAAGGATAATCTACAAACAGTTTTTATTCTGCTATGATCTCGATATAATAATGATTTTTTTTACTTACCCACTTATACGCTGCGCCCGCGACCACCGCTCTGAAGAAAGCCACAATCCTGCAGACCGTCAGATAATTTCTTTACAATGTCTGTTGTCTGTCAATTGAGAAGTACAACTGTACTTCTCAATATTGCAATGGCAGAGTGATTGGTTTCTAAACTTTGGGTCGATTCCCAAAACAGAAAACTTACTGGTCTAGGAATTGTAAATGCGAGATTTTTGATTAAGGGGGCACATCATCATTTTCCTGCCCAATTTATCTGGGGTCGTCGCAACGTGTCTTTTTCTTCCATACTTCTCTATTAGTCATCTAAGTAGTCACTCCCTTTCTAGCCATATCATGTTCCCATCGTATTTTTGGTCTTCCCCTACTCGTATAGCCCATCCACACATTCATACTCAAAACTTTCCTGACGACATTTTCCTCATATCTCCACATCACATACTCATACCATGACAGCCGATTTCCCCACAACTTTCAATCACCGGTGTCACTTTCAGACTTCCTATACTTATTTCTTATTCTATCCATTCCGACTTCAAACTTACGTTTTTTGCAAATGGCATTTTTCAACATTCAATACGCGGAAATTATGATAAAACATTTACTAATATATAATCATTTAAAACATTAATATAGTTCTCGAAATTATGTTAGATGGAATTGAGATAATAATTTAAGCTGTAAGTCTTCCATGCTTCAATAAATAAATAAATAAATAATGTCGAGAGCTATACCTATTCATGATTTAAATGATTATAATTGGGAAAATATTTTATATTACATGAAATCACGCGTGCAGTCCCAGAAGGGTATAAGTTGATTCCTTTGTATATAAGTATGTAGCCGCCAAAATTCAAAAATCTTAAAATAATTGCGTCGTTTATCTAGTGGTTTCAAACGCTACTGCTGAGCATGAGGTCCTGGGTTCAGTTCCCTGGTCGGGCTAAGTCCCGACCCGGGAACCTTTTTATTATTTTAAGATGTTTGAAATTTGGGAGCTACATTATATACAAAGGAATCAACATAACCTCCCACGGCACACCAACATAGCAATCTTCTTATTAAATCCGCTTTTTATTTTTCTATTCTGTCACAAAACGTTGTCTGCTACTTTTATTGGCAAAGACACGGTTATTTCATTCATAACACGAGTTCTTCCCGGAGTGAAAGCACGACCTTTAGAGAGCGCAGATTTTTGTAACATCATTTCACGGCCATTATTTAAATTTTAACGTCGACGCTGTGACACCTTTGTACTTCTACCTGAGTATTGTCCGGGGAAACTGAAAAGAAAACTGAAAAGGACAAAAATGTATATTTTTCTAACATTTTTGCTTTCCTATAGACCATATTTTATTTAGAAAGAGTACTTAGTTTAAAAGGTTATTTTGCTTTTATAAACTTACAAAAAGGTTAATTAAACTTTAACTTATTGCTAATTAAATCGATCACGCAATGAAACGTACAGCTATGTCTTGTGAGAACCGTATATGAAGTGAGAAGAAGTGAATTATATGTATAAACAGCCAGTTTACAACAAAGTATAAGTCAAATAGCAGAGTCCATAATAAAACCTCGAAATAACTTCCTTTACACCGTAGTTCATAATTTCCACCGTTCAAAAGTTCAAACAAGAATCCTTTAATACGAATATCACAATAGCCATAGCAAAATAGAAGACCAAATCAAATAAAATACGGTACTTCAAAAGATCCTTGAACATCAAAGATAGCGACAGATTTGTTATAATATAACCCTCCCGTGACCCACTGTTGGTTGCCAAAGGACCAATATTATTTCCGTAGAATTTGATTTGGAGGCTGTAATTGAAATAACTTGAGGGTTTTAAGCGGATATTTCAGCCAGTATTTATTATTGGTGGATTAGATTGAATGGTGGTGTTGAACGGTTTCCGTTTGATCAGACATCTTTAAAGTCAGAAGCTTTCAATTTAATTGTACACAGTGGTTTAATATTTTTCACAAACATGATTGGAAATTCGAGTATTATTTTGACAAACTTCTTCGAGATTAATCGAAAATACGGTACTGGTCGAATGTAACATGCGAGGGCCCGGCTGGCAATGTTTGTATGAAAATTCATATCCCATATATTATTTTTACTTCAACATAATGGCAACCAATTTATCAAAGATTTTATATAAATTTCGATTTGGCTTGCATATAGATTCTGTTTGAAGTAAATAAGAAACAAATGAATATATTGGAGTGAGAAAAAATATCGTTTATCCGTCATTGATTCTGGAATTTATAGTTAATTTACTTAGTTTGAATTTCCGTGCATTATTTGAGAAACGTACTATACAACCTTGGCCACAACCAGGAATTGATGGACTCACGTATGTGTCTTCGCCTCGGCCCATATTTTCACGATCGTCCATCAATGCCCCATTTGCAGGCCGCGGCAGTAATGTAGGTACTATTGTGTATTACGTTAATGTTTGCTCTTGATCCTGTAACGGGTGACTACTTATAAAGATCTTTAAGCAATGTGGGTTCTGCATTACGTGTGTTCCAGTTAACCCAACTAAGCAAAATTTTCTTGTGTTAGTAGTGGGTTCAATTCAAAAGTTAAATGTAACCGGTGTGTTTCACCGTGGCCCTGATGGGCTATTGTCACTTACACTTTATTAGAATATTCTGTTTAGATTACTTCAACATTTTCTTGTGACAATTCTTTGTCTACAAGAAGCCTCGCTTGTATTATCGCATGAAGGCTTTATTGTGTACAATACTTCAACAAACCTAACACCAAAAAATAATCCTACAAAAAATTAACATCATCAGTAAAGATGAGAGAAAACCGGCAAAACCTAAGCTCTTATACACACGAATATTTCAGTACCTAAGCATACAGCCCCAAGTTTTATCAGACGGAATGATTTACCGTACAAAAACTGTAACGTTGCGAAATAAATCGAGCGCGAAAAAATGTAAAAAGTGCTATGAGTGACGTCACTTTGATATGACGTCACTGACTAATCTTGTAACGTGCCTGTCATGTGTTGCGGATAACGTGGCGAGGCAGGAGTATTCGAGGAGACAGGTGCAAAGACGCTGCGGTTGTGAATGAGGAAAATAATTCAAGATTTTAGAGTAGAAGTGTATGGTATTAACGATTATTATGGAGCAGAGTCGTAGCTGGTAGCATTCTGTAGTTTGTGTCTTGCTTCATAAAAAAAAGGCGTAAAATTATAAAGCTAAACAAACAGCATGGCTTACAATACTTTCGATGTTTTGTGCATTTGTCATCAGAATTCATCTCATCAGCCACTATGTAACTACATTAGGCCGTCTCTTTATAAATCTAGTACAGCAGTTAGGCCTCACCATGACCGCTACATTTAACTATCAAAAGCCAAATTAGCATAATCAGACAGATTAATGGTCGCAGTTTGTAGTTGCAAACAAGAGGAGGGTGCTGCTTATCTCCTAACCATAATCCCTAAGTCGCAATCCCCGACATTGCCGGGCAGGTAAAGGCTGGCTGTTTTGTGATAGGAATGCTTTCTTTTCCAAAGAATTAGAGGTGTGAACAGGCTGGCGGCCCATCTTATGATAGTAGTCGACGTCTTATTGACATTTGATGACATAACTAATCACAAGTGCGTTTTTAACGCACTTGTGATGAAATAAGTCATGTGACTGACATTGCTCTATCACCCAAACCTTTTTCACGGGAACACAACAATGCTGCTCAGCGATAGAAATAGGTGTAGTGATAGTTAATCCTTGGACGAGCTCTACTACCAGTGCAGGGTAATTGCATAACACACTTACCTACTAATCGCAAATGAATTTTTCAATCAAGAAGCAATGGAAATTTCTTTCAATATTTTTTGGATTCTGATTGAACGTGTTACGCAATTGGGGTGCAGGTTATTTGTAACACAATATCAGTAATACCGATATCAAAATACCACCTATGTTCGTAAAACTTGTTACCCGTGATTGGGAACAGTAGGTAATTGGTTGGAATTCCGACCGACGCTTGCGTTCGATCGAGCGTCAATCAAACGCTATGACTACGACGCGACGGCACACATTCCATATCGACAGTATTCATGGAATTAGATGTTTGGTAAAGTAATTGGTGGTCGCTTGGAATAAGTAATTGAGGAAAGTCAGTAAAGAAAAACATCGTGAGGAAACAGACATCTCCTAGAACCAAAAATTCGATGACATGTAACATCGACCAACCCGCATTGGACCCGCGTAATAATCTAAATTATAGCCCACTCCCTCTGACAGAGAAGAGGTCTGTGTCCTAGCAGTGGGAACATTATATGCTGATTATGATGTGCGGGCGCAGCTGCGTGCTTAAGCTAGTTTACTATAAAAGAATAGTACTGCCTATCCTGTTCTTAGTGGGGTGGCAAATAAAAACATTCTAGTTTAATTTTAGCTAAAAGCATCAAATAACTCATAATATTAATTTCAACCCGTTAATGTTATCATGGATTCAGTACATGATTCTGGACCCCCTGCGAATGTTGACAATAAGCTCCTTGGAAGAATTGTCGGAAGCGCATTGTTTGTAAGTTTGTATGTAGGGGGTAATCTCCGGAACTACCAGACGGATTTGAAAAAACTTTTTGCATTGTATAGCCCAATTCTTGAGGAAGGTTATAGGCTATGTAACATCACGCTACGACCTTTAGGAGCCGAGAAAAAAGGAAAAAGTCAGAAAGCACGCTAAGGGAAAACGAAGTAATAGCGCGGGCGGGCGATGTGATGCGACGCGGTGGGTCGGGGGCTGAAATTTCACGGGGAGAACTAGTACTTTATATTCTAAAATTATAATTAATACAATGTTCAAACATTGGTTCTGAAACGAAAAATGGATGAATGAAAAAGTTACCAGTTAAGCATTTTATTCATTACTCGTACCTATAGTTTCGTTTTGTATTTAGCTATTCTTTATGTTTCATATTATTAATAAGCTGTTGAATGAAATATTCGTTTCGGTTTTATTACTTTGATGAATTAACGCCATAATGGTTCTATTTTGGCAGTGAATTAAGCTTTATTTGTTTTAACGGTATTTAATCGTTTATTCTCTAATGTTGTCATGTTTCACTGAAAGTGAATTTTAAATGTTGTATTTAATCTTGTCAGTTATTTTTTACCATCCCTTTATTTTTGATCAGCGAACAAAATGATAAATGATTTAAGTATTTCTGTTTTAGAAATCACTTTAATACGTTTAAAATATATTGAGTTTTGAAACTAGATGAGGTCGGTGTTTGCTATCCGACTACTCTGAGAAGTAGCACTGAAACAAACTCAGAGGTCACAGTATCATTTAAAGTCCAGATATAATCTTGGTCCGGTCATATGAGGACCATGCAGATTAGTGTCTGAGAAGGTTTTCTTTAGGAAAGATCCACACAGAATTGGACCTGGCCAGTCAGTGGACGCATTAATCATAAAAAATATCTAACAATAGCTTATTTTATTTTACTTTATTGGGACATAAAACAGTTACACATTACAATTTAAGTGTGACAAAATAACTTAAAAACTAGGTAAACGTGTAACCCACACAAATGTCCGCGAAATAATGGTTTCAAGGTACTTAATTTAATGCGTGCGTTGTAAGAAGTACTTGTACGTATTATGGAATAATAGGTATAAGATGGCTATTTATTTATATATACCCCATTATCCAGCAAATACATAGCAAAAAAAAAAAAAACTACAGGAAATACATAGACTATTTCTAAGATTCAATAGCCATCTTTTGGAACTTAAAGTGTGTAAGCGCGAAAATATCCAAATCAATGAAATTTGTGTAATACTTATCTACAATGCGTCGGAGAGGAGCCCGTGCAGCATGAGTTCTGCACCTTACGGTGTGGAATAGTCGGGGCACACGCATCACCATTCTAGGTACAATGTAACATATGTTCACTTTAGTCGTTGCAGAACTAAATCAAGACGGCTTAATGGCATAAAAGGACATAATTAATGCCAATAACATTCCTCTATCGACATATTTAGCTGACCCATACATAATACATATCTAATGAGCTATCATTATATTATAATACCTTGCTAATCGTGTTTCTAATCGCGTGCAATCAGCCGTGAGCATTGGTCATTAATTAGCGTATTGATTTGTACTGACATATGGCCTGTAAGATTTTATTGGTATTAATAATAATAATATATTATAATAGTGGCTAGCTGTTCCTAGAGGTGGAAGGGATGTTTTGACGCGTTATTGTCGATTATTAGATTGTATGCGTTGGCACTTACTGACCAGTGCAGAGAAATCCTTCAATAAGATTTAAGAGGATATTATGGTAGACTTATTTGGCTAATATCTAGATAAATGTGCATTGATTCAATGGAGAATATTATTCACTCCCCGTTTCTAATACAACTATTGTTGAATCATCAATTTAAAAAAACCGGCCAAGTGCGAGTCGGACTCGCGCACGAAGGGTTCCGTAAAATTATCTATAAAAACGGCAAAAATATCATGTCTGTTGTATGGGAGCCCCACTTAAATATTTATTTTATTCTATTTTTACAGGTATTTGTTGTTATAGCAGCATAATTTGTGAAAATTTCAACTTTCTAACTATCACTGTTCATGAGATACAGCCTGGTGACAGACGGACAGGGGAGTCTTAGTAATAGGGTCCCGTTTCACCCTTTGGGTACGGAACCCTAAAAAAATGAAACAATAAGATAGTTAGTTAAAATCCAGACTTAGGTCAGTTTTTGGTCTAGAGGACCCCGTCCCCCCTCCTTCGTCCTTTCTGGGAAAAGGTGGCGCGAGCTCGTCCTATATAAAACATATTATTGGTGTACGGAAGTTAAAAATAAACCCTTGCCCTAACGACTGGACTTCTTTGTGCCGGAGACGGTGACCACATCCTCTACAAACTATTACACTAACGGTTTCAACGGCTATTATTTTATTAACTATATTCATTAATACACAAGACTCAAAAACATCTCAAAGTAAAAAAACTTTAATACAGATAATTTTAGTTTCCTCAAACTCAAACTTCATAAAAGCATAAAAAATTAAAACAAAATTAGAAGGTAACGAGGTAGGTACTCGGCTAAGAACCCCCACTTGGCATAGTTAGCATAATGTTTTACCGTATTAATTTACATCTCTTCTTAGATGAGCTCTTGAGGCGAATCTCTTGGGAGCACTCGCAGCTCAAACTACTTCAAGTAGTTTGTAATAAGTATAACTAGCCATAAAAAATATGCTAGAATACTCTCCAGATGAAAAGGTGTACCTACTGGGAACCGTTTCATTTTATTTTGTTGTTCTGAACGTGGAAATTATTTAATTAAGACCAAAGCTACATTATTTTATGGAATAGGTAACAAGTATTGTTTGAGCTTCGTTCTTCAATGGGGAACTTAAAATAAATGAGATTTACTTTAATCTTAAACCCCAATTCCATTTCGCTTTGATCATAACTGAAATTCATTCTGTTTGCAATTATTTACCGCTTTTTCATCTTTCTGATAACACTGCTGAGTTAAAACTGCTTCTCAACAGATGCGACAATAAGAATAATCTGACATCAGAATCCAAAAAAAAAAATGCTTGGTAATTTTGCAAATATTTTATTTTTGCGACATATACTTAATCATTTTAACGACATAATGCTGTTGTCGCTGTCATTTCTTGTACTGTTATTGAGCACGCAGTGATAGTGACATTCATTCATTCATTCATACATTCATGCTTAAAATTAAGGATTAAATGCCAAATTAGAACATAAGAGCGTTTTTTTCGGAAAATGGTCAAAGTCGCAAATAGATGTCAAATATTTCGCTGTTTTTATTAATTTGGCAATATTACTGTATGGAAATAAGAAATGTGGCTAACTAGCGAACTAGAATATTAATAATGAATTGCAATTGTAACACTGAATTTGATGTTGTAACCGTTTTAGGTGTAAAAAAAACATTTGGAAAGTCTCCAAATGCTAAGAAAAGTTTACAATTACTATATTATTTATTGGATTTCATAATCAATATTTTAGTTCACTAGTTAGCCACATTTCAAATTTCCATACAGTAATATTGTCAAATAAATCAAAACAGGTAAATATTTAACAGCTATTTGCGACATTGCCAACTTTTAGGATAAGCGCTTTTAAACTTAGGCATCAATGTTCAATATTCGAGGTGCAAATCACAAAAATATTCTTTATTGGACAATAAAGAATATTTTTATTACCAAAAAATTCAAGGCCATTCTGAAAACTGAAATATAAAAATGCGACATATTGCTCTCTCGGGAATACATACACGAGCCACCTACAAATGTGTTACAAATTAGAACATTCGGGATTAAGAGCAAGTTTCATTCCCAGCTTCAATTCGCAGTGGATTTAACTATGTACGCTTAAAGGAGAATTATTTTCGTTCAGATTTTTCACTTATATCGGTAATAGCTATTAAGAATTGCTCATTTCGTGGTAAATATCTTTTCTAGCCAGTAAGGTGACGAAGCTCAATGGCAACACAAATTCATGAAGGTTGATCAAGAATCAAATTCAAAATGTTATTATTTAGGACACAAGTCAAAGTCAAAGTCAAATAATTTATTTCAATTAGGCACAAAAAGGCACTTTTGAACGTCAACATTTAAATAATAATTGATTCTAGTTGCCCCTTCCAAAAGGTAGTTTTCGTATGGAGAAGAATGGGCAAGAAACTCCACCGTTACTCTTTTAAAATGTTTTCACAATATCTTGTATACATCAATTATATCATTATATGTGAAGACGATGCACCTAGAATAAGATTACTATACCACGTTAGGTAAAAATAATGAAAAATTAAGGAATGACAGATAAATTAATCATGTGATAGATGCATGGTGCTCACATATTTACAAACATTGTAAAATTATACGATATTCCTAGCATTTTTACAAGTAATATAACTCAGTGTGTGAGTTCGAGTAATCACAGAATGTAAAACCAATTAAAAAAAAAATATATATAATATATATATATATATATATTATACAATTAAATTAGCAACCAGTTAGATTTTGTCTAGATTCTAAATTGTCCTATGGAGCAGGACCAGCATGTTTCCAAGCATTTGTAAGTTACCTAGTCTTCCAACCAATTCTTGGCTCATGAGTATCCACACTAAATACACTAAATAGCACATCACCATCAGTCTAAAGCAGTCCACTGCTGGACATAGAGCCTTTCTTTTGCGCGCCATTGACCCTTTTTGTCTGCCCATACAAACAACACACCCAGTCGTAATAATCGTCCATCACATTTTTATTCAAAAATTTCCGGTGGGAGTGTTCGCAACGTGGCAAATCCGTAATTTAACAAATTCGCTGGTCCCCCGGTTCCCCTATTTGTTCGGCTTACGACACCCGCGTCCGGGTTTCTTAATCCGGACGGTGCCATTTATCACCTTTTTAGTGTTCCGCACCGAATTGTAAAACGGTACCCACATGGAAATATGCCTCCGACTGACTGAATACCGTCGGCAACACAAACCCAATTTTGTTATAGATGCTTTTAAGAGTAGTTCGCGAATGAAATGTAGGATAATTAATGTAAAACTTTGACTAAAATAACTTAAAAATTGATTTCTGACAGAAAATTTCAAATAGTCTATTAAAATCTGCTGTCAACTCTCATGGTAACTGTCACTGATAAGGTTGTTATCATTCAACAACTCACATGATAGTTTACAGCAAATTCAGTGATCCATGTCTAATTTTACTAAATAGATTCATACGTACGTATGTGAAAATATCAGAATTTCATATTTTCTGTGTATATTTTGGCTGAAGGACTGCCGAGTACACAATATTGGGAACACTGTAGTTATTACCATACATAAAAATACATACGATCACAATTGGTAGAAATCTGACTAAAGGAGGATTCAGTGAAGTGAAACATTATTTCTATAACAGGGTCGGTCAACACACGTCTGCATATAAAAGGATAGTCCTAAAAAGTATATGCTTAAATTAACTACTTATGTGACCAAGAATATTTATGAAAAATCTCCTTGAGAACTTTAGCTATCTCTATTCATACTTGTAAATAATAAATGAATAGTTTAAAAACACTAGAAAAACACGCTTTTATAAATGCACGTTAAAACAAAAAACCATTACGTGGCCTTTCTCACAAGTGCAAACACGACTATGATACGATATTCCATCATCGAATGCCAGTGCCTATCTTTCGGCTTCGTCATCAGACCTTGAAACCTAATCGTGGTCAAAGTTCATAACAAGACTTTTCTAAGAAATCCAAAACAGCTATGATACGATTTTCCATCATGAAGTTCCAGTTCATATCTTCCGGCTCCATCATCAGATCAGTTCGACAGTACCGTATTATTGTATTGTCATCAGAACTACATACAGCTGCCAATTTTCATTACGCTACGACCCTTGGAAGATGGTTAAATTAGTTACCTTAGATTCCATTACATAGTTAGTTACATACAGGTCGACCTAATGAAAGCGTGTTAAAATAATCGATATCGTCATTATTTTGCTATTCGTCTAGTAAAAAACAACACACTGAAAGCATTCTCACTACTTAAGGACGCGTTTGCAAAATTTATAGGTGTAGAATCGAACTACTACATTGACAAAGGTCACACACACAAGTGTACGCACGGTTAGCTGCGGGAATAATAGTCAAGTGAACTAATTTTGATACCGTGAAAGTTATTTTTTTTTCTTACTTGTTATATTATTATTTATTTAGTCAAGCAATAAGACTCATAGTGCTAGTAACAGATAAACTTACAAAATATGTTAATAAAACAATAACACACACAATTTGTGACATCACTGCTGCAAGGTGACAGGCCCAGCCGATACCTTGCAGCAGTGACTCACAAACGCACAATCTAGCCTGCTTGCTACCAAAGATAGGATGCTGTTGGTGCTGCCCCGCACCCTACTAACCAGGGATGCGCACCGCATCACAGTGTAAAAGCAGTCAACGCGAGCCTCAGCAAACATACCTGATGCGCTGCAGTATCGAGGCAACCCCATCAGCACCCCGAAAGCGTTATGTATTGAACGTGAAGGGCGCCGTATGATTTCTGAGTATAATGAGCCCACAGACTGCAAGAGTAAATAGACGTGCAGTAAGCACTAAATATAGTGCCCCAGACCTCCTTAGAGGCACGCCTGAATCTGCGGGCAATCATGTTAGCTCTCCCACACAGCGCCCTCCGCTCCCTGTCAATATCCTCATCATCTTTGAGGTCAGTGGTCAATAAGTGACCCAGATATTTAAATTGGTCCATCCTCACAAGGGGCATACCGCTTAACTTCACTGAAGGTACAGCTTCTTGGTACCTGCCCCTGGCCCCAAAGATCATGACCACACCATGAATTAGGTGTGCCGAGTTTGGGCTCGTTTTGTTAGTAATGATGAGACCTTACCTCTGGACTTTATGGAGTAACCTACCTGAAGGTGTACTTCGGTGACTGCTACTGGAACTCCTCAACGAGTAGAACTAAGTGTGCCGAGTTTGGGCTCGTTTTGTTAGTTATGATGATACCTTACCTCCGGACTTGATAGAGTGACCTGAAGGTGTACTTCAGTGAATTTTACTGAAACTGCTCGACGAGTAGAACTAGGTGTGCCAAGTTTGGGCTTGTTTTGTTAGTAATGATGAGACATTACCTCCGGACTTGATGGAGTGACCTGAAGGTGTACTTCGGTGACTACTACTGGAACTCCTCAGCGAGAAGAACTAGGTGTGCCGAGTTTGGGCTCGTTTTGTTAGTTATGATGAAACCTTATGTTGATAATACAACAAAAATTGTACCTAAACTCGACCCGGTATCGTTAATTTTGTGGAAAATTGCTACGGAAGATAGTATTTACAATATAAAAAACTTTAATTTTTAACAAAAAAAGTTTTTATCATGTGAAGATGAAGAAAGTGGTATTGTGGTGCTATATGTGGTAGTTATTAGTTATATTTGATTCGGTTTAGTTTTGTCAAAAAAGGAAACGGAAAACAGCATAATTTTGTCAGATTAGCAAACGCGCCGGGCTTAAGGGCTTAAACGATAGCCGTACAAACAACCCCTAACCAAATAAACACAAGATTGTCAAGAAGTGTGTTTCTTTAGCATGACTTGAGCATGTAAAACATTTCACAGCACGAAACCGAGTAAAAACATGAAACAGTACTAAGAATATCCCATATTTCTCACAAACGATATCCACCTTACAGTATCCCAATCACGCGAACCCGTTCTTCATAGTTATGACAGTGTAACGTATTAGTATTCCTCCCGAGCTACTCTCCGATGAAAAATCTATTTTATCCTCGAAACCTACTATTTACTGCTTCAAGAGTTCGGAATAAAAATGGTCTAGAGTTAATACGAGACACAATGGGCGTTAAGTTAGGTTCGACGGTAAAAAAGTGCTCCTCGAGAGTTCGGTGGAGCGAATCTGTGTTCGGTTTCAAGATCAGACTTAATATTATTGTTTTCGTCTGTCGATGAATTCTTGGAGCATGAATTCTTGAAGAACTTATGTGGGGGACTTTTATATACGAATATAAAAATAATTACATACAGTTTTGATTTTATCTACGGACCATGTTTAGTTGATAGTCAATTTACGAAGATCCGCTTTCCTGACTATCCAAAAACAAAAATTAAGTATAAATAAAACCTAGCTTCCATAAACTTGGGCCAGTCACATAAAAAGCAATTTCATAGAACCGGATTACAGGTGAACTATTTTTCCTCGTCCCGCATTCCTTAAACCGACATCAGATACTTCACATCATATTTGCCTTTCACTCTAATTGAAACGTCTCAGCACGAAATTAATCAAACTTAAAGCATTTATTTCAATTAAACCATTTACAGGCACTTTTGAATTATCTAGAATTCGTTCAGTCAGAAATATGAAGCTAGTTGGCCATTTCAAAGCGTAGTAGGTAGCTATGGAGAAGACCGGCCAAGAAACTCCACGGACACTCTTTTAAATCAAAAATTTGAAAATATTGGTTACATCATTAATGTAGAAATTATACATGTGAGAACAATGTAGAAAGACGTACACGTTAAAAGCGTCCGTAATAAAAGGAAAAAAACAAATAACCATTCAAAAATTAAAAAATAAATTAAAATAAGCCATGGCAGCTAAGCGATGAATAGTACCAACTGACGGCGCCCGTTCACGAACATGACGCATGGATCAGCACCATTCAGCTCAACCGTTTTGAAGGGAGCTAAATGATCCAACGCACGCGCCACCATCAGCGAGACATACTCACACCCGGTAAATGGTAGCTCTTTAGTGCATAGTACTTACACCAATGCTATGCAATTATATAATACAAAGGAGATTGAGTTTATACAATACAAAGATGGTCAAACAATATTTTCAAAACATTAATCAATTAGTTGAGGTTGTGGAGCAGGACCAGCAATGAGCCAAGCATTTTTATCAGTGATGTAATCCCCCGACTTATAATATGCCTGCCTACATAGTGTGCGTTTTATACAAGATTAGAATTTCGTCTCATTCAGTTGAAGTATGTAGGGAGGAATTTTATTATAACATTTTAAACAGTACGTCTTGAAAGATGAGTCTACTTTAGCCAGTCTGAAACCTAGTTGAACTAATGGGTCCCTATTTCTTGTACTATAATTATGTCTATCACCTCTTTTACTAAAAAGATGTACATTTTTTCTTACGTATATGATGTTTTCATAGATATATTGATAAGGTACCGTCATGATGTTAATATCCTTAAACAGTTCGCTTAGAGAGTCGCGCCTGCGGAGATAATATATGGCTCTGTAATCAAAAGTGACAAATGAATTCATTAGTGAACCGATCAACAATATTGAATTTCGGTACTCGACATCTTTCACTCGCCTACTGAATGAAAAGAAAAGAGCAGTTGAACGTTTATTCCTATAGAATCTGTCGGTGTCGTGTGAACGTGGAATGAAAAAAAAAACAACATTCATTTGAGGGAATCACTCGAGTGAAGCGTCTGATATCAGCCTTAGAACTAGTCCCGCGGACCACACAAGACTATTAAAATATTCAATCCCACCCTTACGTCGCAATAAATTGTGGGGCAGTTATAAAAAGGATACTACATAAACATAAAGCCAGTAGTTTGCAATTTCATCAGTATAATCTGGATTAGCACTGTTTTCAATTATAGTGAACGGTTCGCGAACTAACTGGTCGTGCGGGTGTTTACGCGTAATATTTGTTTATTTAATTTTATTTTATTATTTGATTTTAATAAAGATGATATTCGATAGTTTAAAAATTGTCACATGGATATGTCATCATGACAGGCAAATAATCAAGATCAAAAGGGCAGTCTCATCATTAACACAATAATTGAAGATGTAATCATAATACCTACGTTGCTTTAGTTTTCAAAAAGTCGTGTGATGTGTTGCATCACACGACTTCATCTTAATTACCTTACCTTTTGATTAACCCTTTATTATAAAATCTGAAAAGTTTGCTACCTAACTATTATTAATTTTGCCAACTTTGCTTTAAGAGCTTTTATTCTGAAAGTGGGCAACGTCGCAAATAGATGTCAAATATTTCGCTGTTTTGATTACTTTGGCAATATTACTATGGAAATAAGAAATGTGGCTAGCTAGCGAACTAGAATATTAATAATGAATTGCAATTATAACATTGAATTTGATGTTGTAACCGTTTTAGGTGTAAAAAAGGCATTTGGAAAGTTTCCAAATAAACTTTTTTTACATCTAAAACTAAATATTCGGTGTTACGATATTAACTATTGCCTTTCATAAAAGGCAGGTTACGTCATGAGCAGATTGCTGGCTGCGACAACGAGCTAAATATCTCCTATTGGTTCTCGAGAAATTATGGTTATCATTGTTTTGGTTGGTAAGGTCATTTATTATAATGATATAAATATAAACACTGGATAAACAAACAATTTATTATCCTAACTGAACTAACAGTAATAACAAACTATATTATTTGTTTTAGTTTGTGTTTGTAAACCAATTTGATGGCAATCACTGTCAGAAACTTCGACTTTCAGTATGTTTTTATGGAAACTCAATGCAAACTGCATTGAACTTTGCACTTTAAAATTATGCAATTATAATCATTAATCACAACGAGATTTAAAAAAGATCGTTAGGAACACCTAACTAAACTAAATGAAGTCAAGCTTTTTGGACCAACCATGTTGGCACTCAAAATCAGTTAATTCTTTGTCTTTGGGTAACAGCAGGTTTTTAATGAATGGAGGATTATAAATGACACTATGACAAGAAACCTCATAAAAACCCGTAACAATAAATCATCATAATTAAAACCAAATCCACGTACCCCTGCCCAGGCGTAAAAATGTAGCTGATATTACAATATTCTTCTACTACTCATTTAACGCGAATCAATTAAAACCAGTAATTAAAAAGTCGTCATTAAGTCGCGGGGGTCTGTTACAGCGAAAAATGTTCGCTTTAACAATAAAATGTTATGGACCCGTCCGCCTGTCTGTAAAACTGTTTAGCACCTATCAAACTTCTGCAATAATTTTGACATTTCACTTTGAAATTTAAGAAATTGAGAGAATATAAAATGCTGAAGCAGTTTTAAATGACAAATACATAGTTGTACCGTAGGTATTTTGTTCAAGTTTCAAATATCTACGCTTCTTCTTTAAGAAAAGAGAGAAAAAACATTTATTTAGCACAGACTAAAAGGCACACAACACAACATATTGTACAAAAAAAAACATATTGTAAAAAAGAAATAAAATAAAAAAGTGTAAAGTTGAGTTAAGTTGTTCCGTTATTTCATAATAGCTGTTAAGTTTTAACGGTGATATTTTTACTGATTATATACTGTTTGAAGAAACACGCTTATTTACCTACTATGTTTGGCCGAAAATCATACGGAAATCTCTCATAATCTCGTTCAACATATGCACTACACTAAATAAGCTCCCAATAAGCTTTAACAACTAATTAAATTACAATAAAACTCACTCTAGTTGCTCCATTTGCGTACATAAGCCGATAACCACGCCACCACAACCACCACCTAATTACAGCCAATAAAATTATTTGATTCAAAATCAATTGAATATTATTATGAATATTCAATTAATTTGATTCGTTATTGACTACCGCCATAAACGCGACTACTGAGTGAGAGGCCCTAATTTCAAGATCGGAAAATGTGTTATTGGGGTTTTCCATCTGGAATATCAAACTCAAAGTCAATCTCAAAGCATTTATTTCAATTAAACCATTTACAAGCACTTTTGAATTGTCAAGGGGTCAGTCAGTCAGAAATACGAGTATGAAGCAAGTCGCCCATTCCAAAGCGTAGTAGGTACCTATGGAGAATAACGGGCAAGAATCACCACGGGCACTCTTTTAAATAAAATAAAATTGCTATAAAAAATTGGTTGAATCATTTATGCGTTATTGATGTTGTTATGCGTTTATTTAATGCATTATAAGCGACCGTAATAAAAAGATAAAACGGAGAACAATTAAAAAAATTAAAAAATCCATGGCAGCTAAGAGTTGACCAGTCCCACCTGAGAGCGCCCGTTCACGAACATGACGCATGGATCAACACCATTCAGCTCAACTATTTTGAAGGGAGCTAAATGATCCAACACACGCGCCACCGTCAGCGAGACATCAGAGTTAGCATGACATACTCACAGCCGCCAGGGCACATTCTAGTCAATGAAAGATATTACCCGGTAAATGTTAGCTCTTTTGTACATAGTACTCACACCTGTGCTATCTCAGTTTCAGCCCGGAGTTTGGACTTGTGCCCGGTTGATGGCAATAAGCAACTTAAACGTAACTTGCGAAATGTGGGGTGTACTATAGGTACACCTCTGCCTAACCCTTCGGGATACAGGCGTGATGTTTATGTTATGTAAGTGAAATGAGGGTGTACTTTACCTAACCCTATTTCAGCTTAACCCTTCAGGTTAGGGATTTCAGGATGTTATGTTATGGATTTCTCAGTAGCAACACAGAGGCAATTTTGTGCCCAATAAATGACAACAAAGGCCCTATACTTTTAACATAACTGGCGAAATGTAGCACACCTCTGCGCGCTCGGGTACTACAAGCAATGAAATAACTAAAATACCATCAGCAACAGTAGTCGTTGAGTCGTATAATCCTGTCTAAAGCAGACTATCTGTGTCACGGCTCAAGTGTCAATCTGCGGCATTGTCCCTCTATTGTGTGGCCAATCAGCTATCATGGCCTGTTCAGTGACTGTCTCGGGTTTAACTTAATGCCTCTACGAGTACCTAAGTACGTAGGTTTGGTAGATTTTAAAATAAGTGTAGGGCTGTGCTGTATGTTTATTTATACTCAGTTGATTGAAAATAACAAAGAATTTCCATAATATTAATGGACTATATAAAAAGGGTTTATTTTTTGTTTGATTTGTTTTGGCTGTGATGTTGTTAGAAACGCTTTTTACATAAATCGTCTTTTGTTTACAGGATCTTAAATTAACTAACCAACACATTACCTACATAAACTTTTATCAACATCTTAATAACGCCATAACTCAAGAGCCTTCACAAAAATCCGTCACTTAAAAAACCTCACACCACAATTTAAAATTCTGGAACTCATTAAAAGTTTAAGATTATAATAAACGGGCGGATCCAGCGTCAAAGTACTAGCGACCAATATAACAGATATTGCGGTCCGTAATCCGGTTGATTCCGGTTATTACCAGACCGATATTACCGCCTACAACCGGCTTGAACCTGATATTAAATTAGCTCACGGACATGATGTGCTGGACACAGATTTGATTCTTTCGTGAAGTTCTGTTTCTGTATTAAAATCAAGTTTCAGCAATAAGTTGGCTTTATTTTTAATTTTTGGACCGTTCCTGGAGAGATTATATTCTATTGTTGTCGTGCAGGCAAGACTTTTTCACTCGAACATTTGAATGAAATTCTTTTATTAATTATTTTTTTTTCCTAAAATCCAGCTGCAGCACTGTCCCATACATGACAGACAGCTCTGAAAGAACTTGAATACTCATCGTTCCTGTAACTTTAATCATTTGAATTATTTTTATTCGTGAAGTAACTTAATACAGATTTACGATGGAAGTCTTTCGACCGCATCCAGAAAAAGGAAAACAGAACAATAAGGAAACAAGCAACTGACTGAAATAAAATCTTATTGCGTGACGTCATTAACTTTATTATCATACACTTGTACATTGTCTTGTATAAAGGATATTTTTCAGGAAAATATTTCTGAAATATCCCGAAATAAGTGGGATTTAATATTAACAAAATACTAACTTGGCGTTTTATTTTATGAAGAAATATGTTGAAAAGTAGCTTTTCTTAGGAATATAGCGTTTTTTTTCTAAAGTATGCAGTGACTAATATTTTTTTAATTATGAGTTTTAACGTGTTAGTGAAATAGTTCTGAGTATAGTGCTTAAACAGTGAAATACTTCTGGGACCTTTCAGACATGATTCTCTTCAACACCGAAACGAGATGAGGTTGCTTATTGCTAGCATCGAATAACAAGATTCAGAATCAATTGTTTATACCTAATTTCAAAATAAATAACATTCATGAACATTCCTTCTAAGAACTAAGTATTTACACAAGACATAGTAAGTAAAATATAAAACAGTTGTCTTCCAAATGACTCGGACCATGTCGTCGGTATCGGGTAAGGAAATCAATCACACATTCCTCGATAATCATAAAAAATTACAGTAATGTCTTTTTTTTAAGTTGACTAGAAAATATCAATAAAGTTTTTAAAGGATCAATTAAATAGGTATTCCCTATTTTATAATTCATCCTTAAAATTATGGTTACCCTAACATTTATGGCTCTTGGCGAAATAAATACGATTAGAAGCATATCAGTTTGCCTTCGACATTTAGTAAACGACCAAGCGTTTGCATACGAACGGCACCGTTTGTATAATAACGAATCACACAATCCGCCATCGACAAATAGATGGTTTTTTACTGATTCGACAATTGGTGGTTGTAATTGTATCAGCTGAGTGTCATCATCAACATGCCTTTTCCCAACTCTGTTGGGGTCGGCTTCCAGTCTAACCTTATGCAGCCAGTATTTGACATGGAGCGACTGCCTATCTGACCTCCACAATCCAGTTACTGGGTAATACGATACCTCTTTTTAAGACTGGTTGTCAGACTTTCGGGCTTCTGACGACCCGAAATGTAGCAGCTGAGTGTGAGGTATAAAATTAGTTATAGACATCAAACACACAACAACAACATACAAAAAAGTATCCTTGATTCTTCGAAAAATCCATTCTTTATTCTTTCGCTATAGACTTCCTAATAAAGTTCCTCCTATTCGTTGTGTTTTTGTTATTTTATTTACTTTAAAGCTGTACCATACATCTTATTTCTATTCTATGGTAAAATGTAAAATAGTATCTTCCAATTGACTCGCACATTGTCGTCGTTATCGGATGATGACGTCACACATTCCTAGGCAATCATGTGCCCAGGTCCATTGCTATTGGAATGATATCTGTTTCCAATGCACTCGGGAGTTGAGCTCACTTCGGTGGAAAAATTAAAATGAATATTTTTTACTAGATTGATGTGGGGTGGAGGATTTTAATGTATTTTTTTGTTGTGAAGATTTATTGCCGACTGATTTGAAGTTGGATTGGTGGTTGTGATTGTAGCAGGTGGTTGAACGTCTTCAGTTTGATTACGACGTTGTAGAAAGTATTTCGGTAGGTACTTCTAAAAAATCACTATAGATTTTTTGTGCTCAATAAATAGTAATAATTTCTATCGTAAGCAACCTACAGATCCAGATCCTACAAAGTTCCTAACGCAAACTTTGTAGTAATGCCTTTCTATTTTCCTCGAAATAATGCTTAAACGTTTTTCCTTAAACTCATTAAGATTATTCGCTCCATTATTAGCATTTGGCTTCTAAATTATGAGTCCTTAAAAAATATTTATTACTCAATAAGTAAGTAAGTACTGTTTCTTATTAGTGTTCGTATTTTTTTCTAATAATCGCAAAAGCATTCAATTTCTCAAGAAGTGTTAAGTTTAATCAGCGCGTAATGATCAAATTTGACTCTCAGTTTCATATGATTTGTGTTTGTTGATTTCGTCAACCAATCAAAACAGTTAATGACATCATGGCCATAATTCCACAAATTTACTTATTAACATTGCCGTGTCTGTACATACTGGAAGTAGTTATGTTTGTGAAGAAAAACCCAAGTCGTTTTAGACGTCTGGATGACGTAATTCCCCGCAATAGACGTGATAATAGCGTGCTATGTCTACAATCAGCCAAGACAGCACTTATGGGCAAAAGTGTCTACTGCATGGGTCCAGTAATATTTAATAAAATACCGAAGTGTTGGAAAGCGCTGCCGATTTCATTATTTAAAAAAACACTTCTAGGCTTTTTAGTGGTGAAGGGTTATTATCATTTAAGTGAGTTCTTTAATGAAAAAGATTTTTCAATTTAGTATGTTGTTTGTGTACCTTTTGCATGCCTACATGGTAAAATATGGCTGATCGTGTATTATTTTTGTTAACCTGTATAGTGTATACCCATATTTGCAAAATAAAATTATCTTATCTTACTAACGTTTAATTAGTCTGCCGATTGTGTTTAAGACAGCAAAATGTGTCAAAAACACACATTCGAGAGACAACTGGAAAGTGTGTAAAATAGTGGCATGAGAGTCCAGCGGGGTAATGGTAACACATTTACAATGGCAATGCCTTTCATTTTGACAGTTCAACAACATTCATTGCATTATGAACGTGGTTGAGCAGACGAATTTTTCAAACATATGAAGGATTGGTAATTTCCTTCATTTTCATTGAATGGATGACACGTAATCACACTACCAGTTTGTGGACAGTCAGTTAATTTATCGTGTCATATGTAACAGTGGACGCGCACCGATCGGATCAACAATGCCAGCTGATGAGCTCACGCAGACGTATCTTCAGTTGGCGAGAACTCGGTGCAGACTTATTACTGGCGCTGTTCACGCGGCACTGCTTGCGTAATGTGGGTGAAAGGTTGGAGAGAATAAAGTCAATCGTTTTTTGTATGACTGTTAAAACAAATATAGATCACAGAGAACTTTTTCTAGTTTTCCACATAAAACAAACTTGACCGTCTTCTCACTAACTGCATTCGATTCGTTTTCAATCTGCGTAAATATGATCATGTCTCTGCGCATCGGTCGCTTCTAAGGTGGTTGCCCATACGCCAGCGCAGAGAGCAAAGGGCGTTGACCACCTTGTTTTCATTTCTTAACTCTCCCTCTTCCCCTAGTTATCTGGCCCCCCACTTTCAGTACATTTGCGCCAACCACAATAGAAATCTACGTTCATCTCACAATCGTCTTCTTCAATGTCCCACTCACCGCACAGACTTCATTCACTCTTCCTTCTTCATTCAGTCTATCTCTCTGTGGAATGCGCTCCCCCAGGAAATCAGGATGGCGACCAACCGGTTATCTTTTCGAGTTAAAGTTCGCGAGCATATTCGCAAGAAGCTGGCAGTATCATCACAACGGTAATTTTTTCCCATTGTTTGTCTTATTTGTACTTATATTTATGTATAATTAGGTGTATTTATTATATTTATAGTTTTTAATAGGTATATATGTATATCTTTATATTTAAATATTAAAATCTTCAAATCTCTCTGTTGCACCTACCACTGTTTGTCTCTGCATCACCCGAAGGTTGACTGGTAGAAAATGCCCATGGCATTAAGTCCGCCTCTGTATATTTGTGTGCTTGAAGTATTAAATAAATAAATAAATAAAATCAAGATGATTATTTTATAGATTTGTACCTAATTTTGATTAACGAATGGTCGATTTGTAGCTCGAGTAAATATCTATTTACTGTAGGTATTTTCCTATGCTATAAGACAGTTATCTGAAAAATAAGAAAGGGCTACTGCTGAACATGAGGTTCTGGGTTTGATTCTCAGGTCGGACAAAGTGTTATTGGGTTTTTCCTTCAGGAATTTCTCAGTCAGCCCGAAGTCTTAACTTGGTTCAGTTGATGACAATAGGCTCTGGGTGTACTATATGAATAAAGCTCTTCGTAAACAAACATAAAACAAATCAGTTCAGCTGCACAGTTATACACTTTAGACGACAAATACAATCGCAAAACTATAGTACATACGATTCTATAGATGTATGGACTCCTCTTCAGCGAATCGTACTTACGGGTTTCATACATTCATACTATGTTGGCATGCACGTCAACACGTATCAGCAAATTCCTACATTTAAATAGTAAAACATGTACCATTATATAAACAGCCATTCAATTGCATTTGCCAATGTGCTATTTACCAACATGCGCGACACAAAAAGGAGTATTGCTTTTGTTCGTTTAAAATGCCAATTTTCCAATACTACTTCTTTTATGTTCTGTGAGCATTTCGCGCATTTCATTGGCCACAGATTTTTCGTTTTATTGCTTTCTATACTAAAAATGTGAATTTATACCTATAATTTTTTAAATCTGATATTATACGGGAGTGGATGCATTATTGGATGAAATTAATAGACGTATGGCGATAACTAAATCATCAATGGACAAACCGAAAAAAGTCTGGAGGAACAGAGATATTACAAAAGCCACTAAGATCCGGCTTGTTCAAACAATGGTTTTTCCTATGTTCCTTTACGCTCTGCTGAGACGTGGACGCTGCGTGACATCGAGAAGAAGAAGATAGAAGTTCTGGAAATGTGGTGCTGGAGAAGAATGCTTGGGATATCGTGGATGGAGTTTCGCACCAACACCTCTATACGCCAAGAACTCGGCATCAAAAAGATCTTTTCTGATCCAAGCGCGCATCCTCAGATACTTTGGACACGTCTCGAGGCGTGAGGATGATTCTATAGAGCGCCTTGTCGTGCAGGGTAGAGTGGAGGGCAGTAGACCACGCGGACGATCACCGATGTGATGGACTGACCAAATTAAATCCGCAGTGGGCGTACCCGTCTATGAGTGCACTAAAAACACCAAAAATTGGAGTAGATGGCGAGAAATCGTGAGGAGAATCACATCAGCCTCTGGAAAAGAAACTACATGAAGATCACGACCGTTCTATCAAGAGTGCTACAAAGAAGAAGAAGAAGAATACTATAAAGAGCATTGATTTGATTTTTTGTATGTTTGTTTGTAATGATTAAACTCAAAAACAGCTGGACCGATTTTAAAAATTCTTTCACCCGTAGAGTGCTCTATTATCACTGAGTAACATAGGCTATAATTTATAAAGATATCACGCGGGCGAAGCCGCTGCTGGCGAATGTTAGTAATAGAGCAATAATTACTCATAACATTGTTTTTTATGAGTTGTATTGCAATATGTGTTTAGCTAGCAACCTCGACAATTGATCATATTATTTTTTGCCTGAGCAAAAAGCAGCCAAGTTCATCATGCTCGCTTAGATGTCACTGCTTGTGGTAGCGTCGGGGGTCGGGTTGCCTCCTTCCCTCAAATATGAATGATCTTTGCGTTACGTTCGTGAACGGATGCTGCTTGTGGTGAATGGTCGTCTTGCTGATCATGGTTATGTTATTATTATTAGTAATTAACTGTTTATTTATTTTACCTCGTTGGTCCTAGTTTATCAATTATAACTTCCAGTTACAGCTATATATAGCTATAATTGGAACCAGGTGAACCAGGCACGCCCTTTATGCCTGGAGGCTTTTATTTAGATATTGTTTACGTTTACTCTTTATTTTAGTTAGAGTATAGTTCTGTGCTGTCATATGGCTATTAATTAAATTATGTTTTGTGTTGTGTAATGTAAATTATTTTGCATACTATTATATAGAAACATTTTTTTCTAACTGAACAGACTGACAGCTGTGCTGCTGGGGAGTTTGTTGTGCCACTTGTTCTTCCCAGCTAAAGCACTAGGAAGTGGTGAAGGGCGGTCGTTTTTGGGGGAGTGTCTTATGTAATTTTGACGTTCGTGCTGTGTTGCTTTCGGTAAAGTGCTGATTCTCAGCCTAGTTTGAATAAATGACTTTTGAATTTTGAATTAAATGTTCGAGTTTGTCGATCTTCATTTTTTTTTTCTCTCATTATATTTTTACTAATGATTGCTGTTTAAATAATGGCTAAGTAATAACAGCCACACGGGTCGATCGATCAGGGTAAGCTACGTTTGCCGCGGTTGGTCCGTGGATGGGTGACCATCTTTACATACCAAGACCTAGGAAAGGACGTTAAGACGTTGGTCCGTTCCGTCCGTTAAGACGTTGGTCCTTCTTGGATCTTTGACAGTCGTTACGGGTCGTCAGAAGCCCGAAAGTCTGAGAACCAGTCTTATTAAGGGGTATCGTATTACCCAGTAACTGGGTTGTGTAGGTCAGATAGGCAGTCACTCCATATAAAATACATTCAGCTAAATCCGGTTAGACTGGAAGCAGACCGCAAAATAGTTGGGAAAAGGCAGGCAGATGATGTTGTTGAGTGCTGTTTGAATTAGGTTTTTTCCATGTACTTATCTAGTACTATAAATTACAATTGAAAACAGTGTAAAGATAAAACTAATATTTTAGCAACATAAGTAAATGTAATCAAAACTATTCACTAAAGCTGAATTGCCTTAATTTTGGAAGCTCGATGGTATCTAGTTTCAATGTTGATAAAAAGATACTAATTAATTGAATGATCGTCAATTCTGTTTATGATTTTACGTACATTATTGCCTATAATTACGGAGCTAATTAATGTGTACGTTGTGAAAATTAAATATAACTTGTGATCAACCTACAATATGGATTACAAAATGATTATTTTTATTTAGTTTTGTTTAAAAATACAGACTAGTTTAAAATAAACACATACATAGATAGAATGTACGTAGAAACACTACAAAGAAAACCACGGCTTTAAAATCTATTACAATCTAATACCACTACATTTTCTAATTAGCAGACATTTTCTACAAAGCAGACTACGCCACTGCTACGCGCTACGAGTTGTCTACAAAGTGCTACAATTCACCCTACGTCACTACGATGTTGCTACGGTGCTACGCGCTACGACTTGTCTAAACGAACTTTGTGTTTGCCAAACCTCGCTTGAGCTGTTCATTACATTAGATTGAAGGAGGTGCTAGTTATTTACCTACACAACAAAACATGCCTTTTATTAATACGCTCGGAGTAAAGTTGTACCAAACTTAAACCAGGAAAACTGTATTTTCAAACTGGAGTCAATACAGGTTGTAAGTTTACTCAGCTGTTATTAACAAAGGGATACATTATAACTATAAAAATAGATGATTAAAAAAAAATACTTTTGCGTTTCCCTATTACCTGTTTGGTTTTGGGTAAACTTAAAAGAAAAACTTACAAGGGTAAACTTAGAATTATATGAATTTATGAGAAATGTGGATTTCTTGGCAGTTTTTTAATGATTAATGTGACTGGAGATGTCGGTAAAAATCAGCGAGTCTGGTGTTGCTATATTAACAGTTTTTCATAAGCTAAACATTCCATATATGCAGGTGGAAAACATAGTTATTTTATCCTAAAGTACGTAAGTACCATTTATGTTAATACAATAGTGACATACCAGTAACTTAAACACTACATCTACAGAACTTTACACGTCGACAATAGATTGTGTTGCTCAGTCTGTCTGTCTGTGTTGAATAATTAGCAGCTCGCGGCTGCGGCGAGCGGATAAATATGAGGCTTAAGACGACTCGGTAATGTTCGCGCGAGGGAAACTGGTGCGTACTAACTATATAATAAATAATAAAGAATCAAGTGAAAAAAATCAAGTTTTTTTAGCATACAGGTTACGTCGCCTTCGTGTCGGAGCAAGACTAAAAACGCTCAAATTCTGTCACACTCACACACTTCTGTCATACGACTCTTTCAAGCCCTGGACAATGCTAGTAGTTGTACGTAACGGGCAGGCAAGTAGAGGATATAGCGAGTATACAGAAACATACAGTTTTGAAATTCCAATAGTTAAAGAATGCCAATTCTATGTCGCATAATACGTCCAAAATTCAATTCTGGAAACCAATTGGAATATAATTATGATAGTTATTTATCTAACCTATCGATTGTTCATAGATTGTCCACAATTTGTACGACACCCTGTATTGGCAATTATATCAGTCTGAGATGATTAACGAGTCACGTGCTACGCCGTAGCGCGTAGGCGGCGTAGGCGCCTACGACGCTACATGCTACGGCGACGACGCTTACGAACCAATATCAATTTTCGATTATTAGATTTGTTATTTATGTTATCATCTTATTTCAGTTAATAAACGTTAAAGGTTCATCAATTCTAATAAGAGTAGAGATAAAACTTGTTTGAGATAAATCTAGGCGGAAGCTTCGCAAATACGCCTCCTTCTGTGAAGGTTCCGCATTAATTTACTACCAGCCATACCAGATCATTATTAGTTTCTCAATACCATCTGACTTTCACAACTCAATGACTGGGCAATACCTGTGTCTACAGTTAGACCAGTTTTTGGACGTCCGAGATACCAACTACTTGTAACTGATTGCTTCACCCACTTCTATGTAGCTACGAGTTAAACGACTCAACAAAAATCCGAATTTGTTGATAAGATAATAACTATAAGATATGAAACAACATGCTACATGTTACAGAATGTTTTTCAGCTACATTTTGATATTTTTTCCGGGACCTTAATTAGCATCAACTCAAACTCAAAGCATTTATTTCAATTAAACCATTTTCAGGCACTTTTGAACTGTCAAGAAGTCGGTCAGTCAGAAATATGAAGCTAGTTGCCCATTCCAAAGCGTAGTAGGTACCCATGGAGAAGAACGGGCAAGAAACTCCACGGACACTCTTTTAAATCAAAAATTTGATACAGAATATTGGTTACATCATTCATGTTGAAATTATGCATGTGAGAACAATGTAGAAACGTTCATAAAAGCGTCCGTAATAAAAAGAAAAAAACAATTAACCATTCAAAAATTTAAAATTTAACAACCGAAATTAAAGTTAATTGAGAAGAGCCTGTGTGCACCCATTCGAGTTATAATGATAAGTCCAATGCCTGCATATTATTTATAAGCTTATTTATAATTGATTTTAACTAGCTCATACATTCTGCATGCTGTGTTCGCGATTTTAGGGCATATGTGATATGTGTTTCTTTAATTTTACCTTGTAAGTAAACTTACGATTGTAAACAAACCAACCGAAAAAAGATTCAGATCTTATTTAAACTTCCAAAGCGCGCACCTCTATCTAGCGAATAGCCGCCCCTTATATTTGTGCCTGCGTTAGGTAAATTCGTCGCGTTTTGTCTAAGTTTAATTAACACGGCTAACCTTATTAACACAATAAAATTCAGACGGAGACGTCTTTGAACTTCTCTGTCATCACAAATGAATGAGTTTGGGCAAAAAAAATGGTGGCGTAGAATTTCATTATTAAGGGGCTCGTGGCTCGACTGAAAGGGTTCGTCAGTACCTACAGTCGTTCATTGAATTGCTGATAAAGTTAGTGACAGTACAAATACAAACACAATTTGTGTTTGTATTTTGAGATACTTTTGTGGTCTGCCTCTCCCCTGCTTTTGTTATACATTGTATAGAGTCAAAGATCCCAGGAATTAGGAATATTTGGCACGAACCTACAAGGAATGCGTTACAATAAAGGGTAGTAGCAGAAGAAAGAAGAAGATTGCAGGAGTTAGTTATGAGTTTTGCCAGGGCCACGTTAAGGCCAAGCGGGGCGGTGGCGATGGAACAATTTTGTACCGTCGCCACCGCCCAGATCAGCCATCGCTCCTCGCTGGTTTCGTGCCCGCAACCTAATAAACAGTCACATTTCTCAGATATTTCTCTTTCCTTTTCAGGCAATACCAACATCCCCATCAGTGTCCACCAAAGTCGACGAAATCGGTTTTTGCACACACCCCTTATAATCCAAACTTCCATTTTAACAACTTATTACGTTAGGACCATAAGCAAAAACTTTCCATCAAGTTAAATCAGAAAGTTTATACACTATAACTCGCAAGCACAAAATAATAGTTAGGTACAGAAGGCAGGGTCCGTACAACGAGCGAAAACGCACGCACACTTAGACACGCTTCTACGTACAGTCAGTGCAAGCGCACTCACGACTGGTATTCGCCTGAGAGTATTTAAGATCGCCGTATGTAAGTAGAGTTTGGTATACAGCACTCATTCACACAAGATTGTTTAAAAGTAGTGCCAAGTTGACTTTATTAGACTGTACATACCTGTGTATAATTTGTTCTAAAAGTATCTGATTAAAGTGTAAACAAACCTTGTCTAGGATAATTATTTACGCAATCACTCACTTAAGGAATTCAATTACACATTCATCTGAATTTAGAAGGTCTGCATGTAGAAGGTTCAACTTTATATCTCACCACTTTTTCAACAATATTTTTTTAATTTTCTTTAAAGATCTTTAAGGTGATTTAAAATTAGAATTTCGAGTTTAAGGATTCAAATAATCAAATCAAAGCACTCAATTTGTAAGTGGCACTAGACATTGGCATCCACAGGTACATTTTCTGACCCATTTGTTTATATTTTCCTGTTTATTATATTGGCCTGTTTCCGTTCATTGTAAGGAGCCGGCCTTCTGTACCTCTCCATATCGTGTCGTCAGTTCACAGATGTGTGCAGTCAGCAGTTTGCACAGTTTGCAGCGGGTGGCAACTGGCTCGCCGGCAGGGTGCCCCTTTTACAACACATTTGTTACCTTCCTGAAATCCTGCGGTAATTCAGTCGGTTGCGGTTCAGGACGGATTTTAGAGGAGATTTTCGTGTTTTACGAGAACGTGGTAATGATGTCCTGTGATTTTGCAGGTGTTAAAAATGTTATATGATATTTTATGTCTGCGTATTTGAGAAGTTATAGCTTGACAGTTATCATAGTAAGTACTTCTCGCAAGCAATTTGACAAACTTTTCGAAATCTGTTAACATGTTACTATAGTTTGAATAAGTGCGTAATTTCACCTTAATGGATAGGTCCACGTCCTATCATTGGCCAGTCCAACACTTAGACGATTGTTGTGAAACAATAAATCATTAACTTTCCAAATAAATAACATTTATTTACTATAGAGCTTACTATCACAATGGCACACTCTGTTACGATTACAGTATAATTTACTAGCTTTTGCCCGTAAACGGAAATTATCCTACAGGAACGTACTACCGCGATAAAAGTATCCTATCTACCTGTGAGAGATAGACAGACAGATTTACTTTCGCATTTATATATATGTATACATATATATATATGTATATGTTTATATATATTTGTATGTATATATATATATATATGTGTTTGGATGGATGAATGAATAAACTTGATCGAAAGTCTTTACCAAAAATGGTTGACAAAACCCTTAAATTAACACTCATATAACATCGCGCCTGTGTTCCCCGAAGAGTTCGGCAGAGGTGTACCTATAGTAAACCCACATTCAGCCAGTTATGTTTAAGTCCCATGTAATAAGGGGTGAGCCTATTGCCATCAACCGGGCACAAATCCAGACTCCGGGCGGCTACTGAAAAATTCCAGATGGAATAACCTAATAACACTGCCTGATCCGGGTATCGACCCCAAGACCTCATGCTGCTACTGCAGGCTGCTACTGAGAAATTCCAGATGGTCCTCCAAATACCGGAAAATTCCGAGCATCGAACATCATAAAGTAGAAGTTGAACTTTAACAAACATAACAAAAGAATTTCCCGTTAACTGAGTGTGGAAGAAACAACAAAACTAAGCAACAGTTGTGCATATTCTCACAGAAAGTATCGAACTTAACTTGAGGAAATGCGATGAGTTAATAAGTATAGGTTGCTTTTTGTAAAACTTTTGATAAAATCTTAAAAAGCCAGCCAAGTGCGAGGCGGACACGAAGGTTTCCGTACCACCGTACAATATTTAACACTACATTTTTTTTTTTATTTAGCAAAAAAACACGTCAAAGTCAAAGTCAAAGTCAAATAATTTATTTCAATTAGGCACAAAAAAGGCACTTTTGAACATGTATATTTTATTTTTATTATTTGTTGTTATAGTGGCAATAGAAATACACAATCTGTGAAAATTTCATCTGTCTGTATTACGGTTCATGAGATACAGCCCGTTGACAGACGGACGGACAGCGGAGGCTTAGTAATAGGGTTTCGTTTGGGTACGGAACTTTAAAAAGTAATTGGATATGAGTCAAGTTGATAAGTTTAAATTTTACAACAATGAATATTGAAGCTTTATCCTTCACTAGTAAACCAACGGTATCTCAAGGCTGTATCTTGGTACAGTAGGATACGAGGCCAGTTTATATAAGTTTTGTCACCGCTGACGTGCGGCCTACTGCACAGTCAGAGTAACATTCTTGAACCATGCAAACAGTCCATAAGGCTATGACATAGCTATAACATTGTTAAAATATAGTTTTCTAAGTACGAAGCAGCCGTTATTGACTACTGAACCGGTACGCGAGGTTAACTCGAATTTCATTGTATTTATTACATGACATAACATCACACCTGTTTGCCTCGAATTGTTAGGCAAGCAGATATAGTACACCCACATTTCGCCATATAATAGGACATACCATATACATAACCATCAACTGGGCACAAATCCGGGCTGTTACTGAGAAATTCCTGATGGAAAAACGCATACTTTGCCAGACCTGGTAATTGCATCCAGGATCATGAGGATCCTGGATCAACAGTAGCGCTTGCGACCACTAGATCAACGAGGCAGTCGTATTTATTATTACTAAACATTATGCGACACACATGATGCCTGTATTCATCGTAGGGGAAACAGACCGAGGCGTGTTGTGTTGACTTTGTTTAACACCTATATTTGCCGAATATGAAAGGAAGAGCCTGTTTCCATTTATCACCATTTAAAAATAACTGCTATCATGAGCTTTTTAGGGTTCCGTACCTCAAAAGGAAAAAAACGAAACCCTTATAGGATCAATCGTGTGTCTGTCTGTCTGTCTTTCCATCCGTCACCGACGGACAGACAGACACGACACGAGTTTGCTGCGAATCTAAAGGACTCATTAAGATGAAATTTGGTACAAATATGTTTTTTTGTGACCAAAACACGGACGTTTAACGTAAATTAATTAATTTTGAATATGGAGGTCACTTTTGGAGGGCAAATAAGAAAATTAAAAAGTAAAGTTTTGCATGTACCGTATGACATGTCAAATGAAAGGGCTTGTTGCGAAGATCTCAAATGTATTTTATTATAATTTAAAATAAATACTTTTAAAGATAATTAAGAAAGTTGATGATGTTTGACTATTCGGGCCCTTATCTCCGAAACTAACTGAGCCTAATATTCTGGAAAAAATACAGAGAATGGTTCTTTACTTATAGATTACAGGTAAACCTATAAGAACTCTATGGTTTTAAAATAACACGGTAAATCTCTCAATATTGTGCGTACAAACTTGCAATTGCAGTTGGAATGTACGGGAGAACATGTTTTTTAACTACAATGTTATGTTTATTCTTGGGATAAATTCATCCCAACTACGGAACCCTTATTGTGCGTGGTCCGACACTCACTTAGCGGGTTTTTTATCTCTGTGAGATTAGTCAGCAATAATTCTTACTTTACCTATATCTTAAATGTGACCCATGACAATAGGTCCCCTTATTGTCAAATTAGGTAATTTTGGTTCAAAGTGACATGCAATTATAGAACTATTATAACAATACCAGCCTATTAGTCCCACTGCAGGGCAAATCCCTCTTCTCAAACAGAGAAGGCACGAGCATTAATCACCACGCTTGCTCAGGACGGGTTGGTGATTTCAGACTTATATTAACTATAAGTCCAGGTTTCCTCACGATTTTTTTTCCTTCACCTATTGATCTATGTATTTATTTATAGCACATATGTCAGTTCTCAGTTAACACACTGACATACTACAACATAATAGAACTTTCAAGAAACATAAATATACAGAATTTAAGTATGTATACATTGACACGTCTTCTGAAAGTCTCGAACCAGTACATACAAGTTATAATCCTGATTGGAAAGTAACGAAATTGTACTGCCAAAGATGAATGAGTCACAAATTTATTTAATAAAGAAAAAAGGGAAAGAATTCTGAGCTTCAATATCAAATAATACTAACAAAAATATACAATTTTCGGAGAAGTTGGGATTGAAGAATGTCGTAATGATTGCTTTGAGCTAACATATTGTGTTATGTTACATAATACAATCAATCACATCATTATCATGACGCTTGCTGTGATTAAAGGGATAAGCAAAGATCTTGGCAAGGTAGGTAACACATAGATATCAGTTGTGTAACAGTAACATACAGAGAAAAAAGAAGTAATACACATTTTCCTTAAAAAAAATGACACTAGGAATTTCTTCTGTATTATGGGTGCGTTTACAAACATTTAAACTCACATACACAAACAGCCAGACACGGAACAACTACTTGTAGGTCATACAAATATTTGTTCCGTGCGCGAATCAAACCCGCGACACGCAGTGCAGCAGTCAATCGCTTAACCACTGCGCCAACCGTGCCGTCGTACTTATAGTATAGGTGAATGTGTACACTTGCTAAATTGGTATAGCACGTAACTTGGTAAGGTTTTGGCGTATCGAGAGCAAGTTTGCGCATGTTCACTTAGTGCAACAAAAACATTGACACTTTTATTGAATGTCATTATTTTAAGGTTATTGCCATAATTTATTTTTGAACATGTCTGCAAAGAATAACAAGCGAAAACGAATCCTGTGCATCTACGATTCTTGCCAAATTACGTGCCGGCGACTATATTGGTAGTGAGAACGTACATAACTACACCCAACAACTGCATTATTGGCGGTCTCAAGGGATAAAATTACCTACTACCTACTCGAATTTCACTAGAGTACTCAGGTGGAAAGGTAAGTTCTAAGTAGGTACACAGACAAGATCAGGGGGCCTACCACTACCTCTTAAAGCAGTATTATTTTAATCATACTTCAGTGGGGGAAAGAGATGGAGCTATACGTCCTGTAGAGATGTATCTCTTTCCCACACTAAAGTAATATTAAAATAATACTGCTTTAAGAGGTAGTGGTAGGCCCCCTGACATTTGAACTAAATAGAATAAGGTGTGACTTTATAATCTACTTGTTGTAAGCTCATTAACTTGTCTGATGTTACGATCTCCGAATGCTACATTAGTTTATATATATATATAAGTTTATTAAAAGCTATGTTGTTACACGGAATGATTTATGGACTAAAAGGCAATTTTATTAGTAGAGGCAAACATAAGCAAGCTGGTAAAATAACTGGAATAAATGAATGATGGATAAATGGAGCCGGCCTATATTAAAACGCAGATATATGCTTGCGTGTTCTGCACTGAGCTCACGCAACGCGTTGTACGTCCAGCCAGTAATAGGACTCGCCCATCAAGGGGCGCTGTCCCAAATGAGACGCATTTTTAATTTATTATACATTAAAAAAAGTTATTTTAATAAAACACGTATACTAAAAGATTAATAATTAGGTTATCTTTAAAATGGTGAAGGGTTCAGAAAAATACGCTTGATGATTTTGCGTGATTCTCAGTTTTTTATCCGCGTTAGACATAGCTTTACAAATTAATTTCACTTTGTAATATAAAGATAATCTAAAATATTCATATATTAAGTTATTAAGAAAATGCTTTAATTAAACATATTTTTTTTCAAATCATTAACACTACTTTCTTAGACGTGATCTTAAGTATAAAATCATTAAAATTCGGTTATCGTCGCCTTAAATTAAAATTATAAAAAGTGAAGTGGCGCTCTGTAGTTTCTACCTACCCCATGGAAAGAAGGCGTGAGTTCAAGTATATTTTAAGTATGTATAAAAGTGAAAAGATGTTATCAGAACGTTCGTAAATGAACATATTTTTCTTAAAGGTTTTATTTGATTTATTTATTGCGTTTGCGGCATTTATTTCCCCGATTGAATCAGATTCAAAGAACACAGAGTAGGGTAGGTGTCACTTGACCCCAACAAAGTTACTTAGGAAAAGTCCACACGTAATGATAAGTTCAAAAATCTCTACAAATACCTACTCTAAAAATGTATATTTACAAATTTAATTTAACTTTTAACAGCTTACAAACTCGCCGTAGCAATATCCTTCATCATTTATCACTCGAACGTACCAGCTTAATATATTTGCGATTTACATAAGTATATGTGTAGGCATGTATGTTGCAATGAAATCCTTCGTCATCGTAAATCTTAAGACATTCTACTGAAATCAGTTATTAGAGGAGCACCACACTTTATTCTATTCATTGAAAAAGTTAGGTTAATTTTGTACGTGATTTACATCAAGGTTTAGTCTAAGGATACTTCTGTAAGTAGAATACTTAAAAATAAGTTATTGGCCAATTTCTCAAGTCTAAACTCGGTCAGGTCTTTGTACTGGGACCAGATTTTACTTCAACCCGAAGTAAAAGGTAAGGTTTTCTATGTATTTTCTGGTGTACAATACGTATAAATAATACAAAAATCAAGGTGTTACATCTTTTCCATTTTAACCGATCATAGAATCAATATTGCCTGCCTCGTTGGTCGCAAGCGCTACTACTGAGCATGAGGTCCTGAGATCGATACCCGGATTGGGCAAAGTGTTATTTGGTTATTCCATCTGGAATATTTCAGTAGCTGCCCGGAGTCTGGATTTGTACCCGGATGATGGCAATAGGGTCGCCCCCTATTACATGGGACTTAAACATAACTGGCGAAATGTGAAGGGTGTACTATAGGCACTCCTCTGCCTAACCTTTCGGGGAATACAGGCGTGATGTTATGTTATGGAGCAATATTTTGCACTCAAGCAGCCATCATAAGATCTGCCACAAATCGACCTTCAAAAACAACACACACGCAACAGTCATAACGTACCAGTCACTTCATTAATTCTTAAGTACTTTCACGTCAATTGATGCCTGTTAATCATAACTATGAATACGGATTAAACATCAAGTGAATTATACAGTAGATCCGAATTCACTTATAAATTAATCTGTTTCTACCCTGACTATGAATAAAGCTCCTCAGATTCATGCTGCCCTGGTACCATTGATGTGATTTTGGCATTTATACTTCATTGAAAATTTATGTCATTTTAAATGAGGTATTTGCGTTGTACGAACACGTATTTATGCCATTCAACGTGGCAGTATTGCCACGTTGTATGGCATTGCTGATTCTTTGACCGAAAAAAGAACAAAGATACCTTAAAACGCGTCCTTAACGTATAAGTATTTAAAAAAAAACTGAAACTAGTGCCAGAATTTCGCAGTTTTTCGAGGACCATGAGAGTAGCACAAGGTTTTCAGGGTTGCAAACTTGGGTATAATCTACTCTCAGGGGACCTACCAACATATAAAAAAATCGTAGTTACATGCGCATTTGCGATGTTTGGTGTTATTATTGACTGGGCTAAAATCAATGAACACATCTATAAGTTTTCCGACAAACACAACACTCAACATAATAGCAAACTTTATAGCTACCGCTCTGCGGTTCATTACGTTCGCGTACAGCGGTTACTTACTGAGTGCCCAGCGGCCGATCGTGAACGTGTACCGTAAGCTATGCAATTAGGTATCCCACGTACGATTTTGTCATAAGGTACTATTTTTCTTCATACTATTGCGGGCTTAGGAACCGTTAAAATAAAAAATAACTTTTCGCTGTATTCATGCTTATTTAAAACAATGTAATAACAAATTAAATCGACTTCAGTGAAATATATTTAAATAAAAATGAGATGTTGTTCGTTGGTAAGCGCATCAGTTGAGAATGGCTGCACCGATTTGAAATGTTTTATTTAAAATGTTTTATTTCCGGATTTTGATATTCGGGAAAAATTTGACGTCCTTTTTTCTATGGGTTTTTGTATAAACTATTGAAATTTGGACAGGACAACATCTGTCGAGTCAGCTAGTAATTAATAAAAATCAAAATTGAATAAAAAATACTGCAATAATTGCTTGAAATAACACACTCAATAAGTTTTGCAGACTCCCATCGTGTTATTTTCGGCATTTAGGTGTTTTCGGTAAATCCACCCCTACAAACCAATGCTCGATTAGAATCGTTGGTGTTGTGGTCGCAAGCGCGAAAGCAGAGCATAGTGTCCAGAGTTCGATTCCCAAGTTGGGCAAAGTGTTATTGGATTGTTTTTCTTTAAGGAAGTTCTAAGTAGAAGCCTCAGGTACCAAACTTATTATACATATAAAAAAATAGATAGGTACAGTCGACCTCGTAATTGCCTAGCCACTTTTGACAACAATTTTCTATTAAATGAAAACTTGGCTAAATTTGAAACTTTCTAACTATCGTATGGACAAATATCCCTTGTCGTTTTATGACATGCTAGTTTTTTTTTCAGTATTAATATGAACTACAATGTAGCCTAATAAACGAATAAGAAATTTAACTCTAACGTATTAAATATTACGTGATAAATTATGTTATAACTAAGAATAGTGTCAATTTGAACTTTACACAATTCCGTAGCAGTATGTTAAGGTCTGATAATTGATAAAAACACTGTCCTAGTAACATTCAACCAAAGAGTGATAAACAAGTATCGAGGTCAACTACACCTACTTTTAAACAAACACATACACATTATATATGTCACCGTACGATTATGAACATCGTTAATTTATAATCTATTCATGGCAAACCGACAAATTGTGAACTGGTATCAAACTTGCTTGCAACGAACGCACCTTGCGCTAATACTAAATAGCCAAGTAATTGCGACCAACTTGGAAGAAGCGGGTGATCACAGATCTAACCTAACCTAACCCATTTGGTAGTAGACCCATTCGGCTACCGCCAATCAGGGATGGTTCACAATTTTAAGGATGATAAAATCGGACAGATTTAAAACCCTGTCGATAAATGAAGGTTCCTTCACAATTTGACATTGATAGATTATAAACTACCAAAAATGAATGCGTCATATTGTAACAGCTCACAATTTTTCGATAGTTTTTATAAACTATCGAAAAATTCCATCGAAATATCCATCGAGATTATTCTCGATGGATATATTATAAACTAACGGTGCTCACAATCCTACGGTTATCTACATATACATCTTCATTAGTTCGATTCAGCAACTCAGGGTAAGCTTAACCTTTCAACCCGAACACAGCTTACTTCAAATAGATAATAACTACGTAGGCACCATTGTGTAAATGTGTAACATTAGTGAAGCACTGATAATAAGAGTGCCAACTAATGTAATTAGGTGCGCGCTATCGAATATCAAAGATAGAGCGAAACAAGCGATAAGTTCAATGGAAATGTGGATTCTTTGATTTTGAAAATAGACAAATTATAATTAGGTACTTACAAAATACAAATACAAATACAAAATGTTTATTTCTGTACCAACTAGTTTACATAAGTTTATGATTTACTTACCATTATTTTCTGCGAGGTTCACCGTGATATCACGTTTATTACCTACTTGGTAATAAACCACATTTCCATTGAACTGATCGCTTGTTTCGCTCTATCTTTGATATTCGATAGCGCGCACTTAATTACGTTAGTTGGCACTCTTATTATCAAAAGCTACTATGAAGTTTTGAACATAAAAACTACTTTATCGCTTATTTCGCTCTGTTTTTAATGCTATTCCACAGCGCGCACCTAATTACGTTAGTAGGCACTATCATCTTAATGAAAAGCAACTATGAAGTTTTTAAAATGGAAACTCCTTTTTTGCTTATTTCGCTCTATTTAGAATGCCACTCAATAGCTGTTTTGATTTTATCGCACCTTTTGTCCTTTTACGGGTATGAGATCTACTTAATGTCATCAGAATTGAAAAGATAGTTATGGCGTAGTATAAGCGTTAAACGCTTAACAATAATCGGACTCCTACATTGTAATTGTTTTCAGTAGAGCCACCTCGGAACGTTGTGATCTTTGGCGAGAGAAGCCCGAAATATCTCCTGGCTCTTTCATCGAGCCATCAAAAAGCTTTTCACCGATGAGCCGTTGCAGTGGCCGACTTCGAAAACTCTACACAGACTTGGTTATGAAAAATATTAACACATTTTTTATGGTTACTAAAGATTGTATCGTTCTCAAATGGCCCTAGATATTTTTATGAAAATACTCAGAAAAATTAACAAAATGAATAATATTCTGTTGTGAGCAATATCTTAAGCATTTTAGAGTACAATGTGATCCATAAAATTCATTCATTTATCATCATTATTTATTTATTTTGAGCATTTTAGATAAAACGTACGTAAATCGCTCAGAGCAAGTAAAAATGTTATCTGAGTACCGACATAAATAAAATTCTTTAATTGTTGGAATCATTTAAGCGAAAATAAATTAGTAGAGAAAAAACTTTTCTTGACCTTTTTAGAACTTTCAAAGAAACTTTTTAAAGGTTTTCGTTTTCGTTTTTTAATCGCTGTCTTTACGAGGCACATAAATTCCGAACTTATGCTCGCACAGCTTGAACTGCTGTTGTTCAATCTGATTATATTCAAATATTGTCCCGGACAGAAGAGAACTCACAATTATTATGACACCTATTATTGACTGCCTCGTTGTCTAGCTGTCACAAGCGCTACTGGTGAGCATGAGGTCCTGGGTTCGATTCCCAGGTCGTGCAAAGTGGTATTAGATTTTTCCACCTGTAATTTCTCGGTAGCATCCCGGAGTCTGGATTTGTGCCCGGTTGATGGCAATAGGCTCGCGCCTTATTACATGGAACTCAAACATAACTGGCAAAATGTGGCCGTTACTATAGGTAATAATAATAAAAAAGCTGGCAACACTGGCAAGTCAACAAACGTTTGAATTTTCGTATCCTATATTTTCCATATATATGTATTTCCTCAGCCGCATTTAATCCCAAAAAGTACGAAAACCATAATAAACCCTTTGGAATAATAGCAAAATAATAAAAAAACAAGAAAAAACCATAAAATGAAAACAAAGAATAAGCCAAACAACAAGAATGACGCCTGTCAAAGTCGACCTACAATAAAACAATAACTCAACAACAAGGCGTGAATATGACACAAATCAAGCGCTTAATATAATTCAAACAATTTACAAGGAATGTCCCTCGCCTATAAGATGCATGCGTCTTGGGAAGTATAACTCGGAAAAAACTAGATACCTTAAGGTTACCTTCCAACAGCAAGACACCGTTATACACATTCTGCGTAACAAATCGAATCTCACAAAGGATAACGTTCGCATATTACCGGATCAAACACCAATGCAAATAAAATATATGAAGGATCAACGTGCGGAGTTGTTACGACGAACGGAAAGTGGTGAGCCAGATCTCACGATAAGGTACATAAATGGTATACCAAAGATAATTAAAAATACAGCAAAAAACTACCCCCCACCCAGATCCCTCGACAAAGCAACTACGACACCTCAGAATTAGATAATGTAACCTACCAATATGTAGATACCTACCAGAATATATGTACATCTATAGCCTCGTTAAGAATGTTTTATGCTAATGTGCGTAGTTTGGTAAAACCAGGTAAGCTTGATGAATTAAAATGTATCCTACGAGGTTTTAATCATACCATACACATTGTGCTTTTAACTGAAACATGGATCAAATCTAAAATTGATGCCGATATACTGGATATACCCAACTACACACATATATTTAATTTAAGGAAAGATTGTATAGGCGGGGGTATTTCAATGTACATACACAAAAGTTTGAAATTTGATATAAAAGAGGAGCAATATCAATACGGTAATAATTTTTTATGGATAAATTTATTGAAACACTCTCTGACCATTGGCTTAATTTATAAACCTCCAAATACGAACCTGAACGACTTTCTTAACATTTACACACAAAGTCTGGAAAAGAGTAAACGCAAGACAATTATATTTGGGGACTTTAATATCGACTTACTAGGCAGTGGGCGCAAAACAACTGACTATACAGATACTATACAAGAATCAGGATACTATATACTAAACAATATACACGAAAATTACTGTACTCGACAAACCAAGCACACAAAAAGCATAATTGACCATGTATGTACTAATATATGGAATGCTAAGGCACACATGGCAATAATTGAATCAACACTATCAGACCACAAACAAATCTACCTTGAGCTCAAACAATACAAACAGACCCTAAAACAAAAAGTTCAATATGATGCGATTGATTACAACGCTCTGTATGAGAACATACTAAAATACGACTCGAAAGAAGTGGGAAACCACTATGCCATTCTTGAACAATACTTAATAAAGAATATAAATGACTCGAAAATAATAAAATACAAAATACTAAACCTACCGCAAAAGGACTGGATCAATAAAATAGTAATTAACTATATTAATGAACGAAATCAATTATGACATGGTTGTTTGACAAATCCAGAAAATGTACAACTGCAATCTAAATATAAAGCTGCTAGAAAAAGAGTAGAATGTAAAATACAAGAAGATAAAAAGAATTACTATTATGATGCATTTTCAAAATGTAATAAGAACCCCAAAAAAATGTGGAAATTGATAAACACCCTAGCTAAAAATAAGACTAACGATGTCTGTGCTCTTCCTAAACTCATGCTTGACGGCAAAGAAATAAGAAACGGCACAGAAATCTGTAACGCATTTAATAACTACTTTGCTACTATTGGCTCTCTGTTGGCCCAGAATATAATACAAACCAATCCCAACCCACAAACTACATTAAATACGCCAGACATAGACCATCAACTTACCGTTTTAGAACACTGCACTGAAGATGAGATATCCAAAATAATAGATAATTTAGATAATGATACCAGCTGTGGCGTTGATGGAATAACAACAAAATCTATAAAATGCATTAAGACACTAATTTTAACTAACCTTACTAATTGCATAAACAGTTGCTTTGACAGTGGTGTGTTTCCCGACAGTCTTAAAATAGCTAAAGTAACCCCTATATACAAGTCTGGAACCAGGACTGACCCCGGAAACTACCGACCAATTTCAGTGTTGCCTGTTATTTCCAAAATATATGAAAAAGTTTTATACACGCGCTTATCTAAACATTTAACCAATACCAACTTTCTTTACTCGCATCAATATGGCTTTCGTCCACACTCGAATACACTTTCGGCTACTGTTGATTTAATTACTAAAATAAAAGATAATATAGACAAAAAACAATTAGTTTTAGGTGTTTTTATCGACCTTAAAAAAGCATTTGATACTGTTAGTCATGTCATCCTTCTGAAAAAGCTAAAAATAATAGGAATTACTTCTACAGCCTACAAAATGTTTGAGTCTTATCTTACTAACCGGAAACAGATTGTCAAACTTGATAAATTTGCAAGTGCCCCTGCCAATATACAGTACGGAGTACCTCAGGGGTCGGTCCTGGGTCCATTGCTTTTCCTCATATATATGAATGACATTAGTACCGCTGGACTGACTGGACACATATCACTGTATGCTGACGACACATGTCTTTTCTATTTTGGCGATTCCATTGCTGATATTATCTCAGAAGCACAGAATGATCTTAATGTCTTAAATGTATGGCTTAGTCAAAACCTTCTGACCATGAATGTTACTAAAACTGCTTATATCATTTTCGCAGCTAAGAATAAAAAAATACCATCATTCCCAAATCTCACAATAAATAACCAACCGTTACGAAAATCAACGCATGAAAAGTATTTGGGCCTAATTGTGGACAGTAAGCTGACATTCAGAGCGCATATTGACTACGTAAGATCTCGAATACTCCCACTAACCGGAGCCATACGTAACATTGCAAAATGCGTACCCTACAAACTAAGACATACTATTTACAACACGCTAGTCAAGCCACATCTGGAATATCTTATTCAAGTATGGGGACAAGCTGCAAAAACAAATCAACAACACCTACAACGAACACAAAATAAAATCATCAAAGTACTCTTCAATTACAATTATTATACTCCTACAGAATTACTCTACAAAAAAACAAAATTACTTAACCTACAACAATTGTATACATACCATACATGCATGACTATCCGGAAGATCCTTAAGACCAACATACACACAAATATTTCATTTACACATAAGACACGTAGATATAATACCCGCAATCAAGACGAACTGGAAGTACCAAGAGTGAGAACCCTGTACGGCAGGAAAACAATACAGTATGAGGGGGTTCAGCTATATAACAAATTACCTAAAAAAGTTAGAGAGTGTACAAGCATACCAACATTTAAAAAAGGCCTAATGAATTATATATTAGATACATAAGTTTAGCTTGAACTGTTTTGTATTTTATTGGGACATAAGTACATACGTTTAATATTATATAAATGAAACTATGGTGTTCAGCTTCTTGGATGGCTTGAACGTCGTAATATAAACTACAACTTATTGTTAATTTAGTTAAGTTTCTCTTTAAGTGAACTGTAATTTGTTCTTTGAGAAATAAATGTCTTTAAACCGAACAATGATGATGTACCCAAGATACCCAAGTAAAACGCTATGTTGACCAGATCAGCAACGAGACGAGCACGCCCACCATCTCCGGACTCTTCGCTCAGCTCCGCCTCGCCGCCGCCGGTACCCAGCCCCACTGTGAGCGCTGGGACGACACCGGCCGCGGCAGTTGCGTCGAGCTCGAGCGACGAGTATTTCTCCCCGCCCACGACGCCACCACCTGCTCGTCGACGGGGAGGACGCCGGCCGCCGGATGGTTTAGGACCTCGAGGCCCACCGGCCTCTGATAGGGTCCCAGCTCCCGGCGGAAGTGTGCAGCGCATGAGATGGACACGATCCATTAACGAAAACGTCATGCGCTCATACTATGGGGCTACAGAGGGGGGAAACAACCTGACCGCGTACCGTGTCCGGATGCTCTCTCTTCTTTCAGCCAATGGCTTAATTGCCAAGAGCCTCGACCAACACCTTAGGAGGCTCTCGTTGGGCAGCTGGATTAAGGGCTTGATTCAGAAAGCGGTACTCTTGGACACGGCTCGTATTGTTAGGAGGTTCCTCTCTCTGGAGCCCTGACCGCCGGTAGCTTGGACCCTGTTCCCGATACCGGTGGGATACTATTTTTTATATTTTTAAATATTTTTATATGTTTTTATTCTAATATTTAAAAATATAATTTATATGTAAATATTGAAATAAAGGAAATAATAATAAAAATATTTATTTACTCAAAAACTATAGGTAGATACAGTACATTCTTACAAATATAAGGGTTACAGTTTAATTATAGATAAGAGAATGAGCATCCGCAGCTGAACTAGGCGTGAGCCTGTATCTCAGCTAACAGCGCCGTTTCCCCTCAGAAACAATACACTAGGTAACCTAAATTAGCAAGATGCAAGAGTTTAGGACCATTACAAATCAAAGAGAAATAAGAAATTAAGGTAAAACTAAACTTAAATTAGGTACTAATATATATATATATATATTTTTTTTTTTTTCGTTTTATTGTGTGAGGATTTGTGTGTGAGTATGAGAGGGTGAGGGTGCGTGTGTGTGGGGGTGTCTGTGTGTGTAAGTGTATACATATGTCTTCATGATAAATGCACAGGAGTAGAGTGAATATACATATATTATATAGATATACAAACAAAAATATTAATTTATTATTTGAATAAATTTTTCAGTGTCTTCGTATGATAGTTTCATTAAAAATTCATATGCCTTCTTTTTACAATGGAATTTATTAAGAGAAAAAATATTTATGGATTTATTAATTTTATTGTACACATGTGGTGCTAGAAAGACGAAGACGGTACACCTCTGCCTAACTCTTCGAGGATTACAGGCGTGGTGTTATATATGTTATTATGACACTTTTCGCAACATTTAGCCTAACGCAGCAAATCAAGCGAATGACTGAGTAGCCACCATCACAACTTACTTTGCCTTCTGACTGCATCATACAAAATACTCGTACAATCCCTAAGCTTAGTAACTTTTGCTTGTAGGTGCATTTTTTCCTTAGTCAACTGTATTTATAAAAAGATAATTATGTCATTACTCATTGTCATTACATGTGGTCCTACTGGCTTTAAGACACCGACAAACGGCACGACAGAGGATTTAAGGAACCCAACTGTTTCACAATAAACGAAGATGATACTAACGAAACTGGAACAATTGACACTTACTAGTAATAGGTGTTCCACGGTGCGTTGTTGGAAAACTAGGTCTAGCTCATACATCATAACAAAGTATCACGCCTGTGTTACACAGAGCAGTAGGCAGAGGTGTAGCACCACCAATATTTAGCCAGTTATGTTTCAAGTCTCATGTAATGAGCAAGCGAGCATAATGCCATCAACTCACAATTGGGCAGAAATTCGGACTCCAGGCTGCTACTGAGAAATTACTGACGGAAAATCCCACAGACAAATTACCTGGCATCCCAAAGTTAGCAGTTTAGCTTTCGACCACCAGACCACCGAAGCCATTTGCTTGTATATTTGTAAGAGGTAAAATCTGAAAATACTGATGCAATTCTTGAGTGACATAGGAGACTTTTTACAAACACATACATAAACTCACGCCTGCTTACTATGGGGGTAGGCAGAAACTACAGAACGCCACCTGCTACGATCCTTACATACTACTTTTGCCTCGTTTACTACGTACCTGACCTACGCGGACACTTTTTATGCATGAAAAATGCAGTTCTCCAGCGAAACTCTGAAACGGCGGGGCGCAGCTAGTCGCTCACGTCCCCATAGATTACGTAGTCCTAGTCGTCGCCACTAATACGGCAAAGTTTCAACCCGTACACTTTCGCCCGCGGCCGCCACTGCGCTCTAGTTGAAAGATAATTACTCTTTGGTCGGTTAAATATGAACAGCGGTCTCGCTTTGCCAGTTAGAAGTTTTTTGGCTTAGATAACTTTTTTGAGGTTAGCTTTTGGCTACATGGTTTTTTGGGGAATTTTGTAATGAGAATAGTAAATGTGTTAAAAGATATTTTTATTTAGATTTAGAAACATTTAGATAGACCACAGGAGTTCCCAACGGATAGAAGAAAGATGCCAACCTTTGTTAAAACAAATGACGGTGTAATGTGCTGAAGTGGCAAAAGTTGTCAGTTCGTGAGGTGGAGGCATGGTGCCACGCCATGCATGTTATTGGTGTTTAACTGGGGTAGGAATATCATAAAACCTTTTTCGAAACTGATTTCCTGAAGAATAACAAAAACTTAGATGATCAAGGCATCAACAGGTCCGTTCATTATGGCTGACCCAGTACAACAAGAAATTCTAATAGAAATTGTTGTAACATTTTTCTACAGAATTATTAAACCCCCTCGGTTCTGCTACAAAACATCGCAACTACCATATTTTAATATTAAAACAGACTATTATTAAAACCCTGATCCGCTTACTTTAATATAAGTCCATCCACCGCGGTATTCCCGCGATAATATTTTTTTATATTCTCCCTAATGAAAAATGACGATCGTCTATGAGTGAGCCGGGGAGCTATTCCAAGCTATTACTGTATTACAAAATAAGACTTTATGAATATTGCTCCGTGTTGTTTTACGAGCGTTCGCTTATGTAGTTAATGTTTCAATAGAATTGCTCACGTGTAGCTTATCGTTTTGGGCAATTTGACTTAATAATAATAAAGATGAAGTGTTACTGCCAGGTACAAGATAAGTTAGCGATGATATTGAAGAGGAGAACCGTGGTACCTACTAGGTATATTTTTATCACACAATCTTATTGCTTTTAAATGGATGTAAATAGTGATGCTTTCCCATTCTATTAAGTACATACTTATATTATAACAAAAAGTCCAGTAAAAAAAGTGTAAGCGTATTGGACCTGGTCTAGTGGACGCAGCGTTACTGCTGAGCTCATGGCCTTGGGTTCGATTCCCAGGCCCGGCAAAGTATTATTGGGTTTTTTATCTGTAATTTCTTATTACCAGCCCTGAGTCTAGATTTCTGCCCGGTTGTTGGCAATAGGCTCGCCCCCTATTGAATGAGACTTACACATAACTGGCGAAATATGGGTTACTATAGGTACACCTCTAACCAACCCTTCAGGGAAACAAGGCGTGCTGTTATGTGAAAAGTCTAGTCCGTATTCCCTCTTAAAGGCTAAACAGAAGGTTGTAACAAAAAGGTCAAATCCTGCTACAAGAATTAGAGTAGAGGCCAAAGCCCGCAGCCACTGTTCCAATTACTAATCCGATAAGATATTAGCAGACACCTGAGAGGAATTGGACGCTCACCACTAAGACCACAATTGCGGCTAGCTACCAGATAAGTGGCTTGTATGTGTTCAAAGTACCGTTTAGGTATTGCATTACATATACATAATACCGTGTGGTAGAGAATGTACCTACTACCTCTTCTCTTTTCGTTTGGCAATTTAATTGGCGATTTCATTTCTACCTAATTACTACCTACCTATTTATCAATCTGGATCCCGTACCTAATTTTAAATACGGTACCAATTATTGATCAAAGAACATTTCTTTAATTACCTGTAGTTTGTTTAAATCAAATAGGTGACCAGCCATCCTGACGTCAAGATGGCTAGTGATCTCAAAAAGTGGTTTACTTTTTTAAATACATAGCTGAAAAATTATTTAACGATCGGTAGCGAATAGTAGCAAGTATAATAATAGGTTCACGGAGAGCAGACTCTCACATAAACATAATCCATCCAAACACATGTCATATTCAACCTGGACAAGTATTCAGTACGCGTGAGTGTGATAAAAATACTCGTTGTCAAGTTCGTGAACGTTTATGTTAACAAAATTGCTTTTCCGTGTTTAAAATTATTTAAATAGACATGTATCGGCTATAACGAACATGACTATTGCAGGAATATTTTATTTAAAACATGTTCAAATTAAACTAACTAGAACTGTTAGTAGTATTTCGATTTCGGAATAGTTAGATAATTCTAGAAAAAAAACATTTCAGATATTTTTTTCATTTAACACGCACCGTAAATTGGCCACTTGAGATCTGTTATTTTTACTAAAATGTTATGCCATATTCATTCACAGAATACCTATAATTAAAGGCGCGCACTAGGCAGCCTGGCTGCGGCAGCCTGGCTGCGGCAGCCAGGCTAAGGGAACTATTTTCGAAACTTGCGTTCACTCTGTAGTGTTTTAAGCATAAGTCAGGAGAATCCCCTCATGCATTTTTATTTGTTGCGCTTTTGCGTGGGTCCCGTTCTGTGAGATCGGGGCATCCGATCAGCGTGGAACGGGTTCCTGATCAGATTAGTAAGCCGTCGTTCCCATGCACTATTTATTTGCTAGGCCTTAGAGCAAGGCTTTGACTCACACTAACGCAATCACTGCACAGCTTTCCCTTTGAGCAGTTTTGAAAGGCTACGTGTAACAGAAAGGTATAGATTGAATTTTGAATGTGAATGCACAGCATGAAACGTAAGATATTGGACAATAAAGACAACAAGTAAAATTGTGAATAAGACCATTTTAATCCATGAAGACACTTGTGTAGAGTTAGTTTTTGTGAACTAGTTAGTACCTCCGCAAAATTCTTGCTGCTTTAAAGTAACAAAAACCAGTATCATAACTGATCAAAAGAATATTCAGTCTATATTTATTTACAGGTCACATCAGGAAGACCAAATAACGATGGATGGACTGTGTGAAAGATCACATGGCTAGAAAGGGGGTGACTATCGAGATGACGACTAATAGAGAAGTATTGAAGAAAAAGACATGTTGCACCGACCACAAATAAATTGGGATACGCGAAGGGGAACAAAAAATATTTAAAAGTCACATTTCACTAAAACAATCAAACAAACCTATTCAAAACACACCATAATTCACGTCCAAACTTCCAGCAGTTTACCAGGATTTAAGTCAATTTCAACTTGCTAACTTAATTACTTTTTCTCAAATTCGCAAACAATGGCTAACGCACTCCGAAAGTGGTTCAACAATAAGTTGCCCAATTTCTATATAATTCGACTAACTTTAGCCTCAAAATTGTAGATTTAATAAAGAAATCTAAGTACGTGACTAAAGAATAATAAGATAGAATGCAAAAGTTCCATCTGTTATCAGTAAGTTCAATAATCCATGAAAGTTATGATAAGAAATAAATTGAAGTTGAGAAGGCAGAGTTAAAGTTGGCATTAAAATATTTATTAAACAGAGAGCTGTTAGTAAATATCACCTTCACCAAAAATTGAAAATATAGTCTACCTAGCTATAGGTATGTTCTATATGTGGAGGCTTGTTATTAGCATTTTTTTAATATTATATTCTTTATATCATTGGTTTGTTAGTCTGTAAGCCTTCTTTAAAATAAATAAATGTAGGTTAAATATGGCCGTGTAATAAAAAAGTACTCAAGCGGCAAATATATCGGTTATCCACAGTAAATCAACTCAATAACCGAGTAACTACTTAAATAAATAGCCTAAAGTATTCAGTTAATTAAATACAAAGATTTTACTTCACATAACTTACATTAACTATCCTATTAGCCGAAGAAAGTAGCTTTTATTTTTAACGCGCTTTGAAGGGGGCATCGTAAGTCTGGCAACACCGGACAAAAGCAAAGAAAGCTGAGAAATTAATGAGATAGAAAGACAAACACTCACCCGAGCGGAGCGGAGTGGAGCTGGAGCGAAAAAATAAAAATAATAAAGTAAGTAATTTAAATTCAACCCGTTTCAAACGGAAGTTTCACTGAAATATTGTAGCTACATTCAAAAGCGTAAATTGAAATGCTTTATTTTAAAACATCGGCGTTGCTAATTTACCGTAGTTTTCGATATTTTAAATAAATACTTAGTTAGGAAGACTCAATTAATTCAACAAGACTTACGAATTGTAGGTCGTGGGTTCGAACCCTAGCAGGCACTTTACTCAGGCTCTCAAAATGGTGAAGGATAACATCTTAAGGAAGCCGGCATATCCTAGATCCGAAAATTCAAAGACATGTGACATCTACCAACCCGCACTGGGCCCGCGTGGTGGATTATGGCCCACTCCCACACACAGACAGGACACAGTGTGTCCCAGCAGTGGGGACGTCACAGGCTGATTGTGCTACTTAATTCAATGAGTTTCACTTTTTTTATCTTTATATAGGGCGGGAAAAGCCAACAAAGCCTTAAAAAATCTTATTAACAACATCCTATACTGGTTCAATTAAGGTTCCATTAAGGTTCAATTCCCTCTTCTTCAAATATTCAATTTTAGTGAGCTCAATTTAGAAATACATTATAACACTGAAAAATATTAATTAATACCTATAGTCCAGTGTTTATTAAAAAATCCTAACCATCGTTAAAATAATGTGAATGATTAAGTTATTTGAATGTTTTTATTGTTATTGAAATTGTATGCCTAATAATTAGTATGAGTCTATTGTTACTTAATTAGGTATAAATAATAATAATAAAATTAATATTACATTCCATCTATCATTAAAACTATAGGATCAAAGCATATCACCAAAACAGACGAGAAAATTTCACTATTGTACGAAAACCAGATCGTAAGTAGGTAGGCCAGTTAGGATTATTATCAGAAATTGTGAGGAATCCAATTACATGTCGCACCGTAACCCAATGATCTAGGTTAGGGCACTGGTGTAAAGTGGCGATAAGGACACAAAAGGGTTCAATACGACCAACTAAAGGTTACAAAGATTGTCCCAACACAGCTATTTGGTAAAACGATACGAGTTTTATATTATAATACGGTTTATTTCGTGTTGGTTTCCAAAAAAAAACTCGGTTTAATTTCGTCGTTTTTTACAGGTATTAGCTACTTATAACTTTAGTGGCACATAGTATTAATTCATGTTTAGTAACAAAGACTAGTTATTTCCGGTTGGTCCGATTAGTTTCGATCCCAAACGGACATGTCATGACTCATCACGCGCGAAGTCGCGAGTTATTTTCTGTCGTTTTACGACAGTAGGATTTCTCTTGTAGTGCAAATCACGCACTCTCTCACTTTACACAGTGACAAGCCGTTCGCTCAATGGTAAATTTGACAAATTTCCATACAAACTTTCATCTCCTATTTAACGACTTTAGGGGATGAATTTTCTAAAAACCTTTCGTTATTTATGTATGAAACTCTTGTGCAAAATTTCATGCTTCTAGACCCAGGAGGTTAGTCTGTGCGTTTTCTGTCAGTGAATGAATTTAATATTTGTATTCAGTCGCTGTTTACACACACGTCCCCTTGCCCTAAAACCCTGATCCAAGAACAACTATCTGTTCATGGGCCGTACCTACTGCAGCATACCATTATTTCACTGCCGCTAGCTATGCGGCTAAAACACAACATAATCTCAGCTTAACATCAGATTAATCGCACGTACCGCCAATAAATCTCAAACTTAAACGACATAACGTATCTCTGAACGCCCCTCCCTCCCCTCGACTGTGACTTCACGATGCGATGCGATGCCATGTCATCTTCCCCGCATTCTTCTCTGTCAGGTCTATCTCTCCGCGAGGACGCACGTCGCAAGCATTTTTCCGTTCCTTACAATATCCCTTTGTAGCGTCTCAACAATCTTTATAGGAGAATGATCGTGGCACGTACACTTTTGACAGCTTTCCTGTCTTACCGACCAGAAGTTACGCCATTATAGCCATTAACGCGTACGAATAGAGGCTAAAATGGCATTAAATTGCGAAGTTTTTCGTTGAATAGCTCGGTTCGGTAGCTGATGGAGTTCGCTAGGTACGAATGTTTTTCGTAAGGAGGTATTTCAGCGATCAACATTCTTGTTTTAATTAAAACGGTATGCTGTCTTGGAATCTGTTCGATTTCGACCTATTTTTGTTAATGTTCAACCCAAATTTCAATAAAATACCTTGTTATATAAAATAGGATACGTACAGAAACGTTGGATTGGTTAGAACACCTATCCTCTCAACTCTATTGCATAAAGTTAAAATCAATTCAAATATATTTTTTAAACAAGAATCTCTCAATTAAATAAAACCTGAAAATCATAAACAGCTCATGAACTAAGTGCTGAAACTAGCTGTTCAAGCTATTCAGTACGTTAGACCTATTGAACTCAACAACTCTAATTGCTTTACTTTTTATAAAGCTACTAATTAACTATACACGGATAATAGGTACAACTAAGCTGTGTTCAGTTTAAAAACAAAATGGTTCAACAAGCATTGTTTACCGTTGATTAGGTTATTAACAAAGATCACGTTAAAGATAAACTAAGTACACTGAAATATTAATGTTCAAAAGACTGTCGAATGCACGTAAATTAAACACAGGACTGTGTAAAATATTTTAGCACTATCAAAAGCTCGCAAGTGATAATAATGATTGTCAATTTAAGTCGTCAGTGAAACGAGGGTGATCTAAATAAGCATCGTCTAAATATACCTTGGAAAACATTGCACATTCTAACGTTACATAAAATAGAGTTTTGTGAAATAAAATATATTAAATTTGAATTTGATGATCATGGTTTGATGGTTGTATTGTTCAGGTTATCTATAACTTGTCAGTAAACCTACTATCTACCTATGGTAATCCAATCTGCCTAGCCTTTTCCTAATTATGTTAGGGTCGGCTTCCGGTCTTACCGGATGCAGATGAATACCAGTATTGAACCAGTACAATACGAAAAGGTAACGAGAAACATAATTCCAAACGGCGTCAAAAACACAATCTGCCGCACTCCACGTGATGCCTTTAATCCACGCGCTTGGTTCGCTACCTTCTAATCTGAATAAGCTAATCCATACATTTCCATAGGCGGTAGAATTAACATAGGTTACATTATTAATTAACGTCTGTTCTATTTAAATAGGGGTTGAGGAGGCGAAGTCAACGAACGAACGAACACAGCTTTCCTGGATGTTAAACATGACTTTTTTATGTTACAGGTTCGTAAACCGGAGACGCCAACCGCAATCAACGCCCATGACTACCAGCAACATCAATGAAAAGACACTGCGTTACAAAGCCAAAATATTTCAAATGCTTAAAGCTATGTTTCTCTGGAACATCGTTGCGGTGTCAACAAAATATAACAACTTTATGCAGAATATCTCACCTGGCTCGGTTGCTCGATCAACCGATATACATTGTGTAGGCAGCGCGACCATGGTTGCACCACCATGGTGTCCCAATGTAACATTACTATAAATTTACATAGCGTTATTATTAGTGACAAAACTTGAGGCGCTCTACTAAAATAAAAGACGTCTACGTAAGAAACTTGGTGTAGACACAGACCCACATATTGATCGTATTGCTACTGGCTTTTTCTTACCAGCCATTATCCAGAGGATTGTGTTATAGCAGCAACATGCACGATCCCTAAGTAATTCCCGCCACTTCAGTTGGGGTCACGGGGTCGCTCGATTTAAATTCTAAAGCAACGTCTACTTATATTTTTATTTTGGCAACGAATTCTTTTGGAGTGCTCGCCTGTTCGCTGCCAGTGACAGGGCGAAATTAAATCCTATTCGGGGGTAGCACTTATTAAAATCTGCCCGAAAAACTGCTCTTTTAGACCACAATGGGTAATCTAGCGGCCGGGCGCCGTGGATGCAGGCGGCTGCGGCACCCGCATGAGCGGGCAGCGATTTTAATTTATTAATCGTACAAGATATGGCTAATACCTTTTGTGTAGTTGTTGAAATGCATGCATTTCTAGAAAGGTTATTTATACCTAAGTGCAACAGAACTTGAGAATAAAAATTAAACGTTTTCAGCAGTATTACCAAGTATCTCTCTTTTATATTTTTTACTTGGCAGCCAGTTTAAATTTGAGCATTTGAACGAAAATTGCAGGTACTCCTATTTACCTTAAACCCACACACCATTTTTCCTGCATTTTTCCTATAAAGCTAGTGATAACTGCATTCAACTCAGGCACCAGTTTTTCAAAAATACTATCTTATCTACAAGCAACACAACTCATTTTCGCAAAGGTATTTACAGCTCCTCTCCCTCCCCAACTCGCTTCCTCCTACATGTTACGCCGCCCGCACTTTCATATTAAACGTTGTATTATTAAATTAATTTCCGGATGTGTCGTGCGAATCGAGACGTGAAATACGGGATTGTTCCAGATAATATTGTTGTTTTATACGTTATCTGTAACGCCGGTATCACCGGGTGCTACTATTATGCCCCAGAGGCTCACAACTTTCCCGTTTATTACTAAAAGCTGGCTGATGAAATTACTAATGTTGGAACAGATTTTCGTAGTCATAAGAAAAGGTTACAGAAATACACTATTGTTGGAATAGTTCGTTAATAAATAGTAGATTTTATCATGTTTCAGAGGGGGATTGCAAGGTTTGTTAAATGCCGAAGTGAATGGAGGCTTAGAGAAGTTTTTATGGCTGCTGTCAAACTAGATACTGCAATAAAATAAAACTGGCGATGTGCTGAAAAAGATGTTTTCAAAGGTTTGGTTGTTAGCAACATCTGTTTTTCTAGGTTTTACCTATTCTCTCTCTGTCAGTATACAGGTAGTTAAGAGTACCTAAAGCTTTTCTTATAACATCAGAAGCTAGTCTCACTAATGAAGTAAGTATATAAGTTAATCCACCATGGTTGCGTTCTCACAAAGCCACATTATGAACTGCATGCCACTAATTAACTATTTTTAAGCCCAGTCTATTAGCTCGCACGTCATTACAGCACATATTATCATGCTTGTAATTAGTTCCGAAAGTTTTATATTTCTGGCTTGATCTAGTTTGTAATATAGCTATATATGTACGTTAGTTATGAAGGAAATAGGAAGCGAGATGAACGAAAATAGCTTATGATATTACTTTTGAAACGATTACTTTTGACGGTAGCAAAGTCGACTGCTTTTAAGTAAAACAGACCTCTAGCAAATTATCTACAGAGTACAGAGTGGTTATCATACTTTATGCTTCAAAATCATCACAAAAATAACATAAGAACGTGCAATGCAAAACATAAAAGGGAGCCCAAAATACATAAAAAGTCCATCCACACTTAACAGCTCCTTAAATATCTACAACTTTTCCGTATTTCCCGATAATCCTGACAACATAGTAAATTATATCCTTGGAATATCGTAAACAGAACATGTTTTATGCCAACTTGTTGGTATATAAAATTTTGTTACGTCCAAACAAGTTGGAGTACGTTTCCAATTTACCATATCGAAGCTGTAAAAATGTTAATACGTTTTTATGTACAAACAATTTGAGAATTAGAAATATATAGGGTAGCCTCTGTAAAGTCACGAGCAAAGTGCAGTCAATTAAATTTTATTGACGTTTTAAAACAAGAAAGTAGAACAATATTGTAGAACAGTTTTTAAGAAGTAATAGGTTGGGGAAAAAGTTTCTTCGTATTTTTTAAGAAAATTCAAAACATTTTTTAACATAGTATGTTTACATTTAACTAAAGTATGTAGGTACCATTTTGTTCGATAACTTTTTGCCATCTTGTAGGTAGGGACATGATCCCATTGCTATAGAAATTTTGGGACTTCTGATCAAAATACCGCGACAAGTGGTTTTGGCAGTCCTCCCGTGATGTTAACCTGACACTGCCTAAAGAATTCTGAAGAGACCGAAACAGGTGGAAATCTGAAGGTGCAAGGTCAGGACTATACGGCGGATGCATTAACACCTCCCAGCCAAACTCTCTTAATTTTTGCTGAGTGGCTAAAGATGTGTGAGGTCTAGCGTTATCATGATGAAAAACCACACCCCTTCTGTTGATTAATTCCGGCCGCTTTCTCTCAACTTCTTGCTTTAATCTCATCAGTTGTTCGCAGTAGAGTTCAGAATCGATGGTCCTGCCTGGTGGTAACAGCTCATAATGAATAATGCCCTTCCAATCCCACCACACACACAGCATCACCTTGTTGCGAGTTAACCCGGGTTTTGCCACAGTCTGTGAAGCCTGACCGGCCTTTGACCACGACCTTTTTCGCACGTTCTTGTCGTACGTGATCCACTTTTCATCACCAGTTATCAGCTTCTTCAAAAATGGTTCGGTTTCATTACGTCGTAATAAAGAATCACAAATGAGTACACGGTTCATTAGGTTTCTTTCAGTGAGCTCGTGAGGTACCCAAATATCGAGCTTTTTTGTGTACCCAGTTTTTTTCAAATGCGCCAAAACTGTTTTGTGGTCAATTCCCAGTTCTTCAGCTACGTCGTAACTACTAATATGCCGATCTTGCTCCACTTTTTCAAAAATGGCATCCATTTTATCCGTAATAGGGCGACCAGAGCGACGTGCATCTTTGACATCAAAATTTCCGGATTGAAAACGCTTAAACCAAATTTGTGCTACTCTCACAGACACTGCACTAGGTCCATAAACATCGCAAATTTTTTTCGCGGCTTGCGTTGCATTTTTACCTTTTTTGTAGTAAAATTTTAAAATGTATCGAATTTCTTCATTAGATTCACTCATCTTGACAGTACGAAAAACAAATAAAAATCACACATTTTCCTAATTTGAATTTGGAATTATGTTCTTTAAAATTTAAACTTTCAATGATACCAAAACCAGCCAGATACACATAGTATAGCCAAAGAGATTTTATTACAAGTTCATACATACTATAATGCGAAAAGACTTTTTCCCCAACCTAATATTTATTTTTGAGGTGTAAAGGTGTTTTTTGAACCAATTTAGAGAAAATCTGACTTCAGGCACTATCGCTACCCAACATAGGGCTATGCTGGGTGATAACATTTCCGGCTCGCTACAAGTCTGCGTATGGGCGGGCCTTGCGGGGCTCCACATCGCTGTCAGCGCGGTGAAGCAGTACTGCCTCGGACACCCTGGCCTATCCTGCAGCAAGAGCGCTGGTAGGCACGGCACGCCAGCATTAATGACATCATCCATCTTGCTCTTGTCACCGCTGCAGGTGCAGAACACCTCAAACAGATACAAATATAACAACCTTATTGGGAGCTATATGTTTGAGCCATTTTGGGCAGCTCTTCCCCATTTTTTTCCTTCATATTATTATATTGATAATAGGTACACTATTATCAATACTTTAGTATTAGATTTTATATTGTAAATAAATATTTAATAAAGTAATAATCATTAAACAAAAAAAACAGAAATAATTAACATAATTTATCAAAGTTCAATCGTAACCGTTTCCTTTTTTGAGTATCCTATAGTTGTTCTGGTAGACTAAAAGTAATAGTAAAAAATACAAGGCAGGTAATGAAATATGTAGCTACTAGATTCAAAATCAGGGTCACACAATTGACAACCATTATTTTTAATCGTTGTATAGTATTCATTGAAGTGGCAACAGTTGTAATTTGTTATGGTGATTTTCAAATACTTAATTTGTAAGTAACCTAATCAATCATTTTAATGCCCATAAAAATATTTCAACTCAATTTATCTGCCAATACAAGGTGTAAAATGTTAACTTTTGATAAAAATATCTCTGTCGCGAGGCAGCCCTACCGCGGTGACGTATGTTACGTGACTCTCCGTACGAATATAATGTTAAGAGTTATTTTTCATGCGACTTTTATTATTTCTAGTAAGCCGAGTGCCCATCAATGTTTCAGGATGGCAGGTTTTACAGTTATAATTAACTTCATGGTTTTATTTTATTTCGTGCATGATGGCTATAAATGCGAATGGAGAGTAATATTTGAATTAGAAGGCACGATGTTTTGATAGTTTTCAGAGGAGTTACCAACATAAAACATACATACAAGCTTGCCCATTTATTTCGTCAAAATGGCTCGCCATCATCTTTTCGAAATTCAATCCGAAGCCACATAATTTTCGAAGTTGTATGTGTAGTAGCAGTGATTGACGACACCCCCTTTTTAGCTGTATCATCTGTAATCTACTAACTATTATTATTCGAGTATTCCTTTTATGTGTAATTAACAAATTTATTTATTTTTATAGGATTTCAAGAAAGCCAGTATTTCATATTCAAGCTCCAAACCGATAACGGATTCATGTGAAATTGTCGAGTTAACCGACCTTTCAAATTGCCGCAGTTTTTTGTGTTTTTTGTTCAAAAACAGTACTTACTTTGTTGTACACACTAGTTTTCCATTATTGGATGAACAGCTTTCCGAATAGAGTAAATATAGTTTGTTTGTGTCTGGTTAAAACATCAACACGCCTGTATTGCCCGAAGGGTTAGGCAGAGATACATCCACATTTGGCCAGTTATGTTTAAGTCCCAAGAATAGGGGGCGAGCTTATTGCCATCAACCGGGAACAAATCTGTTAAAACTATAAAATGAATTCTTCTGTGAGTTCTGTGATTGATTCCAGAAAACAAATTAATTAAAAGTTACTCTTAATGTTATTTTCTTAGGAAACTCTGTTTATAAAAAGAGGCCTTTCGACTTTATTTCTTTTTCCATTCCTCCTCACAGATTTGATACTTGTAAACCTATAGGGTACTTCCCGTTGACCTAGAATCATGAAAGTAGTATTATTTTAGACCATAAGTAACTTTGTCTTTCAAACCCTCAAACCACATTCACATCACACCAGAACCTTCAATCAAAATAACCTCAAAAGCAAGTCATGTTATCAATTGAAATACTAGCTAACTCATGCACCCTTACTTAAATGTAACCTTGGCTCAAACAAAAAAAGGGTCACTGTCTTGAACAGAGGTGACCCTTACACATAACTCCTTGGGTTACGAGATAGGCTCGATACTCCATGAGGAATACTAATGTGGTTGGAGTGACGTGATCATTGATGGCACGTTGTACATGGGAAGTGGGAAGGCAGATAGGAATATGTTCAGTTGTCGTTATTTTAATTGGATTGATTTCTTGAATGATAATCCTAACTATCGCGGGAAAGTCCGAAATGGATATCATGGCCCCTGGCAACGTACAGGCAACTGAAGAAACACGGGTGCGTTTTAGTCAGTAAGAGTAGTACACGCCTTCTCGCTCCGCCCAGAGCGGGAGTTTTTTTTTTTTACCTGGAAAATTATCAAATAACTTTATTTGATAATTTTCCAGGTAAAAAATTCTATATAATATTATAAATGCGAAAGTGACTGTTTGTTTGTAACACTTTCACGCATTTTTATCAAGTTTCATATTTCATTATTATCAAGTGTTTGAAGAAATTCCACTGTCTTTGAGTCTCAAACTATTCACAAGAAGTCGACGGCAACTTCTACTAGTATTATCTTCTCAAACCTCCATAAAACCAACTCACGTTTTATATAAACTTATCTAATTTAAAACGAGTTTCTTAAGAAATAAACCGGTTTATTTTACTTGTCCGTTGAGAAACAGCTTGACAAGCTGAAGTCTGTGATTCTAGAACAAAAAGAGAACCATTTACTTCACTTTCAGGGAAACTAATCGACTTTCGTAAAGTAACATAAAATACTAGACTTTAAATTCTTGGAAAGAAGAGGGCGTTAATATTCTAGATCTAGATCTTCGATAGGTGCCGGAGAGTAAATAGCGAGCAATAATTTAAGTTGTAAATAAATAGGGGTTCCTTTCAATGTTGCGAACATGAAAGAAAGTATCGCGAAAACATATTAAGTCTGTAAAGTACGACAACCGGCTGCATGAACTGAAACTGTCTTTCTAAAATGTTTTTTTACAGTATAGGTCAATATAGGTTTGTAGGTATTTATAAAGAGTATTCATTATCTACTGGCGCCGCTACGCAGTGATACTAATACCTCAACACTGCTACGCGGTTACCCGATCAAATAATGTTATGTAGGAAACTACGTGCAGCGATGTATAGACATGTCACGTAACCGCAAACAGACGAGAATTTCACGGTAAAATAACTATAACGTGTTAAAACATGGTGATACTCAGTGCGAAAATACCACGTACATTTCACAATGTAGTTCAATAAACCTAAAGGTTGACTGGTACATGAAGTACTAACAAATACAAAATATATATGTATATTATATCAATCTAAAAAAGTTGACAACGAAAACATACCGGAAATAATTTTCACACGAAATATTTCAACGGGCGACTCGTTCAATTTGATATTTTTAATTGTTTCGGAATTCATACGATCCAATTGCTTAACTCAAAGTTAATTGTGAAAATGGTACAAACTACATTTAAACTTTATTTTTGCACTTAAAAGTAAATATATGGAAATTGAGGTTAAAAAATACAATTAAAAGGTTTTAAAGATATATTTTCGTGGCCTCCGACACATTCATAACAATTTTCTCCGGGTTTTCTTACTACCCAAAATAATTTCACAAAAAAACCCTTACCCTTGTTCCAATTTCCTAATACATTTCCAGAGATTTCTCCTCAAGAATGTAATCTCAGCCGGATATCTGTGATATGACGGTTGGGATGCTCGCGGCCTCCACGTCAATCCGATCTGGCAAGTATTGGCAACCTATTGAATCTTTGAGCAGAACAATATTGTCTAGACTCTAGACTTATATATCTCGGAGTATTTCTTTGTGTAGGGTATTTTTAAATGGGAACATTATTGGTGAATAATGTTCATAGTATTGCTTGTATTATTATTTCTTAAACAATGAAGCGGCAATTAATCAGATCACCCCACCGCGTCGCCTGCCAGAGGGTCCGAAATTATCCCACGGGAACGTCCTGAATAGGAATTAAATAATTATTTACTACCGTGGTAAAAAGTATCTTATGTCCTAACACAGGTCATGGTCCACTCATGTGCCAAATTTCATCCAAATCCGTTCAGCCGTTTTAGCGTGAAAGCGTAACAAACAAACTCACTTTCGCATTTATAATATTAAGTTATGATTAGTATGAAAGTATAGATTTGTAGCTTCTCTCAGAATCTATAGAGAACACGTCATCCTCCTGCCCTTATGTTAATTAATTTGTTTTCGGCGCAGCGCGTCTGCTGCTGCCGTAAACAATATTAGTCATCTCAGAAGTCTTTCACACAATCTTTGAAAGAAAAAAAGAAATAAAAATGCGTTTATTGGCATTAGAACAAAAAACCCCTTAAAACTATGAAAACAGAAAGAGAACAATTCTTATAATGTCAAAAGCCCTCCCCTCCCTAACCCTCTTATCTTACAGTCACATTTATAATTACCACTTTATTCATTAATGCATGTCTCAGTATCAAGTGACTAACATTTTCTCAAACATACTTGGAAATTCGAGCATTATTTTGACAATCTTCTTCCGAGATAAATCGAAATTGCTGTGCTGGCCGAATACATGCGAGCGAACGGCCGGCAATGTTTGTATGAAAATCCATACGTGTCGTGTTTAGAGGACAAATAAATTACTATGAAAACTCATATCTGTCTTCTTTTTCTTTTATTAGTTAGGTTAGTGACTAATCTGGTATCAGAATTTTAAAGCCGCCCATGGGCTGACTCGGCTTCACATGCCGTCGAGAAATATCTCTCAAGCATGTAGCGGTTTTCTCACGATGTTATCCTTCACTGTTTTTGAAGCAAGTGATAATTAATACAATACGCACATGAATCCGAAAGGTTATGCGTGCCTTTTTTTTTAGGGTGTGTAATTATCAAATAACTTCTCCTCTGGGCGGAGCGGGAGGGCGTGTCAATCTTACTGACTAAAACCCACCCGTGTTCAGTTACCTGTGTGTTGCCAGGGGCCACGGTATCCCTTTCGGACTTTCCCGCGACCTTGGCAGGCATCGGCCCTAGCGGACCCCGTCATTTGTGCTAACATCTCTTTGAGGCGAGCGTGGAACACAACGCGCCGTCGACCCAGGCCTGATCCTTATCGGACGGCGAACTGCCCATTGCTCACCGTCCGCAAGCCCGCGCCTAAGGTGTCCGGGAATCGATTCCCGACGCCCAGAGCGTCTTCTGCAGTGACTAGGGACGTGAGGGCGCGAATTTTGCCTCTGCCTCACGCGTTCCGCCTCCTCCTTCGCGAGCATTACTGCTTCGTAGAAGGAGGTGGTGGCTTCCCATGCCCTCTCTTTCCGTACCATTGCCCGGACCAGGGCCGGACGCGAGAGATCTCCGCCGCCGATCGCCTCCATGAGGACATGGCGGTGCCCCGCCCAAGCCGGGCAGAACTCCACCGTATGCTCCACCGTGTCCTCCGGACGATCCACACAGTGGTGACGGCCGGTGAGTAGATGCGTCAGACGGACGGTAAGGACGCCGTGGCGCCTCTCTAGCCCCTTCTCAAAGAGGGGACTTGTCGACGCAATTGTGGCGTGCCCAATAGGTGCGTGCCTTGGGTTCGAACTCAAGATCTATGACTTGGGAGTCTGACGGTCACACCACGTCGTGTTATTTAATAACATAACACGACAAATAAATCATATCTGTCGTGTTCATTAAAATTGGAACGAACTTTTTACTTCAACATATGGCAACCTAGGAGGTAACTTATAGATTATTTATAAATAATTAATTTAAATTTATATTTGGCTTGCAAATAGTTGTTAAAGAAGAAACAATGTAATATTGGCGAAATTGAAATTTCGAGAAAATTATACGTCATATTATACGTCGTAGTTGTTCGTCACTGATTCTGAAAGGAAATTGACCAGACTTGGTATCGCTATTTGTTCTTTAGTGACTTAAGTTTGTAATGTTGATAAATCATGTTTTTAAATATAATATTTTTTTCTAGTAATGCGAACCCTTAAATTCTCCGCATAAAATAACTACAAAAGTATTAGTTTTTTTTTCGATTTCCTTTTTTACCCATACATAGTTTTTTTTTCACGCAAATAATGTCATATGTCATTATCTTCAAAGAGTATGTAAACAATAAAACCTTCTTGACTTATGCAAAATAATTAATTTACGCATACAATTATTGAAATTATAGTTGAAGAATTAGAAACAACAGATATTAATAACAACGGATTATTATTATTACATTGTTATAATAATCTGTTAAGGTGTTGAAAGTGCATATGCAAACCTTTTGGTTATGCGAAATGCAGAATGTTTTAGAGACCTTTGCCTGTTTCATTCGTTATTAAAAACTCTTTGAAAACAGAACACACGCGCGCCATGGGATACTATGCGCGCGCATTCCGAGCAGAATTATGCTGGCGACAGAATGGCGGGCTTTCTCTTTCTAGCATATATGCACGTCCCATTCGTTTTGTTTGAGTACAGTCTCCAACGATACTTAGTTTTATTATTATATTATTATTATTATTGTATATTTAATATAATGATTTATTTATATTAAGTTTTGTTTTAATGTCATAGGCCATTATTATTTTGCAATTTGAATTAATTTTAATAACTTGGTTAATGTGTTTCTATGTCGCATAAATTATTTTTTAAGTGAAGACTGATATTGTGCCAACACTTAAGGCAAATAAAAATGTACCTATATTCTGATTCACTTTAACTTTTTGTTTGTCTCAATAGACAAGTAAATATTGTAAACCCATCTGGGTTTAAATAACCACTTATAGAAATAACTAACGTGATGACATTTTGTATAAAGATAAGGTCTGGTCTGGATTAGTATCTATATATTTACATAACCGTAAACAAGTACCTATACCAATTCAAATAAAATGTATGTGGCAGAAAAACATCCATTGCGTTTTTTATGCGACTGTACATGCGCCGATTTTTGGCGCCAATTTTTTAAAGCGCGGGTTGCTACTTTGACCTCTTATATTCTTTTCACCGACTGTTTTCGTTTTTTTTTGTAAATAATTTAATTTTTTGATTAATTTTATTTTCTTGAGCAATATTATCATTTTAATTGCGTTATATTTGTAAATTGTTCACTATGGAAGACTCAGTTCATCGGTGTATTAACTGCTCAATTCTTCTGCGGTATTTACGTTGGCAGTCATTGAGAGAAGTTAGTGAAAATGTCTACAATACTCTGGCTTCTTGGATTTCTCCAACACCGGTAAGTCATATAGCACCTACATAATCATTATTATGATCATACTATAATTTTTCAGAGGCCTGTTAGACGTTTTTAATGGAATGAGGCACCAACCAACGATTATCCCTGTTCGCACTATGCAAGTCCAGCCAAGGACAACCCCCGGTTGGTGTAGGACTATTGCAGTTTATGGTAACAAAGATATTGGATTATGGGTCTGGTTGGCTAAGTGAGCTGGTTATCTTGAACTATGGAAGGACTATAAATCGTTTGGAATATGATTGGGAAATAAAAAGTTGATTTAATACAAAATAACTTTATATCGCGCCTGTATCATTCCCCAAAGGGTTAGTCAGAGGTGTGTGTAACCTCTATTATCTGTTCTGTGTGTAGCACCTACACCCACATTTCGTCAGTTACGTTTAGTGTCCTGTAAATATATGGGGAGAGCTTATTGCCATCAACCGGGCACAAATTCAGGGCTCCGAGTTGCTACTGAAAAATACCTATTGGAATAGCCCAATAGCACTGTCTGACCTGGGAATTAAACCCAAGGCCCCACGCTCAGCAGTCGCGCTTGCGACCACTATACCACCGAGATCTACAAAACAGTTATAATGTTAAATGTTATTAGTTTATTACCTACTGTTATTAAAAAATACATATTTTATATTTTTCCGTAAGTATTTTTATTTATATAGTAACAAAGTCAACAGTACCGGTGTTCCCGGTGGTGGTGAACCTACGTGGTTAGATAGTTACACACTTCAATCAGGTTGGAACTATATACATAGGTGGTACTTATGTACAGCGTTTACGAAAGTGTGAAGACTCATTATGTGATCTAATAGGTACTATTAGGTGCATGAACGGTGTTTGTAAGGTATCTACCAGAAACTAATGTAATTATTTCGTTTACTAGATTTCACGTGATGACATAGTTTGCACTGAGTGCTTTGCATGTCTAAATGATGCTATCCAAGCTGGGCCAGCATCAGCTCCTTCATTTGGCCATCGAAGTGTATGCTTTGCATGCGGAAAATCTATTCTACGCGTACGTGCAATAAGAGTGCCTTCAAATGGTGAAGAAAGGAATATGATTCTTAGTTGGATATTTCCTCACTTGGTATGCATCTTATTTCATTTGTCAAGACTGGTGACTATAAGCTTAGTTATTTGTTTTATGATTTGGATTATTTTTAATTAAATTGAAGTTAAAACCAAAAGTGAATATACGTTAAGAAGTAATTATTGAAACTCCATGGCACTCAACGGCACGGTTCACCAGAGTTAGAGTCACGGTTGTAGTTGTTTTTTATTGTAAATCAAATATTTTGCGTATAGCACATGTGTGAGTACTACATGTACCTACTATAGACCTGACATTTAGTGGGTTCCTATGTCTTTCACCGACTTCAATGTGCCCTGTTGGCTGAGAGTATGTCATGCTCACTCTGTCTCACACAATGTCTTGCTGATGGTGGCGCATGTGTTGGGTCATTAAGTTCCCCTTAAAATGGTTGAGCTGAATGGTGCTGATCCATGTGTCATGTTCGTGAACGGGTGCCGTCAGTACAGGCTCTGGTCATCTCTTAGCTGCCACGGCTTGTTTTAATTTAATTTAATTTTTGAATTGCCTGTTTATCTTTTTATTAAGGACGTGACTATTCAAAAGTGTCTGTTAATTTAATCTATTGAGCCGCCACGAGGTGGTCGCAATATGGTACCCATGGTCGCAATATGGTACATAAAAGGTCTTAAATGTAGTTCCACATATTTTGCTTACTTATTTCAGCATGCAAAAAATACCTTAAAATAAAATAATATACAAATATGCAAAAAAATGCTTGACCAAATAAATGTTTGAGTTTATTTATTAAGAGGTTTTCATTTCCAGGGACCACATTTGGAAAGAGTGTGCCGGTCATGTTGGATGGCAGTTAAGAGGAACATGCGCCGACAAATGCAACATGATGCCAATCGTTCCATTCACGCTGAAGACAGCGAAATGGTGGAAGTAGCTGAAGTTATATCTAATCAGCAAGAAGTTCATGTTCAGGTTCCTCTACCACCACCACTTCCACAGGAGGACTTATTTCAGCTGCAAAGAAGGCACCTACAGCCAAACATAATGTCACGTACTTATAAACGTACAGCAGCGACCACACGACATTGCGTATTTCCTGATTGTGAAAACCTCGAACGCTTAGTAGTTCCCAGAGTTTTGAAGGAAGAGGTTTTAAATCGCCTTAGAATTTATATTCCTCTATGTGCTCGGATTTGTAACTTCCATTTGAACAACGATTGCTGGGATCAATTACAAGTAAACTATTCAGATTTCACAGGTGCACAAATGGACAATCTACTGGCTATGATGGACACAATTTCATTAAATAGGAATGACTTCAGCAATGTTCATACGATTCCATCCCATTTATGTCATTATTGGTTAGGTTTGACTGCTACACAGTTCTATGATTTATTGAACAATATACCACGACTGCACGAAGAAGTACCGGATGCAAGTATAGCATTAAGTATTTATTTAATTAAATTGAGAACTAGGGACAGTAATGAGAGGCTGACTGGTCTTTTTAATATGCCGAGAACTTCACTTGAACGCAATATGAATAAAGCAAGGGATATTCTGACTGAGCAACTAGTGCCTCTCTATTTGGGTCTTGGTCACATGACCGTACAAGAAGTGGCAGCGAGGAATACAACAATACCAGAAGGTCTTTTCGGAAACTCAGCAATGCCTCTTGAGACCAAGCCAGCTATTACCATCTGCGATGCTACCTATGTGTATGTCCAAAGTAGCAGCAATTACTTGTTCCAGAAAGAGACAAAAAAAAGAAACGAACGAAAGAACGAGAAATATGCAAACCTCATAAAACCATTCATGATTGTTTGCTGTGATGGTCACATTTTAGATTGCATAGGTCCGTATAAAGCCATAACCAATGATGCCACAATTATGAGCAACGAGTTCAGCAGCTCAGACGGGGCTATGCGGGCATATTTTCGAGAAGGAGATATCTTCCTTCTCGACAGAGGCTTCAGAGATGTGGTACCACAATTACGAAATTATGGATATTTAACACATATGCCGGAATCCTTGTTGGCAGGCCACCGTCAGTTAACGACAGAACAAGCGAATAAGTCCCGTTGTATCACCTTGTGCAGGTGGGTCATTGAGGTCGTGAATGGTCGACTGAAACGGGACTTCAAGCTGTTCAGACAGGAATTTTTCAACAGAGCTGCCAAACATTTAATGGAGGATTTCAGAATAGGTTGTGCTCTGACCAATAAGTTCCATCCACTGATTCAGGATAAGCCAGAGTACGCGGAATATTTGGAAATAGCACGACGAAGATACCATGTCACAAATTATTTAGCAGAGATAGTAGAGTCTGAACACTTTAATAGAAGGCGAACTATGTTTGTTAATATAGATGGCAACCACCCACATTTGGACCAGTTCCCCAGGCTGAGTTTGGAAGACTTGAAAAGGTTAGCTGTAGGAACGTACCAGCTTAAACAAGCAAAATCTTACTACGGTGAGCATATTCGTGTAAACGGCACGTACACTGTGGAAGTGAATGATGTCATTGAAAGTGACGTACTACTTAGTCTGGGTACTAACCCCTACCTGATACGTGGAAGAATAAAGTCTCGTCATGTTAACAGTCGCACGTATTACTCTTACCTTATGATAGACAGGGACGAAAATATTACCAATACTGTTCAGGCTATTTGTGGATATTATTGTAGTTGTTTGGTGGGTAATCGTACAGTGGGCTGTTGTGCCCACGTGATGACTATCACGTGGTATTTAAGTTGGGGTAGGCATAATGATGTTAATGCACCAGCGGCGTTTTTAGATGATATTTTTGAAGAGTTTACAACCCAAGAGAGTATTTAATATTTTTATTGTTTTGTTTTACTATATTTGGGTTAGGTATTGCTTTTATTTATATTTAATTTGACTCATTTTCTTAGTTGCTTAATAAAGAAACTTGTGTATATTATTTACTGGAGTTTTAATTTGCAATGTCAGCCCCCAGCACGCTAATTGCGTAATACAATCACAATCTGAATTATTTTGAAACAGATTGCTAATCCATTGCTTTATAAGTTCGAAAACATATTCCGTTCAACAACGTAAATAACCTAATGAATGTTGTTGAACTGTCACAGATTTGTTTTAATTATTTACGAAAATGTGTTACGCAATGTGTTACGCAAGTAGATAGCTGCATTACGCATTCCTAGTTCAGCCTTTCTCTTGTAAAGTATAACAATAAGTCAAAAGAAGTCTCCTTAGTCTATATTAAAGGTGATTAGAACTAGAGTATTTCCATCCACTTAAAAAAACGGTTTTAGTCGGCGGGCACGAAATTAGCGGTGGCTGAGCGATGCCGAGCAGCGCTGGGCAGGCCGATCCGGCAGCGGCCTAGGCGTGTGCACGAAACAGGCGGTAAAAAAATACAGCACTATACTGGAACGAGGAACGGCCATCGAGCGGCGAAATCAAACAAGTTTGTTCCTGACCCTAGCACGTTGCCACCACCCCACCATGCTACCGCATCATCGCATGCATCGCTCGGTCGCCCCGCGCCGCTCTCGCCCGTTTCTTGTACAGAATGCTATGCTATTGTTTACGTCGCCGCCCGCCGCTTCTCTGTCGCTATAGCTCGGCAGCCACTAATTTCGTATCCGCACAATTAGTGGTAACGCAGTTCTCAATTAAATGCTTTTTTCGCGTGATTATTTATTTTTTATTTTTTAAAGGTTACATTTTTGGACTAAGAAATACTAAAAAAACAAAAGTGTTTTTCTGACTATTTCTTAGTCCAAAAATGTTCAGCACTTTGATCTTATTGATGTAACCATGTTGTAACGTATAAGATACCATTTACGTGAACGTTATATGAATTTGACGTTTTTATTGAAGTTTTAATATTTTCGATGTTCCGTCTAAGATATACAAATTGCTAAATGATCTGTTCCATGTGAATTCTCGAGTTTTTACTTACCTCTAAAACCTCTACATCACCCCTACATCAACCTTTATCTGTCGCAATTGACGAGAATTGAATATACTCAAACGTAATTTTGACTAATTCGTATTTTGAATTTACCAGCACACAATTTGACAAAAAGTCACTAAGAGATTCGATACTAAACCTAGATTTTGAGACCTAATTACCGTGTAATGCCGAGAATTATGATAAAATGGTAAATTACATTTGAAAGCCCTAAGATCATTCTTTAAATTAAACCATAAATCTTTGAGTCACTCCATGTTTCGTACCGATACTAGGTTCCTTAGTCACTTGGTCAATGTCTTTTCTCATTAATTTACTCAATTTAAATTTCCGCGCATTGTTTGAGAAAAGTACTATACAAACCTTGGCCGCAACCAGGCATTGATGGACTCACGTATATGTGCAATCGTACGTCAATGCCCTAGTTGCAGGCCGTGACAGTAATGTACTATTTATTTTAGATTTTTTTTTCTGTTACTTATGTAGTTCGCGTCGCACAAATTGAAAAGTTTAGCAACATGTTTGCGTGTTCCGAATTCGAATTTAAAAAACTGTCACAAACTACCCGCGTACTGTAGTATTCCCACTCTCTTTCCGTTGGCGTATTGAATTTGTTTTTTAGAATTCTGTAGGGAAATATATAATTCCGTCGTCACTGATTCTGCATGTCATTTCTGTGCGTCTGTAACAGGCAGGATTACGTAATACGTTAACTTTTCAGTCTTATGTAAACTTCTAATTTTAGAAGTTCCTCATGCTGAGCAATGAGCATCCCTTTCGTATGGAAAAGACTGCTCTTTTCAGAGCTAAAACCCTCCAGTAGTAAAGAGGCAACATAAGAAAAAAAACTTTACAAAAGTAAAAAAATTAATACCTATTTTGATTTTACAATACTATAATAGTAGTTTATGAAACTGTTGCATAATTAGGGATATTATATTTTTTTAATACCTAGTCATGTGCAGTTTCAAATACTATTTTATCTACTCTAATACATTCAGAATGAACCTACTAAGTAAAAGATCAAAGTTAAAGATCAAGAATAAAAAAATCCCATGAAATTCAGTACAACTTCACGTATATTCATGGCGCCTGCATCCAACACATCACAAAAAAAAATTGTTTTATACCATTCCTCCTCTAAAAAGTTTATTTTTATCACATCTATTCAAAAAGACCTAATTTATTCTCCGAAAACAGGGACGCTTACGAGGATAGCTTTATAATCCCTAGGGATTAAAAGCGATTTGAATTTGGAATGTGGATTTTGTTAATAAAAGTTCCAATCACTAAAGAGATCAATCAATCACGAACATTGTATGAACAGACTGGCAAGAGAGAGAGGGAAAGTGTATATTTGGTCAAAATGAAAATCCAAGATGAAGATGATGAAAATTCACTGAAAACAGTGAATAAAAAGCACATTTAATAACTATTTTGGTGTTTGAATTTAGAACACACCAATATATTCGACCTCCATCTCAATGCTATACAACCTCCTTGCGAAAAAATACTCGGTACAAACTCCTTGTACAAAGAATATTCGACATACAAACTCCTTGTGCTAATGTTCTGACCAACAACGACAGGAAATAAATGTCGCTTCACAAGTTGACCATCCTAATAATAATAATAAGAATTTATATCGAGGGCCATGAATCACTTGCGTCGCTCAGGATTCTAACACTTGCAACAGTCGTTAAAATTCTTCACTTGTTCGTGATTCATCTATGCCCCTCGCTTTAAATCCATCCTTTATTCACTAATTGCATAATATACTATTATAACATTAAGAAAAAGTGTTATAATATGATCGTATTTTTTAATTTCGGCATTGTGTTTATAAAGTATGTCAATATAATTTCGTCTCGAAGTTTATATTTCGAATATTACGAGTACGTTATGAGGGTAGATAAACGTAGGTACATTTGGTTCAGACTTCTCTGTTTTAGTTTATAGTTCAACCGGCTGAGTACATATTTTTCTAAATAAATTCTGCAGCATTTCATATTTGAGTACGGATCCCTACATTCGCGTGGTTCAACACAGCTTGGCAAAGGTTACCGTATTTGTTTTGCGTACCGTAGCTAACAAATAAAACGGATTGCACTGCGGCGTAGTTCTATATCCAATGATATGCTACACACCTACCTAGTGATTGGTAAGTTTTATGTAATTGATTACGTACTAGAAAATATTAAATTAATTCATAAATCTAAATTGGAAGTTCTGACACATCTGACACATCTGACAACAGGCTTATCTGATATTAAGGCTAGCCTACATACATGGAGAGATCAATCTAAACAGACTAAACGTACTATTTTAAATAAATATTAGCATAACAAAACGAGCTAAAATAGTTTCATGAGAGAGAATTCAAGGAAATGTAAGTTAGTTAAGCTGTAATGCCTTAGAGACCGGCGAGCGGGTCGACTGCCTGAAGCGACGCGTCGAGGAACTCACATTGTCTGACAAGCGGACTACGACACGTTATTTCCAAATGCAGCAACTTTTGGCTTTTGAGAAATACAAATATCTGGCTGAAATGAGCCGGTGACCTGAATCAAAAGTAGGTGACTATTGCCCGTTTTCACTAAAGGGTCCCTAAACGATCAATCAAATCAAAATGCGCATCAATGTGTATCAATCACGTAAAAATTGAGAATTGCAATTGATCGGGGGACCCTTAACCAGACGACAACAACATTAATGCCTAAATAAAAGTGCGCCATTGGATTTTTAACACTCCGAGTGTTAAAAATCGGCGTTGAAAGTTAAAAATCCAACACCGTACTTTTATTTAGGCTATGTAGGTATATCTACCTCTTATGCTCTCCTGGTAGGTAGCACTACTATGTATATAGGTACACTACCTACCTACCTACAACTACACAAACGTGCACTTCCCAAGTAAAGTATCGCATAACCAGCCTATCAGTTTCATCAAATGCTTATCGACCTACTTGATCGCCAGTCATAAGCCGACCTTTCGCCCAGAACCCTGTGATGTAACGGATTCGCAATTTGCACAACCGCTTTTATAAACTACAAAATGCAACAGGATAATATTCTTTTGTAGCTATAGTCCCCACATATAGGGAATGCAATCTCGATTCCGTAAAATCTCGAACCTCATGAGATCTCGAAGCTCTTGATATCTCGAGCCTTTTTTCGTGATTCAATCTCGTTCGAACGAGATTTCGAACCCGAGCGCGTGCGATTTAACATACTATTCTTCTTGCGAAGCCATTTTCAATATAATAATTAATTACGGATTTATAGTGTGCGTGTTGTGTGTGCTGATTTGCTGCGTTGTGTATGCGTAGTGCAGATGATTATTAGGTACTTAAATAAATTTTGTTTTTTTTGTTTCAAGATTCTATTATTGCTTTTTTATTTACACAAATAACACGATTATCTTAAGTGGGCATAGTTTTCATCTTATTAATAATAATAATATATATATATCCCTACCGCCGTATCTCTAAGTTGACGTCGTGGTGGGGCTTGCGCGCTCCAAACTCTAGATCTGTACCGGTAGCGTTTACTTTGCCGGAACAGGTCTAGGATGAGGAGCCAGACCAAGAGAGATACAGAAACACGCAGGGCAGCATGTGGCGAGCTGTTGGGCAGTAGCGACCCCACAGACCCTATCTCCCGGGAGAAGTCTTGTTTCTCACCTCTGGCTTGCCTTTATTTATTTATTATTTATTTAACAGTTTATGTACACACATATAAAGAGACAAGAGAAAGGAACAGAAAAATACGTACAAAGGTGATGCTTATTTCTAAAGAAATCTCTTCCAGCATACCTGCGATAGGAGAGTGGATAAAAAGAGATGTTAGACAACGTGTGTAAGAGTAGAAGAGAAAATAAAATACATAAAATAAAAACATTAAACCATTCACTAATATAAAATATGACCTTCAATATGAGAATATACTTACATACATACTTCTAAAATAAATATCTCTTAAATATATATACTAATAATTATAATTTAGTAGGTATATAATATAATAATAAATACAAAATATGCAACTATGACGAAGTGGAAAGATAGTGTTCTTTCACTCTTCTTTTAAAAACTGCAACAGATTGGCCTAAAAAAAAAAGTCCCTAATGTTAGGCGGAAGTGAATTCCACAACCGTACAGCATACACACTAAAGGAGTAGGAGTAGAAGTCGGTTAAGTGGTTGAGTGTACTTTATTGGCCGGCTGGAGTAAAAACTGATGAGGAACAGAGCTCCCACCTCTTTCTTGCCTTTATTGGCCGGCTTGAGTGGAGATTCGCAAGAGCAAACGAGCTCGGAGGAAGGAAGTTTTCCAGTAAGATGCTGGTAGGGATCTTGACCGTACTTCCGGGATTGTCCTGATAGCCGTGGAATACCGCTCCACTCCTTATAAGCACCTCAGGACATGTTGCCTCCTTGTCGCTACGACACTTTGTGCTAGCGACCGTTTTCGGGGGCCCATTATTGAGTGTGCAAGTCACCCCCTGCCATTTTACCTATGTATTTTATATAAAATATTGGTCAGGCAGGGGCCATAGTCTTTCCATAGTTCTAGATAACCAGTTCACTTAGCCACCCAAACCCATAATCCAATATCTTTGTTTCCATATCTTGCAATAGTCCTGCACTAACCGTAGGTTGTCCTTGGGTACACTAGCATAGTGCGTACAGGGATAATCGTCGGTTGGTGCCTCGATTCATTAAAAACGTCTAATGGGCCTCTGCAAGTTGGCTTCGGCTCCTCGTACGCCTTCCAAAGGTCCGGGACCCTGGTCCCGAGAAATGTCAAAAGACGTAAAAATAATAATAAAATTACTCAATCACGCAAAAACGGCATAACAGATTTGGGTAAAAAATGGCTCAAAAGTAGTTTATAACCTGGAAAACGGAATGGAAACACGTAGAATACTATTTTTATCCCGGTAGTACGTTCCCGTGAGATAACTTCCGACCTCCACGCTGGCAAAAGCTAATATTAATTGAGTTAAAAAACAATTGATTATAAAACCGGACTATTTCAAAAATCCCGATCTCGAATGGCCAATCTCGACTCGAAATTGTATTCCATACCCACATATAGCTCTACTTATATAGTTACACGGAAAAAAAAAATTGTTTTAAACTAAGAATATTTCACTTGGTCAAGACATTGCGTGATTCATATATGGGGAAAACATTATATTCTTAAAATTAGTAAATATTTGTCTTGTTATTCATTTTTCTTCCAAGTATATTTATTCACTAACCAAGGCAATATTCTATTCTTGCAATGAGAAAGCAACGTTTTCTTTGCATAAGTAAGTAATTTTTTTTAAGTCTAGAATCTTAAATTTCTCAAATTTAGAATGTACGCTTCGAAGTTACGCTTCGTATACACCGATTACTCCTCAGAGTATGAGGGGTAATACTCTTATTATCTCATAACAAGAATATATTTATTGGACAAGAAATTTCATTGTTTCTGATCAAGAATATATCTATTGGTCAAGAATTTCCGTGATTCATATATGGGGAAAACAATAAATGGTTGTATCAAAACACCACTATTCTCAATGCTAGTAAATAAATAGTTAAGTCAAGATATTTGTCTTCCTTCTACAATTTACATACTTGTGATTAAACAATATATTTGAGAATAATGCTTTTCTCAGTTGAACACTTTGTCAAACAGATCACGGCGTTTTCTTACAAGAAAATAAATTCTCAGTATGAAAAATAAATGACTTGTAAGAAGAATGGTATTTATGTAGGTATGCTACGGCACATTTCAGTGAAGCAGCTTTAACTCTTGCATCAATTAATTATATTTTCACACTGAGAACAATTTATCTATAGTGAAGAATACCAACAATCTTAGATACTAGTTGATACTCTTCAGTGAAGAAGTTTTAGCTACTAGTTCAATAACAATAAGTTATTCTCTGAAGATCACGTTGTTTTAAAAATATAGTCTAATGTTCTTAGTTCAATAATCATGCGTTTTTAGTGAAGAAGTTTTATTTCTTAGTTTAATAATATTATCGAATTTAAACGGAGATCACATTTTCTAGAAAGAATAATATCAATGTTCTTAGTTTTATATTTATGCGTATTTCAGTGAAGAAGCCCAGTTCTTAATTCCAAAACAATAAGCAATTGAGACGGAGATCAGATTGTCTCCAACCAATAATGTTAATATTGTTGATTTAAGAACGTGCAGGTACTTAACTGAAAAAGTTTTAGTTTTTGATCTAATTAATTGCATGTTTTCTTTCGGAGATTAGAAATCTCTTAGCTCAATAATAGTGTATTTCTCTGCAAGAAATCTCAGTTCTTGGTTCAATGCATGTCATGTTTCATACGGAGATCAGATTGTTTCCTACGAATAATGTAATTATTATTGATCTAAAAACCCTGTACTTCAGTAAAGAAGTTTTCGTTCTTGATCTAATTCATTAAATGTTTCATTCAGAGATTAGAAATCTCTTAGCTCAATAATAGTGTATTTCACTGCAAGAAATCTCAGTTCTTGGTTCAATGCATGTCATGTTTCATACGGAGATCAGATTGTTTCCTACGAATAATGTAATTATTATTGATCTAAAAACCCTGTACTTCAGTAAAGAAGTTTTCGTTCTTGATCTAATTCATTAAATGTTTCATTCAGAGATTAGAAATCTCTTAGCTCAATAATAGTGTATTTCTCTGCAAGAAATCTCAGTTCTTGGTTCAATGCATGTCATGTTTCATACGGAGATCAGATTGTTTCCTACGAATAATGTAATTATTATTGATCTAAAAACCCTGTACTTCAGTAAAGAAGTTTTAGTTCTCGATCTAATTCATTGCATGTTTTATACGGAGATCAGAAATCTCTTGGCTCAATAAAAAAGTATTTTACTGTAAGAATTTTCAGTTCTTGATTCAAATCATGGCATGTTTCATATGAAGTTCAGATTGTCTTATTTGAAGAATTACAATAGTTTTGGTTCAATGGTTAATATGCGTTTCAGTAAATATTTTTCAGTTCATCGTTCGATTTATTCAAGCAAAATTTTAATAAGAATGTAATTAAACAAAATGTTGACACAAATATTTCGTACAAAAAGTTGGTACTTAAGTAAATAAAAATGAACAAATTTTTTTTTCGAGCTAGTGACAAAAAGTATTTGTTTAGTCACATTCTGACTAAACTTTAGCTTGAATAAATCGAACGATGAACTGAAAAATATAATATTTACTGAAACGCATCTTAACCATTGAACCAAGACTATATTGTAAATTCAAATTCAAATAAGACAATTTTAACTCCGTATATAACAAAGCTCTTGAATCTGTACATAGAACTGAAACAGCTTCACTAAAATACCATGATTATTGAGTACCATTTGAAACATGAAATGAACAAGAAAAAGCACTAAAACTCACAGAATTTCGAGCCTGGTGACCGTCACATCTTTCAATCTGATCTCCGCGTGCCATTGCATGCCTGAAAATAGATGTAGATAAATGAGTGAGAGGTACTCAAATTAATAATAGATAAAATAATACAATGGATTGAATTTTATGAAATCATTTATTAAAAAATAAACTTCCTAAAACAACAGTATTGATCATTTTATATATATTCCAGGTATTAATCATATTACCTAATAATATTATTACTGTGAATATTACATAAAAAAAAAACAACAGTATTGATAATTTTATATATATTCCAGGTATTAATCATATTACCTAATAATAGTATTACTGTGAATATTACATAAAATATTACATAAAAAAATTACAGAAAATCTATTTTTGATTACCATTTCAATAGTGTTATTCCTACGATTACTATCTTCGGAAACACCAATGGTTTTTTTAATAGGTTTGACATACGATCTTAATTGTTTAAAATGTTCCATTCTTTTATAATCGGTATTGATGTTTTTAAACGAATCTTGAAGTATTGATAACATCAGCAAACTATCATTATTCAAATCATTCTTTGACATTATTAGGGATTGTCTAATAATGTTAAACGGCTCCGATATAAACAGCTCAGACACAATTTCAATTATATTTTGGATGACACTTCTTGGCAAATTGGACATGTTATATAATTTTGCAATAAATGTAAGTAACGCATTATCGACTTCTATTTGATAATCAGATAAATTTGAGGTTTCATTTCTAGTATTATTATTCAATTTAGGGGCTTCAGTCAAAGGTGTTAATTCAGACGTTGAACCGGAATTACAGTTTGCTTTACCACTAACATCAAATACATTGGCATCTGAGATGAGATTGCTACTTGAGGTTCCATGATAATGAGTTAAATGCTTCTTTAAATCACTCTTAGAGTGATATAACCTGGCACAATTTTCTTCAGGACATTTAAAATAATTGACAATATTATGCGCGTAACGCAAATGCACAAAGTATTGCTGAAAATCTTGATATTCGTTGCGACATTCAAGGCACTTCATCGTGCAACTATTTATAGTACAGTATTTCAACAAGATTAAACAACAATTTTGTTTACATTTTCGCAAGCGACAACAAATCTGCGATGTATGGTACTATCTTATCATACTTTGTTTCTATTTGATAGACACAACGCTGAATCAGCACGTATAAATGCGCAGCAGCTGCTGGATACGTGGCGTGAAGCGCATGGTATGATTTGAACAATGTGTCAAAAGCTTTCATTGGCGAGGTAAACTTCCACATAACCTTGTCTATTACCAAATAATAGTTATCGTTACCATAATCGCCAGCACCACATTTAATTAGGTACGGTTGAACACTTTGCTTGCTGCGTAGAGCCTTTTCTTTTACTTCATCAATTTTCGTTTGTATATCTCCAGGATTCTGAAAACAATAGCAAACATATAAAAATTGCAAAACTGACAAAGCACGCGTGTTTACTACTAATATAATAAATGGGAAAGCTTGTGATTGAAAGAATATGTTTGTTCCCACTTATATCCGAAAAGGTAAAACGGATTTTGATGAAATTTGGTATGAATGTAAATTATACCCTGGATAACAGATGTTATTTTTTATCCAGGAAAAAATCAAAACATAAATTACGTAACCGCGAGGTATAGAATTATTAACTACCATACCATTCAACTAAATAAAATAGTACCCCAATATATTTACCTGGACGTCAATTATGAAGTTTTCGACGCATTCTAATGTGGAAAATTTTCTACGCTTGTTCAGTCTTCCTCTCGGGGGAATCAGGTAAGACAAAAGTTTTATTTGATCTGCCACTTTTAGATCTGAAATGTATAAAACAAGTGATTACCATGTAGTAAGTACCTTAAAGTAAGTACCATGCGAGCGGAGCCACGGGCGGATGCTAGTAACGTAAATAATTTAAATAAGAATACTTCTTAGTCGATGCCCTATAAAACTCAGGGTCAGAAAAACACCGTGGAACTTCGGGAGTGCCGACAGAAGTCCAAACAAACCCCCCTCCCCCCCAAGTTTGTCGATCTTTGCCTAACAGGTGGCGGTGACGCTGACGGTAAACCTAATAAATGAAAATTAAACTGTTTATTACTATCATCAGGCTGCTCTTGAATACTTTCATATAAAGTCATCAATGTGTCATCTTTTGATTCACCAAATTTGAGGCTGATGATTTTATTAATAAACCATTTCCAATTCCTGAAAAAGTATGTTGATCTTTCAGGATACAGTCTTTCAAAATCCAGGTTTATCTAGAAACAAAAATTGGTTATCTGTAAACATTTATAATTTTACAGAAAAGTATTTGGCGTGCTGGTGTTGGACCAATCTAGTTAAAGCCAACATAAGCAAATAGATATTTGTTGGCAATCCACACAATACTATCTTAGCCCTAAATTCCGTAAATGTAGATTCAAATTGGTTAGTGAACAGTGTAACATCGAATAATAAACAATAATGAAAATGTGAATCTAAAAATAAATAAACAACTATTTTTGTAAATACATAACTTCTTTTATTTTATTTATCAACAAAACCAAAGCTGTACAAAATGTATCTTATAACTACAACTTTAGGCTAATAATGGTTTTAAAAACTGTTAAGAAAATTTAAAAAAAAAATTGTGAACGAAAATAAACTTTTTGTATTTGTACAAAAAAAAAACCGGCCAAGTGCGAGTCGGACTCGCGCATGAAGGGTTCCGTACCATCTATAAAAACGGCAAAAAAAAAAGTTTTTTGTATGGGAGCCCCCCTTAAATATTTGTTTTAATTTAATTATTTATTTTTAAAGTGAATATATAATTAAATATTCTGTGAATATTTCAAGCGTCTACTCTACCTGTTGCCGTTATCAATATAGAGCAAAAAGGAGCAAAAAAATCACGTTTGTTGTATGGGAGCCCCCTTAAATATTGATTTTATTCTGTTTTTTAGTATTTGTTGTTATAGCGGCAACAGAAATACATCATCTGTGAAAATTTCAACTGTCTAACTATCACGATTCATGAGATAGAGCCTGGTGACAGACGGACAGACAGACAGACGGCGGAGCCTTAGTAATAGGGTTCCCGTTTTACCCTTTGGGTACGGAACCCTAAAAAACTTACCAAACTATCACTCCTTGAATCATTTAAAATGTTCCACTCATCAATAAAATCCGAAATGTTGTTGTTGGTACTACACTGTCTCACTTTGAATGTTTCGTTCCAACGTTCAATGATTTCACTCCATGGCTCATTGTTATTCTTAAGAAAAAATATTTGGTCTGTGTGATCTTCTGTAATTATAAAAATGTTATGTTAGCCAATACGTAAGACAGATATAGATAAATTGCTTGTAGGTATTACTAATACAAACTACCTGGGGCCCAAGTCTGCTATTTTTATAAATTCAGTGTAAAACCCATTAGTAGAAATGTCATTCATTTGTCATTATGTACAAGATTACCAATATATGCAATGTCTTTCAATGTAGTGTCAGTGGCCGACCATTGGAAAGTCATAATAACGCCATTATAATAGTAGATTACCAAACTTGTCAAAATCAACAATTATGAAATCAATGATCGACCATTCTGACGCTATCGTAATAGCAGACTTGAGGCCCTGACAGGGTGCTACTACTTACCCTATAATTTATGATCCACAAAGTACCTACTTAGTAAGTACCTAACTACCGACTACATAATAAGTAGATATTATAAGATGGAAAAAATAGCCTCACAAATTTAATCCCCAGGTTAGGATATCCTCTCAGATCTCTTAATGCCAAGTCCCCGCTTGATATTCTTTGAGAATGTCTAAGGGGTGGTCAGGTATATTCAAATATTACATTTGGCATATTTTTTTGGTAAGGTACGAGTACCCACCATTTGCAGCGGTTGGTTTGGTATTCCATACATGTCAGGTTGCAAGCCCATCGCTACTGCTAAAATACTAAAGTTCGAGAGCACTGGTATTGCGCACGCATTTTTTTAATAAAAAAATCCGTTGGTGCACCACCAGATTCAAACCCACCACCTTAGGACCAGAAGGTGAGGTCGCCCCCACTAGACCACCGGTGCTCATTATAGATGAACATAATGCAAACAAATCTACTGAACAGTGTCTAAATCTACAAAAATATATCATACAGAAGACTGATATCTATGCGACTGTCTGTCTCTTGGCCCAATGTGTACAGCCAGCATAAAGATTTTGCAAAAATTTACCATCTCAAGTATATAGACAAGTAACTACTCTAGCTACTATTTATGTAGGTCAAGTAATCATTTAAAACCTTTCAACTCCTCATATTTTTTTGTTTTATTAGGAATGACATTCTCTTCTGATGTTGAATTTTTTCTCTTTTCACCAGACTTATACAGGGTATTCCGAATTTTATCGACCAGCTTGCCCTTAGCAAATGAAGGTTTACCGGATATGGACTGTCTTTTTTTAATTGGTGGTACAAAGTATGTGCCAGTGTTTTCACATGGAAATAAAGCTATTATTTTCGCAGTTAAAATGTTGTACTCTTCATATGTTATTTTACTGAAATAGGTAAAAATAAATCTAACTATAAGGGTTCCTTGTTGGACTTTGGAATCCTAAGAACAATACAAAAATGAAGTTGTTGAATGCTAGCTGACCTGCAACGCTCGAAGCGTTGCAGGTCAGCTAGCATAAAACATAGTATTATCATCATCAGCTAGTGAACACATACTGCCTTCCCGTTTATCAAAAATGCCACAATAAATGATCTTTAGACCCTATCCATCCACAAGGTCTATCAAGAGAAGGGAAATGCTTTTATTGCATCCCCCAGTTTGTGCTCAAAGAACCACATGAAATTATAGTGAGAACATGAATTAATGAGTATGTACTGGTAGGTACTTACTAATTTACGACACGTGTGAAGAGATGTCTAACAATTATATCAGTGAGTTGATTTCGGTGCTTGTTTGTCAGGGTACTGCTTGCAGTGTAATAATTTAATATGCTCTTGCCACATGGTGTTACTGTTAGAAGCGTCTTGAGGTCAAAATCAGGGAAATTTGGTCGGACATAAATATCGCCTGTAAGTATATCTTGCAAGTCTTCCAGGTCTTCGTTGTCCGTGAATAGATTAGAAGCAGTGATGCTGCTATTTGTTACTGTATTAGTCTGAAAACATTTAAGTAATTATTATAAGAAAACCAGATTTGCCTGTAGATCAGCCTTGATGTTTTAAATCTTCCTGTTTAGGTACTTAATTTGTTACAAAAAAAAAAACAAGAAAAAGCAAAGCTGGCCGACCAACTGACAAAATACCCCTCGACCGTAATAATAATTATTATCATTATAAACAGAATATTCAATAGGTAGGTAGGAAACTTACTATGCTGGTCGCTACTAAATACTCATCAATTTTTTTTTTTAGTTCTATTCTTAGTCCAATCTTTGGGCACAGTTCTTTCAGGATATTGTCATTGATTTCCTTTAATTGATCCACAGTTACATCATTTTCTAAAACAATAATTTCCATAATCACTAGATAAGTTTAAACAAATTACTAATTACCTTAATTTTATAACATTTGAACAAGCCCTGATGCTGATGTATCATAATATACCAGCTGTTAAGCAGTCTAAAGTTCATTAACACATTAAAATTGTATATAAATGAATTTATGACACTATGTTATAATTTACAACTTTGCACATTTTTTTTAAATAGTAATATTATTAGTACAGTAGAGTACTCACTTCATGGCCTTTTCTTGACAAAATGTTTATCTAAATATTCACCTACCGTTGAAATTTGTAATTATATCCTGTGGGATATTCCATTCCTTAAGAAGCAACTCCATTATTAACCTCTATAGGATATTATAGATAGTTATGCTGAAATACAGGTTTTGATTTAAATCTGCAAATAGACAGAACATAAATTACCTAGTGATTATTCTAGTACTCAAAGCTATATAAAAAAACAGCCAGGTAGGATAAACATTCAGCAGATTTAGCTTTGCAGATAAGGTAGGTACCTATATTACAGTATCAAGAACCTCATGCTCATTAAGGTAGGTAGTGATTACATATTTCCATCACCCAAAGACATAACGTGAAAGGCAGTCCAGCAACCTTTTCCACCATGTTTTGTGAAGTTCACCGAGCTAAGACACCTCTGATTCTTATCTACCAGCTTGCCGCAAAGATTTGAAGCTGAATGATTGGAATCAGAAGATGCCTATGCTCGGTGAACTTCACCAAACTTGGCGGTCAGGCGGCTGGTGGTATTTTCACCAGCTAGATACCTACATCTACCGGCCGGGTCTGCCTAGATTCGGGACGTAAAAAGCAGCTTCGTAGCACGGTGTGAGAAGAGAATACCGAGAATGCGGTTGCGTGTTACCGGTAAATTTGAATATTGAAGCGCAAAGCATTTTTTTGAGCAGAATTCGTAAGAGCAAGGTTACACGTTCAGTTTGGCGCCATTGTGGTCAGAATGATCGGAGAATCATCGTGTAACCCACGGATTGACAGATTGATGGCGCGGCGGGACGGGACGGCGACGCGACGCTGAGCAGTTGTAATGTACTAGATGCCATAGACGTCTAGTACATTACAACTGCTCAGCGTCGCGTCGCCGTCCCGTCCCGCCGCGCCGCGCCCGCTGTGTGCAGAGACCTTTCGGGAATCGCGAAATGTCTACCGCTTCGCTTGTCTACCTACTACCCCTACCAGCCTATCATTTCACAAGTGAATCCATAATCGAACCGACTATGTAGGTAAAACCAGTTAAAAGATGATTTTTGCTCACAACATGGCGCCTAGCCGGTAGCTGGCCCCGGTGCCATGTCATTCATCGTGTCTCAGTCATCTTTAAAATGCAATAACTTAATTAGATCTACTTATAATCCAATTAAACACTTACCTTAGCACACACAACAACGCAAAAGAATAACCACGAACTGACACTTGCAGAAAACGTAATGCGATATTGTGATTATTTGTGATGCACTGCGGGTCTGTGCGGGGAGTGCGTGTACGTCAGTGCGCCGGCAGTTGACTGTCTTGTCTTGATGTTGATTGACTCATAGGATTGACTGACTGACTGACTGAGTTGAGCCGGTCGGTCGACAGCGAGCGAGACGCGAGTCGCGAGCGCATGATTGTTGCCAGATAGCTTTCTCGCGTTTCCCCCCAAAACTCCGTACATTTTTCTGACTTAAGACCAGCGTCTTAACAAGAGCCAAATAGGCTTTTGACGTGACAACGTCTTATAAATTGGTTTGCCGGGTGACACTTCAAGAAACTGCGTTACGCTCCGCTCACGTTATGCGCTCACAATGAGAGCGAGTGAGAGGCACGCGTCCCTTCCACTCGGGCATGGTTAGCCCGCCTAAGAGCGAGAGAGACAGACATAAAAAGTGAAAGGCACGCAAAGTCGTTGTCACGTAAAACTTTCGCCCGTATACCGACTTTACAGGCAACCAATTTTTAAACGTATTTTTTAACCATATTTATACAGTTTATGGCACCGAAAAAATATAATGTTATCATTTTACGCTTCTGACCACGTCTTTGTCCATGTGGGCTAAGAAAATAGTAAATAGTCTTGTTTTTTCTGGACTATTTTAACATGTTCTCGTCAGAGCGTGAGATGAAAGCAAGTATTATTCAGAATTGAACTGATTTAGAAACTATGACTAGGATTTAGACTAGGAATATAAAATTATTATACTTTCGAACTATGAAAGTTCTAAGTATGCAATTATGTAGGTAATAAAATATGTATGGTAATATCGCTTAGGTACTTGTTACTCTGGAAGTATAGCACCTATTTTATTAGCATAATCTATAGAATACTTAGAGTAGAACCCATTTCCTACTCGGTAGTGCAAAATATGTCGCTGGCGTAAATCGCCAAAGTTTATGTGCTTTATGTGGTCTGTCTGAGCATCTAATTTAAACAAATGTATCAAACTTCGTGAATGTGAATTTCGTGTTTGTTTTTCCACGTAGGAATTACTTGAAAACTAGAAATTAGTTTGTACTTACTTAATAATTTATTTTTGTAATGGTCTTAGTATGTAAATACATACTAAGACCATTACAAAAATAAATCCAGTAAGTTCTCCAAATTGTTTTCAGCATCAGCAAATTAGCATTTAAGTTCAGTATAACCAAACGGAACGCATGGCTTGTGTACCTACTTTATTTTATATCTTTGTGACTATAAAAACAGATTGACTTTTAAACATTACTCCCAAAAAATGGGGAATTAATTTTTGAAATTGCAACACTTGTTTTTCTTAACTGTGGATGGGTGTAACGTAGGTACCACATTTTTTCAAGAAACACGATTTTGATTTAAAAATAACGTTTCTTGAATGACTGAATAATAATAAAAGTAACGAATTTTTCAAGAAACACGAATTTGATTTAAGAATAACGTTTCTTGGATGACTAAATAATAATAAAAGTAGCAAATTTTTCAAGAACGTTTATTTGATGACTGTTAATTATAAGTATTTTATGAGTCGATAACTTTCAAGAAACATGATTTATGTGTCTATTTTTTTTTAATATTGCTCGTTTAATAGTAGGTACCTATCTATTTATAGGATAATTTTGAATAGGTATTTCCTTTTTATTAAGTGTTTTGTGTCTCCGTATATAATAAATAATACAAACCTACGCTTACTGACGATGGCCTTTTGACCTAGGTACCTACATAGTACCTATTAATCCTTCTATTATTGGTAGATAAAAAAATCTATATTCTCTACACTAATACTTACTAATAATAAAGGTGAAGAGTTTGTTTTGTTTTTTGTTTGTTTGAATGCGCTAATCTCTGGAACTACCAGTCGGATATGAAAAATTCTTTTTGCATTTGATAGCCCAACTCTTGAGGAAGGTTTTAAGCTATTTAACATCACGCTAGGACCCTTAGGAGCCGAGCAGAAAAAAAAGTCCGAAACAACGCTACGTGAAATCGAAGTAGTAGCGTGGGCAGGCGCTGCGATGCGATGGAGTGAGTCGGGGGGACAAGAAATTTGACGCGGATGAAGTCGCGGGCAGACGCCAGTATTTAAGTAATTTTTTTTTTTTTTATAGGTACAGTATGTTCGGTCATAAACTCATAACTCCGTATAACTCCGACATAGGTCTTAAATAAACTGATTTGCAAAATTCTTTTTTTGTTTGAAAAGGTATATTCTCGAGGTGGTCCCATTGTCACCAAGTCAGAATCTGATGACGGGTCCCATGGAAATCTATCTCTACAGCGATTTGGTTATTTTTTTTTTATAGTATTTCGTGCATTTGCTCTTGGAAAGCACCATTTGGTGAATTGGAACTGATGATGAGGACCACAGATGTCCATCGGAATTACTCAACCATTAGTACCTAAGTAGGTACTTATATTTCACGGGTTGTGATTCGATTATATGGTTGCTAAGCAATTTATACTCGTCACAACGCATATAGTGATGGTGACTCCGCCATCAGTTCTTCTGGTTCTTACTAGGAGAACTCCTCAATAATTAACGTCCCTGCATAGGGAAAAGCAAAATTTTGTAAAAGGTGATGAGCAGTTGACGTTAAGCTATTGCAACTTAGATAAATTACAACCTGACCCACAAAAAAGTGAAAAATAAAGACTTTTACAAAAAAAAAAAACAACCGCTTTCCAAAAAAACCATAACAAAGTGAAAAATAACTTTAATTTCGGAAGCCGGTGGCAAAAAAACTAAAATACAGATCCAATGACACCGACTTCCGAATTTAAAGTTATTTTACACTTTTAATTTTTTTTGGAAGTCAGTTGTTTTTTTTTTTGTAAATGTGTTTTTGTTCATTTAATTGTTTGTGAAAGTTGTTCGAAGTGGTTAAGTGTTTTAACACGAGGAATTAACACGTTTACTGGTTAGGGTGTACTTGGTATACCTACATTCATATACGGGAGAGGTGCACCCCCCGGATCAAGTAGGTATCCCTCATTATAAGTGATACAAACTATTTACTTACCCAAAAACAAACTTTTCTTAAACCAAACACGTATTTTCTTACTAAAAAACGTTAGTTTATCTTATTTTGAAACAATTAAGATTCTTTGTTCAACACCATGACTTATTAACACAAAACAAAAATGTCTTGTTTGAAAACATTGGACGAACTTTGCTTGAATACCTAATTTAAATTCTTACGTCAATGCTACTATTTACTTACCAAAAAAAAACTTTTCTAAAACCAAACACGCATTTTCTTACTAAAAAACGTTAGTATTTCTTATTTTGAAACAATTTAGTTTCCTAGTTCAACACCATAACTTATTACCACAAAACAAAAATGTCTTGTTTGAAAACATTTGACTAACTTTACTCAAATAATTTAGATTCTTACGTCAATGCTACTATTTACTTACCCAAAAACATACTTTTCTTAAACCAAACACGTATTTTCTTACTAAAAAACGTTAGTATATCTTATTTTGAAACAATTTAGATTCCTCGTTCAACACCGTAACTCATTAACACAAAACAAAAATGTGTTGTTTGAAAACATTGGACGAACTTTGCTTGAATAATTTAGATTCTTACGTCAATGCTACTATTTACTTACCCAAAAACATACTTTTCTTAAACCAAACACGTATTTTCTTACTAAAAAACGTTAGTATATCTTATTTTGAAACAATTTAGATTCCTCGTTCAACACCGTAACTCATTAACACAAAACAAAAATGTGTTGTTTGAAAACATTGGACGAACTTTGCTTGAATAATTTAGATTCTTACGTCAATGCTACTATTTACTTACCCGAAAACATACTTTTCTTAAACCAAACACGTATTTTCTTACTAAAAAACGTTAGTATATCTTATTTTGAAACAATTTAGATTCCTCGTTCAACACCGTAACTCATTAACACAAAACAAAAATGTGTTGTTTGAAAACATTGGACGAACTTTGCTTGAATAATTTAGATTCTTACGTCAATGCTACTATTTACTTACCCGAAAACATACTTTTCTTAAACCAAACACGTATTTTCTTACTAAAAAACGTTAGTTTACTTATTTTGAAACAATTTAGATTCTTTGTTCAACACCATGACTTATTAACACAAAATAAAAATGTCTTGTTTGAAAACATTGGACGAACTTTAGTTGAATAATTTAGATTTTTACGTCAATGCTACTATTTACTTACCCAAAAACAAACTTTTCTTAAACCAAACACGCATTTTCTTACTAAAAATCGTTGGTATATCTTATTTTGAAACAATTTAGATTCCTAGTTCAACACCATAACTTATTACCACAAAACAAAAATGTCTTGTTTGAAAACATTTGACTACCTTTACTTGAATAATTTAGATTCTTACGTCAATGCTGCTATTTACTTACCCAAAAACAAACTTTTCTTAAACCAAACACGCATTTTCTTACTAAAAAACGTTATTATATCTTATTTTGAAACAATTTAGATTCCTCGTTCAACACCGTAACTCATTAACACAAAACAAAAATGTGTTGTTTGAAAACATTGGACGAACTTTGCTTGAATAATTTAGATTCTTACGGCAATGCTACTATTTACTTACCCAAAAACATACTTTTGTTAAACCAAACACGTATTTTCTTACTAAAAAACGTTAGTTTATCTTATTTTGAAACAATTTAGATTCTTTGTTCAACACCATGACTTATTAACACAAAATAAAAATGTCTTGTTTGAAAACATTGGACGAACTTTCCTTGAATAATTTAGATTCTTACGTCAATGCTACTGTTTACTTACCCAAAAACAAACTTTTCTTAAACCAAACACGCATTTTCTTACTAAAAAACGTTAGTATATCTTATTTTGAAACAATTTAGATTCCTCGTTCAACACCGTAACTCATTAACACAAAACAAAAATGTGTTGTTTGAAAACATTGGACGAACTTTGCTTGAATAATTTAGATTCTTACGGCAATGCTACTATTTACTTACCCAAAAACATACTTTTGTTAAACCAAACACGTATTTTCTTACTAAAAAACGTTAGTTTATCTTATTTTGAAACAATTTAGATTCTTTGTTCAACACCATGACTTATTAACACAAAATAAAAATGTCTTGTTTGAAAACATTGGACGAACTTTCCTTGAATAATTTTGATTCTTACGTCAATGCTACTATTTACTTACCCAAAAACAAACTTTTCTTGAACCAAACACGCATTTTCTTACTAAAAAACGTTGGTATATCTCATTTTGAAACAATTTAGATTCCTCGTTCAACACCGTAACTTATTACCACAAAACAAAACTGTCTTGTTTGAAAACATTTGACTACCTTTAGTTGAATAATTTAGATTCTTACGTCAATGCTATTATTTACTTACCCAAAAACAAAGTGTTCAAACCAAACCTGTATTTTATTAATACAAAATGTAAGTCTATCTTGTTTCGAATCATTTTAGATTCTCCTTTCAAATCCGTTATTTTCTCACATTCAATGTATTCTTCTTAGAACGAAAAATATTTTTCTTCGGCGAAAACGTTCCTACTTTCTAAATATGAGAATCGTCAATTACTAACAGGAAGAAAATCAGGATTTTGTATTTATAATTTTAGTTAACAATGCTTTGATGTTTTGTTCTTAGTTTAAGTAAATGGTACAACTTTTGGTTCAAATAGTAAAGGCTCTTGAACTTAGAATATGTTATTTGTATTGAGACACTTAAAAAATCTTAGTTCAAAAAAGTAACATATTGTTCAGACAACACTCAAAACTTCTTAAAAAGAAAATCATTGTTTTGGTTCTAGTAAATATAAGAAGAATAATATTATTTTTCGTGGAGAATATCATTTCAGTTGGATTAAGATATTATTTTTAGTTCAAGTAAATATTTATTTAACATTAAACAATACTCCTGAGAATAAAATTATTCTTGGAAGAAAACTAATGCCGCGAGCATTTTTTTCCGTGTATGTAGGTACGTAAGATCATGGGATAGCTAACTCCCTTGTGAGGTTGTCGGGTCGACCGAGCGCCGAAAGCTAAGGGAATTCCACAATTCTTTTGTTTTATCAACTTTCATAAATGTATTCATGAAATATCTCCGCAGTTTGAGGACTTGCCGTTTCACCTTTTGGGGTTTTTGTGTAAATTCGAGGTCACAGGTTTTAGACCTGTCTAAAACAGGATGAAGTAATAAAATGTCTCATTCTTTTTTAATTTTGTACTCATTAGGTGGCTAAGTAATAACAGCCGCACGGGTCGATCCATCAGGTTAAGCTACGCTCGCCGGGGTTGGTCCGTGGATGGGTGCCTCGGAAAGTATGTTAAGCCGTTGGTCCCGGCTGTCATTCGTGGATCTTTGTGAGTCGTTATGGGTCGAGCAGTGGTGGCCCAAGTGGTAACGGCCCCGACCTACGAGTTATAGGTCGTGGGTTCGAACCCAGGCAGGCGCTTTACTTTGTGCAAATAATTTCATCACCACTGCTCTCAAAACGGTGAAGGACAAACATCGTGAGGAAACCGGCATGTCCTAGAGCCAAGAATTCGAAAACATGTGCAATCCGCACTGGACCCACGTGGTGGATTACGGCCCACTCCCTCTCGAAGAGAGGAGGCCTGCGTCCCAGCAGTGGGCACATTATAGGCTGATTAGGTACGGCTCGTCAGAAGCCTGAAAGTCTGACAACCAGTCTTACCAAGAAATATCGTATAACCCAGTTACTGGATTGTGGAGATCAGATAGGCAGTCACTCCATGTAAAATACTGATATGCAGCTGCATCCGGTTAGACTGGAAGCCGACCCCAACAAAGTTGGGAAAAGGTTAAGCAGCAGACTCATTAGGTAACCATTTCAAATTATGTGAAAATGTATTATTCAAAATAATAACATAGCCTCTGCGAGTTGACTTCGGACTCTCGTACGCCTTCCAAAGGTTGGAGACCCCAGTGTCCCGAGATATGTCAAACACATTTAAATAATAATTTCTTTATTTTCACTTCAAGACACAAACATCTGTGTAGCCTTGGCTCTTGTACTAAGAGGTTCTGTATCACAAGAGCCAGAATATGCAGAAAATGAAGTTCATAAAAAAATCAACCACAAATGGTGTTATTTGCTTCCTTAATTTTTAAGGTAGATAGAATTGCTACAAATGTTGACGACGTAAATAATGCTCTACTGCAGGTCCAAAATTGGTTCACTGCTAAAAATTTTGTATTAAATGGAAAAAAACTAAGTGCATAAAATTTTCTTTACCAAATGTTAAAAGTAGTAATTGGGAGATAGTATTGAATCAAGAGAAACTAGAATTTGTCGATAAAACTGTTTTCCTGGGGATCACGCTCGACTCGAGGCTACAATGGGGTCCTCATTTAACATCTCTTGCAGGACGGCTAAGTTCAGCAGCATATGCTGTCAGAAAAATCCGTCAATTTACTGATGTAGATACCGCGAGGCTAGTCTATTTAAGTTATTTTCATAGTATCATGTCTTATGGTATTTTGCTATGGGGACGGGCTGCAGACATCGAGTCTATTTTTATTCTGCAGAAAAGAGCTATAAGAGCCAAATATTATCTCCGCAGGCGCGATTCTCTAAGGGAACTGTTTAAGGACGGGACCTATTAGTTCAACCAGGTTTCAGACTGGCTAAAGTAGACTAATTTTTCATGGAGTACTGTTTAAAATGTTACAGTGAAATTCCTCCCCACATACTTCAACTGAATATGACGAAATAAATCTTGTTTAAAACGCACACTATGTAGGCAGGCATATTATAAGTTGGGGGATTACATCACTGATAAAAATGCTTGGTTCATTGCTGGTCCTGCTCCACAACCGCAACTAATAAAATAAAATTTAAAAAAACCTGTTGGAGCTGCTGAAGATTGTAAGACCATCTTTGTTTTGTATAAACTCAATCTCCTTTGTATTATATAATTGCATAGCACAGGTGTGAGTACTATGTACTAAAGAGCTACCATTTATCGGGTAATATGTCTTTCATTGACTTGAGTGTGCCCTGGCGGCTGTGAGTATGTCCTGCTCACTCAGATGTGTCGCTGATGGTGACACGTGCGTTGGATCATTTAGCTCCCTTCAAAATGGTTGAGCTGAATGGTGCTGATCCATGCGTCATGTTCGTGAACGGGCGCCGTCAGTTGGGACTGGTCATCTCTTAGCTGCCATGGCTTATTTTAAATTTTTGAATGGTTATTTCTTTTTTCTTTTTATTACGGAGGCTTTTACAAACGTGCACGTCTTTCTACATAGTTCTCACATGCATTTTTTATTTAAAAGAGTGTCTGTGGAGTTTCTTGCCCGTTCTTCTCCATAGGTACTTACTACGCTTTGGAATGGGCAACTAGCTTCATATTTCTGACTGACCGACTTCTTGACAATTCAAAAGTGCCTGTAAATGGTTTAATTGAAATAAATGCTTTGAGTTTGAGTTTGAGCAAATGAGTCAAAGTAAATCAATCGCACACACGTGTATTAAACGAACACGATAGCTTTTTGTGAGCGGCATACGACACCAGGCGGCAGGCGGCAATGTCATCATCTACGAAAGCGTTTTCATATATAGGTACATGGAAACTTGTTAGTTTAATGTCGCTGCGGTCTGTCGGATTGCGGTTGTATTCCGACTTGTAGGTAGGTAGGTACTTACCTTGATAAAGACTCCCGCAGACAGGCGCGACGCGACGCGACTCTGGTAGAACGATTTTATTTTCATGAAGTATTGATAGAAATGATCTTATCCCTTAAAGAAAAGTACTCTGTGTAAAGTGTCTTATACTTAGCTTAGTCTTAAATCGCGGCTTTCAGCTTCCTGACGTCACAAAAAGCTATCGTGTTCACTTTATACACAACTAGAGACCCGACCCTGCTTCGCACGGGAGCAATGTAATTACCGATGCACACGTCAACCTCCCAGTGTTCATACGGCTAAAAACAAAATGCAGTATGAACAAATTATACGGTAACAAAATATCGTTCTGAGCATCGCCGTGCGTACGGGCCTTTTTTTTGTGTGGGTTATTATCAAATAACTTCTCCCGCTCTGGGCGGAGCGGGAAGGTGTGTCAGACTCTTACTGACTAAACCACCGTGTTCCTTCAGTTGCCTGTACGTTGCCAGGGGCCACGGTATCCCGTTCGGGCTTTCCCGCAAATTTGGACTTCCCCGCAACGTGTGAACGGGCCTTACAATTAAAAAAACAAAAGTGGTCTATTGTCTATGGATGGTCCCACTATTTCGTTGATCTGCTTATATGAAAAAAATGGTGACTACTCACCATTTTTTTCCAAAACTTCCCTGACCTAAACCCTTTTCGTCCAAATACTTAATTACTCATGTTTTTCAGCCTCAGCCACCTGCCACCACTGCACTGTCATTAATTTATTAAAAATTAATTTCCATAATCGCAGTTCCTGAGTAGCCAAGGAAAGGTCACTGACCCCTGGTTGTCATGGCGCCACGCCGCCGTCAGTCTTAATTATTTTGCTGCGCGTAATTTTAAATCTGTGATGACTTTTATGTGTTATGGTTATGAGTGTCCATTTAAAATATATAATGTCCATATTTTAATCTTAATTAAATTACCAATTTTAATAACATATTTTATCAGATAAGGATTAATAATACTCGTCAAAATAGCTTCGGAAAAAACACTTTTTTTATGATTATGAAATTCCGTAAGATGTGACAAGTGCGTCTCGGACCACGCACAATGAAGGGTTCCGAAAGCACTTAATTTGTAAGTGGCACTAGTCATTGGCATCCACAGGTACGTTTTCTGATCCATTTTTTTATATTTTCATCGGATACTTATTATGGATACAGACGCAAACCATGCAACATTAACTAACAGTTCTTCTTCTTGTCACAATAGGTACTGCAAATGACTGCAACGATGTTCAGCTGTTTGGTATTCTGTTAGCCCCGTATGCTGATTATATCATTATACTGCCTCATCACCACACCCAGCCTCTCGTGACGTGATCCGACCAGTGCTCGACGACTGTCTCGGGAGGAGGCACGGATCACTGTGGTTTCGACCGATGCAGATGCTCTCGGGGCACGGCTGCTTCGGGAAGTACCTATGTCGCATAAACAGGCAGCCGGACGCTCGGTGTCACCACTGCGTCCACTGTCGGGAAGACACGGCGCGGCATACACTGGCAGTGTGCCGCATGGGAGGAGCTGCGCCGTGCTCTCGTGTCAGAAGTCGGACCCGACCTGTCGCTGCCGGCTTTCACTCAGTTGATGGTCGGGAGCGCCGAATCGTGGGATGCGGTAATCTCCTCCTATGAAACCGTCATTTCGCAGAAGGAGGCTGTGGAAAGGGAGAGGGAAATCGAGACCACTCTCCCGATTCGTAGCAGGCGGACCGGGCGTCGGCGGAGGGCGGACAACGCCCTCTTCCAGCTTTGACAGGTCCGGCGGCACGGCGGGCTCGGGGACATCCGCCGCCCCCCGTCCAGCAGGACCCGAGGCGGCGGCGCGAAGTGTTCCACGCGCGCCCCTATTGGACGTTGCGGGTAGTCTTTACCTCACTGTAGTTTATAGTCAATAAGAGACAGTCCCCTTCGTTCGAACAAAAAAAAACAATTAGAACTGTGACCAATCGTGCGCGAGCGGTGCCGCGGCAGCGGCCGGCGAGGGCTACTTCCAAGTTGGTCGCTTTCCATAATATCATATTTGATAATCCAATATAAGTCCATCGACATTTTCGAAGCAACTACTTTGTTTGATTTGTTGTATAATGCACAACAAAAACAAAGCAACATCAACGCCTCTACCGGTGGATAATCTAACTATTTTACGATATGAATGATATGATCACTAATGGTTGGCCACATCATGAGATAGTCGTGCGTTTAACTGTTCATATCGTCAAACGTTGAGTATTTATAGCTGGCACGGTTAGCGCAGTGGTTAAGCGATTGACTGCTGCACTGCGTGTCGCGGGTTCGATTCCCGCACGGAATAAATATTTATATGACCTACAAGTAGTTGTTCCGGGTCTGGCTGTTTATGTATGTGAGTTTAAATGTTTTTAAACCACCCACAATACAGGAGAAACTCCATGAGTGAGGCAAAGCTTAAAAAAAAAATATCTGGCTAGATCAGATCATGTGACCATCGAGCGGTCGATGTTCTATTTCATGAAATACAACAATTTCATAAAATGCTCGAACACTTCATGAAATGTTCAACTAGTCACGACATAAGCACCGCTTCACTTTCAACTGTTTCCCACCATTCGTGATGATTAACAGTTTACACACACACAAATTGTGAACTAGTATCAAACTTGCTTGCAACGACGTAACGCATCTTGCGCTAATACTAAATAGCCTGCCTAGCTACGAGCAACTTGGAATAGCGCTTGCCGGCCGCTGCAGCGGCACCGCTCGCTTCGCTCGCTCGGCTCGTGTGCGATTGTCACAGTTCTAACCTAATTCACCCAGTTCACAATATTTCAACAGTTTATAATATAACGAAAATATTACCGATAGATTATAAACTAACGGTTCTCACAATCTTATAGTTACAGATACACTACAAGCTGTATCTGTTGAGGTTTCGACCAGGCTTGGAAAGATGTTGGGAAACTCCGTTAGTTAAACACATACACACACAGAAATAAAAAAGGAATTTTGCTGAAGGGAGTCTAAGAGAAACATCTTAGAAAATCTTACTCCAGAAAGCCTTTTGAAGGTACTACTCGTACCTACTTATGTAGATACTAGCGGCATTGAAGGATGTCGAAAGAAGTATAGATAGGTTAATAGTAAAAGACAAATTCAAGCTAAAATGGTCTTTATTAATAATCATACATAATAATGAATTCATAAATAGCAGGATCTAAAATAGCCAATACGAAAAACCCCGATCAATAAAATATAATACTATCTTTATGAGGTATTTATTCATTAACAACTTCTACAATAAATATTTAATCGAATTTGACTTATTATAATATAATTATCAAGTTAATGATTGCTTATTTTGGTGTAAACTGTTATAATAATCACAAATATTTAGTTATATATGTAAAATCTTAATGTGCATAATATCGTCCTTTTCATCAGATAAATTATTATTTTATTGAATCATTAATATCATGTTGCATAATAACAAATGGCTAGTGATAGCACTAGCCATTTGTTATTATGCACTCTAAGAATAGTAGTTTTAAAAAACTGTATCAGAATTATTAGTCTTTAATCATAACAACCGTTTCGATTCTAAGTTGTGCTAATATTCTAGAGAGTGCAAAAAATACTATGGAAGATGGAAGAACTTTAAAGGTTTTATTTTCTTTTTAAAATTACATTATTGCGATTAACTTTTTCTGAAGTATTATATCGAAAATCTGTAATGTAAATTGTCACGAAAATTATTTTGCTTCTATAACTGTTTACAACTGCAAATCTTACTTTCTTAAAAATCCAATCATCTCTACTTTTCAATACTACTTCACTAGCTAGACTTAATAATAAGTATTTATTTGATTTCTTCGATACTCATAGGCATAGGATTTCTCATTTTATTATCACAATTTTATTTTTTAGACATGTTTAATTATTTCAGGGAATTCAATAAATATTTTTTTATAACTGTCATAATAAGATTCACACCAATTAAGAATGCGCATGAGTGCGATAAAGGACGATTTATAAATAAATAAAATTGAATACTGCCGATATCTACGTCCATGTACTTTTTAAATTATCTGCACCTACAACAAAATTAGCTGAAGATGGAAGTGAAGAAGAAAAATAAAACAAAAATAAAATAAATTCAAAAGAGAACTTTACTAACACACACACAACTGAGTGCATCAGATATATACATAATACATTTGTTTATATACCCGTTTAGTACAATCACTTGACATGTCAGCCACCACATGCGAACGAAACACACACTATAAACATATTGACATTATTATAACTACTTATAGAAATATAAAACGAATGGCGTGTACCATTCGTTTTATTACCGTAGGGAACAATTGTTTGCTTGTTAAATTCTACTTACTAATAACGGAGAATAGTAAAGTCCATGCGTCAGTTTAGATGTGATATTGATATAAATTATCTACGTTATTGAATATGAAATAGAGTTCATAATGTCAAACTAATAATTGGCAGTTGTTTTTGGAAGCTATTAATCTAGACACATAATAAAATCGTAGCGAAGTCAAAACTGTACATTGATTATTCTGTTTGGCTGGATGGATGTTCCAGCATCACGCAAATACTACCGGATAGATTTAGTTCAAATACAAAAAACGTAAAAACGTTAGTTTAAACATGTTGATTGCGATGTGCAAAGTACAATAATTCTTATCGCAATTAACGTTGGGAAGCATTTTCTTTAAACCACTTTCATTCATTCATTACCAAAATGTTCTTATTATTATATTACATTAAACTAACCGTTCCCACAACAAACGGGGCCACAAACTGTGATTCCAATATATATTCGTTGATATATTCAAACAATCTATTTTATACTGACATGCAAGCTGCCTCAATAACAGAACATACTTTTGCACACGCTATATATATTTTGGCAAGCCATACCGATTTTGACTAAAACTTATGAAAATTAATTTCTATTGATATCATAATTCACAATTAATAATTATTTGCATTCGAATTGTTTGTCATGCTATTAAAAAGTATGATATTATTAATAAGATGATAGATCTGAATACTATTATAAAGTCACGACGAAAAGTTATAGCTCAAAGTTTCGAAAGCTATTATTTTCTCGTTCCGATTAATAGATTCAAGGAATTATTTTGTTACTGGTGAACTTCAAGTTCACCAGTAACAAAGTAATTACTACTTACTCGCCAAAATAATCGGATAAACCAAAAAAAGAACTATAACGTTCCAAAAAAATCGACGCGAGAAAATACAGCACTAAATATCGTTATTAGTAAAAATGGACAATAAAAGTGTAGAACTGAAACACTAAGCTTATTTATTTGTGTCTTTTAAATAGCACTACATTATTATACAAAAGTTACTGGTCTTATAAAGGCATCTGGTAAGTATCATATAGGTACATTCTGCGATTTTAATTTGAAAAGGTTTACTAATTAATGTGATACAGTCGCTAGTTATTAGCGTTAAAGGCATTAACTCTAATATAACACCTAAGACTACACAAAATGCAAACAAAGCTACACGATAACATTTTTTTGGTACATAATTTGTTTATTATTTCCTCGAATCACAACTTATACACTATGATCATTCAATTATACATCAGCACTGTATTTAAAGGTTCATACTATTTATTTATGCGATATAAAGACGATTCTTACAGAGTTTTACAGCTGTAGGGCGCAGGAAATTCTTAACGCTATAAAGTTTTAATTAATCACATTAGTTTCCAGATGTATTTCGAAAATATTTGTTAAGACAATACTTTATCGCATAAATAACGTAATAACAGAACGATACACTATTGGTATAAGCTGAACATTCAATAACTTTGCTAACCATAGACTCAATAGGAGCAAAGGATTTTTTTAGAACCTACAGGAAGATCTATATTTTCTGATTTTTATCATGGGCAGTCTTTGGTGATACAATTTTAATTTTTTGTCATTCTTATCGATTTTCAAGTTAAGCCTGGAATAATATTACCTAATCTGCGTTCACATATTTGCAAAACAAGTAAGCAAACACGAGTTTTAGGAAAAACAACTGTAATGCCTACGTATAAGGTTAAGTTTGCGCTACAATTTCATATTTTTTATGACTTTTTCAACAGTACTAGTCAGTCTAAAATCAACTTTATTTACATAATGTTGATGTTTGTAGTGGAAATTACATCAATTGGAAATAAAGATTCGAATAGACCTTACGTTAAATCACGCGATTTAAGAAGTAGCATTTAAAAATTGTTGAAAATGTTTCTATTCTGTTCATACACTGCCAGTCACATTTTTGAGTCAAGTATTATTTAGCTTACGATTAGTATTCGGTATTATAGCAACATTGTCATTTTTATAACAACGTTCTTTGACAGTTCAAAAACGTACCTAATGGGTATTTAGCTATTCTTACAATTTAAATTATCCTGTGGCGGCACCTACATCGCCACATGGGAACTACGCATCAAAGACCTGACGTCACACAAATCCTGCATCGCGCAATTAGAGTTTACCGCGCGAACGACATATATAAGACTATCTGTCATCAATTGTTGGGCAGTTGCCCGCTAGCGCTAGACACGACAGCCGTCTGGTCGGAGGATCCTCCCTTTTCTAATGAGGATGAGTGAACTTTACACCGTTCCTCATACCTCTAAAATCCTTATAATTACGACTAATTAATAAGAAACTCGATTTTAATTGCTACAAGTGCTTCTAAAGTCACAACTTTGTTCTCAGTGATCTTTTATTTAACGTACAAAAGTATTTGTTTTGGGTTCCACACTCGATGGGGCCAAACTTCATTGGTCTTAAAATTAATTTGTGAGCCCCCAAATAGTAATGGTAGTCGCTTTCATGATACGGAACCCTAAGTGCTGAGTCACATCTACTACAGATAACAAATTCGATTCATATTCTTTCCACCGTAACTACAAAACACATTGCTACCTCTATTATATAAATAACATTTAGTAAAAACCTAAATTTTCACACATTTCCACTTTCATTAGAAACATTCTTTACAAGTTTATTCAGGGTTGCCTCATTTGATATTTATTTAGTTGACACTAGGATGTAGAAATACTAGAAATACTTAATAATTGTAAGGAAGTTCTAACATTGAGCGGAGGGACCTTGCGTCTTTAGCCTATCTAGTGTATCTCAGCCATAGTTTCCTGGCTGTATTATTAACTTTTTAAAACAGCTATGTAAAGTCAACAAACTTTACGCATGCTCAGTTAAGAAAATATTTCAGCTTCCACACCTCTTTGGATTGGGCGACCGAGTCGGAAGCCGTGCTATGCGAATATCGCCTTAAAGGTGTATTACTTGATTGTACACTATGGTTAGATTTGCCTTGATGATAGTGATCCATTTGTGATTGTTATTACAATGTTTTTATTTTTGTCTAGCAAAGTAAAATAGATTCAAATGTGTATATTATTTTAGTGTCATAATTTAGTAAAAAATAATCGATTAAAAACCTACAAAAAAAAAGAGAAAACGATCATAAAACAAATACGTAATAAAAAAGAGTATGGTTTTCAATATTGGACTGAACAATATTCGAAAATACTCGTCATTGAAGAAAATAATTGTACAAAATCAATCATATTTTTTTACTTCGTTATTTCTGCATAGCAGACTGTCTTAACGCACAATAAATCGCGCAATGCTTTTAACCGGATCACAGTCCCACGTCCCATTATGGTCAGTGCTAATTATTTAACTATTGTGTCCACTTGGCGACAGTGAACCCGTTAATAAAAACGCAACTCGAAATACTGTTTCATTTGGCTAGATAAGCCCATCAACAGCTCTCTTCCACTTTTCACTAGACGGCGCCATTTTTATCATAGAACAGATTCCAATCACCTTATCTTGGCTACACCATAAGCTTCCCATTCTGCTTGATTTCCCCATTGGGTTTGTCCTCTAGCGGTTCCGTCGGCGCTGGTTTACGTGCACAGTACTTCACACAGCGGATGAGCGGTGTTACGAACAAGACTAAGCCCGACACGCCGATGAACACTCCCGCCAGGTAGAAGGAGAGGTCGTAGGATCCTGTGACGTCGTATACCCAACCTGGAAAGGAGATAGTTTTGATTGAATTGGAGTCGATAAGTGACCATGATCTTCCGTCTGAGCCTTCAGAGAACGCAGGCGTGATGTTTGTTGTGATCATGATTGGCTCTTCGATTATGACAGACTGATAATTAAAAAGCAATTATATTTTTTATTGATGTTTCATTAAACTACATATTTTAGTAAAACGATCGCAACTGATTTACAGATTACGCGCAACTGTTTTAATAGTTCTGTCAAAATCTCAGTTTCATGGTATTATTATGGGCCATATCTCACTGACGCTTTACCAGCGTGATACCGGCGAGGCGATTGTTCAGTGCCAGAAGCCCTCTTGGAGGGTTCACCTAGTCGCATATAGAATGCTGGGAGCCCCCACGGAGGGCTAATTTTAATTGTAGGTTTTTTCTTAAATCTGATGTATATTTTAACAAGATTTATTAGTTTAAGCGTTGGTTTTAAAAACCAAGCATTTTTTTCTTGGCACGGTTTCATATTTTCACTAATAATTTAAAGGGTTGGAAATAATATAGCGACAAGACCCTCTGAACACGTTGTGAACACGTGGCGTGGGCACAACGTCTTCATGGGGTCTTGTCGCCGCGTCATCGGAACGAGAGCAATTGTCGTGAATGTACAAGAGAGAGCGAGACAAGCGAGTACAATATAGTGACAACGCGGAGAACACGACGCGTGGTCGCGGGTAGCTCGCATCGCACCCGCGGAGAACACGTTCACAAATCACCAGTGTGATAACTCGTTTTAAAATGTGTGAGTCCTACGCGGTGACTCACGGGCTCAAATATAATGCAAAAAAGAGTGAAATAATGATTTTCAGGCCGGACAACAAACGATACACATTCGTTCCGAACTTCACTTTAAGTGGTACTGCCCTAAATAAAGTCGAGCAATTTAAATATTTGGGCCACTGGGTCACCGAGGACCTTAAGGACTATGTGGATATCGAAAGGGAGCGCAGAGCGCTGTCTGTCCGATGCAACATGTTGGCCCGCAGGTTTGCACGGTGCACGGGGACTGTCAAGGTTGCGCTTTTTAAAGCGTACTGTCAGTCCTTTTACACCTGCAGCCTGTGGGTTAACTATACACAGCGGACATACAGCGATCTGCGCGTTCAATACAATAACGCGTTCCGGGTGCTGATGGGACTGCCGCGCTACTGCAGCGCTTCCGCGATGTTCGCGGCGGCTGACACAGACGGCTTTGCGGCCATTATGCGCAAACGGTGCGCATCTATCATGCACCGCATGCGTGACAGTCCCAACACCATTCTACGCGCGCTGGCGGACCGGTGGGACTCTCCGATGCTGGCTCATTGGATACGACTGCACGCAGTCGTATAGTGATTTGCCACCATCATCGGGAAGTCCACCCGAACCTGTCATTTAGTGTTTTATGTATTATTATAATTTGGAATTCTATTATTATTTCCTTTATTTCAAATATTAACATATAATTTACATTTTTAAATATTTTTATAAAAACAAAGAAAAACAAAAACATTTAAAAATATAAAAACTATTATTATTATTATTAATTAATTTTTTACTAACACTAGTTTGTAAGCTTGCTATTATTTTACTAACAAATATGGATGATAATCTGAAATAAATGATTTATTTATTATTATTATTATTATTTATTATAACGGCTTAACTATTACTCAGAATTGGGCTGATTTTACCAACGTTAGATAACTGTATACGTGGAAAAAAAAATGCAGTTTTTGTATGAAAATCTGTCAAAAATACTAAAATATTGCTGTGATAAATATCAACCGTTGGTTCAATACTAAATAGAGTTAGTACAAAATTACTTAATAATGAAAAACTAACCAGCCAAAGGCGGTCCAATCAAGTTCGCAAGTCCTTGAATCAGCAGCAGCAGTCCATAAGCGTTCGTAAACTTCTCCAGCGTGATCTGTTGCACCAGTATGATGCTGGTTAACGAGTAGTTGGCCGCGATGCAGGCACCGAAAGCGCCCGAAGCTGAGGCGAGCGTGACGTAGGTCCCGAGTAGAGGCATGATCATTGTTACTATGCCACAGGCTACCATGCAACCAGCGTAGACTATGCTGGCATTCACCCACTGGAAGTCTCCCACCCAGCCTAGTAGTATCTGGAATGATGAAATTGATTTGTGAATGAAGAGGTAAAAAAGGTTCAGAATCAGTGTTGGTTTTGTTACAATAATATATAAATCAGACGATCTCGTTTGATTGTAGATTTTTATCAATGTTGCCACTTACTACTTAACTGAGGTATTGCTCAACAAAGTATTTTCTTATTCCTGTAATCACGACCATTTCCTAGTGCTGACAATACTTTAAAACATTTATTTGAAAACATTTTGAGTTTTACCGGACCTGTGGCATAAATAACGAGTGCTGTGTCATTGACATACTGACTAATTTATTTATTAAATCTTTATGCACAAGTAAAATAAAAAACCGTACAAAGGCGGACTTAATGCCTGAGGCATTTTCTACCAGTCAACCTGAGGGTGATCAGGGAGAAAACATGGCAGGTGCAACATAAGTGATAGATAACTCGAAAATAACTATACAAAACAAGAATAAATACATATATGTATACATATAAACAGAATAAAATTTGTCAGAAGAAATAACGATCAGTAGAGGAGAAAACGAATCCAGCAAATCAGCATTACAATCACAGTTTTGCTTTTTTTAAGTTACCATTCCTGAATGAAGTATGTCTCAGTTATGTCATTTAGTGCACAATCTCCACACATGCAAATACCGATTGCGTAACAATCTGTACGTCTCGCCGTTATCAGCTGAACGGGAGATGATTTAAATGGGTCAAGTTAAACAATGCCTGTTGCTGATAAGTGCGGATAGTGTCTGTCACAGGCCTATTACTATGTAACGGTAATAACTCCCTTGTAATGCAGACAGTAGTGATCCACTACCCACTTCCCTGTATTTTCTCTTACTGTCCTTTCTTTGGTATTGTTCTTCGAGTTGAGCTCCTTAGAACCTGAGTTGAGCTCCACGATTACTGACAAATGCTTGCACTGACTGGACAGGTCCACTCAAATCTATGAGGTTATTTCCTCAAAATACCATTTCAGACACGGTCCTCATATGGCCTGACCAAGATTATGTCTGGACTTTAAAAGAGACTGCGACCTCTCAGTTTGTTTCGGTCTTTCTTCTCAGAATAGTCAGATAGGAAACGCCGAACTCATCTAGCTTATTTTTTTATGTGACGTGTAAAAGTGATTCTGATATCCTATTTACGGAATAAACAATTTAATTTCCCACAACAAAAGGGAGTTATACCAGTGATACCTAAAGAGAGTTATACCGGCTGTTTTTTTAATGGGATATAGCATTTGCTTAACTTTTCAAAATTATTTTTATATCTAATTAAATCTACAGTTATTTATAAGTTAGTTAAATGATGTGGATGATGCATAAAGTTGATTATCACAGTATGATTTCGTCGTTCAACTATAAGTCTAGTACTTACTCGTATGTGCTTTCTCTAGAAACCAATACTACGTTGGACAGTCTAAGGGCTGATTTCACCAATGAAACTGAACGCGATCAGCATTTAAGAGCTGTCAGTGTCAACATTGTTATGGAATGTTGTACACTGACAGCTCTTGAACGCGTTTAGATGTGCTGAACGCGTTCAAATTCATTGAAGATATCCGCCGCACTAAGAATGTTAAAACATTACACTAATCTTATATTGATTTTGTATTATTTACTGTAATTCTCAATTTTAGCTATAAGGATTTAATGCAGCTGTACTCCAACTATAGCCAGAGCTCTTAGTGCTGGGTGCGGTAACAAAAAGAACATCAAACTCACCTCGCCAAACATATTCAGTATTCCAATAATCGAGATCAGCATACTCGACTGCGACTCGTTGAAGCCCATGCTCATACCGCTGTCAGCGATGTACACGTAGGGCACGTCATACCACATGTACAGCAGAAAGTTGGACACTGCGAAGATTAGGAAGGCTGGGTTCGAGAAGTGGGAGAAATCCAGGACATCCACTACGAGGTCCCAGAAGTCCCAGAGACCGGCGTACCATTGGACCTGAAAGTTGGCGTTATTTAAGGTGATATTTAACATTGTTTAACATATATCGTGTAGCTAGTAGGAGGGCTTATTTTTCGGTACCACTGCTAGACATAGTACTCTCCCTCCCTATTGGCGCCATAATTCTCGACCTTCCGCAACGGATCTGTTCAATATATTACCATTGCGGTTTGCCCCAAACTAACGCAAAATTAGATCTCGCAAAAAAATCAAGTTAAAAACAAAATAACGCGGGTTCCGTGCATCTGTTGACTCTCGCATTTTAAACATTGATATCTAAGCGAGGTGCTTGCACGATATTAGATTTTCAAGAAGCGAACTATTCCGAAATCCAGTATCTAGATTTGTCGTGTAAACAATAACGATAATTTTGTATCTAAAAATAAAGAATGAAAACAATAGTATACTTATGAAAATCCTCACCTTTTCTTTAGCAATGGTCGTCATGGAATTCCTGAAGATGTTGGGGCAAGAGGACGCCCTGAGCCGGTATCGGTTGATGTTCAGCATGGCGCCTCTGTACGTGAGCGAGTGTCGATGCACGCGCAGGTCTTTGAGGAAGGCCGGTGGCTTCTTAGTGGAGCCTGTCGCGGCCTGGCGCCGCAACCATAGAGACAGGGCCGCCTTGTCGTTGATAGGTGCCGAGCTCGGTTCCGGCGCGCGTGGTGTGGTAGGAGACAGGGCTCCCGGCGACGCCGCGCCCGGCGACATGAGCGCGCGCGGCGGCGACTGCTCGTGCAGCCGCCCGCTGTCACTAAAGCTCCGTGAAGGTAGCATGACTCCGGGATAGTTCTGCGCGAGAATCGCGTACGCCCGACCCCTGTTCGACATCAGCTCGAACACCTCGAGCGACACACCTTCCCCGCCTGTCATAAATGTCGGCAGGTCTACTAACGAACTAAACTGCGGCACGATCGGCGATGTCACAGTCTCTATATCGGCGGACTCGTTCCCTTTTGTCGAGCCCGCAGGACTACTTTTAGTGTCCGAAACGCTATCCGCCGATGCCGCCTGAGCTGCCTGATAACGTTTCAACCGATGTAACCGTTTCTTTTCTCTTTTCCGTTTCCTCTCTTTCGCCCTCTCTTCATTCATCGTGGTCGTCCACGGCAGATCTCTGAATAACAGTCCACACACTGCCATATTTAGAAATAAACCAGCTAATATTAACGTGGTGCCTCGCCACCCATATTCATCTAATAATACATAGGTCAGGGGCGCGAACACGAATGTGCCGATGCCGCTGCCGCAGACCGAAATTCCGGTCGCTAAAGAACGTTTCTTCTCAAAGTAATACGCGACTATAACTACCGCTGCCACGTAACACAGACTTAATCCGAATCCGGCCATTATGCCGAACGTCAAAAACAATGTCTCCATATTATCTACGAAGGCGGAAATGACGAATCCTATGGCGGCTAGGATCGAGCCGAATATCGTCATCCGCCGACAACCGTATCTATCCGTAAGGAAGCTGGCGATGGGGCCGGACAGCAGCGGCATCGCCATGAAGATGCCGGCGATCCAGGCCGTCTTGCCTTTGCTCTCGCCGAAATACTCCAGAAAGTGTGGGAAGAAGACACCAAAACTGAAGGTGATTCCATCGGCGATGAGGTTGACCATGAAGGAGGCGAAGACGACGACCCAGCCCCAGCCGCCGTCGGGCGGGCGCGCCTCGGCGATTGACACATCTTCGTCGTCGGACGAGCTGGAGCTGCTGGACGACAGCGAGGCGGGCGCGGGCGGCGACTGCGCGTCGAACTGCACGTGCAGCGGCCGCCCGTTGTGCTTTCGCAGCACATTCTCACTGATAGCACTGACACTGAGCGGCTCGCGGAGCAGGGGCTCGCTCTCAGGGATAGAAGCTAACGCGCGCGGCGCGGGCCGCGGAGTCTCTGGTTCGTTTAAGGCCTCCGCGGGCGGGGCTGCGGTATCGATGGTTTCGCGGGGTCCTCCTTGGAGCGGCCGATGGTTCGCGCAGTCCGGCGTCGGCGAGAGGCGCGCGCGGTCCATTCCGGCAGGGCGCGGCGGAACTGCGCACGCAACGTGTGCAGCGCGTGGTCAGCAGACCGCCGGGCTTCCATGCGGACACCACACCACCGCCGTGACCTCATGCTGGAACAACACAACACACATCTTAATACTACACTAATCGCACTATTCTACCAATGCTATAGTCTAGCCGCTATGACGCTGACACATTAAATCACTGACCACTAAACCCTCAAAAAACAAATTACATCTCACCACTTCACAGCGATTTGAACTACTACAGCACAGAGATATTTGATTTATTTCCAAGCAGTGACTTGTCACCTGACCTACGCACATACGAATAAGCCGAGCTCCCAGAGCCGTCTCTAATTGGCTCTTTTCTATCTACTGAAATAGGAAACGAACATAATGGAGGTTCGTTCATCTGCAGCGGATGCTCCAAGTGCTAAATCGTCGATCTGCAGACACCGCTGATTGGTGGACAATGGTCGCGCCAGGAGGCCGTGCAAAGAGCGCTTCTTGTATTTATAGATGTGAATATGATAATATGATCAACTTAAGGAACATTCAACTGTCGTTTAAGCTTAGAGTACTTTATTAATTCTATGATAAATGGTATATTATATCAGCACTGTTACATAGTTTGCATAGGTTTATGACTTTTGGAAATGGTTAGAATAGCGAAACTAAAGGTTAGGTATAATTAGAATTAGTAGTACTTAAGTACTGAAGACAACGGTGAACATAAAAACTTTTTTATTTTTAGCCTAGCCATTTATGACTAAATCAATTGACAGCAAAACTAATTCACTAAGATTTAAAAGCAGTTTTCAAAGTCAAAATATTGTTTAGTGGCAGTTACACCTTTCCCCTACCGACATCAAAGTAGTCAAAACAACATATCCATCAGCGGCAGGTGACAAGATTGCCCCCGTATTAATACATCTCACATAACATAATTACATTGGGAACGTAATTGCCGTCACGTTAACAAGACACTCAGTCAACTCCGAGATTTTCAACGTCGCAGTATCGTCCCAAATCCTAATTAGGTCGACCTCTGCCACTTACTCCGTCTTAATTGTTTTACTTCAGGGTCGGCAAGTACTCACATGTGAACTATTATTTTATTGATTATAATAATATAACAGCTAAAGACATTCACAGATGACGATGATTTTTCACGTTGAACATTGTAAAAAAGTGAGTCCGCCAAACTGAATCATGATAATTTCTGGGAAAACAAAAGGATCCCTATAGATTTATGGTTCCCTTTGCGACCCTTAGAACACTCTTTTATGCCCTTGAGGGGAAAAAATCAGAGTAAAACAAAAAAGTGATCCCTTGACAAAAAGTATAACTTTGTCTCAAACATATTTTTAACATCGGGAATTTTTACGCCGAAAAATTCTCGGACATGTCTGGCAACGGCGTCAACCTGCCTATTGTTCCGACGAACAAAGAGCAATTGTGGCCTTTTCGCAATGAACCGTTGAAGTTCGCCCACCCAGCCCCACAATATCACAGTGTTTTACAGTTAAGTCCACAGAAACACTTTAAAATTACAAAAGTTTGGACGTTTAAGGTAAACTTTTGTGTTCAGTAAAGCTGAAATTTTCAAATTTCGTAACTTGGGAACAATAACAAGTTTCATATAAATGAATGTGTAACTAGTTTCAGTAGAAACAATAAACTTTGAATTAGTATTTCGATATCAGCAAGTACATCGTGTGACGCGTAACAAGGGACGGTACTAAATGAAGGACAAATTATCGAGTGGGGTGGTTGCGTGATGGTAATTAACTAATTAGTCCGTCAACTTCGCAGTAATCCTTCGTCACAGAGTAAATTCCTGGTACCCCGGCTCCTGAGCCTATCACATTGTAGTCTCGGCTCACAGCATGTTATATAATAGATTGTTATGGTTTTTGCTTTGAAGGACCCACTTCACGTTTTTCTGGAAAGTGAGGAGTTTTTGTGACATGTTCAGGTAAAAGAGGCGAGGGGCGTGACAGGTCTATTATAATGTTACAGCAACAGATCCCCCACTAGATAGGCAAGGTTTGTATAATAAATAGCGTAAAATTTTCCTGCCGATATCAATGGGTCTTGAGAAACAAATTAGTTCAATGGATTCTGAGTTACGAACTTCTTCGCGGATAACAGTTTCATCGGTAAGTCCGAGAGTACTTTTAGAATATTCCCAGAAGCGCCTTGGCTCTATTTTTGGCAGCGTATTGAAATATTTCATAGGATTTTCATATCTAGGCGTGTTGTAGTAAATCTGCTGACTGTGTCCTGTTCCCCCGACCGCATTGCACCATGTGTGGTGTGACCTGTTTCAGAACAAGGTCACCAGCACGCCAGCCTGCATTAGCCTATTTCTCTGATTAGCCTGCATGTTCAAAACGCGTGTACACTGGGTGTTGTTGCTAAGGTGAGATTAAAACGTGCCGAAGAAGGCCGAGCCTGCCCGATCATAAATTATGTTTTCTAAACAAACGAAGCTGCATATTTAAACGGGTTTGTTTCGTTACTTATGGATTAGCTTTTACACAAACTGGATTGTAAGAATGTTTTCAGAAGATGTGAATATTATTTTCATGTCCGCCTTTTGCGTAATCAGTGTGTACAACACAGGATCACATAACAAAAAGTAACAACAAAACGTCACCAAAGAACATGTTTACATTTACAACTTTTGTGGTTATTCGCTGTAACAACTCCAATTCTAAAAGTGAACAATTTATAGGACACGATTCGCGTGGTGCGTTGTTCATTCAAATGTATGAGAATTTCGTTTTCCACTGAAAACAAAACAACATTGCAGCTGAAAGGCAAAGGGAACTGAACACTTTTATTTTTCAAACTAAATTGTGGGATGTTGAAACCTTTTTATTTTGCAAACCTTTAAAACGAAATAACATTTTAAACAGAACATGAATGTAGTTATTGTAGATACTTGGAAATCCTCTCTCAGCATGATCAGTCTATAGCAGTCCCCAGTACTGTTAATTCCACATGAATGAGCTCTATCCCTGGCCTTTCTAATCCAAATCCGAAGATTATGGCTCCACTCCGCCGAAGGATCCTTCACAGGGTTTGCGATGTTCACTAAATAAAACGTTTAGGTTGAAGTTTTCTTGAGAGGAAATCATGGTGATTTATACGGCTAATTGGACCGGTCCATTGCCAATTGGCCACTTCAGGTCTTGTGGCCTTGTGGGCTGGGCTGTTGCAATGACTATCTTTAAGACCAGATTTTGTTTCTCGAAAGAACTTATTTACTCTGAACATTAACAAATCATGAAATTAAATTTAGGTTCGAACTGTGCCAAAGAGTAAGTAAACAACAGACAAAACATTTCGAAGTTTGTGCCTAATACGTTGTTATGTCGCGTTTGGTGACCGTGAGACCTGTCACGAGAGAGTGCACATCAAAATAACAGAACAATTACACATAGTGCGGAGGCTTATCTAGTGGCAGATATGGGTATTGAATAGCATTGTTATGTAAAATGCCATGAGTAGTAGTACCACTCTGTCCTTAACTAATATTTAAGTACTCACGTAGAAGTAATATTAAATCCAGGAAGTTTATATTTGATTTAGAAAATCGGCATAGTAAATTGATAATTTAGTACTTTTTGTCATCAAGGCACAGTTCAGTAGCACAAAATCCTATAGCTCACATTTAAAACACACAATATATATTTATTTCGGTTCCCAAGGACCAACATTAACTTACTTTTTCTTTCCAAAACCCTTATAATAAGACATTAAAACTTTACGAGCATGAAAAATACATGCAGCAGAACCTTATGTAATACGGTTTGGAGTCTCACTTGCCCTTTTAATATTTAATGTATCCTGGCCGAGAGAATGTTCGTAACTACGCCACTGACTTCATTTCCCCAGTTTATTGGTGAAATGGATAGTACATTGAATTTCCAGGCTGCGAATTGTAGCTTTATTGCTAACTGAATTCATGAATAATGGACGTAAGGTTGATAACGAAAATAGATCATAGGTTTTTACAAGTTAGTGTAAAATCCTATTCCGTTTGTTAATTTTGTTATTTTCTCGTGTTTAGATACAGTACCTGGGCGACCGAGCTCTGCTCGGGTGAGAATAGAGAAAACGAATTTTCCCAGACATGAGACCTAGCTAGATCGATTTTCGTCACCATTTGTAAAGCCCTACATTGCAAATTTCATTGAAATCGTTAGAGCCTTTTTCGAGAAAGTGATGACAAATATATGTAGGTACATACAAATATTACTGATTTAATAGCAACGGATATATTTTTTAAATGAATTTTACCTATCCTACTTCTGTAGATATGTATGTCACATTTTGTTTTGTAAATTGCACCGTACAACGCCTTGCGATTGTGTTGTTTATTCTGTAATGTTGCGCATGTACCACCGAAGAACTTCATATCTATACATCGTAAGGACTATTTCTGCTTGCAGCGCTCGGCGGCTATAGAACCGGGGCGGTAACAGATGTGGTCAACGTGTTCACGGGATTTTGTTTTGAAACTGTTTAGATATGAAGTTCTTCGATACTTAATTACGCATGGGCACTTAAATAAATAATTAAATAAAAAAGTCAAAAACCATCAAGATTCCATCTTCTCTTCATATCATAATCATTCGTCAGAGTCCAAAGAAGACAATCTTGGGTACTTAAAACTTGACCCTTAATTATTATTTCATGGAGTCCTTAAGTAGAAAGAAGCTACTTTTATTGCAATTAAAGATAACAAGCTATCAAGCCTTTGAACAGTTTAGGAATATTATGTAGAAAGCTCCAAAGATTAAAGAACTTCTCAAAACAATTAAAGAAACATTAGTATTTACTACATCTCCATTACTAAGAATAGCTAGGATAAATTGACTAGGTTTAAACCATTAAGCCCATATTAGCATAATGGGACTAATTAAGACTAAATTAGTCATCTGTTCGTGGGTAGGATTAATCCATTCGAAAGTGATTAGAAGAAATTGTTGTTGTCAAAGTCAAAGTCAAATCATTTATTTCAAGTAGGCCCGTATAAGGCACTTTTGAACGTCAAAAATTTACAAAAAAAAATAATTGATTCTAGTTGCCCCTTCCAAAAGGTAGTTTTCGTATGGAGAAGAATGGGCAAGAAACTCCACCGTTACTCTTTTAAAATGTTTTACAATATTTTGTATAAGTACATTAGTTATATAATTATATGTGAGGACGATGCACCTAGAATAAAATTATTATACCACAATAGGTAAAAAGAATTAAGAATTAAAAATGAAGCAACAACAGATAAACTAATTATGTGATAGATACATGGTGCTCATTTTAAATGGTTGATTTTACATAACTTAATTAATTCGTTTGTTTACACAACAAAATATATTTTTTATGGTTTATCAATATCATACATAAGCCTTAAAATGTTTTTGTAAGTATTTCGTAATTGCTAGCCCATAACTAGATCTATCACAAAAACTGCAATCCAGCTTCATGATGGGACCCAAATTTTGAAGTTTACGGTTTACGATATTTTCCAAAATCGTAAACCACCAATTTTTAAGTCTACAAATTCAGCAAACAGTGCAATTAGCTTACATTGAATTGAATTAACTAAGTAGGTACTCACGGCTACACAACAAGCTATACAGACCAGTACCCTAATTACGTAATACACGATCAATCGGAATTTGAATCGTTTTGAAACAAATTGCTAATCCATTGCTACATAAGTTCGAAAAAAAAATCTACTCAACAACGTAAATAACGCAATGAATGTTGTTGAACTGTCAAAATGAAACTAATTTGTCGTAATCGTTTACGAAAATGTGTTGTGTAATTAGATAGCAGTTTATGCTGATTTCGCATTGTATAGGATTTCCGTACAATGAGAAGTCAGCTTATACTGGAAATGTATAGCTTCACGCGTGTACAGAAAACATTCTTAGTGAATTCTAATATTGAGATGAAGATACAATCTCTTGAATATCTACTTCTCCAAAACGTTGTGGATGCGTCTAGAACGCCTTGCTCTAGCTAGACCTTGGTTTGGAGGTCGCTAAAGTAATAATTTTTATTTTAGTTTACAAAAATTGAACTTCCTCAATTATGTTTCTAATGTAGGTGGGTATGCACGTATGTAAAAACAGCTTTATTTATTTCAGTTTTCAGTTTTTGTGAAGTTGACAATATTCGTATAATGAATTTCATATTTTAACCTACCACGTCGGTCGTGCGGCATGGGATACACATGCATTAAAAACGTAAACTCAACATTTTATTAAGAGTTAAAACCCTAACACGATAGTTAGCACCCAAATCATACGAAAGCTGAAGATACAGGTTTTTAACGAACAACCTGTATAAACAATTGAATCTCCAAATACGCCAAAAAAAAACCGGAACGAACGTTCCAATTCTGTACGGGGCCGTTTACCAAATTCTCACGTGTTTTCAGCAATCTCGCAATAATAGGCGCTAATTCCGAACACATGGCACGAGACACATGACAGACCGACTGGCCATCTTCCAGACACAGTTTGCGTCAAATACTATAAATAATACGAGTGTTTGGCAATACCAGTTCGCGTGAGAAAGGTGGGTGGGAATATTCCTATTTTTTGAGAATATAGTGGAAAAAAACTAACTTCATAAATATAGGAATTCAACATTGTAGATAATGCGCTGGAAGAAGCTATAGATCAGATAATCATGTATGATTATAATTACATGTTATTCATTTATTATTTTACCCTCGACTTCGTATGCGATCAAAGATAAAAAGTAGCCTATGTCCTTCTCCAGGTCAAGGTCTACCCCTGTGCCAAATTTCATCCAAATCAGTTCAGTCGTTTTAGCGTGAAAGCGTAACAAACAAACAAAATCACTTTCGCATTTATAATATTAGTTACGATGTAAATTGTTACATTTGAAGTGCACTACAAAATAATTACCTCAGAGAAATTATTGTGACGGACCTTTCCAGACATTACACTCGCATTCTTGAGACTCTTTCGTTCTCTTTTATAAATTTTCTCTTGGGACTAAGTACCTATTTATTTTCTTTTATCTTTCCTTGACAAAAAATTTGTTCAATCTCTATCTTTAATTTCACCTTACTTTTAAGACCATCACAGAGTTCACTGATACTAAACAATAGCATGTAAATTAAAAATATCAGTCAGCAAGCAGTCGCGCCAGTTAGTCTATTACTTAGAATTACGCGGATAACAAATACTTCACTATAAACAACTCTTAATTTCATGTAAATCTACAACAGCTCTTGAATAATAGATACCATGGAGTGATATATTAAGTCCAAGGAGAACTAATAAACTTCAGGGGAATGTTTAACAGAAACCACATACTTACATGAGTTATATGTAAACAGTGGAGGAAATCCCCGAACTATATGAATCGACATTGTTCAGAGTTCAGAATACAGTGTTAGTTGCCAGCAGCCTACAGTAAATAATTCAGCAACAATAGAAAGTTACGAACGAGTAACGAGTTCTGCTCGGGAGTACATTTGTTAGAAACAAAACGGAACGATAGTAGGAAAAGGATAAAAAAGGAATATTTGGTATCGGTACTGTATTGTTCTTTTCAGACAACGACAATGGGTACCATACTAACGGTGCGAAATCCTTTTTCAAGATAGTTACGCGTCAGGATTCCCAATTCTTATATAGGTATCTCTATATAGATTTTTGCCTACATTGTCTTGTCTTCATTAATGATGAAGTATCATCGTTAAACTTAGCTCTACTCGTGCCAACAATTTCGCTGAAGGTCGCTAGTGGAAAAGCACCAGAAGAAGCCGTAACAATACACGGAACGGACAAATTGCATTTCTTATTGTATTTGAAATAAGAAAACTCAATTCAATTGTAACATATACCTATATAATTACTTTATGAAATGAAATTGTTTATTCTGTAAATAGGATATTGCAATCACTTTTACACGTCATATTAAAAAAAAAAATTAAAAAAAAATGCTAGATGAGTTCAGCGTTTCCTATTCGACTACTCTGAGAAGAAAGACCGAAACAAACTCAGAGGTCACAGTCTCTTTTAAAGTCCTGACATAATTTTGGTCAGGCCATATGAGGACCATGTAGATTAGTGTCTGAAATGGTCTTTTGAGGAAAGAACCACACAGATTTGAGTGGACCTGTCCAGTCAGTGCAAGCATTTGTCAGTAATCGTGGAGCTCAACTCAGAACTTAAGGAGCTCAACTCGACGAACAATACCAAAGAAAGGACATTTGGGTAGGTCGCATAAAGTACTCAAACTGCCAGACCATCATTAAAACTAACAGAAAGAAAAAATTAAAGAAAGAGGAAAAACAATAAAAATAAAATATCCAGTCCTTTTTTTTTTTTTTTTTTGTGTGGGAAATTATCAAATAACTTCTCCAGCTCTGGGTGGAGCGGGAGGGCGTGTCAGACTCTTACTGACTAAAACCCACCCGTGTTCCTTCCGTTGCCTGTACGTTGCCAGGGGTCACGGTATCCCTTTCGGACTTTCCCGCAACCCCGGCAGGCATCGGTCCTAACGGACCCCTTCACTTCTGCTGACATCTCTTTGAGGCGCGCGTGGAACACAACGCGCCGTCGACCCGGGCCTGGTCCTTATCGGACGGCGAGCTACACATTGCTTACCGTCCGCAAGCCCGCGCCTACGGTGGCCGGGAATCGGCCTGCGATTCCCGACGCCCGGGGCGTCTCCTGCGGCGGCTAGGGGCGTGAGGGCGCGAAATTTGCCTCTCCCTCACGCGTTCTGCCTCCTCCTTCGCGAGCATTACTGCTTCGCAGAAGGAGGTGACGACCTCCCATGCCCTCTCGCTCCGTACCATGGCCTGGACTAGGGCCGGACGCGAGAGATCCCCGCCTCCGATCGCCTCCACGAGGACACGGCGATGCTCTGCCCAAGCCGGACAGACCTCCACCGTATGCTCAACCGTGTCCTCCGGGCGATCCACGCAGTGATGACACCCGGGCGTTTCCTCCCGCCTGATACGAAACAGGAACCTCCCGAAACAACCATGTCCGGTGAGGACCTGCGTTAGGCGGAAGGTGAGGACGCCGTGGCGCCTCTCTAGCCACTCCTCAAAGAGGGGACTTATCGCCGCAATAGTGACGTGCCCAGCCCTGGGTTGCGACAATCGCACTCTCCATGACGCCATGAGATCCCGCCGGAGCTCTGTCCACTGTGCCGCGATTTCTCGCGGAAACGGAGTTACGCCCCGGCGTTTCGACTCCTCGCGCCACTCCCAGATGTGCGCGAGGACTTTTGCCTCCAGATCCCATGGCGGTAATCCGGCAAGGAGGTTCGCCGCCTCACCGGAGACCGTGCGGTATCCCCGGACCAGCCGGGTGGCCATGACCCTCTGGGACGCGTTCAACCGGCGGGCTGGCCGCCGCCTCAATGAACGCGCCCAAACCGGTGCCCCGTATAGGGCCATGGACCGCACGACCCCCGCGTATAGCCTCCGGCAGGAGGCGTTTGGAACCCCTAGATTGGGCAGGAGCCGCTTCAAAGCAGCCCCGGCCCGCTCCAGTCTGGGAGCCAAACGTCGGAAATGCTCCACGAAGTTCCACCGGCTGTCGAGGACGAGTCCAAGGTACATCCACATAGTCCTCACATTCACAATAATTAAAACAATATAATACTTTACAAAGTAATCATGTTATTTTGTATATAATTTTCAACAATGTCAATATGTATATAAAAAACTGGTATTTTTAATGATTTACATAATAATTAAAATGTCAAATTTTGTGGTTTTATCACAAAGCTTAGCAGAGCGAGCAGCTCAATCCCACGCTTGTTTATCTTCTAAATAGGTAATCTGAAATTTTATAGTACAAAGTTTGGTTTTAATACAGCTTTTAAATCGTTTAATGGGTAAGTTTCGAATATCAAATTAACGTCAATAACAATTATCGTCAATATACTTTTCATCAGCAATGTATTGTAATAGCTTACTTCGTTTCGTGGAAACCGACCTCAACATGGTTGAGAACCGGCTATGATGATGATGAGGTTCTTCATTCCCACACTCGGAATTTTCCCGTTTTTTTTCTCGCTTTTACCAAGTCATGGTAAAACGGAACACTTGAAACTGCTGCTCGTCTATAAATCAGCAGGTAGTTTAGTTAGTCAGAACTTCAGAAGTACTACAATTGAGTGACAACCGGCGTCCTGTCGCGCGGGGGCTCAATTGATAACGATCCTTAAAACAATCAGGATAACCGCAGCGCCGGCGTTAGAGAGGCAATCCAATCTAATGGGCATGTATCGTCACCCTCCCCGCTAACTGTTGTATCTCACAAACTGACGTATCTGCACTGACATTACCAACGTGTTCATAACTTTTTCGTGTTTAAATTTTATGGCCTTGGCTTTAGGGCAACTACTAACTCAAAGAGTAAGCCAAGAGCAATATAAAAAAAGTGATTAATTCATTACTCAAGCCACAGCTAATGACCGAAAAACTGTTGCCCTGGAAAAATATCAATTGCTAGTTAGGACAGTTAGCGGGGAGAGTGACGGTATATGGGCACTGGTCTAAACTTATTCCGAGTTTAAAGTGGTTCTAAATGTATGACCAATAGAATCTCCAAATAGTTTTTGATGAAGTTTTAGAATACTATTTTTTTTTTCGCCAAAAGCGACACAGAAGGTTGAAGGACCAAAAACCCATAAGATTGTATTTTTGGTCTTTCGATCCCCTTTGCCCGATTGACAAAATATCTTATATGAATAAACCATTCTTTAAAAGCTTCATATTCATCTTCATCTTTACTGACATAAGGATAAAAAGATATTAACAGTCGAGCAAAATACATGGCTGCAAATTGAACGTTTCCTCTCGTGTGCCAGATGATCGATCGACACGTCACGCCCACTAAAAGATTGAAGACGTCGAAAATTAACTTAGACTTTATTAGATCAACAACTTATAAAATCTGAGTTATATTATGATCTTTGAATTGATATATTCTTTTAGTTTTAAGAACTAAAGAAAGCTTTCAAAACATATTAAGTATCTTGTACTTGATATCACACTGCAGAAAGGAATAAATCTCGATAAGACGTCTCTTATTGATGAACAGACATCTTTAGTTGAAAAAGACATTGGATTCTATTACCTCGAATCCTATTCATCTAAATTCTAAACTAATATTATAAAGAGAAAAGAATTGATTTTTTGTATGTTTATAAGGTTGGTTGTTTGTTACGCTTTCGGCTAAACCGCTGAGCCAATTTTGATGAAATTTGGTATACTTTGAACCCTGTGGAAGGACATAGGCTACTTTTTATCGACATAACACGCGGGCGAATCCGCGGGCGGAAGCTAGTATCCTATATTTGCATAAAATATACCATCGGACATAGGTGTACATCTATTCCAGTAAATGGACCCCAAAACAGCTATAAGAATAGATTAACGAAAAAAAGAGGCACAGTTCTCAGCACGATTGATTTAGTGGGGACATTAACATTTCAGAATCATTTACGCCTGTACAATAGTGTGCAAGATAAATTATACCGTAGACGGAAAGAAATAAAGGCCATATGCTACGGCATGAAAAGCTTGGGCTGGCTTGGCACCGTGCCAGGTTGGTCGGGATCTGCGGATATGTTACATAATAGTTACGAAGGCTTTTCTCCAACTTAGTCAAGAGCAGTAACATTCGTTAAAAACAAACGATTTCCTTTGACACCAGTAATTGCATTCCTGCGATTAACATCTGCGGTATTGTTAGTTAAATCGATATTTCATAGCGTGTTTTCATGCAATATTTCTACTAGACCATGTTTATATCATCCATTGTTTTATTAATTAAATAAATTCCTGTTCTCAACACAATTTGTAGTTCACATACACAACAGAAATGATCACGTATTAATTATCATAGCTGTGAAAAAACTTAATATGCTTGATATCTGATATTAATAAAGTGGTACTTAAGTAATAAAAATTCACAATCTCGAGTCGAGGGTCATGCTGATAACTCTGATAAGTTATCGTGTACTAGCAAACGTCATGTATTGCGGTTCGATGGCCAAGTTGAATGAATGGCAGAGGTGACGGAAAGCATTCTAGTGCTAACGTACTGTTCACTATGGTAATTGGTAAGTACGTCTAATATAGACCGGCACCCTAATTACGTAATATACAATCAATCGGAATTTGAATCATTTGAAAAAAATTGCTAATCCATTGCTTCATAAGTTCGATAAAAAAATCTGCTGAATAACGTACATAACGCAATGAATGTTGTTGAACTGTCAAAATGAAACAAATTTGTCGTAATTGTTTACGAAAATGTGTTGCGTAATTAGATAGCTGATTAACAAGAGGCTTTATTTGACAGTCCGACCCGCATAACGCAACGCTGTCATTGGTCAAAGGTATATTCAGACAGCATAGTCATACATAGCTATTCAACAGTAATTAATGTAGTTACCCGGAAAGGTTTCACGAAGGGGAAGAAATCATTAGTGGCGGAAGCACATTGTACAACTAGCTAGCCCGGTTTATGGTATACCTACTGCAGAGAGCAAATGATGATTGACCGTTTCCCTATCTTACTCCTTATTTTGAAGAACTATACGATCCTTGCGTTCTTTAACATCCTAATTGTCAGTAAATTTCCATGGAGAATTTTGGTCAAAAGTGTTAACTGTCTATCAAATTAAAAACAAACTTTTTAATTTGATTTCTACTTTGGAGTTGAGAAGTTATAATACGGTTGCTACCTGAAATTTACGCAGATACTCAGTTTGATTTACGTACCCTATTGTCAATAAATAACTTCGTTAGTGGTTACAGTTACACGTGCAGCTGTTTGTCTATGAAACGAAGATATAAATCACGCCACATGATCGTGGAAGTTTTGACCAAAATTATCATCACCACAATTTGAACGCATACCGAAAGTCGTACATTCGAGATGAAAATGGAAGTTTAACCCCCGACACCTCAGTAGATATTAATGTTTTGACAAGATAGCCTGATGATTGCGACGTATTGAATGACTAAGATACTTCGGCATAATTATTACATGTCTGTGAAGATAATGTACTCGTTATAGCAAACGTCACAAGGCGTACAGACAGACCTAAAGTTACATAGCTCCCAAAGCAACTTGGAGTAGGTACCTACTTTTATCGACAAAAATTCATAATTTTTCATTCTGATTTCAAAAATTGCTAGACAATTACTAAGTAGCTAATATTTTTGGCACAATCAGAAAAACCAAGATAACAGTCTGCTATCAGCTTTTAAATAGCGCTCAGTTTAAAGGGGCAGCTAATATATTAAACAATGTAATTAACTGTGATAAAACTAACGAAAAGGAGGTTGATAAAATAATACCAGTCGCTATCAGAGAAGAAATATTTTAAGGCTGCTATCACAGTTTAGCTAACCTCTTTTCCAGAAAATGTATATATATGTAAGAATAGGTAAACTATTACATTATTTATAAACTTGACAAAGATTTGCGGTTAAGAATCATTACAACATAGTGTGATAATTTAATCAAATTATAATATATTGATCGATTTTCCTCCTACATATAAAATGTAGATTATTATGAAATCGTAAAATGCGTAGTAATTAAAGAGACAAGCTAAAGTAAATTGTTTCCCTTGATTACAGCAGGAATCATTTGCGTAAAAACGACAGTAAACCCGACGGGCGACGGCTTTATAGCTAAAGTTGTTGGGGAGCGAGCAACGGTCGAGCCGCGTTTATTTACCATAATGCTATATGCAGATATAATTCTAAAGAAAACGAACCCAAAAAGACGATAGCGTAATATTTGATTATTAAAATCTCCAAACCTAATGAGCAAATTAGTGCCCCTTATAAAACTGAACGTTTACCAAAACTGAGACTTAAAATCTATACCGGCGTGTTTTGTAAGCAACAAGAGAAGGAAGACGACACTGTTGTAAGAGAGCATGGCAACACCAGCACAATTCCACAAACTGTCGCCAACGGAAACAAAGTACTCGGGAAGAATGCTAACAGCTTGATAGTCGCGTTTCTCGTACATAGTCGATTGTTTCTAGATCAAGTTTTTGGTCCTAAGAGACGGTTACAAATGAAACCGTAAACAATTGGAGTAAGAAGTGGACTAATTTAAATCTTTTTTTTTTCAGTGAAATTTGCGACAAATGGGATCGTCGCTGAAGAATGTAAAACGACCTTCTAAGAAACGGTCATTGGCATTGAAGAGTTGATTGTCACAATGGATTGTACTGTCATTTACAAGGGATATAGAAAAAGCGAACAAAAATACTAACTCTAAACACAACAAGCTATGTAAATAACAACACACACCTCTGTTTGCGCCGACATTTTGGCACTCTGTTCGTATAACGCGTGCTTGCCAAATCCCGGTATTTTCAATCTATACAACCACATTTCTCACACAATTATTATCTGATTGAATTTGCACATTTTGTCTTAATCACACTAGTCCACAAACACGATATTTTTGGCGACACAGTTATGTTAGTTGACGAGTTCACAGTCTTATGATTGTCACTTTATGGGATGAGTTCGAAAAGTATTTCAAGTCCAAGATGTGTTTGGTGTCAAATGAGATAATATGTGAGCGCTCGAGGAGCGCCCGTCTCCGAACTAGCGCGGGCGCACTTGCGAAGTGGTCGGCAGTACGCGCGCGCCCGGTCACTCATTATTTAATAGTCAGATAAAAGATTATCTATTCAGGCGTCCTCGGTCAATACGAGATTAAATTACGTATTTATCACTGAATACTACCGATTTACATGACCGCAGAGATCATCAAATAGTCCAAACCAAATTCGCAACACAAGGGCCGAGGTTAAAAGTGAAAACTGGTGTGATGTCGATTTCGGGACGGAATTGATAGCAATCGGTTTCAGACATACAACATTTGTATTGAAAATTGAATATTCACTGCACAATGTAACGGAAACAGCACTTAAAACTCCCCGAGTTACAGAATCACTTTGTAATGTTCAATTCCGACGGAGTGCAAACATTAAGAATAAAGATAAATAAAATTAAAACATGAACGCAACTAAACCTATTAATTGCCGCAACGAAACTGACAGTGATACTGATATATCAAAAGGTCTGTACCCGGCACACATCGGAAAGATAAATGTCGTCAACGGTGATAACGTGGCAGAAGTGACCAGAAATTGGGACCTCTAATAACAAAGTATTAAAAGAGAATGAAGCGACTCGTCAACATGTTGGCGGACACTCAAACGATAGTTAATGCGGTCTGGTGACGAACAGAACAGTGCCCTTATTGATTGGACAAACATTTCATCTGATTGGATGTGTTTCACTAAAGTAAATTGAAGACTGCTAGAAAGAAACCCAACATTGAAAGATATGTAAGAGATACTTTTTGTCAGATTCTTTTGTGAATGGATTTGAATTAAAATTGTGTCGTAAAATCAGTTATTCATCTTCATAAAATAAAATTTTGTAACCTATACTGTTGAATTAATTTTTCGTTTAAACCAAAAAAAAAATACAGCGACTAACTAATGATTAAAAAAGATAAACATTCGTTTTATGTTATCTTGTTATTCTAGGAATCTCATTACTCCACGTGGTATTTGTTATAGGCATTTATATAACGAAACACGAGTAGCATGGACTCGTTAAGATAATTACAAGTACTTAACTATCTCTTATTTAGTTACAATGTAATTACTATGAACTAGGTAACCTTTGTTCTTGTTACTCTATTACAGTTTTCATAAAGAACTTACTGTCACAATGAGGGTCTGCGTACAGTTAGCCCAGTACCCTAATTACGCAACACATTTTCTTAAACGATTACGACTAATCTGTTTCATTTTGACAGTTCAACAACATACACATTCTTTACGCTGTTGAGCAGATTTTTTTTCGAACTTATGAAGCAATGGATTAGCAGTTTGTTTGAAATCGATTCAGATTCTGATTGATCGTGTATCACGCAATTAGGGTACAGATACGTACGGGCGTATTTTTATCGCGGCGATTTTTTTTCGCGTAGTGGTTTTCGATTCATTGCTTAGCTCCGAGAGTTGAATATCCAACATTGTGTTTTCTTGACGCGCTGGGATACCCGCTGGATGCGCTCTGTTGGATTTTCAATGCTCGGTTCAGTACCGAGATTTTAAAATGCAGTGTACGAAAAAAAATCGCCGCGATAAAAACACGTCCGTGCGAACCTGGGCTTAATGTGACAGTTTAAAATGAAGAGCCTATTACGATATCACCAGTGCTTGACGATAAAACGATTTACGATATGATATGACACTATTATCGATGATTAGGTTAGATAAAAGGTAAGGTACGTAATCTGTCGATAAATCAGTTTTACCCGGAAAGTTAACAGACGAAAAAGCCTTGAAACAGCAAATCGGTCTGTAGGTCACGTGATTACCTGATCGGCATCTAATTAGATATTGCTAAAGAAATTGGATTTTAGTTTGTTCGTAAAACAGTTGAATATGTTTTCTATTTTACATTTTGTTCGTCGTGTACCTAATTTCTAAATTTATTTTTAGAAGGAAAGCATCGTGATATTACAATTGCGAAAGCACTTTAGGAGACTGGTGGTATACAATCCAAATTCCCAAAATAAACAATTAGTCATTGCTTGAAGTGTATCTGGAATACCTACATAGTTTGGGGACAAAGCACTGATAACATTATCCGCACCAGCCAGTGAAGAAGTGCCGCGTTCGGTATATTTCTGTCATCTTGTAGTACTCATTGCTAGAAGTATATATTACTACACAGTACACATGCGTATAAAAGTATTATATCTTGCGAGATCTTAGGTCATATTTTATCTTCATAGGGTGGTTACAGAATCTTAGCAACAGTCAGTCAAGGTAAAGGAGACGCAAGGCTATTACATCCTCACTGCGCAATGCGTGCGTTGCTGCGCGACGCCGGTACACCAGGCACCGCAGGCTCCGTATTCGTCCTCCGGATACGGAAGCCATTCAGGCGGAGCTGTACGAGGGGTACAGAGCGGCGAAGACCGCCCTCCAAGCGGAGATCCTGCGGGCCAGGGGAGTGGCCCGCGAGGAGTCGCTGGAGACTCTGAACAGGGACCCGTGGGGACGCCCATACAAGATGGTGCGGGAGAAACTCCGCCCATGGGCTCCCCCGCTGACGCAGAGTCTCCGGCCGCAGCTTGTGGGGGACGTGGTGAGCGCTCTGTTCCCTTCGAGAGGGGAACATGCCTCCCCGCCCATGGCTCCGCCTACTGCGGTGCCCGATGCGGATCACACCGCCGACGACGACGACGAAGATGCTCCGGAGGTGACCGAGGTAGAGATGAGAGTGGCGGTACGTAGGCTGAATGCCAAAAATACCGCCCCAGGACCCGACGGCTTACCTGGGAAAGCCTGGGTCCTGGCCTTGGAGGCTCTCGGGCCTCGACTAAGGGGGCTCCTAAGCGCATGCTTGGAGAGGGGCCAGTTCCCACTTCGCTGGAAGACGGGGAAACTGGTCCTCATTAAGAAGCCGGGGCGCCCTGCGGACTCTCCGTCCGCTTACCGGCCCATCGTGCTGCTCGATGAGGTGGGCAAGCTCTTTGAAAGAGTCATTGCAGACCGCCTCGTCGGGCGGCTGGTGCGGGTGGGGCCGGATTTGGCGGAGAGCCAGTTTGGTTTCCGCAGGGGGCGCTCTACGGTGGACGCCATCATGCGCGTGCGAGCCCTCACGACGGGGGACGCTGTGGCCCGGGGTGGGGTCGTCTTGGCGGTGTCTCTAGACATCGCCAATGCCTTCAATACCCTGCCCTGGAGTTGCATCAGGGAGGCACTCCGGTATCACCGGATGCCGACCTACCTCTGTCGTGTGGTCGAGGCCTATTTGACGGACAGGGCCGTCATCTACCCCGGTCACCAGGGAGAATGGAACCGGCGAGAGATGTCGTGCGGTGTCCCACAGGGATCGGTCCTGGGGCCGCATCTGTGGGACATCGGATACGACTGGGTGCTGCGCGCTGACCTCCCTAGTGGCGTCAGCGTCGTTTGCTACGCTGACGACACGTTGGTCCTGGCGCAGGGGAGGTCGCACCAGGCGGCGGCCGAACTAGCGACACACGGGGTTGCGACAATCGTGGGCAGAATCCGGCAATTGGGACTCGAGGTGGCCCTGCACAAGTCCGAGGCCATGTGTTTTCATGGTCCTCGGAACGCGCCACCGTTGCGGTCCCAAATAACGGTAGGAGGAGTTCACATCGGCATCGAGTCGACGATGAAGTACCTTGGACTCGTCCTCGACAGCCGGTGGAACTTCGTGGAGCACTTCCGACGTTTGGCTCCCAGACTGGAGCGGGCCGGGGCTGCTTTGAAGCGGCTCCTGCCCAATCTAGGGGGTCCAAACGCCTCCTGCCGGAGGCTATACGCGGGGGTCGTGCGGTCCATGGCCCTTTACGGGGCACCGGTTTGGGCGCGTTCATTGAGACGGCGGCCAGCCCGCCGGTTGAACGCGTCCCAGAGGGTCATGGCCACCCGGCTGGTCCGGGGATACCGCACGGTCTCCGGTGAGGCTGCGAGCCTCCTTGCCGGATTACCGCCATGGGATCTGGAGGCAAAAGTCCTCGCGCACATCTGGGAGTGGCGCGAGGAGTCGAAACGCCGGGGCGTAACTCCGTTCCCGCGAGAAATCGCGGCACAGCGGACAGAGCTCCGGCGGGATCTCATGGCGTCATGGAGAGTGCGATTGTCGCAACCCAGTGCTGGGCACGCCACTATTGCGGCGATAAGTCCCCTCTTTGAGGAGTGGCTAGAGAGGCGCCACGGCGTCCTCACCTTCCGCCTAACGCAGGTCCTCACCGGACACGGTTGTTTCGGGAGGTTCCTGTTCCGTATCAGGCGGGAGGAAACGCCCGGGTGTCATCACTGCGTGGATCGCCCGGAGGACACGGTTGAGCATACGGTGGAGGTCTGTCCGGCTTGGGCAGAGCATCGCCGTGTCCTCGTGGAGGCGATCGGCGGCGGGGATCTCTCGCGTCCGGCCCTAGTCCAGGCCATGGTACGGAGCGAGAGGGCATGGGAGGCCGTCACCTCCTTCTGCGAAGCAGTAATGCTCGCGAAGGAGGAGGCAGAACGCGTGAGGGAGAGGCAAATTTCGCGCCCTCACGCCCCTAGCCGCCGCAGGAGACGCCCTGGGCGTCGGGAATCGCAGGCCGATTCCCGGCCACCGTAGGCGCGGGCTTGCGGACGGTGAGCAATGGGTAGCTCGCCGTCCGATAAGGACCAGGCCCGGGTCGACGGCGCGTTGTGTTCCACGCGCGCCTCAAAGAGATGTCAGCACAACGGAAGGGGTCCGACAGGACCGATGCCTGCCGGGGTTGCGGGAAAGTCCGAAAGGGATACCGTGGCCCCTGGCAACGTAAAGGCAACGGAAGGAACACGGGTGGGTTTTAGTCAGTAAGAGTCTGACACGCCCTCCCGCTCCACCCAGAGCGGGAGAAGTTATTTGACAATTTCCCACCCAAAAAAAAAAAAAAAAAAAATGGCTATTACATCCTCTCCGAATTTGAGGCAAACTTCAAGATCGTATGACATCGACAAAGAGCACATTTTTTTTTAAACCACTATCCGCTTATTTCAGAAGCCCTCCGCTACTTAAACTGATAAATAAGAGATTCGTGTTTATCATCTAGTTCCAGATCTGTATGGAAAAGATTCTAGTGTCAACCTCTTTCAATTCACAATAATATACAAGAATGAACTCTTCCTGAAGTGTTTTCAGTAATTTTTGGACCGAACTTCCGAATTTTCGCAATCATGTAACGATGCCAAAAATTGTGTATTGTAGTAGTTATCCAACGTGAACATATTTCACGTAGAGTAAAAGCTGAATTGCTCATTTGGTACTAAATAAAAGCCTCAATGCCTCATTTGTGTTTTACACATTTTGGTACTTTATTGTCAACCGCAATGCTGCTGAATTCCATTTTTATTGAGCGCCGCAATTTTTCTCTTATCTATGAGACGCGACAATTTTACAATCAGTCGACCAAGATAATTTTTATTCACGTGAATTAACACGTGTTTTGGCTATCACCATATGGAGTCTTAGCCACAATTTCAATTCTAGTCTATCTCGTAAAAACCAGAAATAAAATAGTATGCAAACGACTCACGTGGACACGTGCTGGTGCTAAACTCGTTAATGATATTGTGAACAGTTCCATCGTTCAACTGTCTATTGTTTTAGCCTGTAGTATATAGGCGACATTATACTGTCGTCATGTTTAAGTACATAAGACTATTTGTTTGGACTGAATTTGTACGTTTAATACAATGCTAGTACGTCTTCATGTAGATAATTAATATTTACTTTTGAATAACTGTCAAGGAGTTGTTTTTGAAGTTATATATAATTGATATATTTACCTGTACATTTTATCAATATGGAATCACCTATCAATCAGACTGATATTTGAATAAAAATAACTCTAATCTACTAAAGGCCGACGTAATACGCCTGACAAGAAACGTGTCAATATATTTTCATTAGGCTTTAACCAAATAATACCAAAAGCATTAATAATAAGGCCTTTTAAATCATTCTACACCACGAAAGAACATACAAAATTATTTACAGACGATTTAATGCTACAAAAACTCATATTAAAGTCTGTGCTCAAATGATGGATTACTCGATGTTTCTGCTCAAATACATACGGGAACAATCGATGATCATTATTCACTTTTCTTTAATATCTACGCTTTTCCAAGCGAAGGATTTGGTTGTAATCCATTGAGAAATAAGAACAAAACCTAGATTACCTACTGGATTAAAAGAAAAAGGCCATTTGAAGAAGGCAGCTATGGCAAACTGGATATAGAAAGCAGAGGACGCAAAACTATTAATGAAGAAATATGTCGGGTAGTACTCGTAGATGAAAGTGACAATACAAGATTTATTGTAGTTATAGATTAAACGAAACGTAACTGAAGACGGTAGTACACTACCGTCTTCAGTTACGTTCTTCTTAGTAACAGTATTGGTATGACTTCAGTGCAATGTCCGATGTTGACTACTTTTTTAAATTGTGTAGTCACTAACTAAAGTCAATATCAATGGTACAGTACAAAAACCTTTGATAATGGAACGGATCGTAATAGTGCGGAAAGAATTCGCATCCGCTCTGAGGTCTAAAATTAAACGCTTAAAAGTCACAATTTTCTTCAGAGTCGATTTGTCTCCAACACTAATTGAACAAGTACCTCAACGTGAAACAAATGGAGCATACAATTTCCATTAAGAGAAACAGTTTTCAAATTAAATGCATGACGAAGCAAAGTAACCACGGCAGAATAATGAGTTCTAAAATATTCTAGATGTTTCAGAGGTCGACGGACTGCAATGAAATGCATTCAGTAGTCAGCTGGGACTGACATCTGGAGAGGCAATCAGACAGCCCTATCTAGAAAACTTTAACGTGTATTGAACTGTTAAAACTTCATTTTAGAACGAAATACTCGTGAAATTGTATATATATTTTAGGATTATATTATTCAGTAAGCAATCTCGTAATGATTTCAAGGAGCTATATAGACCCCTGTAGCGTCGTTGAACTCTTGATTTCTTTTTTTTTAACTTAGTCAGGGTCAGGGACTAGTATCTTTAACTAAAGAAATGCGAATTTGAAAGTAATGTCAATGATAAAAGCAAATAATACAGGTGCGCCCCATTAACTGTTCAAAGACAACAAAAATTATCTGGTGCCGCTAAATACAAGTTAGCGTGTTGTAGATACAAAGAACTCCAACGCCGAATACTAAAGCTAAATGTAAAACAGAATGTTAAACATTGCTATGAAGTTATGAAGTATAAATATCATTTAACATGACAAGTTCCAAAAGCTGTGACAATGAAAAGCCGAAAATTTGCAACTTTTACTCACGAAACTCTCTTGAGAAAATAACCGACTCGGCTCAAATATTATCAAGAGAATAAATAATCAAATCTTGCCATAACATTTTGGAGGTCTCGTTACTTTTCTGCGACAGTAGACGTTGAATATTTTACTGCTGAAAATCAGAGCCTTTTGGGCACAAGGCGAGGGTTAACGACACATGGCTCCGAGACAATTGACATACAACCCACGTGTGACCTTCAGAGGGACGAGTAAATCGCAGCCTTATCATAAGCCAGCACCATAAGAGACCCTGAATTTACGCCAACTCTTGAGTTTTTTGTAAAATTAATGAACTTTTTTTCGCGTCAGTTCAAGATAACATTAATTTACTATCGACTCTAGTCTTATTTACCTCATATTGAATAATCTGTTAACGACTCATGACATTCAAAGAACCTATAACTAATATTGATCCAAGCAATTTAGCAAGCGAAAAGGTTCCCAAAAAATTATTACACATTTTAGGCCGGGCGATGAAAAGCGAGGCTGGCTCTATTGAGTGCGTCTAAATACTAAAAGCCTGTACAAACAATACCCCAGTTTATGAGGTTAAAAGATTATGTTGGCATATTTAAAATTGAGGTAAACCGGCAATTTGGCGCCGGCACAAACGAGCAAAAGGAGTTCTGTTCTGAGAAAAGTTCTTTGATATCTTCTTCTGGGATGAATACAGGCATTTCTAGTATAGAAATCCCTAGTATCTGTCGACTATAATTTGGTTTTATTGAATTAAAGGCCTTAAGAATCAACATTCGTAAATCACCTAAATATAACCACTGAACGTACAAATGTTTCTAATGCGAACACTAGACAGGGACTAAGCACTCCTATAAAAGTCGTCTTTACTCTAATAGCGTAATGAGTGCTTTTTAACAAAGTCGTTTGTCAAGGAGTACATTTTAAACAAGTAGCTCTAAGGGCAGCTCTATGTGGAGTACCATTACGTGAAGGTCAAGGGCGACTAGCTCAAGGACAATTTTCTATGAACCACTAAGTGCTCCGGCCCGAAATGCTGAAAGAATTAGTCTTAAATTAGTGTCTTGGGAAATGCGGCGTAATTTTACGGCGTTCTTAAGAGTGTAGTATTAACAAGAAAAAGACTAAAAGAGCTCTATGAAATTTCTTTGCATAAAAAGATGTGTTTTAATTATGTCCTATGCTAAGTGTTTCTGCTGTAATGTTAATAATAAATATTTAAAGCTATTCATTATGTGTAGTTTTGCTTTCAAACCCGACCATGATTGCTTTAATTTTAATTTCATTCTCTGACACAATTGTTTTTAAAGGCAATTATAAAGGTAAACGTTAGGAACAGAAACTCTAGCAAGCGGCTATTGTGCTAAAATTATATCAGACGCTAGAATGGTACCGTTTAAGCAAAACTAAATGTATCCAATATAAGCACTAAAATATAACGGCTAATTGACAAGCAATGTAAAAGATTCAGCCTTTAAAATTACTATAATACTGTACAAATAATTTGTCGCTCATGTAGGGACGAAAAAATACCCTTTTATATAACAACCAAAAACACGAAAAACTCTGCAGGCATCTAGGTTTAATGAGAGAAAACCACGAGGGAAAACCTTTTGCGTATGACAGAAAGATGTATAGAGGTCAAATGCGACCCCGTGGAACAAAAATGTGAAATAAAAATACATAGTTGCTAAACCAGACCCAGACTAGCTATCTTTTGCTCTATACCGATGAGCAAATGTCACATGGCTAGTCAAGCGTGAAACATATTTAACATATTTATTTATTCTAATCGCATGTTTTTGCCTTTGAAACGGCGCTAGGGATTAATTTTATTTCGGGATTTTTCCGACATGTTTCCATCTAGGGTCCATGAAAAAAGTTTCAAAGTGTAATATAATTCATGTCGCAATAACTCAGCGGGACGGAATAAGATTAAGAGGAATTAATATCTCTGGAGGCTTACTTAAAAAGATCTTTAGTCGCGGTTGGAAACAGAAGATGATTCATACCAAAAGTATTCCGTGAGGAAAATTTCATAACGACGGAGAACAGTTTCTCGAATGATAAAGGACAGAAATTATTCAAACACGTAAAAAATATAGTCTTGGACTTGGAACGTCATCAGAAGCTATAAACAAGACGCATGAACGGAAGAGTAAAAATGACACCGACATTTGTGAAAATATCTTCAAGGAAAACAAAGCAGTTCAAATCACGAACTAGGTCATCATCATCATTCCACATGTGGGTTATCGGCAGGATAATAACATAGATAGTAACCAAATTGGAAATTCTGATAAGACTACGTAGGTACCTATCACAAACCGATAATATCGATTCGATAATTGTATAAACAATAGGACTACAATAAAACTAAGTATGTATTGTATGTTTTTATAACAAAGAGACTTTGGGACGACTATCTACGACAACACTGTACACGTGTTCCTTTTATAAACAAAACAGATACATACTATGTGCAAACTGTATGTTACTCAGAGTACGTTTTCCTTCATATACTAGCTTGAAGCAATCAATTATCGGGTTTATAACCCGTTTAATAGAGTGCAGAATAGCGTGGTTAATACGTGGTTTAAATGTCGTTGTGCGAACGTTATCACATTATGCAACAGTATTGAGTATGCGCAATAAATATGCGGTGATGAACTTGGAGAAATGTAGAAAGGTGTTGGCGGGAATAGAAAGTCGCATTCTAAGGCTGAAACTCAAACATTATCTTCTCACACTCCTCAAAGATCAAAACCATGAAGAATTACGGGAATCAACTGCACAATCAACTTTTTGTAACAATGCAAAAGCCTTTTGAAATAAAACATTGAACTTTGCAGACTCTTCCGTATTTGAAGTGCATGTTCTTGACAAATGCAAATAATTGTGAGGCCTCTATAAAATCAATGAAATCATTTCAATGTCGCCAGCAGGCTTCAACTTACAAAACAGCTATAATATATCTAAGCACCTATTTTTGACGATGTTAAGTAGGAATCTCTAAGGTATTGCCTACTGGCGTAGAATTATATTGTTGTTAGCAGTTATGCCAACGGTTTTTATGAGCTGCCTGCAAACAAGCTAGATATTATACACAATGTGCTCTATTAATCAAATTGATTTCCTCCTCATATCGAACATGCATGTAAATAGGTTTAATTAAGGCCCATAGTACTACTTAAACGGATTACTGGATGGGCCGGCCGAAGACGCTCGGTATTCGATTCAATTGGGGTCAGGTGGCTATTTTGAACGCGCACGATGGAATATTCTAGTTCACTGTCAAAGAAGATATGGACAGTTTTAACTTTTAAGTTTACTACTACAATGTTACAGGGTTAGTTGTCTTGGCAACAGATGGTACTAGCATCTGTTCACTTCCTGAACGTGTCGTAAGAGATGACTCAAGAATTATTTATCAGGAAGTAGAGCTGCATTCTAATGTACCTACATACTACAGGTTAAAAATACTACGTATCTGTTTAGACTTTGGAGTGGCAAGAATGATGCCGGAGATTCCGCCATCATCGTGTCAGATGGAAATAATATAGTACCAACTACTATGTAAGAAACACTTTCGTAATCTACCTAGTCAAATATGAGCGGCAGTGATTTAGTTTAAAATAAACTTTAATTACGATATTTACAGTAATTAGGTGTGCTCGGTTAGAGCGATACAGACGGAATGGCTTACGAACTATTGGGACATATTTTATAAAAAAAGGTTAATCTAAAAAAACAATATTTCTGGAATGGCCACTTCAGATCAACGTTAACTTAAGTGTTAGAAAAAGGTGTGTCGAAAGAGATTTATAATAAATGGCTATTAACTAAATAATTAATACAAGAGGTTAGGAACAGCTTAGGGTGTCGAGTGATTCAATACTATGGGAACTGATGCCCTGGTACGCATAACTACCTACAGCCACTTGACGACAAACTTCAATAGATAGTAAAACGCTGTTACTATACTATACCTATTAACTATGTAGCCTTAGTACAGTTATTGTAAACATTATTGTACAGCTAACTACACACATTGTGCATATTGTAATATTACAATTGATAAACAAGAATAACTTCTACAACGTTAACATCTTAACATCTTTTCAAGATAAGCATAACCAAACCGAGACAGACAATTTTTTATTTAATTCGAAGTGTCATCATCATGACACACGATACGGTCCCGTTCACTTTAATTAACAATATAAGGTCCTATTCAAATAGGGACACAGTTGAAAGCTTGCCTGACCCACATATTCGCTAGACACCTGATACCGATGCTAAAAGAAATGTAACGCCAAAATCTATAGAACTGAGCTAAGCCGGAAATCGATTTATGTGGATGGGATTACAGGATGCCGGATAATAAAGTGAATGACATAAGCCAAGGAGCATACATATATTATATACCTTATACATTACATATACATCGTCTGTGGAAATGATGATTATAAGTTAGTTTTTAAATGAGCTACGATTGTTTGTATGACGCGTTGGCAACAAAAGGAAATCTAATAAACATCGATAGAAAAACTTCTACGCTAAAGAAGAGGAGAAGAAAAGAAAGAAACATCTGGGAAACATCAGTTATATTGGCTGCTTATGCCAAGTTAGCCCCAAAAGTTATCCGAGGCAAGTTTATTGCCACTATTGATTGCTACGTGCTCCAATAAATCCCTTTTCGAACAGGATCAACTTATTTGACATACCAAATGAAGATTCTAGAAATATTTAGCTCTAAATTACGTTGAAAATAAGTCGTCAGGGATAAGTGTATTTCGTTAAAGGGCTCGCTTCACGAATGATCCAATATTTTATGTAGTGCAAACATAATCCCTCGACGACGATGCTAAAGCCTAAACGCACACTTCTGCATAGCTCATTACACATAATGCTCGCTCAATTTCGAGAACATTAGCTGTATAGTAATATCAACTTTATTCCCATGTGGGCGATCGTTAATCGGGTTACTGATGGTTGATAAATTAGATCAGGATTTGGAGTACTAACGAATATTAACAAGCAATATGGTTAAATTACAGAAAATGGACTTTCTGTTCGGGATGAAAGGAGGCTTACGTGATTAATCAAGGAAAAACAGCCAATAAACATCGTAGGTACATCACGAAAGCTTCAGCATGTAAATCACTACGTGGCGTATCACTCCACAACGACTTCGAAACAGCTAATTAAAGTCAATTGCCAGTCATTGACATCAATTGATTGATTGCGACAGTACACGTTTCCCTTGTAAACAATCAATTTACTGACCAGGACCAGGCCTAAGTTTTAGTGTAACTTCCTGAAAGTTGTGCGAGAAACAATTGCACGAAGTTAGGATCGGTTCAAGAATCAAGTTGGACAGTTAAAAGTTACGAAGTGCAGTGCTTGTTCCTTAACAGACTTTTTTTCTTTTTGTGCTGGAGGTTTTACAATTTTAGTCGGAGATTGATAGTTTTGTTGTAGCTGAGTTTATATTTCTCCTGAATTTTATAATTGTTAACTTCCGTTGCGATTAAAATAATGTCGCGCATCATAATTTATCAATTCATTCCTCTGATCTTCGTCAACCATCTAGCAGTACAATTTTATCCAAAGACCCTCGAATTTTCAGTTCAGGTAATTGGTGGTGTAGGTAAGTATAAAATTTCTCGAGTGCTCAGCTTAAAATTCCTCATTAGTAATTCCCGAATACTTCCAAACTAGTTAAGGCTCGTTGAACCCGAGATGAGCCGCACTGCGGGTGCCGCATCGATCGCCAGGCCTATCCCAAGCCATCCCGGAAACCACCGCGCCATTTAACCTGGCTGGAGATCTTCCTACATGAAATGTTCTGAAAATTATTGTAGATAGGAAATGGGACGGTTACGGAGCGTCATATCGCTAGGAGCGATATGCCAAGTGCTTGAGGAAACAAGTACGATTTAGGTAACTGCGTGGATTAACTCTTGTTATACTTTATACTTCTAATCACGAAAACAGATCTTCAAAACCTGGCCGCATTAGGTGTGATTATGTTTTCACGATTTTATGACAAATAAACCTTTCCTTTGTATGAAAACACTTGTTTAATTGAACTATTAGCATGTCAGTCGTGAGCTAATGACGTGTTCATTTTAAGCAACCAAGTTAGTTAACAAAGATTACAGAACATCGGGTCGGAACGTGATCCGTGGCATTGAATATTTTCCATTTAATTTTTCATATTAAAGTTAACCGGTATTGCCACAAAAGGTATGTTTGTTTGCTTGCGGATATTTAGTTCAATATGAGCTGAAGTATGCACAGCGCTGAAACAAATTGGTTACTAAAAATATTTAGGATTTATGTAACGTAACGTTTTCAATGTAAAACCACAAATCAAATAAATCTATAGGACAAGCCTTAAAAAAGGACCAGAGTTTTTGACTTTATGCATCGATCGCATTCGGCAAACAATTGGCCCTTCACTGGTGAAGGCCGGCCGGCTGCCAATCGGAGCGCCGCACGTGGTCGATGCGTAATGTCGAGATGGTTAAAAGAATCTCACACTAGGGCCTCTGAACACGCTTAAAACCGAAACAAAAAAACCAACAGTAACAAATCTACCACAAAGCGAAACACGATTGCTACATATGCAGAAAGTAATCCAACTTCAGAGTTACAGAGCCAACGCCATTACATTTCCCTTTCATGGCACTCGTTCCCGTCGGGATATTTGTCGCAACTTTTACTGGCGGATCATAAAATAAATCAGGCTTGTTATCGCCAGCGATACGTTGATTTACGTCCGATAGAACTCCAGAAGTCACGAAAGGATTTCGCCCGGATTTAGGAACTGACCTCATTCTGAAGTGAATCTTGCTGAAATGTTTGGCAGGACTTATAGTTTTCTGCGCGATAACTGCTCGGTGCTCGTCTTGTAAATGAAAGTTTATTTCAGTGTCCAAGTCTGCTAGGCTAAAGTAACTATGGTTGTGTGTGTACCTAATCATTTGGAAATTCCTGCTTTAACGTCAACCCACTTGCTTGTTCGGACTTAGAATTTTTCAGTGATGGTGACTTTATCCAGATTGATTAGATATTTATTTATTTATTTATTAAAACTTCTCGCACTCAAAGAGGTACAATGGCGGACTTAATGCCTTAGGCATTCTCTACCAGTCAACCAAGGGTGGTGAAGAGATTAGATGGCAGGTGCTCTATTTGAGAGGAATGTAAGAGATATGTATGTTGTAAAACAAATGAAGTTCGTTGGTGTTAGTGTCTTTCCATACGTCCCGGTTGCCGTGTTGCCAGTGCCGGGTACCCGGAGGCTAAATGTATGTATACAAATGTATACCTAAATCAAATTTTCTTTATAATAAAAGAAATCGTAATTACAAAATGGTAGTCAGGTTTTCTCCCACGTTTCTGCCTAAATACGATTGCATTTGGGGCAGAATTGATTTTTTATTCGTTCTGGTGGATTTTTAATCATTTAGCGACGATACATTTGCTATGACGGGCAATGGCCTTCAATTATTAGTAAACAGGTATCGTGTTAAGTCATTGCACACGTGATCCGGCGGGCATAATAAGACGAAATACAACTCGATCATTGTTTCAGCTCTACAACCGCATGCAACGACATTAAAAATTGCAACACACCTTTGTTACAACGACAATGTTTGAACTAGGTATAGTTACAAGAACTGTTGGTAGGTAGGTACCTAGTTTTCGTCCGAGACTTGGCCCGTGAGGAATCCACGACCTCAAAGAATACTAAAGCCCTTGGGAGCTGAATTCAATTTCAGAGTAAAAAGGTTTGTATTAGATGAAGTATTAGATGGAATCAGCTTTGATTCAATAAACGCATTTATCTTTCTTCAACCGATGACAAAAACATTAATCTGTCTGTATTGTTCATGGACACACTATTAGTTAATATTGATTACCTATAGTGTCTCACACTATAGGTATCTACATCAAAAGTTAGGATTTGATACCTGCTGAAAACACCCGCGGTATTTTTGGAGTAGAAACTAGCAGTTTTAAAATACTATTATAATCCCTAAAGCGACATTACAATCCACTGATTAGGTAATCCGTTGACAGTAAATAAAATTGATTAAGATTAACCTAGAATTAACGATTTATAAATTCCTAAAAACTACTTTGATACATTTATTGTGGTGAATGTGTGGATGAGGGTAGCCAAGGCGGGGATAAAGTTATGGCAGTATTGGAGAAGTCTTTTTCCAGCAATTTACCTGCTATAGGCTGACGATGATGATGAGTGTCAACGTGGCCTTCATTTCAAAGAAATAATGTCGATTACTTTCCGCTAGTCTTGTCAGACACGACCTTACAGAATTAACACCATGTTATGTCGTGAACTCGTGAGTCTTTGGACCTCGCACACGACATTAGTGTCGCATGTTTGCAAAGAAATTAAACGGAAATGGTAATGAGTGTAATGACAGCTGATAATAATTTATCATTTCTGCCGTAGTAGGTATTATCGTGATTGGCCGACGAAGCAAGTGGAAATCTATGGTAATGGAATGGAAAGATGGTGTTTTGACCACCAACAGGTTTAGTTACCTGTTTAGTAGTCTGCCAAGTTAAAAGAATTCGCAACGGGAGTGACGGAATCTTCACTGTAGCGCTAAAGTTAATTGAAAATATTTGGGTTTTATCGATTAAATTACCGCGCTAAATTCGTCTTTCAATTTACCGCCGTATGTAATTTGACATGCTATGTGACATTCGTGGTACTAAATTCAAACACGAAAATGCGTGTAAACGCGTCACACGGCCACGTCACGAAGTCCGACGGTGTCCCAGACTGAACGAAAACAGTAATAATAGTCTGTTGGATGAGGGAATCGAAACCCGCGCCAAATGCGCAAATGCAGATGATAACCGCCAGAAATTCGAGCTATGTTCTAAAATTGATTTTCGAAGGAAATGTTCCTGATTTGAATTTAGCATGCGGTGTTTTATTAATTATTTTCCTTCATACATTGATTAGGTTGAAAATTATCTATGTAGATTGTAGCAGGAAAGCTTGCTTTGGTTAAATTCATATAAGGAGCTAAAAAGTTTCCTGAAGAAATTTGATAGGCATAAAATAACAACTGTAAGTATCCTTTCTATCTCTAGAAATAAATTATAATATTATCACATTATGCAATGGATCCAATGTGTCAGATCAAGTATTTTTTTTTTTAATCTTTATTGCAAAGGTAATTTTTTCTGCTGATTAATATCAAAGTATAAATTATACTTAATGATCATTCTCAGTAATATATCATTAAAGCGCTTATTACAACAAATTATAGGTGTAATAGGGTGTGATTGTAGTATTAATACTAAACCGTATATACACACAGTGGCTTGTATAGCTTAGGCCTACAACAGTCCATTTACAAACGGGGCACAAGATAAGCTATAAATAAATCAACTGCCTATGAATCATGTTTTTAATGGACCATGTACTTTAAATAGCTTTTTAGAAGGACTTATTGAATTAAAACATTAATTTCCCAAAAATATTTTAATGGACAATATTTAATTTACTTTTTTCAACCAGAAAAATGACTTTGAGATATTTATGATTACTTAATTCATAAAATACAAATTTCTCAAAAATTTGGATTGACAACTATTAGTATTTTATAATTATTAAAAGGTGGATTCAATAATTATAAAATACTAAATAGCAAAAAAGAAAGAATGGATTCCATATGGATTTTAAAACCATATGTTTGAGGACAGCAAGTATAACCTTCACATAGCTAGTTAGATTTAGAAAGTGCCGAACACACACTTCTCTTATACCAACCCTATTTTTTTCATACATTATTTTATTTGTCATTTTATTTGAATGCTTTATACACACATATTGTGTTACATAATTAAGCTAAGCAATAAATAATCAGGGATAACCTAAGATAAGCAGGTACTAGTTATTTTATAACTTGTAGATACCTAGATATAATCACTTCTTAGTGCTAAATTAGGCAGACTATCAAGATTAACTTAATTCAATTTTAAAAATAAGATAGAAATGTTTGAATGTAGGTTCCTAGTCAGCTGTTTGACCTAATTACTTCATCAAAAAGGAGTTACACAAGGACATGTGTTTTCCTTGCCATTGCTGTAACTTTGCATTTTTGGGGGTTATGTCTCCAAGTGCTTTATCGCAACATTATGAATGAAACCTATTTTTAAAGTTGTCATTTATGTCGTGAGATATTTTAAGATTCATATTTTTGAACGGAGAGTACATAATCTTCGTAATTTCGTAGACTTTTGAACATGTTACTCTCTTAGCGTTGTAATATCTTTAGCAGTAATTTCGGAGACTAGTGACACGAATAATTTAATTAAAATGCATGCATGGCTAGTTTCACTTTCAGCTCATTTTTACCAAAAAAATATAGGTAGTTAAGTAGGTACTTATGCAAAAACACTCACCAAAATACTTTACGCGACTGGACGATGCTAGAAAACAGCTCGGATCATCGCAATATTCGCGTAAAATCACTAAACACCAAACGAAAACAAATGAAAGTCGATAATTATTGGAAACAACAAAAGATTGTAAAATGTTAGGCACTTGGTTTCGTTTTTGATCGCTCAATCGAGAGGCAATGAACTACTTTTAGATATTATTTTAAACTGTAGTTACAAAACGTGTATTTTAGTGACAACTTTATCAAAGCTTTATTGGGTAAAATCCAAACAACCTAAAATCCTCAAAATCTATAAAAACTCCCACGAGCGATTCCTGAGAATGGAAATGAAATAAATAAAGAGGACTAGAGGAGAACAGTACAAAAAGAACTGCTGGCTGACTGTGTGAATGACTCGATTTCGGATGAACTACTCGATTCCTCAAACTCGATGTTCGACAGAAGCGATTGTAATTGATAGTCGCCTAACTGACTTCTATTTAGAAATAAATTGCTTCTATTATTTACCCTTATTTGGAAATACCAAACATGTAATTAAATTTAAATCTCATTAATTTAAACTAAACTATAGGTAGTCGCGAATATCTTCCAGAAACGTCGTCCAACGTTTCGTTATGCCGGTGGGTTAAGAAAATAATGAATGAAATGACAAGATTTTCCGATTTGACAACCATCTGGTAGATAACTAAACGTGTATTATTATTATTTGAATTTCAAACTGCTGTTTCTGTTACTTTGTTATTACATCATAGCAATAAACCCCTTACCAACAATGACCAAGGCTGTATTAGAAAGCCCACCTTTATTCTTAGTTGAAGAAAGAATAAAAACCTTCAAGAACTGGCCATTTAATGATAAAAATAAGTGTAACGTGCGCAACATGGCTGAGGCCGGATTTTATTCGGTAGCGACAGGTGCCGACGATGCTGATGCCGCCAAATGTTTCCTCTGTGGCAAGGAGCTGGATGGTTGGGAAGCTAGCGACGACCCGTGGGCGGAACATAAGAGCCATGCTATGCAATGCGCCTTCGTTCAGCTGGGAAAAAAGGAAGATGACCTGCTGGTTAGTATCATAGAAAAAGTTTTTTATTAGCTGTAATATCGTTCCGAGTACAGGAGTACCTTATGGATAAAGTCCCTGAAATAGACCCCTAAGACGACCCACGGACCTGAAAGAAGCTTTACTTTTAATAGTTCTTGAAATATTTGCCAAAAAACCAATCCTTTATGCATTCAAAGTTCTTTGGCACATTATCGCAATACAAATAACAAAACCAGCAACTCATAGTTACCCCTATCTACAATTCTTTACCACTGTGATACTTTGTGGAGGTTGTGTTCACTACATTTACAGATCAATATGAGAACTTGTTCTTATTGTGTTCCATCACTTTATCAAAAAGCCGTACAGTATGAAAATGTAGAAATTTAGTGGTTTATACTATTTTGTAAGCTGTATGACCCTTCCTAAGTTTCTACATAAAAATCACGCGTTGCTTCCATGAAGGGTTGAGTAGAGGTGTACCTATACCTAGTACATATACTATCGAAGAACTTCATATCTAAGCAGTTTGAAAACAAAATCCCGTGAACATGATGACCACATCTTTTACCGCCCTGGTTCTATAGCAGCCGAGCGCTGCAAGCAGAAATAGTCCTTACGGTGTGTAGATATGAACTTCTTCGATGGTACATTTCGCCAGTTATGTTTCAGTTCCATTTAATAGGGAGCGCCATCAACTGGGCACAAATCCATACTCCGGGCTGCTACTAAGAAATTCCAGATAGAAAAACCCAATAACACTTGACCTTGAGCCTGACCTGGCGATTGAAACCAGGACCTCATACTCAGCAGTAGCGCTTGTGTCAAGGCAGTCCTAAGCTTCTATATATACTAAAAGCTATTGAAGATGTTTCTATGTGTATTACTGCAGCATTATGTTTTGTTATTTTGTTCCAGCTCTCTGAATTCCTGTCAGTAATAAAACAGTACATGATAAATGAAAGTAAACGCACTGCTGAGGTGGCCAAAGAACAAGTTGATGAGAAAGCAAAGTCAGTCCGCAGAAGATGCCTAGGTCGGAAATCAGGCTTAAATTTAACAAAGATGTAGACAAAAAATAAATGACAGCTACTGGGTGACTTGAGAAAGTAATTTATACAAATAATGATTTAGATTTATTAATGAATTCTAATGTATTGACTGAATGTATGAGTGTAGTAATAAAAGGTTTATGGATCTGTACTTTGTGCTTTATTTTGATCTAAACATACTAAAAATCTGAGTTTTAAAAAGCTTAAATCTTTTTTTGACATAAGTAAAACATTTAACATCACGCCTGTATTCCCCGAAGGGATAGGCACAGGTGTACCTATAACACAACCACATTTTGCCAGTTATGTTTAAGACCCATTAAATAGGGGGCCCAGTTGCCCAGTTGATAGCAATAGGGTCACTATTGCTATCAACTGGGCACAAAACTCACACATAAGTAAGACCCAAGTACAAGTAACATTCAGCCTATACCATTCTCACTTCTGGGACACAGGCCTCCCTGAGAGAGGTAGGTGGGGCATGATTCACCACGTGGGCCCAGTGCACGTTGGACATGGGACATGCCGGTTCCCTCTGTTTTCATTCACCGTTTTGAGCGTTTTGTACTTGCCTAGTTATGTACCATCTTATTCAAAATATAATTTATTAATGGCGAAATTGAAGTACTTAACAACAAAACATACATTATATTCCAAGCATAATTCAATGTAACCTCTATAACAACAAACTTTATGTTTATAAAGTCGGATACCATGACAAAAAAAAGTATGTGTTTATGTTGCCTGGTAACCGTCATATCAAACACCAAGTCTTCTGAACTGACAATACACATTTTCTATTTTCATATATTATAATATTATACAAATATTACGTACCTATTATATTTGACAATAAGAGAAAAGACTGAAGTTTATCAAATAAGATGGGTGATGTGCAGAATTTGGAATCTTATGCTATCATTGGATTTGATGGTAAGAAGTTTTTGTAACATATGTTTGTAAACTTGTGAAGTAAACTTTCATAGGTACAACTTTGAGACGATAACCTGCCCACTGAACCATACTTCCTTTAAACACTTCTTCAAATCTTGCCTGTTCAAATCTTCTTCATTTACATAAAGTTGATGTTTGTTTGGGTGGAAATAACATATTATGTTATGTAGTTTATTTATTTATTTAGAGGTATAAAAAGTATGTATTAGGTATGTTGAAGCTGTTGGTACTCCCCGTCACTTGTCCATAAGGGTTCATTAGAAAACCAGCGTCAGACAGCATTTGTCTGGCATTAATGCTGAAATGAACCTTTTTGGCGCAGCCGTGAGGCACACTATTATCGCTTTATAATTATTTTCACTTTTTTATTTTTATTTTTGTATTATGTGTTTCACGAACTGTGTTCAAATAAATATTATTCTTTCTTTCTTTATTTAACTTTTTAAATGTAAAATTTTCAATCAAACAATAAGATTGCTGAACCTAAGGCTTCCTGTACAATGACGCCGGAACCGCACCGGCCGGCACGGCGCCGGACCACATGTTTGTCTAATTACGTAGGTATACCAATGAATATCACCCATGCGCCGCAGCGGCGGCGGCGCCGGCCTGCAAGATGTAAAAATATGAGACTATCTGAGATAGTCTCATATTTTTCTTTATCTCAGAATGAGTATATCTACGCGGCTCCGGTATCATGTATAGGAAGCCTTACATTCTATCAAAGACACACATTATTGCATCTTTCACCTTTTAGCGCACGGGCGATTTTTTTTCGTGCACTGGATTTTCAACGCTCTGCTAAGCGCCGAGAGTTAAAAATACAACAGTGTGTTTTTTCCACGCGCTGGCTGGGGCGAGTGCGTCCCAGCGCGTTGTTCTTAACGCTCGGCTTAACAGGTTGAAAATCCAGTGCGCGATAAAATCCCGCCGCGATATTGTTACGTCCGTGCGAACCGAAAAATATGTTGAAACCTTTTTTCACAACATCCTACAGGCCTCGCCATCAGAAGCCTAAAAGTCCATCCAGACAGCGAGCACATTGTCTACCCGATGGGCAACAAGGTCTGCATCCAGGAGTGGAAAACCAAGAAGATGTACTTCCTCAGTGGTCACACCAACAGCGTATCGACGGTCTCTCTGTCTCCTAAAGGCACCTTCGTGGGATCAGGACAAATAAACCACATTGGATTCAAATCTTCTGCTAAAGTGTGGGACTTTAAGAAGAAGATACTAATAGGCAGTCATGAGTTGCATAAGGCAAGTCAATTCAGTAATTGTTTTTGTTGTATTTCCTTCTTTATTATATTCATGTTTTTGAGAGTAAACCGTGTAACGGAAGGTGCTAATGAGCCATGTATGGCTCATTGATGGCTGCCCTACTGCAGGTCGCAAGAATGAATCCGCTGGATACGGTCGCTGTGGCAATGTTTACAAAAAGCCGTTGTCCACTGTAGTGGACGTATTTTCAATGAATGACGATTTATCCGGCTCTATGCAAAGAATTTGGTAGTGGCACAGTGTACCGGGGAACACGTTGGAACAAAATTAAAACTATCATAAAATTGAAATATAGGATTATGGTTCAGTGTGCGTACCTAAACTGCTGCGATTGGTTGAATGATTTATTAACAGCTAATGGCAGCAGTTAACGCGCACTATGTGATGTGTGCCTCACGGCCGCGCCAAACAGGTTCTTATTGCCACACAGTTGCTTCTATCTCCTATCTTGCTTCTCTTTGCCGTCCTCAGGTCCGCGTAGAAGCGCTGACATTTTCCTCAGATGAGCGCTACATGATATCGCTGGGCGGTCGTGATGACGGGTGCGTGGTACTGTGGGACTGCTTCGCGGGCACTGCTATAGGCACCGCGGCAGCTTCTAAGCTGACTACAGGAGACGCCATGACCTTGACTGCGCTGAATTTGAGAGTCAACTCTTTTGTTACGGGGGGTGATTGTAAGTATTGGCAATAAAGTTATTTGTATGTAGATAGGTAGGTACTTAAGTACTTGTCACAATAGCAATAGCACCATACTTAATATTACGAATGCGAAAGTAACTCTGTCTGTCTTTTTCATGCCTAAACCACTGAACCGATTGTTATAAAATTGTGGAAATCCAAATGGATGTCCTCTGCCTCGGGATGGGCAGAGGGGGCTGTCAGTCTCTTACCTACTGACTAAAACCAGCCCGGTGTTCCCTCGCACACTTGCGTGAGTGTGGTGTGCTGGAGTGAGGTGTTGAAACTCCCTCCGTTACATCTAAGAGTGGCGCGCGTGGAACACTACGCGCCGCTATCTCAGGTCCTATGTGATGGGGGGCGACGGATATTCCCGAGTCCGTCGCCCCTGGACAGCATCTCGGTAGCTTCAAGGTGTAAGCTTGATTTAACGTACATTTTGCTTTACCAAGTTTTTCAAGTGCATGCTTCATTCGAGAATGCCCATAACGAATAGTTTCGTTCTCGAACCACTCGAATTGAAACTAAAAATGTAGGTAGGTATTTAAAACAATCTACATAATATGTCGCAGTTTACTTCATCGAGTTTCTCTGGGTCTAGAAGTTCAGTTCAACTGATCTTAGATAAAACACTGACTGCAAGATTTTTAAGAGATTTGCATTTCCTATACGTATATTCCGATTGCCACTTGGCGCAAAGAGAAAGCTTCATATTCACTGCTAAGCAGATTGCGTGGGAGTAGCATCAGCATCCAGAATATGATGCGCCTGTAAACTGGACAGCCCGGTTATATGAAATCTCATCACTAACATAGGAGGCAAAACTTAGTAGATAATCCAAAGGATCTCTTTCTTCACAAATATACAATAGAGGTGCTTAAAAATTTGCAAAAACAACAAGAAAGGTTTAAATTTCTGATACTGGTGCCTGAAAAATTGGCATTGCAAGCAACGACAAGTCGGCACAAGTCAGTTGCAGTTGCAGGTACAAGTCACCAGGGCCTCACGCACGACGTTACATGTGTACCTACTTACCTAGCTTATGTAAGCAAATTTAATGTAATGGATCTATTGTTGTTTTATTAAATCAATTAATAATTATTATTATCCTGTTCAAGCCAACCTCAGAGTGTGGAACATTCGAGTTGAGAGCAAGAATTTGGACGTGGTAGACGTGTCTCTGGGGAAACTGCGGCGCAGCGTGCGCTGCATCGCCATCAGTTCAGACGACTCGTACGGATACGCAGGGACCACGTGAGTAATTCCTTATTTATGTGGTCCTGGTCTGTTTCTAAAGTATCCGATGAAAATGTTATCAAATGAATCTGAAAAACGTACCTGTGGATGCCAATCTGTAATGTCAAATGCTGTTTTTTTAGGGTTCCGTAGTAAACAAGGAACCCTTATAGTATCGCCATGTCGTCTGTCTGTCTTTCTGTCCGCGGCTTAGCTCAGAGACACTTTGTTCTAGAAAGCTATAATTTAGCATAGGTATACATAATAATCACGCCGACAAAGTGGTAAATAATTTTTTTTGGGTAAACAAACTACACACATCAACACGGTCTAGGGATATTTCATACTCAATTAAATAACTCGAAAAGTACTGGCCGCATTGTAATCTTTCATACACCGATTTGTTTGTAATTTATCTCAGACTAATTCCAAATTCAAATTTTTGAAAATTCTTTTGTTTCGGTGGCATAAAAATGTCTTGATGTGTAGGAGAGGGAATTTTCATTTGTGCGAAATTTAGAAAACAATACGAATTACGTTTAGTTACAGTTTTTTTTCATTTTTAAACGAAAGATAAAGTTAAAATTGAGGTATTGTAGCCATGCAACGCCAACATTTGACGAGGGCGGAGATGTTACGAGCTGTGGGAATGCTGGAAGCTGGGTCTGTTCAGCGTAATGTTGCTGAGGCCATAGGGACCCACCAAAATGTAATTTCAAGATTGTGGACACGCTATCGTGCCACAGGTGAAGTAGCGGAGAGGCACCGGGGGCCAAGTCGCATCACTACCCCCAGACAAGATCGATTTTTGCAAATTACTGCGCGAGCTCAACCAAATGCAACGGCGACTCAATTGGTCCAAAGGCTGCGAGTGGAACACCAAGTGCTTGTGAGTGACCAAACTGTAAGAAGGCGACTGCATGAAAGCAATCTACGCTTTCGTAGACCACTCCGGGTCCCACCTTTACGGAGAGGCAATCGTGGACGACGATTAGAATGGGTTCGGAACCACGTGGACTGGGGCCGTGAGCAATGGTCCAATGTGCTGTTCACGGATGATTCCAGGTTCGGCTTCCATCCAGATTCACGAAGGACGCGTGTTTGGCGAGTTCCTGGACGATGGAGCCGTCTTCAGAACCCTCAGGAAGTTCACCCATACCAAGGAGGAACAATAATTATGGTTTGGGCAGGAATTCGTCTTGGAGGACGGACGGATCTCGTTTGGGTGCGGGGCAATATGACGGCAGAACGATACGTCCAACAGGTGCTGGGGCCCGTAATCTTGCCCCGCAGAACACAAATGGGGCAAGATTTCCTGCTCATGCACGACAATGCCCGGGCACACACGGCGAGAACGGTAGCAGCTTGGTTACATACACACAATGTTAGGGCCTTAGACTGGCCTGCTCAATCGCCAGATCTAAATCCCATTGAGCATGCGTGGGATATGCTGCAAAGAAGAGCTCTGAAGGAAGTTCCTGAAAATCTGGCTACAGAAGATCAACTTTTTGCGCACCTCAGAAGGACATGGGACAATATTCCGCAGCAAGACATTGACAACCTTGTTCTGAGCATGCCGAATCGTTGCCGATGTGTTATGAACATCATGGGCGCTTTCTCAGACTACTAACTTCAAGTTTATAAACACAAATTAAATGATTTTTCTATTTTTTTCAGTTTTTACTCATAAATTAAAAGTTAATTCATATACGGTTTCCGTCTATGCTTCATTTTTTTTCCATAAAATCCTGAAATTTTAATCGAAGTACCTTAACCATTATTAAAAAATGGTAGAATATTAAATAACGTATCTTTTAAATATATACATGTCATATAAATAATTAACACATTGATAGTAATTCGATTTTTTAAAAATATCCCTAGACCGTGTTGATGTGTGTACTTCCCCTACACGTAAAGTGGGGATGTTTTTTTTCTCTCATCTATCCCATGGTGTGGGGTGTCGTTGGAAAGGTCGTTCAAAAATATTGTGAGTTTGTGGAAACCATTTTATCGTGCCTCCCCCCCTGCCAACAAAATGGTGGGTTTTTGGGTATGTGAAAAAATTCACGGCAGTAGTACGTATAACGAAATTAAAATGAAAACTATCACAGCTAAGCAGGCTTTTCAAGTTAAGGAAGAACATGTTTTTCAACTACAAAGTTAAGTTTGTTCTTGCGATAAATTCATCCCAACTACGGAACCCTTCATTGTGCGTGGTCCGACACACACTTGGCCGGTTTTTTTTTTGCTTTGATTTGTGCATTTAAATGCTTTGATTTGAATAAAGGAATCGAAGCATTACACTTAAACTCGAAATTCTAATTTAATTTCACAATTTAAGTTAATTTTATCATCGCAATTTTCGTCGACGATTTTTCAATAATTATAAGAATTAAGTTAAATGAATGCAAACAATTATTAAATATCGAACTATAATTGTTATTGATGAATGTGTTACTATTCGTATTAGCGAGTGAACAGAGTTTGTTTACACCTTCATCAGATTATTATAAAACAGAAATTGGCTTTTTGTGTTGTGCACGCAAGCATGACTGCTGAGCGTGGGGTCCTGTACCCTAATTACGTATTACACGATCAATCGAATTTGAATCGTTTTGAAACAAATTGCTAATACATGCTGCATAAGTTCGAAAAAAAATCTGCTCAACAACGTAAATAACGCAATGAATGTTGTTGAACTGTCAAAATTAAACAAATTTGTCGTAATCGTTTACGAAAATCTGTTGCGTAATTAGATAGCTTTTTTTTTTTTTTTTGGGTGGAAAATGATCAAATAACTTCTCCCGCTCTGGGCGGAGCAGGAGGGCGTGTCAGACTCTTACTGACTAAAACCCACCCGTGTTCCTTCCGTTGACTGTACGTTGCCAGGGGCCACGGTATCCCTTTCGGACTTTCCCGCAACCCCGGCAGGCATCGGTCCTATCGGACCCCTTCACTTGCTGACATCTCTTTGAGGCGCGCGTGGAACACAACGCGCCGTCGACCCGGGCCTGGTCCTTATCGAACGGCGAGCTACCCATTGCTCACCGTCCGCAAGCCCGCGCCTACGGTGGCCGGGAATCGGCCTGTGATTCCCGACGCCCAGGGCGTCTCCTGCGGCGGCTAGGGGCGTGAGGGCGCGAAGTTTGCCTCTCCCTCACGCGTTCTGCCTCCTCCTTCGCGAGCATTACTGCTTCGCAGAAGGAGGTGACGGCCTCCCATGCCCTCTCGCTCCGTACCATGGCCTGGACTAGGGCCGGACGCGAGAGATCCCCGCCGCCGATCGCCTCCACGAGGACACGGCGATGCTCTGCCCAAGCCGGACAGACCTCCACCGTATGCTCAACCGTGTCCTCCGGGCGATCCACGCAGTGATGACACCCGGGCGTTTCCTCCCGCCTGATACGAAACAGGAACCTCCCGAAACAACCATGTCCGGTGAGGACCTGCGTCAGGCGGAAGGTGAGGACGCCGTGGCGCCTCTCTAGCCACTCCTCAAAGAGGGGACTTATTGCCGCAATAGTGGCGTGCCCAGCACTGGGTTGCGGTTATCGCACTCTCCATGACGCCATGAGATCCCGCCGGAGATCTGTCCGCTGTGCCGCGATTTCTCGCGGCAGCGGAGTTACGCCCCGGCGTTTCGCCTCCTCGCGCCACTCCCAAATGTGCGCGAGGACTTTTGCCTCCAGATCCCATGGCGGTAATCCGGCAAGGAGGCTCGCCGCCTCACCGGAGATCGTGCGGTATCCCCGGACCAGCCGGGTGGCCATGACCCTCTGGGACGCGTTCAACCGGCGGGCTGGCCGCCGCCTCAATGAACGCGCCCAAACCGGTGCCCCGTAAAGGGCCATGGACCGCACGACCCCCGCGTATAGTCTCCGGCAGGAGGCGTTTGGACCCCCTAGATTGGGCAGGAGCCGCTTCAAAGCAGCCCCGGCCCGCTCCAGTCTGGGAGCCAAACGTCGGAAGTGCTCCACGAAGTTCCACCGGCTGTCGAGGACGAGTCCTAGATACTTCATCGTCGACTCGACGCCGATGTGAACTCCTCCTACCGTTATTTGGGAACCCGACGGTGGCGCGTTCCGAGGACCATGAAAACACATGGCCTCGGACTTGTGCAGGGCCACCTCGAGTCCCAATTGCCGGATCCTGTCCACGATTGTCGCAACCCTGTGTGTCGCTAGTTCGGCCGCCGCCTGGTGCGACCTCCCCTGCGCCAGGACCAACGTGTCGTCAGCGTAGCAAACGACGCTGACGCCGCTAGGGAGGTCGGCGCGCAGCACCCAGTCGTATCCGATGTCCCACTCAAACTCAAAGCATTTATTTCAATTAAACCATTTACAGGCACTTTTGAATTGTCAAGGGGTCAGTCAGTCACAAATATGAAGCTAGTTGCCCATTCCAAAGCGTAGGTTCCTATGGAGAAGAACGGGCAAGAAACTCCATGGACACTCTTTTAAATCATAATGTTGTTACAAAATATTGGTTACATCATTCATGTTGAAATTATACATGTGAGACCAATGTAGAAAGACGTGCACGTAAAAAGCGTCCGTTATAAAAAGATAAAAACAATTCAAAAATTAAAATAAGCCGTGGCAGATAAGAGATGACCAGTCCCTACTGACGGCGCCCGTTCACGAACATGACGCATGGATCAGCACCGTTTAGCTCAACCATTTTGAAGGGAACTTAACGATCCACAGATGCGGCCCCAGAACCGATCCCTGTGGGACACCGCACGACATCTCTTGCCGGTTCCATTCTCCCTGGTGACCGGGGTAGATGACGGCCCTGTCCGTCAAATAGGTCTCGACCACACGACAGAGGTAGGTCGGCATCCGGTGATACCGGAGTGCCTCCCTGATGCAACTCCAGGGCAGGGTATTGAAGGCATTGGCGATGTCTAGAGACACCGCCAAGACGACCCCACCCCGGGCCACAGCGTCCCCCGTTGTGAAGGCTCGCACGCGCATGATGGCGTCCACCGTAGAGCGCCCCCTGCGGAAACCAAACTGGCTCTCCGCCAAATCCGGCCCCACCCGCACCAGCCGCCCGACGAGGCGGTCTGCAATGACTCTTTCAAAGAGCTTGCCCACCTCATCGAGCAGCACGATGGGCCGGTAAGCGGACGGAGAGTCCGCAGGGCGCCCCGGCTTCTTGATGAGGACCAGTTTCCCCGTCTTCCAGCGAAGTGGGAACTGGCCCCTCTCCAAGCATGCGCTTAGGAGCCCCCTTAGTCGAGGCCCGAGAGCCTCCAAGGCCAGGACCCAGGCTTTCCCAGGTAAGCCGTCGGGTTCTGGGGCGGTATTTTTGGCATTCAGCCTACGTACCGCCACTCTCATCTATCTCTACCTCGGTCACCTCCGGAGCATCGTCGTCGTCATCGGCGGTGTGATCCGCATCGGGCACCGCAGTAGGCGGAGCCATGGGCGGGGAGGCATGTTCCCCTCTCAAAGGGAACAGAGCGCTCACCACGTCCCCCACAAGCTGCGGCCGGAGACTCTGCGTCAGCGGGGGAGCCCATGGGCGGAGTTTCTCCCGCACCATCTTGTATGGGCGTCCCCACGGGTCTCCAGCGACTCCTCGCGGGCCACTCCTCTGGCCCGCAGGATCTCCGCTTGGAGGGCGGTCTTCGCCGCTCTGTACCCCTCGTACAGCTCCGCCTGAATGGCTTCCGTATCCGGAGGACGAATACGGAGCCTGCGGTGCCTGGTGTACCGGCGTCGCGGAGTAACGCACGCATTGCGTAGTGTCGTCAGCTGTTGCGACCACCAGTACACCTGGCGCGAGGCACGCCCAGGCTGGACCCGGGGCATTGCCACGTCACATATCTCGGACATGGCCTCCCGGAACCACTCCGCCTCGTCGTTGATGTCAGCAGGCCTGTCCGGTGATGACACCCAGGCCTGCACGATCGAAGCTTCCAGGAGGAGCTCCCGGTCCAGCTGCTTCAACGCCCACCACTCGGGGCCTGTCGGACCGGCGCACTCGAGGTCTGGGCGGAGACGTCAAACCGGATGTACCGGTGATCGGAATAGGTCTCCACCCCCTCCATGACGCGCCAGTCATTTACACGCGGCGACAGAGTGGGGCTGGCGAACGAGATGTCCACCACTGATTCACCCCGCATCCGCACACACGTGGGGACAGAACCCCGGTTCAGGACGACCAGGCCTGTCTCGAGAGCCCAGTCCTCCACCATCCTGCCCCGTGTGTCCGTATACCGGGAACCCCAAGCCACATTTTTGGCATTGAAGTCCCCGAGGACGAACACGGGAAGGGAACAGAACCCGACGACGACGACTCTCAACTCCGCAAGGGAGTTGTGGAACTCGGCAAGAGTTCGGCTCGGGGACCACGGCGATGTTAATCGACCACTGCGCCATGCTCTGGAGCAACAGATCCTGAGCTGCGGCGCAGTGGTTGATGTTCGCCTGGAGGATACGTAATGGGGCCATTATTGGCACTCCATTTCAGCCCCCTCCCGTGCCCCCTGTGAGGGCTCTGCCGCGGCGGCTGTGGCGGCGACAACGATGGTAGTGGAGGCGGCAACGGCGGCGGTGGTGGCGGTTGCGGCCGTGACGGCGGTGGCTGAGGGCTTGCCTCTGGCTCTGGCGGGTGGGGCGCAGGCCTTGCTCCCAATCCGGTGATTGGCCGGCTTGCCAGCTGCCGCACATACAGCGCAGTGCGGCGTGGCGTCACACGAGCCGGCCTTTCGTAATTCCGGAATTCCGTAACAATTTTCCTGATATTTCAATTCCGGAATTGAGAGGAGTAATATCGGAATTCCGATATTCATATTTTTTTTTATATTTTTAATATTATCTTTACTGAACGCAACCAAACTAGTCTGCGGAACTTTCCACAAGCCCCTGTCTGGGCGCGCGCGCGCGCGCGTCTCCCCCCGCTCTTCACTACTGGCGTCCGCTAGTCACCCAAACAACTTTATCGCGAGTACACGTCTTACGCGGCCCGCACTGTTGATCCAGCATTGAATAAGGAAGTTATTGTGAAAGTTCGTCGGCTGATTAAATTAATAAGAAAGTCTCCCCTAAAAGCAGATTCATTGCATGATTACGTAATAAAAGAGCACCAAAAAGACATACAGCTACAACTAGACTGTTGCACGCGATGGTCAAGCATGTCTGACATGATTGGAGTGTTTTTGAATATAAAAGACTCGGTTTTTAAAGCCCTTATAGATTGGAAATCCGAGATTTCCTTTTCCGATGATGAAATTAAAACATTAACTGAAATTCATCACAGCTTGGATGTCATCAAATTGGCTGTTCTATCCTTGTGCCGTCGTGATGCGACGCTTTATACAGCTGATACCACGTTAAAGTTTATGCTCAAGAATCTTGACGAACAGAACAGCTTTTTGAGTTCTAAACTTGCGATGAACTTGCGAATGCGTATAAAACAAAGACGCCTACTATTAGCAGGTGTGCTTCACTATTTACACAATCCGGAAGACTTCTTTGCACAAGCAGAGGACGATACATTTCCTAAGCCCAATAATGAAGAAATTTCTCAAATCATTGTCGATTTACTACGTCAGCTAAAATTCAAAACTCCTAGCGTGCCCATCGATTCTACAACCACGCAACCCTCCGCACTAGATTCTTCTGATAATGACGTAAAAACTTTACAAGAACAGCTCGATAAAGAATTAGAAAAATGCAATGAAATCTGTAAGACTAACAATCTCTCGACTAATTTTGACCTCCCAGGCTTTGTCAAATTAGAAAAAGCTATGTATGACAACGGAGGAGACCGAGGCGTGTATCTGACAGAAGCTTACAAATACATTTTATGCGTTCTACCAACGAGTGTGGAGAGTGAGAGAGTATTTTCCTGTGCTGGCTACTTTTGTAACCGAATACGAAGTTCACTCTCTGATAAAATGTTAGATGCGTTATTGTTCTTGAGAACACATTACCAAGAACAAAGATTCCTTTCAAAGGAATAAATAATTATGGTTTTCGTGATTTACTTGATCTCATTATGTTTGTTTTTAATTTATTTTTTTGCTATTTTACTTTATAATTAAGAGAAAATGATAAGACTGGAAGGAGACTATTTAGTATGTAATGGATGTGATACATAGTACGATGCAAATATCGTATGTTTTTATTCATATTATTAATGTTAATACGGTGATAAATAAGCCTTGTTGATTTTTTACGGTTTGAAATGGTTAATTAGAATATTAAGGGAGAAAGATGACTAAATATGTTTAATTTATGTTACTAAAACTGATTAAAAGACTGACATCATTATAAATCTTGTATGATTTGAAAAAAGCTTTAAAAGTTACTAGTTCCGGAACCAGTTCCGGAATTCCGGAACCAGTTCCGGAATTCCGGAATCAGATCTCCAATATCGGAACTCAGTTCCGGAATTGACATCTTTCCGATATTGCATGCCCTAGACACAGGGCAGCTCACCGTAACGGCTCGCATCCCCGTGTAGTCAGGACGGATGGTGCCTGCCCTCACCTGCTCGGCAGAGCACCCCCCAGTCCTAACGACAGCGGCCACCACCTGTGCCTCCGTCACTGAGTCGTCCAAGCCCAGAATACGCACATCAGCGCATTTGGTGGGCCTGGACACTCGGGCCTCGTCCGCATTTAGGGACGCCCTAAGCCTTGCGGCCAGAGCGTCAGCGGCCGGACCGCTTGCCGCACCGGGGACCTCCAGCATCCGGGCTCCAGTCGCCGTGACCCTTACCCGGATGCCATCAGCGGCGCCTATCTCCTTAAGGTCCACCGCCGCTCCCACCTTGGCGAGCACGTCGCGGTAGGACACGCCCTTCTTTTCCGCCTCTGGCTGTAGTGTTATCACTACAGCTGCGGACTTCGGGGCGCGGAGCCTAGCCGCGACGCTTCGCTCCTTGCGCCGCTGCCGCCTCTCCTTCCTTTTGGCCGCCCTCTTTGCCTTACCCGCCGTCCTCTTTTCCCCGGCTACTTGCCATTCAGCATCAGCCGGAGTAGCTTTAGGAGGCGGGGGCGGCTGTTTCGCCGCTAGGACCGGGGCGCTCGCCGCCAGGGCCGGGGCCCTCGCTGCCTGACTAGCCGCCCCACCCTTGGTCTTGGTCTGCCCCGACGAACCTGGTTTGGCCGGGGCAGCTGCGGTGGCGGCATACGATGTTGCCTTCCGCTGGCCAGAGGCCGGCATGCTCGCCGCTAAGGGGGGGCGCAGAACGATGGCTTCGAGGGCGGAAAACCGAGACCGCAGGGAGGCCATCTCCTGCCGCACCAGGGTCAGGACCCGGTCCTCGGCAGGCATGGGCTGTACCTACCCATGCTGCTCCTTCCCCTGCGGCACCTCACGGGGGCCAGCTCCTCGGAGCCCAGCCAGGTCCGCTCGGAGCTCCTCGTTCTCCTTTCGGAGAAGCTCCATGGCGGCTGGCAAGCGGGTGACCTCCGCCCGCATCTCGGACATTCCGTCCGACGGAGGCCTGAGGACATAGGTCTCTGCTGCCGCCAAAATAGAGGCCATGGCCGCGGGTATGGCCTTGTCTTTGGTGGACTGTATCCTCTTCAAGGCCACACCCTTGATTGCCGCTGCCACGACCTCCGCAAACCTGGCCGCTCGCTCCGAATTGGAGCCGCCAGCGGCGTCCGGCTCACTACCTGCAGGTTCCGTAAGGGCCGCCCCGGTGCTGGTCCCTACAGGGTGGTGCTCATCTGTGGCGAGCCTCTCCATCTCAGCTGGGCTGGCCTGGCTCGGCTCGCCGGCCTTCTTGTTGGTGAGCCCTCTACCCACACCTTTTCCCCGGGCTGCACCCCACCGACTGGAGTGGATCTTTGACCTATGGGCTGAGCCCGAGACCCACTCGTCGGCGGACGACCCCTCTCCCGGTTTGGAGCGCTTCCGGAGGAACTTCCGGTTCCTCCCAGCAGCCCCCACCACTTCGCGCTCCGAGCTAGAGCTCTTTGCGCCCGATGCAGCGTCGGACTCCGACCCCACATCACTCCCCTCCTTCTGGTTTTGTTTTGTTTTATCTTTTTCCATATTGTTCCCACGAGTAATAACTTTATATTGTCTCAAAAAATTGTGGTTCGCACTAGCGACTAATTCCTTAGCTACCCATTAATCAAGCTTACAACCTCCCTCACGGTGCGCCGCCGCTTGGAGGTTTGGGGTGATTTTTTATAGAGGATTTCTTCCTCGCGGCCCGGGCGGTTAAGCCAAGACCCTCGACCCCCGTCAAGTGCCAGAGACATGACCTTGACACTCTTCGGGGCTACGAGACCAACGGTGGCAGAAGAAAAGACTTCCTCCTGCCTGCCCGACGGCAGTGTTAGTGCACGCCGAGCCCGCACTCCAACGCTGCTTAACGTGTGCTCTCTCCGAGTACACGTTAGAGCGTTCCTCCGACAGGATATTGGCATACGGGCAACGAGACCCCTTAGGCATAAAGTACCTAATGGGGAGTTATTGCCCGTACCCCAGGGTGCACCGTCCCGGAGACTGGCCTTCCCCCCGGACGCATCCATAAGGGAACTCCAGCCCACAGGAACACGGGGAGGTTTCCTGTCCAAGCACCCCGTAATTAGATAGCTGGTTTCGTTACTCAAGTAACGTTGACGTGAAGAAAAGTACTAGGAATATGAATAAACTTGTATCTCAGGATTCTCAAGTATATCACTCAAATGCTTATACATGAATATTATCTAAGATTATGTTTGTATTTTAGGACGGGTGACATGATAAAGTTCTCAATAAACTACCCTTCCGACCCTACGGCGTCGGTGTCCACGTGCAAGCCTGCGCTGATTGGCTGTCTTGCTAAGTGCGGCCCTTGGATCAAGGGCAAGAGACCGGAGTCCCTATGCTATAGTCAAGGTTTGTAAATATTGCGGGCAATTTAAGAGATTTTTTTCTATTAGAGTTAAATTTAACAAAGCTCATTTACAAAAACAGCTTAGGTTTTTGTAAATTAGCTTTGTTAAATTTTGGTGTATACAATAAAGCATATGGTATATATTCATCTAAAAGCCGTGTCACATAAATATGTGAAGGTTCATTAAAAATGGAGTCATATCCTAGGAATTACACTATTTGCCACCTCTAAGAAATTTTAAACTGGCTAGTTTAAGGCTGCCTGTCCACAAGAGCGGAGCAGAGAAATGTGCCAATGTTATCCTATAGTTGTGGAGCTCTGAAGCGGAGTTTAGATTCTATTGGTTAATATTGGCATATTTCTCCGCTCCGCTGCCTCGCTCCGCTCCTGTGGACAGGCAGCCTAAGGCCCCGTTTACACCAAAGATGAGGAGATAACTAGTAGATATGTCGCAGGCAGATTGTATGATTCGTTAAGGTAAGTAGAAGTTCAAGTGACGCGTGAGCATTCGAGGCGAATGCACGTACGCTTTGGACCACATCTTATTATCGCGTAGTTTTACATTTATTTAATTATGCTTATTATGGTAATTAAGAATGGGTGAAGTTGATAATAATTTGGATCTGCGTAGCGGTGAAATAATGGAGGAGGAACTAGCAATTGAATGTGAACAACAACTTAATAGTATTTTAGGAGGGCAAATGAAGATGGTGAACAACAACTTAATTTAACTTCAACTGAGGAGATGAAGAAGAAAACAGACAGTGAGCAACGACTTACAGAGAAGAGAGGCAGACAGGATGATGAAGAAATAGTGGAAGAAGATGGATTTGTGACGATAAAAAGGGTTCATAAGAGGGTAAATCGAAAAAAAAACAAATAGTGACAATATAAATGAGAGTAACGATAAGGTAGATGACGGAAAGTCTAATGTAATCGTATCAGTCACAGGAAAGGAAATTCTACCGAAACAATTTGGGATGGCAAAACTTCTACGTTCAACTAATATACAAAATATTACAAAAATGGTATATAAAAATGCTTATAGGGTGCTGATTCATTTCAATAACTGAGAAGATGCATCGAAGTTACTGAGTTGTGAAAAGTTAACGCAGCTAGGATTCAGAGTACAGAAGACAGACGAAGCTAACCTATGTTACGGTATCCTTAAACAAATAGATTTAGAAATGGAAGAAAAAGAAATTAGAAAATGTTACATGCGATTATAATATTAGTATTGATGAACGGACCTCCAGCTCTGATATGTGGAAGCGTATGGGCTGGGTTAAGGGAATTCATTCCCCAAGGTAATATGTTTCCAATGAACAAAAAATCGAACTCCTTTGCAATCTTGCTCCAGATTATATGTGTCGGCCAGCCCTATAACAACTTTAAATCAAATAATGCAAAATTAGAGAACAGTTTCACTATGCAAGAAATGACTCATTGTTTTAAGCGAAAAGATACAGCGCCTGGTAACGATGGGATAACATATTCACTTATCTTTCATCTCTCTCCTGTGAGTAGACTGTATTTATTAAGGTTATATAATAATATTTTTGATACAGGCGATATTCCAAAACAATGGCGAGACATACTGGTGATGCCCATTCCCAAAAATTCTTCTAATAAGTAATAGTACTAAACTGAGGCCGATTTCTTTAATATCTTGTGTGTGCAAAATTTTCCATTCAATGTTGCAACCAAATGGTGATGATGCGAAGAGTCTGTTCGGGTTCACGGCCCAAATGTGATCCGTAGTAGTATGTGTTTGGGACTGTCATACGCATTGCGGTCATAAAAGTCCCTAATTGAAAAGAGAATAAAAAATAAAAAATAAGTAGAAGTTTCATATTAGTGGTGCAGCCAATAATACCTAAGCTAAGATAACATAATAATAGGTCTTTACCTATGAAATTGCCGTTTTGTATGAAAAAAATTAAACGAATTTTTTTCATGTATTTTTTATTCGTATTAATCGAAGTAATCACCCATGCAATCAATGCATCTTTGCCAACGCAGTGGCAATTTATTGATGCCCTTCAGCTGGACGGGAGGCAACAAATTCTTCAAAGGCATTTTGTACTGCCTCTCGGGTATTCAATTTTTTTCCCGCCAAGAAGTTATCCAAATTCTGGAAAAAGTAGTAGTCTGTAGGCGCAAGGTCTGGTGAGTAGGGCGGATGACGGAGAGCTTCCAACCCCAGTTCTTGCAACTTGGAGACCGTCTACTGTGCAGTATGAGGTCGCGCGTTGTCGTGCAGGAGCAGCGGAGACGAGCGATTGACCAATGTTGGTTGGAGATGTGCCAGCTTCTCCATCATTGTGTTCAGTTCTTCACAGTACACATCTGCAGTAATGCTCACCCCGTTTGGTAAGAAGCTGTGATGAATCACACCGGCGCTAGACCACCAAACAGTGACCATCACTTTTCTAGGGGTAAGTTTTCGTTTAGGGCATTGTTTAGCTGCTGAACCAGGATCCAACCAACTTGCTGAGCGGTTGCGGTTATCAAACAGAATCCATTTTTCATCGCAGGTAACAATGCGGTTCAAAATTCCTTCATTTGTGTGTCTGTTGAGCAGTGCAAGGCACGTCTCGACGCGTACTTCGCGCTAGCGATCATTGAGTTCGTAGGGCACCCATTTGTCAAGCTTTTTTACCTTGCCAATTTGACGCAAATGGACCAATATTGTTTTGACGCTAACGTCGAAAGCTGCTGCTAATTCAGCCGTAGATTGTGTATCATCAGCTTCCACAATCGCCTTTAATTCGTCATTGTCGACCAAAGTCTTCGGACGACCGCGAGGTTCATTTTTCAGGTCTAAATTTCCAGAACGGAAGTGAGCAAACCAATAACAGGTGGTGCGTTGGTTTGTAGGGTTAGCTCCGTAAACGTCGTTGATGTTGCGTGCCGCTTGTGCCGCGTTGCTGCCACGACCGTAGGTAGGTACTCATATTCCATAATTACTCGAATTTTTAACGTATCCATGATGACGAAAAATATTGAACAGCGATGAAAATGTAACACTAATCAATAAACAAATGACTACTTTTGGAAAAAAAAAAACATGTTTTTAAAATAAAATTAATTTGAAATTAGAATTCTTAGCCAAACAAAAATTATTTTGATTTGAAATGGCCAGTACTGCAGAACGGCAATTTCATAGGTAAAACCTAATATGTTGTAATAATAGTTCTTTATCAGCGCCCACCTTCGCCATCAGTATAGCCGATGTTATTGTTCCTGCTGACAAGAGCTAAAGCGCGGCCACTGACTGCATAGAAAAGAAAGAGATGTCACAACGCTTGCAAAATATGGAGCAAATATCTATTTATTCAAAAATTATTTGAGTAATCGATAATAAAAAACAACCAAGTTCTGCATTAAAATAAGACGTTTTTGTTATTAATTAAATCGTTGATCTAAAAACTAAGATAAAAGATTTGATTTTTTGTATGTTTGTTAGTTTATTACGCTTTCACGTTAAAACGGCTGAACTGATTTGGATGAAATTTGACACATGGATATACCATGACCTGGGTTAGGATATAGGATACTTTTTGTCCCGATATTCCCACGGGGTCGAGACTTGTGCGGGTGAAACCGCGGGGTGCAGCTAGTATTTAATACAGATATCAAGATTTTGGATTGGAACTCAAGGTAAAAGATTAGTCAACCGTTAATTTGTATTGAGATTTTGTTTCAAAACGTGGTTTCTTAACAATGTTCAAGTTTAACATATATTTTTTCCCTACCACAAACTATAGAGATGTGGCAATTTTTTTGCATTTGCCTCATGTCAGCGCCTTAAGACGAATGAAAAATAATTCCGCAGCACCCTAAGTATGTGATCGGTAAATTCAAAATATTTTTCACATAAACCTACATGGGCACTTGCAATGGGAAGGTATAACATACTTTCACAATCCACCACATTCAGTGACAAACATGTCTCTACCTTTTAACCAATGTCTTGCAGGAATCGAATCAATCCTAATTATGGACGACGGCTGTCTTATTGTGGGTGCTGGAGACGGCACCATCGATATCCTGGACGAGATCAACTGGAAGGGAACCTTTCCTAAAGGCAAGATCCTCAGCCCCAACAAGCCGCATTTTAAAGCTGTGAGTAAATATATTGAAGTTAGTCTAAGGTTTGGTAGCTTTCTTTGCATTTATCGGACTTGGTGGTAAGATAAGGGGACTTATCGATTAAATGTAAATCTTAAATTACCTATAAAGATAACCTATAAAGTTTATAAAGGAGCATCTTAAACTTGCCTAAAACCACATCTTACAATCGATTAGGAGCCATTCTTTCAACTAGGGATGTAACGATTCCGATGCCGATATATCGACCGATATAATGGGCAGGCTGATATATCGGCCGGCGGAAGAGCCTAGGCTGGTGGGAGAGCCGCGCAGCATAATTATGCTTAGCGACATGGCAACATGGCAAACAACAGTGTTTGCAGTTTGCTGAGCGTTGGCGGAGCGATGTATTGTTTCGTACCTGTTTCACGTCACCGCTATTCGTAATTCTGTTTATTCACAGTGAAGTGATGACTATAACGCAATATTAAACATTTGTGCTCGAAGTAAAAAATAAAAAAGACATACAAACGCCCCAGGTATTACCATCATTACTTAAAATTTGATTTATTATCTGTTAAGCGATTGATATCGGCATAGGTATCGGTACCAGTTATTGTAGTAAATAATCGTTACTGCAATAATCAGTATCGTACCGGGAAAATTATGTATCGTTACATCCCTATTTTCGGGTTGTGTTTAGAAACGTACCGCCTCGCTAGATATAATGTGAGGCTATTTGGGGTTCTAGATGCCTAGAGGATCTCCTGAACCCTCCACAACAATTTTATTTTGCCGCGTCGCTGGCTATTCCATTCAAATACCCTTTTTTTTAATGTTTTACGTTAGGAACGTAAATATTGGCTCCACTGTACTTTGTGGACCGCGCGTGAGAAGCTTCAAATTTTTGCGTATAGATAGATGAATACTTATTAATATGAAGATAACGAACGTCTTCATGTAGAACGCTTCGCGAAGAGCGAGCTTAGCGAGCTTGAGACTCGACAACTCGACTTAGTAAAAAGGCAATGAGAACTTAGGGTAGGTGCTCCAGTGAATGAACACACCCCAGTGAATGTACAAAAAGGTGTTTTTTCCAAAAAATAAGAAATTAAGATATTTTTACCCAACGCAGTATTTTTTTTTCGAAATTGCAGCACTTTTTTCTATTAAAGTGGCAAATTTAATTACTTATGTCACTGTTCATTTTAAAATGGTGACCGTTTAAAGTTGGCAGTGTTGGTGTAACTGTATATTTGTTCGGGCAAGAATTTAGGAGTCAGGTAAGACGCAACATTTATAATATCACATTGTAGCCGTAATTGAAGTATGTATTATAAGTTATTTATTAATTCGAATACAGGATACTTATACGATATGTCTTAAATCAATTTCATTGCCATTTTAGCCAGTTTTAAGCAAATTATTAGGTGTCCCAGCATTGGAACGAAAAATTGTTTGAAATCCGGTGAATGAACGACCGTTCATTCACTGGACAAACGTCAATTTCATATTTTTATTCAAATATGTAATTTATTATTATGCCACAAGATTCATGTTTTGGGAATAGTTTTAAAAATTGATTTCAGATCTTTAGGCCAGTATTGGGACAGGTATGTTCATTTATTGGTTCATAAAATCTAGTGAATGGACTAACATTTTTCATCATGTTCAAATATTAGCTTTCATCATGAAGATGATTGATTGACTAGATTTTATTATTATATTATATTTTCTTTTTTTTATTATTGTGTGTAAATAAATACGAAAGGTTTCGACATACCTACCCAAGAAACATTGGAAAGAGCTCTTAGGTCCGTTACTAATGGAGAACTAACTATTAATAAAGCAAGTAACACTCCACTAGCTGGCTCAGTGTCAGAGAGAACTGGTAAAATACCAACTATAATTCCGGAATTATGTCTGAGTGATGCGCTTTCTACATCTTTTGCACCTTTGTTTACTGAAAGGCATCCGAAAATTAAAAGTAATGTTCCTGCTATAGACGTGTGTACGATCAATAAGGAACAAATACAACCAGGAATGAATACCAATAAAATTGAATGTTTTTTGAACTACCCAACAATCACTTCAAATAAGAAAACACACGCAAAGAAATCTAATTCTATGTCATTTGGATTAACAGGTCAAAGGTATAAAATACATATTGAAATGATAGAAGAGGAAAATAGAATAAAAGAAGAAGAGAAAAATAAAGGAAAGAATAGGAAAGCACTTGTGGAAGAAAATGAAAAAAAGAAGAAAACAGGAAGACAAAGAAATGAAAAAGAAAGAAGAAAAGTTCTGAAAATAATCAAAAACAAAAAAATCTGGTAAAAGATAAAGATAAAAATCATTATATAGGTAAAATTCTTATGGTGAACGATGAAGAACAGAAATTTAAGATAGGTTTTCTTTAAAAAAATGTGATAAAATTATCAGTTTTGTAAAACCACAAGTACCGGATGTGACAAACGTTGATTTTAAGGATATTTGACCGAGTGTTATGTGAACCTGAATATTCCAGACGTGGCTTGTTCTCTTTTCATTATATTACATTTAGAGATACAGAATAAAGAATAATAACGCCGCATAATAAAAATTATTGTATTGAGACTGATTATTGTGATTCTAGTTATGTTAATTATTTATTAATAAATTTGATTAAAGTTTAAGTAAAGTATGTTTTAACATTTACGTCTAAGTTACAATACATTTATGTTACCTAGTTAATTAGATACTGGTTTTTTATTTTGATTTTGATATAAATAATATATTTTATATTTTCTTTGAATTAAAAGATATTAACGCTAGGCCTATAAAAGTTTATAATGATTCTGTAAAAGTTAAAAGGATTTTATTAAAAAAAAAAAAACATATTTTGATAATGTTTGTAACAGATTCTGAGCCAGATCATTGATGTTTGTTTAGTTAGTTGATTGTTGAACTGCATTTTTTGAATAATAAGGGTTTTTCTGTATTATTAATGAAACAAAAATTGTGTTCATTTAATGGTTTTATCTATGTTCATTTACTAGAAAATTTCGTTCATTCACTGGGGTTTTAGGGTATTTTTCAATTTATTGCTAAATATCTAAGAAATTATACAGGTTATGTCGTAAACCCAACAGAAAAAATATATTTGAATATATTCTTATTCCTAAAATATAGCTTTGCACCGTATCCCTTAGAGGCAACATACTGTAATATTTTTTTGAAGTTCGATGATCGCTTAAATGTTCATTCACTGGAGCACTTACATGCAAGAACGAGCGAAGCGAGCTCGGGACTTGGGACACCCCGACTCTGACAGGTTAGGTTCGAAGGGGATGACGGGGGTTCAAGTGAGCGAGTAAAGCGAACGAACGAGCTCCCATCATCACCTTTGTGTTAGGTTCCTTTAAACCCTGCAGAAAGAAACAGGAGCCCTGGTGGTCACATTTCATTTATCACAATTTTCTATGAGATTATTGTCATATTAAAAAATCGTAAAAAGAAACTATCTCCGGCGGGGGGAGTAGGGGGTTTATTATCACTCCGCTCCTCCCCTACCCCCATCGAGGCGGCACGTTTCGAAACATTACCCAAATAACTTTTTAACTTTTTAATATCTTTTTTTGTTTATCTGCCACTTGCATTATCGTCATATTCACGTAATTTGTTATCATTTCATTGTGATTTTGTGTGTTGTGCCATTTCTTTTGTGTGTACTTTATCTAGCTTTTGGAAAATCACATAAATCAACCTTTTCCAGCTAAAATCCACCAAGCTTCAGGGCAGCATAACTTCCCTGGAGCTGATGGAGTCGCCGTCTGTACGCGGCAAGAAGCGCCTATTGCTGGCCGGTACAAAAGGCAGTGAGATCTTCGCCATCAACATCGCCACGTTCCACCCAGTGCTGGTCGTGACCTGCCATCGATGTGCCATCAATGATATCGCGTTTCCGAAGTAAGTTTCTAAAAGGTTTATATATTGTGTCACCGTAAGATTATGAGAACCGTTCGTTTATAATCTATTATTATTTCCGTTAGATTATAAACTGTCGAAAATTTGTAACGCACTCGCGTTCCAGCACGTTGAAAAAACACACTTTTCACCTCTCGGCCCTAAGTAGAGCGTTGAAAATCCAATGGCCGGAAAAAAAGCGCCGCGATTTTATTACGTCCGTGCGAACGTGGGCTTAGGTTAGGTTAGAACTGTGACTAACCGCGCGCGAGCGAAGCGAGTGAAGCGAGCGCTACGCTTGCTCGCAGCTAGGCAGGCGATTTAGTATTAGCGCAAGGCACGTTACGTCGCAAGCATGTGTGATACCAATACACAATTTGACGCTTTCCCATGGATAAATTATAAACAATCGAAAAATAGTGCGTTAAATTAAAATAAATGGTTTGTTGCAGTTCACAATTTTTCAACAGTTTATAATGTAACGGAAATAATACCGATAGATTATAAACTAACGAAGTTCATAATTATACGGTTATACAATACACTACATAAGAAGCAACAGAAATTAAAGAACTAAATGTTACAAAAAAAAAATAGGTAAATACAGCATTTTCTTAGTATTAGGTACCTACAATGAGTTAAATTATAAGTAAACGTTTCATCCGGATATGAACACTATCCTTATAAAATTAATGTTCATAGTCGTTTGAAACACATGACTACATACATTCGTCATGCGTCTACGAATATTATTATGAACATTATTTGCAAATGCATAAAGTTAATGTTCTTATGAAAGCGAAAATATGAAAATGACATTTTTAAAAGAATTATCACAAATGATTATTATTATTTGAGGGGTATGTCGGGCGTGTTCGCCACGGCCGGGGCCGGCGACGTGCGCGTGTGGTGCCTGGAGACGTGCCAGGAGCTGCTGCGCATCGTGGTGCCCAACTTCACCTGCTCCACCGTGCTGTTCTCCGGGGACGGCAAGTCTATTGTGTCCGGTATGTTAACCAGACTGCTGGTTGAAACCAGTTTGAGCTTACGTTTGTGAACAGGAAGACTAATAAATAAACATTTCCATTTAATTAGTTGGGTGGGGCTCACAAAGTTTGTACCATAACACACTGGAGAGAATAACACACAATGTGACATGCAACACACTGGAAAATATTGTAACACACTAGAACTTTGTAAAGGCAGGTCTACATTGTACAAAAATTATTATTATTATTAGGTTAATAAATTAAATTAATAGGTACATTGTGACTTCTATTAAAACACGTAATCTTTAAGAAAGTTGTGTTAGTTACACTATTTATAACTCAAAAACGGCTGAACCGATTTGGCTGAAAATTGGTGGGGAGGTAGCTTAGACCCAGGAGACGGACATAGGATACTTTTTATCCTCTTTTTTTATGTAGGTAGGTAGGTAGGCAGGGTAAGTATATAGGGGCAGGGTAAGTAAAGTAAGTATGTAGGTAGGGAGGTAGGTAGGGTAGGTAGGTATGTAGGGATAGATAGGTAGAGTAAGTATGTAGGTAGGTAGGTAGGGTAGATAAGTATGTAGAGGTAGGGTAGGTAACTATGTAGGGGTAGGGTAAGTAGAATAAGTATGTAGTAGTGGGTAGGATAGGTAGAGTAATTATGTAGGTAGGTAGGTAGAGTAGATAAGTATGTAGAGGTAGAGTAGATAAGTATGTAGAGGTAGGGTAGGTAAGTATGTAAGGGTAGGGTAAGTAGAATAAGTATGTAGTAGTGGGTAGGATAGGTAAAGTAATTATGTAGGTAGGTAGGTAGAGTAGGTAAGTATGTAGGGGTAGGATAAAAGGGGTAGATATAAAAGCGACATAAATTGTAACATTATTTATTTAGCTTTCATGTCAATCTCAGACATTCAGAATACTAAAGTAGAGGAACATTTCTATAAATTTATTTGGGTTTTCATTTTTCATCTTCTCGCGATAGCCTTTTTGCCGTTCGGCTGCGCTCAAAGGCATCTGTGTAAAAAATAAGTTTTAACTGTAAATATATTTTGTGATAGAAAGAAAAAGAAGCTCTTGAACAAAGAACATAATATTTTATAGTTTTATGGTGTTTATATAATAATAATAATAATACCAGCCTATTATTGTCTCACTGCAGGGCAAAGGCCTCTTCTCATACAGAAGAATAAAGAAATAAAATAATTTAACATTATTTGTACAAACGCTTGATTTCATAAAATACTGAAAATACACATGAAATTTTTCTATAGCAACATAAACATTATAACCAAGGAAAGTATTATAACTACTGTTTATTACTGAAAAATAATTAAGTATGAAATTGTTGAAAAAAAATTAATGCCTAATGTTTACTTTCGGGTAACAGTATGTTGTGAACCAAGCTTAATATTATCCAGTGTGTTACGTAACACAACATGTAACACACCATAACACACTAGACCAAACACACCAGAAGATTCTTGGGTTCACTTGAACATAGCAGCTACAACTTCAAAGATATTTCAGAAATAAACCCTTAATGTACAAGGTAAAAACTATTATTTAACATAATTAACTAATATAATAACGAATTATAAACACGTACCTTGAAAATTCTGCATTTAAAATCCAATATTTTTCACGACCAAAACGAACACTACAAATCACCTCACGTATGTTACGAAACTTAAATGGCTCTGGCACGGCTCTGGCTGACATAAAATTGACATATCATTGACGTTGCCCTAGAGTGTTGCCACCCATTAAAAGTGGTTCTAGTGTGGTTGTCGCTAAAATAAAAAAGTTACCACGTAACACATCTATTATAACACACTGGAAGATTAATTGGGACAAATTTTAAAATTAATAGTTTTATAAGAAAATATATAATTGCGAGGGATTTTTAGACAAAATGCATTACATGAACTCCCGTATTAACTACGACGGCAATCAGAAATTACATAAACCGAATAAATATTTTGTTATGATACTATAATTGTCGAAAGACTGCACTGGGACATTTTAGTTTTGTATGGAGCAAAAAAATATATAAAAGTTTCGTAAACGAAATTATTTAGTAAACTAAATATTTTTTATTTTTATTTGCAACCATGTATTTCTGACGTTTTCATATTATAATAATAAATTAAATTCTAAGGTATTCAATATGTAAATAATACTAAATATGTGCGGTAAACAGGCGACCGAAATATTTTTTCAAAAAGTACAATTTTTTTGAGCCACACCCAGTTAAGGGCCTCAAATTTATTTTCATTTTAACTAACTGCAAACTAGTTGGTTACTCTACTTATTATCTATTATTATTTGCTTATTATTTAGTACTAGAAAGGGAGATGAGTTTCTATCTAGCTAGTCCTAGCACCCCTGAGCCAAAGCAACAAAATTGGTGTAGATTAGCTTCTTGTAAATTGTCTTTGGTTCTTGACCCTGACATCAAGAAATGGATAAAATTGACAAACTTCTACTACTTGAATACGAGGCTTTTGGCTACTTTGTAAGTATGTGTGTATTTTAAGTATTTTTTTGTAATGTGTAAAATAAGCAACCATTCTTTCTTTTTTTTCTTGAATGTGCTTGTCTCGAACGAACATTTTGTATTCAATGTACCTCCGCCACTAAGACAGAAAAGGCATTTTGTTTGGGTTTCCATTTAACGGGGCCCTTCGTTATTCTATTGCTTAGTTAGAGATTTGGACATTGTATTGGAGATACTCCTTCCAATGTATCTTCCAAATGATCCATTTATTGTCAAAAACCTAAACGAGAGAACAGCAGGAATTACATTCGAAATGTTTTTTTCCATCCAGGGGGGCCCTTTCTGTCCTCAGTATTTACATGCCCCGTTGGTCTCGTGGTCGCAAGCGCGACTGCTGAGCGTCCTGGTTTCGATTCCCGAGTCGGGCAAAGTGTTATTAGGTTTTTCCATTAGGAATTTCTTAGTAACAGCCCGGAGTTTGGAAGTTGGCGGTGTGATACCCCCGTGCCTCGGTGCGCACGTTAAGCCGTTGGTCCTGCGCCTGAACTCTCTCCGCGAGTGTCGGATTGCCGTCCCATCGGACTATGAGGGTAAGGGAAGAGAGAGTGCACCTGTGTCTGCGCACACACTTGTGCACTATAATATCACCCACGCCGAAGGCTAGTCTCCTTTGAGATTGGCCGCCGTGGCCGAAATGCGGTCTGGAGGACTATATATTTACAAATGAGAGTACCACCTACACCAAATTAAAGCATTTTTGTTGTGTCATTTGATCCTCCTTGTATTATATCTACATTCTACACTCAACTTTTTATTCCTAATTTCTTCCAGGGTGGAACGACGGCAACATCCGCGCGTTCACTCCACTCACGGGCCGCCTGATCTACGTCATCTTCAACACACACAACAAAGGCACCTCGGCCCTGGACATGACGTCTGACGGCAGCACGCTCATCTCTGGTGGCTGTGAGGGGCAGGTGACTAGACACAGTAAATATAACATGTAGTTATACTGACGAGATATCTTCAACGAGAGAAATCTGTGTAACTTGGAAAAAAATTAAGGGAATGAAAGTACCACTAGGTAAATTAAGTAAATTGGATATCGGAATCACTATTACGTCATGTAAAAAAATAAGCTAGATGGAGTTGACATTTCCTATTTAGCACAGTAAAAAAGTTTTTAAGACAAATCTGCGAAATAAATCCTAGTAAACATATTTTTTGAATAAAGGATTTTTTTTAAATTTTGATTAAAAATAGAAAATCATCCGTCAATCAAGATTCCCATAAAAGTGTGTAATAGCGATTTTAAAAAACCATTATAATTTCTGGTTTTTATAGTTAAAAATGTACTGGATCCCTAGACACTTTTGATGTGTGTAGTTGGGAAAAGCCTAGGCAGATTGATTGATTGTCTCTGTTATCTTACGACTGACAGAAATAGAACGATGATTTCAATTCGTTTAGCACTAAATACGTTTAGAGGCCCTAAGACTTCTAGCGATTTATAATGAACCCCAGGTCCGTGTATGGGACATAAAACCAGAGCGTCAGACCCTGAAGAAGGTCCTAAAAGAGCACAAGAGCCCCGTTTCGGCCATCCAGGTGTCGCCCAACGACACCGAGGCAGTCAGCGCCGGTACTGACGGCTCCTGCATCATATGGGATCTGATGTGAGTACTGACTATCTTCTAATCTTTCTCATTTAATAATTCTTTAATATTTCTGTGTTCACTACATTTTTTAAGTTGTACTTGATACACAATATTAAATTAAATAGTTATAAAATTACACATTAGGCACCCACCTGTCCTACCGCCGACGGTTGTTGTCTTCTGTTGACACAATTGTGTTCTTATCCGCAGTTCACTATCCCGTCGTCAAGTGATGTACGCGAACACGCTGTTCATGTGCGTATGCTTCGAGCCGCAGGGCTGCCAGCTGCTCACGGGCGGCTCCGACAGGCGCGTGGCGTACTGGGAGACCGGCAGTGGCAACCTTGCCAGAGAGGTAAGGTAGCCCGCGACATTCAATTGTTCTAAGATACGTCAGGTCAGTGGCAGGTTATATGTTGATCAAAATATGATTGAGAAAATTGTATTGATGATTTTAATGATTATAATTCTGTAAATACATGTACGTTGTATTCATGTGTTACGCTCGCGAATCTACACTTAAGACTAGTAGACATTATTAATGTGGTAGTTCCCGCATCCGCCAACTTCCCGTGACTTTCACCTGAGGGACAATTCCCGTAATTTTTAAGAACGTTCGCATTCGCATCTCATTCACATTTGATACAAGTATCAAAAATGTCGGTAAGTACAGACACCAGAACATCCTACCTGTCAAATTTCTTTAATAGATTTTCAACTTTATCACTAAAGTATAAGGTTCAAAGTTGATTGGGAAAATTTGATAGTTTCGGGTAAGTTCACCTGCTGGCGTCTGTACTTAAATAGAGTATATTTTTGGCAGATTACGACTTGAATGTGAACGTTTTTTAAGTACGAGAATTGGCTTGCAGGTCGTGGATCCATCTTGTGGCAGGTCTGTACTTACGCGGTTGTTATCCACGGCCTCATCTGCCATCCTTTTAAGTTTGGCAAATCTTCGGTTGGTTACTTTAGCTCTTCCTTATATTGTATTTTTTTTTGAATATAGTAAACTATTTTTCAGCTCGAAGCAAGTAAAATTGGCGCCGTCAATGGACTTCATATCACACAGAGTGGTGAACTGTTCGTGACGGGAGCCAACGATCAAATGGTTAAGGTGAGTTATAGACAGCACAAAATCATTGGCGATAGAACAGTGATAATATGATTCGATGTTATGTAGTGATGGTATGGTATGTACAGTAGCCTTCATAAGTCTATAAGCAATCTCACAAAGCAATAGACTGATGCTTCGGTTCCCATCCCTTGTAAACAGACTCCCCAAGTATACAAACTCACTTGCTCCACACTCTTATCACTTATTTTCATATCACCATCCTCCCCTCTTTCAAACACCATGACTATTTGGGTACATAGCCAGAAAATACCTACCAAAGTTTGCCATACCAAGCCATAAAAATTTGTTTTAAAGTAGCCACTTATCAGTCATAAAATACCTACCGAAGTAAACTTTTAACTTTGGTATTTTCTAGTAAGATGTACAATAATAAGTGCTTACTAAATTTCGTTTATGGAGGTACATTTCCCTGTAGACAAGGCTATCCCGTGCGTGTGCCGCGCGCCGCGCTGCAACTAAGTACTTACTACTTTGAGACGCGAGCGCCGCGCGCCGCAGTGTCTGTGTTGTAGGGAGTAACGATTAATCCCGACGTTTTTAACTTTGTCTTTTTTGTGTTTTTTCAAAAACTAATTACGTTTTTTTTTTTATATTGGATGTTATAGAATGATAGTAGACCATGGTCTGAACAACGTTTGTTCTAGCAAAACTGTGATTCAAATGTCACCGTGTATTTATATTTCTTTTATAAATAATAACTAAGCATTTTTGATGCATTAGTGACTAAAGCAAAACATGCAGTTTCTGTAAATGATGCGTGTTGCTTAGACTATTTTATGTGTTTACTATTATTATTGCAAACAAACATAATAATATTTGCAAAAAACGCGCTGTTCTATACGAGATCAGAACCAAGGCCAGTCCAACGCCTTACACAGAGGCGTCTTTACCTATGGTGCAGGGTGTGCGGCGCACACGGGCGCCGGGTCTAAGGGGGCGCCGAACGCCCTCTAATGCGACACCTCCAAAGATGCGTCACTCGCGGCGCCGCGGCCGCCCGGCGGCGGCGCTCTTTAAAGACCCTGCGCTCGTGTTATGGCCGACGCCGGTCGCGCGGTAGCAAAGCCACGGTAATATTATCTATACAGTATTCCAACTTCATACAAACGGACGCAACGCGAGCTATATCTACGCGCCTCGATCTCGGCATGCGCTCGGCATGAAGACAGTCGCGACTGTGCCGGACGGTGTGTTGTTTTTATAACAATAACCGCGCGACTTTTTCACAAAAAATAAGTTCAAGTAGGTACGTATTTAATATAACGAGTAGGATATATAGAAAAAATGGAGGAAATATTCCGAACTTCCTTTAAGCTTTAAGTATATTATAATGCGGTTTATTTATACTTTAAAATTTAATAATAAAGCATTTCGTACGTCTCAGACGAGGCGCAAATATTTTTTTTATAAGACCGATTTGTTACCTACTCAAACATTAACGAGGTTTTTTAATTAAATCTACCAATCAAAAAACAACACGCATTTTTATTGAACACTTCTTTAAATTCACAAAGTATTTTATTTGTTTATATAAAAAAAATATATTTACAATCACAAAACTAAATGGAAACACAAAGTAGGCAAATGTAACTAAAATGCTGGAGGCGGGCAGCCCTATCGCATGTTTAGGTACCGCGCGGTTGTAGGCATTTCTTTTACGGCCGAGCGAGTTACAATGCTGTATAGATAATAGTAGGTACCGTGGCAAAGCAAGACTACTCCTTTTCCTACTCTATTTAAATTTACACAATAACTTTTGTTTCAACGTGAAATCAGCCTTAAAACAGATAATTAAAGATTAAATTGGCGTAATGTCGCATCTTGCATCGCTACCAAACAAAGGCGCGTGCCGGCATCGGCACCTGTTTGTTTTGATTCGTTTGACAACACGCCGACAATCATTGCTAACTCGGCTGTATTAGAATGCTATAAAATTCAAATTAAAATTACCAGGGACGTGCGGCGGTCATTTTCAAAGGCTTGTGTACGCGCGCCGCAATTTTTGTTTTACCGCCACACCGTAGTTTTGCAAAATAAGCCTTGATTAAATTTTATTAAGTATCATCTTTGAATAAACATGTAAATATGAAGTAAATCGGCTTTTCTTTTGATAAAAAATATATAAAAAGTAAGATTTGGTTATTTGCTTGCACAATTATTGCGACATGCCTCGAGGTCGGAGGTCATCAAAATAGCTAACGAAATTCATGAAAAAAAAACCAAACATCGAGTGATAAATACTGATATTGAAGTTAAATCTATGCTCGTACCTATACGACCTAGGATTTTTCATTTGTTTATCCTACTGCAGTGCGGAACAAACAAGGTAAGTTAAAGTGCATTAATATGTACCTACTAGTATACTTAGGTATTTATTTGAACAACGAACTACTTTTTTATTTTATTTATTTATTCCGTTTGATTGCCTAATGTAGTTAGTTACCTAGGTACCGCGACGTTGATTGATGTGTCATATCATATCCATACTTATATTACCTATAAATAAATTCGAAAGTAACTTTGTCTGTCTTTCTGTCTGTCTGTCTGTCTGTCTGTCTGTCTGTGTTTTACGCTTTCACGGCTCAACTGCTGAACCGATTTGGATGAATTTTGGTATCGAGATAGGATAGCTGAGTCCTGGGGAAGGACATAGGTTACTTTTATTCCGAAAAAGTGCAAGGATCCCAGGGGAATCACGATATACAAATTCCTCGCGGACGAAGTCGCGGGCAGAAGCTAGAAATAAAATTAAATAATACGTAGTCCAAGTTGCAACAACTAGTTCTCTGGGCCTATAGTAATTTACATTGTTAGTTCTTTTAGGTACCTATACTTAGTTTTTTATTTATTTTAGATGTCTGATGGCAATGGAAAAAAGAAACTTTCTGGTGCACAGAGTCGAAAAAGAAAGCTGGAGAAGGAACAGTCTCTGAAAAAGAATACAAGTTCTATTAAAAAGTTTTTTGTTCGACCCGGTCCATCCTCGGACGAACACCTGGAGACAGAGACATATGAAAACCTAGATAATTCTACAGCAGAACTCGTCACTTCTACTTCACCGCCGCCGCCGCTGCTGTCTTTATCGTCGGTAGTTGAAGAAGACGAAGAACCTCCTAGTGCCGAAGCGTCTCCGGAGAATATACTTCGAGAAGATATAATTAATGATCTCGCGTTATGGCCACAGGTGTTATCCGATAAACAGAGAATATTTTTGATGGAGCGTGGGCCAGTACAGGTAAAAGTGGGTTCATATCCTTCGAATAGTTCGAAAAGATCTTTTTCAAATGCTTATTATACTAAAAAGATGTTAAATAATGAAACCGTTTCAAGAAACTGGCTGGTTTACTCTAAGTCAACTGATTCTGTTTATTGTTTTTATTGTAAACTTTTTCATGCTGATGCGACTCCGACTCCTTTTAATGGTGAAATGGGTTACAAAGATTGGCAGCATTTGTCTACTGCTATAGAACGTCATGAAAAGAGCTTAGGGCATCTATCATGTCTTAAGAAACAAATTACATTGAAAACTGTTATTTTAAAAGAAAAGTCGGTAGATTTCTTGCACCAAAATGAAATTGATCGGGAAAAAAAACGTTGGGTTGCAGTACTCGAACGAATAATCAACATAATTCATTTTTTAGCGAGGCAATGTCTGGCTTTTCGGGGAAGATCTCAAAAAATTTACGATTCTGATAATGGTAATTTTTTAAAGCTGGTTGAATATACCTCTAACTTTGATAATGTGCTTGCGGAACACATTGCCCTTATTCAAAAATCTGAGTCACGCCTAACTCATTATCTTGGCCATAATATTCAGAATGAAATAATACAATTATTGGGAGAAAGAATAAAAAAAGCTATTGTTTTGGAATTGACACAATCTAAATATTTTTCCATTATTTTAGATTGCACTCCAGATATTGCACACGAAGAACAAATATCGGTTGTCGTACGGTACGTTCTTTTAAATACAAGCAACAACAAGGCTGAAGTAAAAGAACACTTTCTGGGTTTTTTTCCTATAACAGACACTACTGGCCTGGGCTTAACTCAATTTTTGTTAGATTGTTTAATCTCAAACGAAATTGACATACAAGATATGCGTGGTCAAGGTTATGATAATGGTGCAAACATGAAAGGAAAACATATAGGTCTACAAAAACGAATTTTAGATTTAAACCCGCGCGCATTTTATGTACCTTGTGCGGCACACAGCCTAAATTTGGTAGTGAATGACGCTGCTAAAAGTTCATTAGAAATTGTCAATTTCTTTTCAATTGTGCAGGAAATTTATGTTTTTTTTTCTGCGTCAACAGCACGTTGGCAAATACTTGCTAAAGAAGTGCCAACTTTAAGTCTAAAACCACTCTCAAATACTCGATGGGAGAGCAGGGTTGAAGCAGTAAAAGCTCTACGTTTTGAACTGGGAAAAGTGTATGATGCCTTGTTTACTATATATTCTGATAGAAGCAAAGATGCAGAGTCAAGAAATATGGCAAATTCATTACTGGCAAAAATTAAGTCGTTTAAATTCATCTGCTCTCTGCTTATTTGGTTTGAAATTTTAAGCAAGATAAATATAGTTAGCAAGGCCCTTCAAAAGTCAGACGTTGTATTGTCAGAAGCGGTGAAAATGATTAATAATGCAAAAATAAGTTTGTCTGAATTTCGTAATGAGCCCGCTTTTGAGGAGCTCCTTAACAGGGCGAAAACTGTAGCGGAAGAAGTCGAGGCATTAGTAGAATTTCCCACACCTGCACGCCCTCGCGCTCGTAAAAGGTTTTTTAATTATGAGGCGGAGGATGAACCGATAACAGACGCGAAAACACATTTTAAAGTAAATTTTTACTACCATTTGTTAGACACCGCAATTACTAAGTTCGACGAACGGTTCGAACTTTTGAATGAAAATAATGAAACTTTTTCATTTCTTCAAAAATTGAAACACTGGAAAGATTTGGACTCTGATACAAAAAAAAACACATTGCTCTAATTTAGAAAATAAACTTTGCCATGCTGGCTCTTCAGATTGTTAGACTCACTGCTACAAATAAAACACTGTAGATATAATAAAATCAAATATATTTAGTTACTTCCACTTGGAGCTCTTTACACTGCAAAGGCTGAACGATCACTAGCTCACATTTTCGCTATGATACAAAACTAAGTACTACGGTAAAGCAGTACGGCGCACCAAGCGCCATCTGTTAACAGTCGTTATAATTATGTACTGCTTTACCTTAGTAAGTCAAATAAAATAATCTAAACTATTACTAATATGGCAATTGCTTCATTATATAATTCATTATTTATTCTAGACATTTATAAAACAATAATTTAGGTAAAACGTAATTTAAATAACAATACAATAATCAATAACATTACTCATTAACGAGTGTTCTTATAATCGGCCATCCGACTCACATAACACGTCCTCGTGTTGGAGCTCGCCATTTTATAAAGACTATTTTTGCATTATACATAGTTATAATTAATTCATCATCATCAATAATTAATCAACAATATTTTCTATTATTACAGTTTCAGCTTAGTATCAATTTGGCTAAAAGGTGTTAACATGACAATGAATTTTCACCTGCTTCTGTCTACCGTGGTAACAGAGCGTCTACTCTGAATACCACTTTATCACATATCGGACCAAGGCTATATCTGCCTTTGTCAACCGTAGCAACAGGGCTATTCTGCCCTGAATACTACATGTGATAGTCTGACTGAGGTTACTATGCAATCAAAGATATCTGGTAACAGGCTACTTCTGCACTGAATACTATACCAAGTCTACTTCTGTCTTTATAAAATCATAGTAATAGGCCACTTCTGCCATAAATACGTAACTAACGAAGGCTATATCTGCCTAAAATCACGAAGGCTATATCTGCCTAAAATCACGAAGGCTATATCTGCCTAAAATCACGAAGGCTATATCTGCCTAAAATCACGAAGGCTATATCTGCCTAAAATTATAATCAAAAGGTAAACATTCTGTGCCAAATACTATCTATCACAACGTGAACATAATTATCTGTATACATAATATCGGATTCTACTGACCATCGACACTTTTGCAGTCGTCGCTACTAGAGGCGGATTCATCTTCCGACCTATTGAAACTTAGCCACGGTTTCATTTTATCAACAACAACAACTGCATTATATTTGCGTCCACTCTTACGCGTGATTGGCGTGTCTTCGACCTGATACCTATCGTTATCGAAAACATTAGTCACTCTATAAGGTCCCTGATATTTAGGTACTAATTTTCGACTTTTTCCCGATGATGGGATTTCTCTTTCAATACTGACTAAATCGCCTTTTTGAAATGTTTTTGGAGTGGATGTATTTTTATCATAATGAGACTTTTGCTTGTTTTGATAATTTGTGATATAGTCATTAATTTTTTCACGAATTTCTTTAAGGGATTCTTTGTTAATATTATGGTCGACATTAAGTGCTGTTTTTATTCTACTTTCTGCCGTACCTATCAAACAAGTGCCAAAAAGAGCCTCCGAAGGAGCTCGGCCAATGCCTTTATTGTGTGTGTTATTAAGACCCCATTGCACATCAGGAATATAAAAGTCCCATTTCTTTTCATTTTGCCCTGCACATTTGGCACTGAGGGACGTGAGCAAAGTGCGATTGTAGCGCTCGACTTGACCGTTTGCTCTTGGCGTAGCCACCGCATTGAGAACGTGTTTAACCCCCAAATTTTGTAAAAACTCTTTGAATTTAGAACTTGTAAACGATGAACCTCTATCCGAAATAATTCTTTTGGAAACCCCAAAAATACTGAAGTATTCTCTTAACTTATCAATCACAATAGACGCTTTTGTGCTTCTAACCGGTTTTAAAATGATAAATTTTGTATAGGCATCAATAATTACCAACAAGTGCGTGTTACCCTTAGTGCTTTTCACAAACGGACCGACATGGTCAATGTGTAACGTGGCAAATGGTGAATCTATTTTTGGGATCGGATGTAACGGAGCTTTTTTATTAGATGAAGCTTTAGTATAGGCGCATTCGAGGCAAGAATTGACGTATTTCTTGACGATGCGTCGCATCTTACTGAACCAGTAAGATTCTTTAACTTTGGCAAGGGTTTTATCAAAAGCAAAATGACCAATGTCATCGTGGCAATGCTTTAGGATCTGCCACCTGACTCCTTTAGGCACCACCCATTTTTCTCCCTCTTCAGTTAGGCGATATAATTTGTTGTTTTTAACCACAAAGTTTTTACTAGTATCTACTACGTTAGCCGACTCTGGACTCCGGAGTATAGATATTTTACGCTGTATTTCTGAATCTGCTTGCTGAACGGTGCTCAACCAGTCTTTATCGGTTATCACCATGACGTCAATGGACTCATTCGTATAGGATTCCAGAGTATCGTTAGGTAATGGATTTCTACTCAAAGCGTCAACGTAAGCCATTGCCTTACCAGGGCGATACTCAATAGAAAAGTTGAACTCCTGCATCGAAATCCACCACCTCGCGACCCTGGGAATTAAGTCTCGTTTCAAAAACGTGGCGCGCAATGAATTGCAATCCGTAAAGACTTTAAACTCAATGCCTATTAAATATACGCGAAACCGTTGTAAAGAAGCGACCAGAGCGAGAGTTTCAAGTTCGTATGCAGTCATGTGTTGTTCATCGACCGTGGTCTGTCTACTGTAATATGCAACTGGTTTAAGAACGCTATCTTTATCTCTTTGCATTAGAATGCCAGCAATTCCTATCTTACAAGCATCTGTGTGTAACTCAGTCATAGCATTAGGATGATATAATGATAGAGTGGGTTTACGTAAAAGTTCAGTTTTTAGAGCATGAAATGATTTCGCCTGTTCAGTACCCCACAGCCATTTCACATCTTTTTTTAGAAGTCCTGTTAGTGGTCTAGCGATCATGGAAAAGTCTTTAACGAACCGTCTAAAGAAACTACACAACCCGATGAACTGCCTAACACTATGCTGATTAGTTGGTTCAGGGAAATCACGAACTGCTATTATCTTTCTAGATCCTGGTCTAATACCTTCCTTACTGAGTTCAAACCCCAGGTAATCGACAGTTTTACAAAAGAAACAACACTTACTAAGTTTTAGCGTTAGACCGGCGTTTTGCAAAACTTCAAGAATTTGTTGCAATTTCAATAGCCCTTCTTCAATTGTTTTTGATGGAATTATAATGTCATCCATATATGCTGAAGCTATACCCCGTGCATTACCCAATACCAAATTAACCATTCGCATAAAGTTAGATGGAGCGTTGGCAAGACCGAATGGCATCCGATTGAACTCAAATTGACCTTCAGGAGTGACGAACGAGGTTTTGTAACGGTCACCTTCTTTAATAGAAATCTGATAGTACCCAGATGCTAAATCAAGGGTAGTGTAATAGTTATAACCTGCAAGATCGTCTAGCTGATCATCAATTCTCGGCAAGGGGTAATTTTCTTTAAAAGTTTTTCGATTTAGGGCCCTGTAGTCAACACACAACCTAACATCACCAGTTTTCTTTTTGACGATTACTATAGGACTTGCGTATGACGACGTCGACGGTCTCACGATATCACAGTCTATAAGTTCTTTAACCATTTCACGAACCTTGTTCCTTTCACTAACAGGTAACCTATACGGTCGATAAACTACTGGTTGATCATCCTTAAGATGAATGGACATTTCAATGACATTAGTTTTACCTAGTTCTTGCAAATTAAAAGCGAAACAATTTCGATACTCATTAAGTAACCGAACTAACAATTCAGTAGTTCTTCTATCCATACTTCCATCAGACTTTATATCTTGTGTACGAATTGCTTGCCGTGACGTTGAAGCATGAATATTAAGAACATCACAAACATTTTCACTATCAAACGCTAAATCAGCCCGTAAACACCTCGCTATCGTACTACCCTTTTTAAGAACAAATGGATGGGAAGATAAACCTTTAATAAGCGCAGTACCTAAGCCGTCTGCAACCGAGAATAGACCCTGTACGAGATAATGTTCTTGCCCCTGTTTAAACCTATTACTTCCTCCTATATAAACATCGCCATTATGGTACGGATCGGTCTTAAATTCTACTAAAGAGAGTCCGTCTATCGTGGTGTCCTTAGAACAAATTAATTCAATCCTCTGTTTTCGGGACACTGCTGCTGTACGAACATGAAGAAAAACGCTATCTTTTTCTATTAAAATATGAGACTGTTCAGTAAACGACCTACCAATTAGCAAAGGTTGCTGCAAGAATTGATCAGGAACAACAAGGAGTTCAACGCGAGCCCTAGCGTCGTCAATCTGGATCTCGACAAGACACTTGCCCAAAGGTTGAACTACAGAATTCCCGAATCCTCTGAGGGTTGGTAAATTAGCATCTGTCTCCCATTCGATATTAATGGCTTCAACTTCCGAGACTTTAATGAGAGTTGCTGAACTACCAAAATCTATAAAGCAATCCTTAGGAATGCCGTTGATTAGGGCTTGCTTATGATATTTGGCGACACTTGAATCTGTACCACCTACCATCATGACCGGCTTGGAGGGATTGTTATTATCGTTGGATTTTATATTTTTAGAATCTGTACAGTTATCAGCCGAGTGGCCAAAACGTGAGCATTTATTACACTTTATGACTGGTTTCGTACATTGTGACCTATAATGGCCATATTGTGAGCAATTAAAACATTGGACTGAACGTTCCCTAGTTTCTTTATTAGTTGAACTCTTATCGGACTTGTTATTGTTATCATAAGAACGGATTCTTTTTCTATCTGCATTGATTTGTGATGTGGCATGGTTCCTGGCACTTTTTAAATATGGCAGCAATTGGTCCGGACTTTCAAATCGTGCCGCATCTGCGCCTAAACGAACGCTACGATCTTCGATACCGAATATAATGCAGTCTACTGCCTTTTTACCCTGGATACCACAACGATTCAATAATACTACTTTATTGTAATAATATTCTTCTAACGAGTCATTAAATTTCGCACGCTTATTCAGCATTGTAAAGAGCAATTGTCCGTAATTTTCACTACTAGGAAAGGCTAACTTTAATTTGTCTTGCCACTCAGGCCAGGAAAACATTACAGTGCTAAGACCTTCGTACCAGTTCTGGGCCAACCCCTTTAATTTAGGCAGGGCAAAGTGTATCGTCTGTTGGTCTGTCCAGTTGTAAATCATCGCACATTCGTTTACCTTATGAATCCACATATCTATCGTTTGCTCTTTACGAGCAGGGTCAAATTCAGGTACTGTATTTTGATAAGACAGTTTGTTGTTACCGGCGTTATTACTAATTACTTGTAATGCTTGTACAAGTTGGGCTACACTAACGTTATTGTCCATAGCATGCAAACCGGTACCTGGTGTGACCCTTTCTTCTGGAAGGAGCACGTTACAATGCTCGGTACGTTCCCTTCGGCCAGCAGAACTGCGTGCTTGGGAGTTGCTCCTCTCTGCATGGCTGTAGGGATGGAGCGCCGCCTCGCGGGCCAAGCTGCTCGCTCGGTGATCAACCAAGCCGCTTGCCCGGTGACTGCAGGGGCTTCGCACCTGCTGCCTGCTTCCTCGTTGGATTGACGTCCGTTCCCCACGGCTTGAGGGGTTTGGCGCCCGCTGGCTGCCGGAGCTGTGAACCCGATGCCTGCTGGAGTTCCGCTCTCGCTGTCTTGAATAACTGCGCTCACGGTGGCTGGAAGGACTGCGCGCCCTCTGGCTAGAAGGACTACGTGCCCATCGACTGCTAGAAGGACTGCACGGCCTCGTGCTTGTAGAGCTGCGTGCCCGATGGCTGGCCGACCTGTTGGTCTGGTCACCGCTTTGGCGACGCGCCCGCTTGCGTGGAGGACTGCGTGTCCGATCCCTGGAGGCACTGTGCGCCCGTTGGCTTGTATGATGGCGTCTCCGCTCTCCAGCAGGACTAGGTGTCTGGTATCTGGACTGGCTACTTGATCGCAACCGTGTGCGATTAAGCTGCCGTCCTCTAGACCCAAGGATAGGACTACGTTCCATATCCTGTAACAAAATTACATGGCGACAAAATATTGTAACAACAATAATTATACTATGGTTAAACCATAAGTTTCAAACAATAAAATAAACAAAACTTACACTGAGAAATAGTATTCGTCCTTTATGCTATGAAATAAACTAAATTTTACTGTACTGTGTTTCACTTATCGTCACTTTCACTAAAACGAAACGGGCCAGCAACAAACAAAACTACCAAAAAGAAATAAATTTGCTAATTATTTTCAAGACTCTCAAATCTCAATAACTCTTAGCAAAGAAAGTAGTTATATCATTTTAGATGCTTACATCGTTCCCACGTAATTTCAATTTCAATGATTTCGTTCTCAAGCACGTAAATTACACTTTTGGGCGAAGTAAAGTAAGTTTAAAAAAAAACGAAACTTACCAATCCCGCTTCTGATTTGTTAGACTCACTGCTACAAATAAAACACTGTAGATATAATAAAATCAAATATATTTAGTTACTTCCACTTGGAGCTCTTTACACTGCAAAGGCTGAACGATCACTAGCTCACATTTTCGCTATGATACAAAACTAAGTACTACGGTAAAGCAGTACGGCGCACCAAGCGCCATCTGTTAACAGTCGTTATAATTATGTACTGCTTTACCTTAGTAAGTCAAATAAAATAATCTAAACTATTACTAATATGGCAATTGCTTCATTATATAATTCATTATTTATTCTAGACATTTATAAAACAATAATTTAGGTAAAACGTAATTTAAATAACAATACAATAATCAATAACATTACTCATTAACGAGTGTTCTTATAAGATGTAGAACAGTTCGAGCTCTATAATGAAATCGAATTATTACCGATGTTTATTGATGATTCCACTACGCCGTTGGATATTTTAAATTACTTGTTTACGAATAAATTAATTTCAGTGTTCCCAAATCTGTCCACAGCACTGAGGATATACCTGACACTTCCAGTCACGGTCGCACATAGCGAAAGGTCATTTTCTAAACTAAAAATAATTAAAAACTACCTTAGATCAACATTGTCGCAAAGTAGATTGACAAATTTATCGTTAATAAGTATTGAACATGAAATCAAAATTGAAGTTAGTGACATTGTTAAAGATTTCGCTAATGCAAAAGCTCGAAAAGTAACTTTTTTGTAAATACATTTGTGTGTACGAGCGTCCTGTTATGTACTTAACTATAATAGTTTTTAAATTAAATATTTTTGAAAGAACTACAAAGTTGTGATTTTTTTATTCTTATAACCCCTTCCTTCCTAAAAAAACTTATTGCTTCCCGACATCATTTAAAATTGCACCATTTGCATCCGAATTTCCGTTTGAAAATATAACTATGTATTAGTATTCCATTTTGACCCCGCTCCTACTAGACTAGAGGGCGCCAGGGTACTGGTTGCACACGGGCGCCACAAGGGCTAGAGACGCCTCTGGCCTTACACCTAACTGCTATCAACACTTATAATTTTCGCAAGCAATTCCATAAATTCTTCAAGGTCACACGCATGATGCATGTGTGTTACCGTGTCAAAAAAAAGCGACAAAAATATTTTTTTGTTTCGTGTAGTGCGACGCGATACGACATTGTGTGATGTGCTAAACTGCGATCTCTTTGACGTGTGTACCGTGTTGTTTACACATACCGCGCACAGCAAAACGACTCTTAACGTACCCATACACTTTTGAACGTTTAGGTAGGTACTGTACACACCCCGGCGTTTCTAAATTTCCCAAAGATGTAAACAACAACGGCCGCTCGGAATTGTCTATGGTTTAGTGATGCGGTAGTATGAATTTTAAGTTCAGGGGTTAAGGACGCGTTTACAAATTTGATAGGTATAGAATCGAACTACTACATTGACAAAGGTCACACACACAAGTGTACGCACGGTTAATTGCGGGAATAGTAGTCAAGTGAACTAATTTTGGTACTATGAATTTTTTTTTTCTCTATAAATTCTTTATAATACATTGTACTTCGGTGACTGCTACTGGTTCTCCTTGACGAGTAGACCTAGGTGGTCACTCCATTGAGTTCGGTGGTGAGGTCTCATCATAACTAACGAAACGAGCCCAAACTCGGCAGACCTAGTTCTACTCGTCGAGGAGTACCAGTAGCAGTCACCAAAGTATACCTTCAGGTTACTCCATTGAGTTCGGTGGTGAGGTCTCATTATAACTAACAAAACGAGCCCAAACTCGGCACACTTAGTTCTACTTAGGTCACTCCATTGAGTTCGGTGGTGAGGTCTCATTATAACCAGGGACCATTTGGGTTACCCATTGAAAGGGTTTTCGATTGGGTTTTTCTAAGCAGTTATTTAAAAACCCATACGATGTGGGTAACCCATTTGAACGGCTTAATTTAAGCCGATAGGGTTTTTCTAAGCCGTTATTTAAAAACCCATACGATGTGGGTAACCCATTTGAACGGCTTAATTTAAGCCATTCAAATTTCCGTTACCCATTGAAAGGGTTTTCGATAGGGTTTTTCTAAGCCGTTATTTAAAAACCCATACGATGTGGGTAACCCATTTGAACGGCTTAATTTAAGCCATTCAAAAGGGTTACACTTTCAACTCTCCTAAAACGATAACAGCGTAACATTCCGACTGACGGAGCAATTTAATATGATCTCTCTATGATGGGCATAGGTTGCAAAATGGAATAGCACGCGTTAAGCGGCCGCGGCGGCGCCTTTGTGCCTACTTACCGAGCGGCTTCTAAACAGGGATCTATGATCATTATTGCATGTAATATAATACAGCCTTATTTATAAAAATCTCGCTAATCACTGCTTAGCCACTGTTTAGCTAAGCAAATGGTTAGCTCTTAATCAATGCTTAACTTTTCTTTATTTATAAACGCTAGTTAGCAAGTGATTAGTTGCGAAACGAAATAGAGGTGAAATTATGCGTTCGGCACAGATTATAACCAAAATAGTCGACTAAAAAACAGAATTTTAAGAATAAAGTTGTCAAAACCACGATTTCTGTATCTGTCGTGACTTTGACAGACATAAGTCAAACATTTCATCGGAAAATATAAAATTGAATAATATTACTTAATAAGTTTATTTCATTGTTTTTGCGATGATAGCAATGAAAATAATAAGCTCCAATAATTGGAGTAAACAGGAAAAGGTATTTATCTCTGAATTTATATCTACTTACTAATAATATAAACTGACCAAGTGAATGTTAAAGCAGAAGTAACAATGTTATTACTTATGTATTTTCATGTCCTTTTTGCTTCTTAACACGAATATACTATTTTAGAAATGTATGTAACTACTTGTGTCTGTTTTAATAATTCCTATTGCTTTTGCATCAGGTTTTCAGTATCTTTTAATAACAATTACTTACTATACTTGTTTACAGCAACTTTGACTGCTGCTATGAGCCACTAAATATTATTCAACCTCGCAAAGATGAGGGAGGAGACCATGCTACGTGAAAACGATGAGGAATGCGAGTGGCATGACAAAACAATGGCACCATCTCTTTGGAGAAAGAATATTGGAAATCAAAAATAATGAATTTATAACAAAAATTTAGCTTTATTATGTATCAAAATAAATTGTTTTCTATAAAATGTCTCTTGTTATTGGTGTGACTGCCACAACGTGGCTTTTCTTAGTTCTGGGCCTTAAAGCTAGCGCCATAAGATGAGGGGCACATGGGAAAACACATTGGATAATCATTATCTCCGATGAGCTCCCTCACGAACTCATTCTCTTCAAACCACCTGAGCACCTACTGAGCCTCCTTCTGATTGAACTTTCCCTATAAATCCTTGTATAATGTGTACTTCGAAAGAGGAATATTATCAACATAACATAACATCACGCCTTTATTTCCCCGAAGGGTTAGGCAGAGGTGTACCTATAGTACACCCACATTTCGCCAGTTATGTTTAAGTCCCATGTAATAGGGGGCGAACCTATTGCCATCAATAGGGTACAAATCCAGACCCCGGGCTGCTACTGAGAAATTCCACACTGAATAAACCCGGGACCTCATGCTCAGCAGTAGCACTTGCGAGCACTAGACCAACGAGGCAGTCAGAATATTATCTAGTAGGTATCTAATCATCATCGTAAGGGATATAAATGAGCTTTGTAGTGTAGTTTTCCTCCGTGTACTTCGCGCCGGCGCGGTGTTTCAAAATTATTTAATTCTTCTAAGTCGTTCTGAAATCCCGTAAAAGATTGTCGAAATCCATATTTACTATCTCGATAAATATTAACGGCACATCTCGATAATAGGAACTAAATTACCTCGAAGCACACATAATTCGCATTCAATCGATCAGCTGATTGAAATAAAATCCGCCATCTTGCCTCTTAGCATCCTCTTAACAGTGGAGCGGTGGTGTTTAATTTTTACAGCTACTAATCAATTACTTAGCGACCTCTTAGCGCTAAATAGCGTTTATGAATAAGAATTTTGCTAATCAATTGCTTAGCAATTGATTAAAATTTAAGAGGCGTTTATAAATAAGACCGATAGTGTTTATTTTAGCTTTGCTGCCTGGATATCGAAATTACATAATATTATGATTTTTTCATGTCTGGACTTGTTACTTACTTTATTGCAGGCATTTGCTGGGACCGTACAATTGTCATTCTTGCTGTTTGATTTTTTGAACCCGGGCGTCTTTTGCGATATTATTAGGTATTTATTAGTCAGTGCGTATTTGTGAATTTTGAACAATCGCTATAATGCCAAAACCAAGACGAGATGCTGTACATCGCTATTATTTATATGATGCATCAAATAACACAAGTAAATGTAATTTATGTGGAAATTTCTTAAAGGTCTGCTGTGAAAAATCAAAACCTAGCAAGTGCTTCAAGGCAAATTTTACAATAGAGCAAAAACACGACTTGTCTACTTTAAGGGCATGCCATTTTATCTTAGCTTGTTGGGAGTAACTCCAAAAATTTGCAGTATATGGTTGGCTATGAGAAACAGTATTAATATTGTGTCTGTACTGTTAATTGTGTGTAAGAGTGCAATTACTTAAGAATAAATTGTTTTATGAAGTCAAAGTATGTTATTGAAGCAATTTAAAATCCTAGCAACGTACTTTACTAGGTTTCTACATATTCTCAATGAGTGATAAAATAAATAATACTACAATTTCATAAACCTAGTAAGAGTTATTTGAAATAAAACAAACCATCAGAATAATAATAATAATGTATATTTATAATAAAATTTCAATAATCTACAAAAAAAAAATTTTAATCTCCGGCGGGATCTCATGGCGTCATGGAGAGTGCGATTGTCGCAACCCAGTGCTGGGATCGCCTCAATTGCGGCGATAAGTCCCCTCTTTGAGGAGTGGCTAGAGAGACGCCACAGCGTCCTCACCTTGCGCCTGACGCAGGTCCTCACGGGACACGGTTGTTTCGGGAGGTTCCTGTTTCGTATCAGGCGGCGGGGATCTCTCGCGTCCGGCCCTGGTCCAGGCCATGGTACGGAGCGAGAGAGCATGGGAGGCCGTCACCTCCTTCTGCGAAGCAGTAATGCTCGCGAAGGAGGAGACGGAACGCGTGAGGGAGAGGCAAACTTCGCGCCCTCACGCCCCTAGCCGCCGCAGGAGACGCCCTGGGCGACGAGAATCGCAGGCAGATTCCCGACCACCGTAGGCGCGGGCTTGCGGACGGTGAGCAATGGGTAGCTCGCCGTCCGATAAGGACCAGGCCCGGGTCGACGGTGCGTTGTGTTCCACGCGCACCTCAAAGAGATGTTAGCACCTGAAGGGGCAATTATAGACGTAGGAAACTCTACCGAAGACAGGGAGAACGTTTTAATATTCACTCAAATATACTTACAATTCAACGTCTTGATCCTTCAAAGCACTCATTATTAACTTAGATCTATAAAATTGTCGGTTATTCATCTCAAATGGCAAATTATCGATTAAACAAACAAAGCCACAGCGCGCACGGTGGTCGCTCAACGCATACTAGGGTGGCGCGTCAATCCGCGGGTTTTTTTAAAGTGAATGTTACCATTTTAAAAACCTAGCAACTGCAGTCACTTGCTAGGTTACCAATTGGTTGGTGTAAGATGCTAGGTTATAGATAAGTTTTTTTATACTTGTTTCAAAATTGTAGTGTAGTTGCTAGGTTTTTGATTATTTACAACTTCGTTTGCGAATGATTTTTAGATGTTTTGAGAAGCACAATATATCGGAAAATATCTAGCAAGTAAAATATTGTAAAACACCGATTTTTTTAGAAATGTCAGTTGCTAGGTTTTAAAATTGTACAGCCGAGGTGATATCTACTTAATTATTTGTTATAATTTGCTTTTACTGTAAAACCTTACAATAGTTAGATAGATTAAGGGCGCGTTTGCAAATCGGACAAAATTCTGCTGTTTTTCGGTTCATTTTGTGACAAAACTAAATCGAATTTTATATAACTAATAATAACTAGCACATATAGATTGGTTCTTCATCTTCAAATTATTGGAAATTTTGTGTTCAAAATTATAGTTTTTTATATTGTAATAACGATCTTCCGTTGCCATTTTCCACAAATTAACGATACTGGGTTGAGTTTCAGTACAGTTTTTATTCTATTATCAACATATTTTGAGATTTCTAAAAATACTATAAGTAGGCAAACATACTCATTTCTAAAACTTAGTAAAAAAAAATTTCAAAATGTCACAAATAGTCGCAAAAAAAAAATAAAAACCAAAACTAACTTTATCACATATTTTGCTATTACGGATGAATCTTAAAGCATTGCATTAAGGGTTATTTTATTTTGGTTCCTTATTTTACTTCGGTGACTGCTACTGGTACTCCTCGACTAGTAGAACTAGGTGTGCCGAGTTTGGGCTCGTTTTGTTAGTTATGATGAGACCTTACCTCCGGACTTGATGGAGTGACCAGAAGGTGTACTTCGGTGACTGCTACTGGTACTCTACGATGAGTAGAACTGGGTGTGCCGAGTTTGGGCTGTCCGGAGGTAAGGTCTCATCCTAACTAACAAAACGAGTCCAAACTCGGCACACCTAGTTCTACTCGTCGTAGAGTACCAGTAGCAGTCACCAAAGTACACCTTCAGGTCAGTCCATCAAGTCCGGTGGTGAGGTCTCATCACAACTAACAAAACGAGCCCAAACTCGGCACACCCAGTTCTACTCATCGTAGAGTACCCGTAGCAGTCACCGAAGTACATCTTCAGGTCACTCCTTTCAGTCCGTAGGTAAGGTCTCATCATAACTAACAAAACGAGCCCAAACTCGGCACACCTAGTTCTACTAGTCGAGGAGTACCAGTAGCAGTCACCGAAGTACACCTTCAGGTCAATCCATCAAGTCCGGAGGTAAGGCCTCATCCAAACTAACAAAACGAGCCCAAACTCGGCACACCTAGTTCTACTAGTCGAGGAGTACCAGTAGCAGTCACCGAAGTACACCTTCAGGTCAATCCATCAATTCCGGAGGTAAGGCCTCATCATAACTAACGAAACGAGCCCAAACTCGGCACACCCAGTTCTACTCATCGTAGAGTACCCGTAGCAGTCACCGAAGTACATCTTCAGGTCACTCCTTTCAGTCCGTAGGTAAGGTCTCATCATAACTAACAAAACGAGCCCAAACTCGGCACACCTAGTTCTACTAGTCGAGGAGTACCAGTAGCAGTCACCGAAGTACACCTTCAGGTCAATCCATCAAGTCCGGAGGTAAGGCCTCATCCAAACTAACAAAACGAGCCCAAACTCGGCACACCTAGTTCTACTCGTCGTAGAGTACCAGTAGCAGTCACCGAAGTACACCTTCTGGTCACTCCATCAAGTCCGGAGGTAACACCTAGTTCTACTCGTCGTAGAGTACCAGTAGCAGTCACCGAAGTACACCTTCTGGTCACTCCATCAAGTCCGGAGGTAAGGTCTCATCATAACTAACAAAACGAGCCCAAACTCGGCACACCTAGTTCTACTCGTCGTAGAGTACCAGTAGCAGTCACCGAAGTACACCTTCTGGTCACTCCATCAAGTTCGGAGGTAAGGTCTCATCATAACTAACAAAACGAGTCCAAACTCGGCACACCTAGTTCTACTCGTCGTAGAGTACCAGTAGCAGTCACCAAAGTACACCTTCAGGTCAGTCCATCAAGTCCGGTGGTGAGGTCTCATCACAACTAACAAAACGAGCCCAAACTCGGCACACCCAGTTCTACTCATCGTAGAGTATCCGTAGCAGTCAACGAAGTACATCTTCAGGTCACTCCTTTCAGTCCGTAGGTAAGGTCTCATCATAACTAACGAAACGAGCCCAAACTCTGCACACCTAGTTCTACTCGTCGTAGAGTACCAGTAGCAGTCACCGAAGTACACCTTCTGGTCACTCCATCAATTCCGGAGGTAAGGTCTCGTCATAACTAACAAAACGAGCCCAAACTCGGCGCACCTAGTTCTACTCGTGAGGAGTTCCAGTGACAGTCACCGAAGTACACCTACAGGTCACTCCATCTCGTCCAAAGGTAAGGTCTCGTCATAACTAACAAAACTAGCCCAAAGTCCACAGCCCACATCTTTCTACCAGAAGAGGGCTTCCAGTGCCTCCTAGCAATAACTGAAGTAGGTATTTGTATCTAAGTATTATTTAGTAAAAATACAAACAACAATACGAAATATTTTTTGTAGATGCCTATGTATTATAAAGAATATAGAGAAAAAAAAACTTTCAAAGTACCAAAATTAGTTCACTTGACTACTATTCCCGCAACTAACCGTGCGTACACTTGTGTGTGTGACCTTTGTCAATGTAGTAGTTCGATTCTATACCTATCAAATTTGCAAACGCGTCCTTAAGAGTTTAGATTGTTAAATTACCTAAGTAACTATACCATAGAAACTTAAAGAAAAGACTTAAAAAAAAATTGTAATGTCACCCTTTGTAGGACACATCACCTTACTCCGTATGTTTCGTCTACAAGCCTACGATATCTAGTGAAATAAAAGCAATGCGCGTGGTGCTCGCCCCACCCCACCATCACCTATTTAGCACAATTTTATTGAAAAACCATATGATAACCCGAACAAAACCCTTATATTATATGGGTTATCATAATGAAGGGGTAACCCTTTCACTGCGGTTCGAGTATAGAACCCATTCAATGGGTTATCATGTAACCCTTTCACTGGGTTTCAAGTATAGAACCCATTCAATGGGTTATCATGTAACCCTTTCACTGGGTTTTAGGTATAGAACCCATTCAATGGGTTATCCATATTGAAGAGATAACCCTTTTAATGGGTTTTGAGCACAGAACCCATTCAAGGGGTTACATCAGATAAAGGTAACCTCATAAACGGCTTACCCTTTCGAAAAGCTTAACTCTTAACCGGGGTTGCACGGTCCCTGATTATAACTAACAAAACGAGCCCAAACTCGGCAGATCTAGTTCTACTCGTCGTAGAGTACCAGTAGCAGTCACCAAAGTACACCTTCAGGTCACTCCATCAAGTCCGGAGGTAAGGTCTCATCATAACTAACAAAACGAGCCCAAACTCGGCAGATCTAGTTCTACTCGTCGTAGAGTACCAGTAGCAGTCACCAAAGTACACCTTCAGGTCACTTCATTGAGTCCGGTGGTGAGGTCTCATTATAACTAACAAAACGAGCCCAAACTCGGCAGACCTAGTTGTACTCGTCGAGGAGTACCAGTAGCAGTCACCAAAGTACACCTTCAGGTCACTCCATCAAGTCCGGTGGTGAGGTCTCATCATAACTAACAAAACGAGCCCAAACTCGGCAGACCTAGTTGTACTCGTCGAGGAGTACCAGTAGCAGTCACCAAAGTACACCTTCAGGTCACTCCATCAAGTCCGGTGGTAAGGTCTCATCATAACTAACAAAACGAGCCCAAACTCGGCAGATTTAATTCTACTAGTCGAGGAGTACCAGTAGCAGTCACCAAAGTACACCTTCAGGTCACTCCATCAAGTCCGGTGGTGAGGTCTCATCATAACTAATAAAACGAGCCCAAACTCGGCAAACCTAGTTGTACTCGTCGAGGAGTACCAGTAGCAGTCGCCAAAGTACACCTTCAGGTCACTCCATCGAGTTCGGTGGTGAGGTCTCATCATAACTAACAAAACGAGCCCAAACTCGGCAGACCTAGTTGTACTCGTCGAGGAGTACCAGTAGCAGTCACCGAAGTACACCTTCAGGTCACTCCATCAAGTCTCAGACGAATAGGCATTTATAAACTTTACTTACTTTTACCGAAATAAAAATGTGTGATTATAAAATTATCTTACCACAATATCAAGTATCAAATTTGGTTTACAGAATATTTTGTATTTGTACAGCGATCTTTTTCCACACGAACCGCTGCAAACAGGCAACACAGGGTCCACTCACGACAGCGGTCGAGCGCGGACTGAGGTCACTGAGGTTTCTTTCGAAATGTTTGTGCAATAATCAAAACAGGAATCAAAAATAAAATAACCCTTAACGCAATCCATTAAGATTCATCCGTAATAGCAAAATATGTGAAAAAAATAGTTTTGGTTTTTATTTTTTTTGCGACTATTTGTGACATTTTGAAACATTTTTTTTCTAAGTTTTAGAAATAAGTATGTTTTCCTACTTAAAGTATTTTTAAAATCTCAAAATATGTTGATAATAGAATAAAAACTGTACTGAAACTCGACCCAGTATCGTTAATTTTGTGGAAAATGGCATCGGAAGATCGTTTTTACAATATAAAAAACTATAATTTTTAACACAAAAGTTACTTGCATTTGAAGATGAAGAACCAATCTATATGTGGTAGTTATTAGTTATATAAAATTCGGTTTAGTTTTGTCACAAAATGAACCGAAAAACAGCAGAATTTTGTCCGATTTGAAAACGCGCCCTTAAGGGTAATGGATATTACAATTATAATTATATTATTTCCGCGCATAGTGTAGATTAAATGATTTGAATTTTTGATAAATCTAAATAGTTTATTAATACTTCGATCACTTTACATGTCTTTATAAACGCTAAAATAGTCATCCGTTATACACTTCAGACATTTTTTTTTAAAGTTCCGTATGCGAAAGATGCCAAACGGAACCCTATTACTAAGACTCCGAAGTAAAAAAAAAAACCTCAAAAATATCATGTAAAAACAGCGACGCGAAAATATCGCGTTCAATTCCCAGACATGTTCAATGTTATTGCTTTTGGTCTATGGGCCTCTTGTATGGTATTATGTATAGTGTAACATCAAAACTTAGGAAGACACACAAGTATGAGTGAAAGAGACGACAAAGGCTTACTTTAAAGAAAATGGTGTTCGAAAATTTATAGTTCGAGGCATATACAAGCTGGCAAGTAGGTAATTAACATATTTTCAATGATTACTGCCTTGTTGACAACATTAGACTGCCGTGAGGTCCGTGGGTTCGAATCTCTGGTCAGGCAAAGTGCTATTGGTTTTTTCCGTTAGGAATTCTTCAGTAGCAGCCTGGAGTCTGGAATTGTGCCCGGTTGATGACAATAGGCTCACCCCCTATTACGTGGGACTTAAACATAACAGGCGAAATGAGGCACGCCGGTTTTCATCTAAAATAAGCAGATCTTCGAAGAAAACAGGCGTAATGTAATGTTATTATACTTGTTTCTCCCCTCAGCTGTGGAAGTACCAGGAGGGCATATACACGCACATGGGCCTGGGCCACGCGGGCGCGGTGACATGCGCGCGCTTCAGTCCGGACGCGCGCTTCATCGTCAGCTCGTGCGCCGCCGGGAGCATCATAGTGTGGCGCGTGCCCGAGGTCAGTGTAACACCACCACTACTACCAGGCGCTCATATCACACATGGAGTTATTCATACGTTTATAAAAGCAGGCTAGACTGCTACAAAGGTTAAAAGGTTCTTTTGGCTCCTGAATGACATTGACAAGGTACTTGTTGGCAAATATTTGAGAAATTGTATTGAAAAAGAAGATGGCGGTGTTATAGTTCTAATTTTGGCCACGTGCCAAAATTACCTAACGTTGAATGAAATTGGTGCCGATTCTCTTGTAAACTGAACTAAACTAACTAAACTATCACTAAAATTCCTTACTTTTTACTATGAGAATCTTAACGCTATTCTGCAATAAAAAGTCTCTAAACTTAAAAATTATTTTGACACAACTAAATCGAATTTGACAATCGCGACTCACGTGGTACACACTTGTTTGCCCTACACCGTGAATTTTTTTAGAGCCGGAGGTGCGCAGAGGGGGCAGCCTCGACGTATTTTATATGGAATTTTTCACGTTTTGCATGGAAAATAAAAATAAAAATTACCTACGTGTTGATAATTAGGGGTATAAGGGTTTCATAAAGGGGGTCGAAATTTTCATTATTTTTGCGATAGGACACACCATTTTCGAGTTATAAGCAAAAGAAAAGAAAAAAATATATTTACAGTACCGTTTTTGAATCTGAAGTCGAGGTGTTCGTGTGTATTTTAGTTCCTGACAACTAATATTATTCCACACCATATTTTATCGCGATTAAAAATGGTCAGATTTAGGTAGATAATTAAAATTTTAGGTGAAAAACGTCAAATTCAGAATAGCAAAATTGTTATTTTCACTAAATTAAAATCTCAGAGCCATCTTAGTGCTGTCAAACTAAAATATAGTTAAGTTGTGTCACTTTAGTCTATTTCAGAATGGGAAATCATCGTTTGACAGGAGTAAACTAAATTTTAGTGATTTTTAGTCTAGTTTAGAGGCATTTGTGACAAGAGAATCGGCACCATTGTTGGTCTTTTGAGGGTCCCGAGGTCAATCGCCTCCATGGAAGCCAGTACTGTATTCACAAAGCTGGTATAAATTGACGATTATTCAGATGTAGGTACCCAACTGGTAAGGGCAATAAACAGATAATTTGAACGGAGAATAGTTTAAACAACTATATGTAGAGGAAAGAATTTACTTAAATTCAGACGCATTCTATAGTAATTATAATATCTCGTGCGACATCTCTGCCTATGTGGCAGTATGTATTTTTTTTATCACATCTATTCAAAAAGAGCTAGTTTATTTTTCGTAAACAGGGACCAAAATAGCTTTTTAATCCCCAGGGACGAAAAGTGATTTGGAATGTGGATTTTGTTAGTAAAAGTCCAATCACCAAAGAGATCAATCACGCACGTTGTATGAACAAGTAACAGGTCGGCAAGAGCGAGAGTGTGAATTTGGTCAAAATGAAAATCCAAGATGGCGACTACGATTTTTTTTTGGCATTGTTGTCGTTTTCATAGTTTTCGGTGGTGCTAGAACAGATAGTGAGGTCAAAATGTAAATCCAAGATAGGGGCTGCAATTTTTTTTTTTTTTTTGTTATTCACACGTGAGGAGGAACTTCGTTCCTGATGGGGGTCGGATCGCACACGGTTTTTTGTCTCATAGAGAGTGATAAAAAGTAGTGTTTTGATTTTCTTTATTTCTAATTCTCTTTCCCTAATTTGTTATTGTTAAGTTCATTTTATCTATTCTGGAACACTTATCCTCTCGCTAGGAGACGGGCGCTGGCAGCTGCGCCACAGTTTTTAACTTTTGCAGTTGTCATCGTTTACATTTGTTTACTTATGTACTTGTTCCTGTTCCAAATAAATGAATTTTTACTTTACTTTACTTAGTGTTCACCTCGGGAGCAATACTATTTTAACCGCGAATCGTTTACTCCCTAGGCAAACAATCTACTGTTAAAAACGGTGTTGAGTTTTTAATTCGTTGATTCCCAGCAATACATCCCCGCGACGCCGCGCGCGCCGGCGCCGGCCGCGCAGGCGCCGGCGGCCGGCGCGCAGTCGCTGGCGGAGCAGTTGAAGCTGCCGCTCGCGGAGAAGAAGGCGCACAAGGCTTCCGGCGACCGGCCCTACGTCCCGTCTGCGCCTAACAAGGTGAATTTAATAATCTTCAACATATAAACAACTACCATTAAATTACTACGACTAATCATCGGGTTTCTTATTTTGGCAGCACGTAGGGGAATCCATGAATGGTCAAAGCACACGTTGATACGAATGCTTTGACCTTTATTGATAGTTTTTCCAGTGCATATGCGCGGTGCATATGCGGACCGCCATCTCCTCGCCTCATTTTGAGGCGATTTCGGTACGATGCTTTACAAGCATCGTGCACTGCAGTATCAAGTTCACATCGAAAGAATCCTGAACGGCTCGAGTTCAGTCGATGCTGATCACTTGCTTATACATATGTGCGTTGAACGTTTAATCTTCAAAATCACTTTTACTATGTATTATACAGTGTGGCAGGAATATCGACTTGAAAACTGATACCATGGATTCAGTACACAATTCTGAAAAAAAATTGCTGTTCTATACATTTTAACGGCGTAAGTAATGAATTTTTTTAAGGAATAGCTGTTTTTTTTTTTTTAATGACTCGCTAGTAATTTCACCGCAGGGTGTTCAGAATCATATACTGAATCCATGGTATCAGTTTTCGCGTCAATGTCTCTGCCACCCTGTATAAAATTCAAAATTCATATTTTATTTCACATAAACCTACAAGGGCACTTATGAAACGTCAGAAGCTAAGTGCGTGGTTCCAATAATATGTATTATGTAGTATATATAAAAAAATACAAATTAAAATGCTCTTGTATCAAGCACGTGACTAATAGGAACAACCTTGAATAGAATAAGAAGGGAAATAATAGATACAAACACGGAAATACTACACTTTTTTTGCAGAATGTCTTCTAGCGCTAAATAAAAGTTTTTTTTTTTTAACATATTCCCAGACGGAGAAAATCCAAGCAATGGACACGACACGCGGCAGTGTGCTCGCGTGTTGCCCGTGCGACGATACGGCACGAACTAACACCAGCAAGAAAAGTGCGGAGAAACCAAGTCCCAAACCCACTGGGGTAAAGTGTTGCAGACCTCCAGGTGAGGATAGGGCTGAATGAGCTGTCTGCTGATCTATTATTAACTTCATAAAGGCTCTCGCGAACAGGCGCGACAATTTCGGAAATAAAAAAACTAAAGCTCCTAACTCGGAAACAGTGCGTCGTAAGGCCATGCTTCTCAGAACCTACATGGTTTCTATGGAAAAATACGTAGATTACAAAAAAAAAAAAAACGGAAAACGGCCTCAAAAAAAATAAAATATCCAAAGTTTCATCACAATCACATTTTCATGAAATTTTACGAAAACTTAATGGAAATTGTTCTATCAGAATCGCGTCGCACCTTCGGTCGGTCGCGTCCCGCCCTAATCTGCGGGTCTGCGGAGCCTTAATGGTTTATAATAAACTAGCGACCCGCTCCTGATTCGCACGGTTTTTACGACTTGATAAAATAAACGAAAATTCCTTAACATAACTAAGTTAACTATCTATATATTATACACGTAAACCTTCCGGAATCAATTCTCTAAATGGTGGTGAAAGTTTCATTCACTCATCACTGTCGCGCTCGGTAGCGATACTGTCCCAAAGTCACTAATCAGAAGGCGGACCAGTATCGCTACCGAGCGTGACAGCGATATCGATACTGGTCCAAAGTGACAAACCAGAAGGCGGACCAGTATCGCTACCGAGCGCGACAGGGATATCGCTTATATATGAATAGGCCTTTAGCGGATTTTGATGCGGGTTTTGGTACGCTTCGGGTGCTAAATCAAAAGCGTGGTTTAGAAGAACAACGCGGAACAATATCAGACAGACAATATGTTATATCTATAGACTTCGAGTTAGAGTGACCCATGGGCCAGGCGACTGCTTAGCGTGGGGTCTGTGTTTGATCGGGACCGGCAGGTAATATGGACAGTATTATCAAGTTACCATTGGGAATTTTTTGCCTGGTTAACATTTATGCACATCTCTATTCGATCATAGCACATTTCCCATACAAAAATACCCAGTGTTCTTTACCATCAGCTTCACCAGCTCGATATTTCTTTTCCCAGATAACCTACCGACGCGGACGACAAGCAAAGAGTATGTAAGTGGCAGTGGCGACAAGAAGTAGGCGTATCAGTTCAGTTTTATAGTGTTGTGACTATGTAAGCATTCATCACTACAGAATTATATTTAATGTTCTCGTAAATAAACGTGTTTTAATAATAACCCTGTTTCATTTTTTCTTATATCAAATAAGAATTTTAAGTCTCATACATGACTCATCAATCGGTTGTCATGGTATGGGCATGTGATGCGGAGGAATGAGGAAAATGTCGTGAGGAAAGTTTGAGTATGAATATGCTATAAGAGTAGGGGAAGACCAAAGAAACGATGGATGTATGTGAAAGATGATATGATATGGCCAGAAAGGGGGTGACTACCGAGATAACGACTAATAGAGAAGTATGGTTAAAAAGCCATGTTGCGCCGACCACAAATACATTGATTTAAGACCCCTCTCTATACTCAACATAATTATCCGTTTTCTGGTGGCACATAGAGAGAAGAATTACTAGAGGAACCATAAATAAAACCGGCCAAGTGCGTGTTGGACCACGCAAAATGAAGGGTTTCGTAGATGGGATGAATTTATCGCAAGAACAAACTTAACTTTGTAGATACACATGTTCACCCATACAGAACGTATGGGAGAACATGTTTTTGCAACCGCAAATGTAAGTTGGTCGATTATTACTCGTAGCAGTTTTCCTTTTAATTTCGTTATACACCGTGAGATCTTGATGGTTGTTTTCCCGCAGCGAAATGGTGTTGTCTTGGTAATACAATCGTTATATAAACAAATTAAATATTAGAAACAATTTTGAAAACAAATTTTGTGTCGTTGCGTGCAAACTAGTTTATGCCGTATCACCACGAGCGAGAGTTTATTTTGCTTCGAACATTTATGCATCGCTGTTCCCTTTGTCGGCGGCGCGTGCGATTCGAGGTACCAACAAGTTACCTGTTTACTATCGATTCTCACGTTTTCGAGGTGATGAATATTTTTTTAATTATTTTAAAACAAAAACATCTTTATTTTTTTACTTTTACTCTATACTCCTTATGGCAAGTTGTTCTGCCGCGGGAAAACAAACATTAAGATTTCACGGTGTATATACTACTACCGTGATTTTTTTCTCATATCCAAAACCCACCAGCTGGCAGACACTACTCTAACAAAAAATTGTACTCTAAAGCTTAACATTTCGCCAACCGATCCCTGAATTCTAAAACGGGTTTACAACCTAAGAATATTTTTGAACGACCTTTCCAACGACATCCCACACAATGGGATAGATGAGGAAAACATCCCCACTTTACGTGTAGGGGAGGGAAGTACACTAAAAAAATGTTTTTTAATGATTTTATTTAACCACGTTGTCGGCGCGATTAATATGTATACCCATGCTAAATTTCAGCTTTCTAGTACAAAGAGTCTCTGAGCTCAGCCGCGGACAGACGGACAGACAGACAGACAGACATGGCGAAACTATATGGGTTCCTTGTTTACTACGGAACCCTAAAAAGCAAATATATTTGAATTTTAGAACTTTTCTATCTCACGATCATGGAGCTTTCAAACTGAGTAATGATAAAAATGACAATGATGGCAATCGACCCAAGAGCTAGATTGACCTGACGCTACACCGAATACATCCCGAACGTCAGCTAGTACGAGATTAGGATGGCTCTGAAACAGCTCAAAAACAGGCGCCGGGTGATGACGGAATTACGGCTGAACTCCTAAAGGAAGGGTTTTACTAAAGAAAACCCCTTCTTATGGCCCTCCAGAAGCTGTTTGATTCCGTCATACTCGAGGGCAAAAACGCCACAGGAATGGAACAGAGGTGTGGTGATACTATTCTTTAAGAAGGGTGACAATGCCCTTCAATGAATTATAGGCCCAACTCATTTCATTTCTTAGCCATGTCTACAAGCTGTTTTCAAGAGCCGTCACGAACCGTCTCGCGCGCAGTTTTGACAATATCCATTCTGCTGAACAAGCCGGATTCCGTAAACGCTTTAGCACCGTAGACCACATACATACGTTGCGGCAGATTATACAGAAGACCGAAGAGTACAACCTGCCTCTCTGCTTAGCGTTTTGTGGACTTCGAGAAAGCCTTCGATTCAATCGAGACATGGGCTGTACTGCAGTCTCTTCAACGATGCTAGAAAGTGTCTGTACGAAAACGCCACTATGTCAGTCCGACTCCAGGACCAGACCTCGAGACCTATCCTTATGCAGCGAGGTGTGAGACAGGGAGATGTTATCTCTCCGAAACTGTTCACCGGTGCACTGGAGGATGTCTTCAAGTGACTGGAAAAGGCTAGGCATCAACATCAATAGCGATGTACTCGCTATTGATGTTGATGCCTAGCCTTTTCCTTCGGTTTACCTTCGGTTTGCCGACGACATAGTTGTCATGGCTGAGACTATGGAGGACCTCAGTACAATGCTCGATGACCTCAGTTCTGCTTCCAAAAGAGTGGGTCTTAAATTAACATGCCGTGTCCAGGAGTAATGTTTTACTTGCCCCAGCCGCGCAATGAGAGCCTCCTGAAATGTTGGTCGAGGCTCTCAGCTATTAGGCCATTAACCGTAACAACTATCGGTACAATGATTGCAGAGTCCACGTCCCACATGTCGACAACCTCGTGTGGTAAGTCAATACTAGTTTATTTTTTATTTCTCAGTTTTCTGGAGAGGGCTATGCTTGGAGTTTCCCTACGTGGTCGAATCAGAAATGAGGAGATCCGCAGGAGAACCAGTGTAACCAACATAGCCCGAAGAATTGCAAAACTTAAGTGGCAATGGGCAGGGCACATTGCTCGCAGAACAGATGGCCGATGGGGCCGAAAGGTTCTGGAGCGTGTACCGGAAGCCGTAGCGTTGGAAGGCCTCCCACAAGGTGGACCAATGATCTTGTGAAGACCGCAGGAATCCGCTGGATACGGGAAAGCACAAACCGGTCGAAGTGGTGCTGGGGGAGGCCTATGTCGAGTAGTGGACGTCTTTCGGCTGAAATGATGAATGACAAAAAATTGAGGCCAGAGCAAAAAAACATACTTACAAATTTTTCATTATAATTTTATTTGACTTACAGTTAATTATGTTACATAATATCACAATACAGATGCACATTACTTAAGCATTCTCTCAAGCATTTTATGATTCTCCAGCGTCATCTAAAAATAAGCCTTAAGGGGGGAACAGGGCATTATATCAAAAAAAAAATTGACGAAATCGACGTTTCGTATTCCCCTTTTTTCTCCTCGAAAACGGAGCCGATTCAATTATTTTTTACATTTTATTTTAAGAAAGAGTAGGTCTAGGTTCCTATCATTTTCTTTTATGTTAAATACTTGTAGAATTTATCTGGTAGTCCTCTAATCACGGGCATTTTTTGTAATTTTTGGAAGCTCATATGAGGAGCGTCTGTTCAAAAGGTCGTATTTCACATTAGAAGTTTTTTTTTTTTAATTTTTTTTTTGAACTCATAGTAGATGGCTCCACTGAATGAGCCTAAAAACTTGTTCAAAAGGAGCGTATTTCCCATATAATAAAATCCTAAAAAATTGGATTCCAATCAAAACGGATGTACTTCTGCATTAAAATGTTGTCTTGGATTGTTTTAAACAGAACAGGCATACTTCTTCTACAAATAGCATCTTTTATTTATTGTTCTGTTCAAAAGGTCATATTTTTTCCCATACATAACAACTTTAATAAAAATCGATTCGTTTGACTAAAAACGGTATCGAGTTAAAAGAGGACGGCTGTACATTGAATGTCATTGCCAATAGCAAGCCAATAAAAAAAAAATACAATTTTTGTATAACTGACTTAGACAAAAACTAACCTGACTTTATTGTATGGGATGAGACACAGGCTTCCCGTGGGTCTCTAGAAATTGGATCAGTATTGCTGACATACTTAACCAATTTAATTATTCCTGAAAATGTCACGTCACTGAAGGAGTTCTGTGACGGATGTGGCGGACTAAATAAAAATAGCCACATCCTACATTTACTAATTTACTGGTTAGCTAATAACAATAACGCAATTGAAGAAATCACAATAACTTTCCCTGTGCGTGTGCATAGTTTCTTGCCAGCAGACCGCATATTCGGTAGAATAGAAAAAGATATCAGGAAAACACCCATTATAACACACAGGAAAGGAAAAGTTCATGACTTTGGCTTTGATTGGACTCTCAAAGATATAAAAAAGTTAGAGCTAAATTACAAAAAGCTTACAAAAATTCAAACTGCTAAGAGAATTTAAATTAGAAAAGTTAAAGGTCCAGGAGGTCGTTTCAAAGATGTCAAAATTAGTGCATTTGAAAACTATCGTTTTGAAACGGGTCAAGAAGAATTTGAATCATTATTGAAACGTGGTAAACGACATCCTAAACAACTGCAAGAACAACCAACAGGCAAAGGTCTTACTGGAAATAAAAAAAGATGTCACATTATTATTAGTGAAACAATTTGGTGAAGATTGGGCCTTGATTGAAGATTTACAATGGTATAAAAACATTCTTCTGAATGAGCATAACACACTCAATGAGAATGTGGATGAGGATCATGATCATAACCATAACGAGGACAGTGAATGCATTTGCATGGAACCTGACATTGGGGACATCAGAGTTTAAGGGATTGAATAATATTTTACAATGATTAATGATAAAAAAAGTGAAAAATAAGTTTGTATGTTTGTCATTATAAAGACTAATTTCAGCTCAAAGTAGAGGTAGATAATAAACATCAAAGTATTGCTCATAAGATTTTTTCTTTTGACAGAATGCCAAAAAACTTCACTAGTATTTCTCATTATATTGTATTTCCAAAAAGTCTCATAAAGCCTCATTTCTAAATGTGTCAAATCAAAAGGGCATATGTCTAGAAGTGACAAATCAAAAGGTCGTATTTCTGATTTGTCCGATCAATAAGTCGTATTTCTGAACTAAAATTAAATTAAAAAAAAAGAAATGGTGTATTTTTTTATTTTTTTAAATGCATGTAATATTGTAGTCTTAATCTTCACAATGAGCTGACATTTAATTAAATTTTAGCATTTTTATAATAGGAACTAGATGTTTTTGTAAAGTTTATTTATCATAGAAATACGACCTTTTGAACAGACGCTCCTCATATGTTCTTTACCAATAAATTGCTGAAAAAAAGGAAATAATAGGGACGTGTCTACAGCAGACCTTGATTCTATGAAAAATAAATGATTGCTCTAGAAGCATTATTCAGGAAGAAAAAAGGGGAATACATTTGTATGGAGAATCGCAGGCCCTGTTCCCTCTTAAATCTTATTTTACGGAAATGCAAAGAATCCTGAGTCCATTATGAGTATGCATAGCTTAGCAGCCTCACTTAGATCTTTCATAACTTCATACAAATTATAAGGTCATTAAAACATAATATTGACTAATATTATGTTTGTCAACAATCCGAGATAATGTTCGAGAGCTATTGACAAATAAATTTTATTAAGGCAGATTCACACAACCCAGGGCCGTAGGCAGGGGGGGTTTTGGGGTCCTACGCACGTGCAAGAACAGTGCGGTTCACGTGCATCTTAGCAACATAGTATGGACATATTTGGACACGTTCGCGAGCGGCTGACGTGCACATATTCGTGATTTCGCGAAGTGTTCTCGAACGCGTCCATACTAAATCAGTCATTAAAGCACAAACAATTCACAAAAAACAATGCTCCCGAACTGCGCGTACCTAAGCTGTTTGAGACGTGCGCGTACGCGTGCATTATGACGCATCCATACCCGTTAGAGGCGAGTAGTGTGCACGTTTCGTGCGCGTTCGCTGCACGTGCGCAGGTGTGGATCCGCCTTCCTATGTGGCTTGACATTGTGCAAATGCCAGATGTTTACAGCAAAAATGTGAGACATAAAAGAAAAAAACTTTCTTAGCATAAGAGTGTTATATAATGACTAGAAACTAAAACAAGTTTAGACACACATTCAACACACACAAAAATATACATCTCCATTGGTTCATAGACCACTTCTGATACAACTCTGCCCAGTGTCCTTTCATCATGAATGGCTCAGTTATTTTGCTATTAAAACGACAGCCAAAAACACATGGAAGTCCACATTGAAATTCTTTACATGATTAAAACATAAAATCAACATCCCTTGCCTTTAAAATTGTCTTATAATATTTGCCGCAGCTCAGTTCAGTCCACTATGAAGCACAGTTCAGCCCCATGCTTGGCTCTTACAGTAATGCAACACAAGTTTGCCATCAGTTCCAAAACACTCATACAAGTTCTTCACTAATTGGTCTGGTGAAGGAGCAAATGTCTGGTTCACGTAGAGAAACTGAAAAGGTAAGATAAAACTATGATAATTTAGTGAAGGAACATCCAGCACAGCAGTCTGTGGACCCGAGCCGATAGGCATATACCTAGGTGGTTACAGGAGCTCACCCACACACAAGCGGGTGGTGGACCTCGACACCGGGCTGCAGGCAGTCAAAGGAAGCTATACCATCCTTAGATAGCAGGCTAACCAGGCGTTTATTACGCCTGGACAGGGACAACCTGCGCCTGGTGATGGGGACCATCACAGGACACAGCTTGCTAAACAAACACTTCCACACAAAAGGCATAACGGACAGTCCTCTGTGCAGGGAGTGCATGGAGGCTGAGGAGACTGTTGCGCACATGTTTTTGAATACAAGGGCATCACCCGGATTAGAACAGAAACCCTCGGGTCACCCAGATCCTACACAGATTTTCTGAACAGACCAGGAGATTTAATTATCTTCTGGAGGGAGGTAGGGTGGTTGGAATAACCACCAAACGGCTGCTATGGCGCACATATACACGGTCCAATTGTGTGATAAACTAGATCTCCTCTACTTCATTTTCATATGATGTTTAAAACTAAATTCTTAATTGTACCTACCAGTTTCTCGTCAGCTTCTAATTTAAGATATTTCTTCACAAACTCCATGATCCATCCAATTGGTTTCTCTGCATCTACAGCCCACTTCTTTTTCTTCATAATTGGGGCATTCCCAGTAGCTTTCAGCAAGATGTCAACTCAAATAGAAAAAAAGATTATTTTTATTTACCAAAGTATTTTTTTTTATGTACAGTACAATAGTATGCTTTTAGTACAATATTCATGAAACGATGAGAAATTCTTTATGAATAAACAATTCATCCATTCTGCAATTTTAATTTTAATGTTCTGTACATTAAAATTCAAACGCTAAACAAAAACGCCAGCAGGTCAACCTACCCGAAACAGTAAAATTTTCCCAATCAACTTTGAACCTTATATTTCAGTGATAAAGTTGAAAATCTATTAAAGAAATTTGACAGATTGTAGTAGGTTGATGTGCTGGCGTCTGTACTAAACACAATGTTCCTGAATGCTGGGGAACTGGAGAAGACTGGAAGGTGGTCTCGAACAAAGAAACGGATGGATTGTGTGACGTTTGATAAGAAGAAACATACTGCGCCGACCCCGAGTAACCTGGGACCAGGGCATGCAGAAGATATCAAGGTATTACCATTATTTAGCATCTTTCGAATTATAAGCGCTAATATATAATTGCTTGAAATAATCTTACTTTTAACTTTGTCCGATTTCGAGGCGTCTCCATTCTCTTTTTGATCACCTTCAATTTTTAAGCTCTCCGTCGCATTAGGCAAGTCCGTCTGAACATCCTCGGTCTGCTTTTCGTCTCCCATTTATGTAAGCCGATAATATATTAGCGAAAATGTTAGAGAAATAAACAAATATTTCTTATCACAACCAAGTAACCCAACTTAACCTCTATTTACTTTGATTTACTTCACAGATTATATAGAGATACTACTAAATTACATGCTCTGTGGATACTAGGTACGATCATGGACTTATTATACAAACAGGACTGAGCTCTCCGAAAATCATATAATACAAAAATGAACCATAAGCGTTGGATCTTAGGTTTACTTTTCTTATGCTATCTTAGCCAAGGCAATACGAGCCGAGAGAGATAGCCTACCCGAGGCGTCTGTCCCTTTTTCTCAATTGCCAAAAGATGAAAATGTTAAAGATGGTAGAAACATGGGTAGAAAATATTTCACCAACTACAAGTAAAATTACAAGTAGTAACCTATAGATATTTTTAGATTAGTTTTAAATAATTTTATTCATAGTTTTACAATCTGTACATAAAGTAAATAATTTTATTTAAGTTAAATAATCAAAATAATATGATTGTTTGGTAGGTATCATAAAATTACTCTGGTAGCACTGAAATCTGACAGCAATGGTGTCATGGCGTTGTGTTTTGCGGCGACATTTACGACGCATTTTAAATTAACTATTTCACAAGTTCAATATTATAAGTAACTTAATTTCAACATTTTTGTAATGTAACAAAAATTTGAAATCACTTTGTGTCAACCGGACACAAATTATTTCAAAACGAACTTTCCTGTTTGTTTTATGAATCTTTGGTCACCCTATTAGAAAGGGATAAACAGCCTCGGTATACATTATATCTCTCTGCTCGTGTTTTTGGTACGAGAACTCAGTCCTGTTTGTATAATAAGTCCATGGGTACGATTTACTTCTTCGGCCTGTCACCTGTCAGTGCAGTTCACAGTTACCTATCTATTTACAAGTCGGAGAATAGGTAGGTATAAAACTCTACGCTGACAGTGCGCAGACTAAGGCCGCTTTCCGAATTAGATCCGCTCTCAACGCTGACATCATTCATTTGCGTTCCGTTTTAAATAATTATCACGTTCATGACAGCTTAGCTCGTGAACGCGCTTATAGTGCTCGCACATCGTCAAAACTTGCATCAAATAATATTTCTTTGTGGACTGGAGTCTTTAACAGCCACTTCATCAACGAACTATTAATTGTGGAAATTGACTAAAAACTATAACAGGCCTCATAATACTAGGCCTCCTCTTAAATCCACATCAGGATGGGCGCAAACATCACAGGAAAAGGAAGACGCTTTCGCAAGGCACCTCAAAAAAGTCACCAAACCCAGCCACAGACTTGGAAAATGAGGAGCTAGTTGATAGCATTCTACAACAAGATTTCCAAATGTCACTAACCTTTTTTTTTTTTTGGTGGGAAGTTATCAAATAACTTCTCCCGCTCTGGGTGGAGCGGAACGGCGTGTCAGACTCTTACTGACTAAAACCCACCCGTGTTCCTTCCATTGCCTGTACGTTGCCAGGGGCCACGGTATCCCTTAATGTCACCACCCCCGCGTCCTATTACTGTACGCGAAGTCTGGTGGCTTATCATAAAGCTTCAAGATAAGAAAGCTCCCGGGTACGATCTCCTCACCAAAGAAATACTGAAACAGTTACCCAGAAAAGCCACTGCGTTTCTTATATCACTTATGCCATTTCAAGAATCCAGTACTTTCCGCTGGCATGGAAGGTATCCCAATTTATAATGATACACAAGATAGGTAAACCTCCTAACGACATATCTTCATATATACCCATAAGTCTTCTGCCAATCCTCTCCAGTCTTTGAGAAGCTACTGATGTACAGAATATTACCAATTCCAAATAATGGTAAAATTATTCCCTATCACCAATTTGGCTTCAGACAGGAGCATTCTACTACTGAACAAGTTCATCAAGTCTATGATAAAGTAAGGAAAAGCCTAGAAGAAAAGCTATACTGCTTCTCAATATTTCTGGCTATCCAACAGGCCTTCGATAAGGTTTGGCACAAGGGATTGTTATACAAGCTAAAAATCAACCTTCCCCACCAGTACTACTCACTAATGAAATCCTATTTGTCGGAAAGAATATTTCACGTAAAAGAAGCAGATGAGACGTCGCGATTCCGTAATATTACTGCTGGAGTACCGCAAGGGTCAGTACTGGAACCGGTGTTGTACACAATAAATACTGCAGATCTTTCGCAGGCTGATGAGGTTACTACAGCAATAATTGCTGATTACACCGCAACACTGGCAAGCCACACAGATCCAGCTATGGGCTCACACAAGCTGCAAGGGAGTCTCGACAAAATAACCATATGGCTACAAAGGTGGTGGATAAAGACGAGCGCAAGCAAATCGGTCCACGTCACATTCACCCTGCAAAAAGGTGACTGTCCACCTGTACACCTCGAGAATGTCACACTATCTCACCACGACAGCGTAAGATGTTCAGCTCCGATCAATAGTTCAGCTCCCAAAGGGACTTCCAGAATTTTGCAACACTTTTGAATATAAAATTGATTACTTTAATCCAAAAATATCCTAGGTCCAATGGTTTTGTAGAAAGATTTGTTGGAATTGCAAAAAAATTGCTAAATACACATATCAATAGTGTCTAGGGATCAAGTACGTTTTAGAGTATCACCGCAGTTAAGGATTATTGTTTTAACTTTTTTGGATCTTTATTGTTTTTTTTTTAATAGTTGAGTTGGCCAGCCCGCTGGACGCAGAACGCAGAACGCATCCAGTGTTACAAGTCCTTTAGTCGCAAAACTTTCTGAGCAACCTGGACTGTTTTTAACAGTATGGTTGGCAACCCTAGCTGTGGAGGTCAAGATAGGCAGTCGCTCCAAGTAAAATACTGGTTTTCAGCTACGTCCGGTTAGTCTGGAAGACCCCAACTTACACACATCAAAAGTGTCTAGGGATCAGTGTCGGATTAACCATGTAACAAGAGTAGCAATTGCTATGGGCCCCGCACAAACGGGGGCCCCGCGTATCCAAACCCGCCCACCTCCGCTTGAGCATAATTTTTTGAGTGAAACTTATTAAGACATGGTATAATGAATTTACTTGATGTCACAAAAACGTAAAACGTAATACCGTTTTCGACTAAGATATTCCACGTCAGACAATCGATACCCGATTATTTCGTTGGCAGAAATAAAACACAGTTTTTCATACGGTAAACGCACAAGTTCTACAAAAAGTTGCTCGTATAAATGTATACAATTTTAATCGGCTCTACAAAAAGTCTGACGTGTGCGAGCACCCTTACTCGACACTAAGGGCCGGATTAGCCACGTAACAGGTGTACCAAATGCTAAAGACCCCGCACTCTGGGGACAGGAGGTTCAATAAAATATTATGTAAGAAGTGAAAACAAATCGAATCTCCGAGGCACGGTATGCAAAAGTTTTGTCAACAAAGCAACAACTATTTCTGTATGTATTGTCAAAGAACCTCTCAGAGGTGAGGTGTTAAAGTTTCTCTTCATTCATAAAATTTTTTGAATAAAAAAAGCTTATTCAATATTTATGGGGTCAACTAACAAACAAGAATTATAAAAAAAAAATCGACATCGCTTCGCTCGCTCTCAATCTCAAACCATTTATTTCAATTAAACCATTTACAGGCTCTAGAAACATTGACTTGACTAGTTTATCTCCTAAACTTTAGGAAGGAACTTAAAATAATTCTACCATAGGGGTTCCCTAGGCAGAATTTGCTACAGGCCCCGCGCTGGCTTAATCCGGCACTGCTAGGGATCAATATCCTCAATTATATATTTTAACTTTTATGGATCGTTATTGATTCTTTTTAGTGCATTTCAGTATTTGAATAAATAATTTTCTTTAAATTTTGATTAAAAATAGAAAACCATCTGTAAATCAGGATTCCTATAAAAGTGTGTAATAGTGTTTTTACAAAACTATACAATTTCTGCAACTGAAAAAAATTGCATCGATATGGAGCGACGACATCATTTGACACAAGATGAGATGATGAGAGCCGTCGGAATGTTGCAAGCTGGTTCCAGGCAACGTACTGTGGCTGTCGCTCTTGGCACTACACAGAGCGTCATAAGCCGCCTCTGGACACGCTATCGTATCACGGGCAGCGTGGCCGAGCGACATGGAGGACGATCTCGCATCACCACTCGCAGACAGGACGAGTACATCCAAAATACTGCTCGACGGGATCGTACCATGACGGTCATGATGTTGGCTAAGAAGCTCCACAGCTCTTCAGGCTTGCTGATAAGCGACCAAACCATCCGAAATCGTTTAGGTGAAGTGGGTCTGCGTTCCCGAAGGCCACTGAGAGTTCCATCTATAGCACCCCGCAATCGTAGGGCCCGTTTTCATTGCCTTTTTACTAAGTCAAGCTATGTCGGGACTTGAGGCACCCCGACTCGGACAGGTTAGGTTAGGGATGCCCCAAGTCTCAAGCTCAGTAGGTTCGCTGAATGGACAACTGGGGTCATTCCGCTGTCGCATGAGTAACTGCAGAGCACAGAGTACTTTATACTTGATACTATTGCTGCAGAGCTACCGGAACACGGTTTGATAGTATTCGTGTACATACGAACACTGACAACTGTCAGGGTCTCTTACCTGCCATTACGTTTTGTTACCAATCTTTTATGAGTAGGAATTTAAACTTTATTATTTTTAATTTAATTAATTATATGATTTGCTTCATAATTGAATTCATTACGGTAGCAGCTATTTAAAAATGAATTAAACTTAAAATCTTACTATATTTATACTAAAACTATTAAAATCCGCTGTCACTTTGTCCGAACCTAAAACGGAACAACCTAGGAGATGAATTCTTACATTATCTGTGACAAAATGTCAATTTTATTACGTAAATATGTTGAATTTTTCGAAACTTTAGGATTTTTTTTCTCGGAATCTATGCGTTTGCTAGCTGTGTCATTTTTGGAAAAGTGTTCTACACGAAGACATCTATACGCAAAAAAAAAATGAAGCTTCGCACGCGCGGTCCCTAAAGTACAGTGGAGCCGTAACAACTGATTGCGCATTTACAAATAAGAAAAAAAGGGGTTTATACCACAAATTTTTTCTTCTTTGGTTAGGTGGCGAACGGTAGCCAGAAGCACAATTTTGTAATTGCCACGTTAGGGTCAGTACACACCGCAGGTCCTCACCGGACACGGTTGTTTCGGGAGGTTCCTGTTCCGTATCAGGCGGGAGGAAACGCCCGGGTGTCATCACTGCGTGGATCGCCCGGAGGACACGGTTGAGCATACGGTGGAGGTCTGTCCGGCTTGGGCAGAGCATCGCCGTGTCCTCATGGAGGCGATCGGCGGCGGGGATCTCTCGCGTCCGGCCCTTGTCCAGGCCATGGTACGGAGCGAGAGGGCATGGGAGGCCGTCACCTCCTTCTGCGAAGCAGTAATGCTCGCGAAGGAGGAGGCAGAACGCGTGAGGGAGAGGCAAATTTCGCGCCCTCACGCCCCTAGCCGCCGCAGGAGACGCCCTGGGCGTCGGGAATCGCAGGCCGATTCCCGGCCACCGTAGGCGCGGGCTTGCGGACGGTGAGCAATGGGTAGCTCGCCGTCCGATAAGGACCAGGCCCGGGTCGACGGCGCGTTGTGTTCCACGCGCGCCTCAAAGAGATGTCAGCAAGTGAAGGGGCCCGATAGGGCCGATGCCTGCCGGGGTTGCGGGAAAGTCCGAAAGGGATACCGTGGCCCCTGGCAACGTAAAGGCAACGGAAGGAACACGGGTGGGTTTTAGTCAGTAAGAGTCTGACACGCCCTCCCGCTCCACCCAGAGCGGGAGAAGTTATTTGATAATTTCCCACCCAAAAAAAAAAAAAAAAAAAAAAATGGTCAGTACACACCGAGATTATTTCCCATTAGAAGTGACTTAAGTGCCATAGTGGCGCCCTCATTTTTTCCAAACTATTTTTGCCAAGCTGTACTGACCATACCCGCATGGGAAGAAGGCGTGAGTTTATGTGTGTAGTACTTACTGAAATTAAATGAAATGAAATTGTTTATTCTGAAAATAGGATATTGGAAACAATACTAATTTCATTACTACATAATTCCCAGCTCACCATAGAGAAAAAAAAAAATAGAATAGATTCTGTCATTGTCTTGTCTTTCATTAGTCAGTATATAGTTATCTGTGCATTAGTCTGTGATTCATTGTCAAAAACTGCATTTCGCGTTTCCGTTGTTGTTTTCGCTGGTTATTGTTCTGCTCCTGCCTGCGACGCACAGAGTACTTTTTAACTGCGACGTCAGTGCTTATAGATCAAGGCAATCAAGGTTTTCTGTTTTTCTCTCGTCCGGTCTGGTAAGATCTCATACTGCGTTTAATTTAATTGAAAATTAGATTTAATTTTTTCGTTGTTGTAGTTTTGACTGACTTGAATTTACTTTCACTGGGATGTTCATAGAATTTTTCTGCATTTTTTGGAGCCATAGGATGCATTGGTTTTAGTACATGATACTTTAAAAAAAAGTGTCTCACTGTCCACTTACCAGCCAATATTGAAATCCAATTTAAATATCTCATTTAGTATATTAGGTGATGTTTTTATACAACTTATACAACGAACTATTTACACCAGGTACTTTGACACTAGTTTCCTTTTATTTTTGTATTTATTTGTATAGTTGTTACTCATAATTAATATTCAATTGCAAGATCAAATGAAAGGCAAGTTGTGAAAAGGAATATCCCACAGTATGTTTTTTTGTTTCTAGTACTTTCTAGTGCACTATGGCTTATGTGAAGACTTGGTCGACGAAGGAAGAGGTGCTGAAAGACCTTGCGAAGGCTTCAGGTAGGAGAACTAGGAAGAAAGACGACCTTGACGGAGGGTACCTGGTGATTGGAGATGTACCACCACCCATAATTCCTGAAAATGAAGGTAATCTTCACCTTTGTTTGTAAAACTGATTCTGTTAAATCTAAACCTCTTTTTGATTGTTTTTTTTGTGTATTTGATTGCAAGGTTAACAGTTATCATACTGAGGGTTGATGTCATCAGTCAGATATCTTATCCGACATCAGGAAAAACTGAAAATCCTTTTTTTTTTTCTTCTGGATAAGATTTTTTGCTTACTAAATATAAAAGTGTGGTTGAATTTGCCCTGACATGACGACAAGTATATTGAACAGTTATCTACAATTCTATTTCTGGCCTGGCATTATAATGTAAAACTAATGTTCAGTTGTTTGAGGATAAATTGGGTTTGATTTATTTGACGCAATATTTCCTATATCACCACTACCTATTGTACCCAAACAACCTTTTTGTCCATACTAATATTATACATTCAAAAGTTACTCTCTGTCTGTTACCTTTACGTCTAAACTGATTAGAAGGATAGGCACACAGATATACCATTACCTGGTTTAGGACATAGGATAATTTTTATCTCTATAGTATGTTACCAGGGAATAATTTCCGATCTCTCAATTAATATATTACAAATGCCCTGTCCCTAAGCTCTTTACTTATTATGTACTGAGAGTTTTGCTGATGCAATTAATTCCAAATAAATCTTACTGACATAGGCATTTCCTTAAAAGGCAGTTTTAGGTCACACAGCATTGCATCACATAAAATGCATGCTCATCTTTTACATGTTACAACATGTACAAACTTGATCTGTTACCCAGACTAAAAATGATTAGTCATACCGGTCAAATTACGTAGTACAAATGCCAGCAGGTAACCAACCTACCCGAAACTGTCAAATTTTCCCAATCAACTTTGAACATTATGCTTTAGTGATAAAGTTGAAAATCTATTAAAGAAATTTGACAGATTGTAGTAGGTTGATGTGCTGGGGTCTGTACATACATTGTTTGTTCACAAACTTTAATGACTGTTTGTTATTAACATTGTGTTATTTTTTACTCATCCTAACTGCCTATTTTATTTTTAGGTTGTTTATGAATGACCTACTTTAACTAACAATTATTTATGAAATTAAATTAGATACATGAACATCTATTTTATAACATAATGAATGGATGCTGCTTTGAGTTTGTTTCGGCATTTTCTTCTCGAGGATCAGTCAGCAAGACAATGCCGACACCATGTATATATAGAATTTAGACATTCATTGAGATTAAAAAAGTACTAATAATAATATTTGGCATTTAGAAATTAATTATGTTTTAAATCACTTAGCTGCCATGGCTTATTTTAATTTATTTTAAATTTTTGAATGGTTCTTTGTTTTTTCTTTTTATTCCGGACATTTTTACAAACGTAGGTACCGTCTTTCTACATTGTTCTCACATGAATAATTTCAACATTAATGATGTAAACAATATTTTTTATTTAAAAGAGAGTCCTTGGAGTTTCTTACCCGTTCTTCTCTATAGGTACCTACTATGCTTTGGAATGGGCAAATAGCTTCATATTTCTGACTGACCGACTTCTTGAAAATTCAAAAGTGCCTGTAATTGGTTTAATTGAAATAAATGCTTTGAGTTTGAGTTTACTAAACTTCTTTATTTGTAGCTTTGTTACAGTATGTAGCATTTATACTAAACTTTTTTGCATACTACCTTCTTTAGGAGTATGATGTTCCTCCTGTACTCTTGGCCATTTCGTATTTCATCATTCCTTACTTTTATATTGCTTCCTTGAGCAATTATTGTATGAGGTTGGATTCAATTGTGGAAAACCCTCCCCCTTTCATTCCTCCTTGGTGATACGTGGTGAGGTTTTAGACTAACCTCCCTACCCAAAACCACATGTATTTTTTTGGTACAAAGTATGTTAGTTTAGTTACTGATTTTATTGTTGAAGATGTTTTTTTTTATAAAATACAAATTAAATGTACAACTGTTTTTTAATCATACAATCCAATACAATTAATAATACTAGATACCTACTATGAATAGTAGATATCCGACATAGGTATAAAAACGAACTTTTATGATTTCTTAAGGATGTTTTGGCCTATGGTATAAAAAAATATTGTAAACTAGACTTGGCATACTTATATTTAAAGCATTTAATTAAATGAATCATCAAATAAGTTTTTTTTTAAATTTTGAGGATTTTAAAAAAGACATTCACAAATGGTGCCGCAATACGAAGTATGGCAAAAAATTACAAATAAATAGTACTATATCTGTGTGTAAGGATATAATGGACAACCTTATGCTTCCAGAGATTGCCTTATTTTTCATGTAAGCGCCATATAAATTTTTCTTTAAAAAAATATATCCACCTATATTATGAAGCCCAGTTTTTGGACATCACATTTTTATTAAAAAGCTGATAGAAATAATCATTTAAATGCAAGATTTCGTATCCCCATTTAGCTAACATGTCTAGTTTTTGAATAATATTTTTTGAGAATCATCCTATTTCCATCCGGATTTAAGAAAAAAATAAATTAATTAGGCTTTAACTAAGCATGATACGAAACATTTTGTTAAGTATAGACGCCAGCACTGCAACCTACTACAATCTGTCAAATTTCTTTAATAGATTTTCAACTTTATCAGCAAAGCATATGGTTCAAAGTTCATTGGGAAAATTTGACAGTTTCGGGTAGGTTGCGGCGTCTGTACATAAATGGCGTTTCTTATGCTGAATATTTTAGAGCACAAATGAACCTCGTAACTGTTAGATCCAGATATATACGAGTTTTCGGTTTTTAGTTCTTCTCTTTTTTCTAGAAAATTCAGCGAAATTGGGAAAAGTTATTTATACTGAAATAATTCTTCCCCAACACACCACATAATTATAACCGCCCAAATCCATGGAACTTAGAAGTTGTTCCAATTTAACTATTTTTGTTAGGGTTGTCACATTTTTATCTGGATTTTGTAGATCAAATTTTTATTCGATATTGATTATTGCAACATCAAGTATATTTAAAATTTAACGCTCATACTCTTTTTTAGGGTTCCGTAGTCACAATGACAAAAAGAACGTACATTCACGGACTTTAATTGATGAACCACTTTCTAACAGTTTTATACATTCACGATATTACACGAACTCAAACCGCATGCTCGTCAACAAGATGACAAATTACTAATAATCGAAAATAGTCATATCCATAGAGGTCAATACAATGTTGCATACGTTTATCCAATCTATTTGATACTGACCTTTGAATAAAAAGCTCATTAAATACTCGTTATTTCTATAAACCTATCTGAAGATCAAAGTGTCATAATTGTCATGAACTTCATCTTGGACGCTATGCGTTCGGATAAAGTCGTGTGTCCGAGTTTTTCCGATGTCGAAATGACCAATCATAATTTCTCCGTACGCTAAACGTTACTATCGCTAAGCTATAGCTAAACAATTGTTGCTAGGTCACGGGTGCTAGACCTGCAATTGGTTGAATTTGGGTAGTGACTGCTGTCAAGTTTGTAGTTCTGGCTCTCAGGTTAGCCAACCGTAAATACTGCATGTAAGTGTAACATTAATAACAAGCGATTCTAACCCAAATGACACGACTGTCAAACAATTAATGACAAAGATATTAGAAAAAATCTTCTATAACACGAAGACGTATGACTTTCCGTGTCTGGATGTAAGAGTATAACCGACTAAACCCGATTTGCATTACACGGCTAAAATAAGAGGCAGTGGCAAGTGGCTCATCATTTAAAGTACGTGACTGTACACCATTTTACTCGCAGCCTACCGAGGCCTTTCAAAAATATCAGGTTACAAGTCCCCCTTTAGATTTACCTACTACATATGTTTTGTAGGAACTAAGAAATAAATAGCAAATAAAGTGAAAATACAAGTTCGCATTGAATGCTATTGATATGATATGATACGAAAACCTACGAATTTCGTAGCTTACGATTCCGATATTCAGTTGTCTTTATATTTAAGTTATATCAATTGTATTTCAGTTAATTACTCTATAAAATATCTTCTTTGTTGCAAAGCACCACACATTCTTCTTTATCATAACTTTCAATTTCATTGGTGCTGATAAGCTCTTCCTGTGTGTCCGGATCAGGTACAGGTTTTAACAATGTAATTTCTTCTCTCTCTGATATTGTGATATTTGCTGGATAACAGCCCTTTTTCGCTGCTAACCTATTATACATATAGGGAGGAAATGCAGGGAACCCGCGATCTTGAAGATCCATATGTAGAAAATTGTAGGTCTTGATACTTAACTTTCTATATATTACCACAGATGCGCTTCTTCTAGGGTATTCGGCCGAGAACAATTTGTTATTTTTTTTTTTACATTTAGATAATGGTGCTTCTAAACATGTATGAATTACCTTTTCTAAATCTTATGCTGGCTTCGATTGTATAGAAACACCTTTAATCGACAGTGATGTAGTAAAAAAAAACACTTTTTTTTTTAAAGGCTCTTCTTGTAGTTGCGTTCGGAGCCCTTCGAGGACTTCTTAATTCCTGCGTCCTACTAAAGTTCACGAATGTACTACTTTTTGGTGATAATGTTATCACCAAAAAGTATCGGGTTAGGTTCTGCTGGGGTAAAGTACTGTTATGAGTCGTTTCCGGCACCATGAAGACAAACAAATTCTGCTTACTTTAGAGTTAAATGACCAATGAAACAAAACTCTAGTTCAACAACGTTTTCGTGAGGAGCCAGGATTGATCATCGACAAACCACGACAAGTGGTAATACCACTGACGGTAATACTGCTAGAAGATTTTTTTACAATGCAGAAAGTTCTACTGAAATCACAGGAGTGGATATAAATTTGATTAAATGGCTTTACATAATTTTACAAGCTCTTTCATCTGGTATAATGGTAAATGCTGAAAAATTTGGCAATTATGCCATGCAAACTGCCAGAATCTATGTGAACAATTATGATTGGTACTGGCATGTAGTATATGTATCTTCAGTACATAAAATTTTAATTCATGGTTTTAATCATTAGGCAAGTTGCTGTGCTTCCTATTGGTCAACTTTCAGAAGATGCGCAAGAATCCCGCAATAAGGATTATAAAAAAAATCGGCTACACCATGCCAGGAAGTGCTCTCGTACGGCTACAAATGAGAAGTATTTCATACTCTTCTCTACACATCAGATCCACACATTTCCAGTCTTAGAAAAACATTTAGCAGAAGTGTGAAGTCACTTGATGAAGATATCCTAGATCTTTTAAAAGTGAACGAACTCATTTGGGATCCCGAAGTTTACCAAATACAACGTGTGACGTTAAATACGCAAAACCTGAAAATAGTTTGATAAGAATAACGAGCAGAATCAATTGAACCACTTTTGAATAATGGCCACATTCAAAAAAAAATTCATTAAAAATGTTGCCGTTTCTATTTATGAATAGGTCAAGCCATCACATGCCCAAACCCACCAAAATATGTAAACAAACACAAATTGTTGTCGAGCAATATAAATTTTCTCATACATGGGATAATAATAGCTTTTATTTAAATGCAAATACGAATCTTCCTTATAGTACCATGAATAAGACAAGAGCGTCATCGCAGACGCTAGGAACGATCAGAATTGCCAGTAAAACTAAAACAGCATATAAAACCTTTAAGTACATTTTTTAAAATTATTTTTTTATCTCTGAAATAGGTCAATTGTATTAAATAATAAATAATCTGTTGGGGTGTCTGAGGTTTTGTGCATTTAAATAAAAAATAAATAAATAAAATAAATAAATCTTTATTGAAATAAATTAAATTACAAAAACCTATGAAGCCTCTGAAACCCAAACTAGGTAAAAACCTGTATGTCAGATTTCAGCGCCTTCTCCCAATTCATTACATTATATTTTTATACCAATTAAGATTTCTAATGAACATGATAATTTTGAGCATGCAGAAATTACAATAGTACTTAAGGCTATTGAAAATGTAGTGTGAAAGTAGTGTGTGGATGTGGAGTGTGGGTGTATGTGTGGGTGTGTGAGGATGTGGTCACTTTACCGAATAAAATATTTTTCAGTTTCTTCGTAGTTAAGAGTAAGAAGCCAGTTCTTAACCTTACATTTACATTCATGAAAACACTACACTTAATTACATTACATTAAGCTTTAAGCATTACACTTTAATTTTTTTATAAGATAAATATTTGTAAGTAATCATAATTTTAATTACTTATTTAAGTACTAAAGAGCTATATTTCTATTGTTTTATAATAAACTAATGTAATTATACATTTTTATTCACAATATAAATAGTGTTGTCCTTAAGGAAATAAATAAAGACCATTTGTAAAAGTTTTTCTTTTATATATACTTTATAATATTTATAAAATAATAGCATCTGAACTTTATCTAAAGCCTTATTTAATACTCTATGCATGTGCAAAAATTCAAGCGTCTGTCTTAAAAAATAAAGAAGTTATCGATTTTTGATCTGAAACAGACCTCGATTTTCCATAGTGCGTCGCAGCGTATATGGAATCTATACCTTCACACAACGCTCTATAGTGTTGAGTTCGGGTATACCATAAAAATATGTAACGCCGTGTTGAGGATTTTAAAATATACCCAACTCCAACATTCGTTTTGGGTATAGTATAAAAATATTTACCGTCGTGTTAAGGATTTCAAAATATACCCGACCGCAACATTCGTTTGGGATAGATATCAGATAAAGGGACGTTTATTTTAGGCTAATTATTTTCCAGGCGACTAACAACTTAAAGGGCGACTAATTATTTGCTACTAAAAATCATAGGCGAGGTACTATAAATAATGACATGGCGACTAATATTAACAGTGGGATAAAAAACATTGTATTATAGAAATATGAAGTGGTAAATGAAAATGGCTGAATGGTAGGTTAGGTTAGGTTAGAACTGTGACCAGACAAAGCACGAGCCGAGCGAGCGAAGCGAGCGGTGCCGCGGCAGCGGCCGGCGAGTGCCAGTGCAATGTCTCCGATTCAAAATCCAGATTCTCGAAAAAAACTAGCTTTATCTATCATTATTCGCATCTACTTTTACGCTAAAAGGATCACAAACCATATAGTTATCGCTTTATTATAATTTTCGCAATGTACTGTGCACTTATTACCACTTTTTAAATTAAAAAACACTTGAAATCACAATTCAAACAGTACTGACTCGCACGTGGTCACAAAATGATGCAACAAACAAAATATTGCGTCAAGCCGCGGGCGAAAAGGATAGAACGATTGAAATAGTAACGTGCCAAAAGAGTATCGAACATTGCTTCGTTGCGGTCGGGTATGTTTTAAAATACTTGCAGGGGCTTATACTAAATCTGAATGTATACCCGATATCAACACGCGCCAGTGACGTCACAAATGTTAGGTAAAGGTACGCTTTATTGAAATGATTTTTGTTTACTGGATTTGAAAATATACCCGAAGGCAACGCGGTTTCTGACGTCATGACCGTTGTGTGAAGGTATAGATTCCATATACGCTGCGTCGCACTATGGAAAATGGTAGAACAGGCGCATATCAAAAATGCTTCTTACGAATACCATAATATGGCTATTTTATTAGGTTCTCTAATAGTCAAATTATAATATTCATTAGGATTTTTTCACTTAATACGCGAAATTTTTTTTTTTTTCATAGGTAGAAATACATAGAAGACAGAAGTGCCAAACTCAAGTCTGCGTATACATGTTTCAATACCATATTGTGAAAAAAATACTTGGTACAGATATGCAGTATTATACATTTTTAGAAAGGTTATTTTATGCTTTTTGCGATACAGCTTAATGATTTTAAAAGTAAAGAAAAATATTTCAGTAATTACTTAAAAAGTGACATACCTTATTTTTCAGGTATTTTTTTTTTTTCGCCGAAGGTTTTCAGTGTTACCCACGTTTGCGCTACTTTTTGTGTTGACTAGTAGTCTAACTATTCATAAATAGAATGCAAAAAAAATCAGCTGCGGATATTTGCGGTTTTAGAAGATATGAGAAAAAAACTGATAAAAGTCAGAACCCGAAAATTGGTATCTTTTGCGGTTTACCACTGACACCATTCACATGAACAATTTGGAACTTTTTGGAAATTTTCTTCATTATTTCGTGATAACAAAGGGACCTTATCAAATTTGCACTCGGTTTGCGTGGGAAATTACAAGATAATAATGCTGTAGGTACCAATTCGATATTGTAAAATGAGTATATAAAGGGAAGCAATAACTATTCGAACTATCTACATCAGTGTAACTTCGAGTGAAGCAAATCTCATCTACGCCTATTATTTCTGCAGATTGTGAAGTGTTAAAATGTCTTCCTTCAGCTGTAACAAACGAGACTTCATAATCCCCTATATCGAGGGCGGCAAGACCATGGAATCATTATCCAAAGTTTTAGTGGAAAAGCTCAATGTTTCTGAAAACAACTTGTGTTTTATAATTAGTGACATACAAAGGCACATTCTTCCTATTTTCAACAAGCGCTGGGCCCTGGCATCTCGGAAAAAAGAAACATTTTTACAGAAGAATTGTACTTGGTTGGACTCAAGGTATTCGTTAAATTTACCGGATTCTGAACAATATTCTACGCCATCAACATCTCGCCAACGAGGAAGAGCATGCGTGGCTTATGGAGACTCCTCAGAATCTACCAAGAAGAGGAAAAACACTCTTCTACTCCAAGAATATGGCTTCGAGCATATAAAAAACGCCTATGTGCAGGGACTACGGGCTTTACGTGAGTACACAGAAGCTCATCTTGTCGAAGAATTAAGAACCGCTGACACTCAAAAGAAATTAGATATCTCAAGTAAGTGGAACGAGTCAGACCAGATGAAGATTCTTTCCGATACGGAAGCATTGAGTGCTTATATATGTAGATTTAGATCTAACAAAAGCACAATATATGTACCTGAAAAACTTAACCAACGAACGAAAGTGTTGTACTTATATTCCCGCCTTACTACAAAATACAAGAAATAAAAAGATCCTGTTATCCACCATCTTCTACAATCGAAATCACAAATACTTATGCTAAAGTGATTAATATCTAAAATCTATATCTTAAAGTGATAAGTCTGCTTCAACTGAGAAAAATAAGAGATTAAAAAAAGAAAAGAAAGAACTTGTTCAAAAACGTTTCAGGGAGGAGTTGGGATTAATCGTCGACAAACCTCGACAAGTTAGCGGTAATACAAACGATGGCAATACCGCACGAAGATTCTTCTATAATAGCACTTGCTCATCGGAAATAACAGGTGTAGATGAGGCATTGATTAAACGCCTATACATTATCTTGCAAGTTCTTTCTTCTGGAATGATGATCGACCCTGACAAATTTGGGGAATATGCAATAGAAACTGCAAGAATCTATGTAAGTAATTACGATTGGTATTATATGCCATCCTCCGTTCATAAAATACTCATACACGGGGAAAACGTTATCAAACATTTTGCGGTGCGGTATTGGACAGCTATCGGAAGACGCACAAGAGTCTCGCAACAAAGACTACAGAAGCATACGACTTCATCATGCCAGAAAATGTTCCCGATCTGCTACAAATGAAGATGTCTTTAAAACGCTTTTATACACGTCAGATCCATATATAACAAGTTTGAGAAAACCGTACTTTCACATTTCTTTGTGAAAGAACTTGAAGAAGAGGCACTAAGTCTTTTAAACGTGGCACCTGAAAGTGAACCCACATTTACTGACCCTGATCCTGAAGTGGTATAAGTTAAAAATAATATTTATATTTAGTTATTACTTATATTTGTACCTAGCTACATCATTTCCTGAAGCCAGAGTTTAGGATGTACCTATTAGTAATATGATTTTAATTTAGTAAATTGTTTTCATATATATATATATTTTATTTACTTTGCTTGTTGTAATTAACCATGGTTTAATCTTTTTAGTCATTATAAACTTGTATTCCACTTGAAATAAATTTTTAACTATTTTTGTCGTGAGTTTTTCCCATTTCTTTCATTCTATGCAAATAAACATACATAGATATACAAGAAAACACTATAAACTACACATCATTCAAATCTCCAAACCTTACTGCATATTTGTACCAATTTCATCACGATACGACAAAAATTCATGAAGTCACAGATTTTTGATCAGATACCGACCTATATTTTCCATAGTGCGTCGGTTGCAACGTGCCACGATGTCATGTGTATGTGTTTCGGACCTTAGTCCAACTTTTAATTAGAAAAACCGTTAGGTTAAAATGGCCCAGCAATACGACCTCTATTTAACAAAGTTCTTACAAACAGATGCCACTGAGTTGGAAATCCGATTTGGGGGAGCAGAAACCAGAAAAGAGATACACACTGAAGAAGATGCCACGCCAGATCTGGCAGGCATCCAGCACATGCTAAGAATGGTGAGTCACTTGTTTTATTTTAGTATTACCTCCGAAAAGCCACGGGAGCGCCCTGGTTTGTCAGGAACGAGGTCCTCCATCTCGATCTAAAAATCCCAACCATCCATCAGTTTCTCAAACGCATGTCCAAGCGTTACCTTAACTCCGCCGCCTTGCACCGCAACCCTCTGGTTGTCGAAGCGGCCAATTACACCCCCTCGACCCTCAGTCGTCTTCGCCGTCCACGGCATATCTTATCCGATCCCGATGATCCCACCACACTCCTCCAGGAGAGCAGTAGGGCCACCAGCACAGTAGAACAACACTCCCGACACCCGTCGTTCCGACCTCGCCGGAGAGGTCCTCCGCGTGCGCGACCATCCCGAGTAAATAATACTCCCCCCCCGACCCTTGTCCGATGAAACGCCAGCCCGTGCCGCAGCTGAGCGTGTAGCTTTAAATTCCCCAGTTAATAATAATGATCTATCCTTGATCCAGCCTGTCCCATCTTGCTGTCCTCTCCTCAGCGGCGCCCTAAGCCGAGGTTCGTACCCCACAGAGGGTGCCCTTAGCGAGCGTTCGCTTAGCTTTAATTTAGAATAGTTTAAACGCTCCTGGCTGGAGGCTCTTAGTGTAGAAGCTAAAAATAGCCACAGGAAAGTCCGGTTAAGCAGCCACGACCTTAGTGGTCACCTGCGAGACGTCATAGTAAAAAAAAAAACAGTCAATTTGACATTTCATCAACATTTGCATACGTGTATATTATTATATTATAAATTCATTCATTCAATACCGGTATTTCCCTGTTTTTTTTTGTTTTTTTTCATAAAAAACCGTTAATGATTTAACCTACGCACGACCATGTTCTTTGCATCTATAATTTTCACGAGATAGACTTCTAATAAAATTAATAACGTAACTCAGTTTCCGAGTTGTTACTCCATTACCACTTGATTGTTAAATGAAAATTAAAGTATTTTCTTCGCTTCCTACCTACACACACATTTTGTCATTAACGTAAAATGTATTATATTCTTAACTTTTCCATCGTGTCCTACTTCTCCAGTAAATGTATTGTCACTTTATTAGGCTTCCACCCTATTGTAGTGCGTCAGGTATGTTCGCTGATGCGCACACTGACGATTTTGCAATAATGCGTAAGAAGACCTACCATGGGTTATCAAGCTTCATGTATTACAAGGGGCTTGGTGACACTATCTGTGGTCGATATATTTATCACCTATTTTCTAAGTATATTCTAACATAGTTTATAAGATAATTTTGACACTAACACAATGTGGGCCTATGTAGTCTGTAAATAAAAGTTTTTTTATTTTTTATTATTGGAAAAAGACGCACAACAGTTCAGTTTTCCCTATCAAGACAGACTTTTCGGTGCTTGTAAGCATTCCAGCTGTATTTTGAAGTACATAGAAACTCCATGGCGCATGCACACCTATCTCCTGTGTAATTGGCTAATCTCCTGTCATATAATGATTACATGAAGGTTTGTGCTTAATCGCAGAAGCAGTGTGTCATGCACACTTTTTGTGCATAAGCGATTAAAACTGCCGTTTAGCTGGTTAAGAGCGAACAGGGCCTGCAAGGAATTTGAAAAATAGGTATTTCACGAAACTATTGCCGTCGTCTTACCTCAAGTCTGCCTCCGTAGAGTGAGATAGGGACAGCTGCAGCTCAGACCGATTATATCACAAAAAAAATTGACGAGATTGACGTTTCGTATTTCCCTTTTTTATCCCCGAAAACTGAGCTGATTAATTATTTTTCCATTAATATTTTAAGAAAGAGTACGTCTAGGTTCCTATCATTTTCTTTTATGTTAAAAACTTTTCGAATTTGTCCGGTAGTCCTCTAATCACGGCGGTAAAAATGGAGCTATTTTTTGTAATTTTTGGATGGTCATATTTTCATTACCAATAAGTTGCTGAAAAAAAGGAAATAACAGGAACGTGTCTTCAGCAGACCTTGGTTTTATGAAAAAAATGTTTGCCCTAGAGGCATTATTCAGGAAGAAAAAAGGGGAATACATTTGTATGGAGAATCGCAGGCCCTGTTCCCTCTTGAGTAAGTAAGTTAGGAGATGTTTAAACGTCTATTTCCCCCTTTTTTATGAATAAGGGGGACATAGTTAAAACCGCAATAGGAAGTTACGCCATAGCCCAATAATAGCTGGTAACGTGTATGTTTACACTCAGCATTATTACATGTACGTAGGTACTAAGTCGGGGAAATATTATTGACACAACTTAGTTGTAGCATCGACAAAATTCATGGATGCGCCTTCAAAATCACCAATATTTATTACTGCTTTAGGCGAAAATGATCTTTACCCAAACGCCCAAACCCAAACCCAAACTTGTAAAGTCATATACTTAACCTAATAAAATTCATAAAACCAATTAAAGGTCGAAATTAATGAATGCAAATTTTCAAATTTATGCATCTACATCTAAGTTGTGTTGACTGTACACAAACTTGTTTTGTAATCATTTACATTTGATTACGCATTGAGCTTTGTCAAGTGGTATTCTGCCATTTACTGCCCTGACTCATTCGTTCTACTAATATTTGCAAAATAATTATATTACCTAAAATCTACATGTTTCGGTTTTGATTTACCTTTCTATACAACGGTTCGTTTCTCTTTCAGATGCAAGAATATAACAGCGGAGGTGATGGCAATATCAACGACGCTGCCAACGAGAAGGATTGTGTAATAGCTATTACCAAAGTTAGTAAATTAAATCCTAACGTCGAGGAATTCAAACCGAAAGGTTTCACTTCGCTTAGTCCCAGTAGAAATATTAATAGTCGTAGCTGTTTGAGTAATAAGGATATTAACTCAAATGTTGTTGCACAGACTGTTGATGTAAAAACTGAAGAAAGTCAAACGGAAACCGAAGAAGAAGTAAAAGGAAAAGAAAGTGGCGATCATAATCGTTTAGACGTAGCTGTACATGTTGATGAGAACGAATACGACGATATCGCAACAACACTAAAGAACCAAATAAGCGATGCGGCGAAATCAGATTCGTATGAGTTTAAAAAGCAGAAGAATGTCGCTATTGCAACTCTTTTGAGGCTTTACGCTAAAAGCAACACTGAGACAAAATGTGCAGCACCCTTAAAATTAATTAAACCGGAATATTTTGAAGGTAAAATAGAAATTCCGGCCGTAGCGGTCGAAGAACCGTTAGATATCGTATCAACAGCCACATCCTCTACACCGGAACCAAAAGATAGCTCTACGACGATAGCATCCTGTTCGACCGTCAGTATTAGCACAACTTCGACTTCGAGTCGAAGTTCTCCAAAAGTCAAATTAGACCCTGAGATAAAAAAATCTATCGATAAGGTAAATAAGTGGCTAGGAGAGCCAGCTAAGAGTAAGTCCCCAGCTGTGTGTCTCGGACCAATAGAATTTAAAAGAAAAGAGCCTAAAATTAGCTGTCAATCTTCCGGCAGCGTCTCCGCCCCGAAGGCTCCGAAGCCTGCTGTCCAAAGTCAAAAATACCAACCTTCAAAATACGCTGCAGACCTTCAGAAACAATACCTAGAAAGACAAAAAGCGATAGAATCGAAGCAAAAAGAGGTAACGTGGCGTAACTTAGAAGATGTCTTAAAAGAAAAAGACTTGGCAATCAAAAAACGTTTAGAGGAACAGGCCGAACAGGAGCAAGCTTCAACGAGTGATACTTAAAAAAAACTAACAGCGAGTTGCATCATACCTTAAATATTGTTTAAATACCTTTACACTATACGAATCCAGAGCCTAGCCACACGGCGTTGTACTTACTGTACGATATTTACAGTATAATGTCGATCACACAGAAAGAAAGAAAGAAAGAAAAATATTTTATTTGGGACACGCACAGGAAATACAAACAGTAAAAAAAAAAAACAAAATTATGTAAAAAATTAAATAAAAAGGGAGCTTAAGTTTAAAAAAACTAACAAAATAATAAAGACTTGTGCGAGGCCAAAAAGGCCCCTATCTCAGCATAATACGGCGATAATAAATACCACCGCGCTGGTATTCTGATAGGGCCCACTGTGATGCCACGGACACATCTACGGACTTAGATAAATCCCATTAGGGGATTACAAAAAACTTAAAACAAAAATAATAATACAATTAAAAAAAAAAAACAGCATATACCTTTACACTATACGAATCCAGAGCCTTTCTCCACACGGCGTTGTATTTACTGTACGATATTTACAGTATAATGTCGATCACACAGCATCACATTTCACGGAACATTTTATTTAAAATTTGTTTTTTTTTTTTTTTTTTTTTTTTTTTTATCAGATTGATAAGCTGTAGACCTAACATGGATATTATTATGTTTAGTAACTTAACCGTATCGTTTATGTTACTGAGTTTTGTATCGGGATTTTGGCATGGTTCAACAATTACATAATATTTATTTAAATTAAAGTCTGTGTGATACAAATTGCGTATCTTGCATAAAATTTAACCAAAATGTTGTAAAGCTGTTGTATTTTCCAGTCAAAATTTTCTTACATATACGTTAGCATGTTAAAATGTTCGTGCTAAGCCTAATAGTACAACACAGCTATTCACAACCGCTCGATTCGATTCGATTGTTAAGGTTCGTTTAGGCGGAACGCTACAGAATGGTAACTTTTACACCGGTAGCACACCTCCGCCGCGAAACCGGAGCAGTGAAACCCCAGTAGTTCAATTCAACTGGCTCGCGTAATGTTCCGCTACACGAGTTCCGCTAGTCGAATTTCGAGTAGCGGAACATGACGCGAGGCAGTTGAATTGAACTACTGCGGTTTATGGTGTAACGGGTTATGGTAGAAAATGTTTAATTGGTAAATAAATGATTTCCTTCATTACATTTGAACACGTCTTCTATACAAATAAATTCAATTTAAAGTGCTAAATGCATAAAAAGTTAAGGATAGTAAGTAAAGTAAGTAGTGTATACGGTACTTATGTATAACAAAAAAAAAAAAATTGTATCTCTGTCTGTTTGTTCCGGCTAATCTCCGAAACAGCTGTACCGAATTTGACGAGACTTTCACTGGTAGATAGCTGATGTTATAAGGAATAACTTGGGCTAATTTACTTTAGAAACAGAATTAGGGTCCAGGAGGCCGCGGGTGGCAGCTAGTGTAGATTAAATTTTAAATATAAAAAACTAACTTCTTCCCGCGACTTCGTCCACGTGAAATTTCTGGTTCCTTCGCATCGCCCGCCTGCGCTGTTCGTATTCGCTTAGCATTATTTCTAACTTTTTTTTCCTAAGGGCTTGTCTCCTAAGGGTCATAGTGTGATGATAATCATCCTTGATTATGAAACTATTTAGTTGGTTGGATAAGGATTAATATCACAAAAAAAATGAAAATGTAGTTCATTATTTTATGTATCATGAATAGTTTTCGCAGCGCACGCCAAATAATGACTACTATAGGAAAAAAAAATCAACCTTGGGTTACATTACTGCATTATTCAATTTCAAATTTTTTGGAAAATAAAATACGCCCATGTTATTTGCTGATAATGTAGCTTTCAACAGGTGAAAGAATTTTTAAAATCAGTTAAGTATTTTTTAGTTTATTCATTACAAACAAATATATACAAACATACAAAAAAAAACTATTCTTTTCTCTTTACTTATAACTAGCTGTGCCCAACGGTTTCACCCGCATTAGTCTCGATCCCGTGGGAATATCGGGATAAAAAGTATCGCTATGTCCTAGCCCAGGTCATGGTCTACCCATGTTCCAAATTTCATCCAAATCCGTTCAGCCGTTTTAGCGTGAAAGCGTAACAAAGAAACATCCAAAAAAAGTAATATTTTTTTCTTTATAAGATTACTGCTGGTTTGCTTGTTGAATTAATCACTCAATGTATATTTTATAGAAGCACTTACGTATGTTACGAAATACCTAATAATAACCACTTAGACATTTTCTACCATAAAAGTTACCATTCTGTAGTTTTCCTCCTAAACGAACTATAACAATCGAATCGAATAGCGAATCGAGCGGTTGTGAATAGCTGTGCAGATCAAATAAACGTTAAACATAAAAAAAAACTAAAGTAACCAAATTAACAGTTAACATCTACTCAATATGTCTAAAATTCATGACATACTCGTATTTAGTTTTGATGCAACCCGCTGTTACTAGTGTAGTTTGTAAATAAGGACGGAATTTTAGAAGGAATTGACTGACATATCTTTTAAACCTAAGAAATGATTATTTACCTAGTTCTCTTTTAATCATTTATGCAATTACAAAATACCAATATTTTATGACTGTAAGAAAATATTTTGAATGAAGTACCTAGTTATGTATATGAAATAGTTATATTATTATTTTAATTATAAAATTCGTTTTCTAATATATTAATAGTTCATGACGCTTTTAAAATAATAACTAGTTGACCCAGGGTTGAAACTTGAACAGTATCACCACTTCAAATGTTTTTCAATATTTAAAAATACAGTTGAGTATTGTAGTGCGATGCATGGATCGTTGTATTCTTTGAACAAAATAATGGCACACATAAGTATTAGAACCATTTAACATTAAGAACCATGTATAGTAAAAAAAAGACGTGTGTTCAAATTCTTGATGACCTGTAATAAAGGAGTAGGTAGTTCTAAGTGTTTTTGTAGACTAAAACCTTTTTCTTACACAAGAATTAATCTCAGTCGTGCATACTTGACTCGTGATATATGGTGATACCAAGACTGTGATATACAATTATTACATCAATGTAAAACATCTGCTCATTGTTTACCCATATTTGCAAATAAATATTTTGAATTTGAATTACGTTTGTGCGGCAGTCGAGAGCGTGTGAAAAGGAACTTACGATGTATTTCTTTGCTTTTGTTATTCTGTAATGTTATTATTTATTTAGTCTCTTATCTAATTCTTATAATAACGGCCCGTCCACATTGGTATCCGTCGAGCGTGTACATTTCTCGATAGGTACTATGGCGTCGCGTTTCGAGAGCGTTTGCCCAGTGATCACACGGTTTATTTTCTCCAGCCTATGCTTGGCCGTTCCGGGGAAAAGGCTTCCCTCCATGTTTTCCATATCCCGCGAAACCGTTCTTCCTCTTTCAAGATTTTCAGGAATCCATCCTATTCTTTCGTGGCAGGTCGCGATCCCGTTTTTCCGGCTCAAGTCACCTGTTGTTTTTGCTATTTGGGCCTACAGTCTGCGCGGCATGCGGCAGACACTGCCTAGTACTATTTCGGTTGGAAAGTAGTTTTAGTTTCATCAGCTATCTTATTTTGGTGCACATAGTGGTTGATAGTATAGTGTTTCGAACTTCCCTTTCATTGTAATTTTAGACTTTCAAAGGTGCCTATTAATAATTGTAATAAATGTTTTGACTTTGGTCATGATCCTGCAGTTTAAATCTAGAATACTGTTTAGATAATTATTATTTCTGTGTATTCTATTTCCATCACTCGTTGAGAAACCTTGAGGTCTTCTCGGAGACAAACTGTACCATAGGTTAAGGCGGGGACAACGCACTGTCTTCTCCATAAGAAACTACCTTTTGGAAATTGCAATTGGAAAAAAAAAAAAAAATGCCCCGATACATTTTACCTTACGACAAATAATAGAATTGAATTGATATTATTACTTTCAAAATACACACATCATTGTTACATTATTTTTATCATTGTCATTTAAAAGTGCCTTACTTAAAGCTAAATTTTCCTAGAAGAGCGGTGGCCGCAGTTGTGTATCCATTTCTTATGGGTAACCATACATTTACTGGAAAAGTAGGACACGACGGAAAAGATAAACTCGTCACTAAAAAAAAAACACCTTTTTAGTAAAAATAGGAACCTATTAGTTCAACCATTTTTCAGATTGGCTAAGTAGACTCATCTTTCATGGGGTACTGTTAAAAATGTTACAATAAAATTCCTCCCCACATACTTCAACTGAATGAGACAAAATTAAAATCTTATATAAAATGTACACTATGCAGGCAGGCATATTGTAAGTTGGGGGATTACATCGTTGATAAAAATGTTTAGCTCAATGCTGGTCCTGCTCCACAATGGTCCTGGTCCTGGTGAAGATTGTAAGACCATCTTTGTATTGTATAAACTCAAGGTCCTGGTGAAGATTGTAAGACCATCTTTGTATTGTATAAACTCAACCTCCTTTGTATTATGTAATTACATAGCACAGATGTGAGTACTATGTACTACAAAGCTACCATGGCTTCTTTTATTTTTGAATTGTTTTTTCTTGTTTCTATTTGTGGTCCTCTGGGCGCTTTTACCGTGTAGGTTATACTGACGTCCTAATATTTTTGTGACAATATATTTTTTTAAGGAGTCTCCATTGAGTTTCTTGCCCGTTCTTCTCCATATGTAACTACGCTTTGTAATGGGCAACTAAAGTTCGTTTTTAATCCCAGAGACTAATTTGACATTTCAAGTGATTGATGTTTGTTTTTTAAATTTTGACAATTGCTCCTGTCAAATTAGTCTGAGATTAAAAAATGAACTGTATTTTCATTCTTCTGTCTGACTGACTCCTTGACAGTTCAGAAGTGCCTGTAAATGGTTTAATTGAAATAAATGCCTTTAGTTTGACTTTTGAGTTTAAGAATGTATTTTGAGTTAGTAACGGAATTGTATATTAGTAGGTAAGAAGTGAAAAAAATACTTATTTTCATTAACCAAGCAAGTAAATAGCAAATAGGCACAGTATCAACGCGGCAACGGACAGATACTGTAGTACTGTAGACAGGTACTGTAGATAGTTACAGCTATTTGTAAGCGGGCACGGCCTTTATGCCTGGAGGCTTTTATTTAGATATTGTTTTCGTTAAGTTATTTTTATTTCTGCTTGAGTATAGTTCTCGATGTTTTTAGTTGGTATATTGGCGTGTGCTAGCTGTCATATGACTATTAATTTTATAATTTAAATTATGTTTTGTGTTGCGTAATGTAAATATCATTTTGCGTACTATTATATAGATTCATTTTTTTCTAACTGAACAGACAGCTGTGCTGCTGGGGAGTTTGTTGCGCCACTTCTTCTTCCCAGCTAAAGCACTAGGAAGTGGTGAAGGGTGGGCGTTTTGGGGGACTGTCTTATGTAATTTTGACGTTCAGAAAGTGCTGATTCTCAGCCTAGTTTGAATAAATGACTTTTGGATTTTGAATACGATATTGAATCTTGTCAGAAGTCTATCTCGTGAAAGTTACAAATGGAAACTGTATATGGTCGTTTGTAGTTTACCTACATTTTAAACGGCTTCTAAGAAATGAAATAAAAACACAGAGAAATACAAGTATTTAATAAAGGTATTTACAAAATTTGCAAAACAAATATCATTTTTAAAATGTCTCCACAAACACATGTAGACTGATACAATACTATCAAATGTCATGGCTTATGTCTATTGATATCAATTAAATGATTAAGTAATTTGTAAAGCATTATATTTTAATTAATGTGAATGTGAGGACTATGTGGGTCTGGCAGTGTGAGTACTTTATGCGATCTACCCAAATGTCATTTGTTTGGTACAGACGCCAGCAGGCCAACCTACCCGAAAATGTCAAATTTTCCCAATCAACTTTGAACCTTATGCTTAAGTGATAAAGTCGAAAATCTGTTAAAGAAATTTGACAGATTGTAGTAGGTTGATGTGCTGGCGTCTGTACAGTTCGTCGAGTCTTTGAGCTTAAATTCTGAGTTGAGCTACACGATTACTGACAATGCGTGAACTGGCTGGACAGGTCCACTCAAATCTGTGTGGTTCATCTAAAAAGACCATTTCAGACATGGTCCTCACATGATCTGGCCAAAACTATGTCTGGACTTTAAAAGAGACTGTGGTCTTTAAGTTGGTTTCGGTGTTTCTTCTCAGAGTAGTCTGATAGGAAATACCGACCTCATCTAGTTTTTTAAATATTATATACGTGTAAAAGTGTTTGTATAAACCTACTTACAGAAATAAAATAGTTTATCATTTGTTTATCAGCTTTTTATTTTGTTTTAGGCGCTGTCCCTTAGGGCTGATTTCACCAATGAAATTGAACGCGTTCAGCACATCTATATGCGTTCAAGAGCTGTCAGTGTACAATATTCAATAACAATTTTGACACTGACAGCTCTTGAACGCGTTTTAGAAATGCTGATCGCGTTCATTAGAGAAATCCGCACTTAATCGTCGTCTTTAAAATTACAGACTGACACAATCACTATGTTTCATAAAAAATCTCTCCGCTTCATATTAGCAGGAATTCTGAAAAAAACACTAAATTTTACTCTTACTTGTACTCACAAACATTATGTAAGTACCACCCTCATTAACAACTGTTACGTTTTAATGAGGGTTGTACCCTCCCTGTTGTTATATGTTACGTTACTAGACCGCAGTGGCGGACTAAGCCTGTCGGGGGTCTGGGGCGGCAAAACTAAATGAGACCCCCGCCCAGGAATGAACATCGAAATATTTAGCACGGTGCACTATGGTAATACTTTAAGGTTAGCATCTGTAGATGATTTGTCAAAATAAAGCAAAATTAATAATAATTAAATTTATTTTTGCTAAATTTAACAGTAAAATACAAAAACCAGTATAATGTTTGTCCGGGTGGAATCTTGCAACTGAATTTTAAATCAGTTATCTTTAACTTTGAGCTGAAATTTGGTATACACGCTTATTTTGGATGACAATGCATGCTTAGCTATCTGTGCGTTAACAGCACTGGTTTGCAATCTATCTAGGAGACGGATGCCCCAAAATCAAACCAGGAACTGTGTTTCGATAGGCGCAAGTAAGCTTTAAGCTGAAATAAGTGGCGCTACTACTAAATTCCCAAGTCAAGGTGAGGCCGTGCCGAGGACTGAGTGGCATCAAGGTGTAAGATGATGTCGTGAACGTATCACCTCAGGGCACACCGGGGCGAACCCTGTTGTATTAGCTTACTTAACAGACAAACAACCATGTAACAACGGCTCATTAAATGAAACTAAAATTTGTCGATAAAACTGTTTTCCTGGGGATCACGCTCGACTCAAGGCTACAATGGGGTCCTCATTTAACATCTCTTGCAGGACGGCTAAGTTCAGCAGCATATGCTGTCAGAAAAATCCGTCAATTAACTGATGTAGATATTGCGAGGCTAGTCTATTTCAGTTATTTTCATAGTATCATGTCTTATGGTATTCTGCTGTGGGGACGGGCTGCAGACATCGAGTCTATTTTTATTCTGCAGAAAAGAGCTATCAGAGCCATATATTATCTCCGTAGGCGCGATTCTCTAAGGGAACTGTTTAAGGACATTAACATCATGACGGTACCTTGTCAATATATCTATGAAAACATCATGTACGTAAGAAAAAATTTACATCTTTTTAGTAAAAGAGGTGATAGACATAATTATTGTACAAGAAATAGGGATCTATTAGTTCAACCAGGTTTCAGACTGGCTAAAGTAGACTCATCTTTCATGGGGTACTGTTTAAAATGTTACAATAAAATTCCTCCCCACGTACTTCAACTGAATGAGACGAAATTCAAACGCACACTATGTAGGCAGGCATATTATAAGTTGGGTTATTACATACCTAATTGATAAAAATGCTTGGCTCATTGCTGGTCCTGCTCCACAAGCATAAACTAATTGATTAGCATTTGAAAATACCGTTGGAGCTGCTGAAGATTTTAAAAACTATCTTTGCATTGTATAAATTCAATGTCTTAGCATTGTATAATTGCATAGCACATGTGTGAGTACTATGTACCGACTATAAAGCTACCATTTAGGTACTGGGTATGTCTTTCATTGACTTGAATGTGCCCTGGCGGCTGAGATTATGTCATGCTCACTCTAATGTCTCGCTGGCGGTGGCGCGTGTGTTGGATCATTTAGCTCCCTTCAAAATGGTTGAGCTGAATGGTGCTAATCCATGCGTCATGTTCGTGGACGGGCGCCGTCAGTAGAGACTGGTCATCTCTTAGCTGCCATGGCTTATTTTAATTTTTGAATTGTTCTTTGTTTTTTATACTTTTATTACGGACGCTTTTAACGTGCACGTCTTTCTACATTGTTCTCACATGTATAATTTCAACGTTAATGATGTAACCAATATTTTGTAACAATTTTTTGATTTAAAAGAGTGTCCGTGGAGTTTCTTGCCCGTTCTTCTCCATAGGTACCTACTACGCTTTGGAATGGGCAACTAGCTTCATATTTCTGACTGACCGACTTCTTGACAATTCAAAAGTGCCTGTTTGGTTTAATTGAAATAGGTAAATGCTTTGAGTTTGAAATGCACACGCTTCGAAATATTCCCAATCATAACTAAATAATAAATTAATGGTAAAAAAAACTTTTTTAAAACAATGTTTTATTTAATTGCCCTAAAAAGAAGAAAATAAACTTTAAATTAAACCAATCAATTTAGTACTTACATGATTACACAATTTATATGATTTAAAAGCTTGTCGCGAGATTTGCATATTTTATAGGAAACATTTTCTTTCATAGAATTACTTAAGTATAATAAGTATGTCAAGCAAGACTAGTTAGTACACACTACGCAGGTAAAGCTCGCACAGGTAAATAACGATTACAAAATATGAAATTTTTGTGCGGGAAACATTGACCATAGACATGATTTGACAGAATGCAAAGTACCTACCAGAAATCTTTGGTTTTGAATTTGTGACCGAAGATAACAAAGATTGTACCTACTTTTTTAGCGAGAGCGAGAGGTTTTGTTAGATACGGGACACAACTTGACACAAGTAAAACACAAGCGGGCTGTGAACGCACTGACTCTTTATTTTAAACACACGCAAGCGTGCCCGCGGTGGGAGGCACGGGGTGCGGGGCGCTGCGCGGCGCCGTCTGCGCAGGCAGTCCACAAGGCCGCGCATCGCTACACACATACATAATGCTTATATGTAACATCTCCCAACCTTATTTTGAAAGATACAATTCTTAATAAAAATACTACACTACTTAAAGGTACTTATAACTAAACACACGTACAACGTTTTAACATTATGCCATCCACTGGTCACTTGCCTAGCGCAAGGCTTCTATAATCCACCTTTGGGAGCTGGCGCAACGCCCTACCGGGACGGTCCGGCGGCACAGGCGCGGGCGGCGATGTCGGCGCCGCTGGCGGCGTGCTTGCACCTTGCCCCCCCTCTCCCGCGGCGTCAGCTTGAGACGCGGGTTGGGGGCTCGGCAGAGCCGCTGATGATATGTCCTCGTCACCATCATCCTCGATTTCTCCAGCCCAACTTTGTTGTACCTTGCCTTTATATAACACAATCTGGTTTTTGTGTTTTTTTATTACACTCCCTGTTAAATGATCCTTGACCAAATACACAACTTTACCACTCCTGTCTACTATCGTCCCTCTGCACCATGTGAACTTATCTTTATTATGAAATTTTTTGTATAAAACTTCGTCCCTTTTTTTAAAAATTTGTGTATTTTTGCCGCCATAGAATTTATACTGCAAGCACTGTTTTGATTTTACTGTGCTGTCCAGTGACGCGTTTGAAAGTGACGACAGTGGTTTAGGCGACACTAGATCCAACCTTGATCTTAGCTTGTGACCAAAAACTAATTGAGCCGGAGAGAACCCTGTCAATGAATGTACTGAATTCCGGTAATCGAAAAGATATTTTAATAGTTTGACCCTAGTGTCTTTTTGGCTGTTACTACTTAAAATACACGATTTTATGCCCTTTTTAGCAATCTTTACGTAACTTTCAGCCTGACCATTGCTCGCAGGATTATAGGGCGGTGACGTCACGTGCTCAATCCCGTTAATTGCACAAAACCGTGCAAATTCTTGTGACGTGAACGCCGTGCCATTATCGCTTACAATTGTATTTGGTAACCCGAACCTTGATACAAACTCGTATAGTTTTTCTAGTGCAGCTGATGAGGTCGTTGAACCATACATATCGTAAACTTCCACCCATTTTGTGTATGCGTCTACTACTATTAAATAATGTCTATTATCTAACGGACCCAAGAAATCTATGTGCAACCGGTAGAATGGTTGGGGTGGGTATTTCCAGGGGGCAAGCGGGGCGCGCGGAGGGGTAGGACGTAAATGTATGCAAACACTACAAGAATTGATCATAGTTTCTATTTCTTTATCAATACCCGGAAACCAAAAACGGGAACGAGCTTCGGCCTTTGTTTTTACAATTCCCAGGTGGGAAGCATGAAGTTCGTTTAATATTTTCATTTTTAGACTGTCTGGTAAAATCACTTTATACCCTCTCATAACACAGCCGTCTTCATAAGATAATTGATTCCTGCATGCGTGGAACGGTTTTAAATTTACATCAGACACGCTTCTAGGCCAACCCTTAAAAATAAAATCAATCACCTTCATTAAATTAACATCTCGGCTAGTTTCCTTGCGTAATTCGTCCCGCGTAACTGGCATGTGTCCGTCTATCACGAAGTGAATATACGACGCGCGGTCCATCGGGGCGGCCGCGGCGGCAGCGTGCTGAGCGCTGTCCCCGCGTTCGCTGTCCGCGGTCATTGACCGCGATCGCTTATCGTCGTCGGGAAGGCTTGCGCGGGACAAATAATCCGCGATGTTATTCTCGCTACGAACGTATTCGATTTTATAATTATATGCGCTGAGGAACAACGCGTATCTTTGTAATCGGTTTGCCGAAACCTCCGGTATACCTTTGTGCGGGCCAAAAATTGAAATTAAAGGTTTGTGATCGGTGCGAAGGATGAACGGGTCTGACTTACCGTACAAGTACTGATGGAATCTTCGAACTCCAAAAATAATAGCCGTTGCCTCTTTCTGAATCTGAGAATAACGTTTTTCAGCTGTGTTTAGAGTGCGGGACGCAAACGAAATAGGACGCTCGCATCCATCTTTATCACTTTGCGATAATATCGCACCTAAGCCATTAGGTGAAGCGTCCACCGTGAGGATTAACTTTGCATTTGGGTCAAAATGCGTTAAAACCTGATCCGACGTTAAATGTTTTTTTATTTCGATGAACGCTCTTTGATGTTCGTCGGCCCACTGCCATTTAACACCTTTTTTTAACAGATCGTATAAGGGACTTAAGATTTCGGACGCCTTAGGTACGAAATTACGGTAATAATTGACTAATCCTAAAAATGATTGAAGTTTGCCTACATCTGTGGGCACTGGGGATTTCTCAATTGCTATTACTTTATCAGAAGATTTTTTTAACCCGTCTTTGTTAATAACATACCCTAAATAATTGATTTCGTTCTTAAAAAATTCACACTTATCTTTTTGCAAAGTTAGTCCGGCATCTTGCAGCCTCTGTAACACTGCCGTTAACCGTTGTAAATGTAAACCCGGTCCATCGGCTGTTATAAGAACATCGTCTAAAAGACATAACACACCGTCCATACCAGACAATAAGTTTTCCATTGCGCGCTGAAAAATAGACGGTGCACTGGTTAAACCAAAAACCATACGTGTATACTGAAACAATCCGCGGTGAGTATTTATGCATGTAATTTTTTGTGAGTCTTCGTCTAAAACAAATTGATTATAGGCCATGGACAGGTCTAACTTTGAGAACTGTTGACCTCCGTGCAATTTTGAAGACAGTTCGTGGACTGTAGGCAACGGGTATTGTTCTACAATTAATTGTTTGTTTATAGTTACAGAATAGTCTGCACACAGCCTAACACTTCCATTTCGTTTTAATACTGGCACTACGGGTGATGCATACTCCGAGTGATCAACCTGCTTAAGTATCCCTAAGTTTACAAGGCGGACTATCTCTTCATCTACCTTGTCTCGCAAAGCAAAAGCAATAGGACGCGCTTTGAAAAATTTTGACACTGAATCATCTTTTAACCGTAATTTTACCTCGAATTTATTGAATTTACCTAATTTATCTGAAAATACGTCTCTGAATCTATTATGCAAGTCATCGATTGTTTTTGTTTCGTTATTTATGAAATTACAGGGTGCTAGTTTTAACTTAAATAAGGATAAAAAATCTCTTCCGAGCAATGGCGGGCCTTCGCTGCGTACGACGTAAGCATCTAGTGTGTGTGTACTCAGCCTATAAGTGACCGGTAGGCGAATTATACCGAGACACACGATATTACTACCCGTGTAGGTAAATAGCCTTTTCTTAGGTGGTAACAAGGGCAACCTGCTAAAACATTTGTTGTATAAACTTTCGGAAATTACCGTTACTGCGGATCCACTATCAATCTCAAATTTGATTTGTGAGCCGTATACGGACACGATTTCTGTCATGGGTTCTCCCCGCTCTGAAGTGATGTTACAACATAAAAACTCACCATCGTCGTCCCCCTCACTCACATCGCCGGCCACCACACACTTTACTTTGTATTACACTTCCTACAAGTATAGTTCGCGAATCGGCACTGAGACGATGCATGGTTCTTTCGACCGCACACGGAACACTTCTCCATTACCGGTTCCCTATCAGAACCCGCACTCTTGCCCTGCACCTTGAACACTGAATGTTCTTGCTGTGTGGTCGACGCCATCGTGGAAGCGCCGGCGGCGGCGCCTGCCCGCGCGCACCGGACGCTCTGCGCCAACTCCACTGCCTTTGCCAGGGTCAAGGTATCTGTGTCCTTAGTGAACAGTTTTTCCCTCTCGGGACCCGCCAACATGCCCATCACGAAACGATCTCGCAATGCTTCCTCTACGTTGGCGAATTTGCAATGTTTCGTGAGGCCACGCAGTCTTGCCGCCCACTGCGCATGCGTCTCACCCGTTTGCTGCATTGCCGCGTAAAATGTGTATCGCTCCCCGAATCCACATTTTGTCGTGGAAAAGTGAGTGTCAAGGAGCTCATAGATGTCTTCTACTGGCACCTCCTCCAGCTGTTTTGGCAAGGCCAAGTCGGCTGCGAGCTGGTAGGTGCCGTCCGCGAGTGCGCTCAGTAGGATTGCTCGCCGTCTTGAACCCGTTGCGTCGTTTTTTTCGGAAATATCGTTCGCCACGAACCATTGCCGCAGGCGACTTTTGTACGCCTGCCATTGGTGCACTGTGTGGTCGAAATTACTTAATAAACCGAAACTAAACTGAGCCATCGTGATATAGCGTGGGTCGCTCTCGTCGCCACTGTTAGATACTGTTAGATACGGGACACAAGTAAAACACAGGCGGGCTGTGAACGCACTATGAACGCACTAACTCTTTATTAGAGATGGGTAACTCAGGAGTGATAGATAAACAAGATATGTATCAATCCGTTCTGATCACTCACTCTTTATATCAGTTCAAATCCGAATGTATCAGTGTATCTTTTACAACTCGTTCAATCGTCGTCCTTTTGTTGCACACACAAGCATGAGTGTATTCGTTAGTCATTAATTTCATTGTAATATAATTACCTATAATAAACTAAAAATTAAAGTTCATTTTTGTCGGGTATCAATTGATCAATCATAAAAATAGATACTTAAAAAGAACGAAACGAGTAGTGCAATAAATCAGAACAGAAAGATACATAAGATACAGAGCAAGAGCTCTTACTGATTCGTTGGATTGAATTGAGCGTAGCGAACCACGCTGATATAAAGATATAAATGAGTGATACATATCCCAGTGATCGAAAGATACATATCAATCTTTTCTTTTTAGTGATACATATTGCCCATGTCTACTCTTTATTTTAAACACACGCAAGCGTGCCCTCGGTGGGAGGCACGGGGTGCGGGGCGCTGCGCGGCGCCGTCTGCGCAGGCAGTCCACAAGGCCGCGCATCGCTACACACATACATAATGCTTATATGTAACAGATACGGGACACAAGTAAAACACAAGCGGGCTGTGAACGCACTGACTCTTTATTTTAAACACACGCAAGCGTGCCCGCGGTGGGAGGCACGGGGTGCGGGGCGCTGCGCGGCGCCGTCTGCGCAGGCAGTCCACAAGGCCGCGCATCGCTACACACATACATAATGCTTATATGTAACAGGTTTCGACTTCTTTTTTCCCTAGTCTAAGGACAGTCTTGACAGTTCAGTATATCCAACTATTAATTAATTAGCTGTGGTTCAAAGAGAAACAGTGTGACCATATGTGGCAGTTGTTGTGGCATGTGTGTGGCCTTTTTGGCAGGATTTGCGTCTTATATTAGCCTCTGGCATGTTTGGTTAACGTTTTATAAAATTGGCAGTTTTTGGTAGTATTTCAAAATGTCGAAAATGGCAACCGTAAAAACAGATCTTAGGGGATTCCCTGTACTTGTCGTGTTATCTTTGTATCTCATTCACATTCAACTAAGAACATTAATATTATTAGTTATAAAGTTGATTGATCGTAAACCGGGTATTCTCTAAACGTGAGTTTATGGTTGACATTTCAATCAGTGATAGACATTTTGGTTTCGATTCTGTTTCACGGCAATCGGTAGTTATTGAGGTGATATTTGTTATTGATACTTGGAAGATGAAACGCAGATAAGAAAGTCATCGGCAGTTTAACTACAGAACAATGAACAGTTTTTTTTTAAAGTGAAAACTTCTTTTGGCGCGTTGAGCATGTTTTTTTTACTATACTTTTAGGGTTACGTACCTAAAGCGTGCCAACGGGACCCTATTACCAACCCTCCACTGTCCGTCCTTCCGCCATAAATTTGACTTAACACTAACTATAATTTTATAAATGCTAAAGTTAGTTTGTTTATTTATTTGTTTGTTTGTTTTGTTATGTTATCACGCAAAATTTTTAAATTTAACGACACGGTTGGCGCAGTTGTTAAGCGATTGACTGCTGCACTGCGTGTCGCGGGTTCGATTCCCGCACGGAACAAATATTTGTATGACCTGCAAGTAGGTAGTTGTTCTGGGTCTGGCTGTTTGTGTATGTGAGTTTAAATGTTTGTGAACGCACCCACGATACAGGAGAAATTCCTAGAGTGGGCAATGTTTAAAAAAAAAAAAAAAAAAAGGTTGAACGGATTTGGATGAACGCAGACAATGGGTACCATGGGACCATGGGTAGACCACGACCTGTGTTAGAACATAGGATACTATTTATCCGGATACTACAGACGCCAGCACATCAAACTACTACAATCTCTCAAATTTCTTTAATAGATTTTCAACTTTATCATTAAAGAATAAAGTTCAAAGTTCATTGGGAAAATTTGACCGTTTCGGGTAGGTTGACCTGCTGGTGTCTGTACGTTCCCGTGGAATAATTTCCGACCTCCACGCGGGTGAATCATCGTGCAAAAGCTAGTTAATACTAAAAATATATTATATAAAACAAGTGTATGGTTTTACTACGACTACGCTATATAAGTTTGGCAATACTACGATTAAAAAACTAAACAAAGTTGGCAATATTTTGGCATTTCTTTACCCGAGTCTGGTAAGATTTGGCAGGTTTTAGGTTTTTTTTACTAAGGCAGAATCAGTAATTTTAAGATGGTCACACTGGTGAGAAATGAAAATATTGTTTTGTTATTCTTGATTTCATATAGTTGTTGATTGCTGAAATATTCATATTTTTAGGTAAATGAACATCATTAATTGGGATTTAAAAAACGGTCAACGATTGTAGCCTATTCGTTGGTTGTGTTGTTGTTGTTTATATTATGGCTGTATTATCGTTGGATAAGTACTGGTATCTAATAAGAACTGAATATTGTTCATTATCCTTTTATTGTGACCCCTTTTGACCGAAAGTAGTCAAGAAGATTTACATAACTGGAGTTTTATTACCTACTGTTTAAACAATGTAGGTATTCAATTTCATTGTAGATTGCTCCATATAATCTGGTGTTTCCACAGTTCTTGAAATACAATACTAATACACTAAGAATGGGACTATTTACCTCAGTCTGAACCGCAAGGGAAACAAATTGTGAAAACTAATCAGAAATTACAAATGTTTTTTTTCTGATTCACCAGCCTTTCTTTTGATTGAACAAACCCTTATGTTTGGTGGTAGGATGGCAACGACCTGGGTTGTATGGTCGTTGTAGGATGGTGACTCTTCCAGAATAAAACCACAAGCCAACAAGATTCTACATTGAAGTTGAAATAAACATTCACAATGTGGACTAATCTGGAAGAGATTATGCAAGATTTGTCAGTGGCACAAAGATGTGTGGTACCTGCACCCTTGGACACGTTTGATGCTGACGGACCACCAGCTTTCAACATTGAGGAAGAAGGTATGTATGTAGTAAAATGTGGTTGCTTGATATGTATGTAAGTAATCATTGTTCTTCATCAGGCACCAAGCTACCCCTCTGCCAAAATAAATAAATAATTTTTCTATGGTGGTCTTTTTCTTTATATTTATAGTAATTGCAGCATTATTATTCCACAGAAAGTGCAGGACAATCTTACTATGCATCTCAAGGTGGAGGGGAAGGAGACTTTGAGACTCCAGACTTCGAACTCATTCATGAAATGCTCAACATGGTATGTTTAGTATTTCAAAATCATTAGAATACTGAGTAAGTAAGAATTTATGTGCTGACATTTGAGAATTTTAATTTCAAATTTAGTTAAAAATGAACTCATTTCATCACATTCAATATTAAAATTCTCAATGATTCTATGTTCAGTAACAAAAGTTGGTTAGCACTTCAGTATGTAAAGACAAACAGTTTATGAGCACAATTTTAGAAAAACGAGCGTGCCTGTCTTTGCATATTTGAGCACAGTTTTTGAAAAACGAGCGTGCCTGTATTCGCATATGATGTGTCATCTGACATCTCACCTTAGTAATAAGCAACATTAAGGGGCAGGGCCTCGTCAAAGTCTTTCCTGACGGCCAACTCTAGCACCGCGCACGCTCATTGGTCAAATCAAATAACATACTGAGAATTGTATACATAATATAATAAAATAGTAACAAGTCAAAACTGTACGAATATGTGAATATTTTTGAAAAAAGTAATTGCTGAGGAACGAGTCTGATGATGAAAATATAGTTTTTAGAATTTTTTGTCTGTTTCTCTGGATGTATGTTCCGGATTGGCGCAAAAACGGGTGAACGGATTTGCATGGAATTTGGCACACAGGTAGTTTATAACCTGACGTAAAGTACTTAATCCCGTGGGATATTTTCCGACATCCACACAGGCGTTCAGTGGTTCATCTAGCTGTGGGCAAAAGCTAGTGTGTAATAAAATAGATAGTCAATTATTATTTGTTGTTGTTTAATCATATCATTATGTACTGCAAAACATTGAGTATTAAGGCTCCTATGTACTTTTCAGGTGAAGGAAAAGAAAGATGACCGAGAGGGCGATAACTCCGCAAATTTCAGTGATCTTGACCCACATAGCCGAGACTTTGTACCGCAACACATACAAAAGAAAATCAAAAGAAATGTGGCTCTTACATCAATCATAACAGCTAAGGAAGCTGATCTATCAGCCAGACGGCCCATGCCAAAAGATGTAATTCCTACGATGTTTAAGAAGAAGTCTTTGAACAATACCCCACACCATAATATGGAAGAGACCCGCATGAATACTTCTACTTCGCAGTCATCGTCACCAGAGCACTGCAAACAATACACACCATCTACTCATGCTAGTGAATACTATACAAAATATCTACAGAAAAGTAAGTTAAAAGAAGAATTCGAAGAGGACATTTGGGCTAGAGCTGAACGTCAGATGAAAGCACTGGAAGTTAAAAAGTAAGTATAGTTAGGGGAAAGTCTTTAAACTGAGTACTCTGGGAACTTTGTAAACCGTCTTTGTCACTATAAAACCCATGTGACTGTTTCTTTCATAGATTTTATGCGCCAAATTTACGCCCAGGTACTCTGTTTCGGACATTAGCTCCTTGCACCATGAGTAATAGCGAATTGGAACCTTGTCGCGAATTTGGAATACTTTTTGAATTTCAAGTAATCATGTTGCCAAGCGATTACTATCATTATCTTGGTGTCATTAAGGTTGAAAGGCAAATAAAAAATCTATTGTGTCTCATTAGTGACAGTTAAACTCAAATGACGATATTCGACATTTTCTGACTGGGGTAACCCACACTTAATATTTAAAGGTGGGTCAACTAATGTTGTTTTAAAAAAAAAATATATAATAATTAAAATTATGGCTTGTGCATAATATGTTTGGGCAAGCATGTTCAGCTGCATGGTCTGCTCCAAAAGCCTCTGAAGAAAATGTAAACAAATGGATCAGAAGCATACTTGTGGATGTCAATTTGTAGTGCCACTTACAAATTGAGTGCTTTAAAATCCATAATTTATATTTTAATCACCTTAAATTTGTTTTTCATTTTGGCTTGATGATTTTTCAATTACTATTTCGCTTGCATGTTCTAAACTGAAGTCACGCAACGCGTCGTACGTCCAGCCAGTAATAGGACTCGCCCATCCAGGAGCGCTGTCCCAAATTATTAATTTATAATACATAAAAAAAGGTATTGTAATAAAACACGTGTACTTAAAGATCAATAATGAAATTATCTTTAAAATAGTGAAGGTTTCAGAAAAATACGCTTGATAGATTTTGCGTGATTCTCTGTTTTTTATCCGCGTTAGACATAACTTTACAAATTAATTTCAGTAATTAGAACATAATCTAAAATATTCATATATTAATTTATTAAGAAAATGCTCTAATTTAACATATATTTTATTCAAATCATTAACACTACTCCTGTAGATGTCATCTTCAGTATAAAATCATTAAAATTCGGTTATCGTCGCCTTAATAATGTTATTCAAACAATAATTGGTGAGATATAAAGTTGAAAACTTTTAAATACAAATAAATGTATTACTAATACCCTTAAGTAAGTGATTGCGAAAGATTTTAACCTGAACAGGGTTTGTTTACAATTTTACGAGATAGTTTTGGAACAGTCTATAGTAAGTCACTGATTAAGATATCTTTTTGGAACGAAGTTCCTTGACGTACCTTAAATTCTGCACGCTAGGCTAATGAGAGCTAGACCGAAAAAAGTGTACCATTTTGACCGCCACGACACTTGTTATAATGTGTGTTTGTGTGTTTACAAGCGTATGTCTATGTATAGATAAAAATAAGTATACAATATGGGTGTCCAACGATATCTCTCGACTTTTTTTACACTGGCAATGTTTCTATTTCAGGAAACAGAAAGCAGAGATCGTCAGTGCGAAAGAGAGCGGTAACAAGTCTCCCCCAGGCGTTGCATGTGGTGCGTTTTTATTTTTTTGCCTTTTTAAATTTTTTATCTGCCTTGTTGTTTGTTGGCCTAATGGTCGTATGGGCTGCGAGCTAAGCATGCGGTTCTGGGTTAGAACCCCAGGTCGGGCACTGTTATTTAGTTTTCGATTAGGACATTTTCATTAGCAGTCCGTAACTGCGCCCTGTTGATGACAATAAGCTCATTATACTCATTGTGTTATGTCTGGTTAACCGTGGGTGTATGTACTTATACAACTTGGCTTCTTACCCATTCAGTAATGATCTTATGTTTGGCTGACAATAAGATCACCATTACGCGCCTGCTTTTTAGGGTTCCGTACCCGAAGCGTAACAAAATGATAGGGGGTCCTTATAAGAAACGTGTTTTTTCGACTTGTTTTGCTAAATATTATTATACGGTGGCTAACCCTCCGTGTGCCAGTCTCGCACTTGGCCGGTTTTTTATGTTTGTATTGGTTTTGGACTTTGTTGTTAGTTTACAAAGAGTGTCTGCGCATCTAATGTCGGTTGACGCTGCGTAAACGCAGCGCCAGCTTTGCATAGACGCTGTATTATCGAACCAAAGTCGTATGTCGCGATGACTCTAAATGCGAAAGATGCCAAAGAGAAATACTTATTTTTCTGCAGATGATTTGCTGTCATCCATGCAGGAGTTTCTCTAGCTCCGAATATATTCTGTATTGTATGGCTGAAATTTTATTCAGCCATAAAATACAGAATATTTTCGCCTATTAAAAAAAACATCCATAAATACTTTCTCCCGTTTATTTAAACCTTAAAAACTAGACTGTGTTAACAAATTGTTTTTCCTCAGATTTATTCGACGTGAACCTGCCTCAACATCGACATCTGATGCCTGGAGACTGCATCGTGTGTATCGTTGCAGCGAAACATGGCTATTACATCTAACTCCGATGGTGGTTCCCTCTTTACGAGGCGACATATTTCGTTTCGGTTTCGACTTACGAACACCTTAGCCATACTAAAGAACTTAGGGGCAATTCCCGTATTTTTAAGAACGTTCCCATTCTATTATCCGTTTCAATCTGTCAAAATTACCTCTAATTTACCTACATTTTTGGCAAGTTCAACGCAGGGGATTTAAATCATGTACTGAATCCTTGATAACAGGTTTTGCGTCGCTGTCCCTGCCACCCTGTATTTGTGCTGCCACAAGTATGTGCCTTCCACAAATTATCACCTATACTTGCCGTCAGCAATAGAAGTAGATTAACGTTGTAACTTTTATGTGAGCTAAACCCAAAAAGATTTGATACCCAAATTTTCAGTATTTCGTGTTATAGCTAAGAGTTTGTATTATCTAAATTTAACAAGTTTTATGAGACCATACGAGTTTTATGAGTGTTGTGTGGGGACCCCCACACAACACTCATAAAACTCGTATGGTCGGGGGATCCGTTTTTTCTATGGAAGATGAAGGGCTTTCCACCCTGTTCCAAATACATTATTAAGTTCTTAACGTTGATTGTCGGTAAAATGAGATTGCGACTAGATTTCGAACGTTTTTAAATACGGGAATTTTATTGGCCTTGTCATATTATACGATGCAAATGGCGACGTCAAAAATGTGACGCGCCGACGTATGAGTCATGGCTTTGACGTTCGAAAAGTGTATGATTCACAGCCTAGTGATTTTATGAAAAAGTCTTAAAGTGATCAATGTTTCCGTAGTGATCGAACGAACTACAGACTTTTTTTTTATTTGTGAAATTTATATTTTTAGCGATAAACGCTGTAAGTAGGAATCATACTTAAACAGGATGTTTCTTGTAGAGTACCCGGCCATTATATGGTATATTGATTTTAAGTTAAGGTTCGGCTTTGTAGGGCGTCGCGCGTCGTGTCTTTGGTGCTACAAAGTTATTTTGGCGCGTAGAGTAAATCGGAACTAGAGCCGCCGGACATTTCACAAAACAATTGCACAAATGTTTACGAACAGCGCCCCCCCGGGTATCAACGTCATTCCATAATATCCTTGTAGTACACTGGTAATGGTATGGCTTGTCCACTCTGAAATGACGCGCCCCACTACCGCATTACCGTGTGGTGCGTAAAATGCCGTAGTGGGGCGCGTCATTTCAGATTTAAAATTTAAAGTGCCATATAAACGACCGTGTACAGTCTTGAGCATAAATATATTGGCGTTCCTTCGATGTCACATAATATTTGTGCTGCCACTTGTATACCTTGCCTTCCACAAATAATAACATATATTTGCTGTCATCTTGACGACAGATATTAATAGATGAACAACGAAGTCAGATATCATTGCCGAGCTGTCCATAGTAATATATTTATGCTCGTGACTACAGTCGTACTATCAAACAATTTCAAAAATATTTTCAAGCTGATGAGATGGTACTTGAGATCCGAAACTATGAGAAGTAGAAGTTGTAGTCTTCTGACTTTCCACAAAAAATTTATTAGCTGTGTTTGGTTCTCAACGAGGTCTGTGGTATAAAAAGCCCATGCTAGTGATAATTTCGAATTTATTGTTTTATTGTAAAGTATTTAGTAAGTCGTGATTTCTACCAGCTATTCTTGATGATAAAATCAATGTAATGTAATGATAAATCAGTGGAACTGCCAGATATTATTATTATTATTATATGCTATAGTAGTTGATACCCGCGGCGACGCCCGCGTGGATCCTAATTCTTTTTCTAAAATAAAAGTAGCTTAAGTTACTCCTTATAAGATCAGCAATCCCCGTATCTCCCGTCAAAATCGGTCCAGCCGTTTGGAGATTAGCTGGAACAAACAGACAAACAAAAATTAAAAAAATGTTTTTTTTTTCGTTATAAGTACCGTATATACTTTGTTATGTATTTAGTAAACAGCTGTTACTTTGACATTAAAAACAGACGCTTCAATATTATTTATTTGTATAGATTGTAAATCGTCGTGAAATGGAACAACTATACTATACTGATCAAATTGTCTTCGACCATTGATAAAGCTTGCAGCATTTGGTATTTGTTACCTGAACAGTTAAGTTTGTGGCACTGTACTGAGTTGTTTTATTCTTCTATAATTTATTGTTACATGCATAAAATAAATATTATTACAAAAGCTCGATCTAAGAAATTATTTAAGTATAAGATGTGATTTTGAATCTCGCTCATGGCGCTGAAAATATATTTATTATTTTATCTAAAAGTTAACGTGATATTTAAATACTTATGTACTGTTTATTCATTATGTGTACATATCATTTATTTTTTAAGTAAGTGTTTTTATCTATTGATAAAAAGTCCTTATTGAAATGTAAAAATAATTGCCTTCTAGCACCGTGAACACAGATTGGTTACAAACTGTCTGTTCATTGGAGTGGACAAGTCTTGAGAGTACAGTCAAAACCGTTTATAACGACTTCGAAGGGACCGTCGGATTACGGGTTTTTAGCCGATAGTCATTATAACCAAAAACTATGTTTAGTAAACAGAAATACTGGGACCTTAAAATTTTGTCGTAATAACCGGTACTTCGTTTTAAGCAATGTCGTTATAAATAAACGGTTTTGTCTGTAGCTGACAAGTCGGTGCTATTCTCATGCATGACACATATTTTTGTAACTGACCTGGTACAGTCGATGACCTGACCTATATACAATGTATAACAAAAACCATGTTCGATCCGGAAAGTTCGCATAATAGAATATTGTTAAAAATTAAAAAGTTATTGCTATTAGATTTCAAATTCACGTTTTTGTACCAAAATTATCCCAATTCCATTCAAAATTGGTAAATTTTCAACAGGGGTCATGTGTTGACTTGTAGAATACCCGCTAAAAGACGGCCCCCCTCGCCCCATGTAATAAACCGGTAAAATTCCCCATTGAAAAAAAATGGGGCGATTTTTTTTTTCTTTTACTTTGTCACCACAGACTAACAGTACGATTCTTAACAGCCTCACGGGTCGGACAGGGTTTTTGTTACACGTTGTATGTTCCTATCCATATCCACCTCACCAAGTGAACAGCAGTGCTATTCTGTAACCATCTCACCGTGAGAACTTAGGTGAAGTGAGCTCGGAGTGAGCTGTCAGTCCCTAGCAGCAGGTGGAATGACAGCTAACTTCACGTTCACTTCACCTAAGTTTTCACCGTGAGATTATTACAGAATAAACCGGCTGTTACGTAGGGTGGATACTTTTCTCGGGTCACCGACCGTACGCCCTAGATATAATAATATGGTCTGTTCCAAAACTAGCTGATGAAAGAGTAAACAAACCCTGTTCAGGATAAATTCTTACGCTATCACTCACTAAAGTGAATTAGTAACATGTTTTATTTAGAAGGTTTCAACTTTATATCTCACAGCTTTTTTCAAGTCATTGTTTAAATTACATTATTAAATTGTAATTGAAAAATCACCGACGAAAATTGAGGTTACCTTAACCTCAATTGTCAAATGAGAAATATGCTTGAGGTAATTTTAAAATCAGAATTTCGGGTTTGAGTATGCAAATAATCAAATTAGAGCACTCGATTTGTGAGTTGCACTACAAATTGGCGTTCACAGGTACATTTTCTGATCCCTTTGTATACATTTTCATCAGATAGTTTTGCCACAATGTATAGTGATTTGTATAAGATCTGAGAATGCAGTTATTTTTCTAAGCTATTTAAAACTTGGTACTAAGTAACAAGTATGTGTTAGCCATTATTGGTCTAGGATTAAAACAAAATTGGTAATCGATTTTGGACTGAATTTAAGAAGTTTATTATTTTAATAGACAGCCACTCTTACTAAGAATATCGTATTACCCAGTAACTGGGTTGTGGAAGTCAGATATCCAGTCGCTCCATGTAAAATACCGGAATTTATTTTGATAGACAGCCAAATGTAGAAATTAAACTAACACGTATTTACTTGAAATGATACAAAAGTGTGTAGTTTCTTGACATTTTATCTTATGAATTGTAAAATGTTTTAAAGAAGTATGTTTGTGGCCACACTCTGGCTTAAAATCTAAGGGCTCGACCGGTCGGCCCAGCACGAACGCGCGTAGTAAACATAACATAAATTGGAACGATTTATTCATTGAAAATTAGTCTTTCCTATAGCATTTTGTTTAAAATGCAAGCTCAATAAAATTAGGATCACCCATATAAATAACCGGGGTACGAAGACGCTTTACGAAGTACGAACGGGATTTGTTCGTACTTCGTTTCGCTTTGTTTCGTTCGTACGTTCGTACTTCGATTATAAGTGAATCTCGACGCTATTTAGAAATAGAATGTTGAATGGAATGGAATAGAATTTAGAATAAATTGCGTAGCACACGGTCAATCATAATCTATATCACTTTGAAGGATATTGCTAATCCATTGCGTCATATTTTCGAATAATTTGTTTGCTCAACAACGTAAATAACGCAATGAATGTTGTTGAACTGTCAGAATGAAATAGATTGCTATTGAGCGTGTGTTACGCAATTAGGTTGGTGGATATGGAGATATTAAAGGTCAAAGTTCCAATTTCTTTTTCTTTTTTAAATCAAGTTTTGAATGTTATAATTTCAAAACTCACGTACCGTTGCATGCACCATAAGCACAATGTTTAGCGTTACATTGCACAGCACACCAAACATAAAAGTCATCTCCCAGCAATCATTTTTGCTCAATGTTTTTTAGTTTGATGAACAGAATGCGTAGATAACGGCTATGTCATGGGTCGTTTTATACCCTGTATTTGAAATTTAGAATTATTCGCATTTTGTTACGCTTACTTCGCCCGTAAACGCGAGACTGTCTCGTTGGTCAAGTAGACTGCCTCGACCGCCTCGTTGGCCTAGTTGTCGCAAGCACTACTGCTGAGCATGTGGTCTTCGATTCGATTCCCAAGTCGGGCAAAGTGTTTTTGGGATTTTTCTATCCGGAATTTGTTAGTGGCAGCCCGGATGGATTTGTGCCCGGATGATGGCAATAGGCTCGCTCCCTTTTACATGGGACTTAAACATTAAAAAAAATGCGAAATGTGTGTGTACTACGGTACACCTCTGCCTAACCTTCCACGGAAACAATGCGTGGTGTTATGTTATGTTACTTCACGCGGTCGTGCTAGGGCTTCTGACAAAGCGTTTGACGTGCGCATACGCACGTAGCCGAGATACTTTGAGCAAATACATTCTCATGGCGCGAGTGCAGATGTGAATGGGTTGTTCAGTTCAGTAAAAGTGCGTAAATCTCTATAACAGTTCTGTGGATGACAGGTTTTATTATAATAGTTAAACTTTTAAGAGATATGTCTTACGTATCTGTCTGTAGTTATGCACAAAATCTTTATGTTTATAATTAGTATTCTGGGTAAGAAACTATCATTGTTATAATATAAGCATTAGACCCCCGGGGGTCGTGCATCTGTGTCTCAATGTGAGTGATGTCCAAGATAAACTTAGAAACTATATATGAATTTGAAAAAGTCACATTGATACTTGCTTGGTTTGAACCGGCCATCTTCGTGCTTAAGAAGTGGGTGTCTTAACCTCTGGGCCAGCACGACACGTTGTATTGTAACCCCTTGTTTACAACAATTACATTTATTTGAGAAATGTTGTGTCTACCGTTTTTATTTATAGTTTCACCTAAAACAAGTTGTAAAGACTGTGAATAATAAAATGTCTGAATATGCTGAACATACTTTCTTCTTTATTATATTAACGTGCTATCTAATTACGCAACACATTGTCGTAAACGATTACGACAAATTTGTTTAATTTTGACATTTCAAAACAGTATCTGCTCAACAACGTTAATAACGCAATTAGCGTTATTTACGTTGTTCGAACTTATGAAACAATGGATTAGCATTTTGTTTCAAAACGATTCAAATTCCGATTGGTCGTGTATTCCGTAATTAGGGTACTGTTTCGTCATGCATCCTTTCCGATTAAACAAGTCCGACCGCGACCTGGTTAAGGCAAGTTCAACTATAGAACTTTTGTTAGAGTGTTAGAGGTTATGTAGTAGATGAAATTAAATGTTCATTCAATATTACACAATGAATTTAATGATGAAGTTACTATAACTAAACACGGTTTATAAACAATAATAAGAATAGACAGGATAATATAAAAAGACGCGAATGACGCGGGACGCAGTTAGTGAATGCTTGTGTGTCATATTTGATTGCTGAATTCGAACTGCAATTCAAGTGGGACGTTGATTGTTGTACGCCCTCAAAACGAGTATTAATTTATATGGTACCTTCCAGCAAGGTTGATTGGCTTGGGACGGAATATTATCTTGACAATATTCAGCTTCAAACCAATCAACCTACTTTCGACTTTATTTCTATGTATGCAAGGTTGTGTATGTAACCCATACATGCACACAAACTTATAAAGACGCTGTCAATATCAAACTGTTTCCAATGTGCGGTTTTATAATTTCTAACGTGACGGTATTATCGTGGACGTCCACGTCCACGTCACGGCATCACGGTGACTTAGGGAAGTAAAATATGTGGAAATATATGAATACGCTTTTTTCCCGTCCGAAAAATATATGGAAATAGGTGCACGTTATAACGTTATCGTCGTTATAATGTGCACGTATTTCCATACGTTTCATGGATGTGGACGTAGACGTCCACGATAATATCGTCACGTTAGAAATTATGAAAGCGCACAAACTATGCGTACGAGTTGATATTATGTGTCCACAAAATATAATAGTCACGACGTTCACGATACATCGCTAATCAGACTGCTTCACTATAACACTGTATGTAGTACCTATGTATTCGTGTGATTCTCATATTTGCTCATTTAATTGTCATTTAAAGACGGCACACAGTCGTCAGCCTCTTCGACAGTCGATCGGCGCGCGTTTCTCGTTCCTTATCAAAAAGATAATTATTTTGATGACAGAAATAAGACCGACTCAAATAATACTAAGCTGTGTGTGGTGTTTCCTTGTGATGAGTTTGGTATTGTGAAAAAAAGGTATGTTTGGAGGCAGTCCCACATTCAAATATTTGTTTCATTAAAAAAATATTATTAATAATAGGTCTTTACCTATGAAATTGCCGTTTTGTATGAAACAATTTAAACGAATTTTTTTCATGTATTTTTTATTTGTATTAATCGAAGTAGTCACCCATGCAATCAATGCATCTTTGCCAACGCAGTGGCAGTTTATTGATGCCCTTCTTAAAGAAATCAGCTGGACGGGAGGCAACAAATTCTTCAAAGGCATTTTGTACTGCCTCTCGGGTATTGAATTTTTTTCCCGCCAAGAAGTTATCCAAATTCTGGAAAAAGTAGTAGTCTGTAGGCGCAAGGTCTGGTGAGTAGGGCGGATGACGGAGACCTTCTAACCCCAGTTCTTGCAACTTGGAGACCGTCTGCTGTGCAGTATGAGGTCGCGCGTTGTCGTGCAGGAGCAGCGGAGACGAGCGATTGACCAATGCTGGTTGGAGATGTGCCAGCTTCTCCATAATTGTGTTCAGTTCTTCACAGTACACATCTGCAGTAATGCTCCACCCCGTTTGGTAAAAAGCGATGAATCTCACCGGCGCTAGACCACCAAACAGTGACCATCACTTTTCTAGGGGTAAGTTTTCGTTTAGGGCATTGTTTAGGTGCTGAACCAGGATCCAACCAACTTGCTGAGCGCTTGCGGTTATCAAACAGAATCCATTTTTCATCGCAGGAAACAATGCGGTTCAAAATTCCTTCATTTGTGTGTCTGTTGAGCAGTGCAAGGCACGTCTCGACGCGTACATCGCGCTGGCGATCATTGAGTTCGTGGGGCACCCATTTGTCAAGCTTTTTTACCTTGCCAATTTGACGCAAATGGGCCAATATTGTTTTGACGCTAACGTCGAAAGCTGCTGCTAATTCAGCCATAGATTGTGTATCATCAGCTTTCACAATCGCCTTTAATTCGTCATTGTCGACCAAAGTCTTCGGACGACCGCGAGGTTCATTTTCAGGTCGAAATTTCCAGAACGGAAGCGAGCAAACCAATAACAGGTGGTGCGTTGGTTTGTAGTGTTAGCTCCGTAAACGTCGTTGATGTTGCGTGCCGCTTGTGCCGCGTTGCTGCCACGACGGTACTCATATTCCATAATTACTCGAATTTTTAACGTATCCATGATGACGAAAAAGATTGAAATGCGATGAAAATGTAACACTAATCAATAAACAAATGACTGCTTTTGAAAAAAGAATCCATGTTTTTAAAATAAAATTAATTTGAAATTAGAATTCTTAGCCAAACAAAAATTATTTTGATTTGAAATGGCCAGTACCTACTGCAGAACGGCAATTTCATAGGTAAAGACCTAATATAATTTAGGTTTTAAAGAAAAATAATCTAGGATAGTTGCATTATGATATATTTTTTGCTGTTGGAGTTCATACATATATCATGCACAAAACTCTGCTTCACAAAAAAATATTGTTTAATGCATGCATCTAATTGATAACTTTCAGATACTTTTCAATTGAACTTTCAAGTTCAGTTCATATGTATCTTACTAAATGTTTAAAAACATAGGCCAATCTATTGAATAATTAATATAGCGACCTTGCGTGACACTTGCATACATTTTTAAATTAATGATAGATTTTAATTAAAAGTGCTTTATTTATTTCAATTTTAGCTACAATATGGTCCACTCAATTGATATAACAAACATTCCGATTGGACTCGAAGGCGTAATTCACTCAGTAAGTTATATTTTTATTGATATTAATTAATAATAATAAGATCATCTTATAGTTTAAAATACAGTTTACACTACGAGTGAAATGTCGCGAACTATAGTGGTTATTGTGAGGATATTTCAGCTGGCATGCTGTTTATTAAGTGCACTAAAGTGAGCTGCAACAAAGTGTATTGGAATACCTACAGAGGAATTTGAAACTTTGACCCATGATTATAAAGAAAAGTGGGTATGCCCTGAGTGTGTTTGTTCGCAACGAAATCAGATACTCCTGCAACTTTTGGATCTGGAGTTGAGAACACCTTTGCTAGCTGCAGTAATGTTAATACTAAGCGCGGCAATCGCTTGAAGACCGCCGAACAACCGAGGGTTACAGAAACAGAGAGTAACCTAATGGAATTTATTAAGGAGTTTCGGTCTGTGGTACTATTAAGCTTTAAAATACAAACTAAGGCAATGAACAACCTGCAAGAAGTATGCAATTGCACGTAAAATGAGCTACGAGAATTGCGTACGTACGTACTCGAAGAAAATGTTGATCGGGTAGTTTCATTAGAAAAGCAACTTAATGAACAAATTATACGAAATCAACATCTAGAACAACAGGTTAACAATTTGAATATGCCGATGCCAATGGATCGAACTTACAAAAGACATGGAGGTAGAAAAGAAGAAAGATGATATAGAAGAGTGGACAGTGGATATAGGACCTAGGTACTCGAACATTTGCAGCGGCAACTAAACAACACCAAAATCGGGTAATTGGAAATAACGTTCTGACAAGAGAGTGTGTGGCCACGAAACCATCTAACAAAGAAGGAACCCAAAAAAAAGTGGATTTGTAAAGGAGATAAATAGACCAGAAAATGGAAGGAATCAGTTTCGAAAAATATTAGAAACAGAAGAGTTAGCATCTCAAAAGGAAGGAAACTGGATCACAGTAAATAAGACAAAAAGGAGATATCCAAACAGTGAAGTAAAAAGAGGCGGAGCACGAGTGCAGTAGACATAAAGGGAACTGAACGTAAAAAGTTTTTGCACGTATGACGCCTTTTTAGGGAAACTACAGTAGAAAACTTGGAAAAATGCGTGAAGAATATATGTGGATCGTGAGTACCAGTCACGGTAGTAATAAAACAAAAGACTGAAAGGGATTATGCTTCTTTTATCATTGGTGTACTTACCTGAAAGCAGTTATAATATCTTAAGTCAATCGGAAAATTGGGCAGTGAATATTGAATTCTGTGAATGGGTGTGGTTTCGTAGAACAACAAAAAAACCATAAAATAACTAGCACAGCTATTGAGATTTACTACCAAAACATGGGAGGTTTGCGTACAAAATTGGAAGAGTTCTATGCAGGTGTGTCTTCTTCAGAAGCAGATTTGATCGCCATTACTGAAACAGGCTGCAACAAATCTATTCATGACGCAGAAATAGTGCCACCTGGTTATACAATTCTGCGCTGCGATTGCGCAGACGGACGAAGCAGGGCGGCGCGTGTCTCGTGGCCACACTGTGTCTAGAACTGCGGCGAGTGTCCGGCCCGAGTGACGTCAACATTGATGATAGGGTGTTCGAACAGGGTTTCTGCTACTGTTTATTTACAAAATAGACTTTTATTTTTATTGTGTGCGACTTACATTCTGCCAAACAGTTGTGAGGATGAGTATATGATATTGTTTAGGATTATAGAACAGCTATGTAGTAAATATAGTGATGTCGTCGTAATTGATGATTTCAATATCCAGTCTTGTTCGATAAACTTATGTAATTATTTTGAATACTTTTTATCCTATTGTGGATTTACTCAGTGCATCACGATCGTTAATTGTAATAATCGATGTTTGGATTTAGTGTTAAGCGCGCTTCCGAAGGGACAGAGTGTGAACGTGCGCGGGAATGTCCCTCGTGCCTATGGATGCCTACCATCCGCCGCGCGACGTGTTGGTCGAATTGCGGGCGCGCCGGGCTGCGGGTTCATTGGCGTACGAGTCGAGTACTGTACCCGTTTACCCCGAGTTTTACACTGCTCAAATAATTCGCAACATACGTTATAAGGCCATTCACAACAAACGGTACAAGGCAAGCAAGAGCCAGGATGATTACGAGGCGTTTGCTCTGTGTAGGGCTAAAGTAAAACAGTTGATTAAATTAGCGCAAGAACAACATAGCAACAGGGTTCAAAATCAACTGCAAAAAGACCCAAAATCATTTTGGAACTATGTAAAGTCCAATAGGGGTAGTCGATGTCCACAAAGGATTTTTTAAAACGGGGTTGTTTTGTCTGGTGAGCAATGTGTGAAACAGTTTGCGCAGTACTTTCACTCGGTCTGTAGCGCGAGACAGCCCTAGTTGAATGTTACTGCGGCAATAGATGGGGCGGGTGGTGAGAATGGAGCGGCGTGGATTCATCTGTAGGAGTTGCAGTTGAAGGATGTGCAAAGTGCACTTGAACAACTTAAACGAAGATATCTGCGGGACCGGACGGTATTCCGCCTTACATATTCCGAGACTGTAGAACTGTGCTGGCTGTACCGTTGCTCCATATATTCAATAAGTATCTGAAGACAGCCGTGTTTCCATAACGATGGAAAACCACTTGTGTCGTGCCGGTACCGAAAGGACGTATAAGTGACGACAATGTTAGTGGGAACTGCAATAGTTCTCTATTGCAGTACTTTCGTCACCGGCTAAGGTGTTGGAGTGCGCTATTCATAACAGCATTTGTATGCAAGTGAGAACGCAACTCTCAGATGCACAGCACGGGTTTACACCAATGAGGAGCACCACCAGTAACTTACTGAGTTACATGGCTCGTGTGTTGCCGATTGTAGACTGGGGTGCCAGCTAATTCTGCTTACTTTGATTTCAAAAAAGCATTTGACCTGGTCGATAATGATGTGTTACTCAAGAAGTTAGCAGCCGTTGGTTTCACTCCGCACTTGCTTCATTTCTTCGCCAGTTAAATGAGGGATAAGCAGCAATACGTAGAGTACGACGGACACAAGTCAGAGCCGTACCTTACGTGGTCTGGTGTAAGTCAAGGGAGTAACCTCGGACCTCTGCAATTTATAATTATGGTAAACGATTTGCCCAAAGTCGTTAAGGATGCAAATTGTTTATTATTTGCAGACGATCTTAAGTTATCCATGGCAGTGAGGGGTGATGAGGGCTGTGAACGCTTACAGAAGGCCAGAGATAGCGTAGTTACTTGGAGCAAGGAAAACCTTCTGCAATTCAACGCCCATAAATGTGTCACCATCACTTTCTCGCGTGTACGTAGTCCTATTGTGCATGATAACAACATTGATGGGATGTCGATAATCAGGGTTACAGAAGTTGAGAATTTAAGAGTTAGTCTAACGCGGGGCTAGCGTTTCGTGATCATATAGTCAAGTGCTGTAAAAAGGCTTACAGAAATTTGGGGTTTATTATGCGTACTGTTCGTGGTTTTACAAATATTACGGCGATTATCGCTTTATACAACACTTTGGTAAGAAGCCAATTAAAATGCAACGCAGTCATCTGGTTGACTCTGGATCTGGTTGGTTGTTGAGAAATCAAATCAAATCAAATCTGGGCCTCACATGAGACTAAATGTTGTCTCATGTTGGAGCGAATACAAAATAAATTTATCAGATTTTTATATTTGAGGCTCTATGGAGTATATCTTTTTTACCCACTTATGTATCCAACCTTGTTTATGTTAGGCATGGTTGAATACAATGAGCTGAGAGATAGGCGTGAGTTCGCAGTGGTCTCATATTTATTTAAATTAATTAGAGGCATGATATATAACGCTAACATATTAGAGTTGGTGTGTTTTTTAGTGCCCGACAGATATGTGTGGCGGCGACGCACGGCAGCGGCGGCCTCAACTGCTGGCTGTACCCCGTGACCGCACTAGTCTGGAAAATGAGTCGCCCCTGACGTGGACAATACAGGCTTTTCAAGTCGATAGCTTTGAGAGATAACATTTTGGTAAAATAAAATACATTATCTGAAACGGTTAAATACAATATTTATTCAGCTTTAGATATTTACTGCAAGATTGTTGAATTTAATTTCGAAAGTAACGGGTTCACGGACGGACCCTTAACCTTGTAGCAGAGGAGATAGACATTTTTGCTTGTACACGGAGTGACAAAGATAACATTGTATGTAAATAAATTTTAGAAAATAAGTTGTTATTATTAAGTTTGCTTCAGTATTGCATTGGGTTGTACCTGAAATAATATTTGTAAGTGATTATATGAATAAATAAATAAAATAATTAATAAAAAATAAAAAATTATTAGCTTTCCAAGCTGATATTATGCACAGTCGAAGGCAAAAATATGTGCCATTTAACGAAATTCAACACAGCTTTCTCCTAAAGTATTGTTGGATGACATGTGCTGTTCGTATAACATTTGTAAATTTTAATTACTTATTACATTTCAATAGATAGACTGTACGATTCGACTCTTCGAGAAACTCTCTTTTGGATTTTGTTCAGTGAACATATTTTTGTCTCTGACTGTACCTACGTACTTGTAATAAACAATTCAATCACGATTTGTCTATTAATCGAGTAATCTGTACAATTTATTTATTTATAGATAAGTAGAGAGTCTATTTATATGTGCACTTTCAGTTCGGAATTTCCACTGTAGGTGTTAAGTATTTTCAGCAAAGTAGAGCCGCAAACACTAAATGCGTTTGTTACCACGCGTATTGTGATTTAACAGCCAAAGCAGACTTCCAAATGATAGCGGTACATGTTTAGCCATCAGTGATTTTGATGAGAACAGTCAAGTGGTGGGAAATGGTGGGCTATGGTAAAAGAATAGCCTAATTCCCATCTTCACGCCATGTATCAATGGACTGGGGTTTCATCGGCAACAGTTGATATTGAAGTAAGTCCCGCCCCTACCCTTGTCGAACCATCCCGCGCCGCTGAGCCAATAGCTTTTAATTCGTCCCTAAATAATCTAGATCTTATCCAGCCTGACCCTTGCTGTCCTCCCCCAGCGACGCCCTAAGCCGAGGTCCGTAGGTACCCCACAGGGGGTGCCCTTAGCGTGTAGTCGCTTAGATTATAAGTTTTATGCCCTAGTTGAAAGCCTCAAATTTATTAAGGCATCCATAGGATGCCGTGCTTCGGAAAGCACGTTAAGCCGTCGGTCCCGGCTGTCATTCTTGGATCTTTGACAGTCGTAGCAGCAGCAGCAGCAGCATCGTGGCAGCAGACCGAAAGTCTGACAGTTGACGGTGTGTTTTTCCGTAGCCAAGGCAATTCAACAATTCATAATTATAGGTACTTGACCTGCGAGAAGCCATAGAGAAAAAAATTAAGTATGTGTTGTCTTTTTTCCATGGACTTCAGCTAACCTCTAATTTCAATATCTAGATCTGCATGGAGTAATCTAATAGCTGTAGCTTTCCTCTGTCTCATTGTAAATTGCTTTTGAGCAAGAATGTATCATAAGTTAGTACAAGTTCTTAGATTACCTACCTAATTACTAATTACCGGGAACTATCTAGTGAGACAAAGCAATGTTTATTCTAACCATAATTGAAGTTGCCTGTGTTAGTTTTGCAATATATGTAGTACTTACCCAGGTATTTATGTCTTACAAGCCATGTGTCCGGTGGGATGTCCCATCATTAAAAATGACGAACTTCCATACAAACTTTCTACCCCTATTTAACCCCACTAGGGGGTGAATTTTCAAAAATCCATCCCATCACTTTCGTTATAAAAGGAAAAATTATATAAACGTTACATAGTGTGAAAAATGTCATGCTTCTAGACCCCGTGGTTAAGGCTGTGCATTGTCTGTTAGTGAATGAATAAAAGATAATGAAATTAAGATTTATATGATTTAGAAGATGACCGTACCATAGCCAGTAAGTATCGGTAACTGCACGGAACATTAATTTGCAAAATAATTCATTTCTCTAACTGTACACACAGCAGAAGTGTTATATAAGTCGTAATTTCGTCAGTTGACCGGTTGTCTTGTTGCAACCTAACGAGGCTATTATTGTAGGTATGCATTCTATTTTTGGGTTGTTGGCAATGATATTCGAGCCAATTTACAATAGAACTAATTTAGGTACCAATAATGTTGTAGTGGTCAGTTGGTGTTTGTTTACAAACACTAATTGCATTGTCGGTGATCGGTTGAAGTTTACTTGTTAATTCTTCTTTACAGAATTACAATTTTTGAATTTTATTCAAGCCCTTCCTTAGTGTCAGTGAAAATATTATTTTCATTTGCGAATTAAAACTCCTAGTAACCTGTCCTATTAGGATTTTGACGCTCTTATCTTTTAAACAAAACTAAGTAGGTAATTCTCGGAGATATTTCCAAGTGCTACTGAAAATTAACCTTTCTACACCTAATTTTATAGGTATTCAATGAAAATCCAGGTAAGCAAATAGAAACGTTACGAATTTTCCAAGATTAGAACTAGTTTTACTATACTTGTAACTGTGACTTCTGACTGGCCAGATTTGTGCGCCACGCCGCGCGGCCATAAAACTGCAAGCAATGCATTTCATTCGCTGGAACAATCTCACTCATGGCGATAATTTCGCCATTTAACCTCTCAGTTCTGAGTTATAACCTTAGATATGAGTCAGTGTCAGTGTTCTTACAGTATAGTTAACACTAAGGTAGGATATTTTTACAACGAATTTGTGATTATAAGTTTATCTAATTAATAAATATCGGTAAGACAAACCTCGTCAATTGTTTTCTCATGTAGAAACGGTCTTGTAGTTATTTTCTCATGTTGATTTGATGTTTGATGATATTGTAGCATTCTAAATAAGCCTGAACAAAGAGTGCCTGTAGTGATATCTGCCAATGCCAACAACATGCTGTATGTGAATCTTATTCACATATTGTGTGTTTATACAGATTATGTAGGTAAAATTGTACCGTCTTACTAATTACCTAGCTTAGGTGTTAATAAGAAATGCAAGTGACCGATAAATTATAGGTTAGGTTTATCTAAAAATAGTTCTCCAGTGTCGGTGTTAATCGCCTCGCCCGCTCACTGTGTAAGTTTGCAAAGCGTATTACCAAACATTGTGAATTAAAAAAATTGCAGCATTATTTAATCACAATACTGAACTGTTAGCATGCATGCTGCTGCAATGTAGATCGTTGGATCGACTACACTAGATCATTGGAGACATAAAATGTGTCCTGTTAAAAGTAATGCTATATTTACCTACCTACCCGATTTAACAACAGGTAATTCGACCATCGAATCTGTCAAAATTCTGAATCATAGTTATCATAATCTTAACACCCACATGTAAGTGCGTATGCTATCATAGCTATGTATAGGTTGACACATACTTAGCTACTTTTGTTCGTTTGAGGAAATCATCATGGCCTCGACTCTATGTACTTACTTAGTATTTATTTATATCCTACATAATAAGTTTCGAACATGTTACATTTGAGGAAGTAGGTACCTAGATTCAACGCGTACAGACGTGCTCATCAATGCATAATATCAATAAAATAAATTAACGCTTGCATAAATAGTGACCTAGTTTCAGTGTATTAGCGTGTTATACAAATAAACAATTTATAGTGATAAGTTAAAAGAATGAACTGATTAATATATTTTTATAAGCTGATACATGGCGGACAGCCCCTTTAATCGGAGCGCGATGATGCGACGCAGCCCTCCACCGACACCAACCCCGGTACCGACACCAGCACCAGCACCGACATCGCCCCAACAACTAAGACAGGACCAGGATGAGAAAGTTGAAGTTGTGTCCACTCCGGAGATTCAGAACTGGATGGGGTCTATTGAGCAGTGTCTGAATGAGGTCTGTGCTATTGCTTCTGAGGGTAAGCTAAACGCTGATCAGAAGCTAAAAATAAATAATCTTTGCCGGAAAGTTGGACATGGAGTTTCGCAGATGGCTGTTCAATACCAGTCTCTAAAACAAAAAGCCATACAAACCCATACCTCCCTTAAAACCATGACCGAAGCTCGAGACTTATCAGATTGTCTAATGGAGATGAACCGGACGATTCAGGAATCCTGTACGAAGCAGGAAGCAACATCTACATCTTTTGCAGCTATTGTGAAGAATGGGTCCAAAACCTTTGTTCGTCCTAATACTTTTAGCTCTGTGGCCATTTATCCCAGTGACCACTCAAAAACCAGTGACGAAACCAAGAACATGGTCCAAAAAATCATATGCCCTGGGGAAATGAAGCTGAAAGTACGAGGCGTACGCAAAATTGGAAAAGGAGGACTCATAATCAGCACTGAGACCAAAGATGACCTAGACAGGCTCAAGCAAACAGTCCAACTAGCTTCATCAGGGCTTACCGTCGACGAACCTAAAAAGCGCAAACCTCGCATTATAGTAATAGGAGTTCCTACAACAATGGCTGAAAATGAGGTTTATAAATGTATTTATGAACAAAACTTGGCCGACAAACTGCCCACTATATCCCTAGATACATTTTTGACCTCTATAAAACTAAGCCACAAATCTGGCAGGAAAGATGTTGAGACTTGCAATTTTATTATAGAAGTTCCAGCCGTCATACGTAAGGCCCTCATCACACAAGACAGATTGTTTATAAATTGGTCATCCTGCCCGGTACGAGACTTCACACTGGTAACAAGATGTTACAAATGCCAGCAGTATGGTCATGCAGCCAAAACATGCAAAATTGCTGCCCCTATGTGTGGACATTGCGGTGAAGAAGGGCACACTATCCAAGACTGTGCAAAGAAAGCCGGTGCGCCAAAATGTGCTACATGTTTGCGCTTTAAAAAACAAGCCAACCACAAGACGGGAGACGCAGATTGCCCGGCTAAAAAAGCTGCCGAATACAGGTACATCAACTCGATCGATTATGAAGGCGCCTAAGAGCGCCACATACTTGTGTATATTTTAGACGTAATTTATTATTGTTATTTTTCTAGTTTAGTTATGGATAATAACTTAATTACCGACATAGATAACACATTTTTAACTGTCTCAAAGACATGTGACGTTGAGGATTGCAGGCAATATCTTTCCGATTATAAAAAGTCACTAACCGTACTGACCCAAAACATTCGTAGTATTTATAAGAACATGGATAGCTTTAAAATTTTCCTTCATAGACTTAACTTTGATTGTGATATAATGGTACTAACCGAGTGCTGGCTGGCTAACCGCATAGATAACCTCCCAGTAATACCTGGTTACAACTTATTGCATACCAATAGAAACCACAATCAAAATGATGGTGTGGTAGTCTTTGCTAAAGAATCATTAAAGGTAACAGTCGAGGAACCTACTCCACAAGACTGTATGATTAATTGCTTAGTTATCAAAATTGGTACATCTACAGCGATAATCGCTATGTATAGGTCCCCTTCCGGTAGAAACTTGGATTCTTTTCACAATTCCTTAAACCAGATTTTTCAAGCGCTAAACTCGTTTAAAAATGTTATACTAACAGGTGATTTAAATATAAATATTGGCTCCGAAAACTGTGACACAGGGACCCAAGATTATCTTAATATCTGCTCATACCACGGTTTTCTCCCCGCTCACATATTGCCTACTCATCAGAGCGGTTCCTGTCTCGATCATATGATGATTAAAACCAGCCTATCATATATTACGCTTGTTACTAACGCAACAATTACTGACCATCATGCTGTCCTACTTACCGTAAATTTAACGCTGCCTAAGCTAAATTGTCCCCAGACCAAAAGCAAATTAAATACAAATAAACTCGAATATGATTTATGCAACCTAGATTTTAGCCCAGTTTTCAATAGTGCTGACGCTAATTTGGCTTTATCGTACTTTATAAAACTTGTCCAACAAGCAATATTACGTAGCACGACAGTTTCCACAGTGAATAAGAAACTTTATAATATTAAACCTTGGATTACTCCTGGACTAATTCGGTGTATAAGACACAGAGATAAGCTTCATCAGAGAACTAAGAGATACCCTGATAATCTAATCATTCAAACCACTTATAAAAGATACAGGAACTTCTGCAACAATCTCCTAAAGAATTTAAAAAATAACTACGATAAAATTGAATTAAATAGAGCAAGTAAAAATAGCAAACAACTTTGGAAACATATTAAAAACGTCACCAATATGTCAAAACAGCGTGAATCAAATTCGAGTTTACTGCTTACTAATCCTTCACCACTCTTGTCAGCTAACAACGTTAATAAATTCTTTGTCAATGTTGGGAAAACTCTTGCTGAACAGATTCCGAAACATTATTGTGACCAACCACCTTTCCAAAAATCAAGCAATACCTGCAACCTGAAATCTTTTGCTATGCTGGACACTGACGAAGACGAAATAACCAGAATCATTACTGGACTAAAAGATGACTGTGCAATTGGATGGGATAATATAAGCAATAAGATCCTAAAACTCTTTAAGCATATTTTCGTACCTCCCTTAACGCATATATTTCGAATCTGTCTATCCAAAGGAATTTTCCCTAGCTGTCTTAAAAAGGCAGTTGTAATCCCCGTCTTTAAATCTGGTAGTAAAGACTTAGTAAATAATTATAGGCCAATATCGCTACTCTCCTCAATATCAAAAATACTAGAGAAAATAATAAACAGTAGACTAGTTAACTATCTAGAAAAAAATAAGTTCTTATCCCCTGCGCAGTTTGGTTTTAGAGCCAAACTATCCACAGCCGATGCGGTGCATACCCTGACCGATTATATTTCAGAAGAGCTCGGCAAAGGTAACCAGACCCTGGGAGTCTTCCTTGATTTAGCCAAGGCCTTCGACACGGTGTCTGTTTCCGTTCTTTTAAACAAATTAGAGGCCATAGGAATAAGGGGAACGCCGCTGAAACTATTTGTGGACTACTTAAATGACCGATACCAATGTGTTAGAATAGATAATATTACGAGCGATGAGCAGAAAAGTACTGGTTTTGGTATTCCCCAGGGAAGTATTCTGGGCCCAACGCTATTCCTGATTTATATTAATGACTTGTGTAATCTGAATATTAAAAACGGCAAAATAATATCCTATGCCGACGACACGGCGTTAATATTTTCCGCTAAAACCAGTAGCGAATTGTTTGAAATTGCTCAACTAGGTTTTAATACTGTGACTAATTGGCTTCAAAGCAATTTACTAACATTAAATGCTGACAAGACAAAATACATTCACTTCTCCATGCGCAAGCCTCAACTTAACATTACTAACCCTCATCTATATGCCCATCAATGTGGAAATCGTTCAGTCAACATGTGTAATTGCCCTTTTATCCTCAAAACGAGCAGTATAAAATACCTCGGGGTAATAATGGACGACACACTGTCTTTCAGAAAACATATTGAAAGTCTAGTTAAAAGAGTGCGCAAATTAATATATGTTTTTAAAAAATTGCGAACATTTGCAGATTCAAAATTAATCAGACAAGTTTATTTGGCCCTATGTCAATCTATAATTGAATACTGCATCACTTCATGGGGTGGTGCACCAAAAACCAATCTACTTCCTCTTGAAAGAGCTCAGAGATCAATATTAAAGGTAGCAAACTTCCATCCCTTTTTCTTTCCCACAGATCTGCTATATAAATCATGCAACGTGCTGACTGTTCGCCAACTTTTCATTATGCACTTAGTATTAAAACAGCACACCATGCTTACCTACACTGCTGACAATACTAACAAGAGACGGAATGATATAGTATGCGCAACTAATACAACCTCAAAACATGTCTTTGTAGAAAGATTTTTTACATTCTTAGGCCCATTTCTGTACAATAGATTAAATAGAAAACTTAGTATTTATAAATTAAATTACTTTAGCTGTAAAAAAATTATACTTGAATATTTACTAGCCATAGATTATGCACAGACAGAAGATCTACTTTTTGTCTGCAAATAGAATTGTTAACATGCTATTTTATTTTGATTTACCTAATTTTAATTTAGTTTATACTTTAACATGCTATTTTATTTTGATTTACCTAATTTTAATTTAGTTTATACTATTTACTCATTGTTAATTTATTACATTAAGTATTTATGCACTTCCTAGCCTGAAACACAGGTTCAACCTAGTTCAGGCAAATAAGCAACTGTGCTCTATTTTAATTATTAAGTTACTTATTGTAAACGTGCCCCCTTTTTATAAATAAACGATTTATTATTATTATTATTATTTGCTTGCTAATAGATTTATATTTAACTGTTTAGCCTAGGTTGGTAGGTACGTTCTTGACCTAATGATATGCGAGAAAAAAATCATCAAGATTTGGTGATAAAGTAGACAAATAGGTACCTACATAATGGAAACGGGCGTTACTTTGCGGAAAACCATAACTAGTAGAATTTTTATATTTTTAAAAAGGTCCCATTTGAGTTTATAGGGCAGGAATGGGTTATATTTTAGCTTACAAAAAGATTGGGTGTGTGTGGTGCTTGGCTAGACTAAGAAATTTTACAAAAATATGAAAAGCATGCTTTTTTCCTGAAAATGGTAGGTACCATAAGTTCCATTTTCAGGAAAAATCATCGAACATTTCTGTTAACGTCTTGAAGTCCCATCTCAAAAACAACCTGTAGGTATATCTACAGAATACGGAAAACGGAATTGACACTACTATATATAGTATAGTGTCAATTCCTCTAACAATTAGATTATGGCGGCGTTTTGTAGTGTCTGCCTATCCCCATGGGAAGAAGGCGTAAGTTTGTGTATGTACCTATGTGTAATTAGCTTATGACAATTTAAACAGATTTCTACTTAATTTAATTAATGTGACCACAGGTGCCCGAAGGAGATGGCGTTCAGGATTACGAGAGGAAAGGGAATGTCACATACGGCATCGACGACATACCGCCCTGGTACCTCTGCATCTTCATGGCTTTACAGGTGCGTACTATATGGATGAATTAGGTCAGTTAGAGAGAGATATTAGGGCAGTTAGAGAGAGATATTAGGTCAGTTAGAGAGAGATATTAGGTCAGTTAGAGAGAGATGTTAGGGAAAGGGCAATGACCGCTATTGCCACGCTAAAACGCCAGAACTATAGTCCCAACTATAGTGTACTCAGTCGCTTGTTTTACATGTTTCATGAATGTATTTACCTAAAATGAACGTAACCTTTGTGATCTGAGTGACTAGAGCAAATCTGAAAGTCTTCTTTTCAGGATTACATTCTTGCATTTCATAAATACTTACTCTAGTTAATCTTAACAAGGTTCAATGATCTTAACAAGGTTCAATGACTACTATGTAGGTACCTACATTGTAGTATGTTGTAATCAAACCATAGGTAGGTACCTACCGTATCGTTGTAAAAAGTTCCTTGAGCTCGCTCATAGTCCCGTTAGTTACAGATCTTTTGAAATCCAAGAACCTTTCCTAACATCTTCGAATGCTGAACCAAAATCTTGATTCTAACTTTTACAATAGATGTTGCAAGTAGGTAAGTTTGAAGGACGAAATAACTTAAAGAGAGATGATAAAATATCATCAAACGACGCAATTAATGAATGTTTTGATTAAGTTATCTGTTCTGATAAAGACAAAGGCTTAATGAGGTCCCTGTTTGGAGCGGACAGGACCGCCGCCGCCGGCGGCTGACCGTGCTCAGCCATGCTATTACCTGGCGTAGTTAGGCCGGCAAGTTTACGTTAGAATGGGACTTTTCCTTAAATATAAACGAGAGTATTTATTGAGGTTGTTTTTTGACTTCTCTGTTGTTTTGTGGAAAACTTAATTAGAAACCTATTTGTCATGTTTGAGGGGTTGTCTACTGAAATTAGCTACCTACTTAAGTATTTGTTTGTCATAATTTAGTAATCGCAAGGTTTGTTAGTCTCTCTGTATTATGTAGATATTTCGTCCATTTCTCAGATACTTATTATTAATTTGGGGGTGTCAAACCAGTTAATTAAATAACATATAACACATCGAGCCTTTTTAAAGACTTCGGTAGTTAGTTGAAGAGATATTACAGTTCCACATAAGCATTTACCTGCACCACTTGTCTTTAATTAAGTAGGTATTTAGAGTAAGTACTCGTATAGGTAGGTATATTTGTGTTTCTGAGGCGACTGCTGCCCTTATACATCAGTTCTGCTTCCATGCTATCTTGTTCTATTTCCAGCACTACCTGACGATGATCGGCGCCATAGTAGCTATCCCGTTTATCCTGTGTCCCGCACTGTGCATGGCGGAGACCGATCCCGACCGGTCCAACATCATATCCACCATGATATTCGTTACTGGTACGTAGGTAAACGTTGCTTGGTTTTTTCGTATCGACACACACGAAACCCGAATATCGCATACCGTGGTAGAAAAATTAAGGGGGCGGTCATTAATGTAGTGAGCTCAAATGGCGGTTGGGGTTCAGCAAAATGAGGAGGCCCGCCCCCTCCCTTCAAAGGAGATTTTCAATGCGAGATGTCAATGAAAAATTTCGCGTCAATTTTTTAATTTAGAGAATAAACATTATTTTACATATTCCTTGAGTCAAAAAGTTATCAGATCTCATGTAGAGCCAAGCTTCTCACTCAACACGTCCTAACTCTACAAGCCCGAACTTCACAAACTCTACACCTTAGTCAAAATATGTGGCATGGCCGTTTCCGGCCCGATCGCCGTAGATTTATTGGTGGGGCGTGTAGAGTTAGAAGCTTGGCTCTACATGAGATATAATTAACTAAATGAATAAATAATTAACTATTGTATGACAGAAAAGTAATGAACAGTGAATCAATTTTTCACCTTACGCCCATGTGACGGTAGCGAAACCGCCAAGCCGCATATTTTGACTTACATAGGTGTAGAGTTTGTGAAGTTAGTGCTTGTAGAGTTAGGGCGTGTAGAGTGAGAAGCTTGGCTCTACATGAGATCTGATAACTTTTATTGGATGGCCTAAATGTTAAGCATTAGATCTTATGGGCTAGTAATATAACTGGCCGTGATTTTACCTATTAGATGTAAACTGACGTTGATCCTGCTCTTGAAATTAATATAATTCCTACTGATAAAACTAGGTACCTACGATAAGAAAGATAGCAGGTGCATTTAATACTAAGCAACTGTAGGTACTTTATAGGGCCATAAACCGATTATTGATACAATAACGTCACTATATACTTGTCGTATAATAAGGAACAAATAAAGAAGGTTTGTTTAGCTGTGACTATTTTTGTTTAGTTGAAGAGAAATTGGCGTTTCCGTATCTGTACAAATAGGTTTCGATGAAGGGCTTACAAAGGTGTTTCGATGGTAGCTGTGACGAGTTCTAATTCACAGGTTCGTAGGTATGTCAGGGATATTGATAACTTCAGAGGCAGGAATTTGACAGTCGGGAAATAATGTAGGTCTATGCTTTAATGTTTTTATGGTGTTCAGAATTGTTGATGCACATCATAGAACTCTCATGAAATGAAATGAAATGAAATTGTTTATTCTGTAAATAGGATATCGCAATCACGTCACACACGTCACACGTCACACGTCATATTAAAAAAATATTTAAAAAAATTAAAAAATTGCTAGATGAGTTCGGCGTTTCCTATCTGACTACTCTGAGATGAAAGACCGAAACAAACTCAGAGGTCACAGTCTCTTTTAAATTCAAGACATTATCTTGGTCAGGCCATATGAGGACCATGTAGATTAGTGTCTGAAATGGTCTTTTGAGGAAAGAACCACACAGATTTGAGTGGACCTGTCCAGTCAGTGCAAGCATTTGTCAGTAATCGTGGAGCTCAACTCAGAACTTAAGGAGCTCAACTCGACGAACAATACCAAAGAAATTACATTTGGGTAGGCCGCATAAAGTACTCAAACTGCCAGACCATCATTAAAACTAACTAAGAAAGAAAAAAATAAAGAAAGAGGAAAACAAATAAAAATAAAATATCCACATAATCCTCACATTCACAATAATTAAAACAATATAATACTTTACAAAGTAATCATGTTATTTTGTATATAATTTTCAACAATGTCAATATGTATATAAAACATGGTAGTATATTCTCGAAATACTTATTATGTATCTCACACAGTCAGGACAAACCGCAGGTTTTAACATTTTAGTACACCCTAATTAAAGTATTTTCGCTTCCATATTTCCCCGCAATGTAATAATATTTCGGGAAACAAGTGGTGTTCAACAAGTGGTGTGGAGTGAAATTAAATACGTTTTATTACACCCTGATTCGCATCCCTTGTTTTAGCGACCACTGAACACAACCACAGAATATTAAACACATACACAATGAGTTTAAATATGTAGCCGCAAGTTTTAAATATTCTCTTTAAAGTATGTATATTGCGAACGTGAGTTGCATATAAATAACTTGGCATCCCATATGCACATGTAATCTGTACTCGTATATCTATTTTATATGTGACAGAAATATCAACTTCAACCAAAAATTCACAAAAAATCTGCTTCGTTTAAATAAGTCGAATGAGTCGAGTTGTGTCGAAATAAGAACTCTCAGAACGCCTGCAGCAAATAGAATAGCAACGTGTAGTCGGATTTAAGTTTCTTGCTCTGAACTTACGATACAAGTAATTAGCTCGCGAACGAAGTAACATTACTCAACTTTCATTTTCATGTTTTATTCTGCAGTACAGACGTACAGTTCGCCGAGTTTATTCTCGTAGTTTCACTGAAATCGTCTGAAACTTTTCATAGTTACGACTGAACATTTTAATAGGAATAATAAAATGTGCACTCCGATGCAACGGGTTATTGTTCAGGGATACTGAAAGTTTTGTTGAGTTCATAATTATTACGATATACTAGGAGAAAGCCAATTTATAGTTAAGTACTTAGGTATGTACAATATAAATCTAAGTTCTAAGTTTTAAAGTGAAACGCCTACAAAAAGATAAATACACATGCCAAAAAATTATCATCTTTGGAGGTGCTGGGATTTGAACCCAGGACTTTCAGCATGCGAAGCAGACACTCTACCACTGAGTTACACCCCCGACTGGCAGTCGATTTATAAAATGTGTTTGATACTCGTATAAATTCCTTGAAAGTGTTTTGTATTCTGTTAGTGACTTTACTTTCACTGCCGCGAGCGAGCTAGACTTGTGCTCGTGCTAGCCAACTCGGTACACATTGTTTACATGAAGTACCTACTTTAAATTTTGATGACAGTTCAAGTCCAAGGGCTCAGCAAGATTTCAGTCAGACATGTTTATCGTATGGTGAATAAAGTTTTTTTTAATTCTCAACTATTTTCCATAGATAATTTCTACCAGTCAACTTTTGGGTGATGTAGAGACTAGCAGTGGTAGGTGCAATAACGAAAATCAAGAAATACATATTTTAATTAATATACTTTTTAGGGTTCCGTACCAAAATGGTAAAAAGGAACCCATAGGGTGCGACTCAGTCTGTCTGTCCGTATGTCTGTCACAGCTGGATATCTCAAGAGCTACTATGAATGCTAATGCCAACTCGAAATTTGGAATAGTTTAAGATAACGTTTTTAAATTTTATTTCTTTCTTATTTTACATAGAGAAGTTTCTTCGGAGATAAGTTCCCCCTTATCTCCTAAGTTTGCATAGAGAAAAATCTGATATTATTCTATGTGATAGAAGTTTATGTAAAGATTATAGGAAAAATTAAACGATGTCTCTAAATAGCACACTTTTTCAGAAATCATCAACAAAAATTACATTAGTTCCACTGTGGGTCAAGAGATGGCGCTGCTAAAAACTGCAATTTTCTACACCGCAGTGTTAAAATTCTCTGAAGAATATAGGCCTCGCCGATGAAAATTTTAAAACATTTCACGGTTCAGAACCAAAATGTCCTCCTTCCTACCTACTCTCTGGTTGGCAGGTTGCTTTGGGTGAAGCACAGTTGTAGTTTTTTCTGGGCACAGAACTATTTACATACCTATACCAATGAAGCTAATAGTAAAGTACCGTACGTATGTTTGCCTTTCCACCTGGCCACCTGCCCGCCCATCCACCTGTCCGCCTGTCCGTCTAAGCTACTTTTGAAGGACTGTACGTAAAGTAACACATCCAAAATATTTATATATGATGGTACGGATCCCTCGATATGCGAGTCCGACTCGATCTTGACCGGTTTTTTTTCCCCAGGTCTGATAACTTGGCTCCAAGCGACCTTCGGCTGCCGCCTGCCCATCGTGCAAGGCGGAACTATCTCCTTCCTGGTGCCGACGCTGGCCATCCTCAACCTGCCGCAGTGGCAGTGCCCTGCAGACGAGGTGATGGACGCCATGACGGTTGAGGAGCAGCAGGAGGTCTGGATGAGCAGGATGTGCGAACTGTCCGGGGCTATAGCTGTGTCGGCTCTGTTTCAGGTGTTTCTTGGTGAGTTAGTAAATAAATAACTTAACCCGCTGTCGGTGTCGATATCAGCAATGACGCTGATCGCGTTCGGTTTCATTGTTGAAATTCGCCCTAACTACGTCATCGGTTAAAGTATCAAATACTTACAAGAAAGAAAGAAAGAAAAGAAAGAAAGAAAGAAGAAAGAAAATACGTTTATTTCTTACCTTACTGAATGATGCTTAACTTTTGATTGTGAATCTCTGCGATTTTCGAAAAACTTAAATTAAAACGCCCCCATTCTCATGTAGGTCATGATGTCGCAATAGGAATGATGACAAAAAACATAAATTGTCCGGTTTGTAGATTATGAAAAAATTACGTACACGTACTTTTTATTTTTTTACGTTATTAAAAGATCACGGCGATACATTGAGTTAAAATGTGCCATGACGTCACGAGTATGTAGATTTTATACTTACTTGTGACGTAGCGACCCCACTCCCCAACTTTAATGGATTGTATCTAAGTCATTTTTTAGTAATATGATAAAGCAAAAAATACGAATCTAATATTTTTTGTTTATCTGACTGACGGACTAAATAGAATTTATTTTTTTGACCCAGGCATCATCCCTATTTGTCCTCATATGATCATCATCATCTGACTAGCCTTTTCCCAACTATGTTGGGGTCAGCTTCCAGTCTAACCGGATGCAGCTGAATACCAATATTTTACATAGAGCGACTGCCTATCTGACCTCCACAACACAGTGACTACGTAATACGATACCCCTTGGTAAGACTGGTTGTCAAATGTATCTAATTGTCCTTATATGATCTGACCATTAAATACAATGTTTGTTAATTTAAAAAAAAACTTTGCCATCTGAGTTTCTCTGGGATTTACTTCCTAAAAATAACTTACTACCTACGTGTTATTTATAACCAATTTATAAAATAGTAATAATTTTTCATTAAGGTGATCATTTATCAACATCATGGTAGGTTCCTAAGCAACACTACTTGAGTTATTTACACTATTTCCTAAAGAATAAAAAATACACTAGAAAATGCTATTCCATAACAAACTTGCCAACACTCCAACAACAATTTAATTAACCAAGAGGACGCATTTTTTTGCTAAGAAAGTAATAAACTAATAGGCTTTCCCGAGCCAAGAGTATTTACTATATACAGACCAGCCTCCGTAACTAAATTATCTCCACGTTTCCGCGCAGGCGCACACCTCCGCAGTGCTTTGATGCAAACTTTACTTTCTAAAAGCGCACTCTCATTTACCGTTGCATAGTTCTTTTTTTAAACAGAACTTTAAAAGACTTTCATGTTCTTCATCATCTTGATGCTATTTTCTTTTAATTTAATAATTTCAAAGTGGAAGTATTGCTTACAACGTTTTCAGGGCAAAATCCGAACGTGTTGATTAAAGTCAGCCTTGTTTTTGCACATAAAGTAAATTATATTAATTTCGGAAAACAAAAAAACTTCAAAAGCTCGGAAACAGATCACATTTCAATCTGTAGTGGAAGCTGTCACTATGTCTACAACTCCAACTGTACCTACCTAACAGACGTGCGGACTAACTATGTCCTGAGTTCTAAGCCGGCTTACAGCGACTAAGTAGATCAGGTGACCTAGATCGTCAAGGCGCCCTATATCCACTACTATTAAAGTTCATATTTCAGTATTCGCAGAGCAGCATGCAATCTTGATATAATCGATAGTGACAGCGTCAAAGAGCGATTAGAAACTTGAGATTTCTAGAACAGGACGAACTTATGTTGTTCTCTTTGTCTCGTTCTGTAATATTTCCGTCTATGTGATGGCTTCCAATAGGGATGTAGACTAATAATTTTTTTTTGTCCGTCAGATAGATTATTAAAACATGTATTTTTTCTTTTAGATTACGGCAATACACTGAGTTAAAATGTAGCATGACGTCACTGTTTTTTTTTTTTTTTTTTTTGATCTAGGGCATCTTGCAGGTGACCACTAAGGTCGTGGCTGCTTAACCGGACTGTCCTGTGGCTGCCAATAGCTACTACACTAAGGGCCTCCAGCCAGGGGCATAAAAACTATTCTAAATTAAAATTAAGCGAATGCTCGCTAAGGGCACCCCCTGTGGGGTACGAACCTCGGCTTAGGGCATTCGCTGAGGGGAGGACAGCAAGTTCAGGGACAGGCTGGATCAAGGATAGATCATTATTATTAGACGGGGAATTTAAAGCTACACGCTCAGCTGCGGCGCGGGCTGGCGTTTCATCGGACAAGGGTCGGGGGGGAGTAATTACTCGGGGTGGTCGCGCACGCGGTGGACCTCTGCGGCGAGGTCGGAACGACGGGTGTCGGGTGTTTTTGTTTTTTACTGTACTGGTGGCCCTATTAGACTCCTGGAGGAGTGTGACTGGATCATCGGGATCGGACAGGATATGCCGTGGACGGCGAAAGTGACTGAGGGTCGAGGGGGTATAATTGGCCGCAGCAACAATCAGGGGATTGCGGTGCAAGGCGGCGGAGTCAAAGTAACGCTTGGACATGCGTTTTAGAAACTGATGAATGGTGGGGATTCTAAAATCGAGATGGAGCATCTCGTTCCTAACGTACCAGGGCGCTCCCGTGGCTTTACGGAGGAATCGGTTTTGGATCGTCTGCATCCTATGGATAACGTGGGGCTTTGCTTGTGTAAAGACTGTACCCGCATAGGTCATGATGGGGCGGATGCACGCAGTATAAATGCGCAATTTGCCTTTAAGAGACAATTTGCTGCGTGCGTTAAGGACATAGTGGAGTCTACTGAGAGCGAAAGCGGCTCGCGAGCGAACCGACTTTATGTGCTCTGCGAAGGAAAGGTGGTGGTCTAGAATCACACCGAGATACTTGGCTCGCTTCTCCCAAGGGATAGGCTTGCCTAGCATGGTGATCTTCTGGGAGGGTTGGGGGCGCTTAGATTTCGGTTTAACAAATAAAACCGCCTGACTTTTGTCGGGATTTACTTCTATCCTCCACTTTCTAAACCAGATGCCAAGTTTATTGGCAGCTGTTTGTAGTCTGCGGAGGATATTGGAATGGGTGAAGCCCCTATAATATATGGCCGTATCGTCTGCGAACAGACCTAACTCGACCTGTGGAGTTTTGGGAATATCGCTCGTATAAAGCGTGAATAGGAGGGGGGCTAGCACAGAGCCCTGAGGGACTCCGGCTCGAATAGGACGGGGGGAGGATAGGGCTCCCTCGATACGATAGCGAAAAGTGCGATTCGACAAGTAGTCTCGTAGAATGACTACGAGACGATCGGGCACACCGAGTTTGTATAGCTTGTATACCAACCCGTTGTGCCAGACCTTGTCTAACGCTTTCGCTATGTCGAAGAAGACCGCTCCTGTCGACCATCCACGGTAGTAACCACCATGGATGTATTCGACGATACGGTGGACCTGATGCACGCTAGAGTGCTGAGCTCGAAAGCCGAACTGCTCGTTGGGAATTAAGCCCTTGGTTTCGGCGTAATCCCTGAGACGCTTATAAATAAGCCTCTCATAGATCTTGCCTAGTACCTTGAGCAGACTAATGGGACGGTAACTAGAGGGTGCGGATTTGGGCTTTCCGGGCTTTGGGATGCCTATGACAGTGGCCTCTTTCCACGCCTGGGGAAAGATGTTGTTGCTAAGCGCACCATTGAAGATGGTGGCCAATAGCATTATGAGATGGGCGGGAAAGAGCTGGATCACCTTATTGGTGATGCCATCTGAACCGGGGGCTTTGCGAGTATGTAGACCCTTGATAATGTCGTGCACTTCGTCTGGAGTGACGGGAGGCAGAGGACATTCGGGGTCATCAACTGGCGGGAGGGAAGCTCTACGTTCGACTTCGGCGTCTACCTCAGTGAGGTGAGCTTGGTCTACTGGTAGGGAGCTGGGGGAGCATTGAGCCTCTAGACTGTCGGCAAGGCACTCGGCCTTGTCGTCGTCATCGAAAGCTATGGATTTATCGGGGCGTACTAGGGGGGGCATAGTGGTTTCCTTCCGGGACCTGAGTTTCCTCTGGAGTTCCCAGAAGGCCAGGTGATTTGGGGTCAGATCGCTCAACAGCTTATCCCAACCCGCTTCACGCAGCTCAGCTATGCGTGTCCTTACAGCACGCTGTAAGTAGCGCATGTGAGCCTTGTTGGCGGGGCAGGGGAAGTTGTCGTATGCACGGGTGGCCGCGTTCTTCTCAGTCAGCAGAGCACGTGCATCGTCCGGGAGTTTCAAGAAACGAGTATTCGTTTCCGGAACCTCCCTTGAACAATCGTTCAGGACGGTTTGAACGTGCTCCGTGAGTGAGTCGATCGCGACCGTGGTGTCAGCGATAGAATCAAAGATGTTGGGGATAGAGTCCAATTGGGGGGATGTGTTGGATTTCAGCTTATCGCTTACTTTCCTCCAGTCCGTCACCCTTTTGGTAGCTGGGGGTTCATTGGGGTCAGAGGGACCTATGCGGGGGGCCAGTCTTATAACTACTGGGCGGTGATCCGAGTTAAGCTCGTGAACCGTTTCTATTGACTCTAGTCTGAGATTGACGTTCTTAAGGAGCGCCAAGTCAAGGATATCGGGGGAGTGATTGGGGTCGTGGGGATAGAAAGTATAAGTCATCGGAGCGATGACGTCAAAGTTACGAGAGGAGGAGAGGTTGAACAAGTGTCGACCTCTATTGTTGGCTACTGAGCTATTCCAAGAGGGATGTTTGGCATTGAGATCGCCTGCTATGATAACAGAGTCACTCAAGCCAAGAAGAATGTCTAAGTCGTCAGAGATGGGTTGAAAACTCTCTGCGGTACTACGGGGAGGAATATAGGCTGAGACTAAGGTAATCGGCTGATGGCCTGTCATACCTAGTCGGCAAATAGAGACTTCTACTTTAGATAGAGGGGGAGGGTCCATAGGGATGCAGTACAGATCCTTTATATAATATATTAGAGTGCCACCCTTGTGGCATCGCGTTCTATCGTTTCGAACGAGACGATAGTTCGCGACTGCCGGGTTGCTTTGAGAGGGTTTTAGAAACGTTTCCTGTGTGAGGAAAAGGTCAATGCGATGATCGCGGAGGAACTCCGCTACCTCATCGCGTTGACCTTTCAACCCATCTGCGTTGAAGACGCCTAGGTTAAGGGATCGGGGTTTGACTCTACATGGATTCGTATTATACATGATGGGGGGTTACGTAATCGGCGAGGGCCTGAGTGAGGTCCGGGTACGTGCGGAACACGTCCTGGATCCTCTTAATGTCACCGGATGCCCGAGCGACTCTAATATCATTCGCCATTTGAGTGGCGCGGGGGGTGCAGAAAAGTACGAATGTGTCAGAGATGACATTAAAGTCCTCTGACATGGACATTGCCTTTGGATAGGCAGCCTTAAGGGCAGGCGCGGGAGCGGGTTTCGCGAGGGGCGCGGAGGGCGCGAGGGGCGCAGAGGGCGCGGGTGGCGGGAGGGGCGCAGAGGGCGCGGGGGGCGCAGAAGGCGGGGAGGGTACTTTGGCCGCAGAGGGCGGCGGGGGAGGGTGGGCACGGATGCGCGGATCCATGAGCGAGTAGAGAGGGGTATGGGGGAGAGGGGGTCTCGCGGTTTGCATGGCTGGAAAAGCCTGATAGTGGTGGAGTTGATTCCACGGACTGGGTCTCTGGGGACTCAGTCGCTCGGGCATCTGGGAGGGTTGGAAGGGCATATAATCCCTTTGCTTTGTCTGGCGAGCGTCAAGACGCTTAGCCGGCTTCAGCGAATGTATCTTGGGGGCCTTGGGACAGCCACGGTAATTGGCCGTGTGGCCTTCTTGCCCGCATAGCACGCAGCTAGGCGGGCTCAGGCAGAGGTCGCGGTCCTTAGGGCGGGGACAGTCAGCAGTGCCATGGTCGCCCAGGCACTTTACGCACCTGGGTTTCGCATGGCAATGCCTCTGCGAGTGGCCGTATTTCTGACAATTATGGCATTGTCCTATGGAACTATTTTTCCAGGGCTTCTCAATAGTGAAGCCCGTGAGATGGCATATGGCCTTTACATTGAATATGGGGTGATGCCCCTCGGTTGGGGAGCACACGACAAGTACCATGTCGTATGCTTCCCTACCGCGCGAACGGTGCATCCGGTGCACCTCGTCTACCGGTATGTTCTGCGACTTAAGGTCGGCCAGAATTTCGGGGGTGGGGATTTCGCGGGGGATGCGCTTGATGACCACGCGGGTCTGTTTTTCCTCAGGGAGGGAGTAGGTGTGGAATGACACACCTCTCTCTCTCAGGAGTCGAGTAAAGTCCCTAAAATCGCGGGAATTTGGGAGACTAACTTTAATACCCTGTTGGGTGGAACGGGCATTTGTGTAGTTGATCCGTTGATCAACACACCATTTGGAAACGGCTGTCCACTTCTCCTTGTCTTGTATGAAGACAGGGGGAGGTGGCGCCATTTTCTTTTGACCGGGGACATTGGACTGGGATTGAGAGGGCGCGGCGGTATCCATCGCGGTGGATGTAGACGCAATCGGGCGGGGGGTGAGGGGGAGGGAGAGGAGAGCTACGGGGGAGGGGGAAGCCGGGGGAGCGTCCCGGTCTATATAATTTTTGGGAGGGAGAGAGGGAGAGGGCTCCTCCAGGGCGGCTACTTTAGCCGCCTGGGAGGAACTTTGCTTCTTCTTCTTCCTCTTGTTCCCCTTCCCGGTGACGGGTGTGAACCCATCATCCTCGGATTGGGAACCAGAGGAAGAAGAATTAGCCTGGACCGTCTCGCTATCGGACGAATAAGGGGAGAGGGCCGACTTTGAGGAAGCCGGCTCAGAAGTGTCCATTGGACTGAAGGGGGCGGGGAGGGAGGGGGCTAGAGCGTCACTGAACGCATCCAGAGACTGATCGAGGTCGGGGGAGTTGGGGGCTTTCTGATTGAGAGACTGAAGGTCGTCTCCGAACTTATCTATAAGAGTGGGACTCTCCTTAAGCATCTTCTGAATGAAGGTAAGGAGGGTCTCATTCCTATTTTGGAGTGCATCTAGCTTGTCGCTAAGCGACTGAATAGTTTCCCCCATGATAAGGGGGAAATTAGAAGAGGGAGGGAGTTTGGGAACCTATTATAGTCCCTAAAATATTCCTAACTCTAACTCCCCGGGGGATAACCGGGGATGTGTAAACCCTCCCTGTCGGGTTAGACAGGGAGGTTGTGTACTTAAGGTGAGCCCTAAGCTTGCTTTTGCCCGTTGCCTATCTTATTGTGCAACGGGGTCCTAACCAGTCTAGTGCGCCGGGTGTAGACACACCCGACCGACACTAGGTGTGTAGCTGTGGAGGCAAAACTGTCACCAATGCCGACTAGGAGACCCCCCAAGGCCGGACACTGGGACCCGTCCAATTGACTGCCTTACCCTGAAGGGGTTCGGTGGGTGTGATTGGGCCAACACCCCACTCGGTTTCGTTGGCACCGTAAGGTTTCCACCGAGGACCACGAAACTGTGGTTTTGCCCGGAAGGGGCCAAGGACGCGACGAATGTGTTTTTGACCAAAACTGTTACAGAAACACTTTATTAATTGTGTCCTGAAAAGGACAGCAATTAATAGCTGGAGAACACGATGAAACTCGGAGTTCAGGATGCCACAGGTGGGAGCACGGAGAAACAGCACGACCGTCCGCGACCGATGCCAGTCGCAGAGTATGTGTTATGACGTCACTGTAGGGTCCGGTAGATTTTATACTGAATTGTGACGTAGCGAGCCCCCACTCCTCAACTTTAATGCGTTTTATCTAAATCATTTTTTATTCATATGATACAACAAAAAATAAGTGTCTAATATTTTTTTTATTATCTCACTGACGAAATTGTTTTATTTTTACCCAGTCGGCATCCCTATTCTACTTCTTAGATTGGACCAAGCACTTATCAAATATTTTAATGGGGGACTCCTATCTGACAAACTCAAGACAACAACGATTAAAGCCCAGTCAATAAACACTAGGAAGTTGTGAAGGGTGGGCTCTTTGGAGGCTAGGTATATCTTACTATCTTAACTATTAACGTTCATGAAGAGCTGATTTCTCAGCGTCTGAATCTACTCAATAAAAATCTTAAATTCATTAATTCACTGACCGACAACGCACAGCCTATACCACTGGGACAAAACTCAAACTCAAAGCATTTATTTCAATTAAACCACTTTTGAACTGACAAGGGACTCCTTGTCAGTTCAAAAGTACCTGACCGACTGGTCAGTCACCTAGGAGAAGAACGGGCAAGAAACTCCACGGACACTATTTTAAATAAAAAATATTGATTACATCATTAATGTTGAAATTATACATGTGAGAACAATGTAGAAAGACGTGCACGTTAAAAGCGTCCGTAAAATAAAATAAAACAAATAACCATTCAAAAATTTTAATAAATTAAAATAAGCCATGGCAGCTAAGAGATGACCAGTCCCAACTGACGGCGCCCATTCACGAACATGACGCACGGATCAGCACTATTCAGCTCAATCATTTTGAAGGGAGCTAAATGATCCGCCACCATCAGCGAGACATCTGAGTGAGTATGACATACTCACAGCCGCCAGGGCACATTCAAGTCAATGAAAGACATATTACCCGGTAAATGCCCTTTAGTACATAGTACTCACACCTGTACTATGCAATTATATAATACAAAGGAGATTGAGTTTATACAATACAAAGATGGTCTTACAATTTTCAGCAGCTCCAATAGTATTTTCAAAATGTTAATCAATTAGTTGTGGTTGTGGAGCAGGACCAGCAAGGGTCTAGAAGCATGAAACTTTGCACAAGAGTTCCTTATATAACGAAAGTGAGCTTTAAGAAAGGATTATTAAGAAACCATCCCCTACAAGGGTTAAATGGTGTATAAAAGTTTGAATAATAGATTTTCTTAAATAGATTTTTTATTATTCCTTTTTTTTTGTCCAGGTTATTTCGGCGTGATCGGTTCCCTGCTGCGCTTCGTGACGCCCCTGACCATAGCGCCCACCGTGGCGCTGGTGGGGCTGACGCTGTTCGAGCACGCGGCGGACGCGGCCGCGCAGCAGTGGGGCATAGCGGCTGGGTGAGTCTCGCTAACTTAATGATCTACTGACTAGCTTTATCCCGCGGCATTGCTTCTGTGGTCTCTTCCACAGTAACCGTGTATTTGTCCGGGTTACAAAGTAGTCTGTCATTCTCCGGCCCAAAAAATATCTCTATGCAAGGAATCTCGTCGAGCCGCTGCGCTATGCTGTTTCTGCGTGAAAAAAGAAACATACTCACAATTACATACTAGTAAGATACAAGGATTTGTATTACAAGAGTCAGTACACTCATTGCCTTTCCTAAAAGCTACAGTCAGTTTTTTCACACGCTTTTTTTCCATAGAAACGGGTTTTCTACGGGTTTATTCGACGGAAGAATAGTCAAAATGACAGATTGTGATTGTTTATCTGTCATTTTGTCTTTTCTTCCGTCGACAAAACTCGTTTCTGTTGTGGTCATGCTAAACGTGCTGATGCTGTATCTAAATAATTAAATATCAATTTGGAGGTGTTTGAAAGAAAGAAAAGAAAGAAAGAAAAATGCGTTACAAAAAATACACCTTAAAACTATAAAAACAGAAAACAAATTATTATAATGCCAAAAGGGCCTCAGCTCAGCATAATGTCAGATGACAAAACAAAGTGTACCACCTGACGCTGAATTTCAGCTGCAACCCACGAGTGCCGTACGCTAGAATAATAAACATAGGGAAGTGTCTGTCCGTTATAATAAATAAATTAAAGGTAATATAAAATAAAATAAAACAAACTCCTACAAAATCAAATAAAATGTGGTGACGTACATGTGTGTGTGCGTTGTACCTGTGTATTTCCTACACTCAAATAATAAATCTATACAAAATCGTGCGACCGCGTTGTTCTTGTAAACTACGAAACGGAGGTTGATGCGTTTTTGTTTGGTCAAAATCAAACATCAACAACACACACAGAACTATAAAATATGCAGCTGTTATATTTTTATTATAACTTGCGGGAATCGAACTTGCGATCCGTAGCTAGTGTGTTCACCGTGCAATTAACTCTTCACGTCGAAACGCTTGTTTAAACTCTAAACTTACACTTCCTGCTGTGGTGGCGGTGGCATAAGAAATGCTTAGACCAAATGTATAATTCAAATCTTCCCGAAAACTTAGCCTCAGTAACCTACTTCCCGAAGAAAGCGGTCGTAAGTTGGTGACGCGGATGTCAAATTGATGTTTTGTTGAAACCAAATTGGCGCTCTCCAAACCCACATATCCGTCCTAATTTCGGTAAATTATACGTATTATGCAAAAGCGAGATCTCCTTTGTAACATTGCCTTTGACGAGTTTTGCAGTCTCTGTAAGATGTATGTCGTATTAAAACCCACACAGTTGCCATTTAGAGTGTAACTCTTGTAAGCCGAGATTCACAATACCAAGCAATCACGGTCAGGGAATCAAAGAATCCCAGGGAACTCGTAAACTGTTCCGGAGCTCGCGACAAAATTAAACTGAAATGCTTCCGAAAGGGCGATGTTTCACTTCATTGTGATGGGCGGCAAAAAGGAATTATCTCTTGTTTGTGTATTGTTTTCATATTTCTACTATTGGAACATATTTGACACACAAGGATTCTTTTTTTCCTGGTACAAAATGAAGTTCGTGTGACCAAGCCAATTCGTTGTATTGCGCAGTACCTTAGTAGGTAGGTCGGTACGTCTTTTTCGTCCAATTTCCCTAGGAGCCGTCATCCTAGAATTCGCTTCCTTCCTAGGCATATTATCTTTCAGATAATGCTTCCTTTGGTCGGCCACTTAAACAGACAAGTAGGTACGCTAATTTAGATATACGCTCTTCTATAATTATGGCAAAGATTGTGGGTTAATCCTGTGTATGTGTTTTGTTGGTAAGCCTTTATATAAATAAATCTTTCATTTAATTTCGTTTCATATTTACGGCATGGTTGGTGCAGTGGTTAAGCGATTGACTGCTACACTGCGTGTCGCGGGTTCGATTCCCGTACGGAACAAATATTTGTATGACCTACAAGTGGTGGTTCCGGGCCTGATTGTTTGTATATGTGGGTTTTAAATGTTTATAAACGCATCCACAATAAAAAAGAAATTCCTAGTGTTGGGCAACGTTTTATTTAAAAAAAAAATGTTTGGCAGAATTTGTACCGGGCGACCAGCAGAATGTCAGAGGTTAACACACTAGCTTGCAGGCTCCATCGATCCGTATCGGGCTAGTTATCATTGTCCCGCTTCCATATAGGCCATCGACATGTCCAGCGACTTGTTGATTGATACGTTGAGCAGTTGAGCCGAATGTCAATCACTGGAATTATTCTGTATGCAATATATTAATTTGCATGGCAACGGGTTTTTAAGCTGAAACCCTGCCCACTCGGCAGATTTGTGTCAAGTATTTTCCGATCGGCTCGGTAAAGATATACCTATAGTTGGTATCCCCAGTTTCGTCAGTTATAATATAAGTTCTATGTAATAGGAGGGCAGAGGTCTTTTGTCATTTACCGAGCACAAAGTCAGACTCGGGGCTGCTACTCAGACCCACCCACCAAGGGATCGAACCTAAAACGCTCAGCAGTCGCGCTCGCGACCGCTAGACAATGGAGGCAATCATGATAAAGTGCCAAAACAATAATTGTAGTTTTAATAATTTCGAATCTCATCAGAAAGGACGATGAGTATAATTAAGTTTCAGCAAAAACTATTATAAAAACACTATTTAATCCCTATTTTTATCAACGAAACTAACTTATGGAAGGGATCCACGAGGAGTCTCGACTAATAGATTATCCGGGACAGGGGCGAGAGAGCAGCGGCGAGTCGGGGCGAGTAACCCTATTAGCGTCCCGGCTAATGGAAAACTTACCATATTTCACTGTACCAGAGTTTACTATTTATTAAAACTTTGTATGTACGTTATATTTTGTATAGCAATCAGCAATAATATTCTTTTTCGTTCTTTAAAATAAACCGGGACGAACCCGTGTTATATGAAACGTAAGTAGGTAGGTTAGAACCTATATCGTATGTGGATTCGTAGGGATGTAATCTGAGGAAACTGTTATTTATATTGATTTATTCTTACAATAGTTACATGTTTGTTATTCTGATTATTTGCCAAAATAATATAACATAATATTTGCTATTACACTCGGATTAAACAGGGCTATTTTGGTTCAGGTTTAAAGGTGTGAAAATACAATTTAATTTAGTTCTAGTTGCAGTTCAAAACTCAATTTCCAAGCACAAATTTTCAAATGTTATGATTCTCACAGTCACCATTATTTTCATCAATGCTTTTCCGGACTAAAATATGTAGTTTTACACGAAAATGCATTTGAGGTACCATCAGAATTTTTATATCCTATTTCAAAGTGCAGCTTGCTTGACTAAGATAATAGTGAGTGTCGTATCTAGTCCACAGTTATTTTTCACCCGCTCCACTCGCTATTTTGAAAAATGTATGATTTAGGTACTAAATTGCATTTTCTTTTCTACAAATCGGTGCAATGAAATAGCGAATTATTTTGACTATAACTCTATTTACAATTTTTACATCCCTTTTGGTATATTGGTTACTATAGATTCGTTAATAAATAGTTCTCCTGTTAAAGTTGTTCCGGTCACTAAGTAACGGTTATTAATGTTGGCAACAAAATTGCCACTTGTTGACAGCGCACGCAACCGTGACAACCGTGGCCTAACAACACAACAACGTCTTTAAACGTTGTTGTGTTGTTAGGCCCGAGTTTGGCAATTTAGAAAATGACGGTTCCAATTTCCTTTGTAACTTTTCGTGATTGAAACTAATTTGGTTTGTTAGCAGTTTACGGTACAGATTACTAAACAGTTACGGTTATTTGTAAGAAAGTGTACCTACAATAAAATGAGCAATATCAAGTTTCGGTATAATTAGACAAATTATTGTGATTTCCGTTTGTAATCGGATTGAGGAGTTTAATAATATCAAAGGGTTACATATTATTACCCCCTCAAATGTTATATATTCAATTGGTGGTTCGAGATTTAAGATATTCAGCTTCAGTACGATTAAAAACCTTTCTTAATTGACGAGATTTCGGTAAAGCTTTTCCATGACTTTAAAATAATTAATTTCGAAATATTCGTCGAAGCATTGCCAAATAAATATCTTTGTTCCCGCGTCCGATACCAGGATATCAAAAAGGTCGAGAGAGGTAAGCAGTCGCCATGGCAACCGGGTCGATGGCCTCGCGGCCTCTCCCGGCTGCAACAAGTGCGCTCTATTGATTTCATCTGCTTCCAGCCCCAGTCACTATGTTGTCTTTCATGTAACGAAGCGATAATATTACCAAGGAGATTATTAAAATAACATTTTATAGTATAAACAGCTGTTAGGACAATTTTTTTGGAGGACTATTCAAAAAGAGCTAGTTTATTCTTCGTAAACAGGGCCTAAAATAGCTTTTTAATCCCTAGGGACGAAAAGTGATTTGAATTTTGGATGTGGATTTTGTTACGGAAAGTTCCAATCACCAAAGAGATCAATCACGAACATTGTATGAACAAGTAACAGGCCGGCAAGAGAGAGAAAGTGTGAATTTGATCAAAATGAAAATCCAAGATGGCGGCTCAGATTATTTTAAAATGTATCACCATGGGTATCGTTTTAATAGTTTTCAAGGGCGCTAAAGCCGATAGTGAGGTTAAAATGAAAATCCAAGATGGTGACTGCGAAAATGTTCAAATTTTTCATCATGGTTATCGTTTTCATAGTTTTCGAAGGTACTAAGGTGATAGTGAGGTCAAAATGTAAATCCAAGATGGCAGCTATGAAAACTTTCAAATTTTTCATCATGGGTATCGTTTTTATAGCTTTCGAAGTCGATGGTGAGGTCAAAATGTAAATCCAAGATGGCGGCTGCAATTTTTATTTTGTCTTAATTCATGCGTGAGAAGGAACTTCGTTTCTGATTGGGGTCGGACCACACACGTTTTTTTTTCTCATAGAAGGTGATACAAAGTAGAGTGTTCACCTCGGGAGCAACACAATTTTAAGCTCGGGTGACGTACTTTGAATTCCTCGCTGCGCTCAGGATTCAAAGAAACATTCGCCTTAAAAATAGTTGTTTGCTCCCTAGGCAAATAATCTACTATTGTTGTTGGTTTTCGGGTCCATTCCACTAGCTGCCTCTTAAAATACTCGAGATTTACATATAGAAATGAACATTAAGTTGGAAAAAAAAAATAACGCTCTGTTCTAAAATTAATTTCAGGGCATTTTAAGATTTTTAAATGCCTTTCGTTTCTGTAATCCTAGTACTTTCGCTGCGTCTTATAATAAAAAAAAGCAGTCACCGAAGGATATCATTACAAAAATAGTATTTAAATCACTCTCGGTCTAATCCAATTTACTTTTGATCGGAAGTTCACCCCTCCTGATTTATTCTAATAGACTTTTCTTCGTTCGTCGACTTCATTTTATTAATCTACTGAAGACAACGTCCGAGCGTTCTTATGGCACAAAGATTTAAGAGAATATTTTAAAATTTATGTTCAGATTGCAATATTCCACTACGAAATAGAGAATTGCTCGTTAGTTGTAAAATATGTAACAATGAAATACACATATGGCATTGCACTTTGTCTGAATGTCTTCTTGAAACTGAATCACAGTTTGCTTTGACGGTATCCCTGAACTGTGAATCCTTTATGTTTTAGATAAATAACGACTGCTTTGAAACTCAATTGCATCATGTAGGTACCTGTATTATGGTTTCGCACTGTTCTCAGTACCTACCTACTTTAAATTATGATGTCATGATAATATTGCCATAATCAGCTGGAAATCAAAACTGTACCTATTGAAATCATTATAATTAAAACCATGCTTAACATAATGTACCTACAGTCAGCAAAATTACATAATTGTTAAGCAATTTGAGACCCTACGGCAATTTGCCTTGTTATATCAATTTCATACATCTGTCAAAGCTTGACAGTAATTATGATTTGAATATACTGACTATTTAAGTTGGTAGTCAATTTGCTTAATAATTAATTTCCCTGACTAAGCCTATAAGCTAATTATAATTTGTGCCATGTCATTAAAGTTATATGAACCGTGAGCCGGTTATTAGCTATCAAATACGCCGCTAATTAACTGCGGTGACACTATTGACTTACGGCTGTGTGCTATCAGTTAATTAGGGATGTTATGGAACTAGGTTTTGGGTGGCTAATAACAATTTTATGGGGCTATGTCAGTGGCGCACATGAAACTTAGTATATGGTACAGTTTCTGACATAGAATGGCCACTTCTATACAAAAGCGCTTTTATTATTTCTAACGTGACAATATTATCGTGGAAGACCACGCCCATAATAATGTATGAACATCCGTGCACTTTACAACGTTATTGTAGAAGGATATTTAAAAGCCCCTTCATATCCCCACGTTAGAAATTATAAAAGCGAGCAATGGGTGCTGTCGATGGTAGCAGTATTTTCAGTCTGCTTAAAACAATAGCTAATTATGTGCTCGAATAACCAAATAAAGCAATCTGTAGGTATGTTATGCTTACCAAAATCAATCTGTCAATATTAATAATGTAGATCATTGGGAAGTCCATGTTCTACAATAGAATGTTATATTCTCATCATCATCTACTAGGTAGATTTTTCCCTTTCCCAACTTTAATGTTGAAGTTGGCTCCCAGTCTAACCACATGCAGCTGACTACCAGTATTTTACATGGAGCGATTGCCTATCTGACGTCCACAACCCAGTTCCTGGGAATGTATGGTTATGTATGTTGTGGTAAGATTAGGTACTTAGGTAGTTATCGGTCTATTTACTGTATTTTTTTGATTTATTTTTTATTTTATTTATTAAGGGATAATAAACAACTACAACATATATAATACATAAGGTTAACAAAATTTTCGGTAGTAATGTTGCAGTCCACTGCATTATCCGCAGATAAGGCATATTAAAGGATCAGAGGTTGCCACTAGACGAGCATTACCAAGATTATCACAAATTTGAAACAAATAAATAAGTTAAGTACTATAAGGCTAGCTATAGCTACAAAACCAAATCAGATCCAAAATAATTTCATTTACTTAAATTATGCAATAAATAAATAAAATATTAAGATTACAATTAAGATAAAAATTTTATAATATTAGATTTAAATTTATTTTTCGTACATGCAAATATATCAATATCAATGAAATTTGAATTATAGGATTCCAACATTCTATGAATAGGGCAGCGTAAGCCAGAGTTCGTACGACAAGAATTTAGCGCGAACAGAGTACGTGCACGAACCTGACGTACATGAACCGTACGGGGGACAGAATATGCCTTCTTGTCACAGTCATGACGTGCAGCTGCCAAATATTTATGTTGTTTATATTTTTGTTATTTATATGCACGTGTCTCTGTGACAAATAAACCTTTTTTTCTTTCTTTCTTTTTTTCTTTCTAATAACACAGCCTACTCGTCAAATCAATGGCATCAAAATGATTGTGGACTATATCATGAAGCACGCTTGCTTCCAGGTATTTGCGCCGGTTCTCCAAGCTGATAAGCTTGTACTTATCAAGAAGTTGGGAGTATGACAGTTAAGTCTTAGTCCCATGACATCTGTAGTACATAGCACGGAGGTACTTGCGCTGGACCCTTTCTATTTCAGCCACGTACTTTTGGTAGAAGGGGTTCCAAATAGGGACCGCGTACTCTAACTGGGAGCGAATGAGCGTCTTATACAGACAGAGATAGGTTGAGGTACGCTTAAATTCTGTTGATGATCTCATCACAAATCCATACATTTTAAAAGCACTATTGACTATGGCTTCGATATGCTGGTTCAAGGACAGTTTACTATCAAAGAGAACACCTAGATCCTTCACTACGGATATATTATTTAAGGGGATACAGTTAAGGTTGTAATTGAAATTACAGATGGAATTATTCTTAGTAAAGTGTATATAGTTACACTTGGGGATATTTAGATGCAGCTTATTGTCGATACAATAGGCAGTTAGCCTGTCTAGGTCCTCCTGAAATGACTGGCAGTCGTCCATAGTACGTATCACTTGAAACGCTTTCAGGTCATCAGCGTACATCAAGAATTTGGACTTTCTAAAACATTTTTTAATATCATTGATATAAAGAATGAATAATAGCGGTCCCAGAATAGAGCCCTGTGGAACTCCGGAAGTAATATTGACAGAGACAGACTGATGACCATTAACCACAATCCTTTGTGACCGGTTCTCAAGGTATGACACAAACCAACGCAACAAATTTCCACGAATTCCATTGTAAACCCATGTTGTTCAGGGATGATAATATTATGCAGAAGAGGGTAAATCTCATTGTGAACAAGTCTTTCAAAAAGCTTTGACAAGGTCGGCAGTATCGAGATGGGTCTATATTGTTCGACGTCATGTTTTGAGCCACCCTTATGCACTGGGGTAACGTTAGCTCGCTTCCACACCTCCGGGAACACACCTTCATACAGACATCTATTAAAAAGAATATAGATTGGCTCACAAATACTGTCAGCTGTAGCCTTAAAAAAGGCCGCTGGAATACCGTCAGGTCCTGCCCCCTTAGAGGGGTCCAACCGTTTCAACTGTCTGAGTATTTTTGACTTATCGATGTGCAAATTACTAATTAAGCTACCAATCTCTGCGCACTGCTGCAGTGGACCTCACGTAGCGAGCGTTGGTGACACAGGCTCAAATACGGACAAGAAAAAGTCCGAAAACATATTGCAGACAACATCAGGATCACTTGACTTGACATTCTGGTACTGCATCTTGGACGGAATACCTGACTTACTTTTACGGTTAGAAATATAGGACCAAAAATGCTTTATGTTACTAGAGACACTATCTTCAACCGAGTTCATATAAGTGGAATAACAGGTTTTACACATATATTTGAAGATAGACCTACATTCCGAGAAGTTATTATAGTCTTTAACGTTGCTGTATTTTTTCACTTTATCCAAAGACGTTGCTTCTTTTTAAATATTTTAACTAGTTGTGGCGTAAACCAGATTGGGAAGTCAAGTGATCTAGTCCTTGCAGGGGGGACTAATGGGCTAATTATGTCACTCAACATACTATAGAAGGCCTCCACGGCTTCTTCCGATGATAGACTGTCAAACAACACGGACCAATTGACCTCGTACATGTGTTTATTGATGAGATCATAATTAGCTTTGCGGAAATTGTATTTATTAATCGGTTTTCTCTTCATCATTTGAGTGGATAGGCTAACAGGTGCGGTTATAACAAAAGGGGGGTGATGGGGGTCGACTGGTAATAACGGATCTTTAAGGTGGCCAGTCGAACAGCAAGTGTTCGAGATAAACAAGTACTGTAGGTAGTCTTGTCCGAAACTCAGGAATATAGAATACAAATAATACTTGCCGTAGTGTGTGATGGTGAAGTGCATATTTTTTAACTTTTCTGTACAATTCTGTTAAACAAATAAGTACTTTAATATTCCAAAAGGATTAATAACCAAAGTTTAACCAAAGAGACGGTGCGGTGCTTTGACTTTAAAATAGAAAAGCGTATACTTGGCATAGAAATGTATGAAGGGTACATTTACCTCGCAGCTTTATTCGGCTACGTCCCAAATCGACAACTTCCATTTGACAACATATATTGTACGTTATATGAAGAAGAGCATTTTCGAAACTAGTTATCAATTTAATTTCCAAATGCTTGTCAAATCCATAAAATTATTTTATGAAGGCTAGTTATGAAATGTTTAAATTAATAAAGTTACGGGACTATCTAGTTGACGCCTGAAGACGAGATTCTAGTCTTCTGCGGTAACTGAATATCGAGTGGGAAAATAAAGAAGTAGGCTGAAGGTTAAAAATAAATATTCACTAAAGTATTAACAATTAATAACAAACAAAACACAATACAAACTTAGCTTCAGTCATACCTAAATTCCTTTTCAAACCCAATAAAATCAACATCAATTTTTATGCTACCGGTTCCCAAAAGTTGCTATTCAGCATTGCGAACTGGGAAGGAGCCTCGTGTTCGACGCGGGAAGAGATTTCGCACTTTGGTTTGACAAGTTTATTCTCTCAACAAATTTGGATGCGTAATACGGGAAATTGATATTGATCTTAGGATAAAATTGTTCCTTGATTTAACGCTCTGGAGATTTTATTGGAATTTTGAACCATACCCGAATGAAAATTTATTATTTGGTGTACAATTTCTGGGAAACTGTTTTTAGTTATTTGTTTTCAATCTTATCCTTTTGCACACAGAAACTTCCAAATGCTGGAGGTTTCCTCAACTTTAGATTACGTAAGTAGAATTAAATTAATCGCGGTCATCCCTCGAGAAACATCTTTAGGCCCGCGCCATGAATTGCTAAAAACGTTTACCACTAAACGTCTTTCAAACATTGCTCGGTTTTTGTCAATCGTTTGCAAATTTCAGAGACCAAATGACGTTTTAAAAATGTTAACAGCACGTGTATATAGATCGTTTACTTGGTGCACACAAGACAGCACAAAATTATGCAATTAGTGAATACAAGACGGATTTAAAGCGAGGGCCATAGATGAATCACGTGCAAGTGAAGGATTCTAACATATTATAGGATAGGATTCGAATATATTGGTGTGTTCTAAATTCAAACACCAAAATAGTGATCAAAAATAAGCTTTTTAGCGGGGGAATGGTATAAATACATATAGGTACTAGGCTAAAAGGGCCAATACAAAAAAAAAAAAACACAAAGACATTGTGATGACACTATTGGCTAAGACACTGTTGTTGTGGTGCAAGCGGCCCTCAGTCACTATCGTTATTTTTGATCCCTGACATGCCTATTGGAGTCAGTCCTACGACTATCAACGCTGGATAGGTGTTATGAATACCAAATTAAAGGCCCTATCAGTGTCATGTACTGTATAGCTCCTGAAACTTCATCCTACTTCCATTATCTTCACATAACACAGTGTACTGCCCTCCAGCTCCGTGTAATTCGAACGAGTTCGTTTCGGATTACCCTTCCTTTGATGTTCGCCGTGTAATAACCGCCATTTTGTAATTAAATGTACTTTGGCGGTAACCCCGTTGTTGCCTGCTTTGAATTTAAACCTTCGGCGTATGAGGGTAGGTCGGTTATTATGTTTAAGGATACATTGTTCGGTAATCTGAAGCAGGTATCAGATAAATAATTAAGTTTCTGGTGCTTTGTAAGGTATCTTGTGGATTAATGTTGATTCTGCATCCTAATTGCGTAACACGATCAATCACAACCTGTTTCCTTTTGACACTTCTACAACATTCATTGCGATAATTACGTTGCTGAGCAGACAAATATTTCAAACAAATGAAGCAATGGATTAGCAATATCCTTCAAAATTATTCAGATAGTGATTAATCGTGTGTTACGCTGGTGTTTAACTTTAACCTTTGATAAGAAAGTCTTAGTTCGTTGTCAAAAATAATTGGCTAACATAAAATTTCACGGCCGTTAATAGCTTTTATTAGCTAGGAAAAATATATCGCGGTATTCACTCATCTGAAAGTTTCCAGAAAATGTTTGATGCTTTAAGAGCGTTCAAGATGACAGGTCGTTCGTCACGCCGGCATTCAGTTAGCGGAACGAAAATCATTCATTACACAGTAACACTCGATCAAGTACTACGTAGGTACGAGTAGGTAGGTATATTATTTTGTATATCACTGACCTACATAAAATTTCATCGTTTCTGCCCGTTTTCCTCGCAGCGATAATCGGAGATTCCTCAGAATAATAAAATATGCCGTTGGGTCCAATACCGGGTGATCTGATTACCTATCGCATTGCATTGCATTGTATTGTATATGGGCTGGTGTCCGTAACTCCACGTCCAAGCGCGTATTTTGCGTACTTGCAGCATAAACCGACCCCTCTTCCCCTCTTCTTCTTTGTAAGAGGATTCAGGTAATGCAGAGTTCTTACCGCACTAATCAAGCGCAAAGTTTTCTGGACCGATTCGTCTATTGCACTTGCCTGGCTGAGATATGATGAGATATGACAAATTAAACACTTTTGTAGCCAACAGAGTATTTTGTAAGAACACCCAACAGAGTAGGAGCTGTTCTAGAACTCACCAAAGGCTCTGATTGGACCTATATTGAATCCTGCTGATTTAGCATCACGCGGTATAGACGCTGCTTTAATAAGACATCGATATGCAAAAACTGATAATCTTACCCCAGAAATAAGAATTCAAACGAGCATCATAATTACTTGCGCAGCAGTCTTAAGAATTCTAGAATAATACTGCAAGAAATTCTTATAAAATAATCAAGAAAAGAAATCCCCTAAACAAAAAAGAAAAGTGTAAAGCCCCAATGGTTCTACAGATCGTATAAAACGTCTGAAGGAGGAAAGTTGATCCACTTAAGTTTGCGCTAATTTTTCATTCTCCAACTCGATTGAAATCGCAATGGATTTGGCGCGAATTTTTTTCTTTGAGCAAAAAATCCAAAATGACGGCTTCCAACCTTTGTAATATAAATTAATAAAAGAAAAAAGCTGGCGATGTTATTTATGATTTGAAACGTATAAGGTATGGAATTAAATATGAAATCTTCTTTTTGAACAAGATTTGCCCGCCAGGTTACTGAGTCTCTCAATCAATATTTGCCCGTCAGTAGGAACTTACGAAAGTTCTGTTCATACACTTCAAAAACAATAATTTCACAAGAAGCTTTAATTTTTAACTCATCCACTCATCTCATAAGCTTTAAATCTGTGACAAGTCTCAACTACCCATTATGTCAAAGCATATAACTCGTATACTAGTGAACTAGTGATTGAAGTGGGCGTTCAGTGCGGCGAAGCAGATTATGCAAGCGCGCTGCTTTGTCCGCGCAAACAATACTTCCCTCCACAAAGGGGCTGCTAACATGGCGGCCATTCATTCGATTTTTGATTCCCTGCAACACATGAGCTCAGAGCTTGTTGAATATTAATTGTTTCCGAGATTTATACCGGTAGATTTAATCAAATATCTGGGATGAAGAAAACAATAGGGGCTAAGTTCAAATCGTGCATGTGTCGTAGAGTTTTGGAAGCCTAATTTTAACGGTGTGAATAGCTTTAGAAAGGGTTTAGTTACATATTAACTTAACTTTCTATATACTAGTTTAACTCAACTTTCTATATATTCACTTTTTCATGTTCTTACCCATCCTAATTAATTCAGAGTAAGTCCAGTACGTACCTATGTCTTGTTCTTACTGGATTTTTTCACTTCAGTTTAAGGAGAAGAAAAAAAATGGCGAAAAATAAGAATATTCTTTGACATAGATATACCGCACAGAGGTCGCTCTAACTGATTTAAAATTTAATTTATTTCATCTGAACAATGGAATGAAATAGCGTGGGCGGTGCAATCTCGTGATTGGAAATATTTGCCTCAGGGTTCCGCAGGCGTGCCCGGTGGCGGGAAGATTATGCGTCGTGTCTATGAACGGAGGAATGGCGTAGGATCACTATTTGAGAAGAGTTTGGAAAATAAAAGTGGGTCTTGGCATCACATATTATTAAGTGCATTAAAATATTGCCTTCGTAAATGTTCTTGAGTTGAATATGGAATAATAGAGAAAGTAAATTAGTTTAATAGTTTCAAATTCAAAATTCAAATTCAAAATATTTTATTTCACATAAACCTACAAAGGCACTTATGAAACGTCAGAAGCTAGGTAGGTGCACGGTTCCAATTGGTCGTTTCCTATGGAGAAGAGCCGGCAAGAAACTCCATGGTTACTCTTTTAAAAGTAAATGGTATTTTTAGTTTCAAACAGAGCTCCTTGTTGACCACTTTTAACTTAGTAAAACACTCTTAAAAAGGAAAACAAAATATGTATTGGCCCTTTAATTAAGGCTTTAAGTTGAATATATGTTGTATGTAATATTTTGATCCAAGTGTCGTCGCGTTGGGGGACGGCTAATGAAAATAGGAAGTTAACAGCAGCTATCCTTTATGCAATAACATACGTTCATTATTGCTGGGTAAAAGCCTCGTTTGTTTGGCGTTTACATTAGCCGTCAAAATATTACCTACAACTTATTAAATTACTTTTTAGAAGTTTTTATTTGTGTCGAGAGATTTTTAAATTTATAATTTAACTTTTATTTCCTGCTTTTTAAACTTAATATATTATTGGAGACATGTTATGATCGAAACGTGCCTCACCGAAATAGGCGCAGCCGTACATATTTTCCCCAGGGTGAAGGTAATTACTCATTTATCCTCATTTCTCCTTCCTACTCCATCACCAGAAGCTGATCACCATCTATCTATAACCTATTCATTCAGACCATTCCAATGAGCCCAAACACGATACCTGTGCTGTTAGTTATTGAGGAAGTTGGGTATCCTGCAAATTCCAGGTGATGCTGCAGCATCAGTTCAAGGTAACAGAATATCAAATATAGACTTGCGGAAGATGCTCACATCCATTCATCAATTAGAAATGAATTGATAATCTTCAAATGACTGAACAAATTTTCTGGAATCATAGCTAAGAACACTCTCGATCAAGCCACCTCCCAAACTAAAAACAAAAAAAAGAAATTCGGTTCAGCTGTTTCGGAACTACGATGCCACAGACAGACACACAGATACACACGTTACACTTATAACACCTTTCTGTATTCGTCGGAGGTTAATTAATTATAAATGACAGTTTTATAAATTGATCAATAAAATATGGCGTTGTTATAATGTTTTTGTACACATACAATTCCTATCTGTCTCCAGACAATTGATTGAATTACGTGAGAGCAGTAATTGAATAACCCGTTCTCAGCCCGCAGCGTGCTGATTTCTTTAGCAAATATTTATTTTAAGCTTTTCGAAAGCGGAAGAAATAAATACAAACGTACGTATCTTAATAACTCGTTACACGTGTTTTACATACGAAACAACTTTGTTATTATGAACAGTTTTATTCAGCAGTTATTCACACGGAACGTAAACGTTAAGACGTCACATTTTGGGGTATTATTTACGATGTTCTTTATTGAAGAAGATCACTTTAAGTGTAGGTCTTTTCTCGTTTACGGGTTTACGTCTACAACGGTACCTTTCGCGAAAGATATGAATGTATCTAAGAATAGTATTGAATCAGGTGGCTGGTCACAAAGGGATCTAGACTTGTGTAATCTCTTCACTTGAGCGAACCAGTGGCGCGTTTAAACGAAACCTATTTTCAGACTTGTTCAAACGAAGTTGACAAGACTGCTTTGAATAAAATGGAAGATAAAGTTACATGCTTCTCTATTCTTATTTCTAAATTACATTTTAAATGCAATATTGTTTTTTTAATATTAGGTAATTCTAAGCCTTCGTACATAGTCACGTTTTCGAAAAAAAAAACAATAACTCATGGGAATGTCTTATTGAGCTATCGACGTTTCTATGAATTAACGTTTTTGTGGCTGTACCTAAGAATTTGATTAATGCTAAATACAAAATATGATCAATCCCAAACGTGTAGCAGTTTACAGTTTTTTGGTGCAACCTTGAGACGCACACCGCACTTTTTTATGTTCGTTGTCAATTTATTATTATTATTTTAAAGTGTGTCATAGCCAATAGTGTCATCACAATGTCTTGTTTTCTTCCTTTTTTATTTGTTTTTTATATTGGCACCTTGCAGCTATTTCCTAATAGTTAATTAGTAATTATTTAATCGTGTTTTTGTACGTTGTGCTGTTTTTTTGTGTGCACTAAATAAACGATTTATCTATCTATCTACTAACAGCTTGGGTTCTAAAAAAAAACTATCCATTACACTGCAGACACAACTGTTTAACAATAAAACTCTCAAGCATTTAATTATTTCAGGGAGTTCTAATATAAATCCAGTTAATATTTGTTGCAGTACATTCACGTTGCTGACAATATTCTCACAGTGTATGACCAATGTGACCATACCGACCCTGACGTGGACGAGGGGTCAGGGCATCACCATTGTATGGTTCCCTCTCTTTAAGCTGTTCCCAGTAAGTCGGCCATCATCATCACCATCATTGGAAGCCTTGTTCCACCCACTGAAGTATAGGCCTCCTCCCCTTTGTGCCATGCTACCCTAGTCTGTGCGAGGCTCAGGATGGCCATGTCATATTTAAAATGAGATTTTGATTGGGGAAATGGGACTGTAGAAAATTGCTTTTAGGGAAAATTGCTATTTACATATTATTTCTTAGTTGAATTATTATTAGTTCAAAGAAGTATTTCATACTCTAGTTATTTATTGAAACTCAATAACGAAACTCATACGATTTCTCGGAAGAATCCGTTCAGAGCAAAGTATTATTACTATATAAACACGATCTCTGTCCTTCCTAGAAAATACCTAGAAAACAAGTTATTAAGTCCTTCCATATTTAATGTTGTGACGGCTCTCACACTGAACTGCTTCAAGAACCGACTGGACAGATTAAAAACCTCCAAGATATTCGAAACACACGCATTAGCTGCTAGTGTGCCTTACCCAATAATATGTTAGTTCGTAGTATTACAATATGTTTGTTCGTAGGTGTTGCTAACAATAGTGATAATGTGGGCGCTGTGTGCCGTGCTGACCGTCACTGACGTGTTCCCGCTCGAACACCCGGCCAGGACTGATGTCAAGCTCAACATTATTGAAGACGCACCCTGGTTCAGGGTGCCTTATCCTGGTAAGTAAATTTTAACAACCGAACTAATTAATAATAGGGTTAAAAGGTCGAAGGTCGTAAAATTTGGTACCTAATTGGATCTGGTAATCATGTGCTTATGGAGCGGTTGCATTACGGACTAGCCGCTATGAGTACTTGTGATCTTGTTATTGTTGTTTTATAAGATTACTAGCTGCGGCCTGCGGTTTCACCCACATAAGTCTCGATCCCGTGGGAATAATGGGATAAAAGTATTCCTTGTCCTAACCCAGGTCATGGTCTCCCCATGTACAAAATTTTATCCAAATCCGTTCAGCCGTTTTAGCGTAAAAACGTAACAAACAAACTCACGTTCGCATTTATAATATGAGTTAGGATAGTTATGACGTAGAATCTCTTTTTTTAGTGGTGATGAGACAATTTTTAAAATAATCTTTTTATGAAAGACGAGAGAGGCTCATTTTTCGTAGAAAAGGTGTTTGTAAAAACTTATGAACGTCACCGAAAGGGTGGGTTTTAGGTGAACCTTTGTTATGAAGAGTTACTTACAATTATTGCACCTTCCTATAGGCCAATGGGGCGTGCCCACGGTGAGTGTGGCGGGAGTGCTGGGCATGTTAGCGGGGGTGCTCGCCTGTACTGTGGAGTCCATCAGCTACTACCCCACCACGGCCAGGATGTGCGGTATGTTTTATTTTATTTATTAGGGAAAAAAAAAACAGTGACAATACATTTTGTAGGAAGAAATACAATAAAGATACGCCCAAAAGCGCAACCAACAACATGTTCCACGGAATACGTATACAAAATAATATTTACATACCATCCAAGTACACATCTTTTTTAAATAGCGCACTTAGAAACAGAAGGGTCAGGCTCGTCCCGCCATATCTGCCCGAGTCAGCCACGATGCCGCTGGACGTTTTCCGGGACCTACGGAATATACCGGCTGTTCTAGTAAAGTTAATCCAAGTTTCTCTAACACAGCGGCCCCCCCGCCTCCTCTACACGCCATCAACCGCGGCCTGGGCACGGAGGGGCTCGGCACAGTACTAGCGGGGCTGTGGGGCTCCGGTAACGGAACCAACACCTTCGGAGAGAACGTGGGCGCCATCGGAGTTACCAAGGTACAACGCTGCAAGGCTCTTTTGGCCATATTCGGAACTAACGCCGCCATTTTGACAGTGACAATTTCACAACTGTTTGGCCCCTGTCAATGTCATACAGGTGCCAAAAGATTCTCGTGGAATTTCAGAGGAATACCGAACATAAGTTACATAAGTTCGGTATTCCCCTGAAGTTGGCGACGAAGTTAGAATCTATATAAAAGCTATCTTACAGAGAGAATGTCAAGTGTGATTATAAATAATTGCAAAAGCAATGAGCACCCTTTAAGTAATTACGGAGTGCCACAGGCAAGTATCCTGGGACCAACACTGTTTCTAGTCTATATAAACCAGTTATGCACACTAACACTTACAAATGGTAATGTTTTTACTTATGCAGATGACACAGCGCTTATTGTGCATGGCTCAGATTGGAATGAAACACAACGACTCGCGGAGAACTGTCTTGTCATGGTATCAAACTGGCTCGCTACTAATCTTCTTACTCTTAATCTCGAAAAAACTACCATTTTCAATAAGCAGCCTCCACAGGAATTTAATATACAATTCCACAGTTGCCACTTAAAGCCTGACTGTACCTGTCCACACTTGAGCAAAGGTTCACATATCTCGGAGTAGTAATAAACGAGCGATTAAATTGGCACAAACATATTACATCACTTAAATCTAGAGTTCACAAAGTAATTTATATCTTTAAGCTACTTTGAAACTCAGCGGACATCGACATGTTCAAAACTGTGTACTACTCCTTGTGCCAGTCACTACTGACATACTGTGTGACTGCCTGGGGAGGAGCAACAAAAACATCAGTTCTTCCACTGGAGAAGACTCAAAGAGCTGTTCTGAAGGTGATGCTACGCAAACGGTTTAGGTACTCGACTGAACAATTATATCAGGACTGCAAGTTACTCACTGTCAGGCAACTCTTTGTTTTCCGCTCGACTCTTCGCAAATATGCCTCCGTCCCACCAAGACAAGTACTCCTTTTTTTTTTTTTTTTTGGGTGGGAAATTATCAAATAACTTCTCCCGCTCTGGGTGGAGCGGGAGGGCGTGTCAGACTCTTACTGACTAAAACCCACCCGTATTTCTTCCGTTGCCTTTACGTTGCCAGGGGCCACGGTATCCCTTTCGGACTTTCCCGCAACCCCGGCAGGCATCGGTCCTAACGGACCCCTTCCGTTGTGTTGACATCTCTTTGAGGCGCGCGTGGAACACAACGCGCCGTCGACCCGGGCCTGGTCCTTATCGGACGGCGAGCTACCCATTGCTCACCGTCCGCAAGCCCGCGCCTACGGTGGCCGGGAATCGGCTTGCGATTCCCGACGCCCAGGGCGTCTCCTGCGGCGGCTAGGGGCGTGAGGGCGCGAAATTTGCCTCTCCCTCACGCGTTCTGCCTCCTCCTTCGCGAGCATTACTGCTTCGCAGAAGGAGGTGACGGCCTCCCATGCCCTCTCGCTCCGTACCATGGCCTGGACTAGGGCCGGACGCGAGAGATCCCCGCCGCCGATCGCCTCCACGAGGACACGGCGATGCTCTGCCCAAGCCGGACAGACCTCCACCGTATGCTCAACCGTGTCCTCCGGGCGATCCACGCAGTGATGACACCCGGGCGTTTCCTCCCGCCTGATGCGAAACAGGAACCTCCCGAAACAACCATGTCCGGTGAGGACCTGCGTCAGGCGGAAGGTGAGGACGCCGTGGCGCCTCTCTAGCCACTCCTCAAAGAGGGGACTTATCGCCGCAATAGTGGCGTGCCCAGCACTGGGTTGCGACAATCGCACTCTCCATGACGCCATGAGATCCCGCCGGAGCTCTGTCCGCTGTGCCGCGATTTCTCGCGGAAACGGAGTTACGCCCCGGCGTTTCGACTCCTCGCGCCACTCCCAGATATGCGCGAAGACAAGTACTCTTTACTCGGTCTAGTCCAGTATGTCAAGTCGAGCGTTACAGGACCACATTTGCTACCTACCAATATTTCAACCTAAGTTCTAGACTATACAACAAGCTTTAAAAAAAAAAAAAAAAAAATTACAATAAATAATCTTCACCATTTTGAATTAAAAATAAAATTGTTAGATTTGCTCTTATATCGAAATTATTGCGATACAGAGGAACTCTTTTATTCTACGAATTAACGACTACAATACCAAATTTTTCACTTCACACACACACACTACCACCAACATACCAGTTTATCCCCACAGCAACATACTCATAAATAATTAACCATTAAACCCACTCAATAAATATGTTAACATCTGAATTATTACGCAATTATAAATATTTTGTGTGGACAAGATGTAGATACAGGATTTTCCTAGTTTGAAGAACAGGGGTCTTACTCATTTTTAATAGTATGGCTATTAAATCACATAATTAAACAACACTGATGTTACTTAGGCTAAGTTTTTGGTAAATAAATGATTACTTACTTACTTTAAAACGTTTCAAAGTTGTGAGTTAAAACATGAGAGATAATAATATTGTACAACAGTTTTATTTTGGGGTTTGTTTATTCTTGGAACCATAATGTTCACACCTGGATCAAAAGGTCGAAATCAGCTTCAGAAAGCAATCAATCATCAATTTTGTCTACTGTCATGAAATTAGATCGGGATTCCAAACTAACATTTCTCAAACATTCTGAAAGTATACAATATCTTTAGACATCATTGTAATTTACATTACAGCGCATAACATTTTATTATTTTGCGTTAATTAAACGAAGGGCCGTGCAAACGACAGGTGTTGGTAGCACGTGGGGCGTGTGCTGTAGTTGTGTGTACTTGAACATTGCGATAGTGTGGCTGAAAGCATTGGACGTGCGGATTCAACTGTGGCGTAGTTTTAATTACTTTACGTGGTTTGCACAAATATTGAGAGGTTTGTTGTTAAATGAACACGTTTTATTTGTTTTTAATTATAAAACATTTATTTGTTAAGTAAACTTTTTAGAGTTCCATGTTCATCACTAAGCCTACACCGTCTGTTTGTCGAGATTTTGTTACTCTAAAAGCTTCCCTACTGTCGAAATAGAGGATGTGCGCTAATTAATTAATGCAGCCTACCGCAATGCACCGGAGATGTGTACCAAATTGGATTTTGCTCGTTAGTACGTGCATTTGCAATCTCCAATATGATGGATATCATTTTATGAACAGAATTTTGTAAAAGAAGATGGCATTTAGCGTTGACAAAGAACATACCAACACGCCAGTATTTTCGAAGGAATACGCAATCGACAGTTACACCCTAAATACAGAACACTAGTTCTTTCATCAGTCCCAAGTTAAGGCAAGAATGACGCCAAAAACCACATTGGTCGGTCCACACCATGGTGTACTTTAAACACCGTACATCGTTTTTCCCGGGCGTCAATTGGCCATGACTTCCTTGATCACATTGAAATACAATAGTATAGGTAAAATTTCTTGTTCCTTCGCATCGCTTGCCTGTGCTGTTACTGCTGTTTTCGCTTAGCGTTCTTTTTTCCTTTTGCTCGGCTTCTAAGGGTCATAGCGTGATGATCCTTGATTATGAAACTATTGTTGTTTAAGCATATCATAATATGAATGTCATCATCTTTCAATTCTACCCGTGTTTTGACTGACTAATTTGAACACGAAACGGTTATTGTGACTGAACTATAATGGGGGTTTATTTATAAATGTTGCTTAAAGTTAAGTAATGATTAGCGACTGTTTAACCACACATTTTTGAAGTTTGAACGTCACTTAACTTTAAGCAACGTTTATTAATAAACCCCATAGCCTCGAGGACTTTTTTGTGGGTAACAATGAGTACTATGAACATGTAGTAAATTATTTTATGTATCATCAATAGTTTTAGCAGCGCACGCCAAATAATGACTTTTATAGGCAAATTTTTGATACCTCGGGTTAAGTTGGGTTACATTATACATATTATTATATCGCTAATAATATAGCTTTCCATCGATGAAATAATTTTTTAAATCGGTTATGTATTTTTTGAGTATATCCATTACAAACAAACAAACAAACATATAAATATACAAACATAGAAAAAACTAAATCTTTTCAACCGAAGATTACCACCCACATACAAATACCCAAACTTCTTTATGGTATTAGTGTAGATTAAACTACTAACCATGATATTATTATTACTAAGTATTAGAGTTATTAGAGTTATTTATATAATTGTAAGAAGTTGGTCTACTTCGAGCATTTAATGCTTGTTTTTATTGAAAAACTATGAAAATAAAACATATCTTCTTTGGTAATATTTTTTTATTAGTTTCATGAAGCGATAAGTTTCTTAAGCTGCAATTTTGGTGAAGATATTTTAAATCTTTGAATGACTTTCGGTTCGTCAGAAGCCCAAAAGTCTGACAATTAGTCTTATCAAGGGGTATCGTGTTTCCCAGTAACTGGCTTGTGGAGGTCAGATAGGCAGTCGCTCCATGGAAAATACTGGTATTCAGCTGCATCCAGTTAGATTTGAAGCTGACCCTAACATAGTCGGGAAAAGGCCAGGCAGACGATGATGATATTGCAAATGAGCGTTTTCATATAAGTACAGATTCTTTTTACGAATTCTGTTTCGACGGGCATGATAGGTAGCTTGAAGACGCACATGCCTTGAAAAAAGATATTCAATGCGACAGCACTGAATATCTTTTTATACCGTGTAGGTGGGTTCCCGGCGCGTGGTGCAGTGGGCGGCAGGGCTGATGGTGGTGCAGGGCGTGGTGGGCAAGCTGGGCGCCGTGTTCATCATCATCCCGCAGCCCATCGTGGGGGGCCTGTTCTGCGTCATGTTCGGAATGATATCAGCTTTCGGTGAGTTTCATCCATTAGCCAACCATCAGCATATAGCAGTACTTTGTTGGACTAGTCTTACATTACACGGTTACTCCTTCAGTTGATCGTCGCTTCACAAGGATGACCTACATACTGCCGATTTCTCGCTGATCTCTCTTTTGCCGATGTCTCGACTCAAGAACACGTCTACTGTAAAGGCAGTCGATTCTACAATCGGTATGGCCGGCCCACTTCCACTTCAGCTTGCTTGTACTATAGGCCGTATCGTTGGTTCTCTGTCGGATCACTTCATTCCAGATTTGACAGCTCAGAGAGAGCATAACTCTTTCATAGCTCGTCCAGCGACTATTCTTAGCCGGCGGCTTCGCCCGCGTGGAGCTCGAAAATTATCACACGGGAAAATACTACCGAAATTAAAAGTACCCTATATCCTAGCCCAGGTCTACCTGTGGGGTTCCCTCTATCTGGCAGAATTTTGATGCTCCGAAATTTATTTGGCATAACACACTTGGCATAATCTTCTTTAAACGAATATATATATGGCATAAAAAACATTTAATATAATTATTGTTTGGCCGAATGTTTATATGTCCGAATTTACAAAGGCATACTTTTAAGATGGCAGAATTTTATTTGGCATAATTACTTTTGGCAAAGCTTAATTTCGCATATTTTCGTTTCACATAACGTTTATTTAGAGCGACGATTATTTGGAATAATTTCACTTGGCATATTAAGAAGATGGCAGAATTTCATTTGGAATAATTTTATTAGGCATAATTATTGTCACTTCTATAAAATGTAATCATATTCTTAACCTTAAATTAAAATTAAAATATTGTTTTAAAAAGTCAATAAGTTGTACTACAAAAGTTAGTGAAGTGACAGAACCGAATCGCTGCAAAACCGACTGCACGTAGTCTTGTCTGCCCTACCCCTAGAGTGTAATTTAAGCCCGCGTAGGCGCGGAGGGGCGAGGCGGCCCGCGAGCTGAGGAGCAGGTGGTTTTAACGCTCGCCGCCGCGGCTGAGGCTGGCCGGCGAAGCCGGCCAGCAAGCCGAAGCTGCTGTGGTGAGCGTTACAACCATCTGCGACGAGAAGCTTGCGTGGGACCGCCGGAGCCCCGCAGCGCCGGAGCCGTGACAGAAACCATGCCTGCTGCATGTTGCATGCTTGCTTGCATGCTGCATGCTTGCTTGCATGCTGCATGCATGGTGTGTGCTTTTTTGCATGTTTGCATTCTACATGCTTGATGCATACATGCATGGTGTGTGCTTTTTTGCATATTTGCATGCTACATGCATGAACTATGAATTTTCCGTAATGTGATAGATGAGTCTTTCAATTATTATGGATATGAAAAGTATGCCAAAAGATGATTCTAACTGTAAACTTTCTGAGTTATGATAGTTCTACCTTTTAATGATTATCGATATGAAATGTATGTAGGTATGCCAAAAGACTATTCTGACAGTGAACTTTCTGCAATATGATGGTTCTACTTTTTAATTATTATGGATATGAAGTTTATGCCAAAAGACGATTCTGACAGTGAACTTTCTGCAATATGATGATTCTACTTTTTAATTATTATGGATATGAAATTTATGCCTAAAGATGATTCTGACTTACAAAATTATGCGTTTTTAATGTATTATAAATGAGTGTATGCCAAACGATTTTCTGCGAAATGAAGTTTATGCTATGCGCTGTTATGCAAAATAATATTATGACATAAAAAGTTCTGCTATAAAGGGTGGACCCCTACCTGTGTACCATCGAAATCCGTTCAGCCGTTAATGCGTTAAAAAGTAACGGACAGAGTTACTCTCGCATTTATAATACTAGCTGTTGCCCGCGACCTTGTCTGCGATTCAGGATGAAAAGTAGCCTATCTCCTTCTCCAGGTCCTTGGCTATCTATATGTAAATGTCAAAAAAATTGATTCTACGGTTTACGTGAAAAAGTAACAGACAGAGTTAATTTCCTATTTTTTTTATTAGTATGGATGCTCTCGATACCCAGGTCTGTCAGCTCTCCAATACGTGAACCTGAACAGTTCTCGGAACCTGTACATCATTGGGTTCAGCATCTTCTTCCCGCTGGTGCTGACGCGCTGGATGGCCGCGCACAGCGGCGTCGTGCAGACGGGCGCGGCGGCGCTGGACGCCGTGCTGCAGGTGCTGCTGTCCACGTCCATACTGGTGGGCGGCGCCATTGGCTGTCTGCTGGATAACCTGATACCAGGTGAGAACAATGAAAAAGAAAAGAAGAGTAGGTTTAATTGACACAGAAACACGTGCATACAACGAGATAAGTTAACTTGAATAATAAAAAAGCAAAGCAGATCTATGTATAACCACGAGCACAGAACAGAAATAGTCGGTTTCGATTCAGCATGATGCTTACTTTCTTTTTAGGGTCCCGTACCTCAAAAGGAAAAAACAGAACCCTTATAGGATCTCTCGTGTGTCTATCTGTCCGTCTCTCACAGTCAATTTGCTCCGAATGTAATGGACCGATTGGTATATGTATTTCTGTGACCCAAACACGGACGTAAATAAATTAATTTGGAATATGAGGGTTATTTTTGGCGGCAAATTAGAAAAAAAAGGTAGTTTTGTTAACTGCACCGTGTGACATCATTTTATAGTAAACACTTTTAAAGATATTTAAGAAGATAGATAAAAATTGACCATGAGATATAGGGGGGGGGGGGGGGGTTATCCCCAATATTGTGCGTAAACTTACATTTGCAGTTGGAATGAATAGGACAACATGTTTTTCAACTACAATGTTTGTTTGGGTGCGTGGTCCGACACGCACTTGGCCGGTTACACGGTTACAAAATATTTAGTATATATACGAATATTTGGTTAACTTTAGCGCAAACGTAATACCAGTGAACAATACCGGTACCGGGTTAATTTCCAATATGTGTGGTGGCATGGCGTATAAGCTCTATGAAAAGTGGGAGGAGTCGAAAGTGTTAAGATGACGAAAATAAATTTTGAATTTCATAATTAATTACGTTTTTTGTCATGAAATTTTGAATATTGCGGGCGTTTTTTCATTTAGCATAAGTAGTGGAACATGAACATTGCGTTTAATTCTATCCATCACCTATCAGGCACGGACGAGGAGCGTGGACTAGCAGCCTGGGCTAAAGAGATGTGCCTGGACGCGGCCGGCGCGTCGGAAGAGGGCGACACTTACGACTTCCCCGTCGGAATGGGACTTATACGAAGGTGAGATTTGTATCATATGCGTTTAACTTTCTATTTATACAGGGTGTAAAAAGACCCATCACGACGCCGTCATCTACGCATTCAGAACATCAAACTAATTAACTTTGGGTAAAAATAATTGTTGTGGGAGACAATTTTTATTTTTGGTGTGGGAATTCGTCCTACTTGCGCAGTGTAACGCACGCAAAGCATTGTGCTTATAGGTGCATGCAAAGGTACAGGCAGCGTGGGAGTATTTAAAGTTAAGATATAATATCATTTAAAACTTGTTGTCGTAAACATACGTCAAAAAAAGTTGGATCAATATCTCCGTAAGAATAAGGTGCCCAAGTCCAATACAAAAAAAAACAACATATATGCGGGAAGAACAAGTGACTCTCGGCTTCGTTAAGGGTATGTTTACACCCTTTTTAATGGTAAACTTTTACCATAATACATTTATGACATAAAAAGTGTCCTGGGGAAAAATTACCTGTCGATGTGTTCTGTTGCTGCGGCCGATCGGCGGCTTCGGTCGGTTAGTGTCGTGGATCTAAGTTTGCTTACTTTAAACCGAGTACGTCCCTATTATGGGATGGTCTCATTCTCATGATATTCGTTGTCTGATGCCACTGAGGGTAGTAGCTGTGGTTGTAGAATCTATGGTTGTAGGCGTAACTACTCTGTATCCACCCACATACGGAGTCGTTGCCTACGGAGTCATAGTTTTAGTTTTAACTTAGATTTAATTTTAATGTTTATTTAAGTGAAGATTCGTGCGAAATTCACGAGTACCTACTGCCGACAAATTGTTTTTCAGTTTGACATATTTAATGTTGTATTAAAGGCCTATTCAGATATAAGCGATATCCCTGTCGCGCTCGGTAGCGATACTGGTCCGCCTTCTGGTTAGTCACTTTGGACCAGTATCGATATCGCTGTCGCGCTCGGTAGCGATACTGGTCCGCCTTCTGGTTAGTCACTTTGGACCAGTATCGATATCGTTGTCGCGCTCGGTAGCGATACTTAGTCACTTTGGATCAGTATCGATATCGCTGTCGCTGTTTTTTTTTTAAAACATTGCAAGCAGGCAGAGGTGTACACGTAGGTATAGTAAACTTATATTTCACTAGTAATCATGATAAAATTATTTACTTTACTGTCCTAAGTCTCTAAGACTCTGAAGGTCCAGAATTACACGCTAATATTATTGTTATATTTTTAGGTGGACATGGACCCAATATCTACCATTCATGCCAACGTACCAAGCTGGGAAGTTCACTGCATTATTTACGAAGAAAGATGCCTGAGTGGTGGTTAGAACCTTAGTAAAATCAATTGCTAAGCAATCTAGCAGTGTATAACCCGAATTAACACATAGGGTACTTGTAATCCCGGTAGTACGTTGCCGTTGCCGTGTGATACATATTTTCTGGCATACCCGAGGGAGAAGCCACGGGCCAAAGCTAGTACATTATAATAAGTATCATTAAATTAAGTAGAAAAAAAATGTACATAGAATGAATTATTGTTCAAATAAAATCGATTTAAAAATAAATGGCGATAAAGAGAGTTTTTCGATCTAATGAGTTTTTGATTATTTTACACATTTTCATCGTTCGTTCGTGTTATGAAGTGGTAGGTACCTATACTGATTCAGTTCTGTTGTAGACTGGTAAATAAAAGAACGATCCGGATACAAAGATTGATGAATGAACGTTTTTTACTGATCTGGACATAGAATTAAGCATTATATACTTTTTTTCTCTTAATTTTATATTGTTAAGTACTTCGCAGACTATTGTATAGAATCCAGTTCTTCAACTTAACAGACAGATGTGTTACGGGGGAGTTCGTTACGCCACTTTTTCTTATGTAATTTTTAACGTCCAAAAATTGCTGATTCTCGGCCTAATTTAAATAAATTATTTTTGTTTTTTAAATGTCGTGTGTTATGTTTGTAAACCATTTTCTATATATGTAATATAGGTTATTGGCTATGCGTAGTGTCGTGATTTCTTTGTTTTTTTTTTAAAGCTATTATTTTAATATCGATTTATAATATCCACTGTGGCAACACTGTCAAAGTGTAAGAAACTTTTAAGTAAACGTATTTTCATTATGGCAACTGAATGTATTATTTTACTTTGGCAACACTTAGAAATAACGGTTATGATATTTTCGTTATTTCTGGGTGGGGCAAAAGTCTATTTAAATGGTAAAATGTAATGCATGGTCAGTCGACGTTTGATTGTGAAATAGTACCGTTGTGTGGATTAAAAGTATTATTATCAAGAAGAGAGTGTTTTCTTTATTAATAGATAAAGGTATTTTTAATTTAAAAAGGAATTATCAACACCCACGGGTAGCAATTCTGTGAGCACCAAAGCATGTGCCTTACAAGCCATAGTAAATCATAAACTGTATCAAAACCAGTGTTCCAATAAAACTATAGCCTACCCTCAATAACTTACAATACAGGGGGCGCTGCGGCTCTGGTCACGTCTTTGAAGCTATTTTAATATCCTGCGCCCTCGCCGCACGGTGCAAGACAAAATACCTACAGCGTATACACTAGGTAGAAAAAGTGCCCTACTTTAAAAATTGATCGAGAAACAGCCTAGACAGTAAAAATAAAAGAAAGCGCTTGGAGATTAAACTACCTTTACAATCATTAATCTGGCAGAGTTGAGATTTGTTAAGCGCAGATTATCATTAACAGGCCGCAGCGCAGCGCATTTTCATACAAAAACTCCGGTGTTGCCCGCTTGTAGATCTAAAGTGGCCAGAATGGCAACCCAGCAAAATCATATTAAAACATGTACGTACTTATACACCATATTTTTTTGGCTTGAAACACAGGTTTTCATAAACCTAGCTCAGGCAGGTCCACATGTTACTCTGACGACACGTTGGTCCTGGCGCAGGGGAGGTCACACCAGGCGGCGGCCGAACTAGCGACACGCGGGGTTGCGACAATTGGGAAACTCCCAGATTGGAGCGGGCCGGGGCTGCTTTGAAGCGGCTCCTGCCCAATCTAGGGGGTCCAAATGCCTCCTCCCGGAGGGTATACGCGAGGGTCGTGCGGTCCATGGCCCTTTACGGGGCACCGGTGTGGGCGCGTTCATTGAGGTGGCGGCCAGCCCGCCGGTTGAACGCGTCCCAGAGGGTCTTGGCCACCTGGCTGGTCCGGGGATACCGCACGGTCTCCGGTGAGGCGGCGAGCCAGCCTCCTTGCCGGATTGTCGCAGTCCAAAAAAAAAAAGGCAGGTCCACATTACAGTTAGAATTAAATATTACTCGATGGTAATTAATTTAAATCAAAATTTTACTTTACACTTGAATAAATTTAATTAATTTATTTTATTTTATATTCTCCCGAGCACATGTAATCACGTCCGTAACATCATTTATATAGAAATTGTCTTAGGCGATGAATAGGATAAAAATATGAGGTCGGCCCTGACGAGAAGCTCAGGAGAGCTGGCTTACGTGAGGGTAAGGATCTTAAGTAAACGTGGATCCATGCCTTAATGCCAGCCTGTTTATGAGATGTATTGATAAATCTGTCTGTGTGATGGGTCAACACTGGATTATTCGGTGTAAGCTTGTTCCAAATACACGTAAAGAGAAATAAGTAGCTAATCTCATGTCTCCAGTATTTTTCCAAGTTCGTTGTGTTCAATATCAGTATTTTGTATTAGTAATCTCAGGTGTCTACATTATCTTGTTCAGGTATTATTGTGGAGTCAAAAACTACTTTTTAGTAAGACCATCCGTGCCTTTTATACCGTTTTTTTGTAACAGCTAAGTTTTGCCTCCTCAAGCCTCTGAGCTTCTAGGTATTCTTCCTTACCAAGTACCTACATTGAGGCTGTGCAGGCACCTAATCATCTTTCGACGTTTCCTATAATCATTTTTTTATCTCCAGAGATACACTCCTAGAGGCAATAAATCTTCGAAAATGAGCGGTCACTAAAACATAGATAAGTATGAGTAAAGAAAAGATTTCATTCCATTGTGCTATTGATTCAGAGTCATCAATAAGTGTCGTCGCTATAATTGACACAGCGCGTAATGGAACGCGAAATGGAAAAAGAACTTCAGCAAAGTTCGGGCAATTTTTGAGACATCGTGACTCTCTCAGGAGAACCGAATGATATTAGAAATGTTTGTTAGAAATCTATGAGATTGTACGGATCATTTCTAGGGTTAGTAGTGCTTAGAGACTGACCGTGGTTTGACCTTTTCAGTTCATGTTTTGTCGTGATTTTGGATGTCCGTCGTGGACACTGGTGGTTGACCCGCTTCAACCTTATTGATTAGGATATAAGGGTGAAAAATGGCTTGTACGTTCGATACGATTGATGTTGTGTGGGTTTTCAGCGCCTGGACTCTGGATGCGTTTCGCAGAAATGTCAGTGTGGCTTACAGAGAAAACTGTTGAGTTTGCTATAAGGTCTAAAATTACACATGTATGTGATTTGACGAATAAGGAACAGAAACAATGATTGCGTAATAAAATCGCTATTGGTCAGGGATTCGCTTTTTCTTTTATGTAGGTAACTCTGTGATTGTTTTCGTTTTGGTCACATGACAAATGGTACAGTAACCTCATTAGCAGTATGAAGCCTGAAGCCAAAAGAAAACACCTTTAAAAAAAGTAAAAATAAAAGCACTTTATTGATAGTCACATTTACCCGTACCTATTTTTACCTATCCATGAACTCAAAGGTAAGCAAGCACTAATGAAGGTATAAATTGGAAATGTAGGTAATATATTGCCAAAGATGGCGCTTCACTGTAAGTTACCGGTATCCGGTATAAGAGGGAAATGGATTCGAAATCTTCAAGGTGAATGAAGTCGAAATATTTCGAGAATAGTTTGCGACATAATAGGGAAACAAACCAAGGATAATTAAATGAAACGCCACAAATTGTGAACTGTCCTTCATACTTTTTTGCCATTTTGAATTTTTGAGGTCGGTGATTTCCTCAATTATCATTGTTTTTGTTAAATTAAATCTATCTCCGTTTCGTTTTCGTCAAGAATGAAATTTAATCTGGCATTCATTTGAAAAAAGTGAACGAAATTGAGGATTATTATTTCACTAAATTTAATGTGATTTGGCGTTTTACAAAACACGTCCAATGATCAAGTAGACATACGTAACATAACATAATCAGCCTATAATGTTGCCACTGCTGGGACATAGGCCTCCTCTAGCGAGGAGGGAACGAGGATAGGAGGCCTGTGTCTATCCACCACGCGGGCCCAGTGCGGATTGGTAGATCTTACACGTCTTCGAATGTTTGGTTCTAGGACATGCCGGTTTCCTCACGATGTTTTCCTTCACCGTTTTGACAGCAGTAGTGATGAAATAATTTACACAAAGTAAAGCGCCTGTCTGGGTTTGAACCCATGACCTACAACTCATAAGTCAGGGGCCGTTACCACTGGACCACTACTGCTCATGCTACTTCTGAAGTAGAGAAGGTTGTTAACTACTTTTGAAATTATTTAAAATTACTTACCTGAAATGAAGACCATACCTACGAGTATTATTCATGAAAGGGGTTCTAAGGTAAGTTCCTAGGTAATTTTGTACACTTTTTAATCATTTCTGAATTAGCAAGGAATCAAACAGACACTGCGATTAAAACTAAATATACGTTTTATTGATATTTATCATTTATAATCTCCATTGATGGACACATTTAGTTTTATGAAAACCAAATGTCATGGCCGTGTTCCAAGTTGAGCCAATCTTTAATAGACTACAATAAAACCGTTGTGCCTCGTGTGACGTCATGTCCGGGCCGTCACGGGCGGTATATAGCGCTAACAGTTGTGGTGAGCGCCAAATCACGTCGTCAAATACGATGACTGTATTTGATGCGGAGATTGAAACAGCTGTTGTGTCATCAGATTAATTGGAAACATAATGCAAATATACATGATGACTATGACCTTTATGTCCAGAACTACTAGCACATTGACATCCTACGTCAATTTTGCCGTGTTATAGCCATTTCATACAAGAATGACGGTTGCGGTGTAAATATACGGACAGTTTAAGATGGTCGTCCATTTTCTTAACTATCCATTTCCTTGACTTTACCACATTCGCAAATAAATGAAGAGGAACGAAATATACAAAATCGTGGTCCGGCTGATTAAGATAGGTGAGTCCGCCTGTCACGTCGGTATCCAGCTAACACTACGCTGCCGCTAATATAAAACCAGATTTTATGAATATTGCACTACAGCGTGTTCATTATAACTTGTCCCGTGACGCGATTGGTAGCACTGCATCACATGACTGCAAAATTCAGTGCTACCAATCACGTCACGCGTCAAGTTATAATGAATGCACTGTACCTACACCCAGTACCTAACTGTAAGATGTCTATAAATGAAGAAAATATGAAAAGTCTCCACTTGACCTATTTAAAGGCTCGTGCAGACTGGCGCGACTCGGCGCCGGTAATTGTTCTTCCGTGAAGTTTTCTTAGAAAATGTTTTGTTACAGTCTCGTCGCGCTGTCGCGACGTGCCGGTCTGCACGACGCTTTACGCAGAATCACTTTCTTTACTTTCTTCAATGACAAAGCTAAATTTAGGCGGAACTCAAATCTAAGGACCTCCTTTATAGCGTCATAACTTGGACCTCCACTAAATGGATATCATTCCAATGTTTTACTTACCTACTTCACCATTTCTACTGCTTACGCACACAGATAGACAGTTCCACAGGCCACGGTATTACGCAGTACGCATCTATAAATGTGTGAGTTGAACTGCGCTTAAACGGGCAATTTCTTCCAGGAATTAAGTACTGCCCGGCAACAGTTGCCGAAGGCAGAAGAGCAAATAGTTTAATTCTTAGAAATTGCAAAAACAATTGTTTTGCTAATTACCTCAAACTGTTCAAGCCTATTCTGTATTTCCCAGCTGTAACTCCATATTGCTCACTATGTAAAATAAGTGATAGGCATAATTTTAACACAAGAAATAGGAACAAATTAGATCAACCACGTTTCAGGTTGTCTAAAGTACACACTTCTTTTATGGGGTACTGTGTAAAATGTTATAATAAAATACCACTCGATATTCTTCAACTAAATGAGAAGAAATTTAAAACTTGCATTAAACGCACACTATGTAGACAAGCATATTATAAGTTGGATGATTATATCATAGATAAAAATGCTTGGCTTAATGCTGGTCCTGCTCCACAGCCACTTGGGCTCACTAGTTAACATGTTTATTTTTGGAAGAGTTGCTTCCCCTTTTTTATTTTTTCTGACTTTACGAACTTAATGTTTACTTTTTATTTTTACTTAACCAAGGTTTAATTGTTGAATACTCCAAAAGTTAATAATGTTTTTTTTTTATCTTTTTGGTAGTAAAATTCTTTTAATTTCACAAATTCATTGCAAACTATAGTTTTGTATAATTTAGAAGCATTTTTTTTTTTCAATATTTGTAAATGTGAGTACCATGGAGCCGTTTACTATGTTGTTTTGTTGTATGTTGACTTGAAAGAGCATGGCAGTTGAGAGTATGTCATGCTCACTTAAATGTCTCGCTGATGGTGGCGAGTGTGTTGGATCATTCGGTTCCCTACAAAATGGTTGAGCTGGATGGTGCTGATCCACGCGTCATGTTCGTGAACGGGCGCCGTCGGTTGAGACTGGTCATCTCTTATCTGCCATTGCTTATTTTTAATCTTATATTTTTAATCGTTTTTGATTATTATTTTATTTTACATTGTTCTCACATATAGAAGCAACAAAAGTATTGTACCCAGGATTTTGTAATTTCTATATTTAAAAGAGTGTCCTTGGAGTTTCTTGCCCGTTCTTCTCCATAGAGATCTACGTTTTGGAATGGGCAACTAGCTTCAACTTTCTGACTGACCGACTCTTTGACAATTCAAAAGTGCCTGTAAATGGTTTAATTGAAATAAATGCTTTGAGTTTGAGTTTGAGTTTGAGTATGGTGTAGCAGTACCTATCTCTGGCAACAATTTTATTACTATGTTGGCATTACAGTAAAAGACTTGATGTTTTCGTGACATCATAATTAATCAATATACAATGGAATAGAATACTGTTTATTGTTATTGTAGGTGGTTAACAAATAAAGTTGGTCAAAATTAAAAAGTATGTCATACAACATAAATCTAATACCATAATAAGAAAGTAAGTATCGCCAGGAGTTGAGCAATTTAAGTTGTCCGTGTAACCAGTCGCTAGCTCTGCCACGTGAAATGCCCTGGAAGGTATATGAGCGAATGGAAAGGTCAAGCGAGCGTTGTCGGAATTCTTAAACGGTGACGTAACGATAGCGGCACGGCACCTGGGACGAACCGGGCCGTTTATGAACATAGGACCGGGGATTGAAAAGCTGGAGCTTTAGAGTGCTCTAGGATCTTTGGAAAATGGTTGGTAAGCTGTACATCATCCTGTAATCCTGCAATACACTCAAAATAAATATTTTTGTGTTGTTACCAGGAAAAAACACGGTAACCTTACTCATTGTGTGTGTGTTGTAAAGGGGACTAATAGTGAATAGGTAAGATTCTGACAGTGTTCTGATCAGTGCCAGATTGGTTTACGTGTGGCCACCAATGTATCAGACAAGCGTGGTGGTTTCTAATGGTTATTGGAAGGCCCACGCTAAACTTGCTTTGGCAACTTTGCTATATAAAAGGCCTCTACAGACTGAGACTGACAGGGTGAGTCAGCCGTCTTGTGACGCTTTTGTGTATAGTTTTTCAGAACTGCTCATTCGCTACCTACGCAGTGCTGACAAAGCTTGAAGTGACTTCATCCGTCATCCTGAAAATCCCCAATGTTATAAACATACTTCACGACGAATCCTGACGCAATAAGTACTCGACCAACTGAATGCATGTATAAACGTGTTTTAAATGTTATACATAATACCTACATTGCCGTGATAGCCCAGTGGTGAAGGCGCCTATCATGAACGAGGTTGCGGCTTCAAATCCGTGCAAGTACCAATGTGTCTTTTCAATTCATATGTACTTTCTGAGTTTATATTGGACATTACTGAAATCGTTGAAGGAAAACATCTTAACTCAGGACTTATAGTTAATACAAGTCTGAAATCACTAACTCGTCTTGAGCAAGCGTGGTGATCAATGCTCGTGCCTTCTCTGTATGAGAAGAGGCTTTTACCCTGCAGTAGGACAATAACAGGTTGGTATTATTATACCTCAATGAGATGACAGGGTACTTTTACATCAGCACATAAAATTGTTGCATGTTAGCAATCTAGCAATATTTTAAAAATGACAAAGAGAGAGAGTAACCGGAAACTCATTAGGAACGAAACAAGTTAATAAAAAGCTTGTAAAGACAACTGAATTTTCTTACAAAATACAACCCGGTTGCTGTAACAATAATTTCTCCTGGATGTATAACTTGGACAGGTCCCAGCATTGCAGATTATCATAGTACTCGTACGAATAAAATGGCGCTAAGCAGACAAGTCCGTCAGATGTCCGCGTTGACACGAAACGCTTCGCTCGGCTGGTAGCCTGGTACTGATGGGGATCACTTGCGGGGAGGGCGATAGTGTCCGATTAATATTGTTATTTTTTATTTACTATTTGTGCCAATAGGAGGGTTGAGTAATTACCGTTATCATTGAATATGTTCGAACAGATTTTTGATATTTTCCCATGTCGTTATAGTAGCTTGATTTTTTTTTGTGAATGACAACACGTCGTTAATGTTGTATACCTAAAAAACGGTGATTTAACAAAAAACTTGAGTTTAGAAGTTCGTCTTCCGTCTCCACCAGTTTACCCGTGGCCACGGCTGGTGCATTTCCGCAGAAACTTCGGGTACATTACCTACTAAGTAGGTACCCAGTATTCAAAGCTGTAAGGACTATTGTATTGAATCCAAATTCCCATTAAAATGCCGATGTTACGCCGCACATTTATAGTTGTAACTTCTACCCCACAGTCAATGTCATTTGTAAGTACATTTGTGAACGTAACATAAACACTGTAACGGCTCATTTACATTCAGTAATTACCGAGCGTGTGAACCCACCACTGGGAAATATACGCGTTTATATGTTCTGCTGTTCTGACACCTTTATCTGTTATGGGGTAATGGGAGACAATAGTTTTGTGAGTTATGTGCTGCGAAATTGAAAGGTAAAAGGGACAAGGGCAGAAATACCAAGTGAGGACCGCGTTTTCATCTCGCCAAATCTCGAATTTTGGATAGTTTATATGGGATAGGGAGGGGGTTTGTACCGCCGCCGCACGGGGCGATCCATCAGGTTAAGCTATGCTTGCCGGGGTTGGTCCGTGGATAGGTGACCATCTTTACATACCGAGACTCCTCCGTGCCTCGGAAAGCACGTTAAGCCGTTGGTGCCAGCTGCCTTTCGTGGATCTTTGACAGACTTCAGGTCCGAAGCCCGAAAGTCTGACAACCAGTCTTACCAAGGAGTATCGTATTACCCAGTTACTGGGTTGTGGTGATCAGATAGGCATAGGCAGTTGCTCCATGTAAAATACTGGTATTCAGCTGCATCCGGTTAGACTGGAAGCCAACCCCAACATAGTTGGGAAAAGGCTACAAAGATTGATAGATATGGGATAGGGGGTTAGATTTTTGGTTTTCCATTTCCAGCCCAAGAAATCGTTCAGATGAAAGCCCACGATGGAAAGCGCGGTTATAAACGACATTATCATACCAGAAGGTGTAGCGGGAACATTTCAAAGTAGGAGCAAACCTTGCAGTTGACACGGACCAATACGGATTTAGGTCCATTTGTGTTGAGTTGCACACGAGTGAAGGAGTGTTTACATTTCGGCGCACGCATACTAACCTGTTGTGCGCGTATCGACCGGCCGGCCGCCGACCGGGGCGAGGCAGTCTCGGCCGATCTTCTCTCGCCGGAGGCCGTGTCCGTGCCGCGCCAGTGAGTCCCGTGCCCAGTGCAGTTCTTGTGACCAACATCGACATGCAGTTGCCGGCAACGTGCCGGCCGCAGTGAGAGAAACGCTTCAGGTGAATATGAAACTTATTTTATTTAACAGCAGTTTAGGTTTGACTTGTTTTGGTTAAGATTAGGTGCGTTAATTGTGGCAGGTCCTGCAAAGTTTTTGAATGAATACTTTTCTATTAAGACCTAAATACGATAGTATAAGGGGAAAATCTTCAGTGGAGAGTTTTATTCAAGGGAAACAATAGCACTCGACTTTCCTCAAATCAACAACGTTTTTGCGCGTCTGCGTCCGAATTGAAGTTCGCAATTTTAATTGGAGGGTGTTTTGTAACGTTCTATAGGATTAATACCCACAATTTATTTAAGTTATCGTTATGTTTTGCTTACTAAATTCTGCTAGGTAACTAATCATGTCCGAGACGACATTTTATCGTGGAACGTCATCGACCACGACTTAAGAGTTCAGTTTCTTTTCAATTAAAATTTTGCCGATTAATTTACTACTTCAATCGCCTCGAAAGTTGATTCAAAATGTTTCCAAAAACATCGACATTCCTTTGTTGCTCCGCCAAACTAACGGCGCAAAAGAAAACATTCCCCATTAGGAAAGGAGCGTTCCTTTGTTAGATCGTCTTAGATCGGTCGCTGTCAAACTAGTCACGCCTCCCGGCAAGTCCCGATGACTCACGAGAATTATGAGCCCCTTGTGATTACTGTTCGTTTCTTATATTTTGACGCACAACGTCATCCACGCGGCGTTGTGTTCAGATCATCGCATTCTGCGGCCACGCGCCTCCAAATATGCGACGTCTGTTGTGTAAACTGCGTATAAAATAACAATCGATGTTTTTGGATGAAGTTCACTATTCACAACGTTCGTTCAGTGGATTTTATTTCGTGATAGACGTAATAAATTGGATTACAAACAGTTTTACCGCTAACAGCTATTTGAACACCATCTTTTACCTACTACAGCAAAGTCTAGAAGGCTTTTAGCTTCTCAGGAAACAAGTTGAAAAAATATTTGTTCCTGAAAAGCTTAGGTAGGAAATTGATATCGTGTTTTATCTCGTCTGAAATATGGCCTACATGATGCAATACAGATAGATAGTCCTGTCGCAGTGGCGCCTGCGTTGTGCAACAAGGGTTGAACTCTAGACCTTTACCATGAATCATATTATGCGCAGTACAGCTTTTCAATCAATTTTATCGCCCACAAAACTTTTTATCCTCTCTTTTTTACTAGAAGCTTACGTTAAAAGATTACTTTGAGTTACTGCCTGAAAAAGGGGCCTTTATAGGAACATATTTTGATATTTATTTTGAGAATATCAATAAGCCCGTATTTCCAAAAACTATCTTTGCCAAATACATTAACGAAACTGAACTTTAAAGAAATATCTTGAGACAAACTTGACAATACGTATTAGTTGTTGACCCCGTTTTTAGAGGGAAGACCTCCGACTTAACTTAATGATAGTAGTAACATTTTATAGCCAGGTTCAAGGCTTTAGCTCTGATAAGATGGGTTTAAGGAATACATACATTAAGGAATAGAATAAAATAGGTACTCTTTATTATGTACAGCAAATAAATTACAGATATTAAGTGTAGAAATCTTACATAGGGTATCCACCATACAATGGGCGGTGTTATCGCTAAAAGCGAGCCTTTAAAGACAACCTTTGGATGAATTAAAGACAGAATAAGAGACAATAGCAGTATTGTCTCTAGTAGTCAGTGGTTTACCAATTACATACAATAAATACATACATACATAAGACATATACTTGATAAATGCTTTCTTAAAGTTGTACTAATATCGGAATATCTTCCGGGGCACCGCGAGATCAAAACAGAAGCCTTATAATTTATATCTTTAGGAATCTTATCTTTCCATGTTGTATTTAACTGGTTAAGTTAAATTGCACTGACGCAGTTACTGTCAGGTTGTTACCTCGCCTTTGTGCTACATTTAAGTAGATAACTGAAACCACTAACTACTGCTTGATCCACAGTCAGATAATATAGGTAGGTACTCGTTTGTAGTTATAAAGTAGTGTTCATTACTTTTTTACTTTGCTGATTAAACTTTTGAGGGGAAATCTTCTAGTTCACTATAATTTTCGTGAGATTTATGATAGTAATTTAAGATTAGACTTGCACCCTTGTAAAACATAATTATTATTTAAATCATATTATTCTTTTTTCTTTATCTATTTTGTTCAGGGTTATATTATTATTATTATTCATTTCTGTATTCAAGTTACAATGGCTCATACGCAATATTCAATACATCCTAACTAATATTATAAATGCGAGAGTGAGTTTGTTTTGTACGCTTTCACGCTTAAATGGCTGAACGGATTTGGATTAAATTTTGCCACATAGGTAGACCATGACCTGGGTTAGGACATAGGATACTTTGTATATCCGGTAGAAAGCTCCCATAGGATAATTTCTGTCATCCACGCGGGCGAAGCCGCGGGAAGTGCTAGTTATAACTACGAGTATATCAGTCAAATGGTACGTTTAACATACTCAAGTTTTTTTGGTCCTTCGAGCCGGATTGGATTTTTGGCAACTCAATTAAATAAACGCAAGTAAACAATTGATTATTTCGATGTAATGTTGGGAGGAATGAATATCTGGTAATCTTAGTACGGATAATTTTAGGCAAGACAAGTATTTGTGTAAGTTTTGGTTAAAATAAACATAATATGAGCAAAATAAATCACAATTAGAATGTTTATCAAATACTTGTTATAAAAAGATAAAAGAAGTTGGTTCTGGTGCGTCGGGCTTTTTCTCCCGATATTCCCGCGAGATCGAGACTTATGCGGGTGAAACCGCGGGGCGTAGCTAGGTACATATAAAAAAACAATATATTAACTTTACAATACTATACAATACGGCTGGGACCGTACCATTTAACTATGATTGATTCAAGCATATCAACTGTCAACTTGACCTAGTCCAATAGGTAGAATAGGCTCAATATTTTTTTAAGGAAAGTGAGTCCTTCAAACCCTTAACGTCACTGCAACCTACACTGATAAAGTGTGAATAACAAAACCTTTCAATTAAAACAGTGCATTGAGTAAAAAAGATCTAATCAGATCAGTACAATTTCCGGTGCCAATCAATTTGCCTCTTTAACTAATTGAGAGCTCGGAAACGTTTGCCGCAAAAATAAAACAAGTTGATTTAGTAATTCAATTTCCCGTAACATGAATAAAAGAGTATTTACGATGAGAGCAATAAACACAGTAAAGTTGGTGTCAACAGTCAGAAATCCTTTATTAAAAATGACAAAAATCGATTCAGTAAACGATTCTGAACAAACTAGTTTCATACATACATAAACTCACGCCTGCTTACTATGAGGGTAGGCAGAAACTGCAAAACGCCACTTGCTACGATCCTTTCATACTCTCACAATTTGCAATGCAATATTGACTGATGCTAGTTGCAGTTCGTAATATACATACATCTTACTACTACACAAGTCACAAGTAATTTCAATACATAAATACTTCATTCTTTGAACAAAAAGCTGAATATGTAAACATGACTAATTCGCTTCAATCGTTCTCGGAAACGCAAAGCTTTTAATGATATATTTCCTTTACTTCTGCGGACTTACAAAATATTGTGTTCAAATACTAATGGAAAAACAAAACAAGTTTATTTTATTATTTCCTTTCTTAACAAGAATGTAGTATTTTAAGCCAAATGCACCTCACAGCCGCAATGGGCTGCAGCGCAACGCATTTTCATACAAAAAAGTGCGGTGCGGCCCGCCAATTTGCCTTTAGTCAGAAACTCGTGCAAAATCTCGCTCTCAACCATTAAACAGGTAAGAGACATGGTGTAGTGGCCCATTTACATAATTATATCAGACGGGTAAACAGATGCGAAAATAAGAGGCGCCATATTGTCGCTTTACAATAAGACAGCTAGGCCCTGTGCTTGCCGTCTAATGGCTAAGAAAAAAATAGGGGAAAACGTTTATTGGATTAACGGCATATCGTATGTCCGATTAGTTTTACGGCAGGAGTATTACTGAGTTTGGGGGGTCAGATGGGCAGTCGGTCTGGTATTCAACTGCAACCGTCTAGACTGGAAACCGACCCCAACATAGTTGGGAAAAGGCTAGGCAGATGAGTGGTTTTACGGCAGAAATAGCTTTGGATTTAGCTACTTTGTCGGCCGATCTCGTTGAAGAAGAGCATTACTTACCTATGTTTTGTAAAGAAAGAAGTTTTCGTTGTCTGATTTCGACTGTATTTGAAGATAAGTTGCGCATTACCTATCCCTTAAACGAAGTCCAAACTTAAAACGTACGTTGTTTAATCAAAAAATTACTAATGTGTTTATATTGTGTCATATAACTTGAACTCTGCCCAATTCACGAGTCAAGAGTGTCGAAATACGTTAATCCCATTTATCGGCAAGCTCGTCCAATATACAGCCGGGTCTATAGTAGGTACATATACTATAGTGGTGTACTAATCCCGCTTTTTGCGGACTTATCGCTCACGAGTACCTAGTGACGGTATTGTGACTCGTTCCGGGATTTAGCGGTGAGATAGCGATGTGACATGTTTCTACGAGGAAAATTACCTGTTTCATTTTGGCATATTGTGCAATTATTTTAATTCAATTCAATAGGGATGATGAATTAAAAGAAATTATTTGTCCGTCTTGTAGATTATAAAAAAATATGTACTTACTTAGTATCTTTTCTTTTTTTACGTTATCAAAAGATTACGGAGATACATTGAGTTAAAATGTGCTATGACGTCACGAGTATGTAGATTTTATATTTACTTGGGACGTAGCGACCCCCACTCCCCAACTTTAATGCGTTTTTATGTAAGTAATTTTTTATTAATATGATAAAGCCATCATCGCATTGCAGCATCAGCATCATCCCAATTCAAAATATTTTATGTCACATAAACCTACAAGGGCACTTATGAATCGTCAGAAGCTAGGTGCACGGTTCCAATTGGTCGTTTCCTATGGAGAAGAGCCAGCAAGAAACTCCATGGTTACTCTTAAACAAATAGTGTTTACAATGTTTTCAAATGACAGTCTTAATATACAGATATGAGAGAACAGTGTAGGCCTATCAACAAGTACCAGGTACTTAGCAAAATAGAAAATGGTCCACAGACCCACAGTCTGTTAAGGCTACAACGTTCACACATTCACAAAATCTAAAAGAAAAGAACCTAAATAAAAAAAATAAAAAAAAATCTGATAATAGTATTTTAATATTAAGTCACTGATAATGACTTATAAGATTTCTTTTCGTCTGCTGTTTGCTTATGATCTTCGCTCCGAGTACTTGAGTTTGTGCAGCATTTATCATTAAATAAATAGTTTTTTAACTAAAATAATTAAAAGACCAAATAGATTCTACTTACATTAACTTCGTAGGTATTTAAGGGAAAACATAGTTATAAACAACACATAAGGATAAAGCTCTAAAGCGATAAAGTGCTACATTCAAGCCAAGCCTGAAATAAAAACTCAGAATTAGCACTAATCTTCAACACTAAGCCAAATGGGACTATACCAAATAATAGACCTTGGCAGTCCCTATAACAAAAAGAAATACCACAGACACATAAGTACACATAGTCTGGCCAAGCCATCGTGTCGACTAGGCGCTCCATTACCGCTGTCTGTCACCTACAGAAGTGAAGGTCATTCATCATTATGACATAATACTGACCAGGCTGTGGAGGAATACCAGACGTTTGGACATGATTATAGTCATTAAGGGTTTGAGGGCTGGGAAGTGGTGAAGGACAGGCGGTTTGGGGGCTATCTTATCTTATGTAGACTTCATGTTTAAGATGTGCTGATTCTCAGCCTGATTTGAATAAATTATTTTTTATTTTGAATTATTTACTTGTCTTACTACCGTGGTCGACCTAGAATGTGTGTATCAGGACTGTTTTATATGTATAGTTTTGTGTATATATGTTGCCCAAAAGTGAACGTCTATGTACAGTCGGAGCGAAAATGATGAGCTATTTTCAAATAAATCCCTTTTCCATTTAACGGGTGAACTTTCATTTTCATTCAAAATGTAAGTCGTCGGAAGAATAATAAAGTGCGAATAAATTTGAACTTAAGGGGCTTAACATTTGCATTCTTTGACTGTAAGTAAAGCCAGGGAAATTGATTGTTAAACAAATTGAGTACAAAATTAAATTGTCCGTTTAATCAAATCTCAACTAACACTCTTTGCAGTTGTGAAATGTTATGAAAATAGAACGGAAAATTTGACAAAGGAAGTCAATTTGCTCAAGAATTAATTTTCCTGACATCTACTAACCATAAACAATACATTTGTCTACAAAATTAATTACGGTCAGTCAATCATTAGATCGCTTGTCAGCAAATTGAGCTTTTATGTAGTTAACAAGAATTTAGTTATGAGTAGTAGCGAAATAATGAGACTAATCGTTTTTTGATTGCTCAGATCTAATAAAGTCAGTATTGAAGTAACAAATTGGTACATTTTACGAAGACTTTCACTAACTAATGACCTTTAAAGTAAAACGTGGAAATATTTTAACGAACTGAAACTGAAAATAGTAACACTACTGAACTGTGTTTACGGTATTTAACCACACGAAGCTATAAATAAACTAGTTTTAATTACGTTTCTTTCAGAACTTTAATAATGAATCGTTCTGCTATTTTAGTGGGTAAAATATAGTTTATTTTTCATAGATTTATGAATGAACTTCATTTCTATTAAAACATTAATTTATAGTAGGTACTAAATCAAAGACTATAAATTCTTTTACAATATTGTAAAATATGTCAGATTGTTCGTACTTTACAATAGAAAAGAGAATTACACCACAATTGAAATCCATCCGATCGATTCACGTGATTCAGACCCCAAACTTGATTTTACGAGGGCGCTACGGCGTAGCGCCTACGTCGTAGCCAATGCGGATTTGTAGCCGCCTACGCCGTAGCGTTATCTTTTGTAGCCTGCATTATAACCTTCCTGACTGACATTTAGGCTTCACTGTTCTGTTCTACGACGAAACTTTGTTCAAACAATAGTTGAGCTTATAAAAGAGTGGTCTATTGTTGTAGATTTAGTTCGGCTATATTTGCTCGCCGAAGAATATTTAAATTTCTTGAAGCACTTTAGAGTTTTTAGTCGCAACCAAGAGTTTTGTTTCCTATATCCGAAGTCTACGAGAGAGAAGTCAAGTTTGAGTTCTGATATTTAATATGAGCTAGAGTCCAAAATAATATTGAAAAACAAAAAATATTTTTACTTATATGTGGGATACTATAGGTACACCTCTGCCTAACTCTTCTGGGAATACAGGCGTGATGTTATGTTATGTTACTTCTACTTTGAGCCAACAATTGAAATCAGCCTTTAAAATTCTGTTAGTAAACAAAGTCATCTCAATATAGCATTCCCAAAATACAAGTAGAACTTACAGCAATATAGTTTTCTGGCAACACCGTCATGTCGTCCCTTATTTAGCCATGCACGTCGCATCGTCGGCTGATCCATGGCGTGAGGATACCCGGCTGGATGACACGCCGCCATCTTGTATGCTATGCTAATACTACCATTACTAGTAATATCGAAAAAATCATTAGCATAACTTCCTCCTTTTTACCAATAAGTTAAAAAATGCGAAAATAAAACTATACTTTGCTAAGCGGTACAGTATTGAAGGTACCATTTATAGTTGCTCTGGGCACGCTAGTTTCGGAATAATATTTAATAGGTATTTACTAAAATATTACAACGATAATTCTTTAATAATTACTAAAATATTTATGTTATTATTGTTTACAATTGCGGATTCCGCAAGGTTTATAAAAATACTAGAAGCAACTTCTTTTATCTTTTCACGACCTACAAGTATTTAATAAACATTGTAAGTATGATTTATTTTGCTCGTAATATGTTTATTTAAACAAAAACTTACACAAATAGATTACCAAATATATGTATATACTCCCGACATTAAATAATCAATCATCCACTTGCGTTTATTTCATTTAATAACTAAAAATCTAATCCGGCTCGAAGGACCACAAATAACTTGATTACTTTAGTATCTTAAACGTACCATTTGACTGATATATTTATAATTCAAGTTCTCACATAGTTAAAACGACCGCACTACTGGTTTATAACACTACTTACTTTAAATACAAATGCAAATGCGATGCGGTCTGTAACGGAATGCGTCAGCAATAAACACTCCGTACGGAAGCTCCCGACATATGTATGTGTACGTAAATATGTTTGTACGTATTTACGTGAATCTGACAACATAAGAAATATGGGATGGAAAAACAAACGTCATCTAAAACATTGCAGTTACAATTTTACAGGAGAATTTGTGTTTCAGGAAGTTCCTAAACAATTCCTCCATTGCTCCATATAATATATAAATTGAAATATTCGTCGTAAATAACGCAATGAATATTGTTGAATTGTTAAAATGAAGGGTATTGCAATTGTAAGTGTGTTAGGCTGCCTATACAAATTGATGTCTAACTAACTGACTAGGTATTCTACTCGTTTTGAATTTAGGCTCGGATAAAAGACGGTTTAGTATTCAGATTCACATACCTAATTAAAAAAATATCGCTCGGGTCTTGCTATTTACTGGCGTAACTTTTTCCTTATCCTGTAGACACGCGTACCGACCCGCAGAGCTGTCAGAATGTTTACACAGTTAATTACGTAATGCTTCTGTTCTCACAACGTCATTTTATTTATTTGATACAATTTATTTCCCATAAATATCTCCGTAAACTCGTTAAAATTTTATGGATTTTCCTTCCATCTTTGATATACTTAATTTGAAATGTTTTGAAACTGGAAGGTTTGATGTTTTTATGAGTACAGATTCGAAGTATCGATTAACAAGGAGCGAGGCTAAAATGATTTTAAAATGTGAGCTTGAAAAGCGATTTAAAAGATTATCGATACCATTTTAAAAGAACATTATTAAACGATGAGTAATGATCCCAGAGGACTTGATTATACTGTAGGTAGATATTATAATCTGATGGAATAATACATGAATAAAGTTTATATTCTAGTTTCGACACTGCATGTGGCATAGCCACAAAAAAAAATGGTCCTTAACACAGATATTTCTAATTTTTGTGGTCCTTAGTTCCGAGTTATTAAAGTTAGATAGATAGAATACTCTTTATTGTACACCATAAAAAATACAGACATAAATTTAGAAATTTGAAAGTAAAGGTAGGGTAGGTTTTTTTTTAAAGTTAAGGAAGAAAAATTGTATTAAATCCATACATAACGCAATCAGCCTATAATGTCCCCACTCCTGGGACATAGGTCTCCTCTCGGTGAGAGGGAGTGGGCTGTAACTAGGCCCACTCCCTCTCGCGAGGCTAGTCTATTTCAGTTATTTTCATAGTATCATGTCTTATGGTATTCTGCTGTGGGGACGGGCTGCAGATATCGAGTCTATTTTTATTCTGCAGAAAAGAGCTATCAGAGCCATATATTATCTCCGTAGGCGCGATTCTCTAAGGGAACTATTTAAGGACATTAAAATCATGACGGTACCTTGTCAATATATCTATGAAAACATCATGTACGTAAGAAAAAAATTACATCTTTTTAGTAAAAGATATAAATTTGTTTGAACTAATAGGGATCTATTAGTTCAAACAGGTTTCAGACTGGCTAAAGTAGACTCATCTTTCATGGGGTACTGTTTAAAATGTTACAATAAAATTCCTCCCCACATACTTCAACTGAATGAGACGAAAGTCATATCTTGTATAAAACGCACACTATGTAGGCAGGCATATTATAAGTTGGGGGATTACATAATTGATAAAAATGCTTGGCTCATTGCTGGTCCTGCTCCACAACCACAACTAATTGAATAACATTTAAAAAAAATCCTGTTGGAGCTGCTGAAGATTGTAAGACCATCTTTGTATTGTATAAACTCAATCTCCTTTGTATTATATAATTGCATAGCACAGGTGTGAGTATTATGTACTGAAGAGCTCCCATTTACCGGGTAACATGTCTTTCATTGATTTGAATGTGCCCTGGCGGCTGTGAGTATGTCATGCTCACTCAGATGTCTCGCTGATGGTGGCGCGTGTGTTGGATCATTTAGCTCCCTTCAAAATGGTTGAGCTGAATGGTGCTAATCCATGCATCATGTTCGTGAACGGGCGCCGTCAGTAGGGACTGGTCATCTCTTAGCTGCCATGGCTTATTTTAATTTTTGAATTGTTCTTTGTTTTTTATATTTTTATTACGGACGCTTTTAACGTGCACGTCTTTCTACATTGTTCTCACATGTATAATTTCAACATTAATGATGTAACCAATATTTTGTAACAATTTTTTTATTTAAAAAAGTGTCCGTGAAGTTTCTTGCCCGTTCTTCTCCATAGGTACCTACTACGCTTTGGAATGGGCAACTAGCTTCATATTTCTGACTGACCGACTTCTTGACAATTCAAAAGTGCCTGTAAATGGTTTAATTGAAATAAATTATTTGAGTTTCTCACCGCATCTATAGGCGCATAAAATAATTAATGCTTAGCTAACAACGATATGTCCTATAAATTATAAACAACCAGAGCTCCATCGGTTACGAGGGGCCATTATGATTGGAATCAGTGTCACCCGCGATGGGCGTGCAAACAGCGCGACGGGCTCGCGGCTCGAGGGCTCTCCAAACAATTGATGGGCTACACTCTACGTTATCACTGTGATACGCGATGGGAACGCCTCGTGTTTATGCAAGCTTATTCCTATTTTTTGTGTGTACGGGCAGCTGAGGTTTTTCGTTACAAGTGATGCAATAACAATTAGTAAGTTTTAGTACCCACTAAGTTTTTTTTGTAGACGTGCACGATAGTGTAGTAGGTATAAAGCGCACAATGGTTAAAATTTTGCTAAACTTTTGTCCGCCCTACACTGAAATATTCTAAGCAAAGCATTGTCGTGACCGGCTGGAGCCTGGAGGGCCTTCCAAACAATTTTATTGATTGTGATACACGCTGGGCCTCTTCGTGTTTATGCAAGCCTGGTATTTTTTTTATGTACGCGGAAAATATGGTTTGTTTTTTTATTGAAGAAATTTTTTTTACGGCCCACTAATACGATGTTTTCATTTCTTTGTTGTATGTTAATAAAATGGCGGGTATTTAAAGTAAAATAGTAGTATCTTGTTAGCTGGGACTGTCTGGAGTCACAAGCTTTTCGTTTATTCAACAAATCAAGTTTTGTTTCTATCAAAATATGATCCTCATCTAAAGAAATATCACAAAATCTCGATTGTTTTTATAATTTTAACAAAAAGATTTTTGCTCGAGAATATTCAACCAGTTACTCATAAAAAAATATTTGAACGGCAATACAATATTAAACAAACCGGACTCGCTCAATGTGTTACAACCGACACATTTCCGATCCACACGGCCAAACCATGCGTGTTATGACCGCGCTTTACGACCGATCGCGCGTTTTTCGGCCGCGTGTAATCGCCCTTATGTTTTGAGGACGATTTCACGCGTTAGGTGACCTGTAAGGGATTATCTGCTGTGGAGGTAACTGTCTCGTTCGGTTGGGTAAGCATTGTGATGGTCATGGTTTCGAATCGATTGTGGCCACATTTAAATTCGACACACTACCAATATGACATACATTTTCTGGATCCTCATTAATATGCTCAATATTAAAGAGGATTTCCTGATGAGAGATTACTATTTTTCAAAAAGACATTTAAACTGTTCCGTCAAATTGGAAAAAAAATTACGAAAACCGACCGATTTGATATATTTTCGAGTCACGCCTGCCTTAAAGATGTCAAGGATAACGGTAAAGGGCGGGACATTTTAACCTCTAACCTATGGCTAAGTAGTCTACATTTGCTCAATAAAATTCTATTTTCGAAAATCTCGAATAACGTGAATTTTCGCCTACACGCGAATTACAGCGAGTGGGTGTAACCATTCGTCAAGCAATCACTCACATATCAACTTTACGAAATGCTGTAAACTACGGGTAGCTGTTGATTTGAAATTTTTTTTTTTTTTTTTTTTTTTTAAACGTTGCCCCACACTAGGAATTTCTCCTGTGTCGTGGGTGCGTTTACAAACATTTAAACTCACATACACAAACAGCCAGACCCGGAACAACTAATTGTAGGTCATACAAATATTTGTTCCGTGCGGGAATCGAACCCGCGACACGCAGCGCAGCAGTCAATCGCTTAACCACTGCGCCAACCGTGCCGTCAAATTGTTTTAGGTTAATTTGATATAGGTACAATGTTTTTGAGCAAAATTGTTACAATTATGCTCTCATTTAAAAGCGATATACACGTCTCTTTGGACATTATTGAGTGTCGATGGAAAGTATCTACACTAGTGGCATAAACTTAAATTTATTTACGAACAATTATTCCAGGATTTGGTAATTTTACGGTACTAGTTACAAAATTGTTAAAAGAAACAGAAGGCACTGACTAAATACTGGCGTGAAGTTCGTAAGTTTTTTTAAGACGTACAAACTTCGAAAGCCTTTCTGTCACCCAATATTATATCCAGTAATTAATTTATTTATTAAATCCTTATGCACAAGTAAAAAAAACACTGTACAAAAAGTATTACGGTTAAGTTAAAAAGTATTTTAGGTACAAACTTTAAACCAACTTAGTTTTTATTTAATTCTTAATAAACTTCTACAGCACATTTTTACCAACATATCATACCCTCTTACATATCAGCTCTTAGGCTAGTGTCACATCCGACAAAGATCGCACCACACTCGCACGACACCGGACCCCGACACCGCGGACATTAATGTAATGGATTGTTTATGTCGACATTGTGTGCAAAGCCTTATATTGTTTATTAGGCAGTAAATTGTAGTTTATGGACGAAATAGTTTGCTTTTGTTTATTTATTTCTTGATCTACGAATGGGTATAGTTTGTAATTTCGCGTGAATGGTAACAAAATCTATTCTAATGCAATGAAATTGTGATATATCGATGTGTTTTTGTGGGTCAGTTCGTAAATGTCTCATGTACTGACAATAAATCTGAATGTAACATTTAACAATAGAATAATTACAACAAAAACATTGTAAATAATTGGAAAATAAAAGGTAAGAACGGATTATCAAAGAAATAAAGCAAAAAGCTTAAAACAACTTGCGACTTGCTTGCTTATCAGACAATTGTAAAATGGTATATTCAATCAATCAATGAAATCAGCTTATCGCAGTCCACTGCTGGACATAGGCCTGTCCCAGGCTGCGCCACAACACCCTGTCCTCTGCCTTCCGCATCCAGTCTGTCCCAGCATTTAATGGTAAATTAAATATCATCAACTTTTTACATACAAACAAAGCTCTTGTCTATCTTTTTCTTAGCAAGCTCAGAATGACGTAGGATACTTAATGTACAAATGGTATGTAAAGAATTTTCTCCAGACTTTTCCTGTAATCCATCTCTGGATGCGTATGCAATAAATCGGAGTGTATGGCTTGTTACAATGGCGTTTGTTTGAGGCGCGCGCGCAGCGATCGCCGACACTAACCAGAACCGCGCTAAATATACTCGCGTAAGGGACGAAACACACGTTTGCGCAAGTGTATCGAAGTCTGCTTCAATTCTTACTACAGAGGTAGATGTAATTAGTATTAATCTAGCGGCCCACCCGGCTTCGTACGACTTATTCGAATTGCCAAAACATTGGTATTTTTTTATGATGTGTAAGTTTAACATTAATGTATTGTACACATAAACATTCCGGAATTTTTTATCTAAATAATAGTGAAAACTGCATCAAAAATCTGCGTAGTTTAGAAGAATATCACAGTCACACAGACAGACACGAAAAGCGACTATAATTTATAATATGTCACCGGGCCATAGGAGGCCCGAAAAGTGGGAAACCAGAATCTCAATCAGAGATAGACCCCTACCTCGTATCGTACCTACGTCCTCTAATACAATATAATAAACTGTAATTTATTTCGCATAGGCGTAATCTACAAAAACAGTAAGAGTACGTTATATACTGGTATATACTGTATTATCATCGACTCTGACTTTGTATGGAATAAATTTCTGCAACTCCAGCATTCTCAGAGAGAAGCTTTCCCAGACGGGGTGCTAAAATTTTCGAGAACTAAGAACTTCTTAAGTCGATAAAACTTACTTCTAGTTCTGTATGAACGGTCAAACAGAAAGAAAACCTAACTTATTCCTAGCGGGATGCTAAAAATTTCGAGCTCGCTTCGCTCGCTCTTGCATCCCATATTCTCCATAGCGGCCCCATTATGCTAAAGTGGCTTTTAAGGTAAAATATATGTTTTTGGTCATGATTGCAAAGTGACAGGAAGAGAGAAGTAGGGCTTTATTGAAATTGATAATAACTGAGCTCTTCATCATTTGAATTCTGACGTCTCTAGATTGTTTAAGATCGTAAATTAATTTTTTTTAAATAATTTTCCGGAAAAACAACTACAAATCATACTCTTTTTATACATTTGTAATCTTTATTTACCCTCTCTGTAATCAGTAAAAATTGGTAACTCTAACCCCCCCCCCCCCTCCAAATTAAGGCTAAAAAAACTCCTGGCTAAGGCCCTGATTATATCATCATTATCATCATTCTACTGCCCATATAAAAAAATGTGCCTCTATAAATGGGTCACCTGTAGAAACAAAGTACTGTCACAAGGTGGTGAAATGTGTAAGAAAACGAGTATAGGTAGTATAGTTCTGTACAGAGGAAGTCATAAACGTTGGAGCTGGTGGTCCTTGGAGGCTGAAAGCTGTAGCTGGTCCTTTTTCTAAAAGTCCTCCTAGCTGATAGTACGTTTACATCCTCAACAGCTGTGTGCTGAGTGTTTACCTTAAGTTTTCTTGCACTTTTTCCATCTCAGCAAACATTAGATAAGAAAATTATTCTTTATCTGCCTAACTTTAGTCCTAACTATTTTGGGGTCAGCTTCCAATCTAACCGGATACAGCTGAATACCAGTAAATATTTTATATGAAGATTATGACACATAAATATTGCTGTGATACTGCTAGGTAGGCTTTCCTGTACATAGAATATAAATTCCAGCAACATAATGATCCTTTTGTCCACATTCTTGAAACAAAACTAAATTAAGTTAATCAATAATAAAGTCTCAGTAATAATAGTCATTAAAAGATAATAATTCATTACTTAATAAAACAATAAACACATAACAAAGTATGTACCAGAACTCATGATACCAAACAATTTTAGGGCATCGATTTTTTGATGGAACTTGAGTGAATAATTTCAATATCAGACAGGTTGGAATAGTTACGGTCGCGAGAGGCCTTGCCCTCTCTTTAGTATTCATAGCGTTTACTGAATTATTTGGGATTCTATCGCTTTTAATTACCATTGTGCTAAAGTTTGTTTATTTCGACGTAGCTCTTGCTCAATTGTGTAGATATGAGTGAGCTTTTAGATGCCTCGAAAGCTACATAAAGAATGAAGTGTTAAGTTAGGTTCCCTATCCATTTGCATAAAATTTTAAGACCTAATATAACTTAGCATAATGTTGTTTGGCATAATTATATTTTCGCATAATATAATTACGCATAACAGCTTACGCATAATTTTTTTAAGCATAATTTCTCTAACCATAATAATGATTAAGCATAATATTCTAAAGCATACATTTATTAAGCATAAAGTTAAAGCATGCAAGCAAGCATGCAGCATGCAAGCAAGCATGCAGCATGCAAGCAGGCATGCAGCATGCAGCATTCAAGCGAGCATGCAACATGCAGCAGGCAGGGTTTCTGTCACGGCTCCGGCGCTGCGGGTCTCCGGCGGCCCCACGCGCCTACGCGATTTTAAATTACACTCTAGGGGTAGGAAAAACAAGACTACGTGGAGTCGGTTTTGCAGCAATTCGGTTCTTAAGCCTACTAACGTTATGCGAATCAAATTTATGCCAAAACAAATTAGTCTTTAAGATGATTATGCCAACATAAAATGTATGCCTAAAAAAATTATGCCGAAGTATTATTATGCCAAAACAAATTGTGCCAAAATCGTTATGCCGAAGTATATTAGGACAAAGAACATTATGCGAAAAGAAGGTATCCCGTTAAGTTAATCTGTTTTCTTAATCAAAACAGATGTAAATGAGTGTCATGCTCTTGGTGTGGGTGCGACTGACGTTACGTTTATGGTTATTATTTAAGTATTGTTTATTATTGCTAAAGAAGGAGTTTTCTTTTCAGATTGCAAAGTTAAATGTCGATATTTACCGACGATATCAATTGGTAAAATTGTATCAAGAAATTGATTGTCAAAAATGTATTGAAAATAAATTGTAGGCAAACAAATTAGTTTTGATTCGGTTTGCTCTGATTGTCTGGCATTGTCTCACAAGGAACAAAAGACTTTACCCATATTTTAACTATCACATCTTATTTACTGTACCTGCAATCTATGCAAATAAATGTTTACTTTACTTCAGACTTCAGTTTCAAGTTCTATCTCGTGTGTGTGTTTACAATATTGATATAGGTAGTATCTCTCTTTTATAAATACAAATCTCAAATTTATAGGTAAGTACTCAAACTCGGAACAACATAGTAAGCCATAAAAATATTTGTTCCCTGTGGGATTCGAACCCACGACACGTATTGAGCAGCATCAAACAATGTCTACCGTAAACTATACTTTCTGTTTATAATCCCGTGATCCGTGATCTATATTTACGCCTTACGTTGTTATTTCATCGTTTATGTCCAAGGCGTTTTATAGATCAACGTGATCGCACGTCTGTATGTTTGTTTGTCTTGCCGTATCGGTCTGTGGGTGATCGGGATTTAATTGGCAGATAGACCAAGGTTAAGTGTAATTAATTTCAATTTGAATGCGGATTTCAGCGCGATGAAAATGTAGGGAATCAGGTATTTGTTTTTGTTTATTTTGTGATGCAATTTGAATAAATTTGTAGGAGTCTCGTGTGAATATATACCTCTTCTGTTTTCTGTGTTTAATGAGCCATAAAGTTTGCATTGTGTGCAAAATTTCTACATATCCATACCACAGTTTAAGTAGCAGTATTACGTCTTTATAGAAAACGGCCAAAATGCTGCGCTTCGAAATCTCAGGGTATACCAGTACGCAACAATCTCGAGAGCGCGGCAGTTACGTCCGAACGCGGAAGGTTTCTCTACCAAGCGGCTGTAGGTAATTATTTCAAGGTCACTGCCGAGACGTAATACTGTTACTTTACAGCACAGAGAAAATAACCAAACCTTAATTTGAAACTAATAAAGTCTCATAATAGGTTTAGATCTGTGTAAATGAAATAACTAACGATTTAGCTACGACAAACCAAGTCCTAGGTAAAATAGAAAAAAAAAAATTAAGACATGAAAACAAAATTGTATCGGCGTTATGTCAATAACCCGACATCATATTCATTGGACTGTTACTAATTTCTCGTGAGGTAATTAGCAGCGTCTTTGAAGCATCGCTACAAATAATTAGGTAATTACGTAAGTATAAAGTAATGACACAGTTTAAAGCGCTGTTGTCTGGGTTTAAAAAACCCCCAGACACGCTAAAAATGTTCATTCATGAATAAAAATACAAAATTTGATGATATCATAATGTAATACAAACACATGCATAACATTGAAGGACGATCATTACGATTACCGACACGTTAGAGTTACTGACCGTAACACAACATCATGCCATGTCATAACAGTTGTTAGGTTTAAAAAGTCCTAAACGAAAATGAGGTCAGCTCGGATTAATATGCAATTACAAAAATACTTTTCTAAGTCTAGTTACGGTTTCTCGAAGCTTCTGCATAACTAAAGCTTTCCCTGCAATTTACTATCACATCCAAGGCCCTCTTGCGCTATAGATCACTGAACTCCGGCCGCCGAGAGAATGCATTCCTGTCACATATCAGTTGGACACGATTAGGAACATATAAAGTATAAATTCGTATTCTTTTGCACTCAAATGACAGGTGTCAGAAACGCATTCTCTCGGCGGCCGGAATATGAATACGTTTAAGCAGGTTTCATCATTCTGTTTCTGCCAATCGTTTGCAAACGATAGAGGCAGAATGGTGCTTTAAATATGTTTAGCGCTAAACGCTTTTAGTGATTAATAGTTCAAGCGAGTCTATAGACTAAGCATAGTATCGTAAATCTCAGATCTAGCACAGTAGGTTTAGGATGGCAGTTTTGCATAATCTTTGTAAATGCCTCCCGAAATTAACTCATTTTAATCACCCCCTAAAATTCAACAATAATATTTATGCTGAAAATCGCGACCTATTTTGTTCAACATATCCACACCTAAAGATATTACAATGTTAAGGCAAGGAAATAAACCCGTCTGTATCTAATAATTATATCTATTTCATATTAGAGGCAAGTACTTGTTAGAAAAATTAACTAATCGTAAAAGCTTGGTAGTAAATCATGCGCTGGAGTTGAGCAAGAGTGCAGTGACCTAGTTCCGACAGCTGCTTAGGGTTGCCAGATGAGAATATAAAATTAAAAGCGTTTTACTGGCACTCTAGTTAAATTTTGCTTGAAAAGCGGAATAATTACTCGGCTGTAAACTTTTATGATAATAGATGTATGTTTCGGTTTTTCCATAATTTTTGGCTAAATTAATAGAATTTACTGTAATTATAAGAATAATAGTTCATTTATTTCTATCAAACAGGAAAAGAAAATGGTTCTTAGGTGTCGTACTTATGTAACAGCAAGATAACCTTTGTTAGAGCTGGTCGGGCGGGACCCGTCGGACCAGATTTCCAAGCTTTCTTAAAACCTTTCTTTCTTTTTCTTAAAATACAATTAACAACTCTTAATATTGACGGCACGGTTGGCGCAGTGGTTAAGCGATTGACTGCTGCACTGCGTGTCGCGGGTTCGATTCCCGCACGGAACAAATATTTGTATGACCTGCAAGTAGTTGTTTCGGGTCTGGCTGTTTGTGTAATGTGAGTATATATTATTATGTTTGTAAACGCACCCACGATACAGGAGAAATTCCTAGTGTGGGGCAACGTTTTTTTTAAAAAAAAAGAATATTAAATAAAATAATAAAATACAATGAACAACTCTTAATATTAAACTAAATAATGAAATACAATGAACAACTCTAAATAATAAACTACATAATTAAATACAATCAACAACTCTTAAAATACAAGAAATAGGACGTCTTGTCCTCTTTCTTGTATTTTACTATTACTCTTCCAAGAACTGAGAGGAAATAACTTAATTTAATTTTTAGATTATTTACTACGTTTTACATGCATTCATATGCATGTAAAACGTTAGGTATTAAATTACACACTTAAAACGAGCCCCAAAACGTACAGCTTCATAAATATTAATTCATTTAAAAGCGTAAAACCCAACGTTAACAAAGCGACTGAAAGCAACCCTAATGGTCTACTAACGAACACCGCGTGCTCAACGTTTGCGTTTTACCCGCGTATTACCGGCGTTTTACTGGCGTGCGCTGGCGTTTTAACAGCGTGGCCGCAAATGCATGTGCAGTGTGTTACGAGTCATTAGCGGCGGCAAATGACGCTGACCTGCTTTGTGGCTGTGGACCCTGTGTTGTTTTAAAGATCCTTGCATGTGTGTTCAGATGGATATAGCTGGACTGTGTGTTATCGTGTAGATATTTCAATAGCTCGCTTTTTGCTTGTCAAATTATAGTTTGTAATAAAGCAAATTATAAAAAAAAAACAAATGACCCGACAGCCACACGGGTCGATCCATCAGGTAAGCTACGCTTGCCGGGGTTGGTCCGTGGATGGATGACTATCTTTACATATCGAGACTCCTCCGTGCCTCGGAAAGCACGGTAAGCCGTTGGTCCCGGCTGTCATTCGTGGATCTTTGACAGTCGTACGAGTCGTCAGAAGCCCGAAAGTTTGACAACCAGTCTTACCAAGGGATATCGTATAACCCAGTTATTTATGTGTTATTCAGCTGTGAGTGTTATTCAGCTGCATCCGGTTAGACTGGAAGGCGACCCCAATATAGTTCGGAAAAGGCTAGGCAGATTGATTGAATTGTCCCAGACTTGAAATAATTTGCTTTATTTCAAGCTTTTTAGTTTTATTAATACATATATCGCAGCCATCTAGTTAAATATGACTATATATATATATATATATGACTGATTACTAGCTTTTATTTAGTACAATATAATTGTAATTTTGTTTTTAACAACCTTCTCCCTTTTTTTTGTATTTGCAAATGCTATATATAAATATTTTATAGTCTTTGTCACTCCCACAAGTAAGACAAATCTAACGACTCATATGTTAAAATTCATCAGCCGTTTAGGCTACAGAGCGTGCCAAAGAAATAGACATATGTACATACATACATACATACTCTCGAAAAACATTACCCGGCTTCTGGGGCAGTCGGGTAAAAAGGATTTGGAAATTCAGGCAACCAGCACTGAATGTGGCCTTTCACGGATGGTTTCATGAAATTCTATGACGTGGCTGTGCCGACTACAAATTTGACGATGAAAAATTGGACGATGGGCAGGATGTCAAAAGAAAGTCGTCTTGTATAAAACTGACAGTTGTGTGTGTATTTTGGTTCTAAAAACTTTGCTGAATTAAGAAAAGAAAACATCAATGTGAAGGTTTGAATTCAACATGTTGGTGCAGCTACATTTGGCTCGGTTCGCGATCGGCAGTACCAGTGAAAGCGATCACTTATCAAAGTTTAGCGAAATAAGACGAGCGACCCACTTTACTAATCTTATTTGGCGAATCTGTCCAAAAGTTTGGCAATACAATATTTGAGATCGAGATGAAACGATACCCCAATTCAAATTAAAAGAAAACCAGTGAAACAGTTTGATATAAGATCGGTTTAATTAAAGTTTTCATTCATAATAACGACAAAATACTGTTGAAACTTTGTGCCTACAACTTGTAGAAGTATACCCTTTGATTTTGACTGCCAGGTACTTTTTGATGGGTCTGTACGTAAATCATAGAACAATTATTATTTTGTAACCATCGAATAAATATGAATACAAAAAAGAAGCCTGAAAATTAATTTAAGAAAAAAATGTTTGCAGCACTCACAAAAAAAGTCCACCATTTTATACAAAAGTTTGTTAACCGTGTATATAAAGAGTGCTCCACAATCTCTCGGGACGCTGCGAGCACGAGAGGCGCCATGTCAACAGAGTATATGTCCACAGAATGGCTTGCTGCACAAATATCGTTACTCTTTCACGTTCCTGTACATCGCGGCGTAATGTGCTCATAAGGCTTGTTGAAAGTCGCTTCATGTCTTGATTTAGCATGAAGTTTGAATTTAACCACCTTATTCAAACGCGGAGTAAAAGTACAACCAAAGTAAAAGCTTCAGATGTACCACAGATTTTCGAGGTTTAAGTTTGGCGTAACTTCTCCACGTTTATTTATAAAGGGGGATTAAGTCTATAAAAATAAATAAAGATATGAGTGTTCCAAGAAATCTTTCTAACTTTCCACGATTCTATGAATTCTCGTAGAGAAAAGTATTAACAGAAGAATTATTGCAATTCAATTCATTGCTTACAATTCTTACCAGTGCATTCATGAAAGTGAACTAAAGTTCTGTATCTCAACTGACTTAACCATAACCACCTTGAATACATCCCATGGAAACTACCAGTATTCGCTTCACGCATCAAACTTGCCTGCTCCCTCATAATCGCCAGTTAAAGAGGCGTATCACAGAACAAAAGACACAAACACCCGACTGGAGGCCTCTGATAAGCGATGTTCAAACAACCCCTTCGCAACGCTATGGCAGTCCTCTGTGGTAAGCCTTTGTAAGGTCTGCAGTTTGCTCATCGGGATAAAAGCATTAAACGCGGGTAATGTTGTTTTAAAAATGCCTATTTGGGGCCATAACAGACAAGCAATTTTTTGCATCGACGATTTTGCGACTTCATCAATGCGAAATTGCGTTTTGGTGATTCGCTGAGTTTGAGCGCTGTTTTAAAATTTCACAAATTCTATCGGTTAGTTTCTGTCAGTCACTGTATCAAGCTTCCGAAAAGCGACTATATCTGATTGCCAATACTAATTGTATCATGTCTGCTAAAGCTTCTTTATTGTAGTACAGTCAAAAACCAGATAAGTGACTACCAGGCATCGAAGTATTTAGTAAACATCGCAATCACCCAGCATTACATAGGTACCTAACGATAATAATATGTGTATACCCAACACAAATTAATTTGTACTTAAACATGAAATAAGATCTCGGGCGAGTGCGCTATAAATTGTTTTTTCAAAAACTATTTCAAACGCGTTAATTAACGTTCCGAGCGAGCCGTAAAATGTTCCAGCAATCGACATACTTTGCTGAAAATAAAAATATTTTATAATTGAAATACGCTAGCGAAGCGCGCCGCCTTTGCTTGCGAAAATTAAGTTTTTCAGTAAAAATTTAAACAATTTTTGAATTTTCCGGGGAAAAAATTTGTTTTCCACTGGGTGCAGTAAAAGGAGATAAAATTTTGCGCTGAAAAGCTATTTGTATCGCATTTTTTTCATCGTCGATGCAAGATAGTTATACTTAGTAGTTTCGCACTGGTCTCATTATAATTAAGGCAGCATCAGCATAACATAACGTGACATCATTCACGCTTGTTCTCTCCGAAGGGTTAGGCAGAGGTGTACCTCTGTGGGTGTCAAATAGGTATAGCTGGCGAAATGTGTTTCGCCAGCTATATTTAAAACCCATATAATAAAGTCTGACAACCAGTCTTATCAAGAAGTATCGGATTACCCAGTTACTGGGTTGTGGAGGTCTGATAGGCAGTCGCTCCATGTAAAATACTGGTATTCAGCTGCATCCGGTTAGACTGGAAGCCGACCCCAATATAATAATATAGTAATAGGGGGCGAGCCTATTGCCATCAACCGGGCATAAGTCTAGTCTCCGGGCTGCTACTGAGAAATTCCATATGGATAAACCCAATAACACTGTTCCCGAATGGTAAAAGAACCCAGGATCTCATGCTCAGCAGTAGCACTTGCGTCCACTACACCAACGAGGCAGTCAGGGTAGCATAAATAAAAATGAAGTGACGTAGTTCATTGGAGCAGTCAGCCTCGCTACCAAACTTGCTAGTAAATTACAACGCGGCACGAGTGTAATTTACTAGCAGCATTCGCTCAGATAGCTCGTGCCGGCACAAAATAAGAAAAAAAAAGCTTATTTAGATTCCTAGTAACTGGTCGACCGAGCTCTGCTCGGGTGGAAATAGAGAAAACGAATTTTCCCAGATATATCGCCCCCGTAAACCCGAATCAAAATCGTTAGAGCCGTTTTCGAGAACGTGATTACAAATATATATATATATAGTGCGTAGCATAATTGAACGTAGTGGGTAGCATAATTGTTATATAATGTAATATTTAAGATATTATGTCCGTTTGTTATTGTGCTACTGTTTGTTTTTCCTTAAATAAATAAATAAATAAATATATACAATATACATGGGATGTTCAGGGAATTGTTTCCCTTGAGCAATACATATTAGTTAAACTGTCAGAAAAACGAATTTCGATAAAATTTGCCACATAGGTAGACCATGTCCTTGATTAGGACAAAGGATCCGCGGGCAAAATCTAGCAAAATATAACTTCCCTATTAGTTTTCTACTTTCAAAAAACTCAAAAACACAAACTGACTTATTTCCTATACGACATGACTATAGACAACAACACCACAAATTCCTCGGTTCATTGTGCAATAAAGCGTACAGATCAGTTCGGGTGATTTACGACAACTACATGTTAACAAACCGGAAATACCTCGTTAAAGGCGCACACACAAACACAATGCTTGCGCAAGGGCTGCGTCGGAAGATAAGTTAGCCCTTTCAGACACGACACGTGCAAGTCCCACACTTGACAACTTAAGTCCCAACAGTAAGCCCTAATGCCGGGTACAACCTAAATGTCCACGTTCATCATCATTCAGCCGAAAGACGTCCACAGCTGGATATAGGCCTCCCCCGAGCATCCCACCAGCGACCAGTCCTATGTTTCCCGCATCCATCGGATACAACGCCGTCTCTCAACCCAGTGGCACATGAACTGTTGTGATTGGCTGTCTAAACCAGTATCTTGACAAATGTGAATGAGTTGCATAAACAGCACACGTTACATAAATCCATATGGCTACTCGTGCTCATATCTGTAGCCAAAAATACTCCACCTGCACGTGTCCCGTAGTATCACGCGATATCGTGCGACACATGTCTTAACCCACGTTTGACAAGGGACAAACTGTGACAATAGTCGCGTTAGTTAGGGAGGTAACCCGTGATTAAGAGGTCGTGGGTCTCAATGAACACTTTGCCTTATTGTGGTAACTAAGACAAACAATTACACAAGTTGGTTGTAAGTATTATAAGCTCGCGTATAGTGAAGTGGGATTAGTGGATTATTTTGTTATATCAACGGTACAGGTAACAAAATCATGTGAAAAACAACATTAGAGAATGAACTATTCTTTTCGTTTCACCGGTACATCTATACTATACTGTTTGGGCCCGGTAGGTGGCCACGTTTATGAACTCCTAAAAAGTGTTTTATCAATGCAGTATTTAATACCAATTGCAGCACTATTGTGTGAACCCTCGTGGCTATAGTCATATGGTTCTCCGTAGCACCCGATATTCCCACAATCCATTACTCATACAACTGTTAACATTCAATTAAACGTTTACTTGAACCAGCACGCAGTACATAACAGGCATCGTTCTGAACCACTTCGTTTTGAACGTGCTCGCGCGTCGATGGAAACGATTTGACGCTGATTTATCGCGCTGTATTCATATCATAGTAAACAGAAGGGTATTTTTGATCGATCACGCGGTAAATGATTAGTGCTTGGTATTGCGAGCTGGTATTTCTTTGTTTTGAAATATCTTTGCTGGTAGGACAAGAGGGCACGTTTCGTGAAATAATCTTTAGATTGCGGCTCCATCTTTAAACCTGTCTAAAATAAGCCTATTTGCCTCTATTATTACTGCCAGATAGTTAGTTTAAAATAGTCTCTACAGTTTCACGGTCCATGAAGCTAAAACAATAGTTAGAAAACTTTATTTGTGGTCATTTACGTGTTAATTTGGACTATACAGTGTAAACAGCCTACAATTCTACCACAAAAGCTTATCCTGCAAATAAAGCCTCGTTCTACGATACTATTATATGAAATAAGCTGCTTCCCAGCCCAGGGTACCTTCTTTGTTCCCGTGACAATGCTAAGGCGATTAGGGATTATGTTAATTGGGTGCACCGCAGCATCGTACAGCTCTGTGCTCAGCTTAGTCCCTAAGGGCTGAGTAGAAGTCAGATAGGACTTAGTAAGACCTAGTAAATTTACCAATTTATCTTAAGCTAAGCTTTAAGTAAAAAAAAAAATGTCTAGAAAGGGTTCCATCCATATTATAATATTATAAATTCGAAAGTAACTGTCTGTCTTTTTGTCTGTATGTTACCTTTTCACGGCTAAACCACTGAACAGATTTCGATAAAATTTTGCAAGGAGATAGATGGGATCCTGGAGAAGGACATTGGGCACTTTTTGTCTCAAAAATAATCCTAATATAAGGGACGAATGTTTGTATGAACTCCAGCATTTCTTACGAGTTAGGGATATGAAAATTCAAATGTATGCTTTTGGTAAGAAATATGGTAAGAAATAAAGAATTACGCATTTCTGTGTTTTTGTAAAATCATCCCCCAAAGGAGTAAAATTGGGGGTGATTTTAAAATGACATGTAATATTGATATTTTTGTGTCTTCTATATAGTCGTAGTCCGTATCTTGAATTAAATTTAGTCTTTATTTCATTAAAATAGGCCCACTGTCAAGAGTTATTACAATTTAAAATCTTTAACTAACCTTTCTAACATGTAGGTATTATGTGTTCAATGGCGGCACTAGAATAGGTATTACAAATTAATGGTGATAATAATAGTAAAATGAATAGTTAGTATTTTAACTAAGGCTTAGAATCCTACTAACCTGTTTTATCTGTTTAAAAAATCCGGATAAGTGTGAGTAGGACTGGCGCCCTGAGGGTTCCGTCTGCTTGAAGTTGTGCTGGCTCGGCTGCCCGAATTTACAAAATTCTAGATTAAAGGACAAACTTAACTTTTCAATTAAAAATATTTTTTAATAGAGTAATGAAATACAGACTAAATGTTACTTCAAGACACGGCCTATGAATTTTTGATCCCACATTTAAGAACAAACTTAACTTTGCATTTTATATATAACTATATACATATTACCAATTTTTGGATTTTCCTGTGTACTTGACCTTGCTTCTCGCCAAACATCATGCTGCTGGGCAAACGGGAAGTACCAAATAGACTGGTTTATTTGCGAGTGTCAAAATATGCGGCATAAAAGGTCGTATTTTTTTATTGCGTTGTCTTGGCAACGCAATAAATGATGTTTGATTTTCGTTACAGCTCCAAGAGACCGTAGATCTAAGTTTGGAGGAGGAGGAGGAGGTTCAAGTTGAAATAGATATCAAATATCTATTTTAACTTGAGGCTCCACGCGTTCCTGAGAAAAAAGGTCTTGACAGACAACGAAGTCAGCCTTTAAGTGTTTCTATTTTTTATGTTGAGGTACGGAACCCTAAAACAGATTTCTTATCTGCCTGTTACCTTTTCGTGTTGTAACGGCTGAACGGATTTTGATTTAGACTTGCGGATAGGCCATGACCTGGTTTAGGACAGGATACTCTGAATCCAGGTAGCACGTTCCTGTGGGATATTCACCAAGAAAAACGAGGGCGAAGCCGCGGGAAAAAGTGTTAATATAAATAATAATTATGTAGACTTAGGTAAACTACAATATAAGTACAAGGTGGATTTTTGAGATGGAGTACTAAGGGCAGCTACCATAACCGTTGTAGCTACAAGACAAAGGTCGTAGGACACTGTCCTTAGCTTTTTGAGATATTTTGATCTGCATTCATAGATTTTGAAAAAAAAAATATAGTCAGCAAGAAAATGGGCAGTTTTGACCGAAACTTTTTTTGATGCCAATCGATCCTGTTTCCTAAAAGGATCAAAAAACTCTATATGACCAACTGAGGTTTGAGTACTAGAAAAGTCTGAAATCGCAAAATATTTTCCCCATACGTATCGTAGGAGATGAGACTCCAATCTACTTTTTACGACGGATAAACAAAATTTAGGTAGGTAGTTTGTTGCTTTTAAAAAAACTTTTTCCATACAAAACTTTTTTTGCTATTTCTGACTTTTGTTGCGGACAGTCATTTTTAATGTTCCTCATACTACAAGTCTGAAAGTTCAATATTATTTGAGGATTTTTTTTCTCAGAACTTCGGTAATCACAAGCAACAAACTTATCTTGTTCTCAAAGCAAATAAAATTATAACGCGTGTTTATTTTCGGCCAGTTTATCGACCGTAAAAAGTATAGTAGGTTGAAGTCGCATTTCCTACGAAATGTATAGGAAAAGTTTTTTGCAATTTCTGACATTTCTAGTACTCAAACCTCAGTTGGTCCAATAGAGTTTTTGATCCATATAGGAAGCAGGATCGATTAAAATCAAAAAAAGTTTTTGTGTAAGCTGCCCATTTTCTTGCTGCTTGTTTTTTTTTTTCAAAATCTTTGATTGTAGATCAAAATGTCTCAAAAAGTTAGGGACAGTCTCCTAAGACCGTTTTTCTGTAGCTACAATGGTTCAGCCCTTACTGCCCCATGTGAAAAATCCACCCTGTATATACATATACAAAATTATGTATCCCATTTGAAACTGAAGGACTTTTAACAGATATTTATAGTTATCCACCATAGGTATAGGTATTTGCATAATTAATTGATATTACTCTCTTCTTACGCAATAAAAGAAATAAGATACTAGTCTTAAAGAGCTAAGAAAAAAAACCTCAATAAATAAATAAACAATTAACCAAATTGTCTCTAATGACTTTCTATCTGAGCCTAATAAAATGAAGCTTGTTTCCCTGATCTGATGATGGGCTATGAAAATAAGTTACGAGTCGTTTATTGTGCACATTCCATACTTTTACGAGCCATCAGCGTGGCTCACTCGGCTCACTGCGCTCGGTGAGCTCACTGTTGTTATGGAGAGAAAGTATCAGTGTTTAATGGCTTGTATCATGATTGTCTCGAGGTCAAGTGGGACGATGTTATTATTTATTAGGACATTAATTTCAAGGAGACTTACTTGGCACGAGTCCTGACACAGGTTCTGCCAAGGTTAGGCACCACCGGTGCCCCACAATATTTTTACAAGCTTTTTAGTTTTCCGTACCCGAAAGGCGCCAAACCGAAACCTATTACTATTATTAATTTACTTCGTTTGTGTGTATTTTCAGTTACAAATGATTAAAGCATTTTTATGTTTAAAAGTGTAAGTATAACGAAACAATATGTACTCGCCATCTTTAAAAATTGTGATCAGAAATAAATTATTTATTTTATCATTCATTTACATATTCTATGCAAAAAAATGATTGAATATTGAGTCTTTGTTGGGTAACATCCTTTTATAGATTACGCTAGTTTTAGGTCTTGAGCAGATGGCAGATAAACATAGTGTTAGTAATAGATTTTTTTTCCATAACCAATCAGTGCTGTGTCCCTTTTTTCCGCTACTCGCTTGAAAAGATAACGTTTTAGATAAAACCATGCATACTTCACAATTTTCTCTTGTCTAAAAATAGTGGAACCCATCGAGTGGTACTAGGATGTCATACTTTTGAGGATTAAAAATTAAATACCTGTTCATAATTAACTACTGGCAGTCGCTTTAATTATAACTACGAAACTATCATTAAGACTGAATAAAATATGTTATAATGTTCTGTAAATTAAAAATTAAACTTAACAAGGTTCAATTAAATCCTTTCAGGCAGAAGTTTTCATTTCACTTTTTATTTATTTTGAAAGCTAAGCTGACTATGCTTGGAAAGTTCGACACAGACTGTTTTGTTTTAGCAAAGAACAGCGAAGAACCGGGTAAAGTTAGACCATAAAAAGGTTTGTTAGTCGCAAGGCAGAAACGTGATCGTCTGCATTCTCTAAGATCCGGCTGCGAAATTACTACGTTCATAGAGTTTTGAATCAAAATCTATCGATATATTTATGAATGGGGGAATATATTGATTGAATAGATTATATTTTATTTAAAAAACAAGCGAATGAATTTATTTTCCAAAAATCAATTAATATTATTTTAATTAAAAATACTTGCGGCCACATTTTGATAGGTACCCCGGCAAAAATATATTCCCCATACATAAATATATGAAAAACATAGATTTTGATTAAAAACTCTATGCACGTAGGAATCTCGCAGCCGGATCTCGTACTATTTAGCTTCGATAAACAAAATTTTATCAGAGGGAAGGCAAAAGAAGGCTTTGCAGCTTGCAGTTACAAATTAATATCGTGTGCTTTTCTCTGAAGACCAAGTTATTATAAGCACTTCTAGTAGGTGGTAATATCTGGCTAAAAGTCAGAACATGGTACTTATAGTACAGTCACATTTAGTTATAGGGTATTGCTTAAAAATAATACTTGTTAACACACAATTTATCTAGGAAACCTAAAACTTGGCAACGAAATAAGAATAAAATGGCTAAATACGAAAAAATTGCACAATACTTACATCGAAAACTTTCTACAATACTGTACAAGTCATTCAAACAAAAGCATTGTTTTTTATTGTACCTATTTTTCATTCGGTCCTTTGAGAATCACGCGACTCGAAGCGCCAGCTCTTCACAGCTCGTAAAGCACCTTTGTGGAATCTGTTTAATGACTCTCGAAATCGTAGCATCATGGCGGATGAAAGAAACAATTAAATAAATGTAAATATTTACAGATTCTGCGTTTTGGTCAATAGTTTGTAAGTCGAGTTGGTTTTTTGTTCAGATTATATGATCAGATCCTCGCCAACTCTCATCCAGCTGTTACCAGGGACCGATAGGTACTAGGTACCCATAAATATGATAGAGGCACAGTACACTTCTGCTTAACCTCTGGGGATAGCAGGTGTGCAGTTAGGCGGTTCTACTTCAGTGTGGATAAACGGAACTAGTTTCATGAATAGTTCTATACTCTCTCAGCAATCGACAGAATCCTTGCATGTTTAAACCTAATGGAATTTGGTAAAGCCATGTATTGCCTCCAATTTCGGCCTGCAATTCTATAGCGGGATTACTCTGTGTGTTTCTAACGAATACGCATTTGAAAAAGCTATTCCATTGCATTTTTGTGTGTTTTTTTAGGAATGTGAATGGTACACAGGTACACGTTTTGTTCCTGCATTTCGTCATGTTTTTATTTGTAACAATGAAGTTCACTAAAAAGCAGTTGTAGCTATACAATAATTCCTCAATGATGTAGTTGCAAGATAAAAATAAAGCAAATACATTATCCTGGTTTCATTCAAATAATACAATTGAAGAATTCTCTTGTCTTCCTTCTATCCACTGCTGATCCTACTCCAGGGATTGAATGTGTCTCAAGTAGTCTCAACTATCAATCTTTCGTAGTCCGTAGAGAGCATTCACTCCGACCACTTCAGAGAAGAAATTATTCTGCAAATTTTTAAGTCATGATAAAAAAGACTGGTTGGCGGGACGACGTTGTTATCAAATAAAGTAGAAATACAATGCTTACATTCATGAAAATTTATGAAAATATATTGGGTCAGTGAAGAAGGTCAGCTTAAGAGAGATGCGCTAAGATAGTGAAATTCAAATTCGCTTGCCACACTGACGCTTTCTCCTTAAACCGTTGCAGCTAAAAGAAATGTTGTTTTTGGATGAATATTATTTTCCGATTTTCGATATTCTTAGTACACAGCATTAGTTGGTCTGATAGTGTTCAGAAAAATGTAATATTTAATTAATAGTAATAAACGATTTATATAAATGAAATTGGTAGGCCTTTTTTTTGTGTTGAAGGCGTGTCAGACTCTTACTGACTAAAACCCACCCGTGTACCTTCAGTTGCCTGTACGTTGCTATAGGCTACGGTATCCCTTTCGGACTTTCCCGCGACCCCGGCAGGCATCAGTCCTAGCGGACCCCGCCAGTTCTGCTGAAATCTCTTTGAGGCGCGCGTGGAACACAACACGTCGTCGACCCGGGCCTGGTCCTTATCAGACGGCGAGCTACCCTCTGCTCACCGTCCGCAATCCCGCTCCTACGGTGGCCGGCCTGCGATTCCCGACGCCCAGGGCATCTCCTGCGGCGGCGGCTGCGGCGTGAGGGCACAAAATTTGCCTCTCCCTCACGCGTTCCGCCTCCTCCTTTGCGAGCATTACTGCTTCGCAGAAGGAAGTGACGGCCTCCCATGCCTTCTCGCTCCGTATCATGGCCTGGACCAGGGCCGGACGCGAGAGATCACCGCCACCGATCCCCTCCACGAGGACATGGCGATGCTCTGCCCAAGCCGGGCAGACCTCCACCGTATGCACCACCGTGTCCTCCGGGCGATCCACACAATGATGACACCCGGACATTTCCTTCCGTCTTATCCGGAACAGGAACCTCCCGAAGAAACCGTGTCCGGTGAGGACCTGCGTCAGACGGAAGGTGAGGACGCCGTGGCGCCTCTCTAGCCACTCCTCAAAGAGGGTACTTATCGCTGCAATTGTGTTGTGCCCAGAATCGATTGGCCTAAAGATATTATTTCCCCCGAGTCTTGTCCCCTTTCTTTGCTAACTGTACCTGTCAGGTTTTCTGTAGCTGTCGGTTAAGGTCGCTGTCCTTACTACCCAGTCTCAAATTGAACCCTATACCTAAATCATATGATACTAAATCACTGATGGAAGATTTTTTTATTTGTGTTGGTTTGCGGAAACTGAACACAATATTGAAAGTAACTGTTGCATTTTATCTGCCGGTTTATTTTACGATTTATTTACGAGAGTCGTTGTTTGAATGCGAAATAAAACTCGGTTAATGTGAGTCTTGGCAGAGTCACAACGTACAACAATATGTTGAGATCTAATAGAAATGAAAGAAATAATTTGAAACTTAATTGTGGTTTTGATCTAACTCGTTTGAAAATAATGTATTGTGCTACTATTGGTATATTTTATGTTCTTCCACACTTTTCTTTCTGTAGCTAATTCCAACTACGTTTTAGAACTGATCACCAATAAATAGCACGGATTGGTGATCAGTTCAAAAAAGTCCAAGCGTGGTGATTATATAAATATCTGCGTTTTATATTCGCAATCCATGAAAAACATCCTCTGCAGATATTGAAAGTTCGATCGAAGAATGTCAACAAAACAAATTTGCATACACAAAACTACCAATCTCTATATATTTTCGGATTACAATAGTCTATCAATATTCAGGTCAAAATTAGGGTATATATTATATTTTGGTTGATGCGCAAATAGAAATTAGACTCGAATCTGGCAGACGCTAAAACGCTTTTTCATTTTACAAATCAATTTCGATTCATTTTACATTTGTTAGAAAAACAATTATAAGGCAGTAAGCAGAAAAACGTTGACGTAGGTAATCTTCTCAATAATTCAATGATTTGATAATTTTAAAATTCCTTTTCTTTTTTTATCAAAAAAGAATTCATGAAACACGATGAAAGTCGCTGAAAACAGCTTGCGTCATTATCTGAACATTGCTACTGAAACACAACACATTATCGGCATGTAAATCCCGATACACATTCCCGATAATAGCTCGTTTCGCTCATTCCGCTTTATCCGGAAAGCGTGATCGCAGCGCAGTGATTTTTCGCTTCCGTTCCGCTCCAGTCCACGCGGTATCGTTCCGATCCGGACGTCCGGCATGGCAGCTACCGGATTTCACCGGCTTATCGGAACAATTATTTTGTATATAATTATTTATGAAATAAGTTGTGAATTGTGTCTGATATCTTGATGATTTATAAAGATTCGATGCAGCGCTTATATTGTAAAAGAAAGATAAGAAAATAGACTGTATTAAAACAAAAACTCAAATTTTATGGGACCTATATTCGTGCGTAGCATCTAACTCAATGTTACTAAAAGCCTATTTATTAATTTAATTACTTAGATGTTTGATTACTAGGGTTGCAGAAACCGCAGGTAAGTTTTGGGTCGTTGTGGTCGGTTACAACACTATCTAAACACCTACACTTTTAAACTTTGATGCAAAGCTCACGTTTAAACTTACTTAAAACCACTTAGATAATGTGGAAAATTTCCCCTCTTAGTACTTGTATAATACCCATCGCAATTTATATGAACAAACATGCCATAACCTAAGGGCTAGGGACGGCGTACGATCTCGCTCAATATTGACCAACGCGCTTGTGAGCAAACACCTTTATTTACGTCATCCAGAGCATTGTATCGACCGACAAATATTTAGGTATTGGTTGGTACCTAAATAAAGTGTTCCCATTCCGGTTAACCTTTAGGTTTAATAGTAAACATCGTAGGTTTAGTAAATTCGTGTTAATGATCCATTAAAAATAAATGTATTTGCCATGACGTCAAACCAACAAACCAACTCATTTGTTCCTACAAATTGCTCTTCGTTATATTTCAACAGCGAATTGCAGTTCTGCTGAAAATGGAGCTGCGATTCTTTTTGTTCCGAAAATGGAAGTAGAAATTGCACGATACGACCTAGTTCAGTTATAACATTTAACACCCAATTCGATACGTGTGAACAAAGTGCACGTGCTGCATTCACAAATAAGAAAAAATATTAGTCCTTTATACCTACACTTCTTTTCGTACATCATATTTTCAGATTCTTTTTGAGTGCTTTATAATCTAGAGACTATAAAAGGGATACACAGCTTCCGTCTCAAAAGGTCAAAACTATCCCGTCCGTCAATTGTTTCGAAGCAATCTCGATACCAGGGCATCATGAACAGTTAGCGGTTGTGACATGTAAACAATACAATAGTCAGTTGTCGATCGCTATTTTTGAACATTTGTATTCCATTAGCACCGCGTATACAAAGGTATTAACACCGAGCTCTGACACGAGATAAATTGATCGGTTTTATTGTAAACTGTTGTAACTGAAGATGAAGCACTGTTCAAGGTTAAAACTAGTTTTAGAATGGGACTGAAGCTTCGATGGATTGACGGGATTTTAAACTTTGTTTAGAAGTTAGTCGGATTTGGACGTGAGCTATATGAAAATGGAACTTCATGTAAGAATATAACTACCTATAGTTGTAAAAGCTGCTAAAAGTGTAACAATCCAGTTTTTTCCTTAAATAAATGAATAGGACAAAGACAGATAAAAAAATATTCAGTACAGTCACGGACAATAAAAATAAGACAAGTAGAAACAAATACAGGAACTCTTATTAAGGCGTCGTAATTTCTATAAAAAGGTAATTTAACTCAGATACATTTCACACATCTAAACTGAAGATGACATTTACCAGATTGTCATTTACAATGGCATGGATATTTACTTCGTGTTACATTATTTTAATTATTGTAAATGTGATAACTATGTGGGTCGTTGTCTTTTTTACCTAAGTACATATTACTCGGTCTGGCAGTTTGAGTAATTTCTGCGGCCTACCCAACTATCCTTTCTTTGGTATTGTTCGTCGAATGTTTGAGCTCCTTAACTTCTTAGCTGCACGGTTACTGACAAATGAGTGCACTGACTGACAGGCCCACTCAATCTGTGTGGTTCTTTCCTCAAAAGACCATTTCAGACACCAATCTACATGGGCGTCACGTGATCTGACCAAGATTATGTCTGGACTTTAAAAGAGACTGTGACCTCTGAGTTTCTTTCGGCCTTTCTTCTCAGAGTAGTCAGATAGGAAACGCCGAACTCGTCTAGTTTTTAAAATATGATTGACGTGTAAAAGTGTTTGTACAAACCTACTTACAGAAATAAAATCATTTATCATTACCTTAATATCTCTATCAATCATTTCAAGTACTTACTGTTACTGGTACTAATCGCATCTAAACGGCTCGCTAATGTAGATGCTAGTCGATTGGCCAACTGGCCGTCTTACGTAGACTTTAGCAGTCTTGGCATTATACCTAATGTTTCAATGCAAAGTTTGGAACATCATGCCTGTACTCCCCGACGGGCTAGGTAGAGGTGTATCTATAGTTTTAGGTCCCATGTAATAGGTCCTACTGAGAAATTCCAGATGGAAAACCTAATAACACTTTGCTCGATCCGGGAAACGAACCCAGGTCCTCATGTTCAGTAGTAGCGCTTGCGACCACTACACCAACGAGGTAGTCAAAGAATTTAATTTAGTGTAAAATAGTTTACTATTGTACATTAGTTACTTTTTAACATCAAAGACACCTTTAATTGGTGTCATTTTGATTTCTGAAAATAGTATAATAGAGTTAATTAAGAATATTTTATAAATGCCATGGAGGAATTTAACCGCCGCCGTTTGCTAAAAGTGTAAAAGAAAATAAATATAGGTACTCATTTTATTTATTTATTATTTCACAACCGCAAAACACAAAACACAGTAGATAGGTGGGTAGGTAGGTACCTTCTCTGTGAATTCACCCCATTCGGGTAATGAACTAAACAACAATTTTTATTAACTTCATATTTCGGTAGCAATGTCACGTTTTTTTTAATGATTACACCCCTGCAATTAATTTTAACGTTTATTTCCACCCCTATTTCAATCTAATTCACTCCTATTTCCATTGTTCTTTGTAGAATAAGTTACGTTGCTATGCTACCTAATAACTTTTCACTTAACATTATTTTTAATTGAACTTATTAAACGTTTAGGAAACTGAATCATAAAATGTATTATTTAATGCTGTGTAGTTAATTTTAACCTTGAATGAAGTATTTCTTGGAGGCATGAATGATCGATCGACATCGTACTTTATGGCTAAGTATGACTTTGAAGGCACCTGAAATCTATTAACCTGCTTTCTGGCACCAAAATAAGCTACGTACTCGAAGGGTGCCAAACGGAACCCTGCTATGCCTCCGCTGTCCGTCCGTCTGTCTGTCAGGGGGCTGTATCTCATGAACCGTAATAGATAGACGGTTGAAATTTTCACAGATTGTGTATTTCTATTGCCGCTATAACAACAAATAATAATCCATATAAGAAAAAATGTAAAAATAAATATAATCTATATATGAAACGTTTTTTTACTAAAGTAAAAAACGTAGTGTTTACGGTAGAACGGAACCCTTCGTGTGCGAGTGCCACTCACACTTGGCAATTTTTTCATGTCAGTGTCCTAAAACTAATTCTTGATTTATGAGTTTATGACTCTGCTTTTATTTATGGCACCTTTCTAAATACTTATACTACTGCTTATCTTGCTGTTCATATTTTCAAACATTGTTTTATCAGAACTGTAAGTCGATAACTTTGTAGGCATGTCAAAAACATTGAATTATTTCGGCACATCTTGTAACCAATGGCGGTGTAGTCTGAGTACCGTATTTATTCTAGGCAAAGAGTTGGATTTATAACCCTTTAGCAAATATTGCATCCATTCAATCCTTGAAAACCTGCTTCGCGCAAATAAAAACATTGTTACCCACAAAATAGCCATAAATCCTGTTTGTACTTAAACCTTGAAATATTATAATGTGGAGCTACAGCCTTAACATCGGCTGTGAGAGGGTGCAGGCAGTAAACACGGTTTGTTTTCATAACATGCCGAGTTGAGAACGCGAACTTTTTACAAAACTTCGTTAATTTGTGTATGGCCTACGCCAAGAACAAATTCTGCCTGAAGAGGTTTACTTGTGAGTTGATATTTTTTGTACTTACTTACTTTACTTAAGACAGGTACCTATAAAGTGCCAAAAAAAATCTGTCACGACTTCACGAGTTTAATCAATATCAAGGTCCGGAAGAGTTGAACCGTTGACCACATTGGCCTGTTAAAAATACTGAATACATCAGCATCTCATAAACCTATTAATAATTTTAATGTCTCTTTTGAATTATCCTCATTCACATTCCGACTTCACCTACTGCTAGGCATAGTCTGGTGATTGGCACCACACTTCTGTACCAGCCTCATCCATTCACGCCCTACCGGCGATAAGAACTGAACTATTGTCTCATGAATACTGATGATTATATAAGTTTGGCAAAGTAAGCCCAGAAGCCAATGGATGGATGGTTAACATTCAGATCGTGGGTAATATCTGGTTGAGACTCGCACAGACCAGGGACAACCAGAGACCAGGGGAACCAGTCTTACCAAGGAGTATCGTATTACCCAGTTACTGGCTTGTGGAGGTCAAATAGGCAGTTGCTCCACGTTTTTAATACTGGTATTCAGCTGCATGCGGTTAGACTGGAAGCCAACCCCAACACAGTTGAGTAAAGGCTAGGAAACTTGACTCGCACAGACCAGGGAAGCATGGCACAACAGTGAGTCTATACGTATACTCAGCATTAGTTGGAGCAATTTTACTGCCAATGATGATAATAAACAACTAATTCAGAGAATTGTTTGACAGTCAACTCCTGTTTCTTTGATCAACAGTTTCTTGACTACCAAGTAACTAGTTATTTTAGCTATGTATAAACTACCTACGCTTGTCTGAAGTAAATACGAGTCGTTTATTCCAAAACTGTTTGCAGTGTCAAGAATTTGTTTTCGTTTTGTTTTGTTTTCCGACTGTTTCAATGTTTGTGCAAAGAGGTCAGAGTATTTGCTGGTATGTTGAACTTTTAAAACCTTTAGATTCTTATTTTTTCCACTGTTTTGCACTTGCTTCGAGGAAAATGCTTGTGAATCTTTAACATTCTTTGATGTAGATACCTATGCATTATTTGACTTGATATTTTGTATTTGATAAAAACGATTGAAAATTTTGAATATCTTTCTTTTTTGTCTCTACGAGCTATACGATAAGTTAACAGCAACATTTGTAGCTGGGCCGACTGCGCAGAATGTCAGTGTTAATGTAACACTAGAATTAAATTACCTATACCAAAACCCTAGTATTTACAAATTCCTATTGCATTCGTCACTTTAACCCAGTTTCAAAACGATTATAATACTAAGAACGGAAGCTGTAGCTCTTGAACAACTGTACAGCATGTTGAACAATGTTCTAGTTTATATTATTGGTTCGGTCACGTGGTACTGAACGAATTTAGATGGGACGCCATTGATCGGTACGGATGTGGCCTCAGTTGCACATAGCACAACCATGCACATAGTTGCACATAGTTGCTCCTATTTGTTGCATATTTTAAAAGAATAGCCCAAATAGGTAGTGCTATTAAGACTGTTGGAAGTGATAATGGCCGGCCGGAAGGTATAAGGGACAGTGAACTTTAGTGACCTAAGTCTAATAGGAGAACATAGACTAATTGTGGTAGTGTATTGAGCCTAGTTGGACAGACAAGCAAGACTTCAGAGGTGTAAGTATAAAACATTACAGGTATCTTTATTATATTTATGTTGTGATCTTTTGTAGTTTGAATCCTGGGTCGTTTGGGTAGAACGTAATTGCATGATGAATGTGAAATATTTAAGAATTAATGCAAAGGTTTGCTATTTCACATTTATCGATAGTGGAGTTATTCTTTGCAGTAGCCAAACCAGTAGTAGTATTTTGACTAGAAATTACGTTGGTCCTGAATCTTGTCTAACTTAAAATTAACAAAGATTTTTTTATAAAAACAATGTCGTCCCTATTTCCTCACAAACACACATTTCCTTGTTCATTAGAACAAATAAATAACACTTTCCCCTTTGTGATCTTTCTGTATTTTCTTTCCTCTGTTGATTAACTCAGTCAGCTAACAATTATAGACGCCAACCATATTTGTTCTGCCCAAGAACGTTAGTTTTAGAAATAAAACAGACAAATAATATATAGTTTTACCGTCTTGATTCTGCTTTATTTCAATGAGTGATTATCCTTTTTGGATTAGTTACAGAACATATTGTACCTGGCGTAGGTACTTTTCTGGATATCTGTGAGTTAACAAGCACGGGCAGAGTAGACTTAACGTGATTTCAAATATTTTTACTTAATTTTAAGATATTATTATCTAGGTATAGGTTATGGGCAAAAAATTAAACCAAAATCCTATAGGGTAGTGTGTAATTTTAACCGACGTCAAAAAATGAGGAGGAGATTATTATGTTTTTCTGTAGGTATATATTTGTTTTAATTTTTATGTATTTTCATCGATATTTTAGTCAATTGTGGACCGATTTTGATAAAAAAAAATCATTTGGTGGAGGAAGCTTGCGCCGTGGTTCCATATAAATTGTATTAACTTTGCCTGGGTAGTTTTTGAGTTCGCTTCGATAATAAGTATTTAATTCACTTTGTGTATCTTAATGTTTTTTTCGTAAAAAAGCTCTTCGATTCAAAAATTACGTTTAGTTTACGCCACGCGTTAGTCTGAATATCTGTTAAATAGCAGGTACGTAAATGTGTAATTCGCATATTAGTATGCTATGTAGAGTTGGCAGTTAGTATGCTGGGATGACTGGGGCATAAAAGATCCACAACGGATGTTGCGCCACCGTAGGGGACCGGGACCGTACTCGAATACGATTTATTATCTCTGTCGGTCGTTTGTAGATTCAAACTGTCGCGTAGTAAGTTGGGTCACGAATCAAATCAGAATAAATTCAAAATATTTTATTTCACATAAACCTACAAGGGCACTTATGAAACGTCAGAAGCTAGGTGCACGGTTCCAATTGGTCGTTTCCTATGGAGAAGAGCCGGCAAGAAACTCCATGGTTACTCTTTATTAAATGTTTTATTAACTTAGTCTATTCTATTCTGAATGTCAATAATAAACACACAACAGAAATCGCAATTAGGCTATGAGTGAATACTGAACAGTACTAGTAGTAAAGTTATCAGTTCTTAATGTGTAAAAGCAAATTTTCATAGTTAAATCAGGAATCGGTAAAACAAACAGTTAACTCTCGCTGAAAGTTACAAACGCTACTAACCAACTAACAAAATGATGTGACACAGATAATACTTTGCCAAAATATTGGAGGTAATATACAACAGAAAAATTAAGAAGTAGGTTAAAAACCCTTCTGTTAGAGAAAGTTTATTAATTAGGTACAGCACTGACGAATGTCTGACTTGTGTGAAATATATAGATTTTTATTCCTTTGACTTTTAACTGGCTAACTTTATTATACATTATGATGAGTTGATGCCACTATTCTGTAGTACATTTATTATAATTTGATTGATTAAGTTTTAATTTGATATGTGAATTGCTTTGAATAATGGAATAATGGATAAATTTATATTATTTAATATTTATGTCCTACTAGTTAATAAAAATAACCTACCTGTTTTTATTTGTATACCGTTAAGGCAAAACATGACTTTGATATAATTTAATGTACTTAAATCATGCATGCAATGTGTGTGTATACTCACTCGCTTTGGACAAATAAATGATCTACAGTTAAATAATTTCACATAATGAACCACAACGCGAGGGTAGTTTTCATCTTCTTTTCCTGCATAAGCTTAAAGGACAAACTAACAAATAAAAAAGAAACTGTGAGTAGTGTTGACTTGCAAACTTGGCGAGCGTTACAATATTCAAGTAGCTTGTAAAACCGAGGAAAAACTATTACTACAGCTTTTTTGCGCAATGTGAGCCACAGCAGAAAGAGAGAAATAACTTCTTTAATGTAGACATCGATTTCAGAGGAAACTAAAATAACAACTTAAAATGTTTAAACATTTTATAACTGCTGTACCGATCGAGATTTTTTTATTTTACAATTATGAGAATCATATTCAGAAAAAGAATGTTATTATTGGTGATTCGTACATAATCTAAATGTTTCTGAACTGCCGTTTTCACACTACCGCATCATGAGAATTGAAAGAAAACATCTCTAGTCTCTAATCTCTATCTCTTCTCTAATCTCTTCTCTATCTCTATCTCTTCTCTAAATATCACGTTTATCTGTATGTCCGCGTTCTTCTTCTAAAATACGCAACGGATTCTCATGAGGTTTTCAATATCATTTAGAGAATGTGTTCCGAAAGGGTTATATAAATATACATAATTCTTTTATATTAAACGTAAGCGTAGTACTGAAACTTGACGTTTTGTCAAGTTGCGAAAAAGGCACTTTTTTGAGCGCTTACTTGCGCTGATTAAACCATAGCAGATAGGTAAAATTTATGTGCTACTGTATTGTACATCTTAACAAAATCAACAGAAAATTCCGCGATAGCATGTGTCTTCTAAGGATGACCCACAGTAACCATTTTCATCTTTCAAATTTTCATTAAAAGAAAATTGTTATATCCGAAGCTATTTTAACCAGGATATTATAAATCTTTATCCGATAAAATATGTTATTAAAATTGGCCATTTAATTAAGATTACAATATCCCGGGACATTAAATCATTTAAATGAATACTATAAAAGATATCACAGATTTAAAAATTACACTCAGCAAAATAAATATGGCTGACGGCGTGGCGCCATGACTGACAGGGTTCAATGACCTTTCCTCGTCTATTAAGGAGCTGCGCTTATTGAAATTAATTTATGAATTGAATTAATAAAGTTTGATGACAGTAAGGTGGTGGTTGAGGCTGAAAAAATTGAATTTCGTGGGCTATCTTAGCGCATCCTATATCTTATTATCCCGCATTCTATATATTCATATTATAAATTAAAGACGCTTTTCGTGTCTGTCTGTATGACCGCGTTGTTCTTCTAAACCGTAGAACAAATTCTCTAAATGATGATGAAAACCTTTTCACCATTATTTAGAGAATTTATTCCGGAAGGTTTCTGTGTATAATATTAACATTTAACTTAGATATACTCGTAGCAAAGAAATCTCGATGTTTTGACATGTTGCCACATCAGTACATTGCGCCCGTGCGAAGCAGGGGCGTGTCGCTAGTATTTAATAAATACTACATTCTATGGTTATAGACACAACTGCGGCGCGTTTGATGAAAACTCAATATTGAAAGGAAACTGCAGAAAGTCCACGAGAATGTAACGATTATTTAGTTTTATATTTTCGTAAGCAAATTTTTTAAAATGACTACCGACACAATACGTACAACTGTAGCAGTTCAAAACTTATCGCTTGCTAACCATTTTCTAATACTTAAGTTTCAGTTAACTGAAATGGCAAATTTTATACTTTTATTTTTCTGAACACCTGGATGAGACTCGCACAGACTAGGGAAGCATGGCACAGAAGGGAGAGGCTGATACTCAACAGTGGGTGGAACAAGGCTGCCTACTATGATGATGATGATTTATCTAGTAGAAACAACATCATTTCAGCCGAAAGATGTCCACCACTGGACATAGGCCCAAGCACCGTCCCCCGAAGCACCGTCACTTCGACCGGTTCTGTGCTTCCCGCATCCAGCGGAGTCCTGCGCCTTTCACAAGGTCATCGGTCCACCTTGTGGGAGGCCTTCCAACGCTAAGTCTTTCAGTACGTGGTCGCCATTCAAGAACCTTTTGGCCCCATCGGCCATCTGTTCTGCGAGCAATGTGCCCTGCCCATTGCTACTTAAGTTTGGCAATTTAAGTGCATATAATATATTATTATAGACGGTCAAATGGCCTATGCCTACAACTGTTACCAAGTCCCAGATTTTCGATGACAAGTTGCATTTGATTATTTAATTTTCCGCTATTGATCGTGCATTATTAAAAGTAAAACTTCTGTTACTCTCCGTTTGGTGGTATGATTATGGTTCAGCTCATTATTTTTATTGACGTATCAATACTATATTATATCGTATCTTATCGCTGATGTTATTGGCATCGGATATTAGATGGCTATCATCCAGTGGCGGCATTATTCAAAGGAGCGTTAGTATATCTAGGGGGCGAACGTATTAATAACGGTTGTATCAAAGAGCTATGCCAAATTAATGCCTTTTTCAGTAGCTTTGGTTACTGCAGTGGTCTCTAAAATGACTTGTGGTTTTTGTAGGTATCAATTTCTTCATCAAGAAACACAAACTAGGTTCTTTATACTCGACGGCTCCAACTATCTTTGACCCTATTTTTTCCAAGCAACTAATTCCTTGCTTATCTCCGTCTAGCAAGTTATTACAACTTGGGAGCTTCGGCCAAGTGGCCAAGACACGGCTAGGCAGCTCGGTAGTTGAATTATTATTTACTATCTCCGCTTGGGGTTAAGCCGATATCATGTATTTCACCTTTGTAGGGGGTAAGCTCTGGCGACTTATGAGTTCTTGGTACTGGCTGTAAATGGAATAAGTTATGTGGTACGGAATACTAAGGATCAAATAAGGTTGTAGGAACAGAGATGCTTCTTGGTAAATTATTAAGGAATACGGGTGGAAAGTGAAGTAGTTATGGAAAGGGTAGACATGCTGCGCCGACGCCAAATAAATTAGGATAAGAGCAGGAGAATGATTATGATGGGTGAAAGTGACCGTTTAGTGGGCTACCTCTTGAATGTAATTATTGATGTTTGCCAGCCTGATTTGAGATGTAATAGTTTTGATTAAGGTCACAAAATCACTAATAGCTTTTCGATAAAAAACTTGTGCACGATAAATTTTAAGAAAGGAACACATAATGTAGGTTTAAAAAACTTAGGGACTGTATCATCTTAAAATGCAGACCTTTGATTTCATTAGGCAAGACTAAAAATAAGAAACCCAGGACGCTGATAAAAGCGAGTAAACTAAATCCAAATCGGTTCGTTCCCGAGCTGTGACAAAAAGTGGAATTATCTCTCTCACCATATTATGAGACGTTATTTTGTTCATGTGAACAGATTATTATTCATCCCGCGTGTCGGTTTGAACCGCAATCTTTTATCCGCTTTTATCGCCGCTCTGCACAATCTGTAGCGATTCGGAGACATTTTTTTTAAATATTTTAATGCATTGTTTCGACAGCTTGCGTGTTTATTTACCCACTGCATTTATTATGATTAAAGTTTATAATAATTATGTTAAGTCACAGTTCACAAGTCACAGTTCCGAACTGTGACTTGTTTGCAGATGATCTCAAAACTGTTTTATACGCTTGTCTTCACTTTTGTGAGAGCACATAAATTTATAACTTGTGTTTTGTTTATAATATGTTTGTTCTATTGTTCTGTGTATCTTTTGTTTTTGTTGTCTTTTTTTTTGTGTTTATATTATATTTTATGTAGATATGTATTAATGTAATTGGTCCACAAACCGTATTAACATAAATAAATAAATAAATAACAGTTACATGTCATTTAAAGATATGGAAAAATAGAAATTGTTATTAAAAATGCTGTTTTTCTTTTTATGTATGAATGTATAATAGAAATTTTACATAGGGTGACAATGGGCGGTATTGGCTCTTATTAAGTTGCAATTTGTTGTTATTTTTGTGAATGACGTGTTCTCATTTTTGTAATGACTCCAATCACTTGTTCGGTCTTATCATACAACTATATCGTTCGTTAGTCCTTCTGTCCCAAACGTCCTATGACAATGGTCAATATTTTCGCCGAACGGTACACAGATAATTATGACGTAGGTACAGCCGGTCTGTGGGCAAAATGAATGTATTAGATGATAAGAAGAATAATAAACTTTATAACCGTCATCAAGTTAGGAACGAGGATGAAGAAATTGTATTGTATTTTCACAATTGCGAACCTCCGGGATTCATGACTACCGAAATATCGTTAGTCATTTGGAAACACCCTGCAATATACACAGCGACCACCATTTACGTTTTTTTGAACGAAGATTTATCATCCTTAGACTTGCAAGTGCCAGTCTTTACGTCTTTCTCTTTTTTGTCCCTTTTCTGTTATTTTGAACCCAGTTAATTTTCTCGTTGTTCCGTCCCGTACTTACAGTCGATAAAACGTGTCACTTATTACTGTTATCGATACTTTTATCTAAACTATACTGTTCACTGAAGTGTGCAATAAAATAATAAAGGATAAGTCTGATAGCCCGTTCAAAGTATATACGAGTAGTGAAAGCTTGACGTACTCTCTTAATGTATCGCATATATCACCTGTATTGCCTATTTTTATTAGCAGACGAGACGACTCTGTTGCCACTGTCAATATATCATAAGTTATGTGTCGCCTATTTTCTTCTGATTCTAATAATACATATAGAACTCAACCATTTGATGAAATGTGGTAAAAAATAATATTTTACATCGTTATTTGTGACAACATAAAAATCCTCAAGATTGAGAGTCATATCCTCCTTTACCATAACCAGGGTAGCAGAACACACAACAAGTCACTTGTAGACCCTCATTGTGGACTTCAACTATTCGTTATGTAAATTCCACACAGTACAATATTTTCTCTAGTGGTTACATAGTTAGTTTATATTCACCCCGGGACACGGGACCCGGGACTATCGGTCGTTGACCTCTCCCCGGGACATTCACGCTATTTGCTGAAAGCCCGTGTATTTGCAAGCTTTCGGCCGGTTGATGAAATAAATATTTTCGTTAAAGCCCTGTTAATGTTTATACTAGTCAAAATGGCGAATTCTGGTTGAATCTGAGTCCATGATAGAATGTTTATACATGCATGTGACGTTGATTGAGCTCTGACGGTAGAGGGAATCCGGAATGCCAGTTCAAAGCAAATGGAATAGTCTGAAATGTTACATCAATTGACGCATCTGGTTTACTCGCATAATCCTGCAGTGCAGCGCTTTGAAGCGATAAACGCTGAATACTGTCTTACGGAGCAGCGTGAGTCATGATCATGCGTCACAGATAAGAAGGTAAAAGCGCTTTATAGAAAGAAATGTCTATCGAATTTTATCGCATTCTAAAGTGGTGTTTCCATGAAAACTGGACAAAATCAGACAACTTCTCGATTCTTCATCAGTCCGGGTATCGAAGATTGATGATTGATGATTATGATCAGAAAAGCCGGGTACTGATATCTCAATTACGCCTATCGTCCGTCACGGCCCGCCGTCGTCCGCAGCCGATCAACTGCGAACGATTGCGATTACTTCCGAGCTGTTATTGCCCGACGGCGGGCAATTTCCTTTATCTATAGATTATAAGGAGTGTAAAATGTTCTTTTTACTTCTCTGCGGTTTTTTTTGTGAACCGGAAATCTCGACGTCAAAGATAACTCCTTAACTTTATCACATTTTCTTTACATACTTAAATAAAATTATTTCATGCTTAAAAATATTTTTTTGTTATACTCTCTTATGCTCTGCAACAAAGGGGGCGTTTGGTGCTTTCAGTGTTCAAAGAATCATGGCAGTCAGCAAATTTAGGTTAAGCTGGCAATTACCTACGTTTAGTGCTGCATTTCAAAATGTAGTCGCAATAGTAAGACATAAACAAGTACAGTCGTTCATACTGAAAGCAGTGTTTACTTTTGATTATTTTAAATACCACTTAACTTAACCGAGATGACGACTCAAAGTAAAAGTATTTATTTCATTTAAACCATTTACAGGCAATTTTGAATTGTCAAAGAGTCGGTTAGTTGGTCAGAAAGTTGAAGTTAGTTGCCCGTTCCATTTAACGTAGATCTATGGAGAAGAACGGGCAAGAAACTCCAAGGACACTCTTTTAAATCCTTTCAAATCAACATATGTTTGACTAATAGAGAAATATAGAAGAAAAATACATGTTGGACCCCAAATAAATTGGGTAATGGGCAAGAGATTTATGGACTACTTAACTAGTAAAGAACCTGTGTTTTACCGAGTACACTATGTAGCTAGATCATCTGTATAGTCAACAGGATACATAACTTTGATGACTCTAACCGACGGGTATTGATTTCTATCTTTATAACATTTTCAGTTGCACCCACACATAAATACATAGCACCAAAAAATAATACTTTTACATACTTATAGCTACCAAATGTACCAAATGTCGTACTGCTCTCGCGTCCAGACACTTCTGTGCGTTAAGTTCAAAGATCTACAACCGGGTTAATAAATCTATCTCGATTTATAAGCTTACGTTATATAAGGTAAAACAAATTTTAAGAAATTGGCTGCAGTCCTTAAGTTATGACGACACTGAGAAATTAATTTTATCAATATCATAAAAGAAGCAAAGAAATTGCAAAAAAATAAAAATAAAAATTAAGATACTCACACACCCACTCATGTGCACTCACACACACACACACGCGCGCAATCACACGCCCGCTTGGCTCACCATCACACACACACGAACACACACACAGACACAGACACACACGCACACGCGTAATCACACGCCCGTCTTATTTCTTATTTTTAACCGACTTCCCAAAAAGGAGGAGGTTATCAATTCGGTTGTATTTTTTTTTTTTTTTTTTTTTTTTTTTTTTTTAATGTATGTTACCTCATATCTCCGTCATTTATGAACCGATCTTGAAAATTATTTTTTTATTTGAAAGGATACACTTCCCGATTGGTCCCATTTTTATCAAAATTTAGTTCTGATGATGGAATCCATGAGGAATTGAGGGAACTCCTCAAATATTATAGGCACACACATAGCGATTTAGGTATTTTCAGCAACAAATTAAGCATTTTCATTCAGAAAGTATCATTTAGTGAAGTGGAACTGATGAAGAAGACCACAGATTGCCACCGTAATTCCTCAATGATAGGTATTTCACGGGTGGCGCCATTTATGAACCGATTTGGAAAATTATTTTCTGATTTGAAAGGATATATGCCCAGATTGGTCCCATTAAAAAAAAACAGTTCTGATGATGGAATCCATGACGAATTGAGGGAACTCCTCAAATATTATAGGCACACACATAGCGATTTAGATATTTTCAGCAACAAATTAAGCATTTGCATTCAGAAAGTATCATTTGGTGAAATGGAACTGATGAAGAAGATGGCCACCGGAACTACTCAATGATAAGTATTTCACGGGTGGCGATAAGATATCTCGATTAAGATAGTTAAGCAACAATGAAGCACGTTTAAATAAATAATTCTGATGACCATCGAACTGATCTGAAGATGAAGCCGGAAGGACGGCACCGGAACTCCGTCATAAAACAATGTATCCTAGCCGTGTTTGGGCTTATTCGAATTGCCATGAGATATACTCTGGCTATAAATGATTTTAATGGTAATATCCCGGCATCAAATTGCGCTACTTGAGTCGTATGTTATGTGTGGCCTTGGTTGTCAGAAGACAGATTTTGTAGCCTCGTTATTTCCGTCAGTGATCTGTGGCCGTGTGGTCGCTTTAATAATTTGTTGGCGTCCACCTCTGATAAAACTATGCCTACCAAACTTCTGACACGACTAAGCGCGACGTATATTTGCTCTTTTGCAAAGTTTTTTTTACCAAAGTCGATCACAGCTCTTTCGGGGGTGGTAGCCTGTAATTTATGGACTGTGACCGCCCAGCTTAATATTAGAGGCAGCATACGCTCCACATCTCCGTTACCCCTTGCCGCCTGGAACGTAGTGCTTGTTGGTGGTATGGGGGTCTCACTTTGAAAACTTTAAATTAGCATATCTTTTTATTGTATGAGACGATTGCAATGAAACAAAAATTAAATGTTACATCGTGATAATATTATATTTACAATTTTAATAGGACTGTAATTAAATTTCAAAAATGTTATTTCTGTTAAATTGAATGTAGAAAAATGTATTCCAAAATGTGTACCATTTTGGGCCAATAGATGTCATTGAAATGCAAAAAATTTTGTAACCCCCTTTCTACACTTTCAAGTGGGGCAAATGCATTCTGCCCCATGGCATGGATTCTTCCCCACAAGGGTTGGCACCTTAGAATTTGTGTAAGTAGGTATGCTCGTATTTAATATTTGATTGGAAAAGAAAGAAATTTATATGTAAGTAAAATGTAACTAGGACTTGTATTTACTTAGATTTTATTTTATTTGTAACAAATCGTGTAATTAACGTATGATTTACAACCCGATTCCTTCCAGAAACAACTAGTAAATATAAATTAATCATACCAGCCTATTACTGTCCCACTGCAGGGCAAAGGCCTCGTCTCATATAGAGAAGGAACAAGCACTGATCATCACGCTTGCTCAAAACGTGTTGGTGATTTCAGACTAATATTAACTATAAGTCCATGTTTCCTCACGATGTTTTCCTTCACTGATGTCAATAATGTCCAAGATAAACTCAGAAAGTTCACATTAATTGAAAAAATCACATTAGAACCCACAACCTAGGCGAGGCCTTAACCTCTGGGCCATCATAACATATTAAATTACCAAAAAATATATATTTTACTTAACTATACATTTCTTTCTTTTCCAAACAAATATAAAATACGAGCATACCTACCTACACATTTCTAAGGTGCCAACCCTAGTGAGGCAGAATCCATAAAGATTTTAGACTAGTGGAATCTGCCCCACCAAGTCGAACTAGTGGGGCATATTCCACTGAAAATTTTTAGGCATGCCTCTTTGCCCCACCAGCGGGGCGCTTGGAATGATTCGTTAATTTTTGAAAAATCTTTTGTTATGTTTCCATTATTCGACTGGTATACGAATTTGTGCGGGGTAGGTATAAACACAACTAAAAAGTGAAAAATAAAAACTTATTTACAAAAAAAAACAACCGACTTCCAAAAAAAACACTTAAAAGAGAAAAATAACTTGAATTTCGGAAGTCGGTGGCAAAAACGAAAATACAGATCTATATAGTTATATTTTAAGATGGTTCGCAGTTCACATAGTTGAAGCCGTGATATAGTTATATCCCTAGGGAAATAGTTATGAATTGCTTTCATATATATTACGGTAGGTATATTTTACTAATATGTATCTAATAAAATACTATTGTTTTTGCCACCGACTTCCGAAATTCAAGTTATTTTTCTCTTTTAAGTGTTTTTTTTGGAAGTCGGTTGTTTTTTTTTGTAAATAAGTTTTTATTTGTTTCTTTTTATTGTTTAGTTTCACTGTTTCAATACGTACTAATGTTACTTATTATTTGTATTTTATTACATAAAAATTGAAATGTGTATTGATGTAAGGCGGAGGACACTGACTCCTGTAACACAGGTTCGCCTAGCACGAAAATCAGGGCTTCAAATGTACGGTTGTAATATTTTATGCCGATAAAGTTTATTTATTTAATTTATTATTTATTTAGCTCTTTGTATCACATTCCTAGGCCTCCAATGGCCAGATATACATATATCTGCCTTTCCCAACTATGTTGGGGTCGGCTTCTAGTCTAACCGGATGCAGCTGAATACCAGTATTTTACATGGAGCAACTGCCTATCTGCCCTCCACAATCCAGTACCTGAGTAATACGATACCCTTTGGTAAGACTGGTTGTTAGACTTTTGGGCTTCTGACGACCCGTAACGACTGTCAAAGATCCACGAATGACAGCCGGGACCAACGGCTTAACGTGCTTTCCGAGGCACGGAGGAGTAAAGATGGTCACCCATCCACGGAACAACCCTAGCAAGCGTAGCTCAACCTGATGGATCGACCCGTGCGGCTATTATTACTTAGCCACAAGCTCCTCCAATGGCCACATAAACATCACAAACACTTTTTACTCATATAAACGTTATTCATTCCCGAATCTGCTCGCCAAACAAACGTGCGTATTATCTCTTGTAATATGAATTGATGAGGTCTTTACCCCCGTGTCGGGGACACACGAATATCGGAGATAGCACGGTACGCGATGGTAAATGTGTGTGTTATTTCAATTCGTATGTAAAGGCAGGGTTTTTTTTAATACAGGTACACAGTAAAATGACGGTGTGTCAATCTGATAAACTATTAATTTCCCTGATTGTACATGTACGAAGCTTATAAAATAATATCAGGAGTTCAGGATAGAAAAGAAGTCAATGGTTTTGCTAAAACTTGAACTTGTCGCTTTGCGCTTTGCGTGATTGCGTCAGAACATTGATTTCATTATTTTTGTAGCAGTTCCGTAGACAGTTCATAGTAACAACCGTAAGTAGGTAATATCATTTCGTTTTAAAATAAAAGAACTTGTAGAAGTACGCTGTGCAATATTAATTTTATGTGGGTTAGCGTCGAGCTCACGCCGAGGGATTTCAGCCACGCTCCGATTGGTTTTAAAACGTATCCCCGCGGAAATGTGCCGAGCCGCCGCATTCATCCCCTCGTGCTCATGCCACCCTGGTACTTTAGCGCTGTGTATGTTAATTTTAAGTCCATAATTTTAGGAGGGAACGATATAATTAGATTCTGATAAATATAAGGCAAAAATCAAGTTTGTTTGAAATAATAATAAATAAATAAAATATCTTTAATTCAGACCTAAATTAGTCCATAAGTTGTTAGTGGTTTGTGCTTATAATGTAGTTACCTCATCACAATCCAATCTTATTCCTGTGAAGTGTTGTTTCGTCATTCGTATACCCAGGTCATCTCTATCTTTAAGCTGCAATGCGAGCTCATAAAAAGTGAAGTCAGTTCGGCTTTTTAGCACTTCACTTCAAAGCTTGAACGTCATGTATGAAGTACCTATTGGAGATACGGATATCACGGAATTATGTCACTGGCACGTTTATGTCACCCGGATGCGTTTCCAAGTACTCGTCTGTGTCCTGAACAGCGGATGTGAATTCTCAGAATTAAATAAAGGCGTAGATTTCGGTTTTGTTGACAGCGCGGGAGAAAGTGCTTTATTCAATCATGACGTAGCGAATTAGCGATGACATCGTACGACTATGCGCGCCCTAAATATAAAGACCCTATATTTGTATGCGTGTAGGTGTACAGTCAACCGCACTTACATATTAAAAGTTTGAGTTTGACAGCGCCTTTATTTTGTAGCTTTAAGGCGAAAGCGTCAGGGTGTTGGCAACACAACATTTAGTTTTAACTGTCATAATTACTGTCGATGTCAGTGTACTGTACAAGAGTTAGCTTAGCTAAACAAGTTCCCCACACAGGGTAGCCCGCGAAATTCAATTTTTCTTACGTTTTTTGCAATCTCCATATTTGTTACGGTCGCAAATCATATTTTAATCAACATATAACCTGAAACGAACCTGCAAATTGCAAAAAAAACAAAAAATAAAAAGAATTTCGCGGGCTACTTTAGCGCATCCCCTTTAAGAGCGTTCATCAAAAAAGTTTGCAACGTCGCAAATTGCTGACAAATATTTACCTGTTTTGATAATTTGGCAATATTACTGTATGGAAATAAGAAATATGGCCAACTAGTGAACTAGAATATTAATAATGAATTGCAATTATAACACTGAATTTGATGTTGTAACCGTTTTAGGTGTAAAAAAAGGCATTTGGAAAGTTTCCAAATACTTTTTTTTACATCTAAAACTAAATATAGGGTTTACCGATATTAATGATTGCATTCCATAATCAATAATTTTGTTCACTAGTTAGCCATATTTCTTATTTCCAATCAGTATTATTGCCAAAATAATCAAAACAGCGAAATATTTGACGTTGCTCACTTTCTGTATAAACGCTCTTAAAGGCGGCTTTCTAATTCGTGTGGTTGACTGTACAGACTATAACTCGGAAATGATGATAAATGTTGCATTAGGTATCCCTTTTCTATTTCTCCATAACCGTTATGACTTTACAAATGAATGCTACAAGAAAAACGAAGCTCTATTTTCCTTTAAACCAAAGGCACGAACCAAGTAATGAACATCCAATTATTTATGTTTTCCTGGTACTTCTTTCACCGAACTGCATTTAGCGCGGCGGGTAATTCATCTGCAGTGTAAGTAGAGTAACCACGAGTAACAACTATGTACCTAGTTTGAAATTGCAGTTTATTAAGTTTACTACCTATAGATTATTATTTAATTTTTCTAGTATTCCTTCCATTGAGCGAATTCACAGAATACCTAAGTATACGTTCAAAGGACTGACTATACTTGGAAATGATTAAGTACGTTGAAACCATTCGTAGTTGGTATAAATTGTAAGCCACGAAGCCGTAGGTTTCCCACATTTTATAGAAACTTGTACACTGACATTCACATCTGCAGTCGACTTTGTAAGGATTTATTTAATTAGAAATTTAATCAAAGGCCAATGCAGTGAAAGAAAATAAAACGGAGCGCAGTTTATTAGACGATTCTCGCAATTATAGTTGGAGATAGTCGTCGCTTTGTAAAAGAAGAAAAACGAACATAAAAAGGCTTTAACGTGTGTTAAGATAATTCATTGACTACGCCATTTTTTTGCTGTAGAACATAACACAATAACAACAAACAACACATCCTGACATGTACATGTTGTACCTACTGCTGACAGTTATAATGTCCATCTAAAACAGGTTGTAAAGACCAAGTGTATACAAAATCTGTCAATAAGGTGGACAAAATAATCTGAAACAATATTGCAATTCCTACACTTATTTTACACGACATATTTTCGCCAAATGTTTTACAAGACTTGTTGTACAACTTGTATATGTATACATAGGTGTAAAACGCAGGGTTATATCCAATATAATTTTGGCGTACTTAAAAGTATATTTTCTATCTGTCCAATCTTATATCCGTTTCCATCTGAACAATTCCACCACGTGTAGTTAAGCCCTAACGACCCAGTTCCACTGTTTACAATACAACACAAGGCGGAAGCTTAGTGACGCACGGTTGGCACACATAAACAGCGATGTAACGCGAACATTTTATTGTATCGCTGCTCGATTGAAATATCCCGTATAAATAGTTTGATGATTTGATGTCCATTACCAGGATAGTAGGTAATCTTGGAGCTGATCTGTTTCGACAGACTAGCAGGCAAGGTCGGTGAATGATAACTGAAATGGATTTAGAATTTTCCATAGCCATTTTTTTTCTATGTACTTAGCATTGATCTTCGTATTATGTAAATTTTTTCATGGTTTTCAATTTTTGAATTCACCTATATGGACGATTGGACGCTTACCTATATTATTATGTAACGTTCTTTCATCATCTGCCTAGCCTTTTCCCAACTATGTTGGGGTCAGCTTCCAGTCTGACCAGATGCAGCTGACTAGTATTTTACATGAAACGACGGCCTATCTAACCAACGTTATTTGCAAAGCATACATAAAAAACGACTTTTCGGTAAGGAAATTCGATTTTATCCACACTGCTCAGAGAATTTGACTATACGGAGTTACCTACTTATGTAAAAAGGTTGGTATAGAAACCAGCGCCCTAAAGCCTTACTAACAATTTACGACGCCAAAGGGATAACATGGGATGGGACAGACTATTTGTATCTATAATCCACAACATACGCGTACATACATCAATATGTTGTAAGCTGTAAAGCAACACGGTGAGATAAACTGAAAGACGCCACAGAATATTCTTCACAATATTATCTCGACAATATCATTGTTAATTCGCTTTTGTTTCGTTTAATTAATCTTCTTGTGCATCATTCACACTGAGAGGCATTCGTACTTCATTGTGGTATTTGTCAAGTTCCTCGTGAAGGAACTCATTTATGAAAATGTACTCTACAATATTTTTCATTCATTTTTATTGATTTTTTGCCGAAATGCGGTTTGGTGTGGTTAAAGATGTAAAAGTTTGGAACAATGAATGTCTTCCATGTATTTTGTGTAGGACGTGGGCGGCGCCACTGTATTTTTCGTTTGCAGCTATCTTCGTATCTTTGGTTAAGTTGTACCAAAATTGTTCCTAATAAACTCCCTAACAATAAAAAATAAAAAATACAAACGGTTTCTGCGAAAGGAGGGCATCCATAGCCAACCCACATAGTGTTGCAGGTATTCATAGGCAGCTGTATTTCTTACATTTGCGTTGCCATACTGGTACCGGTTAGACTGGAAGCTGACCCCAACATAGTTGGGAAAAGGCTAGGCAGATGATGATGAGGTGAGCCATTGATTCACATAAGTCTATTTACCAGCCTATTACCCCATTGGCATGTATGTTTAATAAATTGTAAGGTTCAGCTGTAACAGCCGGGATCTTCTATTTTCTCCCTAATAATAACGCTGAAGAGTTTGTTTGTTTGAACGCGCTAACCTCTGGAACTACCAGTCGCTTTTGGTAGGTGGGTGCCCTATTCTTGAGGAAGTCTATAGGCCATTTAACATCACTCTAGGACCTCTAGGGGACGAGCAAAACGAAAAAAGTGAGAAAGAATCCTAAGCGTAAACGAAGTAATAGCGCGGATGGGCGATGCGATGCGACGCGGTGAGTCGGAGCAACAAGAAACTCGTGGACGAAGTCGCGGGCAGAAATTAGTATTAAATATTTGACAGTTCTTCGGAGCAAATTGATGTCATTCACCAAACGATTAAATATGTTTGTGTATATTAAATATTTGAGATCATAAATGTATCTGATGATTACGTCTGGTGAATAAACAAACCACTCGAGGTTTGAATCAATCAGCCGGACCGGGTTGTGTTGTGACTCAGTTCTGATCATTCGCCCGGCATTAGGGTTGCCGCTAACATCAAATATTTATAGCTGACCCGGTTATGGATTTAGGCCTGTTTTTCAGTACTAAACGTCGAGTTTATTGACGTGAAAGGTATAATAATTTGATGTCTAATTTTGACTTATAGATACATTATTTTTGACCTGGTTATTCGTGATGATTGATCGAAACAAAAACATAATTAATGCTTTATAGTAATAGTAATAACAAATACCTGTTCCATTTTGCGAAATTAAATGTGAATCAATTGGTTTAACTAACCAAAATGAATGAAAAACCACCACATATCAGAATTACAAAATGAAAGATCAACACACTCACACGTGCGGTACTTTTTAATCAAAAAATGGTTATTTTAATTAATTTGGTGCATGTTTTCGTTGTTTCACTCCCCGCCCGACGCGGCGACGTTTGTACTGAAACTGAAAGGCATTATTAATGTAAAAATGTTTACTAGGTCACGTGGAATTTGGGAATAACGCCGTACATGCGTACATATCCCGTTGTTTCTAGTTTATCTTGTCTAGTATTTTACACAGAAGCAAACACCTTCATTTTCATATTAACCATTCCTCACCGACTCTAGCACATCATTTGTTTCGGTCTTTGGCTACCTTAGAACATTAAGCCCAGGTTGTTTACGCACCCGCGTCTTGTTATCGCGGCGATTTTTTTTCGCATATTGGATTTTCGACGCTCTGCTTAGCGCCTAAAGTTGAATATCCAACAGTGTGTTTTGTTGGATTCCCAATGCTCGGCTCAATACAGAGAGTTGAAAATCCATTGTACTAAAAAAAAATACGTCCGTGCGAATCTGGGCTTATACCTTTACAACAAATTCCAGGATCGGGCCTACAAAATCGGCTAATTTACTACTAAGCGTTGGTAGGACCCACATTTAAATATGAGACATGGCTCCTCAATTCATAAGGACACGTAATACCGTCTAAACTAAAATTTCACAATGGGCAAAACCATTGAGATAAGCACTGATCGACATCAAATCTGGCAACCAACACATAAAACCCACTTCCATCTGTTACCGTTCCAATAACCTTATTAAAACCACTCGACTTGCCCGCGCTGTTCTCGACTGGCCCGCACAGCCCTGCGGTGAGCACTGTCTTGGCAGTGGGCCAGTGCTAACCCGAGCGTGCAGCGCTACCTGTCGGCGACACCGGGTACTGCGCACCTGCCTGGCTACTGAATACGTTACTACCATTACTCTTGTTCACGTAATACTTCGGTGCACTTACATGTTTTAAAATTGAATACGTACAGAAAAGAGGAAGTGGTTCTTGCCTTTATACATCGTTATAGTCGCATTTGCTATGTCCTGCGTAACTAATCATTGTAACAGGTCTGAACTGTCCTCCCGGGCTGCACACTGACCTGTCGAGACTGCAGGATCTGTTAACACTGTAATTTGGAAATATTGTAAAAACCAATTATTTTTAAAAGAGTAACCGTGATGTTTCACGTCGGCTCTTCACCATAGGAATTAGAATTAGAATTTAAAATTTCCGTATTTTGCATAAAATATGATACATAAAAGGTCTTAAATATAAGAAGTTCCACATATTTTGCTTACTTACATATTTCAGCATGCAAAAAATACCTAATATATAATAAAATTAAAAACACTTCAGTTGTTACTATTGAGATCATGAGATAAAAAATAAAAAAATAATTACCTTTAAAATTACGTTATCTAATTAAGAAGTGGAAACGACCAATTGAAACCGTGCGCCAAGCTTCTGACGTTTCCGAAGTGCCCTTGTGGAATAAAATGTTTTTATTTTGATCAATAACCCCTGAAAATTTTAAGGGTATACCAGGACTGCTTCATTATTTAGCCATTCTGTTTTAACGTCTGGGTTATATAGAAGAGCTGCAGTTCCAAATAATTTATTTGGTTACGTTTTCCTCGAAGGAACGGCTTTTGTATCTTAAAAATTGTAGATACCATCAAGGTCTGTTTTAGCCAGTCGTGGAATAAGGAATTGATTAACTAATGCATGCAGCTATTACTAACTTTTGCCCCTCGAGAAGAAACCTGTAACTTACTCGTAAAACCTATGCAAGTTTAAATAGACTTTAACTTAAACCTATACAAGTTTAAATAGTCTAACCTTAGAGAGTTAGCGCTACTTTTTCGTTACAGCAATCCCCCACTATCGGCAAAGATTATCTGTTCAACACATTCAGCTGATTCTTAGACACTAGAAGTATCTAGGTCGAATAGAAGCCATGTAAGAGGCACTGAACAGCATTGAAATTGCAGTGGACAAGGAGTCATCATTGAAATTGTTCTTGTATTGAGTGCATACAATATGGACATAGTATAGACGGCAGAAGGTTGTGCTATAGGTACAACTTGCTGTCTCATAGTGATTGCTTAATTGGTACAGTATTATCTTCGAATAGAGATTTAGACGACGACTAAAAAGGTTATTCAGTTGCTAAATAATAACAAACATCTAATAGATTCTAGCACAGTTGGTAAAAAACGAATGCCTTCATAACTTGACGTTACACCTAAAAAGAAAAAAAGATAAAATACACAAATTAATCTTATATATATAATCTTTGTAGCCTTCCGCGAAAACGCTGATACATGACACCCGTCGGCCAAAATTCCTCCTTCATGAAAGTCTCGCGGTGATGAGTCGGAACCGCACCACAATTTTTTTTAAGTTAATCTTATGGCGCGACTCCAACTTCTCGACTCTCAAGGTGAACTTGGTCTTCATCCTGATGTACTCCACGACCTCCTCTACCTTCGTGGTGTAATGTAGACGTGACACGTACAGCTGCGTCGTTGGAATAGCGGCACGCAGCAACATGTCGGGACCAGTCATTGCGGTACTGCACTGATTGCGACAAGCAGGCTTCTTCTTCTTGTTCTTCTTCTCCACGCGAATGAAGCCTTCTGCATCGGCTTGTCCTTGGCTTGTTACCGGCGGCAACGAGCTTCGAACTGCTTCGGAGGGCCGCTGGACACCCCTCGTATTATCAGGGTTTTTTAAATTTTTTTATTAAAAAAAAATGACTAACAAAAGAACGTGTCATCCTAAACCATGTCCCCGAACTGAAGTAAAACAACTTCGGACATGAGGCCCGAACATTTCTTGTTTCAAAACCGCACGATAAATCTCACTCGGACGAACTGCATAAGTCAGACTGTGGTTCACTCGTAGTATACATTTAACGTTTAAAATTAGGCGTCCCACAGTCTGAGTGTTCAGCTATTTTGGCGCTCAGTTTCTTGAGATTTTTCATATGTTTACGTTAAACAAACCGTTCATCTTGCTCACTCCGATAGTAATAACTATGATTGATTATGTTCTGCTTTTATTTTATGGACTCGACGTTCAATGAGTAATGAAAGACTTCTGTAAAATAAACGGTTGGAAAACCGGTGTTCGAATAGTAAAGTTAGATTATTTACCGTAATCAATAGTTAGTTAATTGGAACTGGCGGTTCAGTTAAAACTTTGTTCGATTTAGATAAATTGAATCTTTACCGGTTGTGGAATCCAATTAAAGATGTGGATAGGTATTTAGTGAAGTGACAACGCAATGCAGATACGCAATTCATTAGGAAAACTGTTTGTGGATGCTAATTGTTGGTTAACCTATGAACATGTCAATCGTATTGACAAAACACATAAGCCTCGTGCAGACTGGCGCGACGCGACACCGGTATTGTTCTACCGTGAAGTTTTCTTAGAAATTGTTTTGTCAGAGTCGCGTCGCGCCGACGCGTCGCGTCAGTCTGCACGAGGCTTTAGTTTAAAACTACATTCAATGTGATATAAAAAACACAAAAAAATCTCAAAAGATACAACAAACACCATCTTATTAATAGCACATTGTTATGAAAACAACATCCAAAAATACATTTTGACATTTTCAACAACCTAAAAATACTTCGCCAAGCTTTTAACGAGGTCGATTGATCATTAAACGAATTCGATACTGTAGAGCCACTTCGCTCCGGATAATATCACAATTAATTACAAATGCTTTGAAATCCGCCCTTTGCGAAGGCTCGAGTGTTGTTAATTGATGGACCATCGAGGGCCAATGAGTGCTGCCAGTGGCGCCCACTTCATTACAAAGTGGATGGCCATTCTGTCTTTTTTTTACGATACCGCAAAAAGGACTGTCGTTTATTTTACATACATGACTTATGCGTGTGTTATTTGCAGTGAAATTAACAATGCGCAATGGTGGGGATTATAGTTTACTAGAATTACCGATGATTCATGCATATTATTTACCTTTGAGTTTTTTCATTAACTACAAAAATTTAAAAGTTCTTCAACTAAATATAGGACTCTTCTTCTGCACTCTGTGGTTTGCTTGCTTGTTGGAAACTACCGTTAAATGAAAACGCTTTTAGCTGTGGAATATATATTTAGAATAATCCCATCACAACATCTTTAAGCGGGAGTTGAAACCACGCTATGGCCACATTTTTGACAAAAAAAAAGTTTTATATCTCATAATGGTCCCTTTAAAAAAATTCTGCATTGTAGTTGTGCCGTCAAAAACAATGCGCTTTGGATCCCCGCCAACTAGGCCATTAGACTAGTGTGTTAGGAACAGGGGAAGCCTGAATTTCCATTTTGTGCTGCAAAGTAAGGAAAGGCGTGGTTGAAGATGGACTGTTTGCCAAGCCTTGTGCAAAACGAAGAAAGAAAGTACCTATTTATTTGGGACCCGCACAGTAAATTAACTAAACATAAACAAAAAATAACAATTTATAACACACAACAAAAAGACCTGTACGAGGCCAGAAAGACTCCTAAAACGAAACGTGCTGAATACTGGAACAGGTGCCGAGAAAAGTAGGTACTCTGCAGTGCTGCTACTGTAGGCTCGGGGTTAATGAACGTACTTACTTGTATCTGGATCGGGTCACTAGGTTGTGTTAACCAATCAAACAACCCTAAACTGATTGCTCCGTTGTATCTTGAATATCTGAGGTCCCAGGTCGAACATGCAGCGTCATTACCGGCTCGCATTTCATTCGTCAGAAGCCAATCAGTACGTTCTGGCTCGAGCTCTGTTCAACCAAAACTAATCATAACGTAGAAAACAGACCGCTTTCATATTGAATTGAATTCCCAACTATGTCCGCTAGCAATTTCTCAGTTCAATCGATAGTACACAAAAGGCTTAAAATTGATTTCCTGCCCATCATTATCTAGGATAAGCCAAAGAGCTTCAAGTGCATTCCGGTTCAACTTGACTTCACAAAGGCTTTCCGTCTAGACAGATATTAGATACCTCTCCCCCCTCTATAGGGTATCCCCTGGGTCTCGCAACAGGCTTCAAACTAAGCCTTCGAGGGGTGGCAGCTCGCCAAGTGCTGTTGCCAATAAGATAAATCAGTTTGAGACATGTTGGGGAAAGAACATTTAATGGAGGTGTTTGCTTTTGCTTTCGTTTTTATATTGATTGAACGCGTTTGACCTGGTGGTAAGCGATGGATGCGGTCGACGATGATGCAGGCTTGCCTAGAAGTAACCCATTCACTTGTAACTTTAAGACACAGTATAAATATACAGTACAGACACTACGTAGTAAACGTTCGAAACGACACACTCACACAGACGCGCTCATTGACGAGTTCCCAAGCGATTGTCTCGGTGCTGTCAGTTGCGGGTGCCGTATCGAGACGAGTGGTCGCCGCCGTCTTTTTAAAAATGGAGGGTAGGTAATTATTTCAACAAATCATTCGTGTTAAATTAAAAAAGGTGCTTTATTTATAGCGTTATCTTGCCTGTGAGGATAAAGTAAATAACTTGCTACATATGAAAATACTTGCACTCGATAAAGACAAAATCTAAACCGAAGGCTAAAGACAAGAAAAAACGAACATAGAAACGCTAAAACACTGTTCTCGACCTGGCAAACGAAACGAGGTGGTTGAAGATTACACCTTCAATTGCCACATCTTGGCAAAGCCGCAGAACACAGACCACGTTTCTATTTTATCTGTAACAAAGAACGGTCTTACAACGTTTTACACCGGTCTTAGTTCTACTGACTCCAGGCAATCCCTCGCGCAAGTATCTCAGAAAGAAAATAAAGAATAAAGTCTGCTTTTCCGCAAGTTTTAAAGTGGTATTTACATAGGTCGACTTTAATTGCGCGCGCCGAGCAACTTGGCTGAACTTAGGCCATTGTGCGGCAAAGGCGATGAGACTCATTTGCACGGTAGCATAAAATTGGTTGCTTTGTAGTCAACGGTTTATAAGCTTGCTTTGAGGCCGCACCGGCGGAGGATAACGTGTAACCTATGTTACATTTTTCAGCGTTCAATTTTGGACTGTACCACGAACGAAATGGAATTAACCTAAAGTTTTTGTTCATGGGTTTCTTGCTTACTAGTCATGTCGACACATTTCTGAAAATACTTCTTAAGTTACAAATACGCTTCCTCCTGCGCTCCAACTTAGTTACAGTTTATTATAATGGTATTAATTCATACATTTCTTTTGTAACCAATCGACCCAAAGCTTTACAATTCGATACATAGAGGGTAACAAGCTCAAATATATCGTCATTGTTAGACCGTCTGACGGTCGTTAACGAACACCTAATTGTGTTGCAAAGTAACAAGTCCCTTTGACAAAACTTATCCACTATTGCAGTATTTAAACTAATGTTATTACAAATCCAACTACTACTACTACGCTAAATAGTACATTACTGTCGCGGCCTGCAACAGAGGCATTGATGGACGATCGTGAAAATGTGGGCCAAGGGGAAACCGAGGCACACGAACGTGAGTCCATCCATGCCTGGTTGCGGCCAAGGCACGTATAGTAATTCAAAAAAATGCGCGGAAATTCAAACTAAATTAAATATTATAAATTCCAGAATCAATGACGAACAACGATAATTTTTCACACGCCAATATGTTCATTTGTTTCTTCTTTACTTTAAACAGCTCTATTTGCAAGCCAAATCGTAATTTAAATAAAATCTTTGATAAGTAAGATATATTCTTGGTTGCTATGTGTTGAAGTAAAAATTTCTTTCTATTTTTAAATAAAACGACAGATATGAATTTTCATACAAACATTGCCGGCCGGGCGCTCGCATGTATTCGGCCAGTACAGCAATTTCTCTCAAAGAAGGTTGTCAAAATAATGCTCGAATTTCCAAGCATGTTTGAGAAAAAGTTATTTTCGCGCCTTCATCTAACACGGCCATCTTGTTTTGTCTATACAATTTATTCACGAATGTTTACCAACAACGCCCCTCTTGTACTTATGCTTGTACAACTTTCATTCAACGTTTGAATCGGAACTTTCCTGTGATATGTAGATCAGTATGCACTCTTATATTTGCTAGTCAACCAGCAAACTAGTTAATTGTGCTGTTGCAAATTCCACTATTAATTACACAGTATCCTATGAAGCATAGACTTTTGAAAAGCAAGTAGCAAGACTACTGAAGAGGTTTTCTCTGTAGTAGGTAGATCTGTGGATGGCATAATAAGAGGCTTCAGTTTCATCTCTGTTTGTTTGCCAATTAAGGGGAATTGTGCTTCAATGTTTGGTTTGCTGTTTCGATTTTTTTTTGCAATATGATTCGTTGCGATATAATAGTTAGCAAATTGACACTTGACACTCTACGTCAATTTGCCGTAATATAGCCATTTCATACAAGTGTCAAATAATTTTTTACAGTTCTTATTTGAATATACGGATGATTTTAGTTAGTAGTAAATTTGCTTAACAATTAATTTTCCTGACTCGTTTTGTTGACAGTGCTCGTTTTCTGCATGCAATGCTAAAACCCAGAGCTTTCAAGACCGTAGTGAAAAGTCGTCTTTTTCCAAAGGGAAAACAGAAGTTTCACAATATAAACAAATTTGTTCCTGAAGGAACTTGAAGAAAGTATGTGACCCAAATAGCATAGGAAGGCTTACCTTTTAGTTAAGAAATTACGCATTCGTAACACAAAAAGAGGATTTTTGCTATTATAATCTTCATTTGCCTATAGGCTACTGCTGGATATCTAAAAGGATTCTATTACACACGTCCAACATGATCGTCCGCCACTCTCATCCCTTGCTTACAGCTTTTATCTGTCCTTAGTAAAGGTGCCCAAACAAAAGCCCTAAAGATAATTTAAAACCTTTTAAGATACAGTCAGAAAAATGTATTGTTATTAAATTGACCCCTTCTTCTCTTGGCGATGTTATAGCCATTTGATACAACTGTCAACGAATGACAATCGTGATTTAAATATAGGGACAATTTAAGTTGGTATTTTATCGGATAAACAAATAATTTCCTCAACTGTACATACTTACCTAATATCATTTTCTGCTAGCTGTACTGAACAGACACGCAAAATAAATGACTGCAGAGTTTAGCGACCGTAACAATGTATTCGCAGTTCTAATTTATGCAGCAGTAGAGATGATTAACGGTCCTGTAGTGGTTGGCAAGAATCCAGGGTTCTGCTGGTGAACGGGCTTAGGGTCAAGAATGAACGCCTGTAGCCTGTGAATCAATTGTGTCGTTTACAGTCAACAGTTTTACATGAATTGTGAATTTTTTGATCGTTTTTTTTTTCTTTATATTTAATATTTTTTTCTTTGGGTGGTGATTTTTCATTGTTTATTGATGCCATACAGGTCGGGCTCTCTTTGAAAAATAGTTGATAGGTACCTACTCTTCGAACAAAATAAGGAAGGTACCTACCTAAATGACCCAACTACGCAACATAGTCGTCACTGCTAATGTGTGATCTCAAAATATGCCTCACTAGCAGCGCCCCGCGGCTTCACCCGCATAAGTCTCGATCCAGTGGGAATATCGGGATGAAAAGTATCCTGCATATCAATCCAGGCTATAAACTATCTGTGTGCCAAATTTCATCCAAATCCATTCAGTAGTTTTTACGTGAAAGAGTAACAAACATCCATCAATCCACACTAACTTTCACGTTTATAATATTATAAGTAGGATTTTCTATTACATCATTATCTTTTATAAAACTACTGTAACTAAATTAATTACAAGCATAAAAATTTTGCCCTCTACATCGTCTTGTTTATTCAAACATTTCTGCCAACATTATGAAATTCAGACGCTTTCAGGCTTTCAGTCGCGCCTCATTCATTCAAGGCTTGGCATTCACTGGGACATTTCAATGTGTCGTACTAGGGCAGCAGAGAACGTAAGGTACCTTTGTGCGAGATGTACGAGTTTGTGTGCCGACACCAACGTACAAACATAACACGAGTAGACTAACAATGATGGAAATGAAGAACTAAAACTAAATATAATAATATGAACTTAAGTCAAGTAACAGGTAGGTACCTTCTTTCATTGCGTGTTACAGCTAATATAGACCTCTTGATGACCGCAAAAATAACACAAATTTGAGGAATATAATCTTGAGTATCACGCTACAAAAAGACTTGTGATCACAGTTTGTTAAATTATGAGTAGCATAATTTTGCCGTCTATCTTTTAGGCTAAGTAAGCAAGAGAAAATGAACTAGAAATTATTGGTACCTAAGTTTATTCTGTTTCGGTAATAAACCAAGTGAGAAAGGTAGTTAGTCTGTTGTTCGATATTATGAAACAAAGAATTAGCAAAGGTTTCATTAAGTTCAGCACCTTGCTCAGGTAATTCGTGCCTTTAATTTTGATAAACTCATAAATTACGAACTGTATTGAAATCTGTAGCTAAGTCGGCCTGTAAATTTCATTTCCTCTTGATGTCGTTAATGTTTAAAGCTAAAAGTTTTCTCTTCCGTGAAGACCCGCGAATTGAGGACATCTCCGTGAATAATTGAACAGGGGACCATCATTTGTGACCCTCCCAAAATGTCCTACAAACGTACTTTGTACAGTGAATACATCAACTTATTCAATATTTTAGGACAATTTTCGAATACATTAGCAATGTTCTCCGGTATCATGATTCAGAAGTTTTACGACGTGACACGGCTTTTGGTACTAATGAAAATGATTTGATTATTATGTGCGACACTATTCAGCGATGTTATCTTTACCCTATAAAGCTTTTTATCTGTATTACTGTGTGAATAGGAACGGACTTGATGTTACACTTAAGTAGTGCATTGTATTCATACGGCGGGCGCTAGTCTAAGTTGTGTTTGTACATTTAATAGAATTTCCCTCGTCAGCCGCTGCACAGTGGTGCATAGTTGTGAAGCACTCGTCAAGTTCTTTCCTCCATCATCCATGTTAGCGGCTCGGCACGGGCACGGGTCGGCGGTCACGTGCGGCCCCCGCGCCTGCGGCCCCCGCTCCGCGCGCCGCACCCGCACCGCCCCGCGCTGCGCGTGCGACGCGACGTGACCACGCCACTCACCCGTGCCCGTGCTTGCAGGATGCACGCGGTGGGCCTGCACTCGGCGCTCGCCATCCGCCGCGAGCGCAAGCGCCGCGCCGAGCAGCAGCGCGCTCGCGAGCGCCGCTACTCGCTACAGTCCTCAGAGTCGGGAGTCACCTCCCCACACTGCTCTACGGGCAGCTTGGAGAGGCGCCGCTTCAGAAAGCCGCACCCCACCGAGAATGAGGTCGTGTCAACGGTCGGTATGCTCCACCTCGGGGTGGTGTTCCTCGTGCTGGGCCTGTTCCTCCTCGGCTCCGGCTTCCTGCCGGACAACGTCACGTCATGGAGTACGGTCGGCTCCGTCAGCTGGTTCAACGAGCTGGTCTGCTCGGGGATGTTCGCAGTGGGAATCGGCATTTTTCTGATAATTTTGCACAAATACTTAATAAAGAGTGAAGAGGACGCGCTGGAGGACTACGTTCAGAGGCAGCTGACGAGGTCACGCTCGGGACACCGGCTAGAGAGGGACGCAGAGACGGGTGGCATGCGCACCAAAAACGCGCGTCGAGCACGCGCTTGCGAAGCGGAGGCCGAGGTGGTGACGGAGACTTACAACGAGCCGCCCGCCGAGCGCGCGCATGGTTTTGTGAACGCTCTGGCGCTGAACGGCGACGCGCTGCGCGAGCTGCCGCTGGAGCAGATCGTGGAGGAAGAGGTGTCCGTGGCGTCAGAGGGCGGCGTGAGGCTCAGCAAGTTCAACAAGGACACGTACTCGTCGCCGTCCGTGGCACCGTCGCTTAGCCCAGGCTCGCCCTCCGACACGCGCGAGCTGCTAGCCGACGGCCGGTACATGATCATGTCACGCATGTGAGCCACCTAAGTCGACAACTCGCTGATTCTGAGCTCTCTCGCCTAATATGAGATTATTTTATTGTTTCTGTAGCCAAATGTTATGCCCCAAACGTTACGCACGCTACTGTGTGGCTATTCGTGTGGTTTTACTAAAAGAAACATTGCACTAAGTAACATAGCGACTCCAAATCTCTTCTCAGCCTCGTGATGACGCTGGGCAAAGAGTATATCCATTCATATGAACTATAGTCCACTTTATATCACACGTTCTCGTTCCTCCAGCGGTTCGTGAGCTGTTACAGTTAGTGCTCATTTCCTCTACTTCCGTTCTTAAATCTCAAATATGCTCGGAATCAGAGAATTGTTGAAAATTGCCTCCTTCGTCGCTTACATATGGATCGCGGGAAAGTGAATTGAACTTTATGTCTCTTGTGATTGAGATCGTATTTCTACTTCCGCTACTTCCGTTAACAAGGTTTCTATGTAACTGTCCTATTTGGTTAAGGCTTCGATGCTTCGACGTTTCAATGGATATTTGGTTTGTATTCGGGGAACGCTCCTCTATTCTATATTTTAACAGACGGACCAACTCTTTGGTAGACTTTAGCAGTAAGTTGTAATGTAAGCTCATTTATAACTGCAGTAGTTACAGTGAAATGCGGTCGTTAGTGAGATCGATGGCTTTGATCGCGTGTTGCGGGACTTTTCTTTTATTCGGCGTTTTCTTGTGAAAGAACAACAAACGTTTCGACTCGTAGACGTTCCCTGTCGGCTGAGTTAGAAATGTTTATTTGTAAAAGCCGAAAATACGCAGTTAAAATAAAAGGTGGCGTGTATACTACGTGATCGTCAGAACAATATCGTTGACTTTCAACCTCGATCGGGACAAATAAACAATAGGGTTCTATTGTTTGTTTGTCCCGTTTCTTTGTTCTTGTATTTGTTTCACATGGAGACTGCAGTTGTGAGCGAGTGATCGTGTATATTTAATTAAATTAACATTGGAATTCCGCATGTATTGGCTTGAGACTGATTGTTATATACTGTTCTTATATACCTGACGATTTTATATCATATTGTATGTTTGTTTGTCTTCTATGTAACTTTATTACTAGTTAGTTTACTGTTTAGATACACGGGCGGGATTGAACTAGCAGATTATTATCAAATACTATAGGTATAGTAGCCTAGAAATTTTGTCTCTTTTAGAATCAAATAAATCTGTAAGTGAATAATTTGAATCTATTGTAGAATTCTTTCAGAGATTTGAATAGAATAACATTTAGTTATTTTAAGGAATAGACAAAACAAAATGTTATTTAAATTAGAAGTTAACGTTCATTTATAAAGGAGGTCACGAAATTGCAACAAATGGCACTTTTGATAAATGACACGTCACTCAGCGCAGAAAGTAGTTTAATCCTAGATCCAGATGAAGATGTATGTTCCAACTCTACCCAGTGTATCTGAATAGTGCCTAAAATATATTATCATAATTTATATGTATAAGTAAATACCAAATATCTTAAAGCACTCACTGTGCACTTTGTTTCTTTTTAACAGATCTGTGCCAAAAGTTTCATGGCAATGCTATATTATAATGTTTGTTCGAAATAGTCAAAGATATTAGTTTAATGCAAGATATTTTTTCTTAAAATTGACCGAATGTTCTCATCTGTCATTCTTTTACGAAAATGTCTAATGTGTAAAATCAAAAATTTGAAAAATATAAGAAGCCTTGCATTAAATTGTGATTCTTAAATACAGACGAATTTAGTCAATTTTAAGATAATTGTATTTTTTCACAAAAAATGTTATTTTCGTCCCACCGTTCTATGTTTTAAGTGTATCTTGGTTGTCCTTAGGTTTATTTTAGTTGGGGCTGTGAAATATTTTCCATTATAATCGAGATGTCAAATTACATAAATATGTACACATTATTAAACATTGATATTAATATTAAGCTTACACACACGAGCTTAGCTTCACAATGCTCAAACTTTAAATTATTAGGTTTACACCCCTTTCCATTACTTCTCTCCTAGTACTTTTCTCTTTTACTCTTCCCTTATTATTAGACGAATTTGATGTTCTTTGTCAACATTGTCCTAATTGTAATGAATTAAAGGGTAAATCAAAAAACAGCGTTAAAACTTCAGTAATTTGACAAAAGTTGATAAAGAACAGTAATTTCGCAAATTATTTCGTACCTACTAGCGGGTATCTAATATCTGTATCTTACTGTAAGTGCTGTCTATAAAACATTGCCTTATTAAATAAATATTTCACGAATATTCATATTGTGTATTTGTAATGGCACAATTTTTGGTAATTTTTGATAAGTAGTGTAAGGTTCATTAGAAGAATACTGAGCTATGTAAAGAAGAGGGACAACTTCTGTCGTTGTAACAAGAGCCTACAAAGTGCAGTCACAGAAGAATAACAAGGCTTTGTGCAATATTATGTATACGAACTTACTAATTAGTGTCTGTAATATCCATTTGCACAAATATCTTTTGAAAGTTTGTTTAGAGCACAAAGGTAGTGTGATATATTTAAGTATTGTAACTACAAAGTCATGATAGTAATTATGTATCGAGCATAAACAAAAGAGGTTTTTCTCTTTAATCTTCCATTTTGTTGCAACGATAGTCAGAAGTGAAACGGTGGCCAAGTACAAAATTGTCGGTTTTACAAAATATTTAATTTTCAATTATAAATTAGAGTCATATAATATATATATATACCACGCACAATGGTCCACCTGACGGACTAAGTGCGGAAACCAAACCCCTTAACATAGAACATAGAGTCAGATATTAAAATTGGAATGTTTATGGATGTGCAAAGTGTTTAGTAGCTCAAGTATTCTTCTAATGGACATTAAATATAATAATTGTGTATTTATATTCTGTCGCCTGAATGTCTAGAAAAAGCTAGCTTCGTGTTGTATTAAATAAGGGAGATCGAAATGAATTGAAATTTACTACTTGTGCACTTTTTCATTATTTGACATTTGTCGAGAAAGATATTGGTGACAGTATTATTTTGTAAAAAAATATCAAAACTGTTTTAAAGTATCATTACATTAGAAGAATTAAAAGTTTAATAATGCATTGTTATTCGCGAATATAATCTATACTATGTTAGGTACTGTATAATAATACGACCATTTCTTTATTGTTAATCATACACGTAGTATCCAGAGCTCATGCATTATGTTGGCAGTTCATTTTTCCGCATAATGTAACGCTCATTACATTTATTGATTTTGTAACCATTAGCAACCACCGTACTTAAAGAACGTCAAGCTGTAACAATGCATTACTAAGCACAATATTTAATAACGTTTAATAATAATTAATTACTTTATTGTATACTACATTCTGATGCACGTTACGATAGCGCAACATATAGTGTTTGCACACATTAATTATGAAATTTCTCGTGCCTATACTTTTATATTTAGGTAATTTTGATAAGATAATTCAATTGAAATACTTGGCTGTAAGTGTCACATGTACATACCATGCGATCACCCTCGTTGTCCTGGAACTTGTAACGTAACAATGCCTTCGACAGGGATGAGTAACTAGTCTTACAAGATAGACGACTTCATAGCATAAGCAGAATAATGCGCAACAGCGCTTTGCTAACAGCTTGAAATATCAAAGTCAAATATACTATCTACATCCCTAATTGTTATTTGTAAATCTCTAGTTATTAATTTGTAGTGTTCGTTTTGTTGTCCAAATGTTTTGGTGTCGTGTTAAAGCTCAAAACGTGTTTGTTGTGATTTTTTTATGCCATTTCGGTGTCGTGGAGAGATTTTTATGAACGCTTTTGCGCATTTTTTAAATAAAACTATACACTCTTAAAGCACTTAAATGTATTTAATCGAATTAAATAGTGACGCGTTTTGTTTACAAACTACAGTGCCATACAGTTAGGATTTATTTTTTGAATCACCTACTGACCTTAACCAAGCAATAAGAAATGTACATTAATTGAAGTTTTTAAACATTTTGGTGTGGTTACAAGTTTTGAGAGCTACTTCTATCATGCATTCCTTTGTAAATCTTTACCTAATCATTTTTTGAGTCCGAAGTTACACTGGTTGTTGTTTTCGCAAAGTGATACTAACTATAGGAGAAAATCTGAAATACAAAAAAAAACACCAAAATATAAGTTTATAAGAATATAATACTAGATTGAGAAACGAATAGAAGTCCTAACTTTATGAAAAAAAATCGAATTTGTCCTACTCGATACAAATTTTTAATGAAATTACGTAGTAAGTAATTACTCTTTTCTTTTCAATCTAGTCATCTAACTAAAGTATGAATTTAAAATTATGTAAAATTAAATAGTTTTCTGTAAATTAAACGAAATACTTTTGTATTAAACAGTTTCACTGCGGGGAGAGCGCTCATAACTAGACCTCATTTATTTTAGTAACGATAATTATCCTTATTAAACATTAGCTCTATTATAAATCAAGGAATGAAGGTGTATTTACGGTAATTTCGAAGTTTATTAGCTATTAACTTAGAAATTATAAAACCTTACATGGGTCGCTTTCCCCACGGTGAGGCGATTTTATCTCGAGTCACAAATCATTCCACGTTAGACAAACATAATTTATTTCACTCGATTTATTACACATTTATTATTAAATATACTAATTATAACAAAAGGGCGAGTATTTTATTATATTTTCCTTTTTCTATCAAGCCCTTGATGAGCAGTGAATTTTGGCATTCTGATAATTATGAAGAAAACAGTACTCACTTTTTTTAATACAAGCAGCTATCTACATGTAGACGCAACAAAGACAATATCAAGTTAAAACCTTGTCAAGTTCTACTCTATAGTAAAATCATCTGGACTTCAAAGCCTCACAAAATATTTTCTATTTTCAAGTTGTTTAGTCGTGAATAAGTAAAGGTCAAAATATCTAATACAAGCCTATTAGATATTTTGACCTTTACTTATTCACGACTAAACAACTTGAAAATAGAAAATATTTTGTTGTTTTTCTCAAAATCAATTCATACAATCTATTTTTGTCAAACTTAATAATACCGGATAGTAATTACGACTATTATCAGTCTTATTTCATTTCCGAGCGACTGAAGATTATTGTCATATCAATAAGTTTGATGGACAAAATACAAGCAAAATAGAGACCTTCAAACATGAAAGAAAGAGAACCTTCCTGCCACTTACATGTCAATAACAATGAGGTTGTATGTCGGTCACATATTTTATGCGTAGCCATTCAACCCTCGTAGCGGCGTAGCCATCCGACACTCGTAGCGGCGTAGCGCGTAGCTCCGTAGGCTCGGAGCTCGTAGACAATATCACATGTACGTTATTGCCTGAGTTGGACGGTACGGGGCAATTTGAAAGGTTCGATGCTCAAATTGAAAGGGCATTGGATTTATAGGGGATAGGCAGTGAGGATTTCCCCAAGGAAAAAAAAAGCGGTTAAGGCAGTGCGATCTATGATGTAGCTATGTAGTTTTTCTATACGTTAAACTACAATACTACGTGAGTCAAACGTTCCAGCGTAGTTAATATAATAATTATAAACCTTAGCATAATCAGCCTAGAATGTTCCGCTGGGACACAGGCCCCCTGGAGGGAGGGAGGGAGGAGTGGGCTATAATTCACCTGGCGGGTCCAATGCGCGTTGGTAGATGTCACATGTCTTCGAATTTTTGGTTCTAGGACATGCCGGTTTCCTCACGAGTTTTACTTCACCGTTTTGGGAGCAGTGGTGGTGAAATTATGTACGCAAAGTAAAGCGCCTGCTATGTTCGAACCCACGACACGACCCACTACTCGTAAGTCGGGGCCGTTACCTCTAGGCCACCACTGCCACCTTATAAACCTTACGGATAGGAAATTCAATTGGTTTTCGATTACACTTATATTTCATCTGGAAAACCTGTCTGTAATTGATGCATCCAGGAAACGGCTTCAACGGTAATGGTTCCACCTTCTGCATTAATTACAGACGATTTTTCCGAATGAATGGTTCATTCGCAAAAATCGTCTGTAATTGTACTGGCTGTATTGACTGTATTGAAAGACGAATATGAATACGGTCCCAGCTGTAAACTTGACACAAATTAAATACGCTTTGAAAATCTTTACAGTACATTTACATACATATTTTACATACACAGGTAACTCAAGAATAAATTTATTCGATTTACGTGATTTTTATTCATAGAAATTGTGCTCTCTGGGTAGGTTTTATTAAATGAAAGTACCTAATATTCATATTCTTTATAATTATTTGCATTCCATAATGTTTAAAGATTTTACAATAGCTTTTAAAGCTAAGTTACAATAACGAACCCTGTAGGACACAGCAAAAAGAACAAAATTAATTTGTAAATTAAAATTAAATTGGGATACAATAAACACCTTTTACTTGTTATTACTATTAATTATGTAAATGGCAAGGCACAGCTAGTAATTTAATAGATAACTCAGCAAGTAGGTACATGAAGGCACTACTTCTACTAAATGTTTCGTTGAGATATAAACCTTTCTAAAAGGCTATCCTGTCTTAATAAAAGGTTTTTGAGCAAACACCTACCTAGTTGTTTCATTAAGCTACTACAGTTCTAAGGTTCGGCCGAGGTTTGTTTGCAGGATCCGAGCCACCGAAGGAAATAGTGGTCTTTTAAACTTCCAGTATTTTTAAGATCTAAATGTAACCGCAAAATGAAATGCTTCAAAAACGTAACTACTCACAAGTTAACACAGCAACACGACTGTTTTCCCTAAAGAGGTAGGCAGAGGTGTACCTATAGTATTCACAAATTCTGTTTATTAATTCTGTGCACATCCGAGGAATTAAATTAAACAGGCGTGAGAGACAACATTATGGCAATAAAATAAATATGGCCTTAAAAGAAAAGAACAAGGTACCAAAACTGCCTCTAAAATACAAGTATCATACTGAAAAACCCTGAAATAGCTTGCAACTGATGTATAAATAAACAGGTAGTAATCAGCAAAAAGGTTCAGGTTAGAGCTACATGTCGATATCTTGAACATAGTCGTCACTCACACTCGGTAACTATTGGGGAAATAACAACCAGAAGACAGTTTTTCTATAATAATAGGCTTTAGCATTCTTATTAGTAACTCTTTCCGACCCAGATGACCCCATCACACTCCTCCAGGAGAGCAGTAGGGCCACCAGTACAGTACACAAATACAAAAGACACCCGTCATACCGACCTCGCCGCCGAGGTCCTCCGCGACCGCGCCCCCGATGTAATACCCCAGCAATGGTATTAGCCAATTCATCTTAATCCGTTCAGCCATTATGACATGAAAAGGTAGCAGGCAGATAATAAATCTGTTTTACGGCTCCGTACCTCAAAAAGAAAAATTTAAACCTGTAAATGATGACTTCGTTGTCTGTGAAGACCCTTTTTCTCAGGAACGCGTGGAGACATCCAGTTGAAAAAGATATCAAAAACTTAGATCTACGGTCCTTTGGATCTGTTACGAAAATCCAACTTCCAAGTCGCAATAAAAAAATACTGCCATTTATGCCGCATATTTTGACACTCGCAAATAAGCCAGTCTATTTGGTACTTCCCGTTGGCCCAGCAGCATGAAGCTTGGCGAGAAGTAAGGTCAAGTAAAGAGGAAAATCCGAAAATTGGTAATTTATAGTTTAATAGGGTGACTAGTTTATAGAGTGACCGATACTTAAACACGTGATCTCTCGTGACTATGAACATCATTATGAACAACTTTTACTATGAGACCAAACCAGAATTCACGAGAAAAAAAAACGGCTGTTCTCTATATTTATGTTCACAGTTGTTCATATTTATGTGCACAGCTGATTTCCCGTCACCCTATATATGAACTGCAAAGTTAAGTTTGTTCTTCAATCTGGGATCAAAAATTCATAGGTCGTGTCGTGAAGTAAAATTTTGTCTGTATTTCATTCAAATCGGTGCTCTCCTCTCTATTGAAAGTTCTTTTTCAATTGAAAAGTTAAGTTTGTCCTTCAATCGGAATTTGGAAATTCGGGCAGCCGAGCAAGCACAGCTTTGAGACGAACCCTCAAGGGCGCAAGCCTATTCATAAAAAATATGATTCTAAATGCCTTAAAACACCAAGTAAGCATTTTACTATTATTAATACCATTAATTTGTAATACCTTCTCTAGTGCCGCCATTGACCACGTAATACCTACATGTTAGAAAGGTTAGTTTATCAGTACGATATTATATTCTGTAATAGACAATTATATTCTTTAAATGGACAAAAACATGTTTTACAAATCAATTAATAAAAATAGCAAAATTATACACAAACACTAAATCTATTGAAAAACTAAAATATAGCAAAAATATAGTACGATTATAATAACTTCTGACTGAGTGGACCGATTTGAATAAAATAAAGACTAAATGTTACTATGACTATATTTCAAATGCTTTAAATCTCTTGTAAATAAGACACAAAAAAAACAATATTATGTATCGAATTTATAATATTAGTATGGATATGGATTATAGTTAGGATTTGTTATGTCCCCTGATACTAAAGCAATCGTTTATTAAGATTTGCAATAATAGCGTAGACGCTACAATACGTTACTGAACTATAAACGAGACTAAAACATACGCCTCCTTCCCATGGGGGTAAGCTGAAACTACAGAACGCCACTTGCTATGATTTATACAAACTCCTTTTGCCTCGTTGACGTTCATACATCAGGTCATACACGCACGCCGGTTGCGAGTACTACGCACCTGACCTTTCTGAAGAACATCACCAATAAGGTCACTCTATTTCCTTCTAGGGCGCCCCCTATATCTAAATATCTTTTAACTACACGAAATTTTCGTCAGACATTGTAAACACACTTTTGTAGTCCTAAACTTATGTAAACCTATGTCCATACAGAGGGTGTACATTATACAAGCTATATAAACCTGACGTACTTTATTCAATCGGGAACCCGTTAACGACAGTCCAGTGGCGTGTAATATGGCTGAAAGGTCAAGACCGTGACGTGATATAGGTACAATAGGCTACACGTAATTGTACCACTATGACCTTGAGCTGGTCTAGCGTAGTGCGGTGCTCCAATAGAATCAGAGACCAGCTTATACTGGTTGTTTTACACTGTCGTGCGGCCTACTGTACCCACTTTACGGTGGTAAGTCTATAGCCACTTAATATAAGAGTCTGGTTTAGTGATGTTAATTTTAAGTAGGAGTAGGTGTAGGTAGGCCGTGTAGGTTGGAAGAATAGGATACTTTGTCGAAACTTTTGGGTGTCTTGTAAGACGATAAAAAGGTTATTTCAAGAGATGGGACAGTACCTGCCTCGTTGGTGTAGTGGTCGCACGCGCTACTGCTGAACATGAGGTCCTGGGTTCGATTCCCAGGACGGCAAAGTGTTATAATGAAAAAAAATACTTACCCGATATAATTACAGCACACGGGGGGACGTCAATGTGTCATTCCTTAGGTAATTGCTGAAAACCAGCGCTGTTGACGTTAGGTTCATCCGAAGTCACAGCATTTCGCTGAGCAATGACCTGTTCTTGCACAGATGCGACGCACAGTTTAATTTTTCTTATTATTTATTACAAAAGTAGTTTACTCTGAAATCGGCATTTTGTTTTTGTTATGTTTTTGTTGTCATTTGCCAATGTCGCAACCACAGAGTATGTAATGTTGTTACAGTAATTACGTAATATTGTCTTTGTCTGTGGCCTTGACATCAACCGATGAATGAATCAATTTTATAAATTGCGTTTGTTTCTTGGCTGAATACGAGGCTTTTGGCTACTTTTGTATTTGTGTATTTTGTGTTTTTATTTTATTTAAATGTGCGTTTTGTTTGTGCAGAATAAACGTATTTTCTTTCTTTCTTTTTCTTTTTATTGGGTTTTATTCATCAGGAATTTCTCAGTAGCAGCCTGGGGTCTGTATTTGTGCCCGGTTGATGGCAATAGGCTCGCCTCCTATTACATGGGACTTAAACATAACTGGCGAAATGTGGGTGTTCTATAGGTATACCTCTGCCTAACCCTTCGGGGATTACAGTCGTGATGTTATGTTATTGGACAGTAACTTTGTCCTGTACCTACAATAAATCATCGTGAATTTTGCTCCTCGTGGCTAAAATAGCCGCAGGAGTCGATCGAAGGTTGACAGTCGTTACAGGTAGTCAGAAGCCCGAAAGTCGTAACTACCAGTTTTACCTAGACATTTCACCCAGTAACTGGGTTGTGGAGGTCAGGTAGGCAGTCGCTCCATGTAAAATGTATTCAGCTGCATCCGGTTAGACTAGAAGCTGATAAAAGATACAACGTAGTATGGAAAAGACTAAGCAGGTAAGGTAGTCATTTAATCATTGTTTTATACCTATTACTGCAGCAATCTATGCAGATCATTGACTCACCCACGCAGATTCCGCCGCAGATTTTGTATATGCGGTGCAAATTGTAAGTAAATAAATAAATTCAAGCATTCTTCATTTCAAAGAAGAAATTCGAGTTCGCTAATATCCGAAATCGATACGAATCGTTGTTGTCAACATTTTTCACGATTGAAAAACGACCGATATCGTTTTTCAATCGGATTCCTACAAAGAGATACATATAAGGGAAAGGGCAATGACCGCACCTTATTTGGCGCCAACATTTTAGCAGGATTAGTTGGGCTATTTATATTATATGGTTCAAAGATAACTCACCCACAACTCTTATTTACAAAATAGCTTGTCTCACAAGTAGACAAAACCACTTTTATCCCGAGCACAATTTCACTTTATTGTTCGTTTTAGCCCCTGACAACAAAAGACGATTGTCGCGCAATCATCGCAAGACCGCCGCGCGTCCCTGTTGTACAGCCGAACGAGGTGTTGGAATACAGGCAGCTGTCTTGCAACCACGTTTAAACAATCAGTTGTACAGCCGAACGAGGTGTTGGAATACAGGCAGCTGTCTTGCAACCACGTTTAAACAATTTTGTGTGTGTATCAATACTTTTAAATCACCCGGTATCTTACTTAAGTACCTACCTAGATAGAAAGATAGATAAATCGTTTATTTAGTGCACTCAAAAAACAGCACAACATACAAAAACACAATTAAATAATGACTAATTTGCTATTAGGAAATAGCTGCGAGGTGACAATATACAAACAAATAAAAAAGGAAGAAAACAAGACATTGTGATGACACTATTGGCTATGACACACTTTAAAATAATGGATCAACGAACATAAAAAAGTGCGGTGTGCGTCTAAGTAAGGTTGCACCATATGGGAGTCCAGCTCAGCATGTGCCAGGCAAATATACCTGACGCTGATATTCTGCTGAATCCCTGCAGTGACATACGGACTTCGAGTAGATGAGATAAATATGCGAGTTATTGGTGTTGTGAAAAATTGGAATGTGCTACAAGTATCTATGCTACAAGTAACTCTTAAAAACATATTTCGCAATTAAAAATGAATAAACTAATTAATATAGGTACTGCCTCGTTGGTCTAGTGGTTACAACCGCTACTGCTGAGCATGCGGTCCTGGATTCAATTCCCAGGTCGGGCAAAGGATTATTGGGTTTTTCCATATAGAATTGGAATTTGTACCCGGTTAATGGCAAGAGGCTCTACTTTACATAACTGGCGAAATGTGGGTGTACTATAGGTAGCTACACCTCTGCCTAACCCTTCGAGGAATACAGGCGTGATGTTGTATTTATGTAAAAATGATAATTGGCCTTGTAGTGGAAAGTTGAATATTTTTGCCTGCTCACCAAATAGCTTGTTCGTCTATATACATTAATCCCATGCTGTTATCCGTACGAAGGGGACAATTTCGCCGAAAGTGTACAATTTCTTCGCTCCGGATCCACGCTATATCGTCTCCCGTTACACCGAAACGTTATTTATGTGGGGTACAAAACACGATATAAATGTCACGAGACACTTATCACAAATGAGCCAGGGAAATGTACGACGTGGGTAGTAGACAGTAGTCATTATGACAAAAAATGAAAAACTTAACAAAATTGAAAAAAAAAATACAAGGTAAGGTTACGAGAAAAGGTAATATCTAGGCTTATAGTGTCACTGACTGTTTATACTTTAAAAAACTGTCGCATGTTGGAGGAGCAATGGGCAAAAACCACAGCTCAGTGGATCCCAAATAGCATGAAACGACTACGCGGCAGGCACCACAGAACAGGTAAGCAGGCACAGCAAGAGATGGTGGAATTTTAGGCCCTGCAGTAAGACAATACAGGCTTATAATAAATAATAATAAAAGCTAGTACTAGACTGTATGTCTCTGCAGATAGTCGTAATTTCTCAAGCCAGTGATTCAGCACCGTATTCACGTTTCCGATTGTAACCACTTATGGCGGCTTCCAGCACATTCCCCACAGACTAATGTTGAGGACTTGCCAACTCTAATACATTCTGCTACTATTATATACCTAGATACTGTTTATTATACTGTTTTGGTTTAATTTTCTTATCATAAAAAGGGTAATAGGATTAATAGTAATAGCTCTCACCGTTTGGATTAACTAGTTCGCAGATGACTTCGAATTAGGCACCAGATTTCCGTAAATAAATACCACAAGTTTGCTATATTTGCTACTCCAATATATCAATATAATCACAACTGTTTCATTTAAAACGGAAAACGGCTGTGGAAAATTACCCGGATATTTAAATGAAATACAAAAATCCAGAAAAACGGTATTACATTTTTTACATTGAATTTGATATTGGACTAATATTTAAATGGCACTGAAAGGAATTGAATATCATACTGAAGTACACACCTACATAGATACGGTTCGTCGAGAGTTTATTTGATCCGATCAAACAAAAGTGAATTCACGTTTTTCATTAGAATTTTAACTGAAAATTCGACATTTTGCAAACAAAAACATGTATGTTCCTATTGGAACAGTAGATCGTTTCTGGGAAAGGACGCAATATAAAAAACAAACAATTGCGAACGGAACGAACGGTCAAACAATAATGTCTATGATCGAACATCAAAACAAGTAGGTATTTTTTTGGTATTTTCTTTCTGAGATAAGGTGAGTGTATCTGCCTTCATACCTACTACAGCTACATACTGTTTATTTTACAAAGTGCATAAGTGCTTGTCACGTCCCAGGATCTCAGCTAAGAGAAATTGCGAAAGGGCAAAAAGAATACACTTTTCAAAGTCCACACAGTTTGATGAACACAGCACTCTTTGGTATTGGTAAAAAGATCGAAATGACAAGCCACATTTTACAAAAATCTTCTAATTCAAGTACAAGTATCTTGTGCCCTTTCATGCAATGACAGACTGGCTTGGCCTTTCTATCCGGAATTTATTATTTTCATGTCTTACAGTGCCGGGTACGTACTACAGGCACCAAAATGGGACCCGTTAACTTACAATCTCCGTTCTCTGAGATACTAAAACATATGAAAAGTGATATCTAGTAACAAAAACTTTGTCTACTTAACAACTACAATGGAAACATGAAGAAACAAATAAATATAATTGTAAATAAAACTGAACCATAACATAAGCGATGCACGTAAAGATTGTTTTATAGCTAATTTTTTACGAGACGCTCAACTTTATATTGTTCTGTCCGACGCCATGTTGGATCACTCGCTTGACATTAAATTGCTTGTTGCAGATATGCTCCAGTCGTTACTTCAACCAAGAGATAATCAGCGGTGTAAGTATGCCTTAACAGTTATTGTGTAGGGACGTCGCTTTAAAGGTATTCTGAAGGTTTTTGTCTGTTTGTGTTTTGATAAAATTGAAAGAAGTGTGAAGGCGGGACTAAAAGAAATGAGTGACAAAAGAATGAACGAAATTATATCGAAAGCAAAGAATTGTTCATTATTTCCAAAGCAAGTTTATTTCAAGGTCTACAGATTAACGCCTTCCTGTAGCCTTAATTGGTTTCTGCAGCCTTAAATTTTCATAAAAGTTAGTTCTCCTCTCCCCAGGGAAAAGTCACGACCAATATATTAAAGTTCCCATATTTCTGTATAAAGATAAAAAGCCGAGGCCTATATTTTCTGTTTATGCCCACTAAAGTATGACAGCTGATATACGTGCGTTTTAGTGTAATGTACCTATGTGAGGCATCAGGGGACTGGGGTTCGGTTCTGGTTACTGCACAGTGTGAATGGTGTGTGGGTTATGCATGGTATGCTGTTAGAGGTAGGTTATGTATCGAGCTTTATTGCTTATATTGTGTTCCAATTCGACATGATATCAGTGCAATATACCAGCCTGATGATCACAATGGTTACGCTTGTGTGCATAGTATATTGTGAAAACGAGCTTCCCCTTCTTTTTATACAAGTATCTTCAATCACTGTCAAAGCTATCGTGGTGGGGGTTACGGATTCTGATAGAGGAGATCTTTAACGGGGAATGAAGAAACTTTAGTCTGGATCTAAGGGAAATCGATATGGAGACAATAGACGTAAAGGCTAGAGGGAGACCTTGAGCAACTATGGCAGAATTTATCTAGATTAGATTTTATGAATACTTAACAAAACAAAACCAAGTAGGTATATATAATAATATTTAATAATGCGAAGAGTGGAGGAGGCCCGTGTTTAAAAGCATGACTTCTAAGCATGGGCCTCCATCACGCCTCTGAAGGCCTGGTGTTGTACAGCGAAGATGATTGGTGCTATGCCAGCTGTGGCGGTTCGCCATGAGAGACGGCGCAATGAGAAGCGTGGAGGAGGAGGGGGGCGGAGACCATCACAGCTGCCTCTGCAGATCGGCCGCCCCCTCGACGCAGATGCGACGCCCTCGCCTGACCATCACCGACTGAGGAATGAGCTTTACGTTTGTGGCAAGGTGAGCTACCAGGCTTGCATATATTTTCAGGAGATTTACGTGATAGCGCGGGGAAAAGACCATATAGATCAGACAGAGAGATCGAAGATCCTTTTAGATATGAGACTACCATCTTGCTTCTACCCGCGCTGTTGCGTTCTGTATGATCAGTCTTCAATTCTTTAGTAATTCTCCTTAGAGCATGCCCAATTAACCATTGCTAACTAATCAGAACGTTCTTAATAGGTACTTAATCATCTCTATTCTGATTGGTGGTCAAACTAAAGGCCTTAAAAACCTAATAACCTTTGGAATGCAATTACTTAGAGCTGGAGTTCAGGAGCAAGCCAGACGGATGTTGCTTATTTAACACACTACACATTTCAGTAAAATACAGTCCGACCCTTAAATGTATTTAAAAAACCTATCCATGATTCCATTTAAATGGCTTGTGATTGGCAGCAACAAGACTACCAAAAGTTAGATTACTAAAAATATTCTGCAGGGTGAGACAGATTAATTTTACTTTCATTGCATGTTTGTTTAAATGGTTACAAATAATGAATGTGAAAAAATTATGAAGGTGATAGGAGTTGGCTCTTCAAAGTGTTATCTAAACTAGCAGTAAAATCATTATATCCAGGATCTAAACTGTTGGCTTCTATGGGAGTCGTGTATGTTGACAGCGTTGACCGTGGCAGAAATCTGCCCCGTGCTACTAACATGTTGCACTGACCACTAACAAGGTAACAAATACCCTTTGCATGATGTGTCGTCATCCCTCTCTTGTGTGTTGTGTGGGTCACCTTCCCTCTCTTTCTGAAGAAAGTACTCTCACGGACCATTCTTCTTTTCTATCCGAGCACTTTAGTTCTTACCGTCAGGTAAAACCAACAGTTTTATTTGAAGGTATGTGTACTGTCAGTTGTTCTGATCCGTAAGAGTACTTCTGTAGTATCAGGAACACTGTCCATGTATCTGCTATGACATTCTTCTCCTTCCTTCTTTCCCTCCTTCGTAATTGGTGTTAATCTAGAGGAGATCAATGTTTAACACTTGTCTTTAAAGTTTCTTCAAATGTTATTAGTATGCGCAGGTGGCAGCTCTCCATGCGGTAGTGGGATCCCTTCTGCTAGGGATCGTGGTTTTGGTGGTGGGGCTGGTGCAACTGTCACCTGGAGCCGAGGCCGCGCAGCATCGCTACTATCTGATGGGAGCTGGCGGTGCGCTGGTTGGGGCTGGCGTACTTGGCGCTGTTTTGAGGTGGGTACTAGGATAACATACAATACAAAGGAGGCACAGATTTTCCACCATCAAAAATGATGCTTTTGGAAATCAAGTGTACCTACTTGACAGAAGCTGGGGCTGGTCTGGTAGAAGCAATATGTGTGCTGGGCTGTTCTTAGATTGGCACCAGGCTAGCATAGATTCAAAGTAATACCGCCAAATACAGATGGGCCTAACCAAAATCCCACCCATTAGTAACATTGAGTAAATCTTGAGAACTAAAGCTATTACACGAGACCAATATTAGGTACATGAAGTGGTTATAACTTCATACCAATAAATTATAACGAACACATCAATAAGAAATACGTGTTTCTTACTGGTGACATTCCGAGGTCTGTGGGTAATTTCATTACCTAACTAATACGTACGAGTTAACAAGTATTCCTCAGAAATTTTAAATTAGTTAGTAGGAATCAATCCATACTTGGTTCATTATAAGTTGTTAATTTGTAAAGTTATGCTGTCTATGTTTAGTGGTGCGAAGCTTCAACAGCTGTGACGTGTGGCTTGTTCTGACGTAGACAAGTTATACGTAAATTGTTACTGCATGTTGCACAACTAAAGAATAATTATAAGCTTTTGATAAACGTCGAGTATAAAACTGAAATATTGTAAAAAAAATATAAATGTATGTCCGCTATAGGCATCATTTAGAATACTTATGTTGCCAAAAACAATAGACAATTAAGTGAAATGGAATCAAAGAGACCAATGTACAAATATTATGCTAATCGTTTGGGTATACACTTTATTAAAACAATACTTAACTAGTACTGGTAAAATCAAACAGTACGGAAGGCTGAGAACAGAATTATATTGCGAAAAGCTAAGTTCACGATAGTAAACATTTATTTACAAAATGGAAGACTTACCCACAGCAAAGTGACGTGAAGACTACAATTACAGTGGGTACACTTAGGAAAATTAACGACAAACTGGCCCCAGCCAATTAATTAAATGAAATACACGCCGATAGCACAATGGTTTTAATTCAACCTGATAGGCAAGTTATTGAAGTATCATGCGTCACAGAGGGTAATGTTTTATGGCGTAATTACGAGTTATTTCCATGAGGACTTCGGAGTTACTAAAATATTTGTTTGTTACTGTAATCTAATAGGTAAATATATCAGAACTCACTGTTACTAATGTCAAGGGAATGATTTAAAATAATTTTGCCAGTTTAATCCATCTGGTTGAAGACGGCAGAGATTAGACGGCAGCCGACAAAATATAAGACTTTTCATAAATTCTACTCCAACAACTTTTAGCGATTATTATCCTACTACTGAGCAAAAGATTTTCTCTGGTCCGCTGTTTTAGCCAACTGCGTCATGGGAAAATGTCCTAAAGATAAGAAAGTTATTAGGGTAGTGTCGCCCGTTCAAAACTCTTTCTTTTCATATTTGCCTGGTATCAGAAGCGACCCTGCTCTAACATTTATGAGATTGATGGCTTTATCCGTGCTACCATTTGATAGTTACATTAATGTATTATATGGGTTATATTTTTACGATCCGATAAGCAGGGAATCGGGTTTCGCGTGTCAGGGAAACTCTGGGATAGTTCTGGTTTCTTCTATCTAATAATATAGTCTAACATTCTGTATCATAATCAAAGAAGAGTCTTACAACGCTTCGTCTTAAATGCATAATCAAAACACAAAAATGTGTTTACTTTTTTTTCTTTGTATCCATTTACAAAGAAAAAAAAGAAAAACGCTTTAATTTACCAACAAGAAAAGAAAAATACTCGCAAATATTTCTTTCAAAAAGAAGAACAGCTGGGCGCTTTTTTCTTAAAGCTTTTTCGTTTATGTAACCCAAGCACGATATTTTTAATATAAAATGGTGGAGGCCGTTTTGGTGTTGTTAATTACGTTTGAATTAAAAGGCGGGCTAGTCACTGCTACTTCAATGTCTGCCCGTCCAAGGGGTCGTTTTGCAAAACAAATAAACAAAGCAACTCCAGCCCTGCATTGTTATTCGCTAATAGCTTTAGCTGTAACTGATTGCCCTAATTTTTATTCTTAAGGCGTTTTTGCTATATTATTCATAATTGCCTTGACTGTAACCTGAGCCATTCAAAGAGGCTTTTAGCTTTGTTCATATACGAAACCTTGACCTGCTGGTATTTTTAGATACCTAACTACTTTTATACCAGGCGGAATAAACGGTTATATAAATAAAGGGGGAGCTAAAATTAGCTCCACACTCAACTTGAAAGAAGAAAGGCAGTTTTGGTGTCGCTTAATTTCAGAAGCGTTTATGAATGAAAGTATGTACATTATATGAAATCGTTACAGGGCTTTTATTTTTATGCATCAGCTTTTTTTATTAACTTAAAACAAATATTTGATTAAATCTGACTATCAAAACGCAATTATTTGCAATATCCAAACGCAAAACCTGGGACGGTAGCTATGGAGTTACCATACTCACCAGAATATGATATTTCTATTTCTATAAATAGGTATGCTAAATGAGCAGGATTTTGGTAGTAATGGTTTCATCATTTAAACTATTAAGAGATTTTTACTACCTCTTTTTTTAGAGGAGTTTTACAGAACAAAAAGTTAATTATCATTCATAACTCAGTTCTGTTCCATCAAATCTAAGACATTTTGGAGAAGCAGACTCCTGTCCTTTGAAACATAAGAGTATTATTCTAAGCTATAGAAAAGAGCCTATTTGTTTGTATTGCAACATATGTATTAGCTTATTGTTAATGACAGTTAAATGAATCCACTATGTATACGTATTTTAGAGAATTTAGCTTTCATGGCAACATTAAAATCTATTGATGCATCTTCAAATCAGAAATGTCATTGTCATTTTTTAACGTCACTACTCTGTTTTGTCTTAATATGTCGTTGTAAATAGTTGTGGATTAGTTTTTATACCTAAAAATAAAACTATATTTGTTTCCTGGTGAAGTACAGAATACGGGGATTGTAGGTAACCCAGGTGTGCAGAGATGATCGAGTCTAACAATGCCATAGGTTACAGTTGATGCTAGTATGTGTGATGAACATCGTATGCTGATGCCGATGACAAGCATGACGACCGCACCGCCTATTCAATAATTCGAAGAAGTTATTCTAAGATTAAAATCTATATGTAATAAAAAATATTTATTCAATTACCAAATAAATGTTTTAATTTTGCTTAATGCATAATAGATAGGAATAAGCCGACCAAGATAGTAAGACAACATGGTGGGATGCGCGGCCTCCCCAGCCTGAATACCTTAACAGGTTTTAAATTGTAAATTCGCCTTTGAACTTTGCATTGATATAAGATATTAGGTATAGGCAAAATATTTTAAAATACCTAGTAGGTACCTAATATTTAAAATATTAGTAAATGACATCACAACAGCTGATAGTTGTCCCAGTAAGTCCACTGACAAGTATTGTCAGTGATAAAGCCACGTGCTCACTGGACAAATGTCCCGCGGCACCAGTCGCTTGAAACGTCGAGCGATGTCGACCAACGTCTCTAGATATTTTGCCTCACGACCTTTTTCATCGTTTTCGATGTTGCCAGACATAGGTAATATTATTTAGGGACACGTGTCGTGGGAATCTTTATGCGTCGGAGCCTGTCCGGCTGTGTATGGTGTACGATGCATGACGCAAAGCGATAGCGCGTTGGTTTGCAGTGGCGGGGCAACAAACCATCTTGTATAGTATTTTTTGGACGTATCCCTAGGTCGCATTTTTGGTTTTCTTCATACAAAAGCGTTGTTTTCATTGATTTGCCTTTATATTATAAAATAACCTTTATAGCCCAGGGCATGGTTTATCTATGTGCAATCCAAATCCATTCAGCCGTTTTAGCGTGAAAGCGTAACAAACAGACAAATAAACTCACTTTCGATGATGTACATTAGTAGTAATAACAAGAGACATTTTGTAAGTACAAAGTCAACTGCTATGCTAGTGCCACTTTGCCCTTCAGTAGCCATTATTGGAACTATTCATTTCCGCCATCTTTGAATGTCTTAGATTAGACTGTTTACTGTCATGGGGTCTGTTTATACGGAGCCACCTGCTTTTTAAACAACGTTTTTCCGGCGAAACCCAATATTAAAAAATACGATGTGAATTCCTTTTATCTTTATTGATCGAGATCTATCTTTTGAGACTATTTTTACGAATGTACGCGAAGCCTAAGTGCGACATCCAGATTACATGAAGTGCTGCCATTCTTCTTTATCAGACAGTTTGTTTTGTTTGCGTGTACACTAACATTACAGTCTGTAACCCTTTCATTTTCAGGTGCATCTGCCTACACTGGTACAACCGTAAATTCCGTACGGATACCGAAGAGGACCCTGAACCAACGACCCACAAGAATGGAGTCAGCGTGGTCGAGGGCGGACCTGATCATAAGGCCGGCCATCATGACCACAAGACCGGACACGACCATAAGACCGGACACGATCACAAAACCGGACACGATCAGAAGACCGGACACGAACATAAGGCAGGGCCCGAAAACAAAGCAGGACATGAGCATAAGGGACATGATAAGCACGGCCATGACCACAAGGTTGTTGATAAGCCAAAACTGAAGACTCAGGCCAGTGTGGGACGTGATGTAGACCTTATCAAGCAGCCGTCAGCCACCAGCGACACATAAGCTAAGTCCCGACCAGTAGAGTAACGTATCTTAAGCGTTCGTGTACCGCTCTTTCATGTAAGGAAAACCTGTGGGCTTCAAGTATAGCCCACATCATTTACTCGTATACTTTTCGATGTCGCGGCAATGTTGGTTGTTTACTCATTACTCAATATATTAGATTTGTGTCTCTTGACAATAGTTTTCTGATCTATGTCGAACCTGTCAGAAAAAAATGTCTTGTCTCATGTATTTTCATAGCAGTCAGTTTCAAATCACAGACAAGATGATGTACTTATTTTAATTTCTAAGGGTGATCTCCCATATTTTCCTGAGGATAAATTGACAGCTGTACTTTAACCTGAAGCTTCCCGTACTTAACGTGACCTTATTAAATAACTTATTCATACACTACGCCGTTGGCCGTACTTAAATTCCCAGTCGCGTTTCCAAATAGTTTCATGAGTACCCTCCACGTCTAATGACGTCAGACTTACGTTCAACAAACAGTAACAAAATATCACTAACTAACACACACAAATATAACCTAAGACACACAGTTTATTTTCTAATAACGTAACTTGGAACATTCTAGTATTTAGATTTAGTAGAGTCTACTAAAAGTAATTTAAATATACTTACCGTTTAATTTTAAATATACTATCATGTATGGGATATTAAAATGGACTCGCCGCCATTTAGTGTGTATGTATTAGCGGTTTGATTGCGTGAACGAGTGTTTGTCATGTTGTACATTTGGCGACTATTCTTCAATATCCTTACAGTTATTTCATATAATCTTCCAGTCTGTTCTCACGTATCCCTTACTGTAATTTAACTTGTAAATATTTTGTAATGTGTCTACATAATTATTGTCTTTTGTATGTAAAATTATAGTATATATACAATGTTAGTCACATATCATTTTAATTAGGACCTGCCATTTATTCACATATAGCACTCACAAATCATTTTATATTTTAAATAACTTGCTTTTTTATTTTTAACTCGTCAAAATTTTAGATTCAGAATATTTATAATTTCTGAGTAATATATTTTTGAAAAATTTACAACCTGAACTCAAAATTAAATTTATTTTTTACTTTTAGTCACCCCTAAACAAACTTGTCAATAAAAGCGATCTGTAAAAAAATATAAAAATAATCATTCTAAAGCCTTACCGTCCGTGCGTACCGAATGGATTTTATTAAATAATAAAAAACTGCAGTTTTACTTAACAATAAACTATATAGAACACATGATTATGACCATGTACTATAGTATAGTTGATCTGAATGCATGCAGTAAGTATAAAAGAGCTTAGTAATGTATTCAAAAACATTTACGATATGTACTCGTAGAATGGTTTCGTTTATCACTCACACTTTCTTCCAAACTTCCTTTATACCCATGTATATGCTCATTTACAATGTAAGAACTAGATAACGCGACTTAGGTATATTCATCCTAACAAATTTCATGTCTAACTGACTGGCGACACTTCCTAACATTAATAGATGGGAAAATAGCCCCATCGGCTTCAGCAACTAATCCTCATAAACCATCTATTTTTTTTCCTGTTACTATCCCGTGTGTTTCTTGTGACACTAGATATTAAATTATCTGTGTCTTGATATACCTGACCATCCCTTCTTCAATATGCCCAAGACCATGATCTATTCTATCTAAGTAGAGTTACAATTACATAACATTTTAATCATTATAAAGAATAATAATACAATATCAATACAATAGCTGTTCGTGTTTACATTTGATGTTGTGTCTCGATGTTTTATTATTAACGAGGATAATTAAATAGACCAATGTATCATCATCGTATAATATAGTGTCAGTATACTTACGTGTGAATTGTGTAATATCATATTCATGTTATTTCACCGTTTCTCATTAGGGTCGTTATATTTTTCTTTCAATATTTTAGAAAACCTTGGAATTTTTACCCTAAGAGACTGAGAAGAGTGTTCTATAATAAATTTCAAAGAAATCATTATTTAGTTTTGATGATTTACCTTCTATGGCGTAATGATTTGATAGTCATCATTTACACAAAAATTTGGTTTTTTAAATAAATATTTTGGAGTACGGATTGAATTAATTGCCATCGTGGGGTCCAATGATTGGTCCAGAATAAATCAAATATGTATCGGATTATGAATGCTTATTAGTTTTGAAAGAAGCACTTTTAACTTATTTTCTGATATTAAATTGTTTAGGTATTAAGTATCATTTTATTTGTAAAAGTTTACGTTCTAGTGTATGCATAAGATCTGTGGATTTTGACTAGTTTAACGATGAACTCGTCTCATACATTTTTGGTGTTCACATGGATTTGGGCTTACAGTGCTTTGAGCTGTTTTCTATTATTCGTTTGTTTTTTGGCGTTGTATATCACGAAAATGCTGGAATTGATTATGGGTGTGATGTAAAATGTATGAGTTGTAGTTATCACGACTCGTTTGTACTGTAATATCGAAAGATACTTCATTGAGAAGAAAGGAATTACTGTTATTATATGTTTATTGATTAGGAGTAATAATGAAGACATTGTATGTTGTACTGGTATCAATATTTAACGAATGTTTATTTAAGTTATGGGACCGACTGGCAAACGCCTATGGATTTGAGAAAGAAAAAGTTGGTATTTTTTTGGGTATATAGATGAGATCTTCTACCATTATAATGAAAATTTCAGTTCTTATCTAACTGATAAAAATGATAAATCTGTTAAGTGTAATCCAAGTGCATCAATTACTACACATATTGAATACAATAAACTGATGAGTAGGCTCAAATAGAACCCAAAACGATATAATATAGAGATTGTATTGCTAGGCGTATGCCAGTTGTTCCCACAAAGTATTCCATAACCTAATGATATTACGTTCGTTGATGTGTTAGATTAAGAACAAACTAGTGTATTGTATTATAACTGGTAATTATAGTCTGTAATTATATAATATTATTTTAAATCTTCTTTATGAGCTTTAGCGCCTCGATTTCGCTTAAGAAACGTTGCCAAAGATATTAATTTATTTTAACACGCTTTATACGTTTGAACAACTAAATGCTTGGATTAAAATTTTGTAAAATATGTAAACTAAGCTGTAAATCTAGCTATACCTTACTTTGAAGTTACTAGTTGAAGATCTGAATTTAAATCCAAGCATTTCGATTAATCAAGCGATCATAGCCGAATTAAAGTTGTTATAGAATTTATGTATGTATTATAAAATATATAACTTTTGTTAAGCTGTTAGCCTTTGGTTTGAAATAAATTGCCGTGCCAAAGTTAACGTGGTTTAACCATATGTATTTTAGGGAAATGTTTTATGTTTTAATTAAATTAAATTATATGTATGTAATGTATGTATGTATATTAAAGCTTTATCATACCACTGTCGGGAATTGAATGTTTTAATTCATGGAGATTACTTATAGGAATTATATATTTGATGTTAATTCTATTTTTTTGTTAATTCTGCTACTTATATGTTTACATCAAATGGTGATCTGACAACTTATCAAGGGAGCCACCACTGACTGATTCTGAGGTTCATTACGACACCGCACCGAACGGTAGAATTCCAGCGGAATTAACTTTAACTGAAAAATAATACGTAATTACTTTTTATTTAATTTTACCTGTCACGGATTTACTTAGGATTTAAGTTATTATTTTGATAGTACTTTTATATCTGTATTAAAGTATATATGGACGCTATAGACAGATATTGCTATGCTATTATAAATGTTCAAATAGTTACGATTGGTCTGTTTTTGCAGTCCATCTTGTTTCCTTTGACAACGTACTCGTATTGTATGAGACATTCCGCCGCTTTGTATGTTTCAATTGATGGTCATATATTAAACGTATATAATAATGTGAAATGCATTACTTAGTTAGTGTTAGGATATAACAATATATTATCATTAACATACATATGTAATTAATGTTACCATACCCGTTTTTATGACACGGCATATATCTGTTCTTGACTAAGCCCCACTTTAGGGGTTTACTCTCGACATCCACTTTTAATCCCCACACCTAAGCTCTATTCACTGTGATAAAATAATTGTAAGATTAAAAGTAAAAATATAAATTAAAAATCAATATAAAACGTTTGTATCATTTTTCTATACGTCCGTGGTTTACGGCAGTTTTTTCGATTGACGAATGAAAAATTTTATAAACTTTAATAATATCACAGTGAATAAAATATTTAATTCTATGCCTATTGTCCAAAATACCATTTTAGATTTTATTTATTAAGTTTTCATTTATATTGTATCTTCTGGGGTCAGTTTTAATTAGAAAAATTGTATTTTAATTGAATTTTAATTTCCAAAACTGACCTCACTCGATTAGCCCACGTCTCAATAAAAATCTTAAACTTTAAAATATTGATTTTAATATATTGACGTGTTTTATATTATCGTATATTATGATATATTTTAATTTTATCACGACTGTGCTGTTTTATATCTCATATATTTTATACCGATGTCTCTAAATAAAATGTGAACAAGATGTAGTAGACTTTCAATATTTTTCCAAGTTTCAAAGATCCTGCATGCAACACACTTTTATATCACTAGAATGTCACGATGCACTAGAACATATAACGGTATCTAGCCGCAACACAGTGACACTGCAATGGATAAAAGGACACAGCGGATCGCTAGGTAACGACGCGGCTGACGAACTTGCTAGACGTGGATCCAGCACGGCAGTCTGCGGACCCGAGCCTATCGTACCCATCCCCTTCAACCAAATACGCAGGTGGCTGCAGAAGTTCACCCACACACAAGCGGAACGCTGGTGGACCTCGACACCAGGTTGCAGGCAGTCAAAGGAGGCTATGCCATCTTTGGACAGCAGGCTGACCAGGCGTTTGCTACGCCTGGACAGGAACGGCCTGCGCCTGGTGACGGGGACCATCACGGGACACTGTTCGCTAAACAAGCACTTCCACACAATAGGCATAACGGACAGTCCTCTGTGCAGGGCGTGCATGGAGGCTGAGGAGACCGTTGCGCACGTGCTCTTCGAATGTACGGGCGTCACCCAGATTAGAACAGAAACCCTCGGGTCACCCAGATCATACACAGACGTTCTAAACAGACCAGGAGACCTAATCAGCTTCTGGAGGGAGGTGGGCTGGTTGGAATAACCACCAAACGGCCGCTATGGCCCACGCACAATGGTCCACCTGACGGACTTAGTGCGGAAACCAAACCCCCTAACATAGATAGAACATAGATACTTTTATATCATACATCCAACATGCCATACTTTTATATCATAATATTTATTAATCAAGAACTAGAAACACCTTTTTTTTTTTGTATGGCAAACACCTTAGATATTATTCATAAAAATAATAATAATGCCTAACACGACGTTAGGCATTGTTGTGAATAGCCAAAGAATAATACAGAGAAATAAATCTAGTGGCCCAATTATTGTACCCTGTGACACACCCTTAGCGATGCCAGATTAAAGGGCCAAGTCTCAACCGTTACAATAATCTACTTTGTCCTGCTGCCTAAGTATGCTGGAGTGGTAGCCATTGAACCACCAAAAGTTTGAAGAGCTCCGGCACGGTTATTTTTGCAGTCTAAGAAAATATTTTTATCTCAACACATAGGTAACTTAATAAGCTACCACATTGCGTTTCAATTTTTGGAAAATATTTGCTATTGCCTGATTAATATAGGTTTTTTTTAAACAAGTGAAATGGTTCATAGTGTACTCCTAAGGGTACCTACGCGATGAACCTGGGGGGTGGGACTGAATGAGCCAGGTGGTACACAATGAATCACAGTAATAGATAAACCCATAACTGTTTGTTTTAAGTTGAAAATAAATAAAACAGTTGCAAGTTTCAATATTGATTAGGTTTCGGGTTACATGAAAACCACGCAAATTAGTCTTATAACAAGTCTAAATCACAAATTGTACTTAACAATGGATACAAAATAGGAACAACAATGAGTTCGCTCGTCCTTAGTTACGAGAGATCAACAAAACAACAAAGCATAAAAAAAATCAACAAAACAATCATAAAAAACTTAAAATATCTTCGAAAATTAATTATTAATTAACCACAAAATATAAAAATCCAAATAAAAAATCTTACAGATATGACGTGTTGGATTGAGAAGGTTGCAATTATCTTTGGTTGCTTTTCTGATACTCAGTCCCGACAAGTGTTTGTCTATTCCTGCAACCTAATTGTGTAACACACGATCAATCAAAATCTGTTTCATTTTGACAGTTCAACTACATTCATCAAGATAATTACGTTATTGAGCAGACAAATTTTTCGAACATAAAATATGAAGCAAAGGATTAGCAATGTCCTTCAAAATTATTCAGATTATGATCAATCGTGTGTGCTCGGAGTGATCGGAGTAGGTAGAGCTATTTTGGTTCAATGACCGCAAACGTTGATGTTAATATGGACATTCCCCGGGATTCTTACTAAAACTCCGGGTTTCGAAAAAATATTAATAAATTGTATTTTTTATTAACAAAGATAAAAGAAAGCTTGTCTTATATATTGGCAGTGAGCCACGACGTTGTCAAACTAACATCAGCGAAGCGTTGCTAATTTCCAAAACGCACACGCGCGATGTTGCTGCTCAGGTGTAACGCGAGTACTTGTTTATACAAAATTGTTACAGAAAATTAAAAAAAAATACATTTAAAAAATAAAGTTTTTAATTTCATTAACCTGAAACCAGTCCGTCTTATACCTACCCGTTGGAGGGGAGGAGGGATATGTATACATAATTCTTAAAGCTTTTTACAAAGTAGTTTCTAACTTATTTAATAATATATATTTCAAATCCCGGGATTCCGGGAGTGTCCATATTAAGACAACGTATTGCAAGTACAAAAAATAGCTCTGCCTACTCCGATCGCTGGTTATTAGGCTGCTGTTTGGATAGCTTCTCGGGTGATGATTCCCTTTTTACGGTCTTCCTGCCCTACCGTGTTTCGTCCCATGCTGAAATAAACAAATAGTAATGATTAGTCACATTAACACTCAGAGGTTGACTGGAATAATATTCCCCACCACTTAGATGTGGTACACAGTGAACCATGGTTTATTGCTAGGAGGAACAATAATGATTTGGGCCGGTATTTGGATCGGTGGAAGAACCGATCTCATTTGGATCAGGGGCAACCTCAATGCTCAGATTTATGCGGCGAGGATTGTTCTAAACATGATCATCCCTGCGAAGCTGGTTAGGTGATTCGTTTCGACTAATGCACGACAATGCACGTCCACACACGGCTAGATGCTCGCGGCCGATGCTCGCATTAACGTTCTGCCGTGGCCTGCTCAATCGCCAGACCTCAACCCAACTGAGCACACATGAGATATGCTCCAAAAAAGAGCTCTGCCGAGTATGGATGCCGTGCATTCCCCACAACGACTTTTTGACTTGTTAGAAAAAACGTGGGCGGGCATTCTCATTCTCTCAATGTGATTATGATGTACTGATTTTAAGCATGCCAAATCGCTGTGATTGTGTGTTTTATTCTGCAGAAAAGAGCCATTAGAGCCATCTATGATCTCCGCAGGCGCGATTCTCTAAGGGAACTGTTTAAGGACATTAACATAATGACGGTACCTTGTCAATATATCTATGAAAACATCATGTAGAAAAAATTTACATCTTTTTAGTAAAAGAGGTGATAGACATAATCATATTATATAATTGCATAGCACAGGTGTGAGTATTATGTACTAAAGAGCTACCATTTACCGGGTATATGTCTTTCATTGACTTGAATGTGAGTATGTCATGCTCACTCAGATGTCTCGCTGATGGTGGCGCGTGTGTTGGATCATTTAGCTCCCTTCAAAATGGTTGAGCTGAATGGTGCTAATCCATGCGTCATGTTCGTGAACGGGCGCCGTCAGTAGGGACTGGTCATCTCTTAGCTGCCACGGCAATTTTAATTTAAGTAATTTATATTTTTATTTCTAACGGACGCTTTTAATGTTTTGCATCGTTCTCACATGTATAACTTCAACTTAATGATGTAACCATTTTATTTTATTTAAAAGAGTGTCCGTGGAGTTTCTTGCCCGTTCTTCTCCATAGGTACCTACTACGCTTTGGAATGGGCGACTAGCTTCATATTTCTGACTGACCGACCCCTTGACAATTCAAAAGTGCCTGTAATTGGTTTATTTGAAATAAATGCTTTGAGTTTGAGTTTGAGTTTGTGTGATTCTTGTCATTGGCACACAGATTATATTTTTTTTTCATTTCAATAAACATTTAAAAATCCTCATTTTTGCCTTTATTTGCCATTTAATTGACAACATTAACTTAGGTTAATTTCCCACAATTTGCAAAAAAATATTTTTTTCTTAATGTTACAAAATATAGGGATACCTAAGTAGTTAACTTAATAAACATTAAACGGAATTAAAGTAAGACGCCAGTCTGGAAGACTAGATTAATTGGTAAATATTAATTGGACAATTTTTTATAGTTAAAAATGTACTTGATCCCTAGACACTTTTGATGTGTGTAGGAAAGTAAGCTCTCTTGGGGAAGTCGATAGCTAATAATCTTCTTTTTTTGTCTTTGCCGCAGTAGGGTAAAAATATGAGGTTTATTGTATTTTAAGCCCATTTTGTAAGATTGTACAAAGATAAAAAGTCAGCCTGGTTTTAAACGCTGGTTTTCCATTAGGATCACATGGGGTACCTACCTATAGTTGCCTGTGTGGAATTTAATAAGATTTCATAAGTTCTATACCAGTAAAGAATAACCTATTGGAAGATAGAAAATAATAAAATGATTAACCACAAAGCACCCAAGGGTTTCTCCATAAAGAACCATTAAATGAATGTGAACTTGACAAAATACAACTCTAGTCTACAGAAACTTATCTCTAGTCTACAGAAACTTATCTCTAGTCTACAGAAACTTATCTATAGATACAGAAACTTATCTATAGCTGGACCGAAATAGCTGGAACTCATGGGGGCATTAATTTGATCGGGTTGGTGCAGGATTGATAAGCAGTGATAATTTTAAAATGGTTTACCGACATGACCTCTAACGGTCATGTCATGCACTTATTTGTACTTTTTTTATTCGTGTTGTGTTGCGTGAATATTAGATGGCGCTGTATCTGCAATCATTCTTGAACTAGTGCAAACCGTGTGAACTTATTATTTCCTTCTGTTGCCGCTAGAGGTCAGTTTTACAAATGAGGTCAACAAAGTTATTGCTAGGTAACTTTTTGATAAAACATTTTGTTTTGTAATAATCACAACCGTCAGCAAAGAGTTTATGGCCGTCAGCCGTCAGCCGTCTGTCATTATTTAATTAATGTGTATGTATCCTAAATTCTTAAAAGCTTGTTAATAAGTAGGTGGCTTTTCTGTTTGTGCGAATAGATACTCACTCAGGTAAAAGAAGTAACAAGTAATTTTTCACCAACGCAGGTAAGATACACATTTTGCATTCAATGACGAAATAAATATTGCGTGGTTGCACTTCCCCATATATTCTCTAAACACACCTAATCCTAATGATTCATTATTAATATTTGGCGTATCATGCAGTTCGGTGAATGATTAGTAAGTAGATTGCCGATGCTACGGTGCTACCTACACGAGTCGCCCCGCGTTGCGATAAACCGCGATTATTCCGCACAGCGCGGCAAGGCAACGTCGCATCGCGTGATCGCGCGCCTCGCTCGGCGACTCGACGCGACACAGTCCCAGTTCACATGTGGCGACTAATCAGCCGCTTATCAAAAATATCGTTTATTTAGTCATTTCATTCATAATTTGTGTGTCTATTGGTCGTATCGGATTATGTTTTGTGGATTTCTTTGGAGAGATCTAGTGATTTCTGCGTTCCTTTTTTATTAATGGTTTGTAAGTACAGACGCACATCAACCTACTACAATCCGTCAAATTTCTTCTTTAAGGCGACGATAACCGACTTTTAATGATTTTATACTGAAGATCACGTCTAAACGAGTAGTGTTAATGATTCGGAAAAAATATATGTTAAATTAGAGCATTTTTTTAATAACTTAATATATGAATATTTTTGATTATGTTTATATTACTTAATTAAATTAAATTGTAAAGTTGTGTCTAACGCGGATAAAAAACTGAGAATCACGCAAAATCTATCAAGCGTATTGTTTTGAAACCTTCACCATTTTAAACATAATTTAATTATTGATCTTTTAGTATACGTGTTTTATTAAAATTACTTTTGTTTTATGTATAATAAATTAATAATGCGTCTAATTTGGTACAGTGCTGCTGGATGGGCGAGTCGTATTACAGGCTGGACATACGACGCGTTGCCTGAGCTCAGTACAGAACACGCAAGCTAACCACTCAAGGTCACTAGCATATATCTGCGTCTTAAGGTTCAAAGTTGATTAGGAAAATTGACAGTTTCGGGTAGGTTGACCTGCTGGCGTCTGTACATTCTTGTGGTAGTATTGAAATGTAGGTATATTTACTGGAACCAATAATGTACGATTGAAATTAGTAGGTAGAATGGTTTAAGGGTTATACTCTAACCTGTATCCAACGTACCTAAAGCTAATATTTTCAGGGTGACAGGCCCGAAAACGAGACCTAGATATAACCATAATGTAATGAAAAATATAATAATGAAAAATAAAATATAAAAATACTTAGCAACGGTTTAAAAAGAGATCATAATAAATTGATTTACCTTCGGGAATGTTCTTACCGATTTTTTTATGTAGTTTGTCGTTACTTTATTGTGAACCTCTCATACTTATTTGTAAATAAAAGAAAATTGAAGTGAGTTTCATCATGTCAGTATTACCTTTTAGGTATTAAATTCAAGAACAATTCGGTTAAAGCATTTAACCAAATAATTTTCCATACACTAATTCAAACTTTTTTCAAATGACAGAAACACATTTTGTATAAATAAATAGAAACTATGAACCATCAACAATTTATTATCATTTTCAGACAGCCGCGCGAACGCCGTATCTGCACCCAACCTTAACATACATTGATCGTTCGTGACGCTCGCCTGGCCGCGAGAGCCGAGACGCCAGTTGCCGCGGCGTACTCTAGCCGCGCGGACCAGACCGTTGTGACGCGACGCGATTTTATTTCAAAATTTTTGTCAACATGCCCCAGAAAATGGTGTTATCTGATAATTCTTTGAAGAAACTTGTAAAGGAAGTGAGAAGGAGAGAGTGTTTGTGGAATCCGAACCATGATAGATACAACGACAGGTATCAAATGGCCAAAGCTTGGATGGAGATAGCGGAGTTGATGAAACTACCAGGTTAGTGTGTGTGACATGTTATGTACCACGTGGGTTCTCCGCAGTGCCACCGTGGGAATATAGATGGCGGTAGAAGTGTCGAAAGTTATGCTAAGTTTCATTTACATAATATGTGTGTGTTGTAATATATTCGCCGGAACTGCAATGTAATAAAAAAGTACATGACTATGTATAGACTTAGTCATGTATTTTTTATTACAATATTAAAACTAAGTAATACAAATTAGTGCTCAGTTGTTTTGAACTTATAATTATGTAAATACTGAGACTGACAATTTTAGTTTATATTGTTGTACTGTTGTAACTTGTAATTAACCTAAATAAAATCTGCTGAAACATACGTAGGTAGATACCTACGTACTGCAGCCGTACCTGCATGCAATTTTCTTTTTCTAAAATGATTTTTTGTCGTATCATGCGCTCCTGGTAGGTACCCATAGTAATCCGCTGGGTCGGCGGTTAATTTCCCCTATTTATTGACGCTTAGCCCAGGTTCGCACGGACGTGTTTTTATCGCGGCGGTTTTTCTTTTTGTACACTGGATTTTCAACTCTCGGTGTTAAGCCGGGCGTTGAGAATCCTACGCATTGGAACGCACTCTCGTCCCAGCGCGTTGAATAAACACACTGTTGGATTTTCAACTCTCGGCGCTAAGCAGAGGGTTGAATATCCAGTGCACGAAAAAAAATCGCCGCGATTTAATTACGTCCGTGCGTACGGGCTGACTGACAAAAAAAATATAAGTGCGATGTTACTCGGGCGGTTACTTTACTATTACACAATTGTCCCGCATAATAATATATACGATAACATTGATCCTAGTATAAATGACGAGACTCACAAGATCCTCCGCTATAATTATGTGGGAAATTCATTCACAAGTTTATTACTTTGGGAACTCAAGTTTTTTATTTACCTATTCAAACTATAATATTTTAAAAGAATAATATAACAATGACTGCAACCCACAGTGCGATCAACAAACAAGTCATCTTTAATATAAGTTATTTTATTATTTATAAAAAGGTTCAAAGTATTTTATCTCTTTCCACAGAAGAACGTCTACGAGTAAAATGGAAGAACCTCCGCGATCTTTTCAAGAAAGAAATCAAGAAGTTCGGATCCGAAGAGCAATACTCGGGGAAATGGCGACATTTTGAGATGATGAAGTTTATTAACACACCTGACTATACAACCAAGCGCAAAAGCAATGTTCATAACAAAACCAACGGGAATGACGAAACCAGTGTTGAAGCGAAAGAAGAAATAGAAGATGATGACGAATTTGAATACGAAGTGGAAGAACAAGAACCAGAGGAAGAGAATAACGAAGTAGAAGTATACCTTGACGAAGCTTTTGAAGAAGACCCCATACCAGATAAGATAGCGAAACTGTCCTCAGACGACGACTACGACGTGATGTTCTTGAAGTCTTTAGCACCGTATTTCAAACAACTGGACCCGATCAGAAAGCTGGTAGTGAGGAGTAAAATGCAGGATATGTTGTTGAACGAGATTGCGGCACAAACGGCAGCTAGCCAGTTCAATTCGAAGAAGAGTTAGCTACCTTATAATTAGGCTGACATCGAGAAGTACGGTGCAGTGAGTGAAAATGTGAATACAAAATATCAAAGGGTTAATGATGGGGAATTCTAAATGTCATGGTGGGGATGTAAAGAAATATACATTTTCTCCCCAACAGTAGAGGATGTAAAAGGCAGTCAATGAAGGATAGCAGCGTTCAGTAGGTATGCTGACAACATACTATGAACAATTACTACTATGACCTATCCTTCTGCCAAGTGTGTTTATGATTATGGCCATATCTCGAGAAAGCCCTTGTTGAGCAGTGGTACTGAGTTTGTCCACGGTACAGGTGTCAGTTAAAAAGTGATTATAAGATTCTGAAAGCCTAGTGAAATTAATATAAATATTGTAAAATATCATGTCAAGTGATTTGATTTGACATGAGCTTTGACTGTGTGTTAGTTATGGGACCCTAGTAACTAATATAAAATAAAATAAATTAACGCAGTCAGATGTGCGCAGTGTAACGTATACTTTATCAAAGACTTAATAAGAGTTAATTATTAGACTAATAAAAGACAGACAAATAAGTGAAAATGTTGAACTAAAGGGTGAAAAGAATTTTCGTAATGAAGACTGACTATGTTTGTGATTGTAAAATGTCGTCATTGTACTGGAAGAACACAAAATAACTTCCCGGTACTGACGTTAAATTAAAGAGAAGTTTTGCTACTTTATGAGTAAGTTAAGAAATAAGTTTTCAGAACTTTACCTGTGGCGAAGAATGAAAGTTTTCTCTGCTATTTGTGTTTCAAAACCGGCTATTGTAAACTTCTACTTTTTACTAACTTTTTTATCCGGCTTCTCTTATGAAAGAAAACAAAATAACTTTCCGGTACTGACGTCAAATTAAAGAGAAGTTTCGCTACTTTATGAGTAAGTTAAGAAATAAGTTTTCTGAACTTTACCTGTGGCGAAGAATGAAAGTTTTCTCTGCTATTTGTGTTTTAAAACCGGCTATTGTAAACTTCTACTTTTGACTAACTTTTTTTTATCCGGCTTCCCTTATGAAAACTTTCACCCTTCGCTACTGGTAACCTTCGCAAGTTATTTCCAAAATTCGGAACTTTTATACAAAATAATAAAATGTTAAGTTAATGTAAGTCCCTATATCAAGAAAAACCTGACCCTTCCGTCCTCGCATACCTCTGAAATATGAACTATATAAGGAAAGTTACTTTATTTGTATTGTAAAACTCGGTGATCCACATCATCACGCTCCGGTGCCAGCCTCATCCAAGTTTTGCCCGCGATAGCAACAATGTCAACCACCCATCTCACCACCGGACGACACCTCGTCTTCCAGTCCTTAGACGCTACTCGGTCACAGCCTTACTCCAACTTGTAATCACTGTGCATTGACCAAACCCACCCGTGTTCCTTCCGTTGCCTGTACGTCGCCAGGGCCACGGTATCCCTTTCGGAATTTCCCGCGACCCCGGCAGGATATCGAAGGCCTTCGTACGTCTTCGGATGTCAACGTTTGGAACTCGGTCTATTAGCCTTCAGTATGCCAAGCATGGAAAGCTCCATGGGTCTCTGTGATAAACTCGGTGATACCGGTTTATTATTTCCTCTTTTCGTTTGTATATTGTCCTGTATGTATAGAGTAGGTACTGTTCACTGCCTTTCAGTTCAAGACAAACTCGTCGCAAATTGTTTATTATAAGTTTTAGTCTATTGTTAACTAGTAGATATTTGTAACGACGTGTTCAAAAACATACTAATATTGTCTATTGGATAATTTTATCTTGGGAAACTGGATGGATTACCTAAGCTTGATGAGCACTTCTTAACAACTTCTTTTTTTAAGTCAGCTCGCTGCTTTAACGTGTGTTTGTATTATTTATAGCCTTTAGACCCACGTAATTATGAGTGGAAGGTCATGGTTAATAATATTTAGTTGCTATGTTACCAAAAGGTACCTACTACATACTAATGTCGAGATTTGTTACATTTAGAAGAGGTTATATAAATACTCTTATTCCAATTATCTTTGTTTTCTATTACTGTAATATTTAAACATGTGATAGTCACAGGTACTCGTTAACAAATTAATATTATAACCGTTTTAAGGCTCCCCCGCAGACAGGCCCGACGCGACTCTAGTAGAACAATTTCTATAAAAACTTGATCGAAATAGTTCTACCAGAATCGCGTCGCATCGTCGCGCCTGTCTGCGGCGCTTTAAAGGCCTGCTTGCACCACAAATCACTGAATACGTTTAGCGCTAAACGAATTTAAAACATCGTTCTGTTTCTGTCAAACATTTGAAGATGACAAAGACAGAGTTAAGTTTAAAATATGTTTAGCGCTGCCCATTTAGTGATTTGTGACGCAAGTGCGCCTAAGTGTAAGAAAAGTGATTCAAGTTAAGAGTTAGAGTTAAGTATAAGTTTGTACAGAATTGTTCCAAACGCGACAGTATGCTAACTTTATAAAAATATAATTATAACTTATACCTACCTAGTTAGTTAATAAAATGTGAGCTGAGCTGGTATTAAAAAATACTACTTCTGTTATAAACTGTAGTTTTATTTTTGAAACAAGTTGTTGCTACGAAATCTAAAATTTTCAGTGATTATCTATGCCCAACCGAGAATCGAATCATAACCCTACATTATACTTACGGAATGTTTGGATCAGTACAGTAGTAGTCCAACATACATACTTACTTACCTGTAGTCACTTATTTATTTATTTATTTATTAAAACTTCTCGCACTCAAAGAGGTACAATGGCGGACTTAATGCCTTAGGCATTCTCTACCAGTCAACCAAGGGTGGTGAAGAGATTAGATGGCAGGTGCTCTATTTGAGAGGAACAAAGAGAAAACTGTTATTAAAAATATATGATAATACATACGAACTAAAATAGTACTAATTACACATACATACATATTTACAATAATATAATATATCTATATTATATATATATATATATACATATTATATACGAATTCAAGAGAGGGAGGTGCTGAGATGACTACTCTATTTATTTTGAAAATAAATCTGCAATTTCCGCTTAAATGCATACCGACTGGTGGCCGTTCTGATATCAAGAGGAAGCGCATTCCAAAGAAGAATGGACTGAATATGAAAGGAAGAATGAACAAAGTCAGAAGTATGAGAAGGACAGAGTAGGAGAAGATTATTAGAAGAACGCAGATTCTTAGAGTGTGAAGAACATAGATATTGGAAGTGAGACAAAAGATAAGAAGGAGGAGAGGGAGAGTTGAGAAGGGAGAAAAGCGTGGTCAAAGCACGCAAACTTCTTCTTTGGCGAATGGACATCCATTTGAGCTCAGACCTGTAGCTCGACACATGATCATATTTTCTGAGGTTGAATATGAACCGGATACAATTGTTGAGCAGTCTGTCGAGCTTATCCAGCAAAACCGCATTCAAGTCAAAGTAGCACACGTCACCATAGTCGATGATAGGGAAAATCAAAGTCTGCACCAGCATAGTTTTCGTCTTGGCGGGCAAAAAGTTCCTCAGACGATACAGAGATCGCAGAGTACCATTGACTCTTTGACTTACACTAGAGACCTGGCGTTGCCAGCTAAGTGTCGAGTCCAGATGCAAACCGAGATCTTTCACAGTAGGGGTTATGGGTATGACGGTACCATTAAAAATAAGAGGAGGTAAAGAGCTAAGCGTCACCCTCCCCATCATGCGTGAGCTTCCAATTAAAATGGCCTGACACTTAGAGGGGTTTACTGATACCCCAAATCTATCAGACCAGTCCTTGATGGCATCTAAATCTCGGTTTACATCTGCTATAGCGCCCGATAAACCTTCAACCCGCTCAGCTGTATATAATTGAAGATCATCGGCATAAAGATGATACGAACACCGAAGACAGTGAGTTATCTTACCTATTAAGATTCAAAGATGACTATAGTCATCAGAGCGAGGAGACGAACAGCATCACGGATCAACCTATGGAGTTGTTAACTTCAATATCCTACATTATTATGATCTTAGACTGATGCTAAACCCAAGAAAGCAACAGGAAGAAAGTTTTATATTTAGGTCACTGGATCGCTAAACAAACGGCCCACCACATCTTAAGGCTCCGGCAGACAGGCGAGACGCGACACCGGTAGAACAATTTCTGTAAGTTTTCATAGAAATTGTTCCACCAGAGTCGCTTCGCACCTGTCTGCGGGAGCCTTTATGAAAATCTGCAGTACCAGAGCCATCGCACGTAGTTTCCCGCGTGGCTATCCTAGGGACAACACTGAAAGGGGATAGAATAGCCACCCGTCGCCATTTTCTTTTTTTAGACCTGAAGGGTGACAAACGCAACCCTATTACTTAGCCTCCGCTGACCGGCCGTCCGTCTGTCTGGCAGCGGGCTGTATCATAAATCGTTAGGTAGACCTAGACCTGGAATTTTCACAGATTTTGTATTTCCATTGCCGCTATAAGAACATAATAATAAAAATAAAATAAAGGTCCCCATACAAGAAACGTGTTTTTTTCGGCGTTTTATTTTTGCTAAATATTGTACGGTTGTACAGTGTGCAAGTGTGCCACTCCGCTTCACACTTGGCCAGTTTTTAAAGATGCGGTTCACGATCTATGATGTATCTGGAATATGGATAGAGAACACTTAAGTAATCAAACATGGTCTTGCCTGGACTCTGGAATATGGTATTCTAATCTAAAGTAGATATATCACGTTGCCGAGATATTTGAAGTTAACGATCACTACTTATAAAAACATTTGAAGATCAGAATATTTAATGAAAATGGCGAACCCGTTTCTCTTGTAGATACTTGTAATAATACCGGGATCCATATAAGACCCTTTAAACCGGAACATAGAATTGCTTGGAGGCAAAAAAAGGGAAGGGTATACCTACAGTAAGTAGTAGTTCCCCGGGTGAGCTTCTTCATACAAATCTCGGACGTAAGGGTCCCCGCAAACAGGCGCGACGCGACACCGCTAATTGTTCTAGCGTGAAGTTTTCTTAGAAATTGTTTTATTAGAGTCTCGTCGCGCCTGTTTGCGATAGCCTTAACAGATGTCTTCAGTAGTCCTACGTGAACTAAGTAGATAGAGTAAATTCCAAATGAAACCGTAGGTTTTGACCCACTGGTCGAAACCGCAAATACCCCACTGGGTATTTTGCGTAACACTCATGATACAGTAGCAATGACTTTCATTTTGACAGTTCAATAACATTCATTGCGTTATTTACGTTTTGAGCAGACAAATTCGAACAATAATGAAGCAATAGATTAGCAATATCCTTCAAAGTCGATTGTCAACCCCGGCAGGCATTGGTCCTATCGGACCCCTTCACTTGCTGACATCTCTTTGAGGCGCGCGTGGAACACAACGCGCCGTCGACCCGGGCCTGGTCCTTATCGGACGGCGAGCTACCCATTGCTCACCGTCCGCAAGCCCGCGCCTACCGTGGCCGGGAATCGGCCTGCGATTCCCGACGCCCAGAGCGTTTCCTGCGGCGGCTAGGGGCGTGAGGGCGCGAATTTTGCCTTTCCCTCACGCGTTCTGCCTCCTCCTTCGCGAGCATTACTGCTTCGCAGAAGGAGGTGACGGCCTCCCATGCCCTCTCGCTCCGTACCATGGCCTGGACTAGGGCCGGACGCGAGAGATCCCCGCCGCCGATCGCCTCCACGAGGACACGGCGATGCTCTGGCCAAGCCGGACAGACCTCCACTGTATGCTCAACCGTGTCCTCCGGGCGATCCACGCAGTGATGACACCCGGGCGTTTCTTCCCGCCTGATACGAAATAGGAACCTCCCGAAACAACCATGTCCGGTGAGGACCTGCGTCAGGCGGAAGGTGAGGACGCCGTGGCGCCTCTCTAGCCACTCCTCAAAGAGGGGACTTATCGCCGCAATAGTGGCGTGCCCAGCACTGGGTTGCGACAATCGCACAAGTTTCGGACCTCCGCTAGCAATTGATCCCGTCGGTCTCTATTGATAAGAACACCTATTAGTGATGTAAGTAGATACCTGGTCGACCGAGCTCTGCTCGGGTGAAAATAGAGAATGATTATAAGATAGTTCATACTAATTCAATTTATAGTACATACTAATTCCATGCTGCCATGATAGTAGGTACTTACTAATTCCATGCTGCAATGTCATTATTCTAAGGTAGCCATCTTGTTCTAAACTTTGGGCGATCGAGCTAATATGGAGAAAACCTATTTTCCCAGATATATTGCAACTTACATCGAAATCGTTAGAGCCGTTTTCGAGAACGTGATTACAAATATATAGGTACTCGGTTGCTCGTTTAATAGTATCGGATATGTGTGGACTAGGTACATTTGTTTTCCCTAAGAGCCAGTTTGGAGATTTCTAAAACCCTTTGGGAGGTAAGTTAAACGGGGCACAAGTTAATCAATGTCTCGCACTAAGAGAACTACGTAAAACAGCGAATGAAGAAGCTGCACTCAACGCCTATCACTACTACGTAGCGTTTGTATTGAGGTACGGCTTACTCCTATGGGGTAACTTGTCACATATCCAAAGTGCTTTCATAGCGCAAAAAAATGTTTGTGAGCAATAACTGGGGTGCCTCCATATGAGAGTTGTAGACCAATCTTTCAAAAGTTAAAGGTTTTAACGCTAGATTCTATTTACATTTTAGAAATAGCCATATTTGTTAGGAAATATTGTTCACACTTCTTCTTCATGGTAACCGAAAACAATAGATTTACTAAAAGGGAAGCAAAAAAAACAATTTTGTAACAGCGCTCTCCACTACAGAAACAGCTACCTTATGTCCATAAAAATTTACAACCATATTCCAAAATTAATAAGAGAACTACCATTTAATTAGGTACATACTACAAAGGAAATCTAAAAACATGGCTTCTCCAAAATAATTTTTATACACTAAAAGATTTTTTGGAATATAAGGGTAATACATATTAGATTTATTTAGTTTTATAATAGGTACCTACAAATATTTTTGTTGTTGTTTTATTTTGATATTATATTTTAAGAGTCTAAATGTATCTTTATCTCTGTAGTCTAAGAGTTTTGTATTGTTATTAGAGTGAAATGAAATGAAATGAAATTGTTTATTCTGTAAATAGGATATTGCAATCACTTTTACACGTCATATTAAAAAAAAATATTTAAAAAAAAAAAAGAAGAAAATGCTAGATGAGTTCGGCGTTTCCTATCTGACTACTCTGAGAAGAAAGACCGAAACAAACTCAGAGGTCACAGTCTCTTTTAAAGTCCAGACATAATCTTGGTCAGGCCATATGAGGGCCATGTAGATTAGTGTCTGAAATGGTCTTTTGAGGAAAGAACCACACAGATTTGAGTGGACCTGTCCAGTCAGTGCAAGCATTTGTCAGTAATCGTAGAGCTCAACTCAGAACTTAAGGAGCTCAACTGTCGGCTTAGCTGTTAGGTTTTATGACCATGTAAATATTCGTAAAGATGTGTCCTGAACATAATTAAACCTAACCAACTTGTAGATACGTATCATATCCGACGAATAAATATCTTTATCTTTATCTTTATCGCCATTGACAGGGTGAAATAAATAGGTCACGGTCATGGGACGTATGCACGATGCAAGTTGGTCGAACTAAACGCAGAGAGAACCGAAACACTGCCCCTAGTCTAAATAATAGTCACGAAACACGTGGAAATAGCTCAAGTCAATGTTACCAAAAGTATGCTTTAAGCTGAATAGTTTGAATAAAGCAAAGCGAACAAAAAACTCGCAATAGTTGCGGTTGCCTTGCAGTAAGTTAGGTTTGAAACTTTTTATGACGATGACGTTTGGCGGGGCGCGGGGGGAGGGAGCGGCGCGCGCTGCCTGTTGCCGCTGCATACAACCCAAACAAAACACGCGCGACAGAGCGGCAACGTCGCCGCGGCTCCGCTCCGGGAATCGATTCCTCTCCCGCCGCGCGCCGCCGACAGGTTTTACTTGCAATAGTGAAGCACTAAAAGCTTAATTACCGTAAATTACCGATTTTTCATTAGTAAGTCACACTTTCGTGTTTTGGTTTTTATTGTTTTCGCTAAGATGCGACCGTGAACGATGCTTGCTTTTGCGGATATTCGAAAGTCTTCGAGACTCATTTACATTCTTTTCCGAAGCTCGTCCTTGTTTGAAGGTGAAATTCTATTTGTTTTAGAACTCACTATTTTTACTTAAATATCAAATTCATGTTTATCCGCAAAACGGGTGAAAGTTTAGAGCGCTGATTAAAATTGGTTTCAACTTCAGCCAAAATAAATACCAACCAAAACTTCGATTTAATTAGCAAAATAATGAACTAAAAAAATAATTCGGTGGCAGCACCCGGTACGGTTCTACTAAAAGCTCCAAAAAGAGGTCAAAATTCTGTGGAAAAAAAAACATTGAGTGGCACATCGCAGTACAAGTTAGGCTAGGTTATGATTTGTTTTGATTAGATATGAGAGACGTCGACACCGTAATTTGTTAAGTTCTGATGGAAACATTTCCCTCGTGCAAACAAATGATGGGTGTTATTATGGTAATATTAGTTTTTCGTGCCACGGACCGCGAAGTGGAGGAAAAAGTTTGCCGGTCAATTTCCTGCAAGCTGATTCTTTTCGTTTTTTTGGAAATTAATGGCTGTTGGATCAGAAGTAAAATTAACTTGGTTGTAATATATATATGATATAGTTGGATGCTATTATTATTATTTTTTCGATCAGTGATACTGAATTATGATGTACAAATTATTTCAACATACAGTCTGTGTTAATATATTCATGGTAAACCGATTTCGAAATATGTATGGAAAACCGCATAAAATGGCAATATTATAAACATTGAATGCTTTATATTTAAAGTTAATGGAATCACAAACACCCATTGTTCCACTCTTACTTACAAATAAGCACAAATATTGCTTTACATTAAAACTATTTTATAGGTCCTGTACTGTACTCTATTTCGTTTTCTCTTACCGTAATTTGCTCGAAGCGATAATAAAATATTCGCTTTACTTTCGAACTGAACGTCTAAAGAAATAAATCGTATACTTAATAAGTACTTATATCTTTTTCATGTGCAATTTCAAGGAGATGTATAGGAGCTTTAGGGTCAGGCTTAAACTCCGGGCAACTCAGACCTTCCTCCTCCAGTCATTGTTTATCTTCATCACAGAAAATATTAATAATCTAGCAGTCCTCAAATAGCAAAAATCCCAACATTGCACTTAATTAAATAACTATAACGAGATATTACCAAGGGGGGATTCCCATCCCGTAACGGTGGATCCCGGGAATTCGCTGAGGGGCTATTCTTTGATTTGTCTCGTCTTTGTCGGCAACAATGGCCGTCAATCCGTCACTCATTGTGCCTCACCCCGGACCCCCAGCCCGTTTCCGAGCACTTCCACGATTGTCACTTACAACTGGTGTATTAGTAGAACGGCTGATTCATCTATTGTGGTTTTTGTTAGTGTTATCTGTGTTTTTGGTGAGCAGTTTTAGTACAAACCTAAAATTTAATGAGATCTTGGAGATAAGGAGCTTTTAAAAGGATTGTTGTTATGCTTTTGTTCGGTCGGTTGGTGCAAACTTATCTCTGGTTATTTGTGTAGCATCAGGAAGATTGTCGAAATCACTGCTGTGTGTTCTGTGCTATAGTCCTAATTCTGTCGTCGTCGAAGTTTGTTAAAATGTCGGTGACTTTATAGATCTTTCTAGATTTCGTTCCTAATTTACTTAATAAACCGATTCCGCGAATGTTTATAAGCTGAAAAGTTTAAAAACTCTCTTCTTCCTCTATCCCGGAAAGATCAATATCGAAAAAAATCATTTCAAGTTTAATAACATTAACTTAACTCATCACAGAATTGATAAAGCAATTTTCTTCAAATGCATATCTAAGATGATCATTTGGCTTGGCTTAGAAGGAGCTCCGTCAGTGTCTTCTGTGCCAAATCTATTTGGAATCGAACCAAGGGAAAATTTTTGCTTCCCCCATCTGTTTTCTTGAAGACCATTTATAATTCAAGGCCCAGAATAGGTCCTTCTAGTCGAAAAGCTCACGTTTCAAAAACAACAAACCGAACAATCCCGAGTTTCAGACTAAACATAACACCTAAAACTTCAACATCACGTGTTTATTTCACAAAACAAAAGGTATCATTTATATTTGTACAATCGTACCTCGTAATGTCTAGCTTTCATCCGCTTTGTAAGAATTCTCGGTACAACCTGTTGACATTCTATTCTTTGGAACTAAATAACCGGTTGTTTGAACTGGAATTGACGTTAAACTGTAGAATTACGTGTCAGTTACGACTCGTCGTTGGTGACAATCTGATTTTTATTGAATGAAACGACCCTTTCTATCTTTGATTCAGTATGATTACGCTTTGAATGTTTGAGTATGTGTTCATTACTGTTATTGTGCAAAGCTGAAACTCGCTTTGACATTGAAGCTCGGGTTTCATTACAACATAGAATATATTCTGTTTGTATTTCCATTGTTTTGCTATACTCTATGGTGTTAGTGATGAACTGATGACTTATATTGCGAATTCATTTCCCTGTATTTCTCTCTTTGTCTATGTTAATTTGACTCAACCTCAAGTTACTAATTTCATAGTCTTTAGCCATCACCAAACTATTCATATCTACACTTGATTCATCTCTTAGTTCCTTCGCTTTAATGTTCTGTCGTGGATGCTTTAACTTACAAGAAGTTACCATTGTGGCGGCATCAGCATCGCCACATGCAAACTACGCATCAAAAAGACCTGACGTCACACAACATCCGGACGTCACCCGTCATCCTGCATCGTGCAATTAGAGTTTACCGTGCGATCGACATATATACAAGCTCTTGACTTAAACCATTGGGCAGTTGCCTTCCAGGCACGACACCTGTCTGATCGGAGGATCCTCCATTTCTATGGTGGAGGAGTAAACTTTACACCCTCTTCCTTGTACCCCTAAACCATAACCACATAATATAAGAAATAATCTTGTATTACATAATAATATCTGTAGTTTTAGATCCCCTAGGGTTCTACAATTACTGATTTTGAAACCAGTACGGAAAAAATCCAAATTAAACCAGCATTTATGTAAATATTAAAGGGCAACGCTGGTTATCCATAGCAGTGCTATCGTGTTTTCAGTGCTTTCACCCTCAAACAACGTTGCTAATATAATTAATGACAAAGGATCTTGCAGCTATTTAGCTACGCTGATAATGCTGGCACATGGAATCATTGTTTGAACAATGTGAACACTAATACGAGAGCAAAACATGGAACAGTAGTTTCAAGTTGACTAAAAAAGTTAGAAACTTAACTTGTAGCCTTGTAAGCTGTAATACCTGATTTAAAATAGTAGATTGTTTGCCTAAGGAGCAAACAACTATTTTTAAGCCGAGAGTGTTTCTTTGAATCCTGAGTGTTGCGAGGAATTCAAAAGTAGAATCCTGAGCGCAGCGAGGGATTCGTACTTCGAATCCCTCGAGCTTAAAATAGTGTTGCTCCCGAGGTTAACCCACTCTATCTATCTTTTTATCAACATATTCAAAGTGGGCGGTCCGACCCCCATCTTTCACGTATTATTTAAAACTAAAACATAATTTTCGTAGCCGCCATCTTTGATTTAGGTTTTGACCTTTTTATCGACTTTAGCACCTTTAAAAACTATGAAAACGATACACATGATGAAACATTTTAAAATTTTCGCAGCTGCCATCTTTGATTTACATTTTGACCGCACTATCGGCTTTAGCACCCTCAAAAACTGAAAACGATATCGATGACGAGAAATTTGAAAATTTTCGCAGCCGCCATCTTGGATTTAATATTGACCAAATTCACACTTTCTCTCTCTCTCTCTTGCCAGCCTGTTACTTGTTCATACAATGTTTGTGATTGATCTCTTTGGTGGTTGAAAATTTTACTAACAACATCCACATTCCAAATTCAAATTACTTTTAGTCCCTAGGGATTAAAAAGCTATATTAGTCCCTGTTTACGAAGAATAAACTAGCTCTTTTGAAGTAGATGTGATTAAAAAATAGTATTACTTACCTATACCGTTGAGTTTTAGTAGACATAAAAATATTCCTGTTAAAGCTTCTATAGAAGCTAATAAATTAGCATTAGTAATCACGTTTTTAGAAGAAAAGATCGTAAAATAATCATAAATCTTTGATCACCATCCTGGCTCTTTCCAGAAATTTTATACTGAATTCTTCAAATGTGCGCTTTCATAATTTCTAACGTAATGGCATTATCGTGGAAGTCCACGATAATCGTCACGAAATTATAAAAGCGTAAAATGGCTTAATGATAAAGTGCTCTTACCATCAACGAAACGGTTAAATTAAACAAGTTTTCAACGAAAACCATTAGGATAAGTTGTAGCTATTAGGAACTATTAGAATTATACCCCCAAAGCATACCAATATAACAAAAATAATTGAAGCTCTTATAATCTTAACACGATGTACAACATTATACAGAAGGAAAAATGACTATAAACTCTCGTAGAGCTAAATACTTCTAGTGTCGAGAGTTCGATATTAATGTTCTACAATAGGTTTAGGTAGTTAAATAAAGGTAAACAAAAAAACCACGTGACGATACAGCTGTCAAGTAACCGACTAAACGTAATACCTGTTACTTCAGTTGTCATGCCACGTCACAGATGTACTCTTCAACTTAGCAACGATATAATTCGTTGACGTTTAGAGTTTGGGCTTTTTACAATAGACATAAGTATTACAAAATATTATATTACAAATAAAAAGCTGACAAAAAAAATGTGCTCAAGCAATTACATCTACGAAGAGTAGTTTAAGAATAACATTAAATGATATAGTTTAACATACATTAATAAAAGAGGAAATTATTCTAAAAATCTAAAATAAATTTAATTTGGGTTTATCGTATTTTTAAACAAGAAAGTGTCGTCTATAAAAACTCTTTACAATTTTTGTATCTTTATTTAACTACCTAAATCTATGAAGTTTAGACTGGAATAGCTCAAAATTATAATTAAGAAATTGTTATAAGTAGGTACAGATACAAGGTAGGGAAAAGCAAAAACTTTATTTCGCAAGTCGTAATTCCTGCAATAATTTCCCTCTGAATGTAAAGCAGGATTAAGTTTGACAGATGTGCTATTTGTTGAACAATAAATTGTTAGATTTGCAAACCAGTGCAGCGTTTGCAACGTAACCTACGTAATTTTGAAACGAATATGAGTTGGCAAATATTATTTAGCTGTTGTGAATTTGTGATTACTGTTCCGGTTTTAATACACTGCCAACGACGATACAAGTTATAATTTATGATAGATTCGAGACCAGTAAGCTCATTGGTATAAAAAACAAAGATAATATCCTTCCAATTAATTCTAAGATTATTGTGAAAATTCTATTTCCTCAATCATGTAGGGAAAAAACCAATCTCTTTCCAAGTCTGAGTATATCTCTTGCAAACCACAAATCACTGGCAAATGGAATATGGCTTTGTTTTAGCGTTGCATGTGACTTAAGCAGGTTTCCACTATAACTCTTCTTTTCAGAACATCTTGGTTTATAAGCTAGCGTAAAAGTTTGTTTTTTATCAGAATCGTTTTAGTAATCTTTCATATTATGTGGGTTAGTCTCAGAACACCCAATTTCATAGATGTCATGATCTATACAATATACAGCTTCTACCAATACTTCATTAATAGCTTCTCTTACTGTAAACCTGTTTCGGGTTAACTAATTAAAAAAGTTTAATTTTCAAAAAATCTGATCAACAGCATCTCCCGCTGTCGAGGTCAAGGGGAACAATATATTTATATTCGTCTCTTTCACACAACTGTGGTACAGAACCCCGCGTCGTAACTTGATATGGCAATAAATAAAATAAATCGCACCGTCTCTTTTTGTCGTAGGGAGCGAGCAATTAGGCTGTCCCTTTCGGAGCCGAGTCTATCCGACCTCTTGGAAGTTCGTTTATCGCTCTTCAAATACTTAGTTTAGAAGTTCCCTTCTAACCTTGAATGTTGGAATTCTACTCAGGTCGTGGCAAATAATACCTGCCAGATTTTCGTGGTGGTGACTGGGATGTTTGTAAAACTAACACAACTTGGGGATATTTGTATGTCAAGCATAACTTTACTGATTGTAGCAGTGTTTTACCAATAATTAATTGGAAACTTTATACCTTCTACTAGATTTTGGTTTAATTAGCAGCAATACCGACATCTGATGCCATCGAAATTATATTTGTATATATGCTTCCTTACATACCTATAGAGCTTGTGAGTCGTCTCGTCTCTTACAGAAATGTTATTAGATTCTTGTTCGTGTTGTTAGTCTTGATAAGGATAACAGTCCTATTTCCTTCTCTCATCTCCATTGGGGACTCCACTCCGCCTTTTGAATGCCTCGTAAGCTTTTTTATTTCGCTATTTTGTGGACTAACTATGTATATGGATGATATTATTATGTGGACTATTATATGGATGATCTTATAAAGTACTTAAGTAATAATACTTCGGGTTTTGATGGGATTTGATGGGTTTCGGGTCTAATAATTATTACTTACGTGAATAGTAAGTCGTCATCATAAACTCAATGGAGTTGATAATAATAAGTAATAATTGGATAAATTATTTTCAGGGCCAGGTATCGAATCAAATGAAGTTCAAAGAATCACCCATGTCAGTTTGTTTCAGCATTTTTACAAAAGTTATATCCTGTTACGTTCTTGGATTTTGAAGTTTCAGTGAAACCTTATACTTCACAAAGTTTTAGAAAGACCGTTGCCTCATACGAAGAATGGCGGAATCCTTACAATGCAGGTTGTATACAAAACTTGTTTGACCAGAATTGAGAAAAAAAGTGGCGGGCAAGTTCGCCTACAATAGCATTCCGCTGGCTCGGGCCCGCCCGCGCCCCGCCCCCCGCCCTGCCCGCGCGCCCCGCGCCGCCGCCGCCAGTCCGCGACCGAGCGCGACCGCGTGCGCTGTGCAGCTCTGAGATGTGCTCACAAAAGAATCACCATCATAAACAAAACAAAAAAAGTGATCTTTAAAAGCTCATACTTTCTCTCATAAAAATTCTTCGTACTTCAATTTACCTATCTCCTTCAACGAATCATATTGCAAATTAATATCACTAAACCTTATTTTATAACAACTGATACAGTGCAGGCATGCATTAAAAGAATAGTGAAACCGGTAAGCTGTGTTGTGAAAAAGTTGTGTGGTGTGTAATTACGGTTGTCCTAATCCGGTTGTTATCGATTTTCGGACGTCACTAGTCCCGAACAGCTGTTTTGGGGATGCGGAAGCACTTCGCTTTTCGGCGTAGTTGTTTTACTTTTTCCTTGTGACGAGATTTTTGTGTCGTATTAAATTACGAATTTAAACATTCTTTAAAAAGATGAAATAAGCCGGTTCCGGTTTAAAGGATTTTTACGAAAAATTTCGGACTCGACGCGCTATAGTTGAATTTTTGTGGTTCATAGTGATAATAAAGTGGATTTGATTATCTTGTGTTTTAACTATTTCGAGTTACAAATAAATAAAAACAAATCGTTGGAACGATTGCAGTTCACAGCAGTTCATTGCACTCGGTGCACGTGTGTTGGTTCAAAATTCAGTGTAATACTGTGTTTTATCAATTGGATTTTTTTCGACGAACTGGATTGGGACCTGATAGTGAGGTAAGGAAGTGATTTTATTCGTACTTGATTGTATTTATTTGTTAAATTCAAGTTGTAAGCGGCGCCTGGTGCTGACTGAGCTCAGCGGTGCCCGCCAGACTAGGCCTAATCGTGCACCCGCCAACTCTCTAGTTGCTTTTCCGTAAACTTTTCTACTGGTTCTCATTAGGCTATGGTAGCCCTAAGAAACTTAAAAACAATTTAAATTTATTTAACTGTTCCTTTAGATTGATATTCGGTAAAAATATCAAGCCCAAAACTTAAAAATAAGCCGAAATCCAAGTCGCAAGTTTGCGCAAGATTCTGAACATTGTTTTGAAGCAGTTTCTACATTTAGCACACAATGTTTCGTAGTCGTTTTTTAAAAAGACGAAATGTGGAACAACAAGATAATAATCTTCTGAAAAAGTTAGCTCATCAGAGAGACTAGACTTCTGACATAATTGTGGAGTTGGAAGGTGACGTCAAGACCAAGAGTGGTGATGTTACGTGTCTATGGCAGTGTGTGTAACCCTGGTACTGAGGCTGGAATCATGCCAGCACGCAAAATAGCCAACGTCAGCTTCAGTAGGTAACGCAGCGGAGGTATTTTTGGAAGCCGGCAAGCAAAGACAACCGTTCTGGGTAGACCCGGGAAAAAACAAGCTGGGAAGATACCAAAATGGATTCATTATGAACTACATCCGTTCTATCATCATTTTGCTACCCTAGTATGCTTAAATAGGGATGCATTTTGTTGATAATTTCGAAAACTTTAATTTCTACAGCAAGTCGAATATCTTGGCATGATCCGGTTTGCTACGACAAATTAAAAGTGAAATGTAGATTGCACGCCTCGTAAACTTACTAAGTATAGAAATGTTACGTCATTTGAACAAAGTAGATCTAACTTACATTGTGTAAGAGTGAACAAAAAGACTTTTTGGCCAAACTGGCCGTAGGTAGGGATCTAGGGATATACTCGTAATGTCGAACTAGGTACCTACCGGCATAGTAAAGCTCTTTGTTGTACCGCTGTTTTTAAAACATACGACAGATAAGGAAACTAAGGAATATTATTTACCTCCAAACTATTCTCAGATGAATCGTATCGTCAGTTCTCTTTCCTCCTAAAGATCAAATTCTGTGGTTTTTACCAGCGGCAGCTTGTCAGCACCGCAACTTGATAATAAAAACGTGAGTCATTTCAATTAAAAGAAAGAGGAACTGTGAACCAGTAATTATTGGATGTGTCCGATACGTACCTACCTATGATGACTGACTTCTAGTAAGCCAGAGTCATCAAGACTTAAGTTTATGCCAATTTTGAAAACACACTTCTGAACTACGATCTCAAGGAATCTCAAAGAAGAGACGCCAAAATGTAATGTTAAAAGCTTCGTTAAAGGAGTTAGTTAGTACGAGAATATAAAGAAACTGAAAAAGTCCAGTACCCAATTACGTAATACACAATCAATCGGAATTTGAATCGTTTTGAAACAAATTGCTAATCTACTCGTATTGCTGTATAAGTTTGAAAAAAAAATCTGCTCAACAACGTAAATAACGCAATGAATGTTGTTGAACTGTTAAAATGAAACAAATTTGTCGTAATCGTTTACGAAAATGTGTTGCGTATTTAGATAGCTGCTTGACAAAAGCACTTTTCTATTCAAAGCTGCAGAGGCAAAACACCAGGATGACATCAGAAACACAAATAATGTGCATATTGTGATGTTGTTATGTGTTCATTTGGGAGAAGAAATATGGCATGTATAGGTTTGATCCAAAAATTATCTGCAGGAAGATGACACAACCGTAATGTCATCATTATATGCATTTTCGAATGTAAAGCCGTATTTGTGCGCATTTCCTCTGCTCCGTTTCTTGTTTAGGGAAACCTGTCTCCCTAAATTCAAAAGATTTCGGTTTATATAGCTTGAATCCAGTCAGCCTTACTATGTGTAGCTTGTGTTTATTTCAAACTGTCTATGGTAATAGTGTATACTTTTTAAACTGAACTATTGTCTATTAGATCCTTTCGATACAAATTCAACTGGCTACTGCAAGCACTCATTCTCCTGATGCTTAAGTAACTAAACTATACTCCAAAAGTTTCAATGACTCTTAATATTTTTGAATCCTGAAGGGACTTGATGATAATGATCGATGTAGCTGCCGTACTACAAAACTAAAGGTATAGTTAGAGCTAAGCAATTTTCCTGCAGAAGACTTTAAAGAAGCAAGTCGAGTAAACGTTTTAGCCGTGTCTACGCGAAGAATTCACAGCTCACAACCAATCACTGCACGTGCAGCCAACGACCTTTCGATGCAATACTCAGTGTTGCCACATGCGGCAATTCAATTAACGTTACATAATCGAGATGTAACGCTAAGATTTAACGTTGTGCAGACTAACTATACTTTAGATAGAGGCTCTGTTTAGTAGGCGTATTGAGAATAGGCCTTCGATGTTGGATCTAGTAAGAAATGAACTTGGAAATTCTAGTTTGGATCATGGTTTGATCCAAACTGAGTATTTCCAAGTCCCTCTTTAACATTAATTGAACGACATGAACCTAAAGGAGTAACTCATCTAAAGTCCTGGATTTGCTTACCGCGATAAGTGAAAACATCCTAGATATATTCCTCATCTATTCCGATACTATTCCTCAACTGTTTAAAGTCCAAATTTCCGTAAAGTAAGTTTCTATATTTGTGGCTATGTTTGTTTCGCAGAAAGAATTAGAGCTGGCACTCAAGGCGACTTCTCCACTTAAATCGATACACCTTAATTTCCGGTTCTCAGACTGCAGCCTTAACTTCGCACACAACTTCTTAATACTGCGACAGGAAGTTAAGAAATAGAAGAAAAAACCAGTAACCTCCAGACCAGTGTTGCCGCGCCAGATAGTTAAAAAAATAAAAGTTCCTTGAGACGAAGACGTTTTAATTTTATTTCCCCGAGATGGTCTCCGAATAAAAGACAAACATAAAAAGACGATGTTTATTAGCATGCTTATGAAACTAAAGCCAGAAAAGAATTGATTTCTTTAGACAAAAGAGAACGTTTAAACATCTCTTATTGCTTATTGTCTGTGATCAGAATTTAAAAAGAATACTGTGGTTCAAATGGCAGCAAAATTTGGACAAACTTTCTGAGTCTGCTTTAGTGTAATAAATCCCAGAATAGACTAGGCGACTATTTTTGAATCTTCTATGAACAATTAAGCACGTCTTGACGGTTAGCCTAAACATTGAGTCCTCAAAGTACAGCTGGAAACAAAGTTATTTTCTCGCTACATTCGAAAGCGTCTACTGAAGCAAGCATTGGGCTTCGTATACACATATCGCTAAATACAGGCACGTCGGTGAAGCCGACTGCGCGCTCCCTACCAGTCCTGCTCCCCTCGTATACGCCCGGTTGCGAATGCTATTGAACTGGATCGGAAACCACACGTTCTGAGAGAAACAAAGACATCCCGTGAACAAGATAACATTTTCAATTTATAAATCCAACGTAATAGAAGTCTGCAATTTACTAACTAAATGTTTCATTGCAGCGCTGCAGCAATCACGTTACTCACAGAGTTTTTTGGGGTTACCTCAGGCGCTTGAAGACTTGTTTAGATGGGTTCATCTGTGTCAAAAAACAAATACAAAGAAACGCTTTTAACCCCAAATTCCTACCTACCATTTCAATAAAGTCTCAGAAGATGAAAACTGACAAATACCTCACCTGGATGTGTGTAACTTTGAGATTTCGCAGTAATCCTTCATCAAAAGAAATCGCTTGTACTTTACTTTGAGCTCTGAGCTATCTTGCTCGTCTTAAAAACTGGAATATACGATAACTTTTTTGTGATTTTCCATTAGTACAGCACACTTCTAATATTGCTAATCAGACGTGTTCGTTCCTGGCGTGATAAGGCTTTGCGCGTTATCTAGCGATACAGCGCTTGAAACACAGTTCCGGTACGGTAGCCATTTGTTATCTACGCTTTATGTTTTTTGCAACTTTGCTAGAAAGGAGAATGACCATTTGAAGCACTTTTTGCTTCTGGTTTCTCGAGGATTATTGTACACTAGGCTTTATTGAACACTTGCGGTGCTGTGTTAGAACACAAAAAATAGAAAATAGATTGACAATGAATTGTGTGGTAAAAAAGAAGAAAGTTGCTAGTGTTTTATAAAATTATACTTGTATTACGAATTCAACACTTTCGTTTTTGTAAATTTCATTAAGCAGTAAAGAGTTACTCTTGTTAACGAGCACAAGTAGAAATATGGCTGTCGAGACTAATCATAACTGATAGAATGAGAGCCAAGTCTACAAAGCCACCGCTGATGAAAACTGCAGTATGGAGTTATTTGAAATGGGAACATTTTGATTATGTAAAGGCAGTTAGTACTGTGACATTACTCTGCTATGTAGAAGCTCGATAAAATATTCCCACAACCCATACATTATGCGTTGACTCACTAAATTGCAACACATTGTAAAAATGGAAGTCGGAACGTTATAATCATACATGTGAAAGATAACATGACCACAGGGACACTTTAAACTTGGGAGTATACTGTAGTGTAAATTTACCTAGCAACCAAGAAGAAGAGTCTAGAACGAAAATACAAAAGAGTACAGAATAATAACATGTGCTAAAAAGAGATAACAGAAACACATAATCTCTGTCATCTTATTAAAGTTGATAACGACCACGCTTTACTGGTTCCCAGGGGAGCAAACAAAGTCCGATATTGCAGCTCCCCTTGATGTTATATTAATAAGAGGAATTGAGTAAACACATACATTCACAATTGTGACAGTTTGTGTGTGTGTGTGACTGATGCAGATTGACAGCAGATCTTATTGGAGCATCAGAAAAATATTTTTTGTAGCAGAAACCTAAATATATACATACGATTTGTGCAAAAGTGTGTGTGCATTTATAATAAAATACCAAGGGATTTCAAAGCTTTAAATACAAAATTAATTAAAATTAAATTTCATAAGTGGTTACTCGAGTGTAGTTTTTATAGTTTAAAGAATTTATAGATAAAAAATTTAAATGTTAAAAAAAAAAAGATTGTTGTTGCTTAACATTTTTGCATGCTATGTTTTATCCTAGCTAAACATGCTCGTGCCTCAATTTGTATTTACCCTTGTATACCATGTTTTACGCAAATAAATATTCTATTCTATTCTAAGAAAATGTTGCATTTTGCATAGAAAGTCCTTTTGTTTGTAACATAGCAATATTTCTGGTTATATTTCCAAAAGCGAATTTTAGTTTATGATATACCTAGGTAACTAAAGTTTCCTGTTAAAGAGAAGATAATAGTAGTTGACTAGAATTGTTTTTTCCTGTTCGTGGAAGCCACTTTTACCTGATGATATCACTACCAATTTGAGAATCTACCACCTACCTACGGAACATACCATACACAGGTAAAGTTCCATGCCTACGAAACTCGTATTACTTTTTTAACGTTAATGAACTTTAGGATTCAGCAATTGGATATAAGCAAAGTATAGAGATTCATGAACGTTAGATTGCTTTAACCCTCACTAACGTGTGTGTTTAACTATACGATAGTTTGTAGTAATTGAATGAAGAAGTTATATTCACACTAACGCATAATGATGTGTATGATGATGACTCAATAGTTTCCGGAGCGACGTTTAATACAGAGACGTGTTATCGACACGTTTCCGGCTAGGATCCTTTAATACTAATGTCGAAATTACTGACAGATATAGATCTTGTCAATAAATATAAATAAAAAACCGGCCAAGTCCTTGTTGGACCACGCACAATGAAGGGTTCCGTAGTTGGGATGAATTTATCGCAAGAACAAACTTAACTTTGTAATTGAAAAACATGTTCTCCCATACGGAATGTAATGAACATGTTTTTGCAATTGCAAATGTAAGTTAGTTGATACTCGTTAACTTGTAAAGCCTACTTAGCTGTGATAGTTTTCCTTTTCATTTCGTTATATTATATACTACTGCCGTGAAATTTTTCACATATCCAAAACCCACCATTTACCTCGCAAAGGGGGGACTAAAAATTGCACTTTAAAGCTTAATATTTCGCTAACCGATCCCTGAATCCTAAAATGGTTTTCACAAACTCACAATATTTTTTGTTTTTCATTCCAACGACACCCCGTACCATGTGATAGATGAGAAAATAAAACCCACTTTACGTGTAGGGGAGGTACCCTAAAACATTTTTTTTTAACCATTTTATTTTACTACTTTTCGGCGTAATTAATATGTATACCCATGCTAAATTACAGCTATCTAGTACAAAGAGTCTGAGGTAAGCCGCGGACAGACGGACAGACAGATATTCCTTGTTTACTACGGAACCCTAAAATGAAATGCTGTTCGTTAGTAAGCGCATCAGTTGAGAACGGCTGCAACGATTTGGTTAAAAAAAACTAAATACTTACATACTTACTTAATAGTAAAAAACCAAAAAAAAAAACTAATAGAATTAATTGATTTAATTTAAATTGCAAAAGTCGGCATTCCAATTTTCTTTTCAATATCGGAAAATTCGGGAAAAACTGAAAATGGTGTTTACTATGGAATTTTTTAAATTAAATTAAAAATTTCGTTATTAATATTTCCATCTCCAATAGCGTTGAACAGAAAAATGAATACCAAAATCTAGAACATGAAAATAACATCTAACGAGGTAAACATTGTACTAAACGTATGAATAACAATAGTAAAATAGTTCGTTAGATTGTAATCGAATAGTTAAAAGCTTTACTTAGCATGTTTGCATGAGTTATTTCGAACCACATACTATTATTTACGTTTTTAGCGACATAAATAACTGTAAGTTACACATAAATTCTTCGCCAGTTATTATAAATCAAAAAGACTTTGTCATCTTAAGTTGCATCTTACATCAGCTGGAAGATACGATATTTAAGTATGCAAACCTCATACTATCATTTGCAAAGGACTTAAAGATACCAGGTAGCCATAATATCGTAGGATGTCCTATTTTATAAAGTTTCTTCAACGTAGCCCAGGTATCTTTTCCCAGAACATTGAGTCCCGCATTCCCGAAACCCTTTTTAAAGAGCTCCAAACACAATGACAATATTTTCTAAGTTGCAATGCAAATTCTAAGGAATGGAATTCGCTGCTGGCGTCTATATTGTCAAGACAAAAGAATATAAACAGTCTCACTAAGATAGTAAGTCACTTTCAAGTTTACAACACCTATGGATTTGCCCAAAGGATATTACCATATTGACTAGCCAGTGTGTCGCTAGTGTTCATGATTTTAAAATTATTGATTGGATTTTTTTTGGTGACACCAAGATGAAGTCATTTGACAGTTCGTCTTCGGTTACTATTAGGTGTAATATTAAATGCTACTTTTGTTCTTTTCTTTTTTCAATGCTACGTCATTTATTATGGATGACATCCTCTCACACCATACTGACTACTAAAAACAAATGGAAAAAAAAAGATCTGTAGAGCTTATTCGTTGTTGAAGTTTGCTTAAAACCAGTTAGGGAGCTCACCATTCAATTCTTACGTCAATCAATAAAATCATCGCATATTCCTGTGAGATATAATAATATACCGCGAATTGCTACAAGGTCTACGCACTCGCAGTTTTACCATCAAAAGACTGTCAACCGAACCGTACTTCTATTGTTTGAAATTCCTATAACCAAGCTTACGACGTATGACAGATCTGTATAATGAAAACAAAGTATATTGCAATACAATAGCGTATTTGGACAGAATTCCTGATTACGCATGCAAAATGCAAATGAACGACGTATAGAAAGTCTTGTCACGAAGCTTTATTGATGATTAATCTTTAATCTTTAATCTTGGACGGATTTCTTCGTCATGTCAACACACCCGTGACGTGACGGAACCCCGTTTTATCGGGAATATCTGCTTGTTACTGAGAAGGATGAACCAGCCGAATCATGTCTTAGAATGATCGAACTCGTTAAATATGCTTTGGTAAAACTAAGTATTGAACTTTGTTCTTGTTGGGAATTTAACTTCGGCAGCTACGGAATCATCAAAATTCAATATGTTAGGGACTCAAGATCTTTCATAAGCAAAAACCCCAAACCAAAACGTTTAGTAAGGAGTGAAACTGTACGTGTATAACATATGATTGTAACTGGGGTGATCCCAACACCCTTTGTCGGACCGGGCAAATTCAATCTCGGGACCGTTTGATTCATAATTATCAACTTTCAGAAGCACAACAAATTGAACAAGTAATATTACTTATATCAGAAGCCAATGACTCCTACAATCTAATCTGATCGGATAAATCGAAACGCTTTGGAGAATTGCAGTATTACAAGCTAGAGCGATGAGGCAATTTCTTGAGCTTCCACCACTTATACTGTTCCTTGCTTGCGGTCACGTAGGATTCAGTTATTCTAAGTAACTTACATTGGATCGTAATGGGTTAGTTAATTACAAGAGGACTGGGGAGATAAGTATTGCCAGCTTTAAGGATGCCACTCAATGAATTGCAATATGTTGAATTTTCTAAAAGAACGCACCTACAGAAAGCTCGGGTTAAATTGAACCCCGTAGGTGAAGATTCGGTTGTAGTTGTAGTAAAATTTTGAAGCGACCCAGGTCCGGTTGTGTTTGTGGTGACAGGCTCAGTAAACTGATTGATTGAACCAGCCTATGTTCCGACTCGACGATCAACTGAATGGTTTGGCTGCATTTATGCAACAATTTAGTAGTTATTTGTAGTAGTGGCATTTATGCCACAGGCGAAATATTGAGGCAAAATGACTGAATACAGCCGATTGTTAGGTATCTTTGGTACTTGGAATCCAATTCTATTATTCGGACTACTGTTTGACCAACAATTGTTCCATGGACTAAAGTACTGTTTTCTGTTTTCGTAATTTAAAGCATATTAATATCAAAACCACGTGCACATTCTACGTCGTCTATCAAGTTTGGAGTGAATGTGACTAGAATTTCCAAGCTTTGAATGTTTCGGCTCCTTGGAATAGTTGCTATAATATTATGTACTCCTTCATAACTTATGTTATCTAGTTGTTTGTGAATTGTCGAACTCTCATGCCGTTATAATGCGTTATAAGAGCTAGAAACGGGCACTTCATTATTTGAAACAGATCTATTATGTCTTGGTTTTGGGAAACATAGGGTTCTAATCTAACACTGTGGGCTTTACTTGGTTTGGTATCTTTAACCTATTTATTTAAGTTTAAAGTAATACAAAGAAACGCCAGAAAACCTTATAAAAACTGTGTTAAATTCTTCTTTTTTCTTTGTTGTACTTGTAGTTCCGAATGAGTTATTTTAATATTATACACAAAAAACGTTGCGTGTTGTGAACAATCATCTCTGGCGGTGGTCTACGATCTACTTACATCACCACGCTTGTGTACCTACCTCGATCCAGTAATACCACTTAATTGAACATTATAATTACTTATATTAATAGCTCTATTTATATTAATAAGTTTAATAACAGACCTCATTATATAATCATTTCCACTACATATTTATACTGCAATCAAAACATCGATGTTTTATTGAATCACGTAGCGTAAAATCACATGCGTTTGTGTTTCTTACCAGTAACACCGTAGCTGAACAATTACGAACGATCCATCTTCTCGTACGAAATATTCTCATTTATTAGCCAGCGGAGCCGAATGCAGCAGAACTTGATCGCTCGAGGCACGCACCGGCCTCCAACCAAGTGAAATGCACAAAATCCATTCTGTTTTATCTCGTTAACAATCCCAAACGAGCCAAAACTAGCCATGTGCCCCGGTGTTAGAGTCCAAATTTTATAGCACTTCGGATTTTATTCTGGAGGTGACGTGGACGGGGAAAAAAGTGAGCAAACGATTTTAGACCCATCTGCTGTATGTTAGAGTTGAGAGTTGTCTAGAGATACTTATATTAAGGGTCGTTTGGCTGGCAGCATGGGACATTAGAGTCTGAACTGTTTGGGATAAGGTTGAAATTTGGCTGGGGATTGTTTTATACGATTTTTTATGGTGGTCGGTCGGCAATCAGCTGTTTCGGCACGCGCTCTCAGCCCCCTGGGACAGGATGATGTCAGCCTCGCTCCCCGAATATGCGAGAGCTAGATATTTCTATTAAATTTTCCCTAAAATTTTGCCGTAATTTAATTTTGTGGAATATGGCTCATAGAAATTCGGTGGGTTCAGGTAAAATTTCTATGAAATGTTTTAGTGAATATAGTTTTATATAAATATTACGTAGTTTATTTTAGACTAATGTTATGATTTACTCACTGTAATTAAAAAGTATATACCTCAATTTAAAAGTGATACGGTGTAATATTGCTTAATTTTACAGAGAAAGTTACACTAATATTAACAAACAACTTTACTGAACTTAGGTACTTATGTAATACCTTCTATCTAGATAGCTGTTCTTGTCTCATTGCTTCCAAACTTTCTTCTCTATTGTAAACACATCGAGTAGATAACCAAATAGTAGAGGTTTTGGTATACCTAAATTCTTATTTGAAAACTGGAGTCTGTCCTTCTGTCTTAGAAGACGGAAAAACTGAAGAGATAATATGCCAATGAACCTAGATTTTACAGACGACGACAGTCACTACACATGATGTCAACTAAATCGAAATTACTGTTGTAGCAGACCCAGCCTTTAACTAAGAAAATCCTGACAGAAAGTCTCGATCCGTGATCCATTACAAATCGAGTTCTAGTCCAAACCCAAACGATTAGTGGGTCGTAGATTCGAACCTAGGCAGGCCCTTTACTTTGTGTAAATAATTTCATCACCACTGCTCTCAAAATGATGAAGGAAAACATCGTGAGGGAACCGGCATTTCCTAGAAGAACCAAAAATTCGAAGACATGTGACATCTACCAACCCGCATTGGGGCCGCGTGGTGGATTACAGCCCACTCCCTCTCGAAAGGAGGAGGCCTGAGTTCCAGCAGTGCGAACATAATAGGCTGATTGTGCTTATGCCGCCGACAAATGTAAAGTTCTTAATACAAAATTGATAACTTCCGGTTTTGCGCCAGAGTTTGTAATTACAACTTAACTATGTCGAAATGCTTAGCTATAATTCGAAATAAAAAAATGGCTCGGTTGTTTAAAACTGGATCTAAAGACAAATTTCGTTTGGTAATAAGGGCGGATATGTACAGTACAATCTGGGAATCTTACCCAGTGCCTTAGTTCACCAATTAAAGTGTCAGTAACCAAATCCTATCTCTAATACTCCCCTGCAGTACAGATAAGCAGCCTAGTGTAAATAATAATGGTGATAAAGCAACTTTCCAAGCGTTCGCAGTAAACACGAGAGCTCCATGTTTCTCAGAAATGAGCCTCGTTTGTAGATAACTGATTTCTGTTGACGTTACGTGTACTTATTATTAAATAATTTATCTACTTAACTGTGGTTCTCTGGACTGATTTGGGCCCTGGGGGTCTACTCCCTAAGCAAAAAATCTGTAGTTTTAGCCGAAGTTACGAGCGTTTCCTACTCTGCTTAAGGACATATGAATAGTTCGGGGCCCGAACTAAGAATGAATGACAACACGATTTGTCAGTTGTCCCTACTCCCGATATTACCTAAATTTATTTGCCAGTTCGAAAAATTAAATTTTGAACATGTTTTGACGGATTAACTACTTTCGGACGGGCTCGCATCATCGTTGACGGACGTAGACCCCTGAGGTATTTTAAACCGGCACCAGATATTGTTCCAGAAATATGAAGACCGCAAGACAAGGAGCAAAATATGTGTTCAAACCTTGCCAACATCATCGTCACACACATCGTAATTTTGATGGTATTCGCGTATTTGAAGAGATGTCTGATGCCTAAGAGACACTCCTCTTTTTCATGATCGGCACAGTAAAACTAATAATTATCTAAAAAAAAAAATGAGTTTGAGGTCCAAATTACAATTTCTATCGTAAAGAATAGAAATAGAACCTACTTACGCTAATAAATCTTTGTTATAGAATTAAACATTCATCTCATTTTAAATATTGTCAAAGTTATCAGTACCTAACATAATGTTATCTTGCAACAGTTTTCCGCGTGTCTTAATTTCCTCTTTACTTTAAATATTTTTTTGTAAAGCAATTAGAGAAATTGCGAAGACACTTGCTCGCCACAAGAATTAAAATAAAAGTACCTACCGTGTAATTAACTCTTAAAACTGCTACGAAAGAAACGCTTTTTTGTGGTTTTGTCTTTTTCTTTTAAAGTAACTAAAAGGCGTAACGAAATATATTTAATTCTCTAGATAAGATTACCACATAAACTATTTATCAACTATAAAATATTATCGTACAATTTCTTCGACGTATCGTAAATAAACAACACTATAAATTCGTTCATTCGCTACGGACTAAAAGGAAAATTAAAAGAATCGCATCGCATCGATACCCGAGTGTTATTGCCAAATTGATAGGAATATTTTTATGTTAAACAATAATTTAGCATATTAAATCTATTATTTAAAATATCGTGAGAAACAACAACTTTTCGTTTACAAAAATATGCTAAACCGAGATGAAATAGTGACGTGAAAAACTATAAGGTTGTGCTTAAGTTATAGATGAAGTCGATAAAAGTCATACATTCTTAAGTTATGCATAACTTAGTTAGTTCGACTGTACAAACATGAGTGTCTAAGACAATACTGAGACTTTGTTATAACTACAAACTTTTGGTAGGTGTGAAGCATTGTTGGTTTTGACATCGACGGTTGGAATAACTTAAATAACTTCGCGCTAGATTACTGTGGACAAAAAATAATTACCAATTTCTAATCTAGCAACGATACTTCAAAGAACCTTATTTTGTTAGTCTGCTCTTTAAATTCAGGATTTGCCGCAACAAACTCCAAAAAATTCTTAACAATCTGCTGCGGTTACCAAATACTGGCTGTAATATTATAGATTTGTGAAAGATTATGAAGTGTAGCTACAAAACTACATATCGAAGGATCCTAGAAACAAGGATGAAAAGTAGTACATCTCCATCGTCATCCTGCAGGGCCCTCAGCGGCAGGTCTTCCATTAACTTGTTGTGAAGTGGAATTTGCGGTGTCGCCTTTGCGATGACGCGCTTCTTCAATACCATGCCACACACACCACAATATCTACGACTGCCATCAGACGACACTATCATACCTATATTACAAAAAAAAATGATTCAGCATGACTTGTAACTCATACTGTCCACATGTTTGTCGCGAGCATCTGCTACTACCTCGTTTTCTCTGCAAATGATGCGTTAAATTACACTCAAATAGTCCCCCTAATTGCTTCATCAGTTTTTACTCGTGTTCTTGACATTTCTGCTAGCGTGACGAGAAGTCACTAAATAACGTAGTCTTTGCTGTATGAAAAATCGTGTTGCTTTTTATTTCACTGACAAGCGAGATTTCAAGAGAAATCTCCTAAAATATTTTCCATTACTGGCTTCGAACGCAAAAGATTTATGCTGTTAGGAGATAAAGCAGCGTTGGATGACAGTCGTTCTTCTTGACCGATAAAGTCCGTTGCACCATATTTTAGAGTAAATAAATGTGCGTAATGTTTTTATTGATAAAGTGTTATCAAGACTGGATAAATACTTGCGTCAATAAAGAATATATTGACATCGAATGTGGGCAGGATTTTGTAATGTTTTTTTTCTTTACTTCAACTTTGGATCATTCTGAATGTTATTAATAGTAATTGCGTACCTACTTAGTAGGTAAGTACGTTTTTTTTTCATATTAATTAAGTAATTGGTTAAAAAAATATCTGGGAGTACTTATCCATTTCTTTGAACAACGAACACAAACAAGTTCTTCAGTTGATTTTTATTATATTTTACTAAAATTATAATTAATTTCTAGAAGCAAATTGAAACGGTATCTCATAAAATATATATTCTCAAACCCGATGGTTCAAGTATTCAATTCTAATTTTAGTCATACCTCATACAAAATATTCTATTGAATTTTTGATAGCCAAATCATACAACTCCCACGTTGGAATCACCTCAAAAGCCATTTTAATCTCATTGATTGCTGAGTGAGGTACCAGGCGAGCAGAAGGCGCCTGGACACTGGCTAGTATAATTGGAATCAGTGTGCATTGTAGCTTGTATCGAGCATCCCTAATCCATAGGAAGTGATCCATCAGCGGCTTATCGCGCAGGAAACATGGCGTATATAACGTCCACTGGGTTTTTTATTAGACGCCTTCTCGCCTCCTCGGATAACTCGTGAAATATACCCGTTTCCAAGAATACGGCGATCCTGCTCGATGTTGAATAGCTATGTTTTTACATGTGATTATTTGAGTTGCATCCAGCAAGTTATGATATTCTGATGTCTAGTGCCAAATCTCGAATAAGTAGTTTATTTAAGAACATGGATTAACTTTTCTTTGATGTTTAAACAACTTGAAACCTTCTCTTATAAAACAGCAAACATCAAATCTGCGAAATTAATCAAATAGTTTACGCGATGAAAATATGCCTCATGCATATCAATCCAGCATTCAGACAATTACATAACTTTAACCTATAGATAAAAATCAAGCACTTAAGTACTTGTTTCTGCTGAATGTTATTTCTAAATATAAAACTGTATTAAGTAGCATATATCGATTGTAATAGAATTGCATAATTAAGTAGGTAGCTGATCAACTTTCATCTGACGCGGCAATCGGCTTCTAAATTCTCAATGCAACGTTTACAAACACAAAACGTGTTATATAATTGACTCGTACACTTTAGATAAATGAACTAACAAAGAATCTCGAGCGTGATAAATTGTTAATACTCTGTGAAACTCAAGTCGGGCCTTTTTAGTGTTCCGAGTTCCGCACCGAAATTGGCAGTGTGAAAGCATTTCATTATTTTTGTCGTCCGGTAGGGAATTTCAAATCAAAGTTGATTCTTCACGAGTTCCCGTACCTATTATGTTGCTGTTACTAAGCACTTTTAGCTTTCATTCGACTGAAAATATGAAATTGCACGCAACAAAAGTTTTACGGAAAGCGTTTGCATCACCGGATACGAAGACTATCAACAAAAATGAACGTAGTTTTTCAATGCATATAAAAACTCAAATTATGCAAATTAAAAAAAGAGTTATAATTATAAAACAATTATACAACTAATTAAAATGGTAACACAAGCAAACGGTACTCAGTGGAGCTAAGAAACTGAGAAGTAGGCGAGGGAACTATTGGGCACAGTGACAGGGAACAAAACAAAATGACTTAATAACAACATGTTGTACAGTTGGGCAATCCGTCGCGTCGGCCCGTAATAACACGGTGTGGTCCGACCGATGCGGGCGACGGGGCCACAGCCACCAATTTTTAGTTTAAAACTGGGCGCAGAGTATGAACTTATAGCGGTATTGATCCAATCTTACTATTACAAAGAATATTAATGAAACGGTCTTCCTTGAACGCAAACGACATAATGTGCACCAATTTATGAAGTGTTTGGATTCAAAGTTATTACTAGTATTTTCCAAACATTGAGCAATTTAAATCTCGCAGTCGTTACATCATAGTATTACCTAAAACGTTTCAGTTTCAGAGCCGTAGTAATTATTCCGACAAATCATAATCTTTGGTACATTTTGTAGTTGCACGTCCAGTATTTCACTGTTCCAATAAATATAATCAACCTAAAAACAGCATTTTAAAACGCAATAAATTTAATAGGTACTTACTTTAAAAACCTGTTCCCGTTTCGATTAGTTACTTTCTTTTAAACTGGTCCAAATCTGCGTGATCTCCGCTGGAATGTGCCCAAATTAACCTCTTGACATTAACGACTGTTCTCGATTTACCATTTCGGCTAAATGGTAATGGTAAAATCGTTCAGCAATGATTTATGTTGGTTCTATCTCTTGTAAGAATCGCAATATTTCAATAAATTGTTGCGAAGATTATTGCGTTACTGTCAAGGAGTAATTAGATGGATCTTAATTTATTGTTCCTGTTTGGATATTATGATATTAACTTCTTAGAAAAGGCTAGAATTTAACCGATTCAAATTTGTTTGGGAATAACAGATACTTGACGTAATGCACTTCGAAGTGTCTCTTACTCCAATACATTTCCACAATTACTTCGGTTATCATTATCATGCTGCTCGTTCCGCTTGTCGCTTTTCTCATGTCTTGCACCACGTAACCACCAGTAAATAACTTCAGAGCCCGACTGAGCACTAAAACGCTGAGCTGTAAAAACGTCCATTCGCTTTACGTCCACCATTGGCAGCTGCAGCGGTATTTCGCATACTTTAATACCTAATATACATATTAGTGGTATCGTAAATACATAACAGGAGAACGAAATGCCCGGATGAAATTTTGGCTCGCTGCAGTTTGACCAAATCTATTCAGAAATGTGAATTTAGTTTTCAAGCTGTTTTGTAGCAGGATTTGTGAGGAATTAGGGTCTACCCTAATTCCTCACAAATCCTGCTATTCCAAATGCTGCAATTCCAAAGAGCGTATATCATAATGATTTTTAATAAATATACCCACTACTACTACTTAATTCATTCTTCTACTGTCTATTTGAAGATCGAATTGATCGATATTTTAAAATGCTGCTTCGACTTCGACACACCAGTCTTGATTTTGATTCCCAGTAGAGTACGAACCCTACACCTCACCTCAGGCATCCCTTCAATTTCATATGATCCTGGTACCCAGACCTCCCGCGTTACATTCGGACTGTCATATAGATGACGCTATAGTTATAAAAGTGCGCGTCATGTGCGGTTTATATCTCGTAAGTGCGGCACACATCTGGCCGCCTCGTTACTGCGTCTTACGGAGATACTCTCCCGTGAATTATGGCTTATATTACTAGCCTTGTGACTTTTATTAAGTGTTGTAGTCACACTGAAGAAACTCCAGACAGGATGGAATATATAACATAACTTCTGGCTGCTTCTGAGAGCAAATGTAACTAAATCAATGTAATCTTTCGTTCCACACCTCCCTTTCGTGAAGGCAATCAATCCGCATAGTTAGACCGCCGAGTGAGTTCGCCAAATACGTGCTCCAATTAATGTGACTTGTAAATTACTAATCAATATTGTACAAAGATCAACAAACACGACACAGATGCTCCGTTTCTTAAAGGAATCGCTGGCAACGAAAAATAAGAGGTATTTTATGATATCAAAGACAATAGTGATCCTTTGAACGTTTGTTGATTGATGGATGCTAATAACGATGGTATTCTAGTGCGCAGACTCTGACGTGACAGGAATGTCTATGAAGCTTGAACATCACGATGTTTTGTATTAATAATAGTTTTACACATTTAGACCTTGCAACTACTACTCCTACATGAAAAACTTTTCTTCTAAGTATTCGCGAACTAATAGAAATTCTTTGTTCAATCTAAACTATGATTACTCAAAATATCAACAAAACCAATGCTGTCGCTTTCCGGAATCGTAACAGTTTCGAATGTAAATCATAAATACTTCGTTACAAGTTTTTCATCTCAATCAACTAGTGTTTGTTATGAGCATCTCCTAAGTTGTGAAGAGATATCCTCTGTGGGTGGAGATGTCAAAAGATTTCATCTGAGAGCATTGTTAGCGATTGTTTATATTCGAATATGGTTATTATTGTCAAGAAAACAACACTCTTCTAAGAACTTAATCATTTTTACAAACAACACGTATAGTTAGTGTTCCAACGATAATTTCTTGGAATTCAGCGGAGCAGACATCTGCCCCGGCGACTGTTGTCACGGCTATTCTTCAATAACTATAAATCTTTTGCGTGTAACATCGTATTAACGTATTATAAACATGAACGTGCTTTCATAATTTTATAGCGTAAGAACCTATTAATGTTCAATGATCAAACGTTCGATGATGGCAACACCGTATCGTGTGTTAGTCACCACTCACCACGTTCTCCACATTGATTATCGTAGATTGCATCGAAAATAAACACCAGCTAGTTTGAAGTCATGACTATGTCTTTTTCCGAGAATTTCGTTATCTCGAAAATGTTTAACTATCTGAGGTTGTTTTTCCAGTAGCTAATTTAACAGTAATTAAGCTTCATACTGCTAAGCGGGAAAAACTACCACTTATCTTCGTTAGAGACGTAAAAATGGCTGAATTTAAATGTAGTTTTGCTGGACGAAGGACGCACATTATATCAATTTTCCACAAGTTTTCTACAGAACTAAGTAGTTGTATGTGAACCGCAGCTAATGTATTGCTTAATTCCTAATCTGTGGTGTTGGCTCCACTCTCATACCAGATTTTTCTAGCTCGATCGTGAGAAAGTCCCATAAACAGTGATCTACGAAGTGGCTCACTGTAGATGGGAGTCCAACATTCATTCACCGCTTTTCCCAAAGAGCGAGTATGATCCAACACTCGTTCATTTTTCTTTTGAAACAGGTTTCTCTGCGCAGGCTGTTGCGTCGTGACTTAGTTTATAATTTATTGTGAATTGTTTACTTGAATACTTTTCCATTGCGCTCCGTTGGGTGAGTTCTTGCTTGCTATCACTCGTCTGTCAGATCTCTTCAGTCGAGCACTATCATGATTCACATCGTCAGTTTCTTAGACGATAAAGTTTCTAGACGTGGTTTTTATCTCATAATTACCGCTGATTCACAGAAGGCTGTGTAAATTGCGGCAATTCTCCGACGACTTTATTTATACGTGTTCGTGGAAAATGTGCGTCGTTGTAATGCGTGGCGGGTGTTGATCAGCGGCCAGCGCGCATGCGCGCAGCCAGCCGTAGTAATGCGCGCTGCGCCCGCGCCGACCCCACCCATTGTATGGAGATCGGGAACAACATAGATCAGGCAGTAGATAGGTCAGTGCTATGGGTGCGTGGGATGCCTATAACTGGTATAGGTTTTTTATTCAGTCAATGAATAGAAGCTTTGTGTTGAATTGATTAGTTTACTTCTTTAGAAGAATGAGCGATCCAAGATCATCAATTTGCTTGCAATATATGGCATATTTAGCAGTTGATGTGATACGATACGAATCGATTGATGGATTACGACCAAATGTTTTTTCTCGGTTAGGCTCCGAATAATATTTTGGAAATCCATTTTTTTAAGACCTATATGTTATGAAAGCTATCAATGGTACCATATACCTAAGTCAAAAGCTGTACCCAAAACCCGCATTAAGTTACCAAACCAAAACTGCCCAGTAATGGTGAGAAAAAAATCATTTTCACAGAAGTCTCTTCAGATTATACAACGTACTCCATCACTCCGCCTACACAAGTCGAAATGTCAGGTTTATGCAGTTCGATCACAGCGATGAGCTCATACGTATTCTCTTAGAGAACAGAACCCATTAGGCTTTATAGTCAGAAGCTAGCATGGTATACGGTCTATCTACATTCACAACTGCAGTGGCGCATTTCAAATGTACGGCTGACGGCGGACGCACGACGATACATCAAGCTATACGCTATGTACTGGCCGTTCCAAAACTATCTGATGAAAGTGTAAATCTCAATTGTCAAATGTCACAAATCTTTAAGGTGATCTAAAGAGATATACTTAGTAATATTATAAAGAAGTTTTATTTTTTTGTGAGTTTGTATGTATGGGGTAATCTCCGGAACTAGCAGACGGATTTGATAAATTATTTTTGCATTGGGTAGCCCAATTCTTGAGGAAGGTTCTATAACCTTAAAACCTTAAAGCCTTAAAACATTTTCTGCCCGCGAATTCGTCCACGAGCCTATGCTCGTGGACGAATTCGCGGGCAGAAAATGTTTTAAAATAAATGCGAATTTCAAAAAATCTATTTAGGATGTTGCCTGGGATAAAAAATAAGTAAAAAAAGAAAAATACGTGTCCAATGTTTTTTAATAATCTATCTGACGGACAAACAATTTTTTTTTTTTTTTTAACATCCACACATTAAAGCACTGTTTGTAAGTGGCACTACAAATTGGCATCCACAGGTACATCTTCCGATACATTTGTTTATATTTTCATCTGATTCTTTTGGAACAGACCTTATATAATATTAGTTAACTACATAGGCTGACCTCTCATTGTGAGGTCAGCTTATACTAGAACAGTATAGCTTCGAAACACTAAGCTTCTTGCGTACCCTGTCCTCAAAGAGGAAGCCAGGTGTTAGGCATAATACTAGCAGTCTGCTGGCAACTTGGTGATGTAACTGATAGATATGCACTGGTGATAACAGGGTGGTCGGTGTGCAATGTGCGTTAGACTGGTGACGTCAGATATCCTTAGAGAACTTCTGGCATGATGCTCACTTCTTTCTTGCAAAAATTCTAATTAGTTATAAAGGGTCGGCTTTTTGGGAGCTTGAGTTTTGAAGATAAAAAATTGCTGATCAAAGGCTCTCGCAGACAAACGCGACGCGATAATACAGAACAATATTTCCATAAAGTTTTCGTAGATTTTTTTCTACTAGAGTCGTCGCGTCGCGCCTGTCTGCGGGAACCTTTAGCAGTCGGGCAATCAACCCCGTTGATGGCTGATCTTTTCACCATGAATGAGACATGATTATGGTATTGCTCATGCTGACTTGAGAGAAGGCCAGGATTTTGGTATAAATATGCAACCAAAAAGTTACACCAAGTCATGTTGCTATCAAAACTGTAAAAAAGTCAACTTGTTTCATCATGCAATAGGCAAGAGGTATATTCTTCACCTATACTTTATTTACGGCTTTTCACAACTTACAATGATGCAGTAGGTAGGTACTGATAGATATGCACTGTTGATAACAACGTGGTCTCTATGCATAGACCACTAAAGTGTTGACGTCATCCGTGCTCACAGAGGTTGCTTAGCGTTAGGCACAATAGGCACTTTACAATCACCATAGTTTAAAATGAAATGTTTTTGTTCGCCTTAGTAGGCATAATAATATGAACCAGAAGTTAGATTAAACAGAAAAACAAAATGTGTGGAAGATAACAAGGGAACAGTACGCAGCAGTTAATATGGCACATCGAGTTATACGAGACCTACCGGGGTTGCGGGAAAGTCCGAAAGGTATACCGTGGCCCCTGGCAACGTACAGGCAACTGAAGGAACACGGGTGGGTTTTAGTCAGTAAGAGTCTGACACGCTCTCCCGCTCCGCCCAGAGCGGGTTGATAATTTCCCACCGAAAAAAAAAAAAAAGTTATATGAGACAGATATACTAGCGTACGCGCAGCACATCTAAACCGCCTTCAAGAGCTGTTAGTGTCATCATTGTTGTGGAATATTGTCACTGTCAGGTCTTGAAAGCGGTTTAGATGTGTTGATCGCGTTCAGTTTCATTGGTGGAATAAAGGCATCGTCGAACTTTTTCTAAAATGTCTTGGTGCGCCATATTACCTACCTACCTGTCTAACAGAGATTCAAGTACGCAGAAAGCTTTCCCAGCTTTAGGCTGAAAGTGTTAGACCTATTTCTGCCTTGAAAATAGAGGATCCCGTTTCGTTCCCATTTTCGGAACCCACAATCATTCTCATTAAATATGTATTCTCGTCGCAAAAAGACAGATACCTACTACATTTATCTTATCACTAGTTTACGAGATTCAGAATATGTTTAATACGACCCTAGATAGACAGACATTTGAAAAAACTTCGTCTGTCGGTATGTGTGGCTGTCTTAGGAAACCAAAATATGAGCGAAATAGCCGTACAAAATGATTCCATTAGGTTCGGTTAGCAACTGAAATCGATTATCATAACACTGTTGCTTTTACAAATCATTTAAATTGGCACGAAATCATTCGATAAACTGCTTTTAGCCTTTCATGTAAGTTAAAGTATTATTTTAATTTTACACCGTTTATAGGATTCTGTACCCTAAAAGGTAAAACGGAACCACATATTGGGTTCGAAATTACCTATTATGTTTTAAAACACGACTTTTTTGCGAATTGCACGAATTGATCTTCGTGACATGTGTAGCTGCTCTCGAAAAAACAGCCAGGGTAACGTGAGAGAGTGGCCACGGCCACGTCGCACCAATGCACCCGGAGAGGGCAAAGATCGTCACTCACTGGACGCCTGAGGGAGGACATCGCCGTCAAGGTAGACCGCGGCGAAGGTGATATGACGATCTAATAATGTTTGCGGGGCCAACATCGCCAAAAGTCGCACAAAACAGAGAGATTTGAAAGAAAACAAGGGGAGGCCTCTGCCCACCGGTAGGACACAACACAAGCTATAAAAAAAGTACCTACGAACAAAAAAATCCTCCCATAAATCTGTTTGATATTTAAATAAAAACAATACATTCGTGTTTCTATCACACACATGTAAATATACATAAAATTACTTTACTATGTACATCCACTATGATAGATATGCGCCAGTGATAGCGATGCGGTCACAGTCCGAATAGGAGTGCTGACGTCACCAACCTCGGAGAGCTTACTAAACATTGGGCAATAAACTCGATCATAGAACAATATTCCTTAATAAACACGTAAACTAGAGGCTAGGGCTTTCAATCCCGCATACTCTTGCGTCTCGGTATAGGCGAGATCAAAAAATTTCAATGACGCGGGATCCCATATTTTTCGATAAAAGTTGTTATCAGTGAGTAGTGAAACATAGCATGCTAAAAGTTTGAAATATTTATTAGAAAAAAGCAAAGTAAACAATTTGGCAGCCGAGCCGAATTTTTTTCTGTTTTTGTAATTGTCGGCTCAGCTGCGTTGCATACGCATGTATTGCCGCGACGCGCGCAGCGTCAGTATGTCGAAAGGATATGCCCGTAATAATATTCAATCAATCAAAAATCATGCGGAATCTCGGTATAACGAGATTGGAAGCCCTACTAGAGGCATCGTATGATAGCACTTGAGGTTTAGAAGTTTCGTAAATATTGGCAGCTAAGTGCGTGGGAATATGGGTCAGAGAAATGACATGTCATGAGAAAATATATGGATATGGATAAAGGAAGAATATTGTGTGAAAGATGCTACGGCTAGAAATGCAGTAAACTGACGGAAGACTGAAAGAAATATATGATAAAGATAATTTTATTTGTCTAAACATGGAAGAAGACATTCCGCCAGCCACAAATGAATTGGACCCCGGATTCTCGAACGGCGCTTAAAGATGATCTGTTAAGAGTTTTTTTTTCAACGGGCTGTTGAAAGTAACTCATGCGAATAAGACCTAAGCTAACTTAGAAAACGACGGCTTCCACAAAACTGAAGATAAAAAGTGACGACGAGGGAAAAACTGTTGAAACTACAGATTTTGACTTAAATATGCAAATACTCGAAGAAATTGGAACGGGAGGTTTTACTGAAATTACTTAGCATATTGGACTATCACTAACGACTTGGCCACTGCACAGAATAAATAATGGCTCAGTTTAAGTGAATAAACAGTATTCTAATGGATTAATACAATTTCGCATGCCAACCAAATAAAGCAAAATTATAGTAAATTCTATCTATTTGTAACATAATAAAACCTATATCATCAACATTTATAATGATCAAATCTACCAAAGAATACTGTGCTCTGTGGTTAAATCAATAAAATTAATGAATAGTTACATAATACCATGTAACAAAATACAACCTCAAACAAATTGCTGTCGATGTGAAATCCGTATTACGAGAGTGCGAGAGTGCAATTCACGCTTGACAGCTTTTTTAATTAAACGGCAAACTAAAAATAGTAGGGCCGTGATAAATAAAAAGGTACAACCAGAAGGGTTACTGGCGAACAACTGATTAAAGAAATAGTACTTGTACTCCCAATTCCAGGTAGGAATAACGAACGTAGCACGAAAGTCCAAAAAAGTCGTGTATATTTGTATAAATTGAACAAGTTTTGAGTTTTTCATATTCAGTCAATCAATCTGTCTGGCCTTTTCACAACTATATCGGGGTCGGCTTCCAGTCTAACCAGATGCAACTGAATACCAGGTTTTTACATGGAGTGACCGCATATCTGACCTCCAAAACCTAGTAACTGAGTAGGTAATACGATAACCCTTGGTAAGACTGGTTTGTCAGACTTGCGGCCTTCTGATAACCCGTAACGACAAAGGTCCATGAATGACAGCCGAGACCAACGGCTTAACGTGCTTTCCGAGGCACGGAGGAGTCTCGGTATGTATAAATGTCTCGGTGGTGGTTGGTGATGGAGTTTTTCATATTCGAATCAAAATTTTCTTAGATTGTACGCGTTGCTTTATGGACCTCAGAACGTGATAGTGATCTGTGGTCATGATTACACACGACAGCCCCCAAAACCACCTTTCCGTTATACCTTCCTAGTGTCTTGCAGGGGAGAAGAAGCGTGGCAAAAGCACTATGGATCACTTTGAAAATTCCATGTTCATAATATCTGTAAATGCATATTTTACTACATAAAATTCAAAAAAAAAAAAAATTCAAAATTCAAAATATTTTATTTCACATAAACCTACATGGGCACTTATGAAACGTCAGAAGCTAGGTGCACGGTTCCAATTGGTCGTTTCCTATGGAGAAGAGCCGGCAAGAAACTCCATAATTCAACCTTCTCGATATTCTTTTGTATTTGCCACATACAAAGTCTCAAATGAAGTATCTGCCTCCAACAAAGTTACGTCAGTTACGAGTAACACAAAGTTGGTGTGAACCTCTCAAGTTTTACTCACAGACGTGGCTCCTCCTTGCCGATACAATTTTTTTGATTTACAAATTGTTTCATAAGTAAGTAAGTAAGTAAGTAAGTAAATCATTTATTTGCGTAAAACATGGTATACATTGATGTTAATATGATTACAGTAGCTCAACATGTTTCGCTAAGATATAACATAGCATGCAAAAAATTTCTATTTGACAAAAGGAATCAACATCTCATCTCACATCCATAAAATCTTTTAGACTGTAAAAATTATATTCCTTAAGCCACTTGTGTAATTCTATCTTAAATTTCCTAGAGTTCAATATTTTAAAGCGATTTGGTATTTTGTTAAAAGTACGTACGCACATTGCTAGGCAGTTTTTGTTATATTTGGCAAGTCTTGGCAAATCACTTAATATCATAGAAGTTTACGATCCGAAATTGTGAGGGAAATAGTCGTTTATCCTTTTTGTAACAGGGGTAACTCGGGAAACGAGTTCTATTTTGAGGATAACTGATAACTTCTGTGGTGTTGTATTTTCATCTTCTAAAGCGTTTTGAGAAAATCTTCGTATCACACATTCCTATTTCAAGTGCTCACATTTTATGAGCCTGGAGGACGAAGATCTTCCAGGCTCATAATATGTGTTCGTTTTTCCAAGAGCTTAATAACTGTTGACCTCTCAGAATGCATGACTGAAAATCGATTTATAAGATTCTACATGTTGAAAAATCTGATACAGGTTCAACTGTAGATCTATAGTATCGTCCGATAAAATAATCTGAAGAGGAAATAGGAAATGCCAAATCAAGTTTCACTGTTTGTTGTCCTCTCCTTGGTGTTACATTATTGGTTCTCATCTTCTATCAATGCATTTTGTTCTTTTATTTCTTATTATATTTCGATCATGCATACTTGAAATTTTTAAAAGCATGGTAACCTACTTTTTATTTTATTTAATAGGAACCACTTACTTACTTAGTTGTAGTTTGTAGAACTGTGCAAAATTTTAACTTCTATTTAAATACTGCTTTCTCGTACACCCTGATTCAAAGCTCTGTTAACATAAACAATTGATACTTAAGCTTTCCTCCAAGTTAAGTTGTAAGAAAAACAATCGGAAGCAGCGAGAAAGTCAAACAGTTCCAACTTCAACTTGAAACAATGTTCAGAATTGGGATCTTCAGAGTAAATCATGGTTTAGTTTAATTTACGAAATGGTACCCGATTTAGTGACAAATAAGCTATACACAATGAATTTCAATAAAAGATAAGTTATCAACCTGAACAGTTACTTCACTTAGAGTCTGGTCTTTATTATCGCCAACGCTTTATATATTAAGAACGACTTCTTCAGGAGTCTCTTCATCATTGATTGTAATATGACTACTATATTCTTTAACTTCCAGCAACCATAAATAAACTCCTATTATTTCACCAGTCTGTACTCTCAGCCATTCGTTCAAAATCTTTTCAATGCGCAGTTTCAGGCCATTGACCTATGTCGCTAGCCATAACTATAATCCTTTCAACCTAAACAGGATGTTCAGAATTAATACTATTAATGCATATTACTAAAGGCAATATTTCCACAAACGCTTACAAAGTTTCCTTAATAAGAAATTATAAACAGCTTTAAAACTGCGCAATAATTCCTTCGAAGAATAAAATAAGGAACGAAGCAGATATTTTCCATTCCTGTGTTATGATAACATTCGATCGAGACAGGACGTCTACAGTTCATACTTTATACAAAGATGTGTAGGTTCCGTCAGCACTCATTGTAAATCTTTCTTCTATAGTTATTTGATGTCCGTCCAATGATAAATAAAAGGCAAAAGTTATGCAAAAGACATGGAGAAGGCCTAATTTTGAAAAGAGGAAAACTTATCACCAAACATGCTCTCCGGGTGTTGGCGATTTCCAGGCTCTCATACTACGTTCGCTGTAAATTGTATAAGAGGTGTTTTAGATCAACTCATAAGTAATAATGACAATGAATTTGATTCTATATACATACTCCTGCGGGGCTATATCCTATATGCCCCAGGCTTTTTCAACCACGGTAAAAAGCTTGGATCACGCACACGCATACGTAACCTACTCTGCATTTAATTTCGCCTATCTCTGGCTAAGTAAACGCGAATCTGTAAGGGTTCTTTGAAACTACCTACCTTATTGGATTGCTATATGCGTGCAATATTAAAATGTAAACAGAGAAGCTATTCCTTAATCAATTTTCTCCCCTTTTTGTTGGTAGAGGCTGGGCTTTATGCATCCCTGGTATCCGACTACCCTCTTTTTGGGTTGCTTTTAGACGTAATTGCGTCGCAGAGAAAAGATAGTGTTGACTGAAATTAATTTTGGAGAATTTACGAGGCGTATGCTCTGTCTCTATTGAGAAATTGATTTTATAAATTGTGCTTTAGTTAAGTTTTCAATATAAAATCGTTTCGAAAACATTAGGAGGACCACATAGAAATACTTTCGGCGATATTCTTTCTTCTTTTTATTCTACAATAGAGTTTATTGCTAATAAAACTGGAAACCTTATTACGAAAAAGAATGTACAAAAACGGCGCGATATCTGTCTACGTCCTGACACCTACAAATCTACGTCTTTTATTTATACTCGCATAAACCATTGACAATTTAGACTTAAATATTACAATTTCAGCCACTCCCGAGGTTCAGAGTTTCCACTCATTTGAATTAGCGAAGGTCGGTTTCATTCACGTTCGTGTAATATTTACATTCGGGCTCCTACGGCAAATGTACCCAGACGACCGCGGCGTATCGAATGTTGCTATGACATCAGCCTGTGGTTATGACCCATTTCCCACTTAGTTTGACACTGTCCCACGTTTCCGGTAAGTCGCAACCAAATGTAGCCCAGAATTTATCGTTATCTACTCACAATATATTCATTCCTAAAGGAGAAAAAATCTCGTTTTTCTTTTGAAAATGTTTCACGGATATCCCCAGTTGATAGCCAGCTTTCAACGAATGCTTTCCGACAAAAAGGCTTAGTATTCCTCCTCGTTCAAATAGAACCTACAATCCGAGATGCTTATCACGTTGTTTCCATCACCTGATCACAACGTTCCGAATAGGTGGCCGCAGTTTTGCATAACATCTACGAAGGGTTATAAAGAAGTCAGGAAACGTAGATTTCACGAAATTAAATCGATGCCTTATGTCTACGAAGCTAACGCTCAGTTCTCTGCAGCAGGAGTTTTGCGCACCGTAAATTTTGTTGGTTGGTTGCATGCAGACCTGGTTCGCAGTGCGCATGCGTGTTGAACCCAGAAGGAGCACCTGAGGTCTACGGTTCAGTAGCCGTCCCTGAGCCGAGGGGAACGCACGTCTGTTGCGAAAAGAAATGCTTTGGGCGGAACTTTCTAGATCAATGTAGGCGACCGCAACTACGCCATATTTAGGAGGTTGGATGTTCGCTTTGTCGAGGGTCAAAATCTGTTTTTCATTTCGACATATTGAAGCTTTAAAATGGAAACGTATTAACTAGGTCATACAATTATGCACATACTTAATTACGGTGGCGGAGTTCAATAACTTCAAAACATTTACAGGCAAGGTCTATAAAATACCATGCGCAGTGCTGTTGCTATATTCATAAATAAAAGGCGAGGACTCCTATAGATAGATATACCATTGCCTGAGGGCTTTTTATCTTTAATAAATATTTTCAACCATCATACCAGAACTATCTAAAAATATAAATACACACGTTTAATATCTAAACAGCGGAGTGGCCGGATGATAACAGGAAGACGTAGTACACACGTTACGCAAATTGTTTTGTTCAACAATGTGTTATGAAATAGTGTTCATTCAAAACATTATAATTTATACGAACAATCACGTTACTTATGTAGGTCACAGCGATAGTAAGGACACGACATATTCATTCAAATTAAAGACGATGACGCATTTCATTTGGACTTGTTTTCGTTTCAGTGTATCGGCAATTCGGGCTACATGAATCTATGATCAAACGTTTTAATACCCTCTTTACATAGATTCTGAGTAGTATTCTCCTATAATGTATTTTTTTATGGTTCTTCATTATTAATTTAGGCGCCTTCTTTCTTCCTCTTTATTCAGATCCCATAATCACGTTCTTGTAATCATTCTGCAAAGAATAATTCTGCTGCATGGTAATCAATAATCATCTTCTATATTCTGCCAGTGTCTGTGGCTTAATATCAGCCTTTGTTCTGTTGCTAATTTGTAGTTTTTGTTATTTTAATATTCATTCTCCTTAGTACACATTAGTCCCCTTTGCATTAGAATCTGAAATTTTGTCTCCAGGTGTCAAGTAACATGGTCTTATGAAAATATTTTCCATATCTGAATCTAAGACTGCTTCTTAATGAGAAAATATGACAAAAATATTCATAGATTTAATACATTCACCATCAGATACAGGGGATATTGCATACTTATCTTTAAAATATACATAAGGTAGTACAAAGTTACACAACTGGTTCAAACCGGATCGGAATAATTAAGTTTGTAGTTTGTACTAGTGCTATCAAGCTTCCAAGGAATGCAGGACTTGAAACTTGAAATACAGTTGAATTAAACGTTAGATGCTAGTGGTCTTAATATAGACATCAATGAAGTTGTAAATGATATTGGTGTTGATTATGATTTGGTAGTGATGAGTGTACGACTAAACGCCGACAGACACTACGCCGACAGACTGAACACCGACAAGACTTTACTTCGACGGGACTCTTCGCCGACAGGACACTTCGCCGACAGGACTCTTCGCCGACAGGACTCTTCGCCGACAGGGCTCATCTCATTTTGTAAGGCGTTGTCGACGGAGCCCCGAGACGGGGCTCCTACTTCTGTGTGGTTTAAAAAAAAATAACCACGAAGGGGATGGCGTCCCGAGCTCGCTATGCGTCCCGAGCTCGCTATGCGTCGCTGATGAGCCCTGTCGGCGAAGAGTCCTGTCGGCGAAGTGTCCTGTCGGCGAAGAGTCCCGTCGAAGTAAAGTCTTGTCGGTGTTCAGTCTGTCGGCGGCGTAGTGTCTGTCGGCGTTTAGTCGTACAGTGGGTAGTGATTCGGAATAGAAAGTAAAATCGTCTTTTAAGTGTTTAATATAAAATTGTAGGTTTATAAAAAATATAATAGAAACAGATAATATTAGCTCTGTATAACGTAAAAGATAACAATCAAAGTTAAACGTGTATTTTATAATAGCAAAAATAAATACGTAACCACATATTAAGAAAGTCTTGCTTTGACGATCAATGCGATTTAAAATCGAGTTTATTTGTTATCTCCATTATAATTGTATATCCATCAATGCATTGAGGATTGATGGATATACAATGCCGAAGAAGAGTAGAAGAAGGCATGAGCCTTCTCTGTATCAGAAGAGGTCTTTGCCCAGCAGTGGGACATTAATAGTTTGGTATTATAATTATTTTCATAATTGTGTAGCCTTGTATGAATACGAACTAATGACGAGTGTTAACAAGAGCAGTAATTCTACCTTCCATCTTTATAATATCTAGACTTTTGCGACCTCCGAGTGATTGTTTCTTTTTATTTATGTATAATCTGTAATAATATTATACGTGTGTTTGTATGTGGGGGGTAATATCCGGAACTATCAGTCGGATATGAAAAAATATTTTTACTTTGGATAACCCGATTCTTGAGGAAGGTAATAGGCTATGCAACATCACGCTACGATCCTCAGGAGCCGAGCAAAAAGAAAAAAAGGCAGACAGAACGCTAAGCGAAAACGAAGTAATAGCGCGGGCGGGCGATGCGATGCGACGCGGTGGGTCGGAGGCTGAAATTTCACGCGAAAGAAGTCGCGGACAGAAGCTAGTATCTTTATACAACAAACATTTTAAGCCAGAACCTTCTATAAGTTATTGGGAGAAAAATTATCGAAATTATGTTGGAAAAAAGCAAGATTTTGTTTGTTTTACGTAAAACTTCGTAGTTATATCAATGAAATTTTATGAGTTACTTCTGGTTAGGTTACTCATCAGTTTATAAAATAAAAATTTATAAAAGGTTCAACGAAGTGTTAATTAATATTTATCATAACACCTGATCATTAACAGTTCAGAAATAACTATCGTAAGCAGGTACAACCCTTAAATACTTGACTTTCATTGATTATATTTCCACGATCCAATTCTACCCTACTTCCATGAATCAAGTCTTATCTTTTATTAACACTCAGTGTAAAGTCTCGCTACTAGTCGACATTTCACGCGAAAACTTTTTGTGTTCAAGAAGTATCCAAGTCCTTACAAACGGTCACGTCACACCAGCACTGGGAACAAGCCAACTGTCCATGCAATAATAATGAATTGTTGGAGGTGTAGAAAGAACCTGTCATCATTTTATGTGCATTGCTAATTCCAGGAAGGGGGAGGAAAGTAAATGTTTTGCTTTATGCATTATGCAGCCCTGTACCCTTATTGCGTAATACACGATCAATCAGAATCTGAATCGTTTTGAAACAGATTGCTAAACCTTTGCTTCATAAGTTCGAAAAAAAATCTGCTCATCAACGTAAATAATGCATTGAATGTTGTTGAACTGTCAAAATGAAACATATTATTCGTAATCGTTTACTAAAATGTGCAAGTATCTAATGATACGTAAGTAACTTCAAGAGCTAATGCTCTTGAAGTTACTTAGGTAGCATTTCATACCTACAGTTTAGGTTGACTTCTGCCATAAGAACAGATTGACATTCTGTTCCTTATCAATCTGTCTCTTAATTTAACATTCGAAATGTTTTTTCGATCGCTCTGGCGCCTTTTTCAACAAAAGTGCGACATGCCCACGATATTTCCGTTATTTCTAAGTCAATAGTTTATTGAGGTGTCAAAATGTTTGTATTGACGAGATTTACAACGGACAAAAAACTAAAATTCAATTAGTCATACGTACCTAAGTATGTAAATGTCTTTTTTTTATATTGGTAATTTTTTGGGGTAGGTATCTTGTGTACCCTACATCTAGTCTTATTTATGAATTTATAAAAAAAAGAGTTACGACGATTTTAAGATCTGGATTTGAGCGAGTCGGGCGCACGCGTCTTGAACTTCTTGGGTTCGACCAACGATAAATAGCTATAAAATTAATTATATTTTTGTAATTCTGTTGTTTTTAGGATTCCGTACCTCAAAAGGAAAAACCGTAACCCTTATTTGTTAACATTCACAAATTATTCAAAAACATATATTTGTTTAGAATAACATTAAATAATGTCACTTGAAAACCAGTTTGTAAGAAAATTATTTAATTTACATTATAATTAAATAAATAATAATCTTAAGGTAATATCAATAAATAATTATTTACTTATTAAAATGTTATGAAAAATATAAATAAATATTTCTACATCTTTGTTTTCTTTTTTTATTACGAAGTTCATTTCCAATGCTATTTGTAGGTCAAGTGGTGCATGAGCTCTGTGTTTTTTTATTTATCCGGTAGGTAGTCTGTTCGTAGTCTTGTCTCTTTTATTCTACACTCAGGTAAGCGGTTTGGCGTTCTCAGAGTCAGTCCTTGCCCTGATAAGATCGTGCCGCTACATAAATAGGATCAAATCTATATCACGCTCAAGGTGTCTATGCTAATTCTCGACTGTAGCAGTAAATTACACAAGTATTTATTGCTTTGTTACCGTACCGCATCGGACTAAGATTTACACAGCGAGTATCATAATTATTCTGAGCAAGCTCACTTTTAATTGGCATCGTAAATATCCTTCACAAAAAGTTCTAATTGCTCGCACTGTTATTAATCCTTTGTCCACCTTTGAAATACGGAGGTAATGCTTTTTATGTGGCTGATGGTATTAAAGTGATAATTGGTAGAAAGTATCCATATAGCAAAAGGGAATGAGTAATGGAAGCTTCGAAGGTTAAAATTCTTCATTACCACTATCTTAAAATCAGTGATCCAAAACCATTGTTCACGAGAAAAGGCGCGCCTCTAATAAACCGGGACCTCAACCTGCCCACGCATGTAGACGTGGGATCCCGAAGACACTGCCTTTAATTGCTGACAGACTTCGAACTTATTCTGACCTTAATCCCAGGCCGAGTTTATGGTGGAACATAAAAACTTAATGGACAAACGAAAAGCGGAATTTTTAGTGCTCTGTTACCAACGGATAGGCTTCTAAAACCTTGAAAGTCTGGCTGTTAGCTATATATTATAAGATCCCATTAAAATAGATGGACAAACTTTTAGAAATCATTCAGACCACTAAAATAAGGACAATAGTAAAAAAATAATAAGAAAACGCATTAGATACTTACAAGAAAAATAAATCAGCTAACGAAAATACACTAAAAATTTTGGTTACCCAATGCCATTTATAATTTTAGGTCAAAATAAAATCACTTTAATCGTTGTTTTTTTTTGCTTGGATATCTTTGGTTAGATGTACTGAATGCTATGTTAAAATTTGTACATCTTTTTTAATGGGACCTTGTAGGTACTCGTATAAGTATACCAATTTTTGGCAAGCAGTTTATGTTTCGTTGGCTGAAATTTAGGTTTAACCAAAAAATGGTAATGTTTTTTGCTAGTAAAATGAACATATTCTCGTGAAAAATATATCCATTTTCTTGGCCTCGCTGTGGCCTATATTCATTCATTCTCATTTGGAGGCGCACTTAGTGTTCTTGCTTCCAGAAAAAACAACAACGCTCGGCATATGTTTTACTGTTATATACAGTAGCTAGATGTTAGGACGACAAAGTGTTGCCTTCAGCTTGGTATTATTAATTCTGGCTTTTGCTGGGATCCTCCTTTACACGGCTATAGGGGTGGAATTCGAAGTTAAGTCTCTTTTTTCGCACTCCACCGTAAGCACCATCAGTTCCCACTAACTCGCTAATACCATGGTACATGGTACACATGCTCACACAACCCGTACATTTGCGCCACGTATTAATTTGCCGCCAATAAGACAATAGCCCACGTAACGCTGACGGGGCAGGCGACTGGATCCAATTACGATTTCATAGCGAAATCCGTGCTGACGCACATTCGCGCACTTACGTCACTAGCTGGAAATACTAGCTGATAATCTTTTTCTAGTGCTCTTTTTTCATCAATGCTGCAAAAAATCTATTGTTGTATATTACTGTCGTGAAATTCCGTCAACGAATGGTCATCCATGCCATGAGACCTTATCCTTGTATTATCACCAGAATATGCTAATGCGATCGATTTTGTTCTGTCCCCTGTCCGTGTGTATCCCTCGGTTATCGTCTAACCGCTTTTTGTATCACAGAAAGGGTTGGAACGGTCCCATCCGCCCAAAAATCGCTTTGTCCCTGAATAGCGACTAGTTCACTTGATAAAGAGGTTGTTCCTATGTGTTTACATATAGTTTAAGGGCTTCGGAACTGGTATCATTTATTTTTATTGGTTGTTCTTAAATGGTAAAAGAAGGCCATCGATCTTACAAAATAACCCACCTTGCTTTTTGATGAAAATCGTGAATTTGTGCGAGCAGTCAGTAAGTAGAGGAAAAACTTATTGTAAAAGTTTATATTTGTTAGGAGCCTAGTAACATAAAGGTATCTACTATGTACAAGAGGTACAAACCCACTGCCTATTATCGTAAGACCTAGCTACCGAGTGTCGAGCTAGCTGCCGTGCAGGTAGCTAGCTAGTTGTGGCAACAGCAGCAGCATCGCATTGTGCTTATACGACTACATTCAACCTAGTGGTTAACAGCCGGACAACTATTGAAGCAAGGCTTGCATAACTGCTTGTGGGGTGCAATGCGGCTGAACACAAGACGTGCAATCGTCATCATGGGATAGTATGTTACCCACTGTTCTGTTACGACGATGTATTTGATTATAAATGTGTGCTACATTGTCTTCTAAGGTAAGAAGATGCCTTGGAATCGATAACCTTGGTACGAATTCAGTACAGTCTTATTTACTTAATAGTGTGTTGTATTGATTATCATTAAAGGAGATTTATGAATAGATCTACGCATAAACACGGGACAAATTAAGAAACCCAGACAGATTTAATAATGTGCCACCTACATGCCATCCTGTTACGATGAAAATGCTAAGTTTATTGCCAACCACATTCAAACTGTAATATTGGACCCACTCATTGTTCTTAATTAGCGAGTTTTTAGCTTATCTTATATGCTTCTTATTTAGACCAATGTCAATTGCTGATGATGTGTTTGAAGTAGAAAAAGAAGAATATCATTTATTTCTAAGTATATGATAGCTATAATATCCTGACCAAAATGATCATATTGTGGATATAAAATACACATATATTGGAATATAGAACTGGATACTACTGATACAGAAATGACCAATTGTCTGATGGAAGTTGCCAGTAATGGCGATATATTTTGACAAATAACGCTAGACGGAAGAGACTGCACTTTCAAGGAAATACTCCCACATGACACAAAGTCGCCATATTGTATACTCATATAAAGTTATCGTAGACCAATAAATACCAAATGACGTCGAAATGGATTCAATTCGACGAATACTGATCGTAAATGTCGGAAAGACCTACATAGTTGCATCTATTTCAGTCAAATAGCTGCTGCAGATAGATGAGCAGTCCAAATAGATGCACTTCATCTTTGTTAGTGTGACTGTCGTTAGGATTAATTACGAGTTTCATTAGATGAATAGTCTACCTTATCAAAATCCTGGGGCATGGTTGAGACTTCTAACACGTGATGAACACAATGGTGATGAGTTACATATGTTTCATGTCAGACTGTGACTGAGAAACTTTGAAATAATCATTATTTTTATCACCAGAACGCTAAGAAAAACAATATAAATAAGCTCGTGGATCGATTAAAAGACTCGCGTTTCGCGCGAACTAAGATCGGTTATTCCGATCAGTTACGAGTTTTCCAAGACTAAAAAGTGTTCGGGCTTTCGCAGACGTAGTTTTCACGTCGCAGTCCAAATAGAAACGCGTAGTATTTGGATCGTGTGTGTAGACAAGGACAGAGCTAGTGGTGTCCCGCTCTGTCCCAGAGGCACACTTGACCGATGAGTAATGTCGCGTAGTGGCGGGACTACGACGAGCGCCTTGGGAGCAGACGATGGTGGTGCAAGTCATAAGAGCAACGGTAGCTGAGAATTCTGATTCAATTTTCGTAAAAAACAAAAGCCGAAATCCAAAAAATACTACATAATTAAGGAAACCAGTTTTTTAAAGATCAGATCGCAGCTCTATTGAACCAAAATATTGATACTTATACTAAGCTTATTAGACTGCGTCATATGTTACTTACTTAACTTTGACGATGACTTTGAGGATTCAGTAGAGTCGGAAATGGTTTTCTTTAATTCTTTTTTGAAGATCAAGTTTGTCTCCTTTTCCTTTTTAACTCGACGAGACATACAACAGAACCCCGCTTTGCGCTCACAACTTGCTTGTTGTCGCCAGTGGTGAAGAAAACTGGCGAAATGATTGCGGTGCTTAAGACGCGTCGCGATGATGTGTCGCCTCGGTAATTGTCGTGCCGCGGTGGGACAGCCCTTTGCGAAGCAGGGAAATGACGACACTGCAAATGAGAGATTTTAAAAATTCAAACAGATGCAAGTGTATGATTGCTTAAGAAATTATCCAGGGTTTAGTCTTTTTCGTTTAGCTTAACGAGGAAAACAGATCTACCACATAACTTGTACTTTTTGTGTTCTTTGATTAGAAGGACAGAATCAGTCGCAGAGTTAATTAAGCTGTCTGTTTCAATTAATTGGGTTAAAATAAAACATTATAAAAGTTGTTGATAGCTGAACTTAACAACTTGGCATTCGGTAGTAACAGTTTCGAACCTAAATGAAAAGGTTTACTGAACAATCATTCTATTTATGGTGAGCTCACTATACCAGGACCCCATATACCCAGACTAGTGCAGTAGTGCCCATAGTTACCGATCATAAAGCAAAGCGACGCGCCGGCGCCCGCGCTTAAAAAACAAATAAAACGCTAAACAGCTCTAATGTGTGGGTAATTCGATTCGCCACATGTGCTCCTCTCTATTATGGAGTCCTGGTTTTGTTGCCGCAGTAACGATGGGAATTATATGTGCTGGAAGTACACACGTATGTACGGACATCTTGGTTTTATTGGACTGTTAAGTGTGAACTCAGTGTTATGTTTCTTTGGCTGTTTTTGGGCGTATCCGGCCGATTTCTTTATATATTCAACATTCTCACTGCTAATAGAATTCCCAATATCTCCTTAGGCATCGCGAAACTAAATGGACCTACCCTTTCTCCTGATATCCCGACTAATTAGCAGTTAAAGCTTTACTAACTAGTTTACAATAGTGATCATAATGTATAAGGTTGTATCATTTTCTTACATTTGGACTACCTACTCATAAAACGTTTGCGGTTTTGGTAATACACAATATTGCGGTATTAATTTTCCATTTTCTTCTGTTTCAGGTAAACATCGTGATCATGGTTAATCAGGATATACTTTTAGCCCTCGTAAGTTACTCCTAAAACTCTAATTCTCCATTAGGGGGAGACTGTAATGAGATTTTCGTCTCCCCTTCAAAATTGTGCGGAGTTAATAAGCTCTGGGCTATGCATTTTGCCGAGGTTCCTGATCCCCATTCTGCTCTAGACATCTGTTATTAGTAAAAGTAGATGATAGGGATGTATATGTGTATCGACGTAATTTCTAGCCCCATTGAATTCTAATATGCATGCAGACAGCATGCTAAAATTAATCGCCTTCTGGGATACTAATAATTACCTGTTCTCGCCAAACTAAAAACTCGAGTGCTAGAATGACTCGTTCCTGGTCGATATGTCGACTCAACGAAAACTCCTACAAGATTATTGCTTGGCCTTAGGAAATATGCTACTTTTAGCATCGGTGATGTTGCGACTTCATCAATGCTGCATGCGTTTTGGCGCTGCAATTGGTAATTGCGCGATTTAAATTGGTCGCTTTTCGTTAGTTGCTGTATACAGCAAAGAGCGTTTTAGTTGCTGATTGCCGATGCGACAGCTATATCATGTCTGCTAAGCCCCTTAATCTGTTTGGTGTGCGGTTGGCGTAAGAATCTCATGAACGTTAGTCATGAATGTGAACGCTTGGCATTCTGCTAGTAGCCTCAGTTTATGGCCATCGTGACGACGACGACCACCTATGGCAATACACGTAGCTACGTATATGAGTAATAGTTGTGTAGGATTTCCTCTAGGCGTTCCGTAGGATCTATCATTAGCTGGGAGGTTCAGAGAAAATATATTTCCTGATACGAATTACGCTGATTTAAAATAACTATCCAAAAACATAGCACAAAATAACTTCGTCCGAAGGCATCACAACGGGCGCTATCAGAATATCAGGTTTTTTTTTAAAATATCGCTGCTTTATGCTGAGATAGAAGTCTTTTTGGCCTCGCACAGGTCGTTATTATTTTGTTAGTTTTAAAATGCTCCTTTTTCATTTCCTGTGCGTGCCCCAAATAAAATATATTTTTCTTTCTTTCATGTTTGTGTGAAACTTTTAGCAAACCTAGACCATAATACTGCTTCAGTCGTAGAATTTTTAACGTTTTTATTATAAATGAATTGTGGTTTTCCTCCTCTAGCCAAAACAAATCAGCTTTGAAAATACAATTTTTCCAATTTATCAGCAACAATGAGTAGTTGCATTAGTCACAAAAAGTACAATGCTACACTAATGGACGGAAATAGCAAAGAACCGACTCAGTGGCACTGAGTGCACCTAACCTAAGTGAATCACGCGCAACCGATACGGGAAACGTGGTGGACTAGTTACTAGTAATTGACTGGTTTCTTTAAATGTCACTGCTTAAGTATTCCCTTGAAAAAAGGTTAGTTCTGTAAAATTGCAGTCACGCTTGCGATCCTCTTGGAAAACACTTTGGTCTTAAGGCCATACACGCAACGATACAGTCAGGTTTTCAGTTGCGTGTAGCTAATCTTTCGTAAGACTTAGGTTGTATTTCACTCATGATGTTATGTGATTGTAACTTTGTAAGCAATTCTTTACATGATCTTAAGTTTTGGTTGAAATTCGATATACATATAACATTAATTACTAAGCACAGTTCGAAACCTAAAACTTGTTGAGGCTAGCCACTAAGTCAATGGGCCTTATCAGAAGGCTAAAAGTCACCCAAAGGGCAATGGAGAGGGCTATGCTTGGAGTTTCCCTACGTGATCGAATCAGAAATGAAGAGATCCGCAGGAGAACCAAGGTAACCAACATAGCCCGAAGAATTGCCAAATTTAAGTGGCAATGGGCAGGACACGTTGCTCGCAGAACAGATGTCCGATGGGGCTGAAAGATTCTGGAGTGGCGACCGAGTACCGGAAGTCGTAACGTTGGAAGGCCTCCCACAAGATGGACCGATGATCTTGTAAAGACCGCAGGAATCCGCTGGATGCGGGAGGCACAGAATCGGTTGAAGTGGCGGTGCTGGGGGAGGCCTATGTCCAGCAGCGGACGTCTTTCGACTGAAATGATGACTAAGTCAGTTGTTTTTCGGAAACTATATTGAAGTCTTCATCTCCCCTAAAGTAACATAATTTTCTTCACCTGTACTTTATAGTTCCATTCAAATACTGCTCTCCTTACGAGTAATTGTGAAGTATACAACTGTACCGTAAGTATATGATGTCGGCACACACGAATACTTCACAACTGCGGCGCTTCTAAACTTTTAATAGCAATTACAGTGTTGCGCGATAGATCCGCCTGAGTCGGACCCTTCGTTAGTTTCTCTCTCACTACTTCTTATATCTATAATTCATATATCATATCACATAATTATGATCCCCTGATGAGTTAAACAGAGTGCTACGAACATTTAGTATCACCATTCTTTGCGTGTTAGTCGCTTCTAAAAGATTGTCTCGTTTGTAAAGTCAATCTTGTATGATGACAGGCTTTTACAGAGTATTGACAACATGTCCAGCCTTTCTATTAATCACAGTTTACCTTCTTCTACTTACGTTGCATGACACGTCACCGATACATTCCTTGTTTTTATCCGTTAATGTTGATTCTTCATATCAGTTACAATGGTGTCAACATTCTTTTTGCAAACAAATCCGCCCTTTTCTTTTCAAACGGTCATTCCTTCGAAATCAGGGAACTAATCAAGTATATCATGCATGGATTCGGTTAGCATGTTGCAATGTATTATTTCATGTAGTAAAGCTAGAAATTATTCTAATTAGAGTCCCTACATTTTTATAGCAACAAGTCCGAACAAGCCAGGTTTCCGGTGCTGTGGAGTAAATGCAAATGCGGCGGGCAACTAAGTCGCCTCGGGCAATGGGTACGGGGCTACGATTACAACTTTGTAGTTGCGGTCACTTGCGACTGGGGTTCCGCTGTAACTCACAATACTCCTTTGTGACGTAGGAGACGTTCGAAGCCGCAATGGGTTCATTGTTGTTTTTGATAATAATTACCTACCTACCGATGGTCTTTGATTCATGGTTTTTTAACAGACTTTAAACAGAGGAGGTGGTCAATTGACTGCACTTTTGCTACCTTATTATTTAGGTATTCATAAACGGTTGATTCTCAGACGGCAACTTCTGTAACTTTTTCAATTGATTACCTCAATTAAACTCGTTCTACTTATTGTTGAAGTCGGTTATTATTGTTTACGTTATTTCTGTTTTCCGTCCAATCGTCGTGGTTACTGCTTAAGGCGTAGGCGTTCCTTAGCCTTAGCCTTTAGCCTTAGCATAAACAAACAACTGGCTTTAGTCTACACCTTCTAATCTACTGTCACGATAATCGTGACACTGCATTCGTTAGATAAATTGCCAGGTCTTTGTGCATCGCTAACTTTATTACTTAGTATTTGTGACTTCACTGTCAGAATTTGTTCCTCAGTATATCTCGAAACCACTGACGATAGAATCAATTAATGCTCGGTGCGTGCACAGGGAGAGAGACACAGATGTTCATGCATAGGTATTATGTAGACATAGACAACTACTTATTGAAACTTTGAAACTGATTTAAGTTAAGATATTCAACGTTTTTAGCCAATACCTACAGCTACAATGGGTGACGGACTGAACGAATTTGACTGTAATTTAATAGATAGAAATCTACTTCTAAAAATGAAAACTTTAAAAATCTTCACGCGGATTTTAGCAGGTTCAGCCAAACCAAAAGTAAAGAGTCTTGTGTCCAGTGCACACGAAGCCTATTATACTCCTAGCAGACAGGTGTTCCTGTAATAAGTATTAGTGTACAACGTTATAAACGTAGCCTGCTCGTTATTAATTGATACTTTATCAAGCTTAATCGGATGCTTGATATTTGAGCTTGTGCAGCGGATGGGGGCATAAGCCCGCAGGTGTGGAATGGCTAAGCGCACAACGAGCACTTGGTAATTTTTGAGTTATTACATAATAGTACCATTATTATTTGATATCCTGCTGTAATTAAGAAAGCAAAAACAGACAATCTTAATTGATCTCAGACTTTTTTGCAAATAATTTATTTTACTTAGAACTTCTAGCTAAATGTAGATTACAGATAGACACTGAGTTTTAATTTTTATTTTTGCAAATGTTTTAATGTAGTTTTTTAATTAGCGCTTTGGTATTGTGGTTAAATATAGCTTTGCTTATCATTCTATCATGTTTGTAATTCAACAGTTTTTAATCAGTTTAATTGGATGGATTTGTCTATTCTTATGGCTAGATGCGTAGGATTGTCGGATTGTTGTAGTTTTTGTTTTTATATACCTCTGTAGCTAACTGTAGGTTTATTCTTAGTAATTGTTCAGACTTGTCATCGTTACTGAAATCATAGAAGTTATTTAATACGCAGAACTCTAATTACAGCCGGTCTTGCAGTAACCACAAACGCTGGCAGCTCTGTGTTATGCAAGCTAGCCTTTACTGCTTCTCCGTAGATATATTATTAATTAGCAGTAATTAAATATCAGCTTATGTTCTAACATTTTGCTACATTATATTATGCGTGTTGGGGCCTTTGGAAATCGCGGAAACTCCACTCTTATCAGAACGTAGCATTTACCTACCATTTCCCAAGAACCTCACTTTTCGTTTCTTTCGCACATACTACTTATTTTTCATCCAAAATAGCTGTTTCAAAAGTTACTTATATAATTACGGTATACCATAGGTCGGTCGGTCGTTACGGTGTACCATACTTTTTCATGACAGAAGATTCATTATCGAAAACTTGTGAAGTTTGGTTAGACTGCAAGCTGGCTGCATAGCTGGAAGTACTAGGAGTCCATATTTTAGTGCAGGTATTATAAAGGCATGTAGTTCGTACAATGGGCAGCGCTGAACAGCGGTGGCCCGGGGCGAGTACATTACCATAAAAAATGCACCCACCATCGATCTTGTAGCCCGACCCCGCTGTTTTCAACTTTTGTGCAAACCCACGCAATTTTTTATTGCCCCTACTGTCGTGTCGATTCGGGAAATGTTTTCATTTTCATATTTAGTCGATAAAATTCTGAATTTCTGACCATCGTCGAATGAAATGCAAGGAATTTGGTCAAAGGCAACAATTTTTTATTTGTATCAAATTCTTTTTTATTTAAAAAAATGGCACCAGTGAAATAATTTAAAGAGGATTTTGTTTTCACCTAAATAACGTCTTTGAATGCAAGGTACGAAATGCTGTGGCGTGTCTATGAATTATATTGTGTCTAGCGCTCTAGCAATTTGAATTACCTAAACAAGATTCACTTTTGAAAATATTCCTACGCCCAAATTAATAGTACCAGGCGATAAGGAATTCGGTAGAGATTCCTCACAATCCTCACTTATCAGTTTGACCGAGAGCACTTCAGTCAAATATGTGGAGTGTCAACAATTCAACATCGACAGTCGTAGTCGTAGGACATCGAGCGACGTTCGATGCCAGTGTCAGTCAATAGACGAGTTAACAGCTTGCTGCGAGCGGCCCTTTGATCTGCACTTAATCAACACACTTCACTGGTTAGTAGATAGTTTGTTTGGTTAGTTGTAGGTACCTATCGTACTTTAGGTATCCATGGTTAATGATACGTTTTGATATAATAGGTAAATGCTCCTAATATTTAAAAACCCTTTTTGAATCATACTAAACCAAAGCGTTCCTTTTCAGACATGAACATAAAGCCATACTAATAACTATACTATAATAAAAAGCTGAAGTTTGTTTGTTTCTTTGAACGCGTTTATCTTTAGAACCAATCGGATTTGAAAAATATTCTTTAAGCATTTAGCCCAATTCTTGGCTATCAGACATCACACTACGACCCTTAAGAGTCGAGCAAAAAGGAAAAAAGTCAGAAACAACGCGAAAACTAAGTAATATCGAGGGCGGGCGATGCGATGCGACGTCACCAAACTAAAGGAGTTTTACAAAAATGTGGCTGTTATTTTAGTAGGTAAATTCTCTTGCCTAACGACTTCCACGCAATATTTATTTGATAAATCTTCGACAAAAATAATGTAATTTGCTAAACAAACCATCATTAATTCAAGAAATCGACATCTACCTTCAATAGATCACTAATTGAGAGGCGCCGGAAGATGAATTACTTACAGAATAATCACTAGACCTACTAGGACGTAAGAATTATGGGGAAATAGCTAAATCACTGGAAAGTTAACAGTCACGCAAGCCACGGAATCTAGGTTTTACCGGTAGGAGTAGGTACTACAACATAGTCGAGGGTTACCCTTTTCGTGTTAACCGTTCATAAACAACTCATTATAAGAAATTAGGAATTCTTAGTCGTTACGTTGTTAGTTTTTAAGTACGTCTAAATCTTAGGATGTATGTTTGTTGCTGTCGGGTCTAAGTATCGTAGACCGTACCATCGCGGACACGGCGGTAATCCACTTTTCAACTTTATTACTAAAGACAAAGGGCGAAAAGTGGTTCACCGCAAATGTCCGCAGTTGTACCTATATATAGTGTGGCTTAGTTCTAAATAGTCTACTAGTAAAACATTGTTTGCGTTTCGTCTACATTCAACATTTTCTTTAGCGTTCCTGTTCTCAGCAATCCATTTGAACATGTCTAAAAAACTTCTGTCATTTCATAAATCACAACATTTCTAATGAACAATACCACATCTTGGGCAGTATCCTATAAATCTACATAATATTAATAAGGCACAGCACAGTTCACATACTTAGGGAACGCGCGTTGTCGCGGCGCGTTTATCGCAGTTATCAAGTGTCGACGGTTCCCAGAAACGCCTACCTACGAAGAGCCAGGTAGCGCCCTAAGCCCCACAAAAAAATATTAGGGATGTGCGTCGCGTGTCAAATGTGTCGATAACGACAATGTTGCCCACAAACCTTATTTATCACTACCTACTTAATTTTTTTTTTTTTTTTTTTTTTTTTTTAATAATAAATGTTTATTTCTCAAACAACTTAATACTAATTTACAAAGTTTATAACTTGGCAACAATATTATTATAACTGAGAGTTTAGCATCTGTAGCCGAACTAGGCTGAGCCTGTATTTCAGAATTCCTTCCATGTAATAAAACAACATTCCCGACTGAGGGTGTAGGAAATAATTTCCTGATGAAATCTTCCTGTCTATTCAAAATAAGATTCAAAACACTAGATTTTTTTTTTTGGTAAATAATTTAAATATGTCGAATTGTTAACAACAATTTACATCATAAGTCAAAATTATAACTTAAAACAGTCCAAAGATTTGTAGCTGATTAAAGAACACATTTTATAAGCACATCGATTTGAAATCTATCCATGAACTGATCTAACACAGTTAGTATTTTAGTTCAGTAGGTATAGCCAGAAAATCAGTGATCGCATATTTCGAGAAACCAGTTTCAAATCAACCAGCTATCCAGTCGCACAGGTATGGCGAAGAAAAAAAATGTTGAATAATAGTAGCAAGTTCAGTTTTTGCATATTCTCAACTTAGTTCGTCGTAAATCAGATCACTTTTTCTACAATTATCGATAATTAAATCGATATTTACTGATGCGTTTTTAAATGACAGCTTTTAAAATTCGATATTATTAAAAAATGAAGCAAATAATGATGCTTGAGGTCTTGAATTGTATGGACTGAGAAGTAGGTACTTAAATATCCACGGCAACATTTATACCTACTATTTTGAAATAGCCTGTCTCTCAGTTATTATTGACTAATGAGGGAAATGCATATATGTATATACATTAGTGGAATCTAAATATTTACAGAATCAAAAGAATTTAACAAAGCATAATATTTTTATAAACGCTGAATTCATGCAGCAAATGAAAGCCATTGTTAAAACTAACACCAGAGATCGATGCATTCCTAAAACCTAGTACCTACAACACACATCACTAGTTCGCTATTCCCACTTCCCACCGCCACGGTAGTTTTTTTCTATCGCACGAATAATAAGTATTGAATATTTTTTATGAAGGACTTGGAAGGCCGCGCTATCGCCCGGTCCTATCCTAACGCGGTACTTATGAATTTGAATTAAGTTTTTAGATGAAGTTTTTGACACATACCGAACGGAGCTTACCTATATATTGATGGGCGCAGCGGGCGCAGCTTCTTCTATAATATCAATGATTTTTGTAACGCTAACTGCTTGAAATTCTCTCTTGACTATTGAATTTTCTTCAGCTTCCTAATGTACTCTAATAGAAACATCTGATTCTTCTTCAGTGTAAGGCCTTTTAATTATTTCTCATCTTTGATATACTTACGAACCTATGCGCGTTCGTACAATTCTGTACTTTTTTTAATGATTTTCCTCATTTTTGTTAATGCTGTTTTCAATTGGATTTCTTTGCAAATCCCTGCCTATTTTAGGCAAAACATTTTAGTTTGACATGGTTACGAACCCAGGTTGTCGCACAAACCATCTAACAACTAAATTACAGCAGAACTCACTTTTATCCCGCTCAAAAAGCATTAAATGGAAACAATTTAACTCGTTTCCGCTATCTAGAATCCGGCTGACGATCAGACAGAATTGTATTGGAATAAACCCGACTCCAGCCAGCACAATATAATGAATAATGACGCGGGACAGACAGATTGCTTCATTAGCTGCCCCGACGCTACACAGCGCATTAAAAATCGTTAATGTACAGGACACGGCGCGGCAGAGGTTAAACATTGATGAATACGGAAAGGGAGATGAATGTAGTTCCTGTAATGAGAGATTTTTTATAAGGATGTAAAGAAAAGAGAGTTTTATTGAAGGTGGGAGGATATGGGCAACGAATTAGGTCGTCATCATTCTTCTGCCAATTTACTTGGATCGGTGCGGCATGTCTTATTCTTCCATACTTCTCTATTAATCGTCATCTCAGTAGTCACCCCGTTTCTTGCCATAATTATTATCTTTCACACTTGGTCTTCCCCTACTCTTATAGCCGTCCACATTCATACTCATACTTTTCTTACGTCATTAACCACATTCCTCCAGTTTTAATAACTTCAGTGTGTTTCGAGTGTTATTATATTTATTTAAGAGTAGGTGTGTTAGAAAAAGCACCTGATTTTCTCTACGATTAACTAATTTTTCTCAGTTTTGAATACACTGTATAAACTTAAAAGAAAAATAGGTACTGAAACGAAAATAACATCAAAATTCATATTAATATCGTATTTTATCGAATTATTCGATAAAATACGATATTAATATATTGTCGCCATTATCGACCCAATTGAATACAACGCGTCTACGAATTGCTTGGTTATTAATGTGGTTATTGTTTTGTATTGCTTATCAAATATAAATCAATAAATAAAATTTATTATGTATTTAAATTTCTAGGATGTTATTTGTGGCCGTAAAGGGTATTTCAGTTGTTTCAACTTTTGCATATGAATAAAAATGATTATTAAAAAAAAAAAAAAATATATTTTTGAGAATTAGTTAGGTACAGACGCCAGCACATCAACTTACTACAATCAGTCAAATTTCTTTCATAGATTTTCAACTTTATCACAAAAGCATAAGGTTCAAAGTTGATTGGGAAAATTTGACAGTTTCGGGTAGGTTGACCTGCTGGCGTCTGTACTACGTCTTCATTTTTAATAAGAAAATTCTATGAACAACGTAAATATTTACAATTTCATAGGTAATCAGAATCGAAGAAAAACTAAGTTTATGAATTGTGATTCATTTTAGCTATTTGACAACTTTGGTACTAAAGGAACTAACAAAGCCATTTTACTGAGTAAGCACTGCAACTGCGCTCGTACCTTTCGAATTTTTCCCAAAAATTATACTTGTACAGTGTATTTATTTATTTTACCAAGGTATATTTGTGATAGTTTTAATTCGTTGAAAGTTCAAAACGCAATTGCACTAATTGCCGAGCCGAACGCGTTGAGTAAATGCAGGCCGGAGTTTCACAAGGCAACGCTCTTGGACCCCTAAGTTTTGAGTTCAGACTTTCTTTACATTGTTTTAAAGTGAGTTTCCATTACTTAACAGTTGCTGTGTAGATAAAACTTTTTAAGTAAAGTATACGGACAAGGCTCTTATTGGCCGTGCAAACGTTAAGTGATGGCTGGTTTTCATCTTTTATGTGAAAGTGATTCTTTCATTCGAAAAAACTTTTGACGTTAACATACTATTGTACAAAATGATAATATTTATTACGTTGAATAGTTCCAGGAAATATCCAGACAAGCAGAAATACCTAAGGCGTAACTAACAACATAGGTATACAAGCGCCGTACGTACGGCAAACGACAAGGGGAGAGCCCCACCAGATATAATTACGTGAGCGAGTACCAGGGCGGCATAGGCGCGCAGTAGTAGGCAGGCAGCGTCTGGCAGGAAACCCTAAATAAACACACAATTATGTATAATCCCACTCCACTCTCACTGCGCTGAAAAACTACGCGGGGAGGTGGTAACGTTGGCACACAAACTCTTGTTTTTATTTCCTCTAACTTAAAATGTGTAATTGCATTATTTTCACGTTTTCAGAGAATTTACGAATTCAAAGAGAAGATTTCTCGTAAAACTATTATAGGTTATGGTTAAAAATGTTTTTTTGCGGATTAAGCTTCGCCCAAAGAGACCCGAACCGGTCCGATCTTCTACGGGTTTTAATATAACTGTCATTTCTATCTAGAATTATTGACTCGTATATCTTCTAACTTACGTTTATGATTCATACAAGAAGACGCATAGTCGTATCTAATAGTGTCCAATATAAAATAATAGAATTAGAGTAAATGTTATGCCGCAGTATATAATGATTATTTACAAGTTATAGTTTGTTGTTCCTTTATTTAATACATTCTACACCATAGAAATCTACTATAGTACAAATTGTACCATGTCTAATATCTAATAGGATAGCTGGTGTCTCACTCACCTTTACTTAAAATGCCAAATCATAATCGTCTTAAGTTTTTTCGTTAGTGTCATTGAAAATTGTAATGTGTACCTACAACAAATTTTGCTTCTCGTACCAATAAAAAATAATATTTAACAGTATTTTAAATAAGAAAAACTTACCTACTTATTAGTGACTTGAAACATCTAATCTGCTGACCGTACTCCCAGTAGCGTAGATAGGTATTCGAATTATAGCGTAGCGAGGGACTTTCGCTTGTCTCGCCGGTGCTTAGCTACATCTACTACTAGGCTCACAGATACATATAGAGGTGTACTTCGTCTCTAGTAGTGTATTCGGCAGACGTTTTGTGTGCCTAGAGCCTACTGAAAGGAAATGAGTTTCCTACATCAGCAGGCAAAAAGATATTAAAATATGGCGGAAAAAGGAAGGAGGAAAACCTACTAGTCTTCTTAATCAATAAGAATATGTTAAGGTTGATCAGTTTTAAAGAATGGTTATATATGTATATGTAGTATTTATTTATTATTTATGTACACACAGAAAAATAGATACAGATAAGACATAATCATAATAGTATTTTTACCTATCTTTCTGAAAACAGAAGCGCAAAACGCAACGAATACCTTAAACATCGCATATAATTATGATCGATATCGTGTACTGTTTATTTCCTAATTTATGTTAATATGTAAGTTTCCCGAATAGAATAAAATATGAAAACAAGTGACAGCAACGTATGTCGTAAATAATAAAGTACTTAAACATGAAAATTAGTTACTCTGGATCACGTGAATTCACGTGAAACATGCCAGTATTACCTATGTTCCATGTTAAAATGGCCATAGATGGCTTTCATAAACCATTGTAATACGAACTGTATCGAGTAACTCACATCAGCAATGAAACTTTCTGCCTCGCTTTAATTATAAGCTTGCAAGTTGATATTTTCGTATCTACGTACCTATAGCAGTAGTGAGTGAGCACGGAGTAAGAATAAATGGAGCGCTAACTCTCGTGTTGATGGGTGTCAACAATGCAGAAACAGGAATGTTCATAGCATAGGCCACCGTGACAGTCGTCATTCAGCCGCAATCAACACACACTTGATTACTACTTCTGAAACTTTAAAAAGACCCGTAGGTACCGCAACGACGGTTTTTAGCTACATAGTAAAAGGCATACTTATCGTATTTAAAATAAAAATAAATAAAATAAATAAATAAAATAAATAAAATAAATCAAATAAATAAAATAAATAAAATAAATAATAATAATAATAATTTAGCGCGTGTGTCATGTTCATATCTTAAGGCCTTCGCATAGACGGTGTTATTGCAATGAACAGACAAATAATTATGTAGATTGATGATTGCACTCGCGGCTGCTCCAAAAGTCTGTTCTTCCCGGGCTTCCATATATTCCTGACCGTATTTTAACTTATTAGCACTTCATTTTGTAAACTTTATAGCTGCAAGTGGAAATTCGTGGTATATTCTGTTACTAGGCTCGGTGTCGAGTGTCACGCGTTCGACTCACTTAGTATTATATTATAGGTACCTACTGCGATACTATCACCGCAGGGCTGTCCGGCACTCTGGAACGTTTTATGGCCGTTATCAATTAGGGCTGCTGCGACTTCTTTGTCAATCACTTATTAACCATTCAGGTGGACAGTTTTCGAATTTTAGGATTTTGACCTTCATGGTGGATTGGTGGCTCATCGACATGAAAGTAATTGTCAGGGTCTTACCTACTGAAACGCCAAATTATTATTAATTAAGAATAATCCCACATAAAAATTACGAAATGAAATAATAAGCCTCTCGATTTACCAAATCACATAAAAAGCCAATATAAAAAAGTATGTAGGCAGGTACAAGGTACTGTCATTTAGAAAAACCATCGCAGACAAGAAGAAGAAACACTTCAAAAGAAACAGTTTCTTATCTTTCATATTCTATTTAAATTGTTTTAACATAGGTACCTATTTAACTAATAAATAAAAGCATAATTGCCAGCACGTGGCAGCCCTGTCTGATAACCGTTATCACCGGTTCCGGGAAAGCGATAAATAAATATTATTGTTACTCGTAACCAGCGCGTATGTATCCGTGAAATAATAAATAACGCACATTGTACCTATTAGTTATTTTTGTTATAACAGGAATGGCTGACGCATATTTTTGTATTCGCATTCCGAAAAGGCAAACAGAGCCCGAGAGATAAATAACCAAAACATTGTACTTTATACCTACTTTGTTCCTGTACCTCAGGGAAGAAAGGAGAAGTAATGTACTTAATTAGATCTTAGATACTGGAACTCTTTCAATGTTTACGTAAAATATGAAGAAGATTGCAAAGGCCAATTACCCATGTACCTATTAATCAAACCAGTAGGTAATCTAATAACTTTTCGGTATCACCGTTTTAAATCTCAATTTATTTCCAGTTAGAGCATTCTCCGATTATAATTACTGATTGTGAATAACGCACCATAAAACTATAATGTTTTCAAATATATAGTCATACTATCTGCACAAATATTCCCTTTAATTCATAATCCATCTAACGAACACCGCTCTCCTATACAATCTGGATATTTTAAGTTTTTCTTCCATATCATCTTCCTAAAGTCAACGACATGTCTTGGATAGTCTTAAAGAAGCAATATTGGACCTAAATCCTTGGATATTACTCTCAAAACTACTATGTCTACGTGTCGGCAGTCGTTTCTGAAAGGCGGTGAATGTCTGAATTCCAGTAAGACTAGAATTCCTGATATCGTCGGGCTACCTAAAAGGTATTCCTTTTTTATATCCTGCTTCAATGTGATTTAATTAATTACAGTGATTATTTTCATCACTCGACTGAATTAGTTAGACAGTCTATTTGTAACAACTGACGCAAAACCAGCGCTAGGGCTTTAAGAGGGAACAGGGCCTGCGAGGAATTTGAAAAATAGGTATTTGAAGAAACTATTGCCGTCGTTTTATCTCTAGTCTGCGTCGATAGGGACAGCTGCAGCTCAGACCGATTATATCACCAAAAAAATTGACGAGATTGACGTTTCGTATTCCCCTTTTTTCTCCTCGAAAACTGAGCAGATGCAATTATTTTTGACATTACAATTTTAAGAAAGAGTATCTGTAGGTTTCTATCATTTTCTTTTATGTTAAAAACTTTTCAAAGGAGAATGAGCAAAATGGTACCCGGCTCCAATAGATATGGTTGTAGTGTCGTTTAAAAGGTCTTACCAAGAGGAACAATATTTACTATAGCCGCCAGTCTCAAATCTGATTGCGTTTGGAGATAAACGACAGTCTTACTAACTAATAAAAACCCTATTCCTTCGGTTGCCATTTGCGTTCCCGGATCACGGTAACCTGTTTAGACAGTCCCGTGGCCCCGGCGATAAACATACATAATACGAGTATATTAGGTACCACTTACTCTACTTAAAATAATGAGTAGGTACCAAGGTAATATTTTCTGCATTTTTCCGTTCATGTTTTCTATTAATAATGCTTTTACGTCAGACTTCACCATGCACCCGGCCTCCTTTTAACTCGAGCCCCGCTGCTCCTGAGCGCGGGGTGTGCGCAGGAGCAGTGAGGGAGGCGTCGGTGTCCGCGTCAGTCGATCGTTCGTATTGCGCTTGTGACGACGTTTAGCTGCTGTTTGAGTTTCTTTTGTGCTTTTATAACGCGGTTTTATTAACTACTGACCCCTGCGCTCCTACTGGACTAGTTACCCGCTATTAACGTTGACCTGTGCTAGTGTTGTGGACTATACTGATTTGCTTTTCGAACTGGAATATCGCAATGGAACGTCTCAACTGTGTAATGTGTCGGCGAGCTTTATATACCAGAAGATACCAACAACATGTTTTGACAGCTAATCTGTCAAGAACGCGCCCTGAGTTCGCTGCGTTTATTCATGAACATGCTGTTCTGGAGGTAAGGACTTCCATTATTATAATCTAAGTGTAGTTTTATTTCACCATCCCTTCGTCCGTGTCGTTTGTTTTCTTAATCTAAGTATATTATGTTCTTCATTTTAAATAAGCACATTTGATGCCATTTAAGACGGTCATTACCCATAACAATAGATAAAGGTTAGCAATACAAACAAAAGGGCCTATCCTTTCTAACTCGATATTACCTGGACACTGTGCGCACGTGTGGAGTCATCGGACCTTCGAAAGTCAAAATACGTGTCAATATACGTGATATTGTTTTCTCAGTTTTTTTTTACTTAGTTAAAAAAAAAAGGTACTTATACAAAAAAAAAAACATTCAATTGTATTTTTACTACTTTCAGGTGGTGTTCGATGGCACACGACGTGTGTGTCACCGATGTTGGCAGTCCGCTGATAATGCAGTGATAAGTCTTGCGAACCCTGCCGTGCCCGGAGCAATGCCTGAAGCAATGCCTGAAGCAATGCCGGAAGCAGTGTTGGAAGCAGTGCAAAATGTTCAGGAATTTCAAGTTTCAGAGTATACACGAGCTCCAAACACACCACGACATTGTATATTTAACGGCTGTCCAAACACAACTCGCCATCGAATCCCAATAACAATAAAAACTCACATCTTTTGTGAATATAAGCTTTATATTCCAAATGGTGCAAGAGTGTGTACACAGCACTTAGAGAACAATGTTTGGGATGAGCTACCTCAAACATGTAATGCCACTCATGATTTTAATACAGACCAGTTTACTGACATTTGTGACATGTTAAGAATGACCTTACAACGTGGACCTCGGCTAGACTTCAACACGAGAGGCGCTTTAACCAACGAGGAGATGCACTTTTGGACAGGACGCAAGTGCGAAGAGTTTGATGCTATGTTGGTATAAACACCTACACTGAATGAAAGATGTAGGGAACCGAGAACTGCATTAGGTATTTATCTTACAAAACTGCGTACAGGGGACCCAGATGAAAGACTTGCGACATTATTTAACATGTCACGACGAAAGCTTGAACGTTTGTTGGTTATTGTGAGGGAGTGTCTCAATAACAATTATGTCGGTATGCATTTGGGAGTGGATCACATTGACAGATCACGATTATTGGAAAAAAATCTCACTGTACCAAAAGCATTATTTGGAAATGAAAATAATGATAAGTTATTATTGATTGGCGATGGTACTTACATTTACATAAATAAAAGCTCGAACTTCTTATTCCAAAGATTGTCCTACAGTTTACACAAGTTTCAGAATCTACTGAAACCTTTCCTACTTGTATGTACTGATGGATACATATTAGATGTAATGGGTCCATACGCTGCGCTGCAACAAAAACAGATGCGCAAATAATGAGCGACATTATGAATGATGGACAACATCTACTACATTGGTTACTCCGAACAAACGATGCTTTTATCTTGGATCGAGGTTTTAGGGACAGCTTGGACCTCATTGATGAATGTGGGTATGAATCCTATGTCCCGCCAACAAAGAACCGTCAAGAGACACAGCTGACCACTGAACAATCCAACGAAGCTCGATCGGTAACGCTATGCCGGTGGGTTGTGGAAGTGGTAAACGGCCGGTTTAAGCGTGATTTTAAGCTCTTGCGGCAAAAATATTTTAATAAGTCATTGCCCAATATGTTCACCGATTTTAAGATAGCCGCAGCTATCACGAACCACTTCCACCAACCCATCGTGGATAGCATACACGCAGACGAATTCGTCAATATTATAAGGCAGAAAATAGATACCCCGAATCTTCTGCATATGTATGTAGAGAGAAAACGGCTTAATCACAGAAGAGTAGATTTTCAGAGGATAGAAGCGAGCCAGATAGAAAACTTCCCTTCAATGACGGAGGAGGATATAATTCTACTAGCGCTAGGTACATACCAACTCAAGCTGGCAAGATCTTACTGTGCCGAGCATTTGTCAAATGGTCTGTATATTATTGAAACGTACAGAGAGGGAGCACTTGAAGATCTGCCAGACTATGGTATACACGAAGATGCCTGGCTTTTGCGTGGACGAATCCAGTCGCGACATGTCCGTGTAAAAACATATTTTTGTTACATATTGATCAACAGTGCAAATACTATTGTCCAACAATATTGCACATGTTTAACCGGGCGACGTACGATGGGCACTTGTGCACACATAGTGTCCATCGTATGGTACCTAGGCTATGCGAGGCATACGGGATTTACTGCTCCGGCATCTTTCCTTAATGCTGTTATAGTTGATGCCGATATGTAATGTTTTAAATCTACTCACTTATTGCTAAAATATATGATTTTTATTTGAAGAACGCTTGTTTTCTTACTTCTTTTAATAATAGAATCCTAAGTGTGTTATATCATCGTCTAAGTCAATCTTATCCTAGCTTTATTTTACTAATATAAATAGTTTGTAGTAAATTCTCATTTATAAAACTTAGTGAGATTACTGCTTCCCAAACGTGAATAGCGACAAGCGCCATGGTAGACATTTTTGTGCATCAAAATGTCTTTTCAATGATATATTAATGATGACTATTGGAGCGGGTACCACGTCCCATACATTTTTGCCCATTGTCCTTTGTCTGGTAGTCCTCTAATCACGGCAGTAAAAATGGGGCATTTTTGTAATTTTTGGAAAGTCATATTTTCTTTACCAATAAGTTGCTGAAAAAAAGGAAATAACAGGGACGTGTCTACAGCAGACCTTGATTTTATGGAAAATGGTTGCTCTAGAGGCATTATTCAGGAAGAAAAAGGGGAATACATTTGTGTGGAGTATCGCAGGCCCTGTTTCTTAAGGTTTAGCTTCAATATATTGCGAAATTGATTGCCTGTCTGTCTTTACACAATAACTAGTGTCTAACAAAGCTCGATTTCTTCCACTTAAAACTCATATTTTCTAAAGCCATTTCCTTGACAATATCAATTAACTCAGTCATTAAATTAATTCTAAGACCAACCATGCTTCCACCAAAAATGTTATAATTTGAATTATACATTGGTATGTTCCTTAACTTTCCATCAATAGTTTCAACTTATATCTACCACTCTTTTAAAGTTGAGAAATACTTGTAAAGTATTCGTAAAGTTGCTGAATGTGTTGACTTAAACTTGGTTCCGCTGAGTCACGCTCATAAATTCCGTTAATGTTGAGCTGTAACTTTTCTTCTCGAGTGCAGTTAAAATGTTTGTGGTGCCAGACAATGGGAACTTGCGATGACTGGTTCAAATCTGTTGGTACCTGTAAAACTGGAGTTCTTACATTGTTTGTCTCTCTTTCGTCATCTGTAACATCATTATTGAAAGCAACTTTGGGTGTAAGTGGATCTTTACCTCTATCCATAGTCTCTTTCTTTGTCCTCTTGTAATACACCATTTTCATAGACTATGCTGTCATCTCCATCAAATGTCACCAAAAACAAAATAAATCCAGCAAAATAATGAAATTCTCTCTCTTAATAATTGACTTCTGGTGATCCATCTAGTAATTTTTTCTTGGCACCAATTGTCTCAGTCCTGGTCCAGTCTCGTGGCTTTCGAAAAGAGAGTGAACATATTAAAATAGACTGGGACAAAAGGAACAGCCACCGCGTGTAAAACAAGTATAACAATGACGAGCCACCCCAGTTAATCAAGTAATTATATTTAATTGACGCTAAGCAAAGTGTGAATTAACCAATTGAGGTTAAACGGCGTCACAATTGAGAGCCAGCCCGTGATGATGAAGCTCTCTAGTTTCGATACTCGTTCATGTGAGATGTCACGCGAGATTGATCAGTAACTGCTGTTAGGTTGTTTGTGATACATTCGGATTTTCGATCATGTTGATTCAAAGCGCAAACGGAAATACTATGAGATAGTGGTGAATTTTTAGCAATTCAGTTTCAACTACCGAAATACTTACAACTTGTTATCTCTCTAAATACCTTCTGAATAGCTAAGATATTGCTTGAAACTAGGAAGTTCTTATGACTTCATGGTTTACTCTTTTTTATGAACTCATTTATTGCCTTTAGTGAATATAATATATATACATATATCATTATATTTATCTTGCTTTCACGGTTTCACGTTGCCCAAGTGGTAAAAAAAATAAATAATAATAAAAAGTTTATTTCGGAACAATAATACAGGACTAAGTACAAATAAAACGATGATAGCTGCAAAAGTATAAACTGTAGCGCAGCTAACAACGCCCTTCTCCAGATACAGGTGGAATGATGTTCCATGCAAAAGTGCTTAAAAGTAATAACATTAATTTAATTTAGATAATTTCGATTTAGTAAATTAATAATAAAGAAGAAAATTAAACAAGATTTAAACAAAATTTAACAAATACATTTCATACTACTTTTGTGGCTAGTGGTAACCAGTTAGCCACACAAGTAGTAGGTACGGTAATAGGTAATATATTTACCACTTTCTCACAACACAACACCGTACAAGTACAAAGATAAACCGTTAACAGCGTTTTTTGACTAAAGATAACGCTGAACCAAGACGCTCTACATCTACAAGGAATCGTGTTTGGAATCTGCAACGAAAGATTGATTTGCAGGCATATTTTGAAGCGAAGGTCAGGGACATGTCTTCTGGAATAGCTGTGGCAGTAAATAAACAAATACAGGTTGATAGATTTTTACTTACTGAAACTACCTGCAGAATGCAGCTAATGCAGGTATTTAGTAACCATTTAAGACAATTCTAAGTTCTCCTCTAAAGCCATCGTCCTGCCAGTTATCCTTTTTGTAATGTGGTTCACTGATGTACCACTAGTGCCCGCTTGCACCTCAAGGGCACGTCTTCCTCCTCTTGAACGTACCACTTCCATTAAATACCTCGGTATTCTTATCGACGGCCACCATGACGACAGAATAAGAAAACTCATCCAAACCATGCGCAGACTACAAGACTAGAGCGCTATGCGGCACCAGTTCCAACTCACTGGAACCTCAGCTGGCACTGCGAAGCATCGCAAAATACAAGACTGAGCCCACTATCGACCTCCGGTCTACGGAGGGGAGTGATGTGGCGGCATCTACATCGCCACATGCGATCTACGCATCAAAGACCTGACGTCACACAAAATCCTGACGTCACACAAATCCTGCAACGCGCAATTAAAGTTTACCGCGCGATCGAAATATATAAACCTTTGGGCAGTTGCCCGCCAGACACGACGCCCGTCTGGTCGGACGATCCTCCCTTTTCTATGGCGGATGAGTTAACTTAACACTCTGTTCCTCATGCCTCTAAAAAACTATTAAAAACAGACCCTACTACGCATCAATCATAAGCAAAAGAAACTATAGAATCTCAACACCTGACAACACCTCATTGCTAGGTGGACGCTTTCCGGATTACTCTCTCATTAATATATACAATAAAGTCTGCAAACTGTGAAATACTACCTCATTCATTTATAAAAAAAATATAAAGGTAATGTTGCAAAACTGGTTATGATGACTCGGAACAATTAATCTAGATACCCTGACTAAATCAACAATGGGAACATATATGCACACACACACACACACACACACACACACACACACACACACACACACCAGACACACAAACACACCAGATATACCACACAACACCTGAAATCACCTCTCAAGTCTCCACTGGAATTTGTACCCCTCGGCCCCAAGATACAGATTAACTGTCTAGATTGGGGTTCATTTACAAATAATATTTTGTAACAATCTATAAGTAATATTTTAAGCTACTTGGTGGTCGGTCTTGAACTTTGTGTTAACCTGTAAACTGTATCATGGACAATATACCTAACTATTTTCTATTGCTATTTCTACTCCTTACCATACCGCACCACCCGGTCTACTCCTTGATATGCAATGGCCTCTGTAGCCCCATGAAACATGAGGTTCCAGGGGTACAAATCTTGGGATTCATTCGTTTTATTGAGTCTGGTTAAACCACGCTGGGATCGGTGCATTTCATTCATTCATTCTGGCATCTTCAAACGATTGGAGAGCGATGTTTTACATACTTTTAGCGGTAAATGTATTACAATTAAACTATTTATGGTGCAAGCAGCCCTTAAATTGAACCAGACTAATGACTAATAATTAACTATAGACAAAAATATTTTGCCTCAAATCCAACTCAAGTAGTCTTTTGTCAAAAAACGATCACAAATACAATAAAGTTACGATATTTCTAAGTACTTTGACAAATAAACAAATAAATAATGTTCGCTTGGACAGGGGTGCCACAGGGGTCGAACGTGGGGCTCGTAGGGGTCGCATAGCAACCCCGGAGAGACATCTCCCGCAATTTGTAGTGCCGAATTAATCGATTTTCGGTATTATGATATTAATAAAAGCTTTTATGAGTCTCATGCTTCCCTGGTGTTTATGTCATCGTGGATTGTTAATTGCGTATAGAATGGAGATTATAACGAATCGGAAAGAAATCATTCGGTAGTAGGTATGCCGCTACAAGATTATTTAGGCGCGTGGCCAAAATCGGAACGAATGCCGCCATCTTGTTTTTAGAATACATTTCAAGTCAAATTTCACAAAACAAGTGCACAAATGACCAACAGCGCCCTCCTGTTAGCATCATTCAAATGCCAAAAAAACCTTGTAACATCTTATATCAGTGGTTTTTCTGCTCGTTTGCTTTAATAACAAAGTTTTTCAACCTCCCAGAGCATATCATCTCCGCGAATTGCTTCGAGCATGGTCTCTTAAAAGTTTGTTCAATGCGCTTGCCTTATCCTGTTTATTAACAGTCTACACATATTTGAGAACTAACAAACTAACGGCCTGATAACGCGACTACTCCGACGAAAAAGGATCTTCAAATATGGGATACTAACAACGGATATAAATAGAAAACATTCAATTTAAAAATAATAAAGCACGTATGCTAAAATGGGAATACAAAATGTAACTATTCGTTGCATATGCAGATGAATTCAACGGTACACCAATTTGGTCCAGTCATTTAGGCCATACGTGACAAAATACATGCATACATATAATCCCTATCTACATACCTAATACGTATACCACCCAGGTGTAACGTATTAAAAGGCTTATAAACAACATTCATTCATACACAGACATAACTTTAACTTCGTCAAGTTACACAAAGGCAAACAAAATTTGTTTTTATAGCAACCGATAGTAATATTTTTGCAGCTGTCCAAGCATTTTCTCGTTGCTGCCAAAGAGATGCTTTCGTTATTTCAAACTGCGGAGAAAACTTACTTAAACCTATATGGAAAAAGAAGGAAAAGCAGTTTGTACCTGTCTACGAGGCGTTTTATTTATTTTTGTTTATCGTAGAACTTGCAGAATATTTCGCTATGATTTTCGTTGGTCCACTGCGTTCCCCGAAGTAATAAAGGGCACATTCCCGGGATATCGTCCACGTTGCTGGCTGTAATTAAAATGAGTTCGCTTTATGTCGGTCCCTCGGCAAGTGTGTAATGGAACCGCATTTATTTCGAGACTACTCGTCGAGTTCTGATTTTTGCACAACTTTGCGCACAGTTTTCAGTGGTAAAATTTCCTAGTGTTGCGTGTAATTTCTGCAATTAATTGAAACTGGTTTTAACTTCTTTATTCTTACAGTTAGTAGTTACTGAAGAAAAATATAGTAAATAGGTGATCATTTTCTAAGGAGGAGTTGTCATCCAGCATTTAACCATACAATACATGTACATTTTCAAAACTGATGTCATATTGAACAGACACATTGCCACTTGTAAGATCTAAAAAAGTAAAACCTACCTTCACGTAGGCGTTATTTAAATCAAGTTTAAATTCATATAAGGTCCCACCACTGGTAAAGATGTCGACTAATCCAATACTCGCAGTGAGTGAAGAGAAGTTCTTTGTCATCGAAGAATAGGCATTTGAACATTTACGAGGCACTCCGACCTAGGGCTAGACCGCACGCATTTGCATCCGCTCACTTCTTCACTTCTCCTGGCCTCCTGGTCGCCGTGTATTAGAGCCTATTGTTTGTTCCATTGTCTCGAGACAAACGCGAATTACGGTATACGCACTAAACATTTTATCACCAGTTTTGTTAATTGTATTTGTCTTACGTGATTACGTATCTTCTTCAGTTATGAATGGACCACCTTTGTTCGCAGATGTTGAGTTGCCTTTCTTATGATGGAAAGATAATTACCAGAATTTACGCACGCGTAATGCATATCATCTCTCTCGGTTACCGTGGATTGTGAGTCCAACTGACAGAGTCAGAGACAAACTGTAGAAATTTGCTACTGGAATAAATAAATCCTCTTCCAAAGTTTATCTATCAAATGATTTGAAAGTAACCCAAAGCTAATGATTGTATTTGCTTTGGGTTATTTGTTTTCACAAAAATCGTGTTGCCCTTCATATCATTCATTAGTGCATAAATAAACCCACACGCGATAATATCGTACGATCGATCGCGTGGAGATCTTGCGATAATTATAATTGATCGTGCGATACCGAACACTGAGCTGTCCAAATTATAACTAGACTGTTTGAAGATTTTGCTGTGGATATCAAGATTATGGTCACCGTTTCCAATTTTCTACAATAATAATGGCGTAGTTTTATACCGTTTCGAACTTTAAAGATGTTATCGTATCCGAAGGACCATGCGCAATCAATCAAGTTGCCTTTTATCTTGAGACCCCGTCGTGGTCAATCTTTGGATACTAATCGCGTCTACATGAGAAAGTCCTGAATTAATATTTAAATCTTTTTTTGAAGCGATCCTTTTTTCGGTCAGGAAATCAGAAAATACCTTTAGGAATATTTCTGAGGGGCGATCTCATTGTGATTCAGTTCGTTCACGCGTGAACTTGGTATAAAGGAGGCTTTTAAAATTACGGCACTGATCTGTTAAGCTGAGACAGGACCCACTTATTAGCGAATAAGTTTATTTTTATTTTGGTATAAATAGGGTGGAAAAGAAGTAACTTAGTAGGAATGAGTTCGATTCCTAAAGATTATTTGAAATTGAACGGAACTTAAGCTTATCGGCATCAAAGCAAGTAAACAACATGAAAATAAGTCTCATGAAACTCCCAATTCTGACGTAAAACCACAGACGCGAAGTGTGCGAGATCTCGCCTATCGTGACAGATCTCCGAATGAAAAGCGCGCACTGCTCTAAACCGACACGAACACTTAAATTAACTTCACGAACTATTCTAAAATGGTATTCTAATGCCGCTTCGAGAACTGCGCCGGTATTCCGGGAAGGTCCTAATACCGGCCTTTTATGCGATGCCCTTAACTTTTCAAATGGGTTAGCATAATTTATTCTCTGCATCTCTCTCACTGTTTAATAGGACACCAGTTTTTTTGTTACGTTTTTTTTCTCGTCTGGTCCGCCGTCCCGGGCCGCGTCCGTCTGTTAAACGAAGGACGTCCGTGTTTTTCTTATTTCACAATTTCGAATGATTAGTTCATTTCATCCGTTTTTTGTTACGTTTGTGAGTTAACAATCGTTTTTTTGTTAATTGAACCTTGTGGAGTTTATTAGCGTTTGTTTGAAAAACGGGGAGAGAGAGCGTTTTTTTGCGGGATGCGATTTTCCCGATGGTGAGCTGAAACTGACCAGAACATTTGAATATATCGCTTGTTTGAGGCGTTTTTTGCGAAACGAAACTTACCAACTTTTCACGTAGGAGTAGCACTGAAATACTGTTTTAGAAATGAGCATGCATTTAGGTACTAGATTAATCTAAATCCTGCAATATTTCACTGTCTATGTCAAGAATAACATAGTCGTAATTACTGGAAGTATTCCATAATTTTGTGCAACTTTATGTGTTCGTGACATACCGCAGTGGGCGGCTCGCCGAACTGCCACAATACATCTTAGGCATATCCACTTAATATGATAATTAGTGGAAACATTTTACAACAACATAATTCTAATATTTCATACAAGCACCGTTACGTTCCCATAGTATCTGGGAGGCCACGGAGTATTTAGGAAGTGGAGCACTCGTCTTCGCAGAGAGAAAAATATACAAACGCAAATGAATTACGGCACATACGACTCGTCTTGAATCTACACATAATTAATTTGTACCTCCTCATAACTATTAACTAAACCCAAATACTGTTTGAAACTGAAACTGTCCTCATAATACGTCAAAGCTTTTTATCATGCTCAGATTGTTTATTTAATTGCTAAGTAAACTTTGCAAGCTTTATGGAAGAGTGAGATTCGTGTAGTAAGGTGTAACGAAAATAATTTAATTCAGGGAAATTCAAACGTCGCTTTCCACGACCACTTCAATCGCTATATTTTCACGATATTCGTGCAGTCAGTGATAAACCTAATACAAAAGTACTTACATGTCGTTCGCGCGTCGCTTATCACTCCATTTCTTTCCTACTCTGTGTCCGCGTAGTTTTGTTCCGCTAGGCGAGTCTCTCCTTATTAAATGATAATTTAATTGCTTCCAAACTACTCAATGTAGATATTACTTTGTTTTGAAAAAGAATGTTAAGAGAAACATCTCTTGTTATCGCTTAACGAGCGACTGTGTAAAATTGAGCGGAAAATGATAAATTATTAAGTATTATCGTTTTTTTGTTGTCCTTATTTTATTTTATGTAGAAAGGATTGGTTTTATATTATTTTGAGTGGGTGATGGAAATATTACGTTTTGTTTAGGAGCAAATGGTAGGTAAAGTATCTGTAGATCACATAGCAGTATCATTTAGGTTAGTCTGATCAAAATTAAGTATAAGCGATTATAAAGAAACTTTGCGCCTTATTATTTAAAAAAAATATTTTAAATAAATTAGCGATGGGCACGGCTCCGCTCCCATAGTTAAAACAATGTTTTCATAGCCACACTTATAATTTCACATAGATAGGTACGATACGGATTTGACGTAAAGCTGAGCTGCCTACTGGCACGGCAAGTCTAACCTAATAAATGCTACCAGCCTAGTATACTGGGTCATTTGGTCTACAAACAAATTAGTATTAAATCCTTCGTACTCATCTACTCACGTTTCTGGGTCCACGAGCCACAATGTTGTAAAGTTGAACAACTGTTGCCTCTGATTTAACTTTGGATGGTATTTAAAAGTACTTCAATTTATTCCCATTTCATTTACCTAATTTTGCCTGTGTTCCACCAAATATACTGAATGTGCACCAAAATTATGTTCATTAAAATATGTCATAACGAGCATCTATTTAACAACTGTTGCAAATTTGTAAAAATAGTAATACACCTAATTTTAAAAACAAGCATTTATTTTTTTAGTTTTACTTCAGATAATGCACTGCAAAATGTATTTGAATTAAACACCAATTAATGTCCAATGTAGCTTTATTAATAAAAAATGAACACATTATAAAATGTAATGCTTACTAAAAATGTTTTTTTAATACTAATCAGTACGAACCATAATAATTCAAAATGTTAAACAAAGTCTTTACTCCTACAATGTTCACATTATAAGTCCACTCAATCTCTGCAGTACTTCTTTAAATTATTGCACCAATAAAGCGCACTTTGCCTTTGTAGGACGCCCACGTTTTCGTTTTTGCCCGATGGCTATGTTTTTGGCTTCTACTGGAGGTGTTATGTATTGCAGCCTGATCGCAAGTCCAGTAACATGTTTACATTTATAATTTTTTTTAAACTCGGGGCAGTTACATTGACCATTTACCCAGTCACTATTTTGGGAAGGCAAGACAACTGTCCAGTGAGTAAAGGCAAATTTCTGGAATTCATCGAATGTCTCCCAACTTTGCCCGTTTGGAACATTATTGGTTGCTGAACCTTCGACTAGATAAGATTTTTGTATCGCTGTTGTTGATATGGTTTTCACTTTTTTGTTCAATTTCACCCATTGGTATGCTGATGTCCAATCAGATAGTTCTATCAAAGGTGTGCTTGAAAACGAGTCCACTTTATAATTTTCGGACCACTGCTTGACCATGTCAAGAGTAACAGCACGAAACCGGGACAGTGGAATTCGTTCTCTAAGGGTGTGGCTATCTTTTATGCTCCTATTGAAAGCCTCGAGTGCATTATTCGTAGATGGAGATCCGTCCGAAGCGCCTAGGTACCAATTCGGGTTTTGTATTACCCATTCTTTCTTGAAGTATGTAATAAAAGCCTTTTGACTTTTATATTTGTTCAAAAAAGCTGCTAAAGCGGTGTTGAACACGCCCGGTGCTGTGACAGAATGTAAAATGTCGATGCCTTGTAGAAGATCTACGAACCGCCCCGCGCGCCGTCTCCGTCGCACAACAGAGAGCAATAGGCAGGCATATGCGCGTCGCAAGCGCGCCAAAACCATTTTCAGTAAAATAAATATAAGTCTTAGAAGTAATGTTTTACGAAATGCATTATTTGTTCTTCAATTATAATTAACCCTGGTTAATAAGTTCACCGATTGGGAAAGTTTTGCCCTTGATCTAGATAATATTATCGACCTCAAAACTCCGATAAAAAAGCAAGATCAGCTTGACTCAGAAGTAAACAAATATATTGTTAATATCCAACAATGTGCGTGGAACAACACACCTCAATTAAAACGTAAATATAAGGGATTTACCTATCCTAAGGAAATTGTGGATTTACTATCTGAGAAAAGGAAACAAAGGAAGCTGTGGCAGCAAACGAGGTGCCCGCGAGATAAAACATTACTAAATAATCTAACTAAAAGATTAAAGAGGAAAATTCTACAATTTGAGGATAAATCTCTGAATACCAACCTTCAGCAGCTAACAAATGACAAATCGACGGATTACTCCCTTTGGAAAGCGACAAGAAATCTAAAAAGGCCGATTAAACAAATACCGCCCATCAGAGATAGCGACGGAAAATGGGCCGTAAGCAATGACCAAAAAGCGTTAAGGTTTGCTCAGCACTTAGAAGAAACTTTTCAACCTAACGAAAGCCCGATAGAAATACTTGAGAGTGAAAATCTAACACAAAACCAGAGAATTAAGCTTGTGACTCCTAAAGAAGTAATGAGAGAAATTCAAAATAACATCAGCTCGAAAAAATCTCCGGGTTACGACCTCATTCCAGGTGAAATTCTAAAACGCCTCCCGCGCAAAGCCATAGTAAAGCTGACCAAACTCATCAATGCTGCATTTATTTTAAAACATGTACCAGCGCCATGGAAGGTTGCTGAAGTCATTATGATTGCGAAGCCTGGGAAACCACCACATGAAGTATCTTCATATAGACCTATTTCTCTGTTGCCCGTGTTATCAAAACTATTTGAGAAACTGTTATTGAAACGGTTAAAACCAATAATAGAAGATAAAGGCCTTATTCCAAATCATCAATTTGGCTTCAGGGAGAAACACTCAACAATAGACCAGGTACATAGAATAACAAACATCATTGAAAAAACGCTAGAAAATAAGAAAGTCTGCGCCACCGTGTTTCTAGATGTCGCGCAAGCTTTTGATAAGGTTTGGCATAAGGGTCTAATATTCAAGCTCAGACGCATGCTACCAGAATTTGCAGATATAATAGAGTCGTATATAACTAATAGAATGTTCAGAATACGGCAAGAGGACGCATATTCCGAACTAAAAGCTATAAAAGCTGGGGTACCTCAAGGAAGTGTACTAGGCCCAATTTTGTACTTGTTATACACATGTGACATCCCAGAACTGGAAAATAACACCATTGCGACCTTTGCAGATGATACTGCAATTATGGCTACTGGTTCAAGCCACAGAGAAGCAGTAGAAAAAGTTCAACTTGCTGTGAACAAAGTTTATGACTGGACACAAAAATGGAAGATCAAACTGAATGAGTCAAAATCAATTCACATTGACTTCACAAACAAACACTTGGACTATCACCCAGTCTACATAAATGGCATGCAAGTGCCGTATGCTAATACAGCCAAATATCTTGGCATAACCCTCGACGCCAAGTTGCGTTGGAAAGCTCATGTCAAAAAGAAAAGACAGGAACTCGACATACGTTATAAAAGTATGTATTGGTTACTTGGAAGGAAATCCTGTCTATCAATACATAATAAAATAACCATTTACAAGCACATACTGATGCCAATTTGGACGTATGGTATCCAACTTTGGGGCTGTACTAAACAAAGCAACGTCAAAATAATCCAACAATTCCAAAATAAAGTACTCAGGGATGCTGTAAATGCACCCTGGTACATAAGAAATGACGACCTTCACCGTGACCTTAAAATGGAGTTCGTCACCACTATTATCCAAAGATTTGCTGAAGCCCACGAACACAGACTCCACCGACACGTGAATGTTGAGGCTATCCAGCTGCTAGACAACACAGACTTAGTGCGTAGGCTAAAAAGAACTAAACCATTTGAATTAGTGTAGTGTACAAAGTGAATAAATAATAGTAACAATGTTGTGCTATTGAAATAACACATGAACATAGTGTTTATATAAATTATATCAGACCCTAAGAAAGTGCTACGGACTTGTGTAAAAGTGCAAATGGACACTATTCTTAGTTTAACATTATCACGTAACATATTAAGTTAGAGTTAAATTGCTTATTAGTCTTTTAATTATGTAGGCTAGATCGTAATTAATTATTAAGAATTCTGTTCTTACTAACAAGAAAAAAAAAAAAAAAAAAAATTATAATTATTTCAGTAACATAAAAGTTGTACAAAACCGTTTTAAATGGGTATACGGTACTAGGATGCATACTAAATATTTTGTGTAACATTCAGAAATATTTGGTGCACGATCAGTATTTTTCGGGGAAGAATAAAATAGTTATTGTTACAATAGAATATTTGCAGCGCACTACAATAAAAAAGTGTTATATCTTGGTGTTAATTTGGAATTTGTTTGATGTAACATATTTTGCTGGCCGAGTAGTTTAATTATAGTAAAACAATTAAACGGGTTTAAGATCAATATTTTAGAAATGCATACATAGATGTACCTTTAGATTTTTGGTGAACACAAAAATATTATCCTTTAACTTTCGTCAATGAATTCGTAAATTATCAATTCGCTTGCCAATCACCTTTTTCTCCTAAACTCCTGGTGCCTCTGTCTCGAAACCAGCAAAAAAAAAATACAACTCGCTTTAACACTTTCTATTCACTGTTCAAGCCGCGCGTCAGTGTTGCCCGATATCTGTGACGTCATACCGATCAGTGACCGACCTCGCCAAATTGCTACCTCTTATCGTTACTGTTGTTCTGGTGCATCGGGCTCCGATGGTTATGGCGACGCGGACGACCTGACACAAATATGGCAAAAAAAAAAAAAAAATACCGTGTAATATTTAAATGGAATGGATAATATAACAAAATTTTCAAGTAAAATAAACTTTTCCTTTTCTGCTGCTACGTTGTATTTTTGTTTTATCAAAACATAATATCAATGTAAGTATGTATTATTCTATTACGTAAGTTTCACCTGCAGTACGTAGGTATAAAATTCATAGTCTTGCATAGGTACCTAGACCTACCTTATTACACACGTAGCGTTATCCACACCACAAAAACATTTAATTATCCTCCAATTATCTTTTTAGATAATTATCTGAACAAAAGAGAAAAAGTATGTAAGTGTATTACTTTTTTGGGATAAGTTAATATTTTTGCTAAAAAAATAAGTAAACATATAATTTTAAATAGTATAATTTTAAATAGGTAAACTCAGGCGGGTAAAAATACTAAATTGAAATGAAAATAACAAAACCTCGTAATTTATTCTTTTAGATTTGAAAGTGAACGAAGATTCTGTGTACCAAGGTAACAGATATCAAAAGAGAATCATTATAAAATTCTCAATGCATTCTTTCTTGGAGTTCAAGGATGATTGATGAGTTTGATGACTCACTGCAAACTGCTAAATTAGGCAATTTTTTTTTTTTTTTGTTTACAATTTATCATGTTATTGTTACAGCAGCGTGTTCGTATTGATTCGAGTTCTATTTTTGTATCAACAAAATAATATAATTATTTATTAATCAGTCTGCTTACCTAACTTAGTTAATTAACATTACAAGTTCGCGTTGCATTGTTTTAAAAATATTAAAATTACGTGGGTACCTACGCAGATACTTTATTTTCATGTTGACACATCAATGACTTAGCTAAAAATTTATTACTCAGGTAATTAGGCACCTTACTTCAGAGTTTCAGGCGTAATTTACTTTTACAGGAAACTTTCAGATATTTTTAACTATTTATAATTACAGTGTCCATTTCGATATTTTCATATCTTCTACGTGTAATATTTTTTGTTATGAGTATACATAGTGAAAACATGGTGGTTTGTTCACAGGTGGTGAGGTGGTTCAACACGAGAGGCGATGCTGGGCGGGGCGGCGGGGGGCGCCCGCTCCCGCCCGCCCACTGATCTCCAGCAAGGTATGCCAGCCTAGTAACCTCGGTACTGGAACTCTAATAATTTTATCATAAGCCAGCCAAATATTTGGACCCCTTTTGAACGTTTATTTCTGAAACTTGCTGCAAATCCAGCTTCAGAGAAAAATAAACTACGAAAACTATAAAAAAAAAAAAAAAAAACAAAATAAGTAATTTTATTAACTTATCCTATTATACAATTATTACTTCTTTGTTTGTCTCAATTCGTAGTAAAACGAATAACGTTCTACTCAATTTATATTATTACTGTAAAAAACAGGCCTCCAGTTACTACAGTAGTTAAAATAAATATTTCTTCCACAGGTGTGGCCCGGTTCCCGCTGTACTCGCTGTTCCCGACGCAGGCCGGTAACCGACCCACGATACACAAAGGTGGGTTTAAACTGCACGGTTTTGCTTAATTGTTAATAACTTACCCTGCTGTACTTGGGTTTTATTCATAGGACATGGACTCAGCGTACTGTGAATGAAGGCTACCTTTGTGTTAGTTTTAAAACTAACATTAGTGCGCTCTGAAACACTAAAATAATGATTTAATACCTACCATACCTTTGTGTTATTCGAATGTTGTGAAAATGCTCTTTCGCCACGGTTAAAACGAAGACCGAATCTAGCAAGGACATGACATGTCCAATGTTACAATGCAAAAATGATCTTGGATTACCAGGCAAACATAAACACATAGGACATACGGCGTACATATAACACAAGATAAACAAAACAAAGAAGGTTTAAGTTAATGGTTCTCGTAACCGGGTTACACATCGCGTGATGCCTGCCTGCGCCCTGGGCGACAGGCGTGAGGATATGTTTGACGTGACGTTTCTGACAGATGGCTCACCAGTGGATTAGCCGCGATATAACATTATGTTTGGAGTGTAAACGCTCCTGAGGGCAGAGATCGCTGTGATCGCATATCATTCTTGGAGAAGTTTTAAGCTACATATAATAATTTTGAATTTTGAATCACGATAGCCATTAAACTTTTGTGGAATTTATTTTGACTTCAGTACCTAATACATAAATAGAGATGTTAATGTAGAAAGTGGATAAGGGATTGCCAAATAAATAAACTGTTTATCCCATTACGTTGCATTGACATAAAATTATCGATATATCCGTTTCCGCTTAGTACCTGAATTGAGGAACGAATAAATCAACGTAGGTATCTGCTAAAAGTCTAAAATAGAACTAACCCAGCAGTTTTATTGACGATGTATGTCTGTCCGTCATACGTAATTACATCACGTAAAATTTAGAAAAAATAAAAACCTGAAAAAGGATATCAAATAAAATGCTTTCAGTCCAGAGCTTACAATTTTAATAAGACAGGCATTAGGTAGAACTATGATTTCATATGAAATAATAATTTTGAGTGAGGTTAGGGATGGACGACTAAAAAATTTTTTGTCCGTCATGTAGTTGATTAAAAAATATATGGAATTGTATCTTTTATTTTTTTTACGTAATCAAAAGATTACGGCAAAACATTGGGTTAAAATATTTCCGTCACGAGTATGTAGATATTATACTTACTTGTGTCGTAGCGACTCCCACTCCCCAACTTTAATGCGTTTTATCCAAGACATTATTTATTAATATGATAAAGCAAAAAATATGTCTAATATTTTTTTTTTATCTGATCGACGGACTAAATATAATTTATTTTCTTTACCCAGGCATCATCCCTAAATTGGGCTCCGTTTTTCTTCTAAATACCTATGGAATGATGTCTCGTACGACTGGCATTTGACTGGTTTTTCAACTTACGGTGTGTAAATACGTAAACAAGCCGTGTCAAGTGACCGTCCACAACTTTGTTCGCGCCGATGTTATGTCATTAAAGCTGGAGGACTTGTAAACCTCCACTGTAATTTGAACACAGAGGATTTCTTTGAAATTCAAATACCAACCTAGACTAAATGGTCTAGGAGTAGAAAAAAAACAAGCATTGATCAGCTGGTTTGCTAACTGCCTACTATCCATGTAGGTAGTACCTACCTATAGATAGCGTTTCAAAGCTACAGGAAGTAATATTCTAAGAAGTTATCCCTCTCCTTTCATGAAATATTGTTGTAATGATTATCATCCAGAACTCTGGAAGGCTTAGCATTGGCTGCAAAGATTTTCTTTACAACCGCTGCTGTCATATTTAGATTTAAGTTATATTAACCCCAAAACTTTGAAAGGTTTTATGTTAAGTTATTTTTTCGTATAAGACATGCGTATAAAATCACAGCAATGCTTTGAAGTTCCGAATTAAGACGATTAGTTACGCGGCGCGAGCGCCTGAGTGCCACCCGTGAAATGGAAGACAACATACCAACCGACTTAAAAAGGAATATTACTTATTTATAAAATATTTAATTGATAGGTATCGTCGGGAGTTTTTGCGTGTATTGGTTCAGGAAAAATGCCGGTTTTCTCCTATAACGATATGTTTGCCTGGTAATTTAGTTCAACTCGTATTAGAACTACTTCTGTTACTATTCTATTCGTTTTTTTATAGTTCAACTTTATTCAATTGCTTAGAAAAAGTACAGATTTTAAATTCAGGTGGTTCAATGGGAAATCATGTTTCTATTAGATTTTCTTGGGTAGAAATTCATTCCTATTTAAATGACATTCCAAAGTATGGAGAGTGCCAACACTACCAACAGATACGATATCCTACCGTTAGGTCGTCTGTCATACTATTATAGTCAAAAAACTTAGTAACGGTACCTAATCATCAAACTCCTCACCCCTTCCTTATTTTATTTCGGGACGGTTACATAGCTCCTACTCGTTTATCAAGAATCAGCTCAAAAGAAAAACGATATCAACGCAAAACATGAAGCCAATAAAACTTTCAAGAACTTGAAAGAAAAGTTTCTTGTTATAACTGAAAAAGTTTTTCGGGATTTTGTATGGTTTGTTCTTGTTTTTTCCGACTTGTTCTTTCGATATAACGAAATACGTCAATGTTTATTTATATTGCATAATGCCTCGTTGGTCTAGTGGTCGCAAACGCTACTGCTTGAGGTCTTGGGTTCGATTCCCGGGTCGGTGTTATTAGGTTTTTGCCATCTAGAATTTCTCACTTAAACATAACTATAGCGTAATGTGGGGTGTACTATAGGTACACCTCTGCCTAACTCCAGGGAATACAGGCGTGATGTTATGTTTTATGTTATTTTCTAATGCGTATACGATCGTAAATGACAAATATGCGACATAAATATGAACACATGTGTGCGCAGGAGTTGCCGGCTGTCGACTGACACTCAGTAATTAAGGTCTTAGATCCCTTGGGCCTCGACAGAAATAGATTCTTTGTTCGCTAATGCCCAAAGAGTTCATGTTTAGTTTATTTTGTTAGTGGCTGGGCCGGATTTAGTTCGTATTTTTAAAGACTCGCTGGCTTTGACGAGCGTACGGGAAAAGTTGCGTTGGTATCTTTCTATACTCCGTGGTAAGTACGTACTAATATTGTTCTGTTAATTTCCCTGAATCAGGAGATTATTGCTACAATCGGATTCATACTTCATAATAATTCCTGTCAATCAATTTTGGCCCTGTTTAAAATGGAATGTAAAAATAACTGGCGAAGTCTGGGAACTATACAACTCTGCCTACCTCTTTCGGGCCATACAGGCGTCATGTTATGTTGATATAAAAATAATTACACAATATCCATTTCATAATATAAACAAAACACGTAACATGAACGTGCTACTCGTTTATTGCCTGCTGGTTAGAGGGAGATAGAAATACCTTAGTGCTTATAAGAAAGACCTAACTACTAGGATATCAGTCCTCGATCATATTTTAAACACTAAAATACTAAGATGTACTAAGCTCACATAACTCAAAAGGTTAATGAATCCAGTTGTTCCAGTGACGGAGAGTTTGTTCTCGACGTCGCTGTCTACGTTTGGCGTGCCGACTCCTCCGCCCAACTCCCCCTATTCGCCGCTGCAACTGGAGTTGCTCAACTGCTCGCAGCGGGTACTCCTTACTGACAAGTAAGTTTTAGATGGCATGCTTTGCTGAATTTGCTTGCAAGTCATGAAGTCGAATGACGCGATTTGTAGGTAAACGCAAATTGGAAACTTGATTGATGTGTCGGCAGACTCCGCTACGGTGAGAACCGTGATGCACTGTTTGATTTGGATGGAGTAGGTACCTAACTAGGTACCATTTATCACTAGTCTGGCGGCAATTGTTAAGAAATTCACTTCAGATTTTCCAAATGCTTGCCATTGGCGTAGCAGCAAATATTTTCAGTTATTATACCTTTCTAAGTTATTCTACTTACTACGTAGTAATACGTATGCAATTTTGCGGTAAGATGGGCTAGTAAAATTTTTGAGTACCCATTATCCGCATGTACCTATACCTAAACATACGACCACTATTGGGATCGAAGTTTTCGGATATGCAACGACTGGCTACCGGAAAATGGAAAATCTTGTATTCTTCTCTTGCAGCTGCTGAAAATGCTTAATTTCAAACTTTACACTGCTAGTGTTAGGTATTCTTTCCTTACCAAAACTAATTCTGTTTTTTTTTCTCATGGACAGGGATCATAATAAAATGGAAGAAGCTAAACTGGGCAAAGCTTGTCTTCCTGATTCTTTATGTTGTCCCGGTGACCAGCGGCAGATGCTGGACAATATCGGCGTTATGCAGCCGCTTACTATAAAGACCGAACAGGCAAAACGGTCATGCAACACTTGCCTCACAAATTCTCCTAAAAAGGTAGCGAAAATGGATATCAATACTGCTATATTTTTTGTAAGAAACTATTTTATTTTTTTATAGCATAGGATTTTTTTTATTATTTCAAACGCATCGTAGAGCCTTAAACTATTTTACTGATGAAATCATTTTCCTCAATAGGTGATGCACGCGGACAGTGGTTGTAGTCGAACAAATCCTGTAACCTGGCTTGGGGTTGCGGGACAAAATGTGCAAGTTCAGGTGAAACGGGAACCGCAGCACGTGCAAGTTTCAGAACTGGTTGCCGTCAAGCTTGAGCAAGCGTCGCCTGGTAACAAGCCAGACCACCCGCCTCCGGCGATACCGGCGTCGCTAAACAACGGTAAGCTTCTACGGTTTCTACCTTCTACGCTGTTATGCTTGCCTAGTACATTCGTACCGTGTTATGCGAGACAGTGATGAAAATGCTACCAAAACCTCATCGCGTCATTTTCTCATTAAGGTTTTGAATAGTAAATAAATAAATCAAATAATTTCATAACTAAATAAAATAAAATCTAGCAAAATATAATAGTTAAATTATTAAAAATCTTAATTTTATTATTTGTTTGGAATGATTTTGGCATCTCGGTTGATACACAATTTTTTTTAGGAATTCCTTTTTTTTTAAATCCTAACTATGAATAACCTAAGTATAATTTTTTATCGCAGGTTCTATTCCCGTTGGTATCGCGGTCGCCCGACAACGAGTAGGCGATGCCGGTCTCCTCGCAGCGTTGTCTCAAAAAGACAATCAGCAGCGCATGCACGATATCGGTAAGTTATTTTGTATGTACTTAGACAAAATAAAAGATAAAAACTCAAGTTTGCAGACACAGATTGCTATTTCCTTCTAATCACACGACGAATGATATACATAATGTATGTAGGTACGTTGAGTATGCGTAGAATTGTAGAAACAGTTTTTTTTTGTCTTCACTGTCATTGGCAGACAATATCTATAGCGCCATCGACGCTCGTTACAACCTCTTTGCTGTCTCTGTTGGCCTGGTACCACTATGTATTTACCAAGATGCGCTTGGTAATGAAAAAAAGTAAATTAAACTTTATTGAAGGCCGAATATCCAGATATTCGATAAGTGAGCTTCAAACTATTGCGCTAAAGCTCAATAAGGTGTTTGTTGATTTAACAAAATTACAGGTTGCTCCACTTTTTGTAGTTTAATACAAAGGCTTCCGTGTTCAGTTATTATTTGCTCATAAGTTGGAATAAAAAATCGTCGTAGATTTCGTTCCGCTGAAACCAATAAAAACAAAATCGAACGTTCGAATTCGTAAGTTTAATGTCTAGTTTAATTGATTGCGCGTTTGAAATGAAATCGCGCTGTTATCGCGGCATCGCGCCGAATCGCTTCGATCACGCGAGCACAGTTTTTGATACCACCTTGAATTATAGCTACATCCAATGAATAAATAACAACAGTCGTTGTGCCTAATGTACATTATTTATGTGCAAGCATAAATAATAAGGCGCTACATTGTTGCAAACTACTAGGAACTGAAAGACTGTTGTTGTGATTATTAGGATAATACAGTCGAGACTGTTTTTGCGTCTATTTATTTTCCATATTAAACATACAAATCTACCTAACCTACCTCCTAAAATACCATGATACTGATAACAAAGTTTTCAATGCGATAAAAATAAGGGGATTTAATGCAATAATTATATATCTGTGCTTACCTACTCATATTCGAAAACCTACGCATTTAACGCATTGTATCCCTTTCAACAAAAACAGAACCTGAACAAACTTGACGTAGTTAAAAGACAAATAAATCTTTCTTCACATAATTTGATTCGAGGATCTCAATTTGAATTCGGCATTTACATTAATCGCTTGCTACCGTTTAGAATGGCGCCGTCAGGCAGGTCTTAGACATTATCGATCGAATGTGAGAATCGTAACGTATTTGAGAATTTGAATCGCCATCATTTCAAATTAGCTTCTGTTTTGCCACTGTTTTTGATCGCGTGTTTGTCGGTGTGTTTGTACGCGCCAGTATGATAATATGATTTTTGGTATTTAGGTATTTACCTACGTCTAATGAAGGTTTCGTTTGTTAGGATAGTATTATATTTAAATAGATTAAGTTTACAAAACTTAGCTTGTTATCACTTGTGGTGCAAGAATAGGAATTTAAGGGAGGCCAGTCCCAAGCGTGTTAAGTAGGTATTCTGTTGGCTAATTTTGGAAGCATGCGCGTTTCTACGACTACAAAGAGAATCATCGTGTATTTAAAAGCAATCGATTAAATTTTCTGGTAGAGGACGTTTGATATTGGCTTTAACTTACGTGTTTCCATTATAAAAGGCTTCTGCATAGGTTTCTAGTTGGACTAGAAAGCGACTACAAACCAGTATGTTTTGCATAACTTAAAAACAATGCAAAAACCATGCAACGACCGTACCAAACAGGTTCTATTCCCAACTCATGAAACGCAAATGAATTTCATAAAGTCGTTACATCATAACAGGCTATAATTTTCCCTGTTTATAATAAAAAACTTACATACTATGCCCGATCATGTCGAACGCCATAACTATGTAAGTGAGGTTTTCCTCCACAGTTCCACGAGAACACAGCTTGACATTTAAATTTATGGTCAATAACTACCTATAGTTATAATTATATGTATGTATGTACTTATCGGCCTTTGTAAAGGAGATTTATGGCATAAAAGCGCGTCTGTATCCGACAATTATATGCTAATCAGATATTACAGGCTTGTTAGTAACGTACGCAACGTTCGAGTCTATGTTGCAAGTGGCCACGAGCTATTCTTGCGTTTCTACTCTAGTTCATTAATTGTTTAGTAATAAGAATTAATCAAAAAATTAAATGTGCCTGTTTACACTATAAGCGAGTTTAGTGGGCTTAGTTAAATGGAAGAGGGCACTGACTCCTGACATACAGCTACACCTAGTTCAGGAGTCAGAGGTTTCAAACAAGTTTCTGTAACCTATTCTGTCAATAAAAAAAATATTAAAGAATTAGTCGATTTTTAGAACTTATTTGTGAATTGGGACAACCCGAAACTGAACATTTTTGATAGAGAAAAAAAATGTTACATATTATTTCTTATAAAACCCACTTTGTTACTGATTAAGCTCATTAAAATATCAATTAACTTAGCAAGCAGGTGGTTTTTCAATAATTACAATGTTGCAGACGATGTTTCGGCTGTAAATTGCAATTATTATACATTAATATATTTAATATTCTAGCGGCCCTTATTATTGTAAATAGCTTACCATAGATGGTATCGACAATCGTGCAGAGAATATATTAATATATTTTACACGCAGTAAACTTTATTGCGAATTGTAACTTGAATAAAATCTAATATGATGATTCAATTACTTCATCATTACTTAGGTAATACTAAATAGTTCTCATAAGTAATGTTGTTTATAAGAATTTATTACAACGTGATATCGTATCAGCGTTACCTAAATGGAAAGCTTATTTTGTGTATAAAACAAATACCAACGTACTTAGGTATGTGAAGAGTATTTTTCTGCGATTTGAGACATCTCGACACATGGCGTCCCATAATATACTTGTGCAATAAAAACGAATAAAAAGTCCTCAAAGCATAAATTCTGATAAAATCTTTACAATATTTGCTTGTTTTACAACCCAGTACAAAATAAAGTGGCAGTATAATAAAAATATACCGTATAAAACTTACAAATAAGTACGCCATTGCATGACCAAATCGATACGAAGGGGTTGAACAGTGAATAAATGTAGGACGTCATGCCAACACCTGCCGCTGACGTGAATGCTTAAATTATTGACGACGTTGACGACGTTTGTTAATTCAATTGCTAAATTACGATCCATTTTATAACTATTTGGCTTGCAACTGCCTTCGTAAACCCATAGTTTTATTTTTGATATTATAAAAACTTTTACTTCTAATTCCGTCATACACAATTAGTTATATTTCGCATGAAAGCTTTTATAAATATTTCGATAAAAATGTGTCATTACATCATTAGTCTTTTTGTTTTCTTTTTATTAAATTAATAGCATTATGTTTCAATATATTTTATACAACATTGCAGTTAAAATACTATTGCAAATGCTACTTAGTTATATGAAGTTATTGTTAAAATGATAATCGTGTGGAGTAGATAATATTAAATTACGAGGTCTTGTCTGTGAAAAACTGGACAAAAGCTGACGTAAATAATAATTGTAACCTAGTAATAAGTATTAGGGGTAACATAATATAAGCGATACATCGTTAAATTTTATGTTACACTTAACATTTTGACTAGCTCTTTTACGACGAAGGTGTCCGTGACACAATAAAGCGTCGTAGGAACAAAGTTAATTAATAACTTACCTTTATTACTGTGTACTTTCAAGAGTAGGTAAATAGATACCTAGATAGATCTAATCTGTAAAAATCTCACCGAGAAAACTTAGGTAAAGTGAGTTAGCAATAGTGGCAGTCCTCTTATCATCAGGTGGGACGACAGCTCCCTTCAAACTCACTTCACCTATGTTTTCACGGTGAGATTTTTACAGAAAAGACCAGCTATTAGGTACTTAAATTTACATAAATGGCTATTCAGTTAGGTACCTAGTAAAAAAAAAAAAAAAACTTTTTTTTTTTTAAATTGCCAAAACTTTTGATGTTCTATGTTAACAGCTTAAAAATCTTACAAAAAGTAAAACAAATTTTATTCTAGGTCCCTAATTAATTTGTACCAAAAAATTAGCTTCATAATGGAACAATATTTTTATGTTCGGAATACGGACCTCGCTCCCGTTCTACACAGATAACATCGCGAAAGCGAGCGGATATTATCACGTTCAAAATTATTTACACTGCAAAAACGCACCGGCTCAACCAATTACATGCTAATCACAGTTTTACAATTACTGTTACTGCGCTCGCGGTGGCTTTTATGATACATGAATGAAACAACAAAAAAAATATTAATATGTATTTTGTTTTGTTTTTATTCGTTGAGCACGCTGTATAAGCGTGGTGGTCGATGTGTGTTCGACATGCGACTTTCCAAATTATGTTTCCTTTTCATGGTACGTTTTGTTGTGGAATAGCATTTGCATTAAGTAGGTACACAAACGAAATCATCATCTTCCTGCCCTTATCGACATGTATATCTGCGAAGGGGAGGAGTCAGGAGATGTAGTAAACCTTGGCAGGTTTACACAAAATAAATGTAAATAAAGATTAAAAAAAAAAAAATACATCCATCTTCCAAAAAAACACTACAAAGTGAAAAATAACTTAAATTTCGGAAGTCGGTGGCAAATAACGAAAATAAAAAACCAAAGACACTGACTTCGGAAGTCAGTGTCTGGTTTTTTATTTTCGTTTAAGTTATTTTTCACTGTGTAGTGTTTTTTTGGAAGTCGGTTGTTTTTTTTTTTTTAATGTTAATTTACATTTATTTTGTGTAAACCTGCCAAGGTTTACTATGAAAAACTGAAAAGGAAAGTCAAAGATAAGCAATTAACTTTAGTTGTTGTAGGCAGTAATTATTGGACGTTTTTGTTGTTTTTTTTTGTAAAATAAGTAGTTATTATTTCTCGCTTTTTAGTGGGTCAGTTTGTAATTTATCTTGTCTACTACTCATCACCTTTTACAAAATATTGCTCTTCCCGATGCAGGGACGTTAATCGTTGAGGAGTTCTCCTGGTACTTCTCCATCAGCTCCACTTCTCCATATGCATTGTGATAAGCATAAATTGCTTGGCAACCATATTAAAGTAATCGAATCGCAACCCGTGAAATACTTATTATTGAGCAGTTTTTTTTTTTTTTTTTTTCGCTATAGGTGTGCTTATAATATTTGAAGAGTTCCCTCGATTTCTCCAGGATCCTATCATCAGATCCTAACCTGATGACGATGGACCATCTCGGAAGTATACCTTCCAAACAAAAAAATATTTGCAAATCCTGGTACAAGACGCCAGCACATCAACCCACTACAATCTGTCAAATTTCTTTAATAGATTTTCTACTTTATCACTAAAGCTTAAGGTTCAAAGTTGATTGGGAAAATTTGACAGTTTCAGGAAGGTTGACCTGTTGGCGTCTGTATATAAAATAACAAAAAATATATATAACCTCCGCAAATTGGAAGTCGGTTAAAAAAAAAATGTTATATACTTAGATTTAAATTAAAAATCAATACGTCATAGGCCACACCTGGCCACCTCAAACCTTTCCTAGCACCCTGGCAATATGCATGGAACGTCGTTTATGTTTTCCCGCGACGAAATGAGATTTTATGTCGCAACAACGAAGTTGTCTTTCATGTACCAGGGCACCACGAAGAAGTAGTCATAAGTTACGTTATAGTGAGATTGATGCACATTGAAATTAATCGAAAATATAAAATTCACCCTTATAATAATTCTTATAAAGTCTAATTTTGCTTACAAAATATTTGAGAACGATTAGATAAATAAATGCCACACAGCAAGTGGTCGAAAACATGTGGGCTAACTGTGACGATCATTATGAATTCCTTGTATTTTGATACGTTCAGTGCTAGGAACGCTGAAATGAAGTCTTTGTGTACTTACCTAATTGACATTTCGAATTAAGCCTCGTGCAGACTGGCGCGACGCGACACCGGTAATTGTTCTACCGTGAAGTTTTCTTAAAAATTGTTTTGTTACTGTGCGTTTGCACTGGCGAAACATTCACAACATATTGAAATCTTTATTTCAATATGTTTTATCACTTAGTCTATATGGATGATGTTATAGTTCTTGTCACTGTTATTTACATATAGTAGGTAGTAAGTATTTGAATTTGAGTGGGGTAGATATCACAACCAAAAACGAAAAAAAAAAACATCGTCGCGCGAGTCTGTACGGGGCTTTAGAGTGTCGTCATTTTTTATTTTTAAATAGACTGGTTTTTTTCTTTAAAAAACAGTAGCTGTTACATTGATATATAAAAACCCAATGAGCTGTTATGATGAATCATATTATTTTGTTGTAGCGATAAGTAAACAGTCCAAAATTCCTCGCTTAGTTTTAATTACGTCATTCGTGTGGTAGTATTACGTATTCGAATGACTTCGAAGAAACATTCATACCTAGTACGTAATTATTTATTAACGAGAACATAAACTATCTTACCGTATTACTTACTCAAGGATTTTACCTGAGAAGCGAGCGTTAGTGTCGGGTAACGATACGGACTACGTAGCTGGTAAGAAATATGGTTAATATTTTTTTATTTTGAACTATACATACGTACTACACGTATACTTAGTTCAGTTCGTGTCGTGGCTTCTGTCCCAGTCCCAGCAAATGGGAACGTTATAGGCTGATAATGCAAGTATAGTAAACTAATACATTATATTTACGACACCTATTACGTACCTATTAAGTGGGTTTCCCGTAACGGAAAACTAACCCAAGCTCTGAGGACTTTGTTTTTTTAAGTTATCAAATTCGATTCTCATCTGTGATGCTGATGAACGTGACAATACATACAATGATACATACATAACGAAAACGATGAGACATTATGTAATTATATTATTAAAAAACTTTTTTTATTAGGCATGCACAGACGCCAGCAGCTGCAGGTCAACCTACCCGAAACTGTCCAATTTCCCAATCAACTGTGAACCTTATATTTCAGTGATAAAGTTGAAAATCTATTAAAGAAGTTTGACAGATTGTAGTAGGTTGATGTGCTGGCGTCTGTACCTATTTCGTATTTTGCTAACCCTATGAAGTTAGAGGAACTCAAACTTCGTATAGCAAAATACGTATCGTCTATGTAAAAGAGTAGATAAGCTTATCAAATCCGTATTCAGTCTGCATCATTGTTTGTGATGAGTTCTGAATTTGTCATCGGGTTGCGGTTTGGGATTGGGCTGGGATAGAAAATTTAGGAATAAGCCCGAGGTTGTCTTCAACGCCAGCGGCGGCGTGTTGCAACCAACGAGTAGAATATTTCTAATCACGTCGCGTCGTGTCGTGGCAATTCGGCCCCCGAGCGCCCGTCCCTAACATTTGGCGTGCTTCCCGCCAATCCCTGGTCCAGGGCTGGCAACGCCCGCCAATTTATGACATTACATTATACGTTTTTTTACTAACCACGCTATGGCAATTGGCAGATAACATTACTTACTGCGATTTCAGCGGTTTTTGGTAGCGCAAATAGTGTAGGATGTCTGGTAGGTACGTACTTAAGTACCTAACTACCTACTACCTAATACGTTTTTATCACCGATTAGGTACTGCTGATGATGCAACATGTTATTAATAATCCTGGTGTTACGGCCTTCTTATTAATAAGTCGCTTTCAAAGATTTTTTTCATAAATAAGTTTGCAAAATATAACGGTAGCTTTAAATTTAAAGAAACGGCATTAAAAACGAATGTATTATATTCCAAATGTGTATCGATAGAGAAATAAGTAACAAACAACTCGTAGTAGTTGACAAGTGACAACCCTCAAAGTGTCAAGACAGTCTCCCCCGCACTGTGACTGCGACCCTCGCTCGACCCTAGCCGGCGACTGTCGAGCGGATCGCATATATACCGCCTGCTCGCTACTGCGCCCCTGGTACATTCCGTGACGCTTCTATCTGTCCGTCTACGTTGCGTACAGTTGAGTGAGACGATCGAGAGATAGAATCCAGTGATAAGATAACCGGCGAGTAGGGAGGAAAAACGACAGGTTCTGATTTGACGTTATGATTACTATGATAATAAATAATGTAACAGCACGATTTTGATGTTTAGTAATAATAATCTTGAGGATCATTTTTATTTAAACTAAAAATCACTATCTTAACACAATCTTAAATCATTGGGTTCCACGACTCTAGTGATCTATCTGTGCTATAATCTCTAGTATCCTCAATTTATTAGGGAAATTGGGTAGGGACCTGCAAAGACGTAGGTATAGGTACTTCAATAGTGAAGTTATAACGAGAGATAAGTATAATAATACTTATCTCGAACAATAGTTAAGTCTTGATTAATGTCGCGTCTATTTCTGATTCGGAATCAGTTCATAGACAGTACACTGATATGCGTCTACAATTCTACATAAGTAAGTACCTACATTTCAACGATTGAGCATGAAAACGCCAAGACATTGATAACGACCATATTTGGGTCAATACAGAAATAATTCACGGTGTCTGAATAAATTACTGTTATGAATTGTGTTTGATATAATAAACAGACGAATGCTCGCTGGTTAACACTAATTTAGCTCTCAATGCTACCGCGTCAATCATAGTTTAGAGGTAATTATTCGGTTAAGAGGGAACAGGGCTTGCAAAATTTGAAAAATAGGTATTTGAAGAAACTATTGCCGTCGTCTTACCTCAAGTCTGCCTCCGCAGAGTGCCATAGGGATAGCTGCAGCTCAGACCGATTATATAACTTTATTATATATATTAAACTGAGCCGATTCAATTATTTTTTCCATTAAAATTTTAAGAAAGAGTATGTCTAGGTATCTTTTTCTTTTATGTTAAAAACTGGCATTTTTTTGTTATATTTGAAGGGTCATATTTTATTTACCAATAAATTGCGGAAAAAAAGGAAATAAGAGGCACGTGTCTGCAGCATACCTTGATTTTATGAAAAAAAAATGATTGCTCTAGAGGCATTATTCAGGAAGAAAAAAGGGGAAGGGTACATTTGTATGGAGAATCGCAGGCCCTGTTCCCTCTTAATAGCTCTTGACTAATTATGTTATCCCAATTGAATTCTTGTTTTATGTAATACTTAGTTAACTCACGGTTAATAGACAAAAGAACTTCAAATAAAAATGTTATGGTCCGTCAAGGCAATAAGTAAATAAAGTAGGTAGTTGCTTATTTGATTTTACACCACTAGATACATCAGTAGATCATCATAAATAGATCTATATAAGTGCATACATTATCAAATAAAGTCCCTTTTCCTGTCTGTCGGTGTGACCGCGTTGTTCTTCAATCTCTAAACCATACAACGAAGTTAAATGTGGTTTTCACTTCAAGTTAGAGATGCTTTTCCGGAAGGTTTAAATAAAGTTCCAGTCTTAAAAACCGTGCGAAGCAGGGGCGGGTCGCTAGTTTTGATGATAAAATATTGCGTCATAAGTTTGGACATCATCGATCTCACAGACACAATGTTTTAATTTAATATCTAATCGATACAGACCATAAAAGGTGATTTTCTAACGAGCATGCAATCACATTAATGTGTCCGTTCAATGGGCGATTATAACAATTTATTGTCGAGGAAAACAAAGTATTGAGTATGTGCATTAACACAGTATTTATATTATGTAGCAATCGTTTAAATTTATTCTGATACAGTAATAAATTACAAGATTATGTTGATTAAAAGGTATTAATTTGATTAATAGGAAATGGTCGTCGCTGACTACCCTAGCCGTTATACCTACTTTGTAAATACTATTTGACTACCTACTTTATCTCAAAATCTCTGCAAAAACTAGAGCAAGAAAAAAAAATCTGCGGCTACTCACTACTCCCACAAGTGTACCTACACACCCTTTTCACTCCTATCGTATACCATCTAAGTTCTGAATACTTATCTAAGCAATAAAAAACGAAGCTATTTATCATTCTAACTTCGTAAACCCGTGGTATTTATAGAAATTTGCACTTTTATAAAGTTTTCAATTCCTTAAATGCATGCCCAAAATTTAAAAAAAAAACTAAACTTAAAACTTTGTCGTGTTATCGTGTACCTAATTGTAAACCTTAATTCGGTGTAATAAATGTCATATTTCAACGGAGTATTGTGCTATGAGGGGTGGCGTAAAGAGGGTGCCATATCTCACCCCAGCCCATGTTGTTTGGATATAAAAATGTTGACTTTGCTATTAAATGTGCATGTTGACATTTATTTGCATTATAATTGTAATTTTAGATAATTTGTTCCCACTAAGTGTTATATTAAACAATCTCTAATGGAGGATCTCTCTCTTGCCATTGATGATAGTATCGAACATATTTTTATCGTAAAATGTTAAAATCTATAGAAATAATTCATGTATAAAAATAATATTAAATAATTGTCCTAAAATTATTATTTGAAGACAATTTTTTTTCCCAAGCCACTTATAAATCTTGCAAATTGCACATCACTGTTATTTTATTACATTCATGCTCTTTACTAACTTTTAACTTAAAACCAAATAATTTCGATGTGCAAATTTATACCTTTTTGCTAGTATCATTAAAGTCTAAATTTGTCGGAATGAACGGAAACGACAAGTTGTTCGGCGCGCTAATACAGAACAACTCCACGCTTTTATGTTGCCCTGGTAGATTTTTGTAGGAGTTCGATCGTCATCCGCTCTCGAACCCGAATTTGAATGCGTGCGATCGAGATGGATGAGGCGACCGACGTTTCAACTTGAACTTTTCGATTGAAGTACCTACATATTTATTTGCTCCGTTGGTGTAATTGGTGTATGGCGTTCCAGGAGCAGGATAAAATAAAAAATAAAAAAATATGTTTACAGATTCCACTATCTATTTTGTAGATTTTAATCCAATGTATCTTCTTTATTGATACCGCCTATCGGTGAAGGAGAAGAATCCTAAGTTCTTTCTAGTAACATTCGATTAACAGTTTCATCAAAGAGCATCGTTTTGAAGTTGTAGATTTGGGAGTTGGGACAAGTCAGCCATGCAATGTTGTAAACTTAGGTATTAAAAAATGTAGATATCATATGTTTGAGTTAGATACTATTTGCGTATCCCAATGATGTTTTTCTCACAAATAAAAGCATTCAACTTAAATTCATTCGCAATTCGCAAGCAACTAGTTGGCTGAGCGACCACAAGCGACGTCGCGTCAGTTTATTTACGCTACGCTTCACTACGCTGACCACGCAACGCAACGCGACGATGCGACGTGCAGCTATTTTAATATTCTAGAATAGGGACGCTATTAACTGTGGCCTAGATTTCCTAGCGTGAAAAATAATGTTACCAATCACTGCAATTTTTGCCACAAAAATCGAAACTTAGCCAATTTCGTGTGACATTCACCTGTAATATTTATCAATTTATATTTTAAAAAAATAACAGAAATTAAAAAAAAAAGCTTGTAGTTTTTTTCTATCGGAGAATAAAGTCTGTGTCGCGAAAAACTAAATAGTTTCTTCGCTCGGAAAATGCTAGTTGCATCCGGGTCATTCGGCGTCGGATAAACCCTTTTCTTCAGCGCGCGTGATACTAGGCTCACAGTAAGCACGAGGAGGTATACGGAGCGCCGCGGCGAGTGTAGCCATAGGAGTGAAAGAGACGCACTTGTGCTTGGAATGCTAGCGTTAGACAGAGACGTTGCGGTGAAGGTCAACTGATAGGATACACAGTGTAATTCAAGCTTAGAAGAAACGTACGAGTCGTATCAAGATTATTGACGCGATAAAGTAAATGGATATTTTAAATAATAAAAAAAATAAGCTAATAGGCACTTTTTGATAATTTTTGGCATTGATGTACCTACTTCATGACGCAAATGAAACGCTACAATCTTAATTTGGATTATAAAAAGTGCATAAACTTATTTATAAAGTATTAATTAAATAAATAAACAGCTATTTCTTGTAAGACTGACGAAGGCAACGTTTATTTGTACTACTCTGTCTGTAGTACGACAAGTGATAGAGTAGGACGGCGCTATACATTGGAGCGAGGCAGAAGTACCAGCACGTGCTTCCTTTCATAATTTTCGTTTTGGCTCCTCGCCCCGCTGCTACTCCAATACCTCATCTCATTGTGGGAATTTGTTTCGTGAGAAATAGCAGTTATTTTTTTATTTATTTTGTTTCTTGTTGATATGCGAATTCATATCAACAAGAAACAAAATATAATAAAAAGTGTGTGAGTTTCGCGGATAAATTACATTGTCTTAGTTTATTTAATATTAAAATAACAAAGTAGGACTGAGAAAAGCACTCGAAAACTCGAATCAGTGTGGGAAGTTTTGCGAAGTTTATAAATAAATCCAGAGAGACCTAGAAACTGGTGTGTTCCATAGAAAGCCAATAATATTCTGTAGTTACCCAAGTATTCATTATTCAGTTTTCATTCGCCTACATTGCGGTTCATGATAAATAAATTACTCTGGTTACCCTAATCAGTGCTCCATAGTTAGCAAAATCTAAAGAAATAAGGAAAGACTTGTTCAAGAATAGACAACAACAAAACACTACTCCTATTCCAGGCCAGGACTTGTTACTCCACAATAGCCCACTAAGGGCCATTGGGTTTTAATAACGAGTCCAAATGAATTACAATATAAATTAGTCGGGAACCGGCCGGACCGGTTTCCGATCAGCTGGACCCGGTCAGGTCACATACCTACTACAGATATTATGTAGGGCCACGTCCGGTAGTCGGCAAGAACCTATACGGATGGATTGAGTTTAGTTCACGTGAAGATGTGTTGGAACGGGCAAATATATATAGCTTAAACTTTCTGACTACTGACAAACTCCGTGATAATTCAAAAGTGCCTGTTAATGATTTAATTGAAATATGCTTTGAGTTTGAAGTGAACGCAACATTTTAGACTATTATTCTAACTATATCACACTTCTTAGTTACCAGAGAAGCATAAACATCAAGTGAAATGATACCTAAAGAATTTGAAAGAACAGACTCCGAACTAAGTTTGACATTAGGTATCCGTAGTAAGGCTTCGGAATCTGGGCAGAATTTGTTGCGTTATTTTTAATGAAGTGGATACACTTAATGAATTATATCTAACTTATAAAGACAAATTGTTAAATAACTTGAGCGAATAGGGAGCTTTTATTGCATTATTTTAAAAGAAACCAAGAAATGAACCGACTTGGAAATGAACTCGAAAGTTCTACCATTCCAAAATGACATAAGTATCCAAGCGAAAAACAACTCAATTATAGTCAACCAGGTAATTGCGTAGCACACTTAGGTACAGTAGCAATGGCTTTCATTGTGACAGTTCAACAAAATTAATTGCGTTATTCACGTTGTTGTGCAGACAAATTTTTCGAACATACTTATCCTACAAAATCATTCAGATTGTGATTAATTTGCTGTTCTCTAAGATTCGTAAAGGATTGGAGCACGATTGACTATTTCATTCGTTTTCTTAAACCTTTCTTCTAAGTTGAAGGCCTATTTGTTCTCCTTACATTATAATTATCATCATCTAAACTCGTGATCAATTCATTGTTATTTATTTATCATTCATTGTCATCATCAAAACTGCCATCATCCGTTCGTGTGGACGTGTTCTCTTCGAGAAAGATAAATGCTTCTGTTCGACCGATTCCCTGTAGAGGTACTTATAAGCGCATGTTCCTGGTTTTCCTCTGAACGATACGGTTTGTTTGACCACGACACCCCTTTTTCCGCAATAAACTGCAACAATGGGGAGCACGTTTTTGATGTCCACTCACCTGATTTTAATCCTTTAATCGGCATTCGCCATGAAACCAGATGGGGTGGCTCCAACACTTTTACGATTCCCTTCGAATTCTGATATTATCAAGCATCGTTAATTTTAATTTGCTGATATCCTTTCATGCAAAAGGAATTAGATAGTTCTTTTGAAAGTTTTACGAACTTAAGTGATTATTTGGATACTTTTACAGAGATTTTCATAAATTCTTTAGCTATTTCGACTTGATCAAATACATAGGTATTTAAGAATGTGTGACTCCTACGATTTCCAATGATGCTATCGCCTCTTCGACGTAAGATATACCTTTGGTCGTTTGGTATTCGTAATCAATTTGATAAAGACATACTAACGACTATCTTGATTTACCTATATCGTTAAATTAAAACACATTCTTTATTTACAATTGATTCCAATGATATCTATTTTATTTAATCAAATTATTCATTCCTGATTTGGGGCTTACATTTCATTGATAAAACTCTCTCGAAAACAAACAAGTTTTTAAAGCAATTGAGTATTTGTAGTACCTAAATAGATTTGTATCTATTTATAGATTTCGGTGAAGTATTTTTGCAAACAAACATTTTAAGAGGTGGTCAAAATTCTGTCATCTTACGGAATGAATAGATTAAAAGAAGATCATATTAAAAACATAAGATCAACACTCACAGCTCCAACTTTTATTACCTAATATTATGGAATGGGCTCGGTCTGCTGTGGAGTCTACCTTCTTGAGAAACTCTGCAACCCAATCCAATATTCAAAATTGTAGTCTAGTACCTAGGTAGGTACTTACCGTTCGAACATAATCATCATCATCGTCTTGCCTATGCGCATATCCCAATGTTTGGGGGTCGACGCAGTATGTCTACCTTCATGGTACTCTACTTACCTACCTATCTCTATTTCATTATTTGCCATCACTCGAACCACATCTCACCATACCTATTTGTCATTTAGGACCATACAGTAATTTTCATTAACTCCACTCATTAAATTTTCATTAATTAGACTTGATTCGGTGGAACGCAGAGCAAAAAGGCATGCGACGAAACGTTGGTGGCTAGGCTTCACAGCCTGGCTCATCGGCGTAATGTTGCTTGCCTCTCGGCCTTCTACAGACTGTACTTCGGAGAGTGTGCGCAGGAGCTCCACGACTTGATCCTACCATCACCGCTTTATTACTGAACTAACAGACGTACTGCAGGGTACCATCCGCACTTAGTTGATATCTCGTCCAGCGCTTCTCCTCCATTTTTATTATGCGCACAACCAAAGTGTGGATTTCTCTGCCAGCGTCTGTGTTCCTTTCAACATTATAGGTATTATATCCCGTCTGCCTTCAAAGCAAGAGTGCCTGTTCACTCTTCTGGGCACGCTCGGTCCATCACAGACCTCATTCATCGCTTGCCATAAGCCGAGATCGGGGTAAGATCATGGCTCCATTGATAATGATCTTTATTCGCTAACGACTTCCACGATATCCACCATAATAATTATGGATTATTTGATAGCTGAATACCTATACCAATAACACTGAAGGCGATCAGCACATTTGGGTGACCTCAGCAAGAGCCGTCAGTATCATCACTGACAGCTCTTGAACGTGTTTTAGATATAGTGATCGCGTTTCGTTTATTCATTGGTGAAATTCGCCCTAAAGAGGTAATTTGTATTGTTTTGATCAGCAAAGATTCCTTGTGAAATTATCCTGATTTCGTCTGCAATGTAGGTACCTATATGTTTTCATTACCTAGTTGATCTGAGCAACACAACTAGGCGATTAAAATTCTGGTATTTGATAACTACGAATGTTTAAAAACAATCGTGCACGTAATCTGACCGTCTTAGTTGGAGTCGTTTCATAAGAAAGCTGGTTTTACGAGTGCGTTTCTCGTGATCATTTGCATTTTAATTAATACGTTAATTGTGTCTTTCATAAAAAAGCGTCTAGTGTTGTTTACAGTAATGGTGATTTGCATGCGGCAACCTTGTTATGTTCTTGGTTATAATTTTAAATTTGCTAATGAAACGTAGGTACCTATATAATTAGAACCATGTCTATTTAAAGGCGAACATGAATGTACCTAGACTTTTATCTTAGAACTCACAGGTTAACAGAGACAGAAAGAGGTTCCTCTAAAGCTTTATCAGAAGAACTTACGAAGTACTTAAACACCTTCTTAGTTATATTTCTCACCTTTTCTAACTTGGTCAGTTAGTTTTGTATTTAGGTCTTCTCTTGCGAGACAAAGCAGCATGCCATCGTCAAATCGTAACACACTTGGAATGACAATCCTTTTCATTACCTATGATTATTTTGACGATCTACAAAAAACTTTTCATACTAAGGTACATTTGAAAACTTCGTCGTCTGCTCGATCATTTACGAACATAAAGAATTGGATATTGTTGGATTGTTAAACTGAAAGCGATTTTCATTCCGAGTCTTGTTACCTATAGGTAATATGCAGGTGCTGGTTATCCCTAGTTTAATTTTTCAAGAATTTTGATATTTTTATTTTGTCCAAAGACTTGATGTCCTGCTTGCTACCTTTTTAAACAAATTAAGTAAAATGAAATCTATTCGCTAAGTCTAGGCTAATAGGCTTAGTAAGCTCTTGCATCTCATCATGAAGTCGTAGGAAAGCTAGCAAAGATTAATTCCAGCATTCACTTGATGACTACCATCAGGCAGCTTGAATGGTAATTTCAATTTCTGTTGTTATCGAAGATTTTTAAAATGTTGTTCAAAGCCGACAGCATTGTCAATGAGACAATGTAACAGAAAAAAACGTTACTACTTCTCTCTTCTTTTTTAAATGAAAGTGTGAAATTAGATTGAGGAAACTAGGAAGCCAGGTTATAGAAGAGTTGTAATTATTTTAACGTGTGAAGTAATAATAATTCATGTGTTGTACGCGTGTCGCGCGTTGCAGCCGCCACGTCACTGTGTTGTTGTGCAGAAGCGGCGCAGGCGGCCATGACGGTCGGCGTGGCGAACGTGCTGTGCGATGAGCGCCCCGCCCCCCTGGCGTGGCCGGCCCCGCCCCAAGCCGCGCCGCCCGCGCCCCTCTGGCCCTACCCCGGTGAGTCACCTCCTACTGATATCTGCGACCCTGGTAGCTACGCGCCAACTGCATTGCGAGACCGCTGTTTCAGCGACAGCGGGACCCCGGCCAGAAATGAAAATTTTACACCGCCGCACTAATTCCTAAACCGGTATATCTATCTCTGTCTGTACTCAAAAACTAAAAAGAGATAGAAAATAGGTCTAAGGAAAAAGGCGCCTAATTCTAAATAAGAATGCTGTGCGTTTAGATATACCACCTCTTCAGTCATGTTGCTTTGGTAGCAGCATTGCAACTGTACCCATCCGGTCAATAGTCGTCGTTGACCGGTTTCTGATATCCGGTCAAGTGGGGTTGCTGCCTGCTTCACGGGATCGCGTGAAAGTACAATGTCTATTGAAATCGGTCGGGTTTTATAATGACGGCAAATTCGCGCGTGGCTACTTGGGTTTTTTATTTATTTCACATCTTTTTATTTTCTTTGCAGGGTTCCTTTTCCACTCGTGCAAATTATTTTTTAAAAAATGTAGTCATTCCAATATTAGATTAGGAACCTAGTCAGGATCTGATTTTGGGTAGGCAAACGCAAAAGAACAAAAGAAGAACTCCACAATTTCTGTCCAAACCAACAAAATTCCAGTTTGGCGTGAATATAACAAGAGTACTTAGTCTGTTGTAACTTATTTTCATAAAAAATAGTACAGACGCCAGCACATCAACCTACTACGATCTGTCAAATTTCTTTAATAGATTTTCAACTTTATCACTAAAACATAAGGTTCAATTTTGTTTGTTGATTGGGAAAAATTTACAGTTTCGGGTAAGTTGACCTGCTGGCGTCTGTAAATAATTCATTGATAATATGTCTAAAATAAAATCCAAAATTACCAATTTAGCAAAATACTTACCAAATTTAATTTGAGTATCTGAGCGAACTGGCTGGCAGCGAAAGACAGCAGTTAGTTCGCTTATCCAATAAGGTATCCTAATTTACAAGGTACCTACCTACAAATTCGAGCTTATGAAACCAACCTAACGTTAATCTAATACTTCTATAAATCATTCAATCCTTTGAACATTCGGTTATGTAGGTACCTAAGTCGATTTCGATACCTCACAATCTACAACCGTTTTTTACTAAAGTGTTATTTATGCGGAACCACGCATAATAGGTCACAGTGCACAAAACAGCCTCGCTCCGTAACCCGATCGCGTTTTAAATAATGTCGATCGGGCCACATCGGGTCTTTTCATCGGGCACCGAACTTTTTTATCTTTTTCTCATCATTAGGTATAAATTAATGAAATCCCTTTGCCATTAAAACGACGGCGTTGAGTTTCGCACTCACCTGTACTGATTGTAATGTTGAAAACTTGAATGAATGGACGCAGGTACGGTCGACGACAAAAGTTAATTCGGGAATGACGAAATGCGATCGAGTTGAATGAATTCTGAATTATGGAGTGTGATTTCTAATTGCACAATTCCTTGTCTAAGTGGTTGTATTTTCCCTAGAAAGTTCTTATGAATGGAAGGACTTTGAAAGTTGCCTTACCTTAGGATCGGGTTTTTTTTGACGTTAAATTATAATGCCGAACTTTCGTGCTAGACGCTAAGTCTAGCACGAAAGTTCGGCATTATAATTTGACGTTTGATTTTACATATTTGCGAAATTAAATAGTCCGGCCCAAGGTGATTCTCACATCACATTATGATTGACGAAGGAATGATTGCCCTCGTACTTAATATGATAGGTATGATAAATTGATAATTTTCACAAGTGGTAGGTACCTACCTATAATTGCTGTTGAGCCCTGCAATAATATTCTTAGTCATTTTTTACGACAATCAGCTGAAATATTACCTATGTGGGACTCAATATTCGCAGCTGTAGCCTGAAGCAAACATACGTGACGATGTTAATTAAATTGTCTCTTTGGCCATAATGCCTTTGGCGAATTGCCTACCTATCTTTGATATCAAGGCGATGAGGCAGTTCCTCCATGTCAACCTTATTTGTTACATCCTCAATTTCTTGCGAGCCTAGTACGTTCTGACAGTCCTATTCTGCTTTTTATCGTAGTTCTTTTACTAGCACCTTTTCAATTTTCCTCCTTTATAGTACGGAATAAGTACCTACTTCTAATTCAGATGGTTTAAACATCTGTTTATGACCACAAAGTAGGTTCATAGTTTTTATAAATACATCTTGATATTAATGTCTTTATTTTTTATGATCCCTATTATTTGTGTTGACTTAGAAACGCATTCCTTCTTCACAAATGTTATTTTTTTTAAGGATATCGCAGTGCTGGCTAGGTACAAAAATCGCGCGTTTTTTTTTTTATCGCAATTTGGAACTACTCGCACTGGCGATTTTAAATTCGCGTTCGTAGTAATTCCGTACAAATATAAACCGCGCGAATATAGGCGTGTATTATAAAGAGGTAGGTAACATTTGTTTGTTTGTAAGTTTGTATCTAGGTAAGGGGTAATCTACGGAACTACCAGTCGGATTTGAAAATATCTTTTTGGCATTTTATAGCCCAATTCTTAAAGAAGGTTCCTATAGGCGGAAATTACCTACTTGTGAGGGAAACCTGCTTGTTTTTTTCACGATTTCTTGCTGCGAACTTTTCACAAGGATCTGTTCTAAGCTAGGTGACTACTAGGTATTACCTATAGTATCGTTCTATCCATAGGTAACTCCTACTACCTAACTATTAATGACGTGGTTGTTATTCCCCACAATATAAACAATTTGCGATCAAACATGTAGGTATAGATAGTTCCGATACCTAGGTAGGTATGAACTTAGGCCTGGAAGGGCAGTCTATTTTTCATTGAATTCCATCATACCTATTTTTAGTAAAATTTCAACATGCTTTTATGGAATAAATACGAAATACACAGAGTAATTCGTATAGGTAGGTAGGTACGTTGGTAATAATTTTTCGCGGACAACAGCTAGCTAGGTTTTCTGTAGGTATTTATTTAGGTATAAACGATCATGTCTATTATCATAGACTTTCATGCTAACAATACCTAAGCCTAACTAATAATAACGTGGTTGTTATTCCCTACAATAGGTACCTATTAACAATTTGCGATCAAACGTTTATAGATGATTCTGATACCTTATAGTTAGGACTTATGATATCTACCTACCATAATTATTTAAAGGTACCTACAATAGGTAAATTATAAATACCTAGATACAATTGCATTGCTAATCAATTCAATAATTCTTAGTTAAACTGTAGCACACTGTGCACTGTGTCCGGTTAACGGATTATAAACTAGGTAAGTTAATGGATAATATAGGTACCTAAATATTAGACATTTTGAATAGGTTAATATTAATGACTGGTTTGATTAATTTTCTTGTCGCAGATTGACCGATAACTTGTAGGGAGGTAGGTATGTGTGATGCAAATTGTAAATATACCTAAATTGGTTTTTTATATCTAAAAAAAAAAGCTATATTTACCTACTTAGGTAGGTACATTTTGTACAAAAAATAAAATGAATTGTACCAACCTATTAATTGCGAATTTTGCTGTTGACTGTATATTCAAGTAGGTACCTACCTAAGTACCTAGGTACGTATAAAAAAAATAAGTGGGTAGGTAGGTATTATTCCCAAGTTCTCAAGTTCTTATGGCAATCAGGAAAGAAGCATAATTAACTTAGGTACCTACCTATCTAAGTATCTACATAATTTGCCGGCAACCACGTTTCAACTCTCAAAGAAAAAATAAAATACCCATAACAGTTCGTAAAAAACGATTAATCCACAAACCGGTTCTTAACAAACCACTTAAAAATTATGAATGCGTAAACTAATACTCGCGATACAGTAATCACCGAATATTTCTCACATGCTGACCACTTTAAAATAAGTGACGTCATGCGTCTTTTTAAGACGACGTAAAAAACTATATCGTCCGCATCCATCGCTCACCCGCATCCATCCGCTAAATCGTTCTCCACGAACGGAACTCTGTCACTTCCACGCCATAAATTATAACACCATAAAAAAACATAAAAACTCATTTATCGATAAAACTGGAGTCGACTTACGTGCAGCCCTAACATTTACCGCTCCGCCCACAAGACTCCGCCTCCTCGGCGTCTCGGCCAATAAGAAGCCGTCGCGCCTCCAAAGGCAGTGCTTCATCTTCGCCGCCTCGATCTTTTTAGTGTTGTGAATGACTTTTTTGCGTTTATGTTTTTCTTGTAATAACAAGTGGTGCGGTAATGGCGATTTTTGCCGCGTCTTGAACGCACGCCGCACGTTTGACACCTCACGCGACCGTTGAATAAATAACGTCCGCTACAATGATTGATGGCACCGTAATTGTTGCCTTTGATACATATCTGATAAGTAGGGCAATTAACCGAAATTAAGTAGGTATAATTGAATAGGTACCTTTTTAGTGCGAGATAAAGTTACTTTTACTATAGGTAGGTACTGTGGCGGCATGTACATGCCGCCACAGTACATCGCCACATGCGAACAACGCATCAAAGACCTGACGTCACACAAATCTTGCATCGCGCAATTAGAGTTTACTGCGCGAACGACATAAATATACCTAATACTATCCGACATCAATCGTTGGGCAGTTGCCCGCCAGACACAAAACCCGTCTGGTCGAAGGATCCTCCCTTTCCTATCGAGGATGAGTGAACTTTACACCTTGTTCCTCATACCTCTAAATTGGTGACTCCGAGTATGAATGTCAACGCAGCCTTCGTGCAACTACTTTAGCGTGACAACCTTGGCACAGCACTTTCGGCCGGTCTCACAAGCAGAGCCCATTCTACCCTCTCCTGGTCGACGCCAGCAGTCAGCCACAACCCGGCGCTGTACCACATCCGACTCACTGGATCATGACGCAGCGCCACCCCGACTCACTGGGGAATCACTGTACCTAATTACTACAGACAGTTCCGACTCACCGCGAACTATGTGGCACCCAGTTCCGACTCACTGGAACCTCAGCTGGCACTGTGAAGCATCGCAAGATACAAGACTCGGCCCACTATCGACCTCCGGTCTCCAAAGGAGTCATGTGGCGGCATCTACATCGCCACATGCGATCTACGCATCAAAGACCTGACGTCACACTAATCCTGCATCGCGCAATTAAAGTTTACCGCGCGAACGACATAAATTAGACAGACATCAATCGTTGGGCAGTTGCCCACTAGACACAACATCCGTCTGGTCGGAGGATCCTCCCTTTTCTATAGAGGATGAGTGAACTTTACACCCTGTTCCTCACACTTCTAAACTACCGATCTAATCTCGATTGCTGCTTCTTCCAGTAGGTAGGTAGGTACCTAACCTGGTGCTACCGAGATACCTAAGTTCAAAAAACTAACAAGGCGAGCTGTCGAGCAGTCTTTGCTTCGAAGCAATCAATCCATCTTCTCCGCCTACAGCAAGCTCACTGTAGGTAGGTAGCCTATCTACTACACATAGTCTGCTGATTTGATATGACGTTGATGAATCATTGATTCACGTAGATTGTAAGTCATTGATAAAACAAAACAAATTATTGACACCTTTCTTGCCGTACCTACCGAACACTGTTATCCTTCCTTGATTCAAGAGATGAATCGAATGCAAGTGACTCTGATTCTGAACAAAATCAATCAGAGGAAATGCTCAGATGATGACTTCGTCATTTGCTTAAGAATTTAGTGGACTTCGATCAAAGTTGATCACTTACCACGGAATAAATAATGAGAATGGAGTGGTCATTAAAAATTTGCGACCAAACATTTACTTACAGACAATATCATCACGACCGTCGACAATCAGATTTTAAAGCCTTAAATGTCGCCGATAAAGTGTTACCAGTACCTACCTACTTATTATCAATAGGTAATTCAAGATTCTTTCCCCACAGTCACCTAAAACACCCTAAAGAGTGAAGAAATTAATGATCATCTTGGTTTGATCTTTTCGTTTTTGTTCGAAACCCAAAATCTAGACATTAGTAGATCTCTTGTTTTGCTAAATTGCTATTTTTCTGGAATAAAGTGAACTTAATAGAATTTTATGAGATTTTATGTAGGATTAAACCATCATCCAATTGGTGCCTCATGCACCATTTTTTTGTTTTTTGTAAAAAAGTGAAGAATTCTATGTAAACTTTGTCATGCTTTGTGCAGGTTCATGCAGGTTTCGGAATAATTCTAATTTCTAAAACCTACTTACCTATTTACAAATGGTGATTGTGATTTCATGGAGAACTTCCGTAGTCTTAAGTATTTATTTAACGCTTCGAAAGCGACGTGTCGGTGTTTCCTCTTACATTCTGTCTAACTACATAGTACCTACCATTCGAAATGTAGCAATCTACCTGACTCAGTTGTCGTACCTAAGCGAAAATCACCTCTTTAACAAGGAGGTTGGGCTCAGCATCCAACTCTGTAATAGGTCTGTAGGTACCACCTCCAGGCCATCACGCATCTCACTGCTTGAGCTGGTCATTGTGTAAATTGAAATTCAATGATTACAGAATGACTGCTTTGCCGATTTTTTTAAGCTGCTATTGAGATAGGATGAGTTTCATCTCTTGTTTTGCTCAACATAAGAAAAACATGTCATGTTTTGTAGAAAGAAGGTGACAGCGTAGTGACGTGCACAAGCTTTAAATGAAATAATTAACTTATTAGTTAAAAATCTAGTAGGTAGTAGTACTAGTAAGTCAGTTTTTGGAATTGAAGATAAGTTGTCATATCTGAGTACAGTTATTTACTTAACTTCAATGCCACTAACTAACTAATAAATATGTCCACAAACTTTCATCATCGAGGCGCCTTCTAGTAAAAAATATCTACTTCACATCGTAAATACCTATCCCAAACTATTTCACATTCAACGCATCACTCAATTTAAATTAAATCAAACTACATATTTAAAAAACCGGCCGCTTTTCAGAAACATTTAAAATTAAAGCGATGCTAATGGTTTCGTTCTGTCTCTTTTTAACGCACCTATTTCCTGCATGCACCATCTCGTTTCCTCTTGGTAGGGATGTGAAAAGAATAATGGATTAATTGGAACAGTAAAATGCAAGTCATTAAGATGTGTTTCGACGCAGAGCGGGGCATTTCAAAATGAATTTTAAGCAATCAATGGGAATTTTAAGTTTCGTTTGTTTTTTGTTGATCGGTTTACGTTCCGATTCTGGTAATGATTTGATATTGCCGTGCTTCTGTAGGTATGGCATGCATCTATTCTGAAGTTAATTGCGAAACAAAATCCACTTAGTATGGAGCAACGACGACTTTTATTTTGCCATGTTTGGCGTATTAATAAATTAATTATAGGTACATTTGTGAAGTATTTAATTTACGGGTGTAGAGAGGTACGCATACTTAATTGTTATTAATTTAAAAAAAAATACTTTAAAAAGAATCTTGCGTTATTCTAACTGCATATGTAGGTAGGGTAGGGCGGGGCTAGTTGAGCAAATTTTTACTTAAACGGATGTAGCTCCTCAATGATAAGTCTCAATAAATTGTTATGCGGCTTGATGGATTTCTTGTTTATCGCTTAACAAAAGTGTCAATAGTATTTTTTTTGTAATAAGTAAAATTTAAGAGCTACAGCTGTTTTAATGCAGAAAGTCAAGTATGCTCAATGTACCCCATAGGTGGGGTAAGTTGAGCAAAGGTATGGGGCAAGTTGAGCACTAAGAGTGTATAATGAAACCATAGGTTCAATGTTGACTAGTGATGAAATAAAATAAGTGTTTAACAATCAGTTCTTTATTTATAGTCTTTTAGTGACAGAGAAAACAAAACTTATAGTAATTTTCTTTGAATAATTAACCAAAAATAGAATCAACAAAACAATAACGTATCTTAAGAAAACTTTAACATTCTGCGCATTAAATGATGTTGCCCTACCAAGGCTGGTGGGTTCTGGTTTTCGTATGGATAGCTCCGGATTTCGTTTTAAAAACATCGTAAGCCATTCTTTTCTGGCCATCTTATTTGCAGTCCAGCTGGGTGGAATTTCAATTTCAAATTTATTAGCACATTCGTAGGCAAGGCGACGGACATCTTTTGGAGAATATCCGTAGAAGATTGATGCCATTTGTAGCAAGTATTTTTTCAGTGAACGTTCCGTAGAAGAAAATACTTGTCTCGGTGTTGCATAGCCCATGGATGAATCGCCACCTTCATTTAATTTTTTCAGATATCTTGTCAAAGTCATCCGTTTGATACCGAATTCTTTAGCGGTGGCATTAACACTTTTACCTTCATCGTTCACAGCCTTTGCAGCATTTTTTAAATCTTCAGTAGTGTAAGAACATCTTGTAGTTTTTCTCTTGTAAGTCCGCATCCTAACAAAAAATAAAACATTTATTAGTTTAGTTGTTTGAATCATGGGGTAAGTTGAGCAACTATGCTCAACTAACCCCAACCCAGAGTTTCAAAATAAAAGAGAGGTTATAAAAAAACCGTGAGAATTATACCCAGAACCTCTCTGCATATCAAAAGTACGATAATTATATGGAAGATTAACACTTACCTGATTAAAAACAAATAACATTTGACTAATACAGACGAAAACTCACGATAAATGACGTTTTTACTTTTTGGTCTAAAAATAAACAAAACGCCCGTGCGCCTCACTCACTTGTCCAGCGGCCACTAGCGATCGCGTGATGTTTACCCCTCCGGCGCCTCCCTCTTTTCGCCATATGATGCCTATACGGACGGTGAATAGTTTTCGAGATATTTCGATTGCCCAACTTGCCCCTATGCTCAACAAGCCCCGCTCTACCCTACTATAAGGTAATTTATTATATGATATCTGAAGGAACCTAAGCAGACATTAAGGTCTTACACATTTTATGTAAATCGCTACAGACTTTATGAATTATGAATGAAGTAACGATAAAAAAATATTAATTACCTCTATGTAGATTAATACATAGCCCGGCAGGCAATGTGTCACGGAGAGAATAGGCTGCTTGAAAATAAGCACTTAAAAATAACTAAAAAAAACAAACATGTAGGTTAGATATTATTGTTCAATTTTGAATTCATAGTTCCCTGGTATTTTCCTACATTTACTGCCATTGGAAACACGACATAAAGAGTAATTTCCCACCGAAAACATTAACATTCCTGCTCGTCTCCGGAAGCGCGGCCGCTGAATATTAAACGATCGGCTCGTATGGCGTATTGTGACTAAGTGATGAGCCATACACACGGACTACTAAATAAACTAATGGAGTATTGATACCTATGCGGACGAATGTGCGCCTTTTGCAGACATCGTGTATTGTGTGTGGCCGTACACATGCTAACGAGGTTGATTCTCCAGAAATTTTTATAAGGTCCATATTGTACTCCATTCATTCACTACTCTGTGGACTTTGTCATGTATGCAGCGTAGATGTCGGCTCTTATGTTTCCTTGGTACCTATTTAGAAAATAAACGAAAATTAAAGTTTAGAATCAGTAATGCCCAATTAAATCTATGTTTTAAGTACTTTTTTTATTATTTATACGAACGTCTTTTATCAATCAAACTCTATTTCCAGCTCAAATGTCCATGGAAAGCATGATGGTGGGTGGTGTCGGCGTCGGCGGCGTCGGGTCCGTGGGGGGCGGCATGTCCGGCGGCTTCCAGCTGGTGCGCGAGCCCACGTCCGGCGCACTGCTGCTGCTGCCCGCGCCCCCCGACCTGCCGCACGCCGTGGTCTGGGGCGGAATGCCCTACCAATCAGCACCACTGCTCCTTCCTCAAGCGCCGCACCCCTCACACCACCTGCAACTGCTACCAGGCGACCTCCTCGCCAGCACAGCGACGTTACAACACACTCACACGCATTCTACGCGCCTAGTAACCCTCGCACCTGCGCCTCAACCACAACCCCATCCTTCACATACAGCAGACAAGAGAAAACCAATCATGCAGCCGCTCATCACGCCACATTTAATAAAAATCGAACCTGAACCACAGCATGAAAAACAGCAACCAACTTATGCACCAGACCCGGTTCAGCAGCCGATGATCACGACGCACTTGTACTACCAGCCTGACTACTCAGAGCAGGCGTGTCGGAGTCAAGCGACATCACCAGCTGCTCCGCCGACGCCACCTCCTGATGCTCCTGAGCTCCCGGCACACAGGGACGCGTCCAATCAAACTGATCACATCGACGAGGAGGATGAATCCCCTAATCACGCTGATGAAGATGAAAGGGACGTAGCATGCGTTGGGGTCGCACATTACCCTGAAGACAATATGATGCATAGTCACACGCAATTATTACAACATCCGCCTATCGATCATGTGGAAGAATCTTCTTCGGAAGGCCTTACGACTGTCGGAGGTATAGAAAAAGCAATAGATTCAATAGAAAGAGACGATGGTTTAGACAACTCAAGTAGCAATGCTTCTAATGATCTAGTGATAGACACGGCGAGAACGACGCCAGTTCCACACCCACTACAAAACACCAGACCTCCAGTAGATGTAAGTGGTTTAGAACTTCTGTCAAACAGTATTGAGCAGTTCGAACGCACTACACCAGGAACCAGTATGCCAACGTTAGATCCTGTACCATTGACCGTCGATACGAGAACACCAACGAAACTTAATATTTTAATAAAGACATCACCCAAATCACCACCGAGAACTGAAACGGAGCCTCACAGGCGGTTCGAGTTTCCTCCAACAGATCCCAGTACCAGTGAACAAGGAAAGCCTTCTCTTGACGGTTTAGGCTTATTATGTGCTCTAGCAGAACAGAGGTTTATGGAGGAAGTAGTGGAAAACCCTCCAGCAAATATGCCTCTTACATCCCGTCCCTTCATTAAAAGTGAACCCTTATTAAGTCCCACCGATAGAAGTCGCTCGGCTGATTCTTCTACTAATAAAAAAGAAAGACATAGACACAGAGACGGCGATTCTAGTGGCGAAAGGAGAAAAATAAGAAGTCATGATCGAGAAGAAAGGTTACGACACAAACTCGAAAAAATGCGTCGACATAAACGAGATAGAGAAAGAGACGAGGGAAGAAATAGTGGAGGAGAGTTGGAGACAAGTCTGAGACGCGTCACGGCTTGTTCATGTAATTCTGCGACGTGTACACATAACACTAACGTCCGGTCAGCTCATGCGCTCGCCAGTGCAATAGAAAAAGACATGCGAGAGAGACTGTTAGCATTAGAAAGACAGTTTGATGAGAGAAAAGCCCAGTTAAAAGCTTTAAACCCGCCTTTACCGACATTATCAGTGTCGCCGGCACCATCCACTCCAGCATTGTCCCCTGACTCTGACAGAGGATCATCCAAGAAACGTAAAGTTGGAAGACCACGGAAGGTCTCCAGTCCAGACTCCACCGAGACAATAGTAGCAAAAAAGCCAAAATCTAAGAGTAGTCTTGTTGGCTATCTTTTGGCAAAGGGCAAGCTCAAAGGTGGCATATTGTGCACGAGAGGAGAGCCTTCGAGAGAGGAGGTCAACCGAACAAGCAAAGTGCGTCCCAAGTTGAAAGCTGAACCGATAATGAAGGCATGTTCTGACCCGGAGGAAGCCGAATGGGCGCTGAACCGGTCAGCGAGCTCTTCTATGGAGAGTCTCAACGAAGTCCGACAGAAAAATAGAGAGAAAGTGGACCGCTTAGCTCGGAAACATTCGCGGGATGACATACCCGAACTTGAGTTCGCGCTACGACGTGCTAGTGCTTCAAGTGACAGCGACAAGGAGAAGCGGCGTGCGAAAAAGAGAAGAAAGAGTCACAAATCAAAAGAGAGGACTGACGGGGAAGCAAAGGAAATACCAGCAGAGCCGGCGGCACCACCGCCGGTATCTAAGTGTACTTTGACAGAGGATAAAGTAGATCAGTCGCCTCGTGTACTTACTGCCATGGGAGGGTTGTTCTACGCTGGGAAACTGAGCGCTGTGACCGCACCCGACGTGTATGCCATCACGCTTGATGGAGAACGGGGGAATAAACCTCATATTATGTCAAGAGAGGAGACTTTGAGAGATGCTGTAAGTTTCTGATTTTAAAGATACTTTTTAATAATTGTAAAAATGAAAAAATACATTACAAAAGGTGTTAAAATTCATATTAATCAATTCTACGCTCATTTCAGATCTTGGAAGTAAGCCCCACGTCAGTAACAGAACTGCCGTCTGGTACGAGAGTGTGCGCGTATTGGTCACAACAGTACCGATGCCTGTATCCTGGCACCGTAGCAGTCTCGTCTCCAGACCCTCATGATAATAAGTTTGTCGCCGTGGAATTTGACGACGGAGACTCAGGCAGAATTGCAATCGAGGATATTAGGTTCTTGGAACCAAACTATCCTGTTGTAGGTTAGTAACGAATCTATCTCTTTTGTCAGTTATACTACCCTAGTAGTTTAAGTTCTATCTTCTACATTAATATATCTTCTATATTTTTCAGAATATGAAAACCCGTTGTTCACTCTTGGTAAAAGAAGAAGAAATACCAGTGTTAGCGGAGTTAGTACAGAAGAGAAGAAAGTCGCCGCTATTTCTATCGTACCTATTACGACAAGTGCAAATACTGAAGTTAAACCACCAGCGACAGAACCGGTGGTCGCAACTCCAAAAGAAGATGAAGACAGAAAAGACAGAAAGAAACTTAAGAAGCATCGAAAAGACAAAATAAAGCGTCATTCTAGTGATGATGATCCCAACTCAGCTGATTATGTGAAGAAGAAAAAGAAGAAACATAAATGTTGCGAAGAGCACTGCAAACACAGAAGACATCATAAGAAACACCATAGGAAACACAGGAAAAGACATCACTCAAGTTGCAAGGAACATTCTAGTTCATCTGGTGACGATCAGCAAAGAGTCAAGTCTTCTTCTGACTATATTGACTCGAACAAATCGAATGAAGACTCGGTTGACTCAAACGACAGACTTTCCACTTTAATCGCAGTGGAGAAGTCCCCAGAAGACAAAATGAAGACTGTGATAAAGAAGGCGGTTTTGTCCAAGAAGAGTTTGGTCAAAAACGCCGTTTTGGACTTTAGCAATTTGGGTAAAGTCACGTTGAAGAAAGAAGAAGAGAGTAAAGACAATTTGAAGGATAGTGGAATAGGATTAGAAGAGGCAGCTACTGCTTCTACGAGTGAAGCTAAAAAGGTACGTAATTTGTATAATATTTATTTATGACCAGCTGTTCGTTCCCGGCGTCGCCCGGGTGTATTTCCGACTTTTTCAATGGATTTTCCAAAATTTTCTTTCATGTAAACCTTGTCTAGAAAATACGAATACAACAAAAAATATCTGCCAAATCGATCGAGCCATTCTCTAGTAATGTGATGATCTTTCATACATGCGGCAATAGATTTTTATTTTATAGATAGCATTTTTTTAATGTTCTCAAAATAAACTAAATGTGAATTCATGCAAGCCTAGTCCTTTTTGTTAGCTATAAACTATTTGTGTGCCAAATCATGTTTCATCCAAATCCTATTATTTATTAGTGGGATAATAAATACTATTGATTGTAATACTATCGTGAATTCATGCAAGCCTAGTACTTTTTGTTAGGTTACTCTCAATTGTGCACGTGTCGTGAACTGAATACCGTCTTGTATGACGATATTTTTTTTTGCAACATCCGATTTTAATGAAACGGAGCCTATATTCTGCTCCAAATTAATTTCTGTCTACCTGTGAAAACTGCATGAAAATCCGTTCAGCAGTTCCAGAGATGAGCGCGAACAAACAAACAGACCAGACAGACACCGGATTCTACTGTTTTATTATATGTATAGATTTCGTCAAACCAATTTATGGTAGAAAGAGTAGAAAAGAAATGACTGCGAGTTAATTCTTCCTTCATCATTCTACAGACTCATTAGTTATGAAGCTAAAGTCCAATATTATTATGGACGTAGCCAAGTAGAATTAGGTACTTATACGTTTAATTCATGGTCTTTAAATGACCCTCTGTCCGTATACTAATTAATACACGTACACATTTTGATTTAGCGATGGGTAGTCTTTTAGCCTGTATAGATCAATTGTGCAATATCAATGTTTTCAATAGTTTTCATGTCCTTCCCACTTGTACCGTCCTACCTTCACACCTTCACTATTTTATCAGCAGAAGGCGAAGCGTCGCACAGTATCATCTACGTCATCGGAGGGCGGCGGCGGCGGCGGCGTCAGCAAGATGGCCGCCTTCCTGCCGGGCGGCGCGCTGTGGCGCTGGCACGGCGCGGCCTACCGGCGCACGGCCCGGCCGCGCCACCGCAAGCTGTTCTACCGGGCCATACAGAGAGGCGAGGAGGTCTTGAATGTAAGTACAGTACAAGTTAATGACATTCATAGAAACGTTGCGTTACTTACTCAGCATTGCGTTCTTCATACTATAATTGTATCGAATAAAACTTTCTTAATTACACGCAACAAAATGTAGGCGTGATGCTGGCGACTTCTTCCTAGGTAAAAAAACACAATAAGAAGTAGTGTGGCGCTTTGGGGACTAACTTGAAACTTTTGACCATCAGGGTACTTCCTACAGATTGTCAGTATATTTAATTTGTATTAAAAAAACATGTTTTTTATGTGATCTGACTAATAGAAGTTGTACTTACTTACGGACCTTCTTTACAACGTTTTTACTATCTTCATTCCAGGTTGGCGACGCAGCAGTATTCCTGTCAACTGGGCGACCGGACCGGCCGTACATCGGCCGCATCGTGGCGCTATGGGAGGCGCGCGGCGCCATGGCTGTGCGCGTCAAGTGGTTCTACCACCCTGAGGAGACCGTCGGGTGTACCGACCAGCTGCACTACCCGGTATGTAAAGGCGGCTTTAATAACAAATCTTTACCCGTATTGCCCACTCTGTAGGGCCACCTGCTCCCTTTTCTACACTTCTTCATCTTTTATGTCCTGCCTTTAGAGTTTACAAGTACAGTAGAAGTAGCATAAATTTTAAAATTTGCATTCATTCATTTCAATTTTAAGAATGTATTTAGTTATATGAATGACTTCACAAGTTATTGCGTTTGCGTAAAGATCATTTTCACCATTTTTCATTTGGTTTTACGAATTTTGCCAATGTCTAAGTTGTGTCGTACTGTAACCGACTTTAATAATCAATCTAGAAAGCACGAAACTTACTAAAAATGCTATAATAATTAATTTTCTCTTTCAGGGAGGCCTGTTTGAATCTCCACACACGGACGAGAACGACGTCCAAACGATATCTCACAAATGCGAGGTGTTGCCACTCGCTCAGTACAAGGAGCGCATGGGCGACGACCCGGTCAAGTACAGCACAGTCTACGATAACAATGACGTGTACTATCTAGCAGGAAACTACGACCCCACGCCACAAACCTTGCGAATGGAACCAGATATTCCGTTCGCGACCAAAACGACCTCCTAAGCGGAACTGTCTCCCTAGTACTTTGACATTAACGTCATTGTAATCGAGTGAACGAAAATGTAATAAAAATTGCAAGTTTAATTTTACAGAGTGCAATAACGATCTTGATCGTTTAATGTTTTATTTTCTAAAGTCACAGTACAGTCACTGTATCGTGGCGCCGTAATTTAAAAGTACACATTTTTATCTATCTCGGTGTTAGCGTGTTTAAAATAGATTTTTGCAATATTAATGTGTTTCTTCCATTAAACTGATCGTAGCTTGGAGATTCACGTAATACAGGTCTTAAAGTACAATGTAGATTTTTGAGGCTCAAATTGTGGCAATTTTTTCACATTCACCCGTCCTTAGGAGACGACTTATATTGACGTAATAAAGCTCGAATTATCTTAAAAAGTTACCCTCGTTACGTTATATTTAGTGGTATCCATTTGGAATGTTGAATTATTCTGGTTTGTGGGCCGAGTGTGAGGCGATGTTGATCTGTGGGATGTGTTGGTCGATTGTTGTACGACCGAAGGTGATGACATGTGATTTAATTTTTTATACGTGTAACGCTGTAATCTCAGTGTATAGATGTATTTTTCATGTATATTATTCAATTAGATTTTATGTATACGTAGTTTTCCTTGGTATAAATGTCTATTATCTTAAAATGCAATACTTTTTCAGCTAGTCCCCTCTTTTATTCAAAATTTACCAGTGATTTACATTAGTCTTATTTTGGATAATTTCGGAGAAATAAACGAAAATAATGTCTTGCGTGAGGTTCTTGGAGCTGTTTGTTATATTATTGTTTTTATCAATGATTTTATATTTTTCTTGGTTGATAATTTTATGTTAATTGAAGTATACTTTTATATCGAAATGGTGCTAGACGCTTGATGCTACTCGTTTACGTTTCGCCGTAGTAACTTAAGATTGTATATAAATAAGTTTGGAAAACTAGTTGGTATGTGTAACTATACGATTCGTTCTGAATTTTCATTTCATCTGCTTGTACTCCTAAAATGTTGCCATTTTACTGTAAAACTTTTATATATATTTTTAATTAGTACATAATTATATTATTTCGACAGGGTATGATTGAGCCCTAGTTTTGATCCTTTTATTCATATCTTGAAGTTTAAGGGACTGAAAAGACAGGGATGTAGGTAGGTCGACCAAGGGTAGGACTGTAGGGTAGGTTTTGTACGAATTGGCCAGGAGGTTTATAAGAAAATGTGGCAAATCATTCAGCCTGAAGGTCGAAGCGATAGAAAGTTGTAATATTGTTATACTGAAAACTCAAACAATAAGGGAATGGTATTTATCGGAGAATGTGGCCAAATGGGTGTAAGCTGGCAGTTAATTAAGTTTGAAATAATCAAGTCTCCAATTTATTATAATTAAAAACACAATTTTATATTATTGGGCGTGCGTCGTACTTTTGTTAATTAAATAGCTTTAGATGTAAGTTTTGTTGTAAGATTTAAGTTAATTTCTTTATAATTTTGCATACTGACAAAAACGAAATATTGGTGACAAAAATTGAGACAAATATATTAGAGGAACAAAAGTGCGAATTTCGGTAACAATATTGAAAAATGTGGTATTTTTATATTAAACGTAAAAGTAACATTTTTTATTTTTAAACTTAAAGTATGTGGAGCGATGTTATTATTACAATAAGTACAAACTTGTTGATGAAAGATATTTGGCTCGGCCCAGTGTACGTATACTAACACTGGTTTAATTCACTAAAAGTTTAAAACAGCCTTAGAAAGCAATAAACGGACGATATATTGCATGCTACAATATAAGACTGTTGTAAATTTTATGAATTATTCCTATCAATTTTAGCGTGTAATAGAATGGGGAAAGCCATAAAAATATTAGAATTAAAGATTAATAATATATCAGCATTGATAATATAAAGATTATAAATACGCTTAAATAAAATATTTTTGGCTGAATTTTGTGTTTTATTGAAACAACACTCATAACCGCACCAGACTTTATTGTACTTATAAAATGGTTGTTAATACATGTCTGACGTTAAAAGTACATCAAATTAAATACATTAAAATACACAAATACATATTTTTCAACCATAGGCAGAAGAAAAAGAACAGGTATCTCACAAGTTATTCCGTAAATCTTTAATACCAGACCATTAGAGCTATTGAAAAAGGTAAAATCTAGCGTAAATTATGCAATAACACTAACTTATGACTATGACCTAAAAACTTAGTTCTCTATTTAGGCTCAACTAATAACTTCCCTTTTCCCATTACTAATGATCTCATAGGTGTCGTCATCGATTATCTTGTACACATCTTGCCGATAGTGTTTCAGGTTGTGAAGGAACCTTATCGAGCTCTCATCCCTGATCTTAGTCATCACTGAAGGCAGGGTTTTTGTTCTCGCTTCTGTAGCTAATGAGGCATAGTATTTTTCCTGGAACAAGTATAACATGGTTTTAATAAAATGTCATTTTAAACAAAGGCAAAACATGACAGTCGAGAAATAAGGGACTACTTTTCAGTTTTGTGTTATAAAGATGTTATTTAACGCCACCTAAGTAATATACCATTTAGGTAAATAATATTTTGAACAAGTTACCTAATAAATACCTCAGGTAACCCATACACAGGCTAACATTGCATAAAATAATAAACAGGCAAAAAACAAAATATGTACTGATAAAACCGCCATAACAATAAAAGGAAACGATAAACATTAACAAATGATCACTACAGAGGAAGTACCTACTCGGCAAACTTGGTCAGTCAACATATCCTTGTTTTGATAATAGCGAGGAAAATGCATCGATACTCGCAGTGAACGATCGAGCCAAGGCAAACATTCGATAACCTACAACTAGGTTGAACTAAAGTGCAACAGAATAATATTTCTTGAAGTAAATGGCAAGTCAGTCAGTAGTGCGTAACAAGTGCCGATTGTATCAAGACGTGGCGCACGGACTATAAGTACATACTTTAATTGAACATTCTGCAATCGCTTGCGGTTTCTGAACTCCTGGTATTTGTATATAATTGATTGCTGTGTGTATGAAAAATAAATAATGTTTCTTCTGTTTTTTTATTCGATATTAGGCAAATAACGTTCCCCCTTCAACGAGGTAAGTTATTATTGAATCATTTATTAATTTATTGTGGAATAAAATAAATACTTATATTCTGAATCTAATCAGTCATTTTGTGCGAATAGTGTGTTATATAAATACATGTACCTACCTACAAAATCAATACACACATCGATTGTTACTAAAAAGGAGTCGGAACGGTAGGACTTTTTTAAGTAAATCTGACAGAATATACCTAGGTATCTTACTAGTAGTAAGTCTTGTACTAGGATTCTGGGACTGTCGAGGTAGGTACCTACGTAGGTAGCTCGGTGAACTAGAGTAAACTAGACTGTAAAAAGCAGTGCAATGTGGAAACATAATAGCCTAACAGTGGATAGGTACGCAGTACATAGGTACACACGTAAGACATTTGCATTATTGGTAAAGGCAAACCAAGGTATTCAAAACAATATGGTGACAGCGGAAGTGCGACAACGGTTGACTGCCAGCCAGATTGTCCGATGACACAGTAAGGAGAGAATTACAGGGAAGGCGAGGAGCAATGGTGGACTAGCTTACAATTCGTAAGTATTGGTAGGTATAAATAAACAAACGAGCGACCCTTACTGTGCGTTCACACTGGCGAAACGTCACAACAAAACATGTTGAAATCTCTAGTTCCTGTGAAACATTGGTGCCGATTCTCTTGTAAACTGAACTAAACTAACTAAACTATCACTAAAATTCCTTACTTTTTACTATGAGAATCTTAACGCTATTCTGCAATAAAAAGTCTCTAAACTTAAAAATTATTTTGACACAACTAAATCGAATTTGACAATCGCGACTCCACGTGGTACACACTTGTTTGCCCTACACCGTGAATTTTTTTAGAGCCGGAGGTGCGCAGGGGGGGCAGCCTCGACGTATTTTATATGGAATTTTTCACGTTTTGCATAGAAAATAAAAATAAAAATTACCTACGTGTTGATAATTAGGGGTATAGGGATTACAAAGGGGGTCGAAATTTTCATTATTTTTGCGATAGGACACACCATTTTCGAGTTATAAGCAAAAGAAAAGAAAAAAATATATTTACAGTACCGTTTTTGAATCTGAAGTCGAGGTGTTCGTGTGAATTTTAGTTCATGACAACTAATATTATTCCACACCATATTTTATCGCGATTAAAAATGGTCAGATTTAGATAGAAAATTAAAATTTTAGGTGAAAAACGTCAAATTCAGAATAGCAAAATTGTCATTTTCACTAAATTAAAATCTCAGAGCCATCTTAGTGCTGTCAAACTAAAATATAGTTAAGTTGTGTCACTTTAGTCTATTTCAGAATGGGAATTCATCGTTTGACAGGAATAAACTAAATTTTAGTGATTTTTAGTCTAGTTTAGAGGCATTTGTGACAAGAGAATCGGCACCACTGTATTTTATTGTATAATTATCCCTTGCTTCAAAAACGGTGAGGGAAAACATCGTGAGGAAACCGGCATGCTTGAGAGATATTTCTCGACGGCATGTGAAGCCAAGTCAGAGGCCCATGGGCGGCTTTAAAACTCTGACACCAGGTTAGACACTAACTACACGAAAAGAAGAAGATTGTATGGAACATTGACAGTAAATAGACATTTCAACATGTTTTGTTGTGAATGTGTCGCCAGTACAAAACGCACAGTAAAAGTAGTCGCTTATGATGGGTAATAAACTCTGACATCTTAGCTGATAGTACCAACCTCTCGGTTGAAAATGGGTTGGTACCATCTGACGGTAAACACTAGCACCGCGCGCGCTCATTGGTCAAACCAAATAGCGCGCGCTGCCTGTTACACACTTCCGTCCCTTTTCACGAAATCGATTCACAGATTTGATTATTAGATATTTTTGAGTTTTGATTGCAGGAAAGCGAGATGAAAGATGTTACACATCAATAATCTTAAAAAGAAGATAGTTGTTAGGTACTAAAACTAGATGAGACAGAGAAATGGCCATGGAAAGTTAAGAGCGTTTATCCTAAAAGTTGGCAACGTCGCAAATAGCTGTCAAATATTTACTTGTTTTAAATATTACCAAATTAATAAATTTGGTAATATTTTCTACTGTATGGAAATAAGAAATGTGGTTAACTAGCGAACTAGAATATTAATAATGAATTGCAATTATAATTTATTTCTATAAGTATAGGTTTACACAAACACTTTTATATTTCAATAATATGTGAAAACCTAGATAATCCACTGAATTTGATGTTATAACCGTTTTAGGTGTTAGTTGAGGTTAGTTTTACATGTAAAAAAAGTATTTGGAAAATATTGAAATGCCTTTTTTACATCTAAAACTAATATTCGTCGTTATGATATTATTTATTGCATTTCTTAATCAATATTTTAGTTCACTAGTTAGCCACATTTCATACATATTTCCATACAGTAATATTGCCAAATTAATAAAAACAGCGAAATTTTTGACATCTATTTGCGACGTTGCTCACTTTCATAGGCCGCTCACAAGGTTGACCGATGAACTGGTGAAGGTCTTAGGAATCCGATGGATTGTACCGGCCGTTGTTGCCATGGATGAGGGATGCTTACGTCTAGCTGTGGAAGTCTGTCTCCTGAATGATAATGATGAGGACATACTCTAAAGGTATGGTCGAATGGACCCTGATAAAACTAGAGAGCCCAAGAATTGCCAAATAATGGATACAGAGTTGTGGAAAAAGGAACGTGTTGTTAGCTATACCTAACTGATGCCAACGACAACGCATATTGTGGAATGAATTAGCAATAAAACGCAGCTCAGCGTTTTGCCAATCGTTACAGCTTGATAGGAACGACGGTTTATGAAAATCTCCAGAATAAAAGTTATGTAAATCATTGCTTGTATTTTCATTTTACTTAAATAGTTATAAAAGAATGACTATAGATTAGAAACCGGAATGTTTTTCTATATAAATTCACGGTAGTTTGGTGTCCCTTGCATTGCTTATTGAGAAAATGTTTACTCTAAAAGGAAACAAAATCGTCCAGGAAACTTTTATTGTTTTGTATTCTATGTTTAATTAAAAAATTAAAAAGATACAATCACTGGAAGTGAATATATGTTTGTATAGATATGCATGAGTGGACTTAAGTAACATGCTTACGTTTACTTAATTACTTTACGATGACATCATCATCAATATGCTTAATCATAGGTGGTTAAACAAAGACAGTAACATATATTATTGACTCTCTACATAAAATATGGTACCTAATAGTTTCGATTATATTTGATTGAAGGTAATAATATTACAGAATATCTCAATAACAGATAAAAGTATTATCATCCAAGATACAATACACATCATTTCTATAGTCTGTGAGATTATCCAGGAATTTCTGGCTGCTGTCATTGTGCACCTTGGTGAAGACAGGTGGCAGGGGGGTGGTGCCTGACTCCTGAGCCAGGGACACGTAGTAGTCAGCCTAGATGACGGATGAAGAGGTTTATAGACGAAGAGCAAAAGAATTGACTCTCACAAATGCTTATTAAATATGCCAAGCAAATGATGTGGTAGATATCCCTGCCTTATATTCTTATTTCTCCTTAAAATTTGTGAGGCGACATTGAAACCAATATAATAGCCGTGTTCCCGCCTACATTTCCCGTGCACATCATTTTCCTGATTATTTTCTATGTAGTTTAAAGTATGACTTTTATCTTCGTCAATATTAAAGCTTAGCCTTTCTTCAACATTGTTTAGAATAACAAACTATGGCAGATCGTTTTTAGGCCTTACGAGACATTTTCTAGACCAGCCTACGACCTCAAATGATTCCAACGCCTCTCAGATACAAGCAGGTTCTATTTTACGACGACCATGTAAAGGTTGCATTCCCTTTCACATACACTCACTACCTATTACCTAGCCAGTATACTTATTATATTACCCAGTTAGCCTCTAAACTGCACACAGACGTCTGTTGAAATAGGATAGTTTACAACCATATAGGTAAGGCGATAAATGCAGAACTGTCTCGAATGTCAAAAGCCAAGCTATAAATAAACATCGACGGATGATCAGTAGCGAATTGTTTTCTTTATCTTGTGTAGGTATGGATATAGTGATAAGGGACTAGTTCCAGATAGAAAGTGTTTCTTACTGGACCGAGGCCAATGGACGTTTTCGACTCCAACGTTATGTCACAGTATAATTAGGTATACATACTGTGGTTATGTTATGGAGGAAGCACTGACAGAAAGTTCAAAACTCAACCCTACCAGTAGAAATTAGAGAGTGGTAGTACTTTTACCTACTCCAATGCATAAGAATTCGAATGAGACAACCATAACCCAGTGTAATTGCTCTTGCTCAAAATGAGCTAAGGAATTTTTTATATGTCTCGATTTGTTTTTGTAAAAACTCCTCTGAATTTCGGTGTCTGGCTCATCCTTATACAGGGCGTCCCACGGATATGCCACATGGAGGGAAAGTACCTTGAATATTGTAGATGGAACATTTTACTGAGAGAAGACATTATTTGAATTTAAAAAACAATTTAAACTGCATTCATAGATATTTAAATAATTACATGGTTGAACCGGAAATCGAACCCGTTACACGAGAAAAATAATCAGCTTGTAGCTTTATCATACCGATCGAAAGGCTTCATCATAAGGATTATTTTTTGCTAAATAACATAGTGTCGAAAATAAAAGGAAGACCATGAATTTTAAAAATTTTAATACAAAATTAATCAATTTATCAATTAATGCTCTAAGCGAGTCCCTTCCTGTTGAATACAAAGTCGCACTCTTTTGATTATTTCGCTCCCTGTTGATTTTTTGATCTTGTTGTGGTGGATATTTAGAATAATACGTCTATGTTCTGCTTGTAGCTTGTGGACACTTTCATACTGGTTCTTGTAAACTAACTTTTTTACATAACCCCATAAAAAAAAAACTAACGGGGTTAGATCTGGAGATCTCGGCGGCCATCTTATTTGTCCATTTGTCCCGATCCAGGGATGAAAGTGTTCATTAAGATAGTCCCTTGTTCTGTGATCAAAATGAAAATGCCCTTCGTAAAAATGTACTAAGAGGACCTGGTTTTTTACAATCCCACACCAACAGATGAACGAAAAACGCACTTGATTATTAGTCTCGCGGATACGTAAGGGATTCTCCCTGGACCAAATGTGATTATTGTGTCGGTTGTACATACCATTATTGCTGAAGTTTGTCTCGTTTGACTAGATCATATTATTTCGAAAATACTGATCCTCTAGGATGAGCCTCTCGATTTCATGGCAGAAAATAAGTCGTCTTTCAGCATCACCGGGCAGTAATTTTTGTACTAATCGCCCTTCAATGGAACTTTTGAATTTATATTTTTTTAGTACACGGTGTATTTTGCTTTTCGAAATTCCGATTACTTCTTCACCTTCCCTCACTGAACTTACAGGATTTGCCTCTAAGTATATCAAAATATCGAGTTCATCGTCAGTGTTTATCCCGCCGCGGTTGTGGTAAGCAATGATTGAAACGTCCCAAATTATGCAGATGATCCACCAACCGTTTCATAATAAATCGAGATGGGGTATTTCTATCAGGATATCTTTCGCGGTGCCATTGTACGGCTAATGTTATGTTTTTGTGGTTCAAAAAGTATGCTTCCATTAAATCAAAATTATTTCAATACGCCATGGTTACCTATGTAAAAAATTCACAATACAACGCAAAAACACTACAATGAAAATTACATAAACAATAGAATAAAAATTTGAAAATGGAACACATTTTTGCATTATTTCTTTATAGCCAGCCGTATTGCGATGGACAAAATAATTTTACTCGCCTTTCGGCTCAGGATACGGCTCGATTTGTTGCATACAACCAGGTACTTACTAATTACGTATCTCTTTATCTTTATCTTTATCACGTAAATTATAATAGGGAAATGATGCGTACTTCTCAAGTGGGTACATTTATTACTAATAGGTACTTATGATAATGTCAGTTGTATGTCCTTACGGCAATGTCAACTTTTCATTTTTCTGAACAAAATTTCACATCAAATGTTAAAATTCATGGTCTGCCTTTTATTTGCGACACTATGTTATTTAGCAACAAATAATTCTTATGATGAAGCCTTTCGATCGGTATGATAAAGCTACAGGGTGATTATTTTTCTCATGTAACGGGTTCGATTCCCGGTTCAACCATGTAATTATTTAAATATCTATGAATGCAGTTTAAATAGTTTTTTTATAAATATCTATGAATGTAGTTTAAATTGTTTTTTAAATTCAAATAATGTCTTATTTCAGTAAAATGTTCCATCTACAATATTCAAGGTACTTTCCCTCCTTTTGGCATATCCGTGGGACGCCCTGTATCTTCTGATGTGGAGTAATTAGTTTTTGTTTACCTGATCCGGCCCCATCATATGCGCCTGTCGCTTGGTGTAGCCCCTCGCGGCTCGATCTCGCTTCTCCTCTTCCCAAGCTTCGGCCATCTCCTTGGGGGTCGGCAGACTGAAGGTGCCGTTCATTGAGCGCACGTAGTAGCGGACCTGGATCAGAGGAATTCACGTTTATAGGAGGTTTTGCAGATGTTGGTTCCTATAACTTTCTAAACAGATTTTGATATACATTTGCCAGAGAGGCTAACGTAGCATTAGCATTACTCCTCCTATCTTTAGCCAATAATTATTGATTTTCTGTTCTCCAAAGTTAGATGCTTCAGAAAACATCACGCCTGTAATCCCCGAAGTGTTAGGCAGAGGTGTACCTATAGTACACCCACATTTCGCCAGTTATGTTAAGTCCCATGTAACAGGGAGTGAGCCTATTGTCATCAAGCAAAATCCCTGTAACACTTTGCCCGACCTGGGAATTGAACCCAGGACCTCATGCTCAGCGTAGTAGCGCTTGCGACCACTACACCAACGAGGCAGACAATACCCTTCAAGACGTGTGATGTGAACAATTTGTATGGTTGTTAATAAATACGTCGACGAAGTAAAGTAAAGGAATATTTTGTTAGTTCTTTACCATCCTCGTATCTAACAACTTGGAAACAATATATTAGATAGATACATAGATTTTCTATATTGTTCATACATACACTGTAAGGAAGATCAATAACACAGGAGGTAGGTAGGTAGGTACATCACAAGTGGCGATCTGCGCCCTCATTGCGATCAATCACAATCGGAAACATTTTGAAGGTTCTTGTTAATCCATTGCTTCATATGTTTGAAAAACTTGTCCGCTCAACAACGTAAATAACGCAATGAATGTTGTTGAACTGTCAAAATGAAACAGATTGTGATTCATCGTGTGTTGTCAGCAAATGAAGGGGTGCGATAGGACCGATGCCTGCCGGGGTTGCGGGAAAGTCCGAAAGGGATACCGGGCCCCTGGCAACGTACAGGCAAAAGGGTGTAGCTAGAAGTACTCTTAATTTTATAAAGCCCGCCATTGAATGGAAATAATTATTATGATTGTTGATTTGTTAAGTTTTAATATAGTTTACCTGTAAATCGAACATGGAGAAGGCACACACGTAGTACGGCACGCCGATGAAGCACATGGAGGGATGGTTCATGTTGACCACGTGCTTGTACAGCGGCTCCACGCAATTCTCCTCCACCACGATGTCGCACGACTCGTGCAGGAACGGGAAGTTATATAGGTAACCTGGGGAAAATAATAGTGGCTGTTCAAAATGGTTTGGCTAATTATTTTACAAAATGTTACTTTGACTCGAGTTTATGCGAATTCATCAGTTTAAAGTATAAGTTTTAGGAAGCCATTGTTTATTTTCTTATAGATAAACCATGAAGGTTATAGCAGTGTAAAATTACGTTGAAATAAAACTTTGACACAAAATTAGACGACAATAGAATATCCTGTTTAAAAACGCTACTCATCTTTATTTAGGCTGTGGGTAACTAATAATTTATGAGCCATATTGGTACTAAACAGAAAATTAAGAATTATCTACTGCAAATTGAAGACTCACCAGTACATAAGAACACTACATCTATTTCATCTTCACTGCCGTCATGGAAACACGCTTTAGTCCCATCAAGCCTTTCCACATCAGGTTTCTGTTCCAGATTCTCAGGGAACACTGTCCGAGGATGTTCCCTTAAATGATGGCTGAGGATGACTTTCTTGGAGACGCTGGTCAGCTCCAAAGCGATGTCCATGCCTGAGGGTCCGGCGCCGATGACTAGCACCCGTTTGTCGGTGAAGACATCAGGAACCCGGTAGTCGTGACTGTGCATTACGTCACCTGTGGAATATAAAGTTTTTTTTGACATGGAGTAGATTTTAGCATGATGTGACATTAGTAAAGAAGTACCATGAGGATCTTTGATAAATAAATATTGTTTCAAGATTGCTTTTATGGATTTGGGCCTTCTAGACCGGAAGACAACTTTCAATGCTTGCTTTCGTTCTGCTGATGTATCTTTCTGATCATTCAATCTTGACTAACCTTTGAACTCCTTCAGCCCTGGTATGCGTGGTATAAACGGTGTATTGTAATGTCCGTTGCAAACGAACACGTAGTCATATTCCCTGGTCTCCGTGTCTCCGGTGATCATACTCTTGAAGGTTACATCCCACAGCTCCTTCCCGGAGGGACCTTGTTTTGGTATGACTAGCTGCACGTGGTGGCTGAACTGTAAACGAAAACCGACATTAACATTTTAGCCTTGGAGAGTCTTGTTGTGAAACTGGGGCGGGGAGAGTGGTTGGAAACTTCTTTGCGAAGGGCAGATTTGCATTTGTTAAGCGTCCACCTACTCTTAGCAAATAATTTTTATCAATGAACGGATTAAAGGATTTTAAAGTTGGGGCATTCTGTAGTTAAAAAACTGACACTTTCTTTATCTTTCTAATTTTATTTAAACAAAAATATGATGATTTTTACCTTGATTTTCTCCGTAACTCCATGTTTATCCGCATATAACCTTAGAAAAGCTAACATGTCCTTAGCAGGCAAGTAAGACTTGTCGCTTTCCGGTACCGGGAAGTCAGGGAAACCCATTATTTCTTTAGGAAGGTTGGTCCTGAAATAGAAAATTAACTTTAATATTTGAAAGAAGTTAAAGTTTTTAATCCAAAGCTACACGTAGCTTTGGATTAAAAACTTTCCAAACAATTCGTATTGAAATAAACTGTACCTCATCGGCAGCTTAAATGTTGTAATCAGAGCTACCAGGGTTATATGAACAGACAGGAAATACGGATACAGGTACGAAGCAGATCAATTAATTTGGTACTTTATTATTGGACTGTTTACAATAATTCTCTTTTCTTCACTGCTGTTGACCTCTGGTTGTTTGTCGTAGGTATTATCTCAGTAAAACTACAATTAACGGATAATTAATATGACACGGAGCCTGTAATCGTTACCTTGAACCACGTGAAATCGTAAATCAATTTCGATAAAGTGTGAATATTAACGGAACAGTACGCTATGGAAATGTTTAGTCGGACGTGGTCAAGTAAACATTTGAGTTAGTGTATGTTGGCAGCTGGGTACGCTAAACCTAGCCCAGTCGTGCAAATAACAAAACTTTGTCAAAACTGTCACTAACTGTAGTAGTTATTTAAAAGTTATATAGGCAGCAGTGTTGAGTGTGCTTCGTATCAAATCCAGACTTCTGAGGCTTCATCTGAGAAATACCTCGGCCTAATACGTTTCATGTTTTATATTGGCTACGTGAAAGAATGTGACCTTTTAAAAGAGTTTTTTTCCAGAATTTGGTCTAATGGAACACTGATTTTTAATTAATGTAGACGTATCTTAGAACATACGGAACATGGAATTAGTTTTAGGAAATGGTACATTCTGTGGTATGTGATGCAAACTATCCTCATCCAACCTAATCACGTTTCTAAACACACATTTCTAGAATGTATACGAAATGCTCGTTAATAAGTCCCAGCAAGCTATGCTGCCCTGATAGCCTTCGACCCTCGATAGGAACATGTCGTAAGCTGAGATCTTGTTGTTGTTGCTATGCTAGCGTCGAGGAAGAACGAATAAATCAATAACGATAAAAACTGTTATGTGTACAATGATATTTTAATGGAAACATTCTGATAACGTAGACAGACTGCCAGACAGACAAAATAACTTTCTTGTCCATTTAAATTACTACAGTTGCAGCATTATGATGGACAGACTGGACCTTTGATTTTTCTATTCTCTTCGGTCCGTATTCTTGTAAATTACAGGAGCAGAAGTAACAGCAAAGCAAGCCTGTATAAGCCTATATTCCCTAAAGGGGGTAGGCAGAAGTGTACACCTGTTATGTTATACCGCGCTCGCGACCACTAGACCGACGAGGAACGGGCGAAGAGTACCAAAAATAATGACGCTCACCTCAAACTCTTGTACATGCTGGTGTGAATGGGCAGCCCAAAGTCATCGTATCCAACATCCTCGGTATAGACCCACGTGCCTCCGAGCTGCGGTGCTTGCTCCAGGATGTCCACCTGGCTGACGCACGGCTGTTCAAGGAGGTGGCGTGCAGCACACAGACCCGCCGCGCCTGCTCCGATCACGCATACACGAGCCATTGCTGAAGAGAAGATAGTAAAAGCTATGAGTTCCTGGTACCTTTCTCAAAATATGAAAGTAGGATGATTTTTCGGAAAATTATTGTCGCTCATCAAGGAATATTAAAAGGCTTTTTCGGAAAACTATTGACACTCATGAAGGAAAATTAAAATACTGTTTAAAAAAAATCTATGATAGGCACAGTGTTCTAGGGGTCTTGACCTAGTAGGACCTCGAAGTTGTTTTTACTCAAAGCAGATTTTTATCTGACGTGTCTGATCTAAATTAACGCATTCAAGGACATTGAACAAGATACAATGGAAGTTTTATTGTTATAACGCCTATGGGCGTTTAGTGTCCCTTAAAGTGTTAAAAATATTATTGTTAGGATAGCCTGGCAACACTTATCAGACTGTAAACACGTAAATAACAGTTTCGTGCAAAAATAAACGACAGATTCAGAATTTGCATTTAATATGTTGAGAAAACACACTGTTGGATTTTCAACTCCCGGCGCTGAGCAAATCGTTTAAAATGGATTGCATGAAAAAAAAATCGCCGCGATTTTATAACGTTCGTGCAAACGTGGGCTAATAGGGGGCGAGTCTATTGCCATCAACCGGGCACAAATGCGGGCAAACTCAAAATCTTCAAATAAATATAAATAGGAACACAAAACTGTCAATAATGTTCTCTGGACGCCAGTAATTGTATTCTTTTGTGAAAACAACCGGATGTAATTAATTGGCCGTATTTACAAACAGCTACGTGGAGAATAACTACCTCTGATCCAAATAAAGGCGTAAAGGAAGGAATCGTAATGTTAAGGTCAAATAACATGCATGCATTTACTGGCGATGCAATATGCATTATAAAGACTTATAAAACTATGGAAAGATATCGGCACATCGATGGTAATGCAATTCCACAGATTATAAACACGTCTTCAATGAAATAATGAATCTATTAGTTTATTTTACTAGATACACGCGACAATAAAATCCCTCTTCTGTTTTATGCTCAAATAAAACACCACAGAGACAAAGTTCACAAAACGCTCTGCATAGCATAGCATAACATAATCAGCCTATAATGTTCACACGTGGGCCGTAATCCACCACGCGGGCCGGGTGAGGGTTGGCAGATGACTCATGTCTTCGATTTTTTTTGGTTCTAGGATAAGCTGGTTTCCTCACTTCCTTTACCGTTTTTGAGAACAGTGGTGATGAAATAATTTACACAAAGTAAAGCGCCTGGGTCCAAACCTACGACCCACAACTTGTAACTCGCTCGTTACCAATGGGCCATCGCTGCACCAAACGCTTCGACTTTACATAAAAGTAAGTAGGTACCTTCAAAAAATGTAATAAGTAGAAAAACAACAATGATTTCCGATATCACTGTCGTGGTAACAATCACTTACAATTTGGGTCACTGCCAGAGTGACGAAAGACGTGTTGAAGATATCGTCAACATAATAATATAAAGTATATGTTTTGATAAGGACTAACAAACCTACAGTGTAGGGTGGGTATAAGTTCATTGATAGTATGTGTGTGAGGAAGCTATGATAAGGAGTGAATTGAACTAGTTAGTGGCAGACTTATGCATCTGCGGATTGCGTCACCGATAAGTAAGTAGCTGATAACTGCATAAGGTATTTGTGTTGTTCATTCCGTCACACTGTATTTACACCACGTCTTGTTTCCCAGAAGGATTGGGCAGAGGTGTATCTATAGTACCTACACCGGTACACCCACATTTCGCCAGTTATGTTTAAGTCCCATGTAACACACTTATTTATTTACTCGTATATGTATACCAAATCTTGTATTTGCCTGAATTATCCTCCCAAGCCTCGGACAAGCTTCGAATTTTTAAACTTCCAAGTTTCAAATCTTGCTTCTATGAAAACGTAAGCTTTTTGCCAATATTTAATGAGGTAGGACATCTGGCAATCATTATCCGGTCCTCACTTCTTACTGACTTCAATCAATGTAGTGGTACTAACCTGTACCACCTTATTGGTAACTTGAAATGTCTTGCGAAATTCAACTTGCTCGCTAGATAATCCCAAGCAAACTTTACTCAACCACAAATGATTATAGATTGCTTTCAGTGTAGTTTGCAAAATTAATGAAGTTTCCTGCGTTTACCCAGGTTTCGTAAGTTAAGATTACCTGAGGTAAGGTCCTAGACTAGGGTTGCCATCTCCAAATTTTGAAAAACAAGATTAGAAGGTGAAAATACCCAGATATTTCGGATTAAAAACAGGACGCAGTATACGAGCAGTAGTTAATAGCAACACGCAATGAAAATAGGTTCAATGAAACTCAATTTTCGCGCACTTGAGCTCTCTCTATCTAACCGTTACATATAGAGAACTCTAGTGCGCGAAAATAAATCTAGTGTGAGAAAGAGACAACAAGCAGAGTGCACGTTACATCTTTATGTTTACGTCGGTAATGTTGAAGGCGCGAAATTTAAAATACAAAACTTTACCAGGATGCTTTAAAAAACCCAGGACGTTACTTTAAAACTATCCAGGACACCTCAGGACATCCCAAAAAGCAGGACATGTCCTGGGAAAACAGGACAGGGTTGGCAACCCTATCCTAGACTATAATTTTCCGCTCGAATCGAGCTAGAAGTCAGTGAACGGTAAGCAATTTTTATTCATCTTACTATTTAAAATCAAGATCTTTCTTAAGAGGGAACAGGGCCTGCGATTAATTTGAAGAATAGGTATTTGAAGAAACTATTGCCATCGTGTTACCTCAAGTCTGCCCCCGTAGAGTGCGATAGGGACAGCTGCAGCTCAGACCGATTATATCACCGATTATATGACCGATTATGTATGTCTGATGTTTTGTGAGAAGAAGAAGAAGAAGTATGCTAGGGTGTCCTCTATTGTATGTTAGTAGTAGAAATATTTTTGTATACCATACCTGTTTAAATCTTTATGTTAATTAATGTAATTGGTGTTACCGTTTTAATTAACAATAAATAAATAAATAAAATCACAAAAAAAAATGACGAAATCGACGTTTCGTATTCCCCTTTTTTCTTCTCGAAAACTAAGCCGATTTAATTATTTTTACATTAAAATTTTAAGAAAAAGTATGTCTAGGTTCCTATCATTTTCTTTTACGTTACAAACTTTTCGAATTTGTCTGGTAGTCCTCTAATCACGGTGGTAAAAATTGGGCTTTTTGTAATTTTTGGAGGGTCATATTTTCTTTACCAATAAGTTGCTGAAAAAAAGGAAATAATAGGAACGTGTCTACAGCAGACCTTGATGTTATGAAAAAAACGATTGCTCTAGAGGCATTATTCAGGAAGAAAAAAGGGGAATCCATTTGTATGGAGATGCGCAGGCCCTGTTCCCTCTTAAACTGTAAGATCTTACTTAATGTTTTATTTCACTGAACATAACTTTTCTAAATCATTCCATATAAATTTGTCATCAAATAATTCTGTATGAAAGAATAAATCATAACAACAAGGGATAGCTTGCAAGACTAAGTAATATTTCGAACAGCCGATTGATTGAGACCTTCAAATTGTTTCATCAGATACAAGTTTCTGTTGTTGTGATTGTTTATGTTTTGTGTGTGTAATTAATATTAATTATTGGGACTTGCGCGATAAAGATGAAGTGTATTAGCCCACGTTCGCACGAACGTAATACAATCGCGGCGATTTTTTTTTCGTGCACTGGATTTTTAACCCTCTGCTTAGCGCCGAGAGTTGAAAATCCAACATTGTGTTTTTTCAACGCGCTGGGTTGAGAGTGCGTCCCAACGCGTTGGATTCTCAACGCTCGGCTCAACACCGAGAGTTAAAAATCCAGTGCGCGATAAAATACCGCCGCGATATTTTTACGTCCCTGCGAACGTGGGCTTAGATAAGGAGTAAAATACTGTCATGTCTGCGGTGGTTGGACATAGGTTATCACAAGCCTCTGTGCTTGAGATGAGTTGTGCTGAGCCGAGTTAAAACCAGTTTAACCTGAGTATGAGTGAAATTGAGAGCCAGCAAGGCTTTTCCATTAGGAATTTCTTAATAACAGCCTGGAGTTTGGCAGTTGGTGGGGTGATACCACACGACCAGAGAGAGATCAGGCGCAGGACCGACCGTGCCTCGGAAAATACGTTAAGCCGTCGGTCCTGCACCTGATCTCTCCGGTCGTGTCGGATTGCCGTCCCATCAGACTATGAGAGTGAGGGAAGAGAGACTACACCTGTGTATGCGCACACACTAAACTTGTGCACTATAATATCTCCCGCGCCGAAGGCTGGTCTTATTTATTAATTAATTTATTTAGTGAAATGTACGATGATTTATAACGAAAACGAGCTCGTAAAATTTTATGAACAGGCCTTTGGGCGTATAGATATTATGAAAAACTACTGGATGTACCTATTTACTCAAAATAAAATTATTTGAACTATTGAATAAATTATCTATCTTTATACGGTTTTTATTTTGCCATTTTCTTACTACATAAGTTATTTATTTACGCCCAAAACGAGTTAAAAATTTGTGTTGAAATATGGAAGATTCAACGCTCATAATTTCCAAACCAATTCTTTTTTTCCAATTCTGCTTCCATATGAGGCTAGATAATGACAAGACAATTTGATATAATTTTTCGTTATGATCGTACACCGTCAAACAGACGAGTAATCGCCATACTACGTTTGTATGAAAGAATGACCGACTAGCGTACCCTTAAACCACAATCACGATTGACCGGTTTAATTTGGGTCAGATACAGCTCAATAAATCTACTTGAGATAAGTTCAGAATTCCGGATGTATCTGCACACAGCACGACCGACTTCCCGCGTAAGTTTCCGATCATATGACCGTGAGTTTGAGATGATCAGGTGACCTTGTGAACTAAGTATCAATATATGAATCACATCACGCCCGTATTGACAGAAGGGGTAGCCAGAAGTGTGTTACTCAATATTAGATGGTAACTTAAAATATACTGAGATCACTATGAACCCTGTCGGGCACAGAAGAGTAGTAGGTTCGAGTGAGGCGCGCCTTAAAGAGATGTCAGCACCACTGAAGGGGTTCGATAGGACCGATGCCTGCCGGGGTTGCGGGAAAGTCCGAAAGGGATTCCGTGGCCCCTGGCAACATACTGGCAACTGAAGGGACACGGGTGGGTTTTAGTCAGTAAGAGTCTCGACACGTCCTCCCGCTCCGCCCAGAGCGGGAGAAGTTATGTATTTGATAATTTACCAAACAAAAAATAAAAAAAGAGATGGCTTAATGGCTTTTAAACTTACTTACCTAAATTACCGTAATTACCTTACCTACTTAAATTTCCGGCCGAACCCAATAACCTATTGTTAGTAAAAGACATATCGCTATTGATGGTAGACGATATAATTCTATCTGTCATTGTGTCACATTCCTCAAGATTCCTAGTCTCTGACATATTATTGGGATGTTAAAACCATAGATAGATGTTTTTTTTTATGTCCAGTATGCCAAAACTGGTGATAGATAGGTTATTGGGTTCGGCCGTTAGTGTACAGTCAATTGCCCATCAGTATTAATAAGTTGACACTGACAGCGTCTTAATGTCATAGCTGTAAGGGTGATTTTCGTAGTGTTGGTGTTATTACTGATGTACGATTAACTGACATTTTTTACTGTTTACTAATTGACTTTTTGAATTAAAAACCTTTTTAACCGCGTTGAGCACTTTTTGGGTGAGCAATAATCATGGAACTCGCGTCATCGTCACCGAACGCTTTCCATGAGCTATATGTATACCTACTGTGTATATAAATGTGTACTTTTTGGGTGAACAAAAAGCGTGAAACTCGCGTCATCGTCACCGCACGCTTAGTTTTCACTTCTATCGACAGTCCCCAAAGACTGCCCCGTATATTTTTTTTCGTAGCTTTTGATGCAATAATATTGCTCACACATTGACGAATTATGCTGACTATTTAAGTATTTACCTACACATACATTTTCAGTATAAACTGACCTCGGATTGTATGGAAATCCTATACCTACAATGCGAGATCAGCATAAACTGACTATGTATAGCTTGATGTGTAGCAGTGTGTACATGGGAATGTAAAAAAGTTAATTTTCTTTTGAAACGTTTTCAAAAAAGGAGGATAATGTAATTTAAGTATTCTTTCAGTGAAAATAATCTACGATTTTTTTGTTGTTATTTGAAAATAAAAAATATTGTATTAAACTTACCTTTTTCTCAAACAATAAAATCACTGGTTTACCAACAAAATACTATGCACTGGATTGTCAAAAACTGAAACTGTGACGTGTATAATCACGACCTCACTGGGCAACGTTTGGTAAGCAAATGCGGTTGACGCATGCGCGATGCGGTTTTATTTGCCATCAGCTGCATACGCATTTCGCGCCAAAACATTAGGTGTTATTGTCAATAGATTTCCGTACATAACAGTAGGAATGCGTTATTTCATATTTATGAAATTATGAAGGAAAGTGCAAACAACATCGTTAATTTTTAATTGCATACGTGTTGTCTTATTTAAATAATTAGGACAGTGAACAAGCAGCTTGATAAAGATATTTTTTTTAGTTTCTGTCACATAATCATTTTTTTTTACATTAATTTGTTGCATTTTGATGATAAGTAAAAAGAAAATGTGAAATTGGACCTTTTACCTCATTTTGGAAGTCTGAAATAGACCGATCTATGCAATTTCGTATTTCAATACTTTCAATCCATAAACAAAATCTCTACTTTTTGTTTTTGAATATCCTTATAATTTTCTTCTTGACCCTTTTTTCTCATCTTTTAATAAAGGCATAACTTGGCAGATCAATTAATTAAATCGTCCTACGATTTAATTAATTGATCTGCCAAGTATCATAAATGTAGGCAATACCTAATAAACATTACAGAATTTCGTAAAAGGGTCGAACCTATTGGCAACCTCGTGATCTGTCTGACTGTCCTAGATATTGCTGCGAGCCTAGTAGCTATTTTAACGGGACCTCTAATATTATAGGGTTTCTGCTAAAGATGGATACAGAAGGGAGTTGCGACGGACCTGCATAAAGTGGGCACTTCACATGACGAAACAAGTCAAGCGCCTTGCATACACCTTCCGGTGTGAGCGAGATAGCAATATAAACAATAACGCTGTCCTTATCTAGTGAATTAGGTTTGTTCTACAGTGGTGACAATTTTAACACGAACTTTTTTTATAAAACATGCATCATAATTTCGGTTCTAAAGCAATATCTATTGCCTAATAAAATCGAGTATTTATTGTTTACTAGCAACCCGCCCGGCTTCGCACAGGTAGCAGAGCATACATATAATATGCCAAAAAAAAAACTGTCGTAGTGTCGAATTAGTCTGTTGCGTCGATTAAAATGTAACAGATGTTCATCCTGCTTGGAGTATTTTACGTCGTCATATTTCAAAACCGTATGAAAATCCGTAGGAAATCAGACAGACGCGGCAGGACTTTCCTTTACAATATGTAGTGATAGTGATATTTTAATAATAAGGTGGTTACATAATTAGCAAGGCAAGAGGATAGGCAACGGCTTTGTCCTGTTATCCTGTATAGTGTACGATCCGCAGAGGAACGACCTGCACCCAGCAAAGTATTTTAAATCAAATTTAGTAATTATGGTAGAAAATATATCACGAGTGGGTTGGTTAAAAACATCCTGGCCAGACTGTGATTAATAAAAAAATCAAAACAGACTTTTTAAACATTACAAGATTGAAAGAGCTTTTCAAGGAGAACCTTTGCTACTAACTTGACTTTTGCCAATTGTTAATCAATTCAGAGTTAATGACCTAAATTATGTAGATGACTACTTGGCCACCTAAGTTTAGGAATGTTCTTGGCGCCCAATAGTCATAAAAGTGATATACTTAGGTATCAGCGGATAGTGTTTTTTAAGAGAAACATTTGTTATTAATACGAATAAACTTAATTAAACGATTGAATTTTTTTTTCTTTAACAAGTCATTGTAAAAAAAAAAAAAACATAGTCTGGCCAGGATTTTTTTAGCCAACCCACTCGCGATAAAAAACGTAACATAAGTAAGTACTTAATTTGAAATAAAATACTTTTCATTCATTCACATTTCAACAGTTGGGTGCAGGTCGTTCCTCTGCGGATGGATCTTAGACCAGTATAATCATCATCACAATTAAAGAAAATATCGGCAATATTAAACATTATTTTCAAGCTTTAAAAACTCATTGAAAATCTAACATTCCGATGGAATTGGTATAATCTGATGAAATAAACTATCGATTTACAAGAGGCGTGTCGAAACGTTAACTAATGCGTAAAGTGAAGGCATCCATGTTGCGATGTCGTAGAAATTTGTTGAAGAGTAGCAAACAACGCGACTGACGCAACATGGGGACGCCTTGCATTAGAAAAAGAAAGAAACGGCCTTTACTAAATAGATTTTAAGTATAAATTAATTAGTAGGTAGAGTTGTTATTAAATTCATTACGAAATTAATATAGCCTAGTTGGATTTGAATGATAATTTTGAAAATATTTGGTAATAGGTATTTAACTAGGTACTAGCATTAGTTTGCCTGCGACTTTCGTCTGCATTGATTGAGGTCTTTCCCATACAAACACCACCCTTTTTCATCCCTTATCGGGTTCCTTATTAATAATACTTAATTATATCATACAATAATGCATGCAATTATAATTATTAGGTACTTACCCTTATAATTAATAGACAGGGGACTTAAACATAATTGGCGAAATGTGGATGTACAATTCAAATATCTCTGTCTCTACACATTTGGGTAATGAATAAATAATGCTATGTTGTAATTTCTTGCCGTAAACTAAACCTTATTTTATTTTATTTTATTGTGTTTGGGTGGCTTACAGAAGTAACGGTGAGGTTATTGACGACAAGCCATCTACAAGCCTCCACATTTAGCAATAGAGTATTGTAGTACAAATAAAAAAAATCCTTATGAAGTACAAATATAACATACGACCTACCTTACTTTGTAGTAGGAAAACATAGACAGTGGGAGTGCAATACCTACTGGGTTACATGCCTGTTTTTTCTGTTCTCTGGTTACATGTGTGTCTCTGATGTAACACACGGAACCTTTGCACCAGGCGTGCAGCGAACGAAGGAGATGTTTTGTTTGTATTCATATGTTTATGACGCGATGTGACCACATGCACTGGACTATCATAGTTTTACAATGTATTTTGATAACGTATCTATGTGACATAATTATTATTACTTCGTTGGAAAAATGTTTTATGTAAATGCCTATATAAACCTAGGTAGGCACCTACTTACTTTATTTGTTCAGGTACATTCGGTATTTCATATACTTAGGAATGTAGGTAATTACTTTTTTTTTTTTTAATGAGTATTGAGAAGTAAAAAACATAGCAGTTGCGTCCGAGTTGAGTCCGAACCCAGGCAGGCGCATTACTTTTGTGTAAATAATTTAATCACCACTGACTCTAAACAGTGAAGGAAAACGTGAGGAAGCCGGCATGTCCAAAGATTCGAAGATATGTGACATCTGCCAACCCGCACTTGGCCCGTGTGGTAGATTACTACGCCTACTGCCTCCTGGGCCTGGGTCCCAACAGTGGGAACATTATAGGCTAGTTATAAGAAGTAAAAAATATCTGCTCAAAATCAATACGTTTTGTTTCAATTCAAAATCACCGTTTGACGGCACTGTTGGCGCAGTGGTTAAGCGATTGACTGCTGCACTGCGTGTCGCGGGCACTCGCGGGTTCAATTCCCGCACGGATTAAATATTTGTATCTCAAATCGTTTATTGCAATCCATAATGTACAATTACAGGTGGTAAATAAAAGAAACAATTATGGACCCTGTCGGGCACAGCAAATTTTTAAATATGTAGAGAGAGGAAGAGCGCTTTATTAATTTTCCTTATTATTAAGTTAGAATTATTTTATATCCTATTACCCTATGTACTTATATTGTATGACCTACAAGTACCTGTAAGACCTGTTTGTGTATGTGAGTTTAAATGTTTGTAAACGCACCGACGATACAGGAGAAATTCCTAGTGTGAGGCAACGTTTTAAAAAAAAAGAAAAATATAGCTAGGTTAGGGTACGAGGTAGGTACCTAAATAGTTTGGATGGAACAAAGAAACATGAAGAATAATTTTTCCTATACAAATAGGATGATGTTAACAAAAACAAACATGTTTGTTAATTTATTTTGCGATAAAGCCCACTATCAGTAAATCAACAAATCTATTATAGACAACAGTCAACATTTCGTAAACGATGAGTAAAAAATTTAAATAAAATCTTCTTTAAAACTTATTTTTAAATGACGCATTTGCTTTGACTTGAGTGTGAATTCCACAGAACTACATTTATTGGTAAGAGAAACGTGTTGTCCAGTACCGATGCAGGGTGAAAAAGCCAAGTAGATACCTTACCTCTACTTTTACAATGTTTGTAAATATGTGAGCACCATGTATCTATCACATAATTAGTTTATCTGTTGTTGCTTCATTTTTAATTCTTAATTCTTTTTACCTACTGTGGTATAATAATTTTATTCTAGGTGCATCGTCCTCACTGTATATAATTATATAACTAATGTACTTATACAAAATATTGTAAAACATTTTAAAAGAGTAACGGTGGAGTTTCTTGCCCATTCTTTTCCATGCGAAAACTACCTTTTGGAAGGGGCGACTAGAATCATTTCAATTTTTTTGTAAATTTTTGACGTTCAAAAGTGCCTTATTAAGGGCTTAAGGGCCTATTTGAAATAAATGATTTGACTTTGACTTTGTATTATTAACATACCAATATCGTCAATAGGTATCACCACGCTTCTTGAATCTTGGCCGCAGTAGAGTTACTGGGTTACCATAAATATCGTGAAGGTTATTATGTCTTGGCAGTCGCTTTGAGGACCACAATAATTATGAAGTATGCACTTTACTGTTGTTCTTGTGACTGCTGAGCGTCCTGCGGTCCTGGTTTCGATTCCCAGAATCAGTGTTATTGAGCATTAGGATTTTTTTAGTAACAGTCCGGTGTTTTTAACTCTGCGGTGTGACACCCCCGTGCCTCGGAAAGCACAGTAACCCATTGGTCCTGCGCCTGATCTCTCTCCGGTCATCTCGGTTTGCCATCGGACTATGAGAGTGTGGGAAGAGAGCTAGTGCACCTGTGTCTGCGCACACACTTATGCACTATAATATCTCCCGCGCCGAAGGCTGGTCTCCGCTAAGATTGGTCGCGCTGGCCGAAATTCGGTCTGGAGGATTATTGCACTACTCATAATGCGAAGCATTAGAGAGTGCTCTGCGATCGAAAAATTAGTTTTACCTCCTTTCTGCAACTGTTTTTATTGTTACACTCCTGCTAGTACACAGAACCTACTTAATTTATATACCATTGTATAGATAATTTTATGGAGATTAATTTTGTACACTTCAAAAATTGATTGAATGCAGCAGAAACGAAAAAAACATCAAAATAGTCTTTTTTTTAAATCCGTCAATAAAGTATGAAACCTGAAAACATTGTAGCTTGCGAGAAATTCAATTAATTTTGTAATTTTTTTTTTAATAGTTTCGTTTCAGCAGGAGGAACCCTATTGAAAATGGCTCTTTTATTCTAAGTAGGTAGTTTAATTATAATTAATAAAAAATGGACTAAGACCCGAGTTCACCAACAGATGGTTAAATTTTAAACATCTGTCTAAGCCATAAACGGCTGTTTAACAATATTTTACTGTTCACCAAGCACTAACAATTGATTAAGTACTCTAATCGAACGGTTATCTTAAACGTAGTAGCCGACTCAGTTTAACCATTGGTTTATGCTTCCAGATGTGAAATTTTGCATTGTGCATCACTTTTAGTTACAAAATAGAAATGCAAGAGGCTTTGAATTATATCTTTGAAGAGGATAATATGATAGATAATTTTGTATATTCCAAACGTGGCGCAATGATGAAATTCAAAAATTAAATTAGCACATATTATATACTACACGAAAATATTAAAACAATTAAAACATATTTTTGTAATAACTACTTCGTTTTATTTAATTTTCAATCGCATTAATAAAAATAAAAACAAAAGTAATTAAAGCCTAGTGCGAAAGTACCTTGCACAAAGCACCAGATGGCGCCATACGCCATACATCCCGAAAAATGACTCGAGTGACAACTATATCCTATTTAAAAATGTACTCTGTGAGTTTGACAATGAAAATTGATTGACGTTGAGATCCTACATTCACAAAATACTGTTATACGATTCGACCATTCGGTCATTTTCGACTCACTCGTTCAAAAACGCTTGGTTATTTAACCGCGTTGGTTGGAAAAAAATGGTGAACACGAAAAAAACGCAGTTTATTTAAACAACTGTTTAATTCTAACAGAACGGTTACGTAATCAATGATTACGTTGTAGTTGGTGAACTCGGGCCTAAGTAATATTTCCAACTTTGACCCTCTTCCGTTGCCTAGCAACCGTCGAAATAAATTTCAGTAAATATCTAAATCTAGTCTTTGACAGTACGTAAAGTTTGCGAGGTGAGAAATTTTGCCCATATTGATGGGTAAAAAAGCAGTCAAAACATACTTCATGAAAAGTGTTTATTTGTTCAGTTTTGTTAGAAACTATGTTTTTGTTCATATTTGACGTGTAAGTGCTTTTTCAGAATTTTCATAAATAAATCTTATTGATAAATAAATAACAATTATTTATTTATCAATAAGTCATTGATAGATATTGAGGGGCAAACTGTTATTTTTGTTTAACCTTAGATTTTTTTTGTTGATATGAAATGAAACTAAGATATTCAACCTTATTTGTATTTTAACTCAACAAAACGTTACATTGTTAAAATTTGTAAAATACTTTCTTTTTTTAATTAAAAAAAAGACGCCAACTTTTTACAGTTTATTTTTGAAAACTTTAAAATGATACCATTCTGCTATCTAATTACGCAACTCATTTTCGTAAACGATTACGACAAATTTACATTCATGTCATTGCGTTAATTTACGTTGTTGAACAGATTTTTTTTCGAACTTATGAAGCAATGGATTAGCAATTTGTTTCAAAACGATTCAAATTCCGATTAATCGTGTATTACGTAATAAGGGCACTGGTTTCGATAGGATTATATTTAAGGGTAGATGTTTACCCCCTTCGGAGACACCTTTTTGGTAATTGTTTTTTTTTTATTTAAAAAAAAAACGTTATAAGTATTCGCGTAGAGACAATTCGCGTCAACAAAATGTGGTTACTATTTAACGTAGATAACACACCCGTCATTTTAGTTGTATGTGTTTTTAGTGTAGTATAACGTGAAGCCATTCAGGGTCGGCAAGTGTGAAAGTTTGCTTGGCCAACACTCGGTGAGAACGAGCATGTCGCTCTGGAAACCCAATAATCGCATAGCTAAGCACTTCTTCGAAAATTTTGGGAATGCTTCGTATGTTTAAATATAAAAATGTTAAATCTTTTGTCGATTCTGTTATAAACTGCGCGCAACTCCATAATACATCTGTGGTACAGACGCCAGCAAATCAACCAATTTTCTGCAATAGATTTTCAACTTTATTTCTAAAGCATAAGGTTCAAAGTTGATTGGGAAAAAATTACAGTTTTGGGTCGGTTGACCTGCTGGCGTCTGTACATGCCTATGATATATGGTGGCAGATGATGCCAATGACGTCAGTTAATTTAATTGACGTTCGTTTTGTTTGACGTTATAATTTATGAATTTAATAACAATATGTAATTTATTGTTCGTCAGATTTAAACTTGAGGTAATTATAATAAGGGTACTACTTACATCAAAATATGCAAGAGATTAGCTACTTATCTACTTGTATTATTTGACTCCTAAATTAGTGATAAAAACTACTGGCCCTTGTACAGACGCCAAGCTACTACAATTTGTCTAATTTCTTAAATAGATTTTCAACTTTTTCACTAAAGTTTAAGGTTCAAAGTTGATTGGGAAAATTTGACAGTTTCGGGTAGGTTGACCTGCTGGCGTCTGTACCTGCAATAAGCCCATAAAAATCTGAAAATCATTAATTCAGCAATTCACCCTCTCCAACCCCAAATAAATTGGGATTGGGTGGGACCCAATCCCAATTTATTTGGGGTTGGCGCTAAGAATGTAGGTTTGGCTTCTCCTTCCAAGCATGTGGGTCTACTAGCCGACATTTCAGTGACCCTCACGTACCTAGATATACCATTTATGTACTTATGTTGCATTTTTTTACAAATAAATTAGATGTTCTATATTATCTTCTTGTTTTAATACCGGATTCAAAAGAATCAGGTGCACAAATCACAGTTGCGCAGATTGCGGTATTTAAAAGGTAAGGCGCATTTGATTAATATTCCTTAAATAAAAATGTACATATCGTTTGTTATTTTAGCCTTGGCCTCATGAATTGACGGAAAGCTACCTATCAGACGATAAACTACTGGTAAGTACCCGATTCTGTTAATACTAGTGTGTACGTACTCGTTTTCAGGGAGTCGTCAATGGATCAAGCGCCTACCGAAACGTAATACTGAAGAAACTCTGAAACTCTGAAAAAATAATTCTGGTTTTGCGAGTTGCTTAACCTTAACATATCACAAGTTAGACATCAAAAGAACTCAATAATAATCAGTTAAACTGGTTATTTCAGTCTTCTAACTGGTAAGCCATCCAGTTTCAGTCGGTTAAATGTGACTTGAGCCTAGGTAATAGGTTATCTACGAGCAGCATCCTGCACGTACGACCCACTTCGAGATCATTGCTTGCTAAATAGATGTTTTGATTGTTAACTATTATTTATTGGCCTGATTAGGTAAATTACATTATTTTTGTAGGTACTTATGGTTACAGTTTGTTGGGTTATCAATTTTAGCTACACAGACAAACAGATTACAACTAAAAGGTTTTATGTTATTAAAAAAACGTTTTTAGAAAGAAAAAAAAACCGTCGAAAAAAACATTACGTGGCCTTTTAGTGTATTTAGTCGGCGCCGAACAAACAAATTAATTAAGTGCTGGTAGCTTGATGGATCTTCGTTGAATGAGTTTGGCGCCGCCTCAAAATGTAAGGCTATTTTTTATTATTCGCTTTTCAGTTTAATTCGTCGGTTTTTTTTCTAAATAAAAGAAACATTTGAGTTACCATTTATTGTTTTCCTCAAGAAAGGAATTCCCTCATCAGGCTTCCATCTCCATTGTCAGACCCACAATGTCAGTATACCCAGCTAGGTTTAAAGTTCTCATCAAGGTTTCACAGTTGAAATTCAGTAGGTGAAAATGTATCAACGCAATTTTTTTACCCTTTGGGGTGGATTAATTAAATTTTACATGGGACCAACTTCCAGGTATACCCTCCCCAATAAAACAAGAATTGTTCAAACCACACTACTCAGTAAAAAGATATGCGTAGAAAATAAAATGTATGTATACGCGTTGACTTGAGAACCTCCTCTTTTTTATTCGTCGGTTAAAAAGGGCACTATTTATTAAATAGCACCAGCCTAAAATAATAAAGTTTCCTATCTTTTAAATAAAAAGAAAAGTAGATTTATTTTTTAAATAGCTTATCAGATGTTTTTCTTCGATATTGGCCAGTTTTGTAATGAAAAGTTTTAAATTATAAATAAAATTAAAAAAAAACATTATTTAAGAATTACTCTTTAGGTAATTATTTTTTAAATAAATTGATATGTGAAGGAAGCATTGTATTTTGATACTAAGCTTCCTTTATTGTTTCACGTGACGCCTGTCACTCGCCCGTAGCACCGAGCATGTAACTTTGCCCGTAGCTGCCAACGACGCAACGTGTCGCTAGCTACGGAAGGTATTTCATATTATTATAAATTCATAGAAACCAGTCGTGTCGCGGCAACACGTCGCCTGCAGATGTCTCCTGCGGTCGGGTACGGAATGGTACCTACAGCATTCAAACATAATATTTCTATCAGATCTTAAAAATTATAACCTTTGCTAAATTCAAATGATGATGATGATAGCATTGGCCATTAGGTACCTTGGCCACATGGTGAATGAGGATTTAAATGACGATATTGATATAGAGAGGGAGCGAAGAGCGTTGTCGATCCGATGTAATTATGTTGGCCCGTAGGTTTGCACGATGTACTAAAGAAGTGAAACTCACTCTTTTCAAGGCATTCTGCCAGTCATTCTACACCTGTGGGTTAGACATACGCAGAGGGCCTACAATGTTCTTCGCGTGCAGTATAACAACGCTTTTAGGGTGCTGTTGGGGCTCCCGCGGTTCTGTAGCGCATCGGGCATGTTTGCAGAAGCAAATACGGATAGCTTTCAAGCAATTATGCGAAAGAGAACAGCATCCCTGATGAAAAGGATGCGAGGGAGCACCAACAGCATTTTAAAGGTGTTAGCAGACAAGCCTGATTCCCCATTCCTGGAGCACTGGACCTGTATGCACAGCTGCAGGTCTGGTGCTGCGGGAAGCGGAATGAATTATAAGTACCGGTTTTTAAATTAGTTTTATTTTATTTTCTTTTGTTTTGTTCTAATTTTATTTAATGTCATTTAATTATTATTATTTTTTTTTTATTTGATTTAATTTGATTCAAATTTTTATTGTATTTAGTTTAATTTAATTTCGGTATTTTCTATTTCATTTGTATTTTTATTTTAATGGAACTCTTACTAACGTAGTTCATAAGTTTTACTAACAACAATATGAATCATTTGTATTTGATATAAATAAATAATAATAATAATAAATTTCTCATTATTCTAAGTTCACATCGCTGCACGAATATTTTCACTGTTGTAAAATCTACTCAAATGAAATTAAAATAACCAAACGCAAGCTCCGGCGTTGACCTGTCAAACGTCAATGTCACCGAACCGAAGTGACATTGGTTTGTCAAACAAAAGCAATAGCAATAGAATGGAATCAATCGTAAACAATAACAAAATAATAACGTAATTCTATCATTATAAGTAGATAAGATTAATCAAATGACATAAATGTGCGAGTATCACGTGTACAGAGATGCTATAGTGAACTGAAAATGGATGCTGACGACCCTCGGAGACCACTTTTAGGTATGTAAAACTTTCTTTAATAAAGTTTTAACGTTGACTCATCTTTATATGGCTACTCCCTTGAAGAAATTAATTAAATAAACGTAATTATTACTTTTTAACTTGCCTCTAAAGAGCTTTGTGTCTACTATCAAATAAACTTACTCTTTTTCTAATCAGTCTGTGTTTCAACCAACCGAAAATAAATAACGGTACAGGTATCGAAGAATTTTGGTTACTTCTACGACTAAGGTTACCCGCTATCTGGGTAACCAAGAAGAAGAAACATGTTACCTCTTAAGGTACCGTTTTAATACCGGTTACACACACTCAGGCGATGCGCGCCCTTTAAGATAGAGGTAATTTTTATTTCGGTAACCGGTATTAATACTGATTATATTCAATTTAAGGTAACCTTTAAAAATACATGTAAAAATATAAATGGTTGCAAAAAATAAACCTGTATTGATCATACCGGTTTCGGTCCCTGGTCATCACTACATATTATAAAACAAAGGACCATCGCCACCTCTGTCTGTCTGCACGCGATAAACTCAAAAACAACTGAACGGATTTTCATAGTGTTTTCACCAATGGACGGAGTGATTCATGAGGTAGGTTTAGGTGTATAATTCATTAAAGTTTTGTGTAGATTGGCAGAAATATGACAATGATTGTTGAAGAAGTCGGAAATAATCATGCCGACTGGCAGCCACCTTACCTGGGTTTACCTTAGCCGTGCAAACCAATGGAATGATATGAAAACAATGTATTACGGAATTATTCCTCATGTGGGATATTTTCCAACATGTACGCGGGCGTAGCTGCAGTAGAAAGTTAGTAATAAATACCACCAAAATGATGTTTAGAAACGATAGGTACCACACTCCTGATTATTTTACAAATCTTCACTGTTTTTGTAACTTTCATGAAGGCACCCGGATCTTTTCAATAGAGATAAAAGATCAGAATTATTGTGTCTGTTTTAGGATAGGAATAAGTCATAACAATGACATTACTTGCACGGTACCTATGACAAGACAATGGTCTTGCCTACTGTGCCTATATGTAGTGTGTCTAGTTTAGAACATAAGTTCTATGTGAATATAACTTATAATTCTAAAGAGGAATTTAAAATGTATATATCCAAATACTTAAATTTAATTTTACGGAAGAGGTTTCTCCAAAGACCGTTTAGTACATTTATTTAGTTATTGATACTTTTATGGGTGTTGGTATGGTACTTACAAGCCAGGCTTCACACCATAAGACATTATCTACATGCCACCCTTCCTGTTAAAAAGAAGTGCCATTAGAATAGATAAATAAAAGGAATATTAAATCTTCTAATTTAAAAACATGTTGATGTTATTAACGGTACAAACTAAAGCTGAACATAGCTTTAGTTTGACCGTTAATCATAATAATTGAATTGCATTCCTTAAAGCTTAACAATGTACCCTCTGCTGGGATACAGGCCCCCTCTGTATGAGAGGGACTGGGCAATACACCACCATGCGGTCCCAGTACTGGTTGGTGTAAAAAGCAAGATCTTTAGAAGAATAAGTACACTAATATAAGCATTACTTTTAGAGGAAAAATACCTTTAGCTTCTGCCCGCGACTGCGCGTGAAATTTCTTCTCCCCCCGACTCCCCCCGTCGCATTGCATCGCCTGCCCGTGCTATTACTTCGTTATTGCTTAGCGTTCTTTCTGGCTTTTTTCTTTTTGCTCGACTCCTAAGGGTCGTAGCGTGATGTTAAACGCCTATAGCCTTCCTCAAGAATTGGGCTATCAAATGCAAAATGAATTTTTCAAATCCGACTGGTAGTTCCAGAGATTAGCGTGTTCAAACAAACAAACTATGCAGCTTAATTTTTAGTAAGTATAGATAGATACCTCCATAGTTGTAGACAAAATAAAGAAACAATGTAAGTAAATCCTAAACTACACTACTAAAACCTTATTCCTTGTAAACTTAACTAAGCCTCCTATAAAATGATCTGTATGTTTTAATCTTGTATTTGTTTAAATCTGTCAGGTAATATAGATATAAAAAAATCAACAAGCATGACATTGTAGGAAATAGTGGCCAGGTAATGTTTTCATTGGAAAGCCAATTCTTAAATGTATACCTACGCATTTATAAATATTTTGGGTGATTCTGTAAATTCCTAAATGCACATATGCATGCATGTTATGGGGATTACCCAACAAATTTAAAAAAATACAGAAACTTGTATATACATTTTTTTTTATCTTAAATGAATCATGAATTGATGACATTCGCAATTACTGTTTGACACAGCTATTGCATACCTCTTTAAATAAAATAAAAAGTAGTTTTTTTTTTATATTGATGATATTTACTGAATTGTTTCAAGAAGATAACCATCACTGGTTTACTTAAATCTGTTCAAAGGCCATGAGGCTTATACTCCAAATTATCTTTACTTTATTTATCATACATTTTCATAATGTCATGGTTCTCCATTATTTACATTTATTAATTAAGTTTGACTGTCTGAGCTATCATGTGACGTGTATAAAATGACCATACAATAATTGTCATCTTCATGACATCTTTTTAATAAAATAAGTGATAGACATCATTTTAATAATAGAAATAAAGATAAAATAGATCAACCATTTTTCAGATTATCTAAAGTACAGACACACATCAACCTACTACAATCTGTCAAATTTCTTTAATAGATTTTCAATTTTATTACTAAAGGTTCAAAGTTGATTGGGAAAATTTGACAGTTTCGGGTACGTTGACCTGCTGGCGTCTGTACGTACATCTTTTATGGGGTAGGTACTGTGTTAAATGTTACAACAAAATACCTCGTGATATATTGCAATTAAATGAAAGAAAATTTAAAACTCATATTAAAAGTACACTTTGTAAACAAGCATATTACAAATTAGAAGATTATATCCAAGATAAGAATGCTTGGAAACATGCTGGTCCTGCTCCATAGGATAATTTAGAATCAAGACAAAATCAAACTGGTTGCAAATTTAATTGTATATATTATTGTTATTTTTTTATTATATGACATTGATTTTACATTCTGTGATCAATTCCTCGCACACTGACTTATTAATTGTAAATTTTTTGAAATCGTCCACTTTTACCCATACGTATTGAGTATGGGCATCACGCCCATACTCAATACGTATGTGTACCAAATTTCAATTTATTCGGGCAAATTGGCTGTGACAGACGGACAGACAGACTGATACGTGTTCCGTTTTTTAATTCTGACGTACGGGACCTTAAAAAAAGATTGTCTAATTTCAAGTAAGTAGGTACAGCTGATTACAGGGTTCACGGCCGCTGGTAGTTTCGTTTGCATGTTACCGTTTAGAGCAATGCTGAGTTTGCTGACTAAAACGTAACCAAGTTCGAATCCACAACCTACGATTCGCAAGTCGGAGCCGATACCACTGAACCACCATCATCATCATCAGCCTACAGCAGTCCACTGCTGGACATAGGCCTCTCCAATTGCACGCCATTCAGCTCGATTCTCGGCAACTCGCATCCAACCGCTACCAGCCACCCTGCGAAGATCGTCGCTCCACCTAGGCTGAGGGCGTTCTACCTTAAATTTTCCGATTCGCAGTCTCCACTCAAGAACACGTCTACCCAAACGGTCAACGGCTCACTTCACTTCACTTCAGCTTGCTTATTCTGTGAGCTATGTCGACAACTTTGGTTCTCTGCAGGATCACCTCGTTCCAGATTCTATCCCTCAGAGAGATTCCAAGCATAGCTCGTTCCATAGCTCGCTGAGCGACCTTGAATTTATGGACCAGCCTTACCTTGAGTGTCCTACGTTTCGGCTCCGTAAGTCATAACAGACAGGATGCACTGATTGAAGACTTCAGTCTTGAGCTCTTCTCTTCGGAATACGTGACGAGAAGATTCGATTAAGTTTCCCATCCGCTGCCTAGCCCAATTCTTCTGTTGGCCTCCCTCTCAAAGCTGGTCTTACCAAGCTGCAGAGTTTGCCCGAGGTAAATGTATTTTTGAACATCCTCGAGAGTGTGGCAATGGCGGTGCATTGACAGCAATCGGCCCCGGGATGACGTGTTCGTTGAACATAACCTGGGTTTTGTCCAAATTCATCCGGAGACCAATGCTTACAGAAGAGTCAACTAGGCTGTCCTGCATCTGCTGCTGCAAGTCATGCAGCGATTCAGCCTGTATGACGATGTCAGTGAGATGTACTCGCCGTTGATCTAAATGCCGCGTCTTTCCCAGTTCATTAAACACATCCTCCAATGCGTTAGAGAATAATTTCGGTGAAATTACGTTCTTTTGTCTCACCCCTCGACGCTGGGGGATATGTTCAGTTCGCTGGTCGTAAGTATGGACGGTCAGTCGCGTTTTCATAAAGCTATCTTAGCACTTTCTATCCAGGCAGTCGACTTGGCATCGCTGCAGACTCTAAAACAGACAAGGTCTAATCGAGTCAAAAGCCTTTTCATAGTCCACAAACGCAAGACATAGGGGCCGATTATACTCTTCGGACTTCTGTATAATTTGCCGCACTGTGTAGATGTGGTCTATGGTGTTGTATCACCCTCGATATCTGGCCTGCTCCAGTGGCTGAAGCTCACCACGTCGAGTCTTCGCGCTAGACGATTCGTGAAGACTCTTGAAAAAAACTTATATACGTGGCTTAGGAGCGTAAGGGTCTGTAATTCTTTAAAAGGGTCTTATCACCCTTTTTAAAGAAAAGAACGGCCACGCACCTTAGCCATGGTTCTGGAGTTCTGAATACCTTCCTCCCTGAGAATTTCCACCATTTGGTCGAGCGCCTGATCTTTACATACATCTTCCATCATCATCATCATCCATCTTTACATATTCAGACTCCTCCGTGCCTCTAAAAGCACGTTAAGCCGTTGGTCTCGGCTGTCATTCGTGGATCTTTGACAGTCGTTACGGGTCGTCAGAAGTCCGAAAGTCTGGCAACCAGTCTTACCAAGGGGTGTCGTATTACCCAGTTACTAGGTTGTGGAGGTCAGATAGGCAGTTACTCCATGTAAAATACTGGTATTCAGCTGCATCCGGTTAGACTGGAAGCCGACCCCAATGTAGTTGGGAAAAGGCTAGGGAGATTTATCGGTCGAGCGCCTGATCAACGTCATTTGTGGTTTCCATGGCAGCAAATCGGTTCTCCAGATCGCACTGGAACGCTTCAGATCCTAACATAGTTTGGAGCATGCTTGGGAGAAGCCTAGACTTCATCAATCGAGTTCGCTCGAGCTTGAAGTTGATATTCAGAGAGCCTCGAACTGTGATCACTGCCGGTGTTGAACCTGTTGATCACCGAGCCGTCCCTGAATATATGCTTTTTATCCGTTATGATGAAGTGTAAAAGTAATTCCGATATCCTATTTACAGAATAAACAATTTCATTTTATTTCTATCTAATTTTTCGCCATCGTGTCGGGGCTTCGCCACATCCACTTCCTTTGGGGCCGTTTCTTAAAGAAAGAATTAATCAAAAAATGCCCCTCCTCAAGAAAGTTGACAAGTATTTGCCTCTATTATTTCTGATGACCGATTCGTTGCAATTCTGTACTCACACTTAAGTGTTAAAACCCCCCATGAGAACGTTGTAGTGGGCATAAGTAGTGCAATCTTGCAAGGCCTTGGAGATATAAGTACTCGAAAATGTCCTCCACTTCGTCATACTTGTGTACCGAAGTCGGTGCGTAAGCCTGAACAACTTTGAGGCTATAACTCAAAAATGTGCTACCTTCTTTTTCCGAGCTCTTCTTCTTGCTGCACTAGCAACATGCGTCCGTTATACGTTGCCAAGGTAAGTTGGGTTTGGCGGCCATTTGTAACCGGGGGATTCTTTGCACCCCCTACCTTGCCGTTACCGTAACTGCCGCCAAAATCAGGAATATCAAGGCTGCCGGGAACTGGGGGCCTTGGTTGATATTGGCTTGCGACGCTGGGCTTGCGGGTTGGTGATAACAGCTTCTCGCACCAGTGACGCTGCTTCGTCATTTAGCCGCGAAGTTTTATTTAGAAATGGTTATACCGCCATTCGTCGGTTGTTAGAGCCTCGTTTGTTACCCAGCAGGGTGCACCACGAGCACGCGTGTGAGGTTGACTTGGGCCACTGAGATGGTAATTGTCCCTAACACCCCTAACCATTGCTGGGGAACAAACAAATGTGTAAAGTGATTCTATCTGCGCGTTAATTGCTGTACCAAGCCGGTTTATTGCGCGAGTATAACCACGAACCAGATGTAAATTAATAATTTGTACGACGTGAAGAATTCTTTGTTTATTATAGCGGACCTATGTATTACTTTGTTGTATGGAAAATATGTTCAATATACAAATAGGAATGTCCATGAAAGCTTTCATAACCGCCTTTAGCATTCTGCAATTCACACGACTTTTAGCCTCCTGGAATTGTCTTCACTAAGAAAAATAGAGGAGTTGATGAGTGAGAGAAAATGGTTTGATTTTTGCTAGAAATAATAAATCTATCTAAATAAGTATATAAAAATCTATTGGCGTGCGTTAGTCTCGCAAAAACTTGAAAATGGCTCGACCGATTGTGATGAAACTTTGTAAGTTGCGTGGGCGCCGGAGGAAGAATATATCTACCTACACGGGTGCGAACGAGTTTCCATATGTGATTTCTATGTTCCTGGAATAAAATCAAACAATCTATCTCACCACGGCCGTTTGTTGGCATTGCTGCCTGGCCAATATGGCCAATGTTTAGTACACATCATCCAACGCTGCATTTGTCTTCAAGTGGTAAGTCAATCTAGTAAGCAATAGGGCGATGGACGTGTGTTGACGTTGGTCGACCAACATTTGGATTCAATGAAGGTTGCATCGCCAAGACGCGATCGTAACCGGCTTAGTATGTTTTGAACCTACAAAGAAGGTGGTTGTTTATTCCGTCGCGGAATTTTCTTACGATTTATCGTATTTTTACGACTTGTTGAAAATGGTTTTCGAAATGTAACGCGTTAACATTGTTACAGTTTTATTTGTGTTCTGTTTCATGTGAAAATGATTGAAGTTATCGGTAATGTGTGAATTGTTTTATAAATATTATTGCTTGTAATAAAAAATGCGGAAAAAAATGCGGAAATGACTAGTTATGAATACAATCGATGAAAATGCTTAGATTGATAAGTAGATATGAAAGGAAATAAGTACCTTACCTACTTTTCTTTTTTGGTTAATTAACTGTTTAAATTTTTCAATAAGATGTGGGTAGACAGTATATGCCTACCCATGAATAGATAGATAGATAAATCGTTTATTTAGTGCACAAAAAAACAGCACAACATACAAAAACACGATTAAATAACGACTAATTAGCTATTAGGAAATAGCTGCAAGGTGCCAATATAAAAACAAATAAAAAAGGAAGAAAACAAGACATTGTGATGACACTATTGGCTAAAATTGGCATGAGGTAATCTTTGATGATAATTTTCTCCCTTCTGATGTTTGTCGATGGTTTATTTATTATAAAACCAACTTATATTTATAGTTTATATTAAGTACATAAAAGTTAGCGGTCAATATTTATAAGTAAAATACACATACAATCATAAAATTAGGTTAAAAAAATTAAAAAAACTGTGGTCTTCTTAGCATCTACGACCTAATTGCGTAACACACGATCGATCACAATCGGAATCACTTTGAAGTATATTGCTAATCCATTGCTTCATATGTTAGAACATTGTCAGCTCAACAACGTAAATAACGCAATGAATGTTGTAGAACTGTCAACGGTTTACTTTACTTTGTTTTTTTCTGGTTTACAGTTGCTTAATAATATCCTCGTAGAGTATTTTTTTAAGTGTGTAGCCATAGAGACGTTATGAATGACTTTTCCTTAAATACGAGTATCAACAAGATATCGCAATTGCTGACGTAGGAAGCTGATTTGTCTCAATTAAACTGTTGCAGGCTAATAGTCCATAATCAATTCTAAGTATTTTTATTATTATGTCACTTATAATATAAATATCTGCGTACCTACAATGTAACTCGTTTTTTTTTCGTTGAAATTAGATCTAGACTCATATCCTAGACTACATAGACTCGTGTCCTCCATAGATTCTCCAAGATTTATCTGGGTCTTATTTAATATAATTAGGTCTTTACCTATGAAATTGCTGTTTTGTATGAAAAAATTTAAACGAATTTTTTTTCATGTATTTTTTATTTGTATTAATCGAAGTAATCACCCAGGCAATCAATGCATCTTTGCCAACGCAGTGGCAGTTTATTGATGCCCTTCTTAAAGAAATCAGCTGGACGGGAGGCAACCAATTCTTCAAAGGCATTTTGTACTGCCTCTCGGGTATTGATTTTTTTTCCCGCCAAGAAGTTTTCCAAATTCTGAAAAAAGTAGTAGTCTGTAGGCGCAAGGTCTGGTGAGTAGGGCGGATGACGGAGAGCTTCCAACCCCAGTTCTTGCAACTTGGAGACCGTCTGCTGTGCAGTATGAGGTCGCGCGTTGTCGTACAGGAGCAGCGGAGACGAGCGATTGACCAATGCTGGTTGGAGATGTGCCAGCTTCTCCATCATTGTGTTCAGTTCTTCACAGTACACATCTGCAGTAATGCTCACCCCATTTGGTAAGAAGCTGTGATGAATCACACCGGTGCTAGACCACCAAACAGTGACCATCACTTTTCTAGGGGTAAGTTTTCGTTTAGAGCATTGTTTAGGTGCTGAACCAGGATCCAACCAACTTGCTCAGCGCTTGCGGTTATCAAACAGAATCCATTTTTCATCGCGGGTAACAATGCGGTTCAAAATTCCTTCATTTGTGTGTCTGTTGAGCAGTGCAAGGCACGTCTCGACGGGTACTTCGCGCTGGCGATCATTGAGTTCGTGGGGCACCCATTTGTCAAGCTTTTTTACCTTTGCCAATTTGTCGCAAATGGACCAATATTGTTTTGACGCTAACGTCGAAAGCTGCTGCTAATCAGCTTGCATCAGCTTCCACAATCGCCTTTAATTCGTCATTGTCGACCAAAGTCTTCGGACGACCGCGAGGTTCATTTTTCAGGTCGAAATTTCCAGAACGGAAGCGAGCAAACCAATAACAGGTGGTGCGTTGGTTTGTAGTGTTAGCTCCGTAAACGTCGTTGATGTTGCGTGCCGCTTGTGCCGCGTTGCTGCCACGACGGTACTCATATTCCATAATTACTCGAATTTTTAACGTATCCATGATGACGAAAAAGATTGAAATGCGATGAAAATGTAACACTAATCAATAAACAAATGACTACTTTTGGACAAAAAATTCCATGTTTTTAAAATAAAATTAATTTGAAATTAGAATTCTTAGCCAAACAAAAATTATTTTGATTTGAAATGGCCAGTACTGCAGAACGGCAATTTCATAGGTAAAGACCTAATATCTGCCAATGGGACATATTTGTTAAGAAATTACAAAACTGTCACATTTTCTCAACTATTTCGTTTTATAAAGCGGAAAATGTATGCAAGAAACTTATAAAATTGTCGCCTGTCGGGTTATTAAATAAAATTTTTGCCTGTCGGGTTATTAAATAAGCCCCTGGTATCACAATTATTTCATTCGTTATTTAATTAAGTGGCGTGTGTTTAAGTATACTGATTGTAAGAGTATGTTCGTAGTGTAGAAGACACACTTGTAACCACTTCACGTATTCAAATCGTTCTATTGTTATTCCACAAGGACTTGGCATATTCCGCATTAGTTTTTCTATAGGAAATATATATAACTTCTTTATTCATTCAATAAGTACACTAAAAGCTTAAAAAATACATATACAGGGTCAGTGGCGGCGTAGCATGGGTTGGCACCCGGGCGGTTTTCTATTGAGGGCCCCCAAAATAAAACAATAAATACTGAACGTGCTTACTTGACATTATTTTGCTAATATTTTCGACCACATTATCAAAATTTACTTACCTGTCCTTTTCAATAAAAAATATGAAAAGATTGGTAAGTCGCGCTTGACGCATTGTGGATTTTATTTAAGTAAGATTTTATCAACTTTAATTTGAGAAACTTCTGTCACAAGTAGCCACCGAAACATAAATAGTTAAAAAAAATCTTAGACACAGCGCTAGACTCGGAACAGACTCAAAATAGTCCCATTTTACAATTAATTTCAGAAGCTCCAAGGACTACCTTGGACTACCTTTTCTTACCTTTGGGCAAGAACATAATTAAATTATATTTAAAAAATAACGTGTGCGGCCGGGTACCCCGTCAGGAACGAAGATCCTTCTCACGTATGATTTAAAATAAAAATTTCTCAGCCGCCATCTTGGATTTTCATTTTGATCAAATTCGAGATATAAGCAAAAGAAAAGAAAAAAAGATACAGTACTACTGTTTTTGCACCAATTAACGTTTTCACTAAATTTAAAACTCAGTGCCATCATAGTGTTGTCAAACTAAAATATAGTTATGTTGTGTCATTTTAGTCTATTTCAAAATAGGAAATGTCTTGTATAGATATAAAAAAAAAAAATTGGTGATTTTTAGTTTAGTTTAGAGGCATTTGTGACAAGAGAATCGTCACCATTGTTTAACTAAATTTAGCCTAGGTTTAAACTGATACATAATTATTACATTAACCTCCCCCACAAGTTGACAGTCACTTTATAGCTAAGAAAGAAAGGCTCGTGCAGACTAGCGCGACTTGCGGGACGCGGGCACCGGCAATTGTTCGACCGTGAAGTTTTCTTAGAAATTGTTCCGTCGCGCTGTCGATGTCGTGTCGCGCCAGTCTACACGACGCTGAAATCGTTCAGTGTGTTTTACTTTGATTTTTATTGCGATTATAAAAGAAATAAAATATAACTGATGGTTGATCCGTTTTGTTTTACTCTCTGTTTGCTCTGACAATATACGTGATAAGAGGTTGATAACACTTTAGAGTTACCTACTAAATCGGAATACCTATACTTAGGTATACGTACTAGGAACACCTACGTATACCTAAATAGTACCACAGTATAAATAAGTAACAGTATTATGTATTCATAGAAAACGACCGAAACCACGCGCTTCGAAATCTCAGTGTATGTATAAGTACCTACCCAACAGTGCCGAGTGCGCGGCAGTTACGCACGGACGCGGAAAGTTTATCTACCGAGCGGTCGTAGCTAATTATTTCAAGGTCACTGCCGAGACGTAATACTGTTACTTTATTATACTGTGGTAGTATTAACTTCAACGTGTTGCTTCATAAATTTTCAAGATCGGCTTTTGTTAGTTGTCATTGGTTTTCTCAGTTCGTTTAATGTTAAGTAATGTAAATAACTAGGAACTGGTCATCATTGGCCTTGTACGGACTACTATAATAATTTAACTATGGCGCTAATTAAACACTCGCTATGTATTATAGTAACTATTGAATTGCGAGAAAACAAAATTGGAAATTCCATACCTTTGCACATATTTTTGTCTTTATTTCTGAAATCATAATTCACTTCTCACTTTCTACCTTTCTTTACCCAGGAAATGTCCAGCAGACAAATAGCAGACTACAACGCTTGTCCTCAAAGCTCTGCAGCATGGAGTCATGGAAAAGAAGGTTGCCTATCACAATATGGCTGCCGAAGTACAGCTTCGAGTTCCTACTGCGAGACGCCATCGCTGGTAAGATACACGTTCTAATGTCTGGTAACCTGGTAGCTACGCATGGCTCCCAAATATTTTGTATCGAGTGAATCCGTTCATCCATCGATGAGACAAGATTCACCAGCATCGTGGTGCCATCAGTGCCATGTGTGTGCTGTGTTGCCTATGTGATCCTGGTATTCCCACTCAATATCAAGTAGGTAGACGTCATGGAAGCTCAAGCAATGCTTAGAATCGTGAAAGAGGTGTCTGAAGACTTGACTACCGCGTAGGTCATGTTAATTCCATTGCGTATGGGATAAACCTTCTAATGTTTTAATTATTATCTTAGTGGGATCTTTTTAAATGGATCTTTTCCGTATAGCTCGCAGTGGGCTCCAATCGGGACTGACCTTCGTTAACATTTCTGCAAGATGCCAACAGCAACACGGCCATTTACCTTTTTGAGCTTATTAGATCCTGGTAAGCATCGGTGTTTGCACCCAAATAACTTGCCACTATTAATTAACCACGGCTGCAACTAAGAATTTTCTAAAAACATTGTAAAACTTGGCATTGTCCTCCCGGATGCTTGTTAATCTAATCACACCGTTTTATTTAGCATTCATTTTGTTAAGTACTAAAGAGAAATTGAGATTCAGTGAACGTCCTGTTAAGAATTACTCTGAGTCTGCTTAGTAGGAAAATAGGTATAGCAAAAACCTGACTGAAGATTCTGGACAAGGACATACGACTACATTAACGCGGTCTTTACTTTATATTACCTGAATGCTCGAATTCGTTCGCCTGACCGACAAATAAACCGGTTCAGTGATGACATAACGTTTGATAACCTGCTCCAATGTTTCCGTTTGTGTAATTATACAGTCGCATCGTTTATTTATCCGTTAATTGGAGTTTTGCATAAAAGAAAGAAAAAAAAGAAAATTCGACCCAGATTAAGGAATATCGATTTTTAGGGTTCTGTAGTCAACAAGGAACCCTTATAGATTCGCTATGTCCGTCCGTCCGTCCGTCTGCTTGTCTGTCTGTCAGAGGCTTAGCTCAGAGAGTCTTAGTACTGGAAAGTTGTAATTTGGCATGGGTGGGTATACATATTAATCACGCCAAAAAAGTGATCTCTTGAGAAATTAAAAAAAATCTCGTCTATTTCATGGGGTGGTTGTCGTTGGATAGACCGTTCAAATAATTGCGGGTCTATGAAAACCATTTTTCGATTTCGGGATCCGTTTGCGAAATATTAAACTTTAAAATGCTAATTTATGTTAGACTCAAGTGGGGCACTTGACCCCCCCCCTACCAGCTAAATCGTTGTTTTTGGATATGTGAAAAAATCCCCGACAGTAGTTAAAAGGAAAACTATCACAGCTAAGTAGGCTTTACAAGTTAACGAGTAATAGTCGACCAACTTACATTTGCAGTTGGAATGTATGGGAGAACACGTTTTTCAACTACAAAGTTAAGTTTGTTATTGGGATAAATTCATCCTAACTACGGACCCCTTCATTGTGCCTCGAGGGCTAGACCCCCTGGTCCGACACGCACTTGACCGGTTTTGTCTTTTCTGTCTGGCTCCTTTTTACAGAAATCTATGAAGGTGCGTTAAACGCTCCCAGGCAGTAAGAAAAACATATTGCCGGCTGTTATGTAGTTAATTAATTTAACAGAAACACCACTTTCAGTTCGATCTTGGAATCACGCAATGTCAATACCTAAAAGTCTAGCTCGTGTCGAGCTGCTTGCGTAGCATGGCAACCATAGAAACGGGTTTTCTACGGGTTTTGTCGATGGAAGAATAGACAAAATGACAGATTGTGTTTGTTTATCTGCCATTTTGTCTATTCTTCCGTCGACAAAACCCGTTTCTATTGTGGTCATGCTAAATGTGCAGGTGTTCAATTTTCTTTTTCATGTTCGCCCTGATGTGTACCAGGGTCACAGAAGTTGAAACTACACCATTTTAAATCAGTGAGAAAATAATCAACACGTTACCTCGTTAAGTGCCAACTAATAACCATAATATCCTGTGCATATAGAATTTTAATGGTCTGTTTATGATGTTAAACCTTAACTAAGTAAACATACCGTGGTTGTAAACTGAGCACGTCTGGGATTTATAGATAATCTCAGAATGAAGTAGATGTTATCTTATCTTCCCACGGAATTGTGGAAACAGTGTGTTTAGGACTGATTTAAATCCGGCTCTTTAGATAAGTTCTGGTGTGAAGTGGATCTGAGGGTATAAACTGTACGAACAGCTTTATTTTTGGCACTCGACGTCATCTGTAGTACCTACATAATGTAGACCCATGTCTTGGGTTAATGACCTTTGATTCATGATGTTTGAGTTAGGTGGGACATCGACTTAGGTCATAATGATAATTAAGATTTCTTCTGCAAAACCTGATGAAGATTGTTACAGATAAAATTACTGTTTTAACTACATTTTATTTGCGAGTTGCTGGTTGTCTAAAATAATAATTACGAAATAGGTAAGTGTAAGGAGACACAAGATTTTGAATAGAATGGAGTAGGTAGATTTTTGGTTTTGTATTTCAGTTTTTTACCACCCACTTCCGAAATTAGAGTTATTTTTCACATTGTAATCTTTTTTGGAAGCCGGTTTTTTTTTTTGCGAAAAAGTTTTTATTTATACCTTTTTAGTTGTGCTACCCAAAAAAAATCGTGTACCACTATTGCTATGTAAATAACAGTGAGAGAAAGTTATAATAACATCATCAACATACACTAAGTGGAAAAATAAATATTATTGAAGCCAACTCGAAAACTACTTAACAGAACTGGACAATTTTTTTATGGGACCTTGTGGTCCCATAAAAAAATAAAAAATATTACACTTTCAAACGAAAAAAATATATTTCTAATTATAAATAACGGAGTTCTCAGGTAAAAAATATACAACCGAATTGAGAACCTCTCTTTGATTAGGTAGAGGGTAGGTAGCTATTTAATTTTATATTATGTTGATGTCTAATTGATTAATTCAAGGCCTTGCATGTGTAACAGAAACTAACAAAATACTCTTATGCACAGAATATCGCGTTAGTTTTTTAAAATTTACGTTGTTTATAAACGTGATTTCTGTCATAAATTATGGTATTATGGTTTTAAAATACAACTCACAACCGGTTTTTTAGAAAGAACCATGCATAATATTAGGAGGATATGGGGTATCGAATCGGAAATATAAATTAATTACTTACTAGGTATAGTTTGACCGAGACCGCTGTTCCGCGCCTATGGAATGCGTGACGAGGCGGGGGGTAGCGTTGACGAATTAGTTGCGGGAAAGCGTGAGCATTGACGAATGAGCGGCGTGCACTGCAGCGTCTCGCCGCGCACATACCTAAGGCGCGGAACAGCGGTATCGGTCAAACTATAGTCGAAGTGGCGATGCAAATGTGTAAAGTTCGCCCTTCCAAATGTTAGAAATCTAGGACCCAACATCGTCTTAGATAAAGAGTCACTTGAAACTGTAAACACGGCAGTTTTTCTGGGCATAACAGTAGATGCCAAACTTCAGTGGGGCCAACATATATCGAGCCTAGCGGGAAGGCTCAGTTCGGCCGCCTACGCCGTCAGGAAAGTAAGACAATACACTGACGTTGATACAGCTCGCTTAGTCTATTTAAGTTATTTTCATAGCGTTATGTCGGTACGGTATTCTGCTGTGGGGCAAAGCTGCTGATATTCAAAATATATTTGTCCTTCAAAAACGAGCTGTTCGAGCAATTTACCAGCTCGGTGCCAGAGTTTCTCTGAGAGATTTTTTCAAAGATATCGGTATCCTCACAGTGGCATCACAATTCATTTTCGCCAACATATTATATATTACGCAAAATATACACTTATATACTAAAAACAGTGATATTCACAATGTTAACACTAGAAATAAGGACAAACTACGTACTCCCTTTCACCGGCTACATAAGGTTCATAACTCATTTGTTGGGCTTGGTATAACCTTTTATAACAAGCTACCTTCTTCTTTGCTAGATTTGCCTTTTAATGCGTTCAAAACTAAAGTAAAATCCAATCTCTCTTCAAAGGCATACTATTCTATCAACGACTACTTAAATGATAAGAATAGTTGGTCGCTGTGATTAACTCAAGACAATGTTTAAATGTTCTTTCTCCAGAATTAGCTTACTTACTGACAGGTTATATGAGTTTATATAATTGTTTATAATTTATTTTACTAATTTTACTTTATTTATTGTTGACATAATCTACTCATTACAATGTTTTTTTTTATGAGTTGTATTGCAATATGTGGTTAGCTAGCGACCTCGATAATTTTTTACTTTACCTCAATGGTCCTAGTTTATCAATTATAACTTCTAGTTACAGCTATATGTAAGCGGGCACGCCCTTTATGCCTGGAGGCTTTTATTTAGATATTGTTTTCGTTATGTTATTTTTATTTCTGCTTGAGTATAGTTCTCGATGTTTTTGGTTGGTATATTGGCGTGTGCTAGCTGTCATATGGCTATTAATTTTATAATTTAAATTATGTTTTGTGTTGCGTAATGTAAATATCATTTTGCATACTATTATATAGAATCTTTTTTACTGAACAGACAGCTGTGCTGCTGGGGAGTTTGTTGCGCCACTTCTTCTTCCCAGCTAAAGCACTAGGAAGTGGTGAAGGGTGGGCGTTTTGGGGGACTGTCTTATGTAATTTTGACGTTCGAAAAGTGCTGATTCTCAGCCTAGTTTGAATAAATGACTTTTGAATTTTGAATTTTGGGGGAGGCCTATGTCCGGCAGAAGACGTAGCCTAGTAGTTAGCAGTTAGCCTCTTTTGGTATTCAAAATGAACGCTTTATAGATATGACGACTAGATGCCATCTTTTATATTCTTTTCCATAAAAAAAAATATATATTTATCTCCACAAATTACATTCTTATACATAATAAGTTGACAGTTATACTGACAATTTTTTTTAATTTGTGGGAGATCTGAAGTCTAAACTAAGCCTAGGCCTGTGTTTTAGAACTCCAGGTCCCCCATTGTAGCACATTGTAAAGATGGTCAACGTGGTACAATTGCGAGTGGTTGATGGTGTGTCTGAGTACATGTTTGTTGAGTGTGCGTGCGTGTGTGTGCGCGTGTGTGTGAGTATGTGTGAATTTCTGTGTGTGGGTGCGTGTGGGTATGTGTGTGCGTATCTGTATGCCTAAATTTTTTGTACATACAATTATTCATAATATTATATAATATGATTAATTATCTACATCTGCATATAAAGCTAAATATAAATATTACATAATACTTAGATAGAAAATAATTTAATAAATAATATTTATTTATTTATTTTATTATTTATAAAAATAGATACAGATAAGACATAACGGTTTATACTATTTTTTGACGGTTTATAATATATGTATGTATCTATGTATGTATGTAGTAGTAAGTATTCATTTTCAAGTTATCTATTAGGTACTCATGTTGCACCTGCCATGTTTTGTCTCTGCTCCACCCTAAGGTTGACTGGTAGAAAATGCCTCAGGCATTAAGTCCACCTTTGTACAGTATTTTTTTTACTTGTGCATAAAGTTTTAATAAATAAATAAATAAATAATCATAATTATGGGTACAAAGGTACTGCTTATTTCTTAAGAAATTTCTTCCAGCAGACCTGCGACAGGAGAAATGAGAAAGAAATGTAGACAATAGTGTGTGAGAACAACACATACATATTAATAGTTATAACAAATATACCTTGTCACTTTCTTATCTCAAGGACTTGTTCCGTTTCAGCGTAGCTTCGATCTAGTAACCATTTGATTATTTTTCTTTTACATTCCATTTTACTACAGCTAGCTATATTGATAATTTTATTTACTTTATTGAATAATTCCCCTCTTCGGAATGGAAAAAAAATATTTGTGCGAAGGATAGTATTGACAGCAGTTGACGCACATATTGCGTAGTTCCTTCTACAGAGGGCTATACGTTTTCTCCTTTCTTCAGGTAAGTCCAAGTGTTGAAGAAGTACAGTTAGCATTATGTACAACTGGCGTACAGTTAGTTATCTTCGATAACGTTGTTAGGGTCGCGATTGGCCTATAGTTGCTGACGTTGTCTCTGTCACCCGCCTTATGAATAGGGTGCACTACAGCTCTTTTTAATGCGTCGGGAAATATTCCAGAATCAAAACAGCGGTTTATTAAATTGGTAAGAACAGGTGTTATGGAAACGGATATATATTAGGTTGGGGAAAAAGTCTTTTCGCATTATAGTATGTATGAACTTGTAATAAAATCTCTTTGGCTATACTATGTGTATCTGGCTGGTTTTGGTATCATTGAAAGTTTAAATTTTAAAGAACATAATTCCAAATTCAAATTAGGAAAATGTGTGATTTTTATTTGTTTTTCGTACTGTCAAGATGAGTGAATCTAATGAAGAAATTCGATACATTTTAAAATTTTACTACAAAAAAGGTAAAAATGCAACGCAAGCCGCGAAAAAAATTTGCGATGTTTATGGACCTAGTGCAGTGTCTGTGAGAGTAGCACAAATTTGGTTTAAGCGTTTTCAATCCGGAAAGTTTGATGTCAAAGATGCACGTCGCTCTGGTCGCCCTATTACGGATAAAATGGATGCCATTTTTGAAAAAGTGGAGCAAGATCGGCATATTAGTAGTTACGACGTAGCTGAAGAACTGGGAATTGACCACAAAACAGTTTTGGCGCATTTGAAAAAAACTGGGTACACAAAAAAGCTCGATATTTGGGTACCTCACGAGCTCACTGAAAGAAACCTAATGAACCGTGTACTCATTTGTGATTCTTTATTACGACGTAATGAAACCGAACCATTTTTGAAGAAGCTGATAACTGGTGATGAAAAGTGGATCACGTACGACAAGAACGTGCGAAAAAGGTCGTGGTCAAAGGCCGGTCAGGCTTCACAGACTGTGGCAAAACCCGGGTTAACTCGCAACAAGGTGATGCTGTGTGTGTGGTGGGATTGGAAGGGCATTATTCATTATGAGCTGTTACCACCAGGCAGGACCATCGATTCTGAACTCTACTGCGAACAACTGATGAGATTAAAGCAAGAAGTTGAGAGAAAGCGGCCGGAATTAATCAACAGAAGGGGTGTGGTTTTTCATCATGATAACGCTAGACCTCACACATCTTTAGCCACTCAGCAAAAATTAAGAGAGTTTGGCTGGGAGGTGTTAATGCATCCGCCGTATAGTCCTGACCTTGCACCTTCAGATTTCCACCTGTTTCGGTCTCTTCAGAATTCTTTAGGCAGTGTCAGGTTAACATCACGGGAGGACTGCCAAAACCACTTGTCGCGGTATTTTGATCAGAAGTCCCAAAATTTCTATAGCAATGGGATCATGTCCCTACCTACAAGATGGCAAAAAGTTATCGAACAAAATGGTACCTACATACTTTAGTTAAATGTAAACATACTATGTTAAAAAATGTTTTGAATTTTCTTAAAAAATACGAAGAAACTTTTTCCCCAACCTATTATTTTAATACCTCAGCACTAATCTGATCCCAACCCTGCTTTATGGTATTGTTGTTGGTAATTGTTTTAATGGTAGACCAAAGCTTTTTAGAATTATTTTTCGACGTTATCAGCTGATCTTTCTCATACTGTTTTTTCAGTTTTTTTAATAAGTTATTGCAGTCTTAAGTACGATATTTTTAATATGACGTCATTTTCTTGATTTCTTGTGCATTCTGTTTCTGGTTCGGATACAGCGTAACATACCGATAGTTATTCAAGGTTTAATTCTAAATTTATTTCTAGGAAATAATCGTTTAATTGAGTTATTTGCAATTAATAGTTGTATTGTGTTAATTAAATTGTTCATAGCGGTATTTAAATTTGGTTCCTGATATACTTTGTCAAAACTAAGGTTATGACATTCAGATTTTAATTTGTTCTTGTCAATTTTTTTATAGGATTTATTTTGGAAACGCCGGTTTTCATACAGAAAAAGACTACTTCATGGTCGGTTATAGTAGTGACCAAAGAAAATGTAAACGCGTTAAGCTTAGTCTTTAATATAACATGGTCCAGGCATGAATTACCTCTGGTAGTATCGATGGCAGGAAGAAGTCGATGGAAGAAAGAAGTCGATGGAAGGCAATGCTATCCAGATGCGCGGTGATATCGTGACTAGTTCCTATGAGGTCAATATTTATATCACCTACTATGATGATATTTTTAAATGAAGATACACTTTCTAATAAGTTGTGTAATGAATTTAGAAAAAAATCTGGTGATGTAAAACTAGGGGGCCTGTAAATTGCAATTAATATTGTTTCATTTTTAATTTTAATCGTCACACAGTTTGCTTCCGATAGGGCAGGTTCTCCACGGTGCATTTTAAATTGTTATTGGTATAGACAACTACACCGTCATTTTGATTATAATTATCATTGGTTTTGTATGAATTATACGAAGTAAAGATAAGGTAGCAACACGCCTGTTTCGTATCAGGCGAGGAAACGCCCGGTTGTCATCACTGCGTGGATCGCCCGGAGGACACGGTTGAGCATACGGTGGAGGTCTGCCCGGCTTGGGCAGAGCATCTCCGTGTCCTCGTGGAGGCGATCGGCGGCGGGGATCTCTCGCGTCCGGCCCTGGTCCAGGCCATGGTACGGAGAGTGAGGGAGAGGCAAACTTCGCGCCCTCGCGCCTCTAGCCGCCGCAGGAGACGCCCTGGGCGTCGGGAATCGCAGGCAGATTCCCGGCCACCGTAGGCGCGGGCTTGCGGATGGTGAGCAATGGGTAGCTCGCCGTCCGATAAAGACCAGGCCCGGGTCGACGGCGCGTTGTGTTCCACGCGCGCCTCAAAGAGATGTCAGCATTTGAAGGGGTCCAATAGGACCGATGCCTGCCGGGGTTGCGGGAAAGTCCGAAAGGGATACCGTGGCCCCTGGCAACGTACAGGCAATTGAAGGAACACGGGTGGGTTTTAGTCAGTAAGAGTCTGACTCGCCCTCCCGCTCCACCCAGACCGGGAGAAGTCATTTGCTAATTTCCCACCCAAAAAAAAAAAGGTAGCAACACGCGATAACCAACACTCAGAAAGCACAATAATATCACACGACAATTCTAGCCTTTTAAGCAGAACGTGTAATTCTTGGAAGTTGCAGTTTAGGCTACGAATATTTTGTTGTAGAACCTTTAAATAATGTTTAGGATTTTTGAGAAATGAAGAGCATTTTTCGGGCTCACATGTGATTGGGACAGAAATATCAAATTGGTCGATGTCCCGCAATGAAAATTACTTGTGGCATTGAATGGCGATGGAAACTGATTATTAGTGAAGATAATTTTGGCGCTAGTTTTATTTTTAACATGTCAGTACGTGGCACAGAAAGCGACATTAAGTAAATTAGGTATAGTGTATTGCATAATTTGGGGATGCATACAATGTGATAGCAGACATAGATTTTAGATTGTCGTGAAATAATAATGTATTTTATGTATGTACGTAGAATATTCTGTGTATATATTGTATATGCATATGTAAATATTTTTTTATTGCAAGTTGTAGGTTAGTAAGTGTATAAGGACGTGTAGGTTTGTAAATAGTTATGGTTAAGATGTGTAAATGTGTAAAATTTATGTAAATTCGGAGTGAGCATAAAATCAGCTTTAAACAGATAAAATAAGTACTTTCATGCAGTGTTCTAACAAAAGAATATATTCCTTTGCCACGGTATTTAAAATTGAATTTTGTTGCAAGATGAAAAAAATCGCACAAGAGGTATGATGACGAAATTAGTCATTGCGATTTAAGCTTATTTAAATCATCCTCTCGAGAGATCAGCTTAGACTGGTCACCTTCTTTCTGTCGAATATACACCTTTCCATACGACGTCCAGCAACTTGCGCCCTTATGATTTTTGACGTATTGACGAGCGAGATAGTATAAGCGACTTCCACAAGTGGTGAGCGATTCCGCTATGAAAATAGGCTTTCGTTCGCCGGCTAGCTTCAGGTGCGTCTTGTTGAGTTTCTCATTAGACTTGTCTTTGCTGTAGTTTTTAGATGCTTTTATAATATTCTCTTTAAGTGAGGTCGAAGAGAATTCCACTATTATGTGAGTGGAATTGTTCGAAGATTTTTTGGGCCTGAAAATGTTTCGTATATCGGTATCGAGTACCATAACATTCAATATGACACCAACATTTTTTTGCACGTTGATAAGTGTAGTTTTGTCTTCCGATTGGGTTGCCGGTACATTTCTCAGTTCCACTTTGAGTTACGTTCGAGAAGCTTAATTTTTTGTTCGAGTGTTTTAATTTGATTCTTGAAGGTAGTAGTTTCAGATTTAGTTTGCTGAAGTTGACTCAAGAGTTCGTCATATTTATCTGACTGATGTGTTGAATAGACTCTGTAATTTTGTTATTTTGCCGAGTCATTATTTGCTTTTCTTCATCAAATTTCATCGCCTGAGTTTTTTGTTGAAATTGTACGTCAGTCAGCATATGTTTTACAATGTTTTGTTGACTACCACAATTAGGATCCGAACCAACGCAATCCGACGCTGTATCCGATTCATGTGCTAAAATAGTAGGTTTCAACAATGTTATGGTTGGTTTTTTCGGGCGGAGTTCGCTGGCTAGAGGCCATCACGATTACAATATGCGAGTGACTGGTAATCTAAAAATAATAAAAACGAAAAAAAAAGCATTCAAAACAATCGTGGGCTAGTGGGATTCGAAATCGAGAACATCAGCGTTAAGTTTAAGTGCTAATCCACCACAGCCTCCAAACTTTTTCTGATATGCTTGGTTTTACTTAATTGAGGAAAAGAATATATTAATTCTTAACTTGACCTTGTATGGAGGAAAACGAGCAATCAGAAATCCTTCGGCCATTGCCAAAGCTGGTCAGTAAAAAGGAAATTTGTAAAAAAAACTTGTATTTTATTGTTTATGTTGTCTGGTAGACCTCAATGAAAGTAAATTCGTTTTTTTTTGCAGGTATCACCGTGGGTCTGACCTCAATACCACAAGGAATCGCGTATGCAATGGTAGCTGGTTTGCCTCCACAGGTAATTTCTTCTTATATATTACTTTGGCCTTTTAATTTTCGGCTTATTGTAAGGTTTAAATTGATGGTACTGCTGTGGTTATGCGGTTTTTGAGGTTAGCTCCACGCAGCGTCTTATTATTATTTACACACATTCTGATTTGAACCTTTTAATCCGATTCATGAACACTAAGGCATATTTTTTAATAGTTCTTCAGAATACTCTTTGTTACCTACACCATACGAATTACTTTATAAATGTAAAAACAACAACAAGGATAAGTGAACAGTAAAATATAAACTGGGGATACACCGTGCAGGTTGTTGAATTCGAAGAAGTCAAACAAGCAAATCCGTTTAACAAGCTGGCAATTGGTTCAGTCATTAAGCGGTTGAAGAAAAAATCGTAAAGACAAGAAATTGTACTTTTCCCAAGTATTTTTCTTTACCATCATATACAACCCAAAGACTTCCACAGCTTGACATAGGCGTCTCCAAAGCATTGCCACATCACCGGTCCTGTGCTCCTCGCACCTGACTCCTTGCCCACATACCCAATTCAAATATAACCCCTTTAAGTGTTCCTTATCTTACTTCCAGGTGGGTCTGTACTCCAGCATATTCCCCGGTCTCATGTACATGCTGTTTGGAAGTTGTAAGGACGTCACAGTTGGCCCAACCGCCATCTTGGCTGCATTGCTGGCCAAGTATGTGGCCAAGTCTGCTGACTTCGCGTATTTAGCGGCTTTCTTATCAGGATGCGTTATATTGCTGCTCGGGATACTGCAGTTAGGTGAGTGGAATTATAGTTATTTAGGAAGAGTTCATTGCTTCGTTTGGCTATGGCGATTTTAAAGGAAAATGCCTGAAGATATACTTAATATCCACCCACGCTTGGTACTTGTCAGACATATTGTTTATCGAGCATCATTTATTCATCGTGCAATTGATTTTCGCCGTTCTATGTTTTTAAATAATAATAATAAATAAATTAGCAAATAAATAATTGAAGTGGATTGAAGCCCAGTTAGTCCCACGGGCGTCATTTCTGTGAGTGTCACAGAGATGACGCCTGTGAGGCCATCAGTGAAACATTATAGGCCGATAATGTTTTATTGAAAATAAAACTCAATTCATCGAGCATCAGATAAAAATCCCATCCATCCATCTCCAATCAAATAACATAAACACAAACACGCAATTAACAAAAACTCTCTCCAAAATACAGAAAACCCATCAATTTAACGTTCCCGTAGACAGGCGCGACGCGAGTCTGGTGGAACAATTTCTATGGAAACTTCTCGGAAATTGTTCTGTCGGTTTCGGGACGCGTCGTCGCGTCGCGCCTGTTTATCTTAAGCTGTAGTAGAACTCGCCGGAAAAAAAATATCCAAAATATACATTATGTTTGGCGTTTCCGCATATAAAGTGAAATATGAGGTCTTATTGGTGACTGTAAAAAAGTGCTGGAACTTATCGATGTATTGGTGAAACCTCTAACTCAATTACTTATTGAACTAGTAAACTGGAGTTACTGTAACGAATTTCCTCAGTTATGAGCTGGTTATCACTCTGGAAAGGTATTCATGTCAAGTGTATTCATACACTGTTGCAAGTACTGTTGGCAATATTTTCCTATTATTGCAAACTCTTATCGATTTGCCTCCCATAGGTAATCTAAATAAAAACCTAAACAGCATCGCCGAAAAAAAAAAACTAAACTAATTTTCGGAACAAGATTTTGCCAATCCTGCAATTTATCTTCGACTTTAATTAACTTTAAATTGTTAGTTGAGATAATCGATTAGCTATAAATATACTCGTTACTTGAATCAAGTTTTGAATTTCCTTAAGAAACAATCTCGACGTTTCTGTGAGAGACTGCTTGAGTAGGTAGGTCTATTTGTATCTAGAACTTATAACATTTATCTATATCAGCCGGTTTCATCTCAAACTTAAAAAAAAGCAACCAAGTGCGAGTCGGCCTCGCACACGAAGGGTTCCGTACCACCGTACAGTATTTTTACAGGGTTATTGGTTATATGTCGGCAATCCGTTGAAACAAAATTACCCTTAATGACCCCTATGCCAATGTCAACCATTTCGAGTAATTTGACATTTTATATTTTAAAATGAATGAAATAAAAGTATGAAATGTCAAATGTCTCGAAAATCGTTGACATTTGCATAAGAATCAAAAAGAGGCTATTTAATATATACTCAATAACCCTGTATATATTTTTATTTATTGTTATAGCGGCCACACACACTATGAAAATTTCAAGGTACAAAAGATACAGTCCTGTGACAGACGGACGGACAGCGGACGAACCTTAGTAATAGGGTCCCGTTGGCACCCTTTGGTTAAACCAAAGCTTTTTCGAAACAGCGCCGATCATATTCAATTTTCTCTATTGGCATAACATCAATCGCATGTTAACATATCCTCAGGCATCTGTCGCCCTGTTACGTAAAGAGAAAGTGCTGTTTATGCTAATGTATGCAAGACACTGAACTTATGGCGTTCATTGTTTTTGTTGAGAAACTGTGTTTACTAAAGCATCTGGGGGCAGTACCCTAGCATGAATATGTATAAAAAGTGTAGTCTACCTACGATAAAACTTTTCTATTACATATTATGTCGGTAGATCTAATAATGTATTCGTGCAAAAGAATTTTATCACCTAATACTTATAACTCGTGTTCCTCACGAGTTTTTTAACATATTATGTTTTGGAGTAATATGTAGGGGTAATAGGTATGTGGCCAACGTAAATGTCCTGCAAAACTGGTAGCGTTGACCGACGGGTCGTTGAGCTCCCCAAAAACGGGTTGAGCTACACGATAACCAATTCATGCGTGTCTTCTGACGGGACAGGATATGGTCAACTCGAAGCTGAAATGCTTATTTCTTTACACTAGCTTATAATGCGAGTGACTTCATCCGCGTGAAATTTCTTGTTTTAACATAAAATATATCCCTCGACACTCGACAATAGGTATTGTAGCCTTCTTTAATTATCAATTCGTGAAATAATTTTCGGAATTGGATCACTAGTTCCGAACATTACCCCGTACATACAAACTCACAAATTTTACCTGTTTATAATATTGGTATAGTGAAACTAATTGTTTGTTTCACGGTTTTTTTCAATGTTTTGTTTTAGACTAGCATTTTACTAGATTACCGAGAGCTATTGTCAACCTAACCTTGAAATCATAGCAAGAGCAAGGACGTGCATTCATCCGTGATGTTACAAATGTTTTTCATGATGTCTTTGTATACATACCTACACCTTTGTTGGTATATTGAAAGAGGAACATTATCATTATTTTGTTGTTTTATCTTAGTCAATGTTATGTGTTATGTTTACTTTCATCGACTTGGAAAATCTTATGTAGTAGACACAACGCAGATTAGTACCGCACATACGGCGGCTTAGCCGCCCAAACGAGTACCTTTCGAAATTATGCTAATGATTTTGGCTGTTTGGCGTGGCCATAATTCTAATAAAATAACGTTGCTTACAGGTTTTCTTTTGGACTTCATATCGAAGCCAGTTATCAGTGGGTTCACGACGGCGGCTGCGCTTCAGATCAGCGCATCACAACTGAAGTCACTGTTCAGGATAGAAGGTAACGACGCTTTTCAAAGCCAAACTTATTTTTACTAAAATTCGTTGTGCCATATTAACAGCGGCTTTGATACTGTACCTATATTTATTAATTGAGAAACGATCAACTAAAATATCAATACCACTTTGTGGAGGCGTCGCAGCAGACCCGTGGATGATGGCGGGACGAGCTGGACAAAACAAATGACCAGCACCAGTCCACATTAGCACTGGATCGCAAACATTGCAAGTTATGGGGAGAGGCCTTTGCCCAGCTGTGGGATGATACAGGCCATTGTACTACATTGTATGACAGTATACATCACGTTTACAGCCACACGTGATATAATGAAGTGACTTGTCTACAACAGCCACTTGATGGGAACAGCTCAACAACTCGTAACAGAAAGATATCAATGTCATAGTTATAATGTATCGTTAAGGGCACTTCAGGGTGTTTTAACACTGATTGAGTATCCGACCTATTCACTTAGACGAACATGTTTCATGCGAAAATCAGGATTTCTAGAAATTGTTTATTTATAACTTGTTTACATTTTGCAGCTTATGTTAACCGACTGCAAAACACAGTTTATAAAATTTTAGAAAAATAGGCGATTGACTTAGATTTTGTCTAAAAAGGGTACCTTTTATATACACCTAATGAACCAGTATTAAGGTTTGGTTACGTATTTAAAAAATCGTATACTTAGTTTTATATGTACCTATATTTTTTCTAGGCTCATCGGGTGACACATTCTTCGAAGCTATTATCAACTTCTTTAAAAACTTGAAGACGGTACAGCTATGGGATACGGTGTTAGGCATCAGCACTATCATAGCTTTATTGTTACTGAAAGTAAGTAAACATAACAATATGTCAGTACACACTCATTTCACTAATTATATCTCACGAATTGTTCTGAAAGAAGAAAGAAAATACGTTTATTTGCGGTAAACATGAGGCAAAGAAAAAACAAAACACAAGAATAACAAATTGGGGGAAAATATGCGTCACATCCACGCAAAACGGCCATCGCTTAGCATAATGTTGCGACCTTATGCGAGACAGAGCCCCAGAGCTGGTTTTCAGCGACAGCCGGAGTTCTGCAATTCAAATAATCCTGTTGGACAACCGGACACGAATCCAGAATCTGGAATGCTACTGAGAATCTATCTTCAGGGCAAACATGCTCCTAGTCTTTCTTTAAAGTTATTTTTTTCAATATAGTTATATTTTCTTGTGTTACTTACAGCGAGCCACAATAGCCGTGTCGGACAGCACACCTGCATGCCGCGCACGGCTAGCAGGCTGCTGGCTCAATGTTGTGCGAGCACGAAACGCACTCGTTGTGTTCGCAGCCGCCATACTTGCATTCGTGCTCAACTTGAAAGGAATCACTCCCTTTGCTCTCACAGGTAAGTAAATACAACACCTGTGATTGTTGCAATCCTAGTATCAAAGTGCAAGTTACTTATGGGGTCGTGTTATGAAGCATTGATGCCGCCGTCATTATTCCAGAGTGAGGGAGAGAGACGGAGTTATACATGACCTTTAACACCATTTCTTTTTCGCAACGGGACGCAGAAACGGGCCCTGGATTGTTATTCCTGCCCTCGTTCAATTTGCTGGCCATTTGCTGCAAGTGGTTAGATACCACCTGTATTTGTTGCGCTCCTAGTACCGTTGTATTGCTCTATGGCTCAAGCACGCAACGTTTCAGCGCGTGGCATGCGATGCGCGATGCACATGCTTTACATTCGCGCATTTACGTTCTTCACTCATACCTTATCTATAATAGTTTTAAAATATTATTATTTCTTTTCTTTTTTTAGAATGACTTTATATCGTTTTAAAAAAATATTTAAAAATTATGTGTTAAAAAGTTACATAAACGAAATAATAAGAAAATTACTCTTAATTTTAGTAATTGTTCCAATTTTAATGTGCATTTTAATTAATTTAATCTGCCTTTTTTTTTTCATTAAATGTCTATTTTCGCTTATTTAATTTATTAATTATTTATTTAATTAATGACTTATGAATCCATCAATTGCTCGTGATTCATCTATGGCCCTCGCTTTAAATCCGTCCTTTATACCCTAATTGCATAATATACTATTATACCTTCCCCCTCTAAAAAGCTTATTTTATTCACTGAAAACAATGCACTTTTAATCACTGTTTTGGTGTTTGAATTTAGAACACACCAATACTCCTTGTGCAAAGAATACTCGACATACAAACTTCTTGTGGAAATAACTCCTCGAGATTTGATTGGTCGACATTTTCGACAAGGAGTTTAGCATGAGAATTAAAACTGTTTTGTGTTCTTTGCTGTCATTAGTAATTTGGCGCTAGGTATTTTGGAACACTGTAAGTTGTACGAACACAAACTGTTCCAATTTTAATGTGTTTAAACAAGTAACAGGCTGTATGATAAAGTAAACCGCGCACGAGCTAAATTAAAAGAAAAATAAAAAAAATAAACACGCGCGAAATTAATGCATTACGCCTTCGTACGTAATTGTTTACTTAAATTCGGATTTTACTTAGTTTTATAAAATAGGAGCGGGTCGCTAACCCGCTCCTGCTTCGCACGGTTTTTACGACTTTACAAAACATCGAGATTTCTTAGGTAAACGTAACTTTAATATTAACGTATTATACACATAAACCTTCCGGAATAAACTCTCTAAACGACGGTGAAAACCTCATCAAAATCTGTTGCGTGGTTTAGAAGAATAACGGACATACAGACAATCGCGAAAAGCGACTTTGTTTTATAATATGTATAGATGAGTGTGTCTGTCTCAAGTAGTGAGAATGAAATAAATAAACGTACTATTCTTATTCATATGTTGCACTTACTTATTTTCTCATAGAGGGTGATTAAAAGTAGAGTCTTCACCTCGGGAGCAACACTATTATAAGCTCGAGTGACTTACTTTGAATTTCTCGCTGCGCTCAGGATTCTACTCTAGAATCCTTTGCTCCGCTCTGGATTCAAAGAAACACTCTCGCCTTTAAAATTGTTGTTTGCTCCATGGGCAAACATTCTACTATTTCATTTTTCACTATCATCATTAGCCACGCCAGAAAGTCTTTGAAACACCATTATTCATTGTTCACAGGTACAATCCACGGCGGTCTGCCTAACTTCGGGCCGCCCCCGTTCCGTACGGTGGTAGGTAACGACACGCTGTACTTCCACGACATGCTGAGCGTGTTCGGGGGGGAGGGGACGGTCATGCCACTCGTCGCCATACTCGAGAGCATCGCTATCGCTAAAGCTTTTGGTAAGATTACAATTACATTAATATGTCTACAGTAAACCGTAAACAGTAAACTACATTGCGATCATTATAACTTGTCCAGTGATCTGTCGCCATTATGAACTCTATTAGTATAGACAATAAGACTGCAAGATTCAGTGCTAACAATCGCGCCACGGGACAAGTTATAATGAACGCCCAACGCACTGTATTATAAAATAAAATCACTGTCCATTTAAAATTGTTACCATGGTTATAAATGTTACAATTGAGCTGCCTCGATGGTTTTCCCATCAGAAATTTCTCAATACCAGCCCGGAGTCTGGATCTGAGCCCGATTATTGCAAAAAGGCTCGAACCCCATGACATGCAACTTAAACAAAACCAGCAACATGTGGGTTTACTATACACTCCTGGCTACCTCTTCGAAGAATACAGTCCTGATGTTATGTTATCCTGTTTGTAGCCGGCAGCACCACAGTGGACGCGACACAGGAGATGCTAGCCATCGGCATGTGTAACTTAGTGTCGTCGTTCTGCCAAAGCATGCCATCTACTGGCTCATTCACTCGCACGGCACTCAACCACGCCAGTGGAGTGGTCACACCGGCAGGATGCTTCTTTAAAGGTAATTCATTATCATTATTTAGTAGTAGAAGAGCTATTATTATTAAGTGCTAACATGATACCTACCTATTCCTGCCGCCGTTTTAAAGAAAGAAAACAAAGAAAGAAAATATGAGACGTTTGAGAGAAAGAAAATACATTTATTTAGCACTCAATATAATATACGGCAGATAAACAAAAAAAAAATGAATAGTATGATGTATGATGTAAGAAATTTGCAGGGAAGTGTGCATCAAGGCTGCGCCAAAAAGGCCCAGTTCAGTAAAAATGCCAGAGAACTAAATGTGTGAGGTGACATTTCAGCTTCTTTTTCGAGTAGCAAGGCACCTGTGACGCTTCTGGTATTGCAGATGTCAATAGGCGGAGGTGACTCATGTCTGTTCCAAAAGTATCTGTTGAAAGTGTAAACAAATCCTGTTCAGATTCAATTCTTACGCAACCACTCACTAAAGGGAATTAGTAACATGTTCCAAGGGTATTAGAAGGTTTCAACTTTAATTTCTTACTACTTTTTCCAATAAATATTGTTTTAACATTACCCGTCAAACAATCGCTTACTACAAGCCGTTTGCATGTAAGCGCTCACCGGTTTTCAAGATTATATTTATTATCGTTTCGAGATTATTTTTATTATGAGCAAGCGCTGGTTCATACGACATTTGTCGGGTTAAATCGTACTTAATTGAAAAATCATCGACGAAATTGAGGTTATAAAATATTTGATTGAGAGAGAATATAATAAGAATTTCGGAAGTATTGGCCGCCTGGGCACTACAAATTGACATCCACGTGTACTTTTACTGTTTACATTGTCACCATATACTTTTGGAACAGCCCATACTTACCATCAGCTGGACCTTCGGCTTGCTTGTCACTCAGTAACATACCGACAAGATGATGTTATTTCCTCAGCGATGTTGGTGCTACTGGCGGTGACGCTACTCGCCGACGCGTTCTACTACATCCCGCGCGCGACGCTGGCCGGCATCATCATCGTCGCGATGTTCTCTCTCATGGAGATGGCTATTGTGAAGAGACTGTGGCGAAATAGCAGTGAGTAGCATGTACTTGTACTTATTACTACTGGGAAGGTTTATTTTTTACTGAAATCAAAATTCGTTACAAGTTGAATTTTCAGCCGAAAATAAAACCCAAATGGAAAAGGTATTTCTTTTGTGTTATATCGCGGGATTTTTTTGGTAAAATAAAGGGAATATAGACATAACCAAACAATTTAAGATTGAGTTTAGTAGATTTCTTTAGCGTCACCATTAGCAGGTTTTTGTTCAACATTTATAAAACTAAAAAGTTTAAAAGTGACAACTTTAAAGCTATTTTGTCGATTAGCTCTGTGGCTTTCCAAACTTTTTAACTAAAAATCCAAGTAGTTTAATTACTTTAATTTTCGTGTCATCTTCTGCAGCAGAGCCACCACTTTAGAAACCGATCAATTATATCTTAAAATGATGTCCGTCAAACGTGATGTACGTTTTGATTTAGATCGGCTAATGAATAGAAATAGAATCTATGTTCACGGAAGAGTAAAAAAAGATATGTTTACAAAAAATTAGTGTCATGCTCTGCCGCAGAGCCACCACTTTAGAAACCGATCAATTATATCTTAAAATGATGTCCGTCAAACGTACATCATGTACGTTTATCCGTTATCGCTGTACGTGCATTAACTAATGATAAAACGGACATTGATTGTGGCTCTGCTGGAGAGCATACTCCCTAGCAGAGCCACACAGAACATGTCACTCAGGAAAGATAAACACTACTGTTTTTTTTATTTGAACTGCTGTACGAAAAGTGTTTATTACGTACGTGATGAAAAATATCATTATTAGACAGTGGTTTTATTTATTTTAACTTTATTAAAATTTTCATAGAAAGCGCCTGGTTATTTCGTGTCAGCAAAATGTTTTGAAGCATTTGTGATTAGGCGCACATCTATAAATATTATTAGCGAGAAAAATTAGCATGTTATTACCCGACTGCCAAGGAAGGGTTATGTTTTTCGCGCGTATCATGTATCTTTCTTTGTAAATTTCCTTATTACCTCGTATGTTCCAAATGGCTGGATGGATTACGACGATTACGGTATCATTAGATTCGTCTCAAAAAACCAAGTGTCCCTAGAAATGTTAAAAAAAAATGCGCCAAGAATGGCGGATTTTTTGCGCTAAATTCTAAGTCGTTAATAAATTTTTTTCAACCAAACCTATGGAGTAGGGTATCAAAATGAAGGAAATTAAAAGGAGATTACAAATATATAAAGGTAAATAATACAATTTCTAGTCGGGTTTTTAGATACATTAGATGTTACTTGTTTGTTACATAATATTACATTAATAGCTAGTTTTACATACAAAATTAATATAAATAAAAATAAAACTGAAAGATCATTTTCTGTTGTGATATTTCATTTTTTATTCAGCTTCGTTGTGCATCGATTGTACGGTTTTTGACACGGTTATTCTCTTTCATGGCAAAACCTGGCCATGAAAGAGAATAACCGTGTGGTCAGAATGAACAAACATGGAAATATTTATGTGATCATTACAAATAACTAACAAAGCGTTAAGTACGGCATCAAAAGCACATGTATTCTTCACAACTCCATTTTTTATACCTGATGTGCAAATATTTCCATTCGGTAGAATTTCTATTTCTTTTGTTCTGGGTTTTACTTTTTCTATTAACCGTATGGTTTTTCGATTTTCTGTTTTATTGCGCCAATGTTCTTCCAAGGTTAGGGTTGCTTTTGAACACCGATTCTCGACTAAAGTCACCATTTTTTAAATTAATTTCTTCCTTCACACTAAGTTTTAAATCTTCGTCAAAATTTTTACATTTACTTTTTATAAAATTGGCCCAATTAGCTGCTTTCAATTCTCCCGTTATAAACTGTGTATGTTTCATTACAAAATCGTCAACTCTCATCAGTCCACTTCTACTATGCAATAATAAAGTTTTAATATTTTTAAAGTAGCTTTCTACATTACTGCTACTAGCAACATCTGATGACTCAGCGGCGTTTGGAATGTAGAGAAACATAACATTCGATCAGAGAGGTAATCTTAGCACATGTTTGCGAAAACATGTTACAAAATTTGGCAAATAATACATGTTTTCGTAGTCCGTTTTTTCACTTAAATCAGAGTGAACAGTTTCAGCATCAACAATTGCATTAAACCAAGTAATAAAAGAATTGTTAACACTTTCATTATCTTCTTGGATACCATACACACACATCTTCATCACTTTGGTCAATATTAATAGAACCTTCGCTTGACAGTCCAAGAGATTTTAGTAACTCTCGAGCTCTATTGCATTTGCTTATGCTACCGTCCATTAAATTTCTATCATATTTCTGCAGCGCAAGCACAATTAAATTTTCAATGATAGTTTTTGCCACCTCAAAATTCGTACAGCTTTTCAGTCTCAGCAGATACCTAATATAAAAAGACTTGACACGTATATCAACGAACTTGAAGCATTGTAGACGATACAAAGATTTCAAGAAGTGTGACGTATCCAATCACAAAAGGCAAGTAATTTCACAACGTTCTCCTTGAAACAAAACATGTAAAGCAGTGTATTAAATATTCCCGGGTTGTGGTAAAGCTTGTGATCGCCTTAACAACAGCTCCTATATTTGCAGCCGAGTCATCGCAAATGACTTTATTCGGCGCTTTCATTTCACTGATCCATTTCTTTAACCATTGAAATATATTTTCCATAGTTTGTAGAGCTGAAATCATTTGTGAAACTGGCACAGACTTATCTTCGATCTTTAACATCACGACGTACAAAAACAAGTGTTTACTTTAAATTTTCTTGAAGATTGAACCCGTTGCGTCAATACTTAGAACGGTATATGTAATGCCCTAGAAAGCTTTTTATAGAAGTTTAACTGAAGTTCGGTCCAGTAATGTATGAAAAAAGGTTGCAGAAAAACAGTTCCGATGACGTTCACCCACGGTTCTGTAAACGACATAATCCATAAGGCTAAAAAAACTATTTTATGGAAACTTTTTACAGCATCGTGTCTGTTTCTTACATTTTGCAATGATTTCAAGTTTGGTATAAAAGGTGGTTCACGTGTTTCGTCATCTTGCATAGAAGCATTAATCATTTTATTTCGCATGACAATGGGATACTGGTTTTCCATTTGTAGAGATAGTTCTTTCGTTTTATGAGAAGACAACTTGTTTTTTGACGTATGTATTATATTTCTATCGACATTTTGAAAAGAGCATGTGAACATAACGCTATCGGTCTATTCTTGGGTTGTGACATTAATTTTACCATTGCACTCTTTGCATGTGCATGTACACTGCATTTGGTAATCAGTCACAGAGCTATTTTTAAAAGTCCATAAAAAACGGTTACTTGTGTAACGCCAAATCCATTCACAAAAAACACTACTCCACTTTCCCTTAGGCATCCTTCTTCTTTTGTGTGTTATAGCAGGTTTTTGTATATCATTTCTTTTGCCAGCTACCAGTATAGGCTTGACGTTGTGCCACGAATCACGGTCTACATTAAAATACTCCACGTTATTACTAACGCTATCGCTACTAGAACTTCCATCGTCCTCAACGTTTACAGCCTCAGCGCTGTCGGAACCTTCATTTTCACATTCATCACCAAAAAAAACATTGAAGTGTCTCTTTGTAGATAGATATAATGCTTTTGGAGTCATTCGAAACGACAACTTCTTACTAATGTCCTTAAAAACACAACCCTCGCTCTATGGTAAATTTTTCACATTCATAAATAAGTGTTTGAAGTTCTTAAATGCTGCTTTTTGTTCTTCTAAGCGCACTGACAAACATTTTGTGCGCTTCATCGTAATTTGATAAGTAATATTATTGTAACTAATAATGAAATACAACATGAATTGCCATTGAACACTAACGTTACTAATGGTATTGAAACTGCATGGACGTATCAAAAACTTAACATGTTTTCTCATACTACCTTTTCTGTAGTTTAATTAAAATGTAAAAAAATCAAAATTACGATTGAAAATAAATTAAATATAATTTATTTGCTCATTCGAAAAGTAGATAATCTAGTAATATTATGTAATCAATAACATGCTAATTTTTCTCGCTAATAATATTTATAGTTGTGCGCCTAATCACAAATGCTTCAAAACATTTTGCTGACACGAAATAATCAGGCGCTTTCTTTGAAATTTTAGTAAAGTTCAAATAAATAAAACCACCGTCCAATAATGATATTTTTCATCACGTACGTAATAAACACTTTTAGTACAGCAGTTCAAATAAAAAAAAACAGTAGTGTTTATCTTTCCTGAGTGACATGTTCTGTGTGGCTCTGCTAGGGAGTATGCTCTCCAGCAGAGCCACAATCAATGTCCGTTTTATCATTAGTTAATGCACGTACAGCGATAACGGATAAACGTACATGATGTACGTTTGACGGACATCATTTTGAGATATAATTGATCGGTTTCTAAAATGGTGGCTCTGCGGCAGAGCATGACACTAATTTTCTGTAAACATATCTTTTTTTACTCTTCCGTGAACATATTTTTTTTTACTCTTCCGTGAATAAAGATTCTATTTCTATTCATTAGCCGACCTATTCTGTTAAATCTCACCGTGAATACTTTTTACGTCAGCTATCAATAGTGTCAGGCCCTAGCATCGGGTGGAATGAAACTTTACAGGATAAACCGGCTGGTTAAATGTACATCTCGTCCTTGTAATGTCCCACAGAGATAGAGCTGCTGGTGTACGTCGTGACGGTAGTGACGGGCGCGGCGGCGGGGCTGGAGTACGGCATCGTGTGCGGCGCCGCGGCCGACGCGGCGCGCGGCCTGGCGCACGCCGCGCGCCCGCCCGTGCTCGCGGCCGGCTTCAAGGTGACGCGGCCGAGTTGGCAACGTTAAAGGCCTATTCAGATATAAGCGATATGGCTGTCGTGGTAGCGATACTGGTCCGACTTCTATTTAGTCACTTTGGACGAGCGCAACATCGAAAATCCAAGATCGCGGATGCGAAAATTTTAAATTTTTTCGTGATTGGTGTCGTTTTCATAGTTTTTGAGGGTGCTAAAGCCGACAATGAGGTCAAAATATAAATCCAAGATGGCGGCTCCAAAAATTTTCAATTTTATTATCATGAGTATCGTTTTCATGGTTTTCTAGGGTGCTAAAGCCCATAGTGAGGTCAAAATGAAAATCCAAGATGGCGGCTGTGAGAATTTTCAAATTTTTCGTCAAGGGTATCGTTTTCATTTATTTAAGAGGTCAACTAATTGCCCAGTACAAGACAATGAGCCTATCTACTGCCATCGTGCCCCAATCTTTAACAACTCTTTCTAAAATGTCCCCACTCCTTACCCCACAGGTGGGCAACCAAGACTGCGTATCCATCACGTTGTCGGGCGCGCTATCCTACTCCAGTTCACAGCACATACAGAACAAGATACGTCGCCACGTGCCCTCTTACATCGCCGTAGTTGTTCTCGATGCAAGACAGCTGTATTCCATGGATCTTGGAGTCGCTGAAGTAAGACCTAGGGATAAGCAACAATTCTATGAAATTTCGCTAGATTACTAAAAAAGACCATTTAGATAAAAAAAACAAAACACTTATGAACTTGATTGAACTATCTCTCCCTCTTTCTCTGTTCTCACTTTATCATTTCTTTTGCAGAACATAATATCTGTGATACTAGATCTAGAGAAGGAAGGCCACAAGTTCCTGTGCTGGAACTTTAAAGAAGGCCATCAGAAGTTGATGGAAGACATCCATCGAGGGTTCGAGAGCCGCTTCGTGGACGGACCGAGTATTGATCAACATGTATTAAGTTAGTTAAAAATTGTTTGAACTAATATAATATAATAATATAATATAATATTTATTGACATAAAAAGTTGTTACATTATATGTGGTTAACTGTACTTATTCTAAAATTTGTCATGTTCAAAATAGACGAAATCGCTGCTTTCTTATAAAAAGTACTAGGAATACATAATAGCGTAAGATGTGTTACAAACTTGCGTCGCAACTGAGACCTAACCCGACTCCCTCAAAGTTAGGTACAAAATACCGATAGTATTATGTTCAAAATAATATTTTGATATTACTGGTTCTGTGAGTTTAATCAAAATGATCGATTTAAAAAAAATTACATCCCTTTTTCAGTTGCCCCACTTAACTGCAACGGACACACTGATGTCCCGCCAACTATTTCGAGGCTGTGATAATTCTAGACTAATCCTAAGTATGTTTGGGATACCAGGATATCAGAACAGCTGACCAAGACCTGGGTAAGTGTGGAGAGTGGGTAGCGGAGCTTTTCACATTCAAGACTTTGCATAACTGTTTGTCTCTTTGTCTCTTCCTAGCTTTTCTTTTATTTTTTTCTAATAACTATAAAAAACCTAACCTACTTCTTAAACTTCTAATCCTGATTCATCAGTCCCAAGAATTATCATCATCACATTCACAGCAATATGTCCACTACCTCAACCACCGACGCAACGACTGGTTCGATGAATAATAACAAAATATTGTCGTTCAACTTTGATAGTTTTAATGGACTGTCATTCGTTTTCTGAAAGTCTCAAGTTTGAAAATAAAATATTTGGCAAATTGTACTGATTCGTGTAATTTATGTCACTAATATTTGATTATACGAGTACATTATGTAAACTATGTATATGTCGTGGCCAGATCTTAGAATTAACCATTTCATGAAATGGCCAGCTAACATTGGCCATATCGTTTAAACGTCAACGTCAATGATATATCAGTCGACGTTTGGCCATATCATTAATGTAGGGTATCCATGGTGAAGTAAAAATAGTTAAGTAACTGCGACCAACTTGGAAGTAGTTGGTGGTTTCAGTTCTAACCTAACCCATTTGGTCGGGGTGTCACATAAGCGGCGTAAATTTTAAATTTTTCGAAACTAATTTTAAGTGCTATGTTGCATGTTACGCCGCGGCAGCGGCCGGCGAGCGCTACTTCCAAGTTGATCGCTTTCCATAATATCATATTTGGAAACCCAATAAAAGTCCATCGACTTTTTTGTGTTCACCCTACTTTGTTTGATTTGTTGTATGCCGCCGCCATGATGTACAACAAAAACACAGCGACATAAACGCCTCTACCGGTGGATAATCTAACTATTTTACGATATGATCACTAATGTTTGGCCACATCATGAAGTAGTCGTGCGTTTAACTGTTCATATCATTAAACGTTGAGTATTCAATGATCTGGCCAGGCCACATCATGATGTGACCAGTGGATGATGTTTATTTCTTGAAATTATCAATTTTAAGATCTGGTCACGACATATATACAGCCAACTATTACATATTATACTGTGTCCTAGTATGTAAAGGAAAAAATGAAACTGTGATAGTTGTATTCGAGTATCAATATTACTGACATCAAAGTGATTGAATACTGATTAAAAGTATGGAATACCGTTCGAAAACAAAAGTCTTCGAGTATATTATACTGCGTTCACGAGTTAGTTTCCAAACATGTAAATAAATGTGTTTTTGAAAAAACAACTTACAAATACCCACACAAACACTACAACTTTAACCTCATAGCGAGTGAGACGGTCTTATTCTGTTGGTCTCTGAGTGAATTCACAAGGAATGCGTTGTTTATAATTAGTTATAGATGTTAGTATCGATTAAGTTAGGATAAGCGCATTTATCGCATTGGGTTATACTGTAATGGTAATTAATAAGTTGATAAATAAATAAATAAACTTCAAACATTTTTGCTCTACAACTTCAAACATTTTAATTAAAACAAAACTCTTCCTAGTGCTTTAGCTGCGAAGAAGAAGTGGCGCAACAAACTCCTCAGCAGCACAGCTGTCTGTTCAGTTAGAAAAAAAATGATTCCTTACAATAGTATGCAAAATAATTTACATTACGCAACACACAACATAAATTAAATTGTTAGCCATTATGTCAACTAGCACACGCCAATTTATCAACCAAAAACATCGAGAACTATACTCAAGCAGAAATAAAAAAACTAAACGTAAACAGAACTTAATATCTAAATAAAAGCCTCCAGGCATAAAGGGCGTGCCCGCTTACATATAGCTATATATAGTCATAAACGATGATTGCTTTTTCAATACTTCTTTCTAGTCATTATGACATTGACATTTCATTAACTTCATATATACAAGCATTGATGTTCGTTTAAGTGGAAATAAAATTAATTGGAAATAAGGATTTGAATATACTTTAAATATTTTTCAGTTTCCTTCACATAATGTTCTTCGTGAGTTACCGCTATAACTACTCTCCACGCTTGCCTTGTTTCTCCTTTTATGATATAAGATAAATAAATATAATATATCTTCTTCTTTTCAGGTATTGATATCACCCGATAGTAACCTTCTGTCAAGACCGATATTGATGTTCATGCGACGTACGGTTACACATAAGTACTTTTTTTTTATGATAAATTATCAAATAACTTCTCCCGCTCTGGGCGGAAAGGGAGGGCGTGTCAGACTCTTACTGACTAAAACCCACCCGTGTTCCTTCAGTTTCCTGTACGTTGCCAGGGGCCACGGTATCTCTTTCGGACTTTCCCGCAACCCCGGCAGAGCACATCAGTACTTACACTCGAATGACAAAAAACAGCCCTTACTGCTACGTAATAAAGATGCTGTCAAAGTCGCACTGTTACTGTATTTAAGTGGTGTCATTGTAAAAGTTTTTATCACCAGTGATATTTCATTTGAAAATCAGAATATGATAGAAAACTTGCCCTGTCTTAGCTGTTAGACTTATCTTACTTAAGTCCCGTATTATAATTTTAGGAAGTGCTCAATTGTTAACATTCCATTAACAAGAGAAATATGCAAATTTAAATTAAATTTGCTGGCAAAACTGCACAGATATGATTGATATAAATAACTAATAATGGTTAAACAAAAATGAATATGATTTTCTAAACTCATAATTCAAGTAACCATTCAAGTAACGCTTCCACAAGATAGACCGGGATGTACAGAATCGGTCGATGTGGCGGAGCTTTTTTTTTTTTTTGATTGGAAATTATCAAATAACTTCTCACGCTCTGGGTGGAGCGGGAGGGCGTGTCAGACTCTTACTGACTAAAACCCACCCGTGTTCCTTCCATTGCCTGTACATTGCCAGGGGCCACGGTATCCCTTTCGGACTTTCCCGCAACCCCGGCAGGCATCGGTCCTATCAGACCCCTTCATTTGCTGACATCTCTTTGAGGCGCGCGTGGAACACAACGCGCCGTCGACCCGGGCCTGGTCCTTATCGGACGGCGAGCTACCCATTGCTCACCGTCCGCAAGCCCGCGCCTACGGTGGCCGGGAATCGGCCTGCGATTCCCGACGCCCAGGGCGTCTCCTGCGGCGGCTAGGGGCGTGAGTGAGGGCGCGAAGTTTGCCTCTCCCTCACGCGTTCTGCCTCCTCCTTCGCGAGCATTACTACTTCACAGAAGGAGGTGACGGCCTCCCATGCCCTCTCGCTCCGTACCATGGCCTGGACCAGGGCCTTACGCGAGAGATCCCCGCCTCCGAATGTGGCGGTGCTTGGGTTGATGTCCGGTAGTGGATGTCTTTCGGCTGAAATGATGATGATGATGATTCAAGTAAGCTCATTGGCAGCCTTGTTCCACCCATTGCTGAGTATAGACCTCCTCCCTTTTAAGTCATGCTTCCCTGGTCCGTGCGAGTCGCATCCAGGTCTTCTCCGCGATCTTGTGTAGGTGTCCTGTTGCCTTGATAGGTTGGGTTAAACTCATAACTTCAAGTAACTACTTGAAATTATGTTTTTGTTTTATCATCATTAAGTACCCATAATCAGCCTATAATGTCCCAACTGGGCCGTAATCCACCACGCGGGCCCAGTGCGGGTTGGTTGATAGATATCGCATGTCTTCGATTTTTATTGGTTCTAGGGCATGCCGGTTTCCTCACGATGTTTTCCTTCACCGTTTTGAGATCAGTGGTGATTAAATAATTTACACAAAGTAAAGCGCCTGCCTGGGTTCGAACCCACGACCTGCTTACTGGTAAGTCGGGGCCGTTACCACCGGGCCACCACAGCTCCAACTTCAAGTAACTACTTGAAATTATAAGTATTTGTTTTATCATTATACTAGCTGACCCGTCAGACGTTGTCCTGTCAAAATTTGAATTTAGTTTTTTCGGCTGTTCCTATGGGTTTTAATTTTTTTTTTCTTAAACCACCCCTTTAATGAGGCGAACAAAACAAAAAAAATATTCAAAGTGATTGAGCCATTTTCGAGTTTTTGCGAGACTATTGCACGGCAGTTGATTTTATATATAGAGATTAGGTATCGGTACCCATCAATACTGTGCGGTTTCGCTAATTAATTTAATTTGACCTTGAATTTCGAATTTGTTTAACGATTTTATTTTGTAAATAATTTAATATTTTAAATGTAAGTGATACTGAATGTGATAAAGTATACTCATTATGAAAAGTTACTTGAATCTGATTGTTATATTTATATATCCTTATATCTTTAGTGCATCATTTTAATAAAATGATTCATTATAAAGTTAGTTCAAAACGACGGGCGCAAACTTTAGATAAAACAATTTATATATTTTTAAATTTGTTAATTATTATTATTTAGTACAATTTGTTGATATTTTATAAATATGGTTATTTTATTATGAAGTTTTAATTAAATATTTAATTAATGATTTATTGTTTTATTATATTTGAATATTTTTGAGAAAAGATCAAAACACAACAGCAATAATTACGTAACACACGATCAATCACATCTGTTTCATTGTGACAGTTCTAAAACATTCATTGCGTTATTTACGTTGTTGAGCAGACAATGTTTTCGAACATATGAAGCAATGTATTAGCAATATCGTTCAAAATCATTCAGATTGTGATTGAAAGTTATCAAGAATAAAGAATAAAAGTGGTTAACGATCGTTCAATGTTGTTAACTTATCAATGCTCCTTGATTTTGTTAAGTAGGTGGGTATAAGTCACTGCCTCGTTGATCTAGTGGTAGCAAGCGCTACTGCAGAACATGAGGTCCTAGGTTCGATTCCTGGGTCGGGCAGTGTTATTGGAATTTTCTATCTAGAATTTCTCAGTAGCAGCCCGGAGTCTGAATTTGCGCCCGGTTGATGGCAACAGGCTCGCCCCCTGTTACATGGGACTTATAACTGGCAAAGTGTGGGTGTACTATAGGTACGCCTCTGCCTAACCTTTCGGGGATTACAGGCGTGATGTTTTGTTATGTAGATTAGATCGGCTGTTACAATATCCAGTGGGGTAATTGAATAACACTTACAGTAGCAATGGTTTTCAAATAATCTCATGCTAAGATAGACCCCAGAGGTCTAATTGTGTGCTTTGTTTAAATATAAGGAATTTGTAGATTATAAAAATAAAAAACATTAATTGCGTTATTTACGTTGTTGAGCAGCCATTTTTCGAACATAGAGCAACGAATGAGCAATATCCTTCAATATCATTCTGATTATGAAAGTTAAGCAATAATGGTGCGAGTCGGCCAGTCTTCTTCGGTTTTGCTTTCTATTCTCAGTAGCCCGGAGTGGCGGAGTCTGGATTCGTGTCCGGTTGATGACAAATTTGCTACAGGCTCGCACGAATAAATAATAGTCAACTAAAAATGGACACAAGGGGAGAAAAAAACAATTGTCTATATCAACAAAAATTTTATCCTGTCTCCTAAAGTAGGGATGGACTGTATAGTATAGTTCAGCTCGGTCGAATCACTGTCTCCTAAAGACAGTGATTCGACCGAGCTGAACTGTAAATTAATGATGGACCTGTAGTGTCGATGTTAATCTACCATAAGACAAAAATGTGAGTAAGCTGAGCAAGTAATTTAGATTTATTTGAGCATGGATGGGTGGAGAAACAGTGGGGTTGTGAATGGGAGAGTGGTGTGTGTGTTCATGTTCGTGAGTGTAGTTGTGATGTATGGGTGTGTGTTGTGTGTATGAGGTGTTTGTTTGTGGGTTGTGTTTTGTGTACCTATTTAATTTATGGAATTTATGGCACTCTTTTGGAACTGAAACATGACTGGCGAAATGTGGTTGTACGGTATTACGCAAACTGAAATTTCATACAACTGTCTAAGAATAACAGTTGTGATTTGCTTAATAAATTATTTTCCCTGAATTTATTACGCACTTCTGTCCACCCCTTCGAAAAACACGGTCGTGATTTTATAGATATAGGTAGAGAAGTAATGGTCTTGGATTCGAGAAGGGAACAATGTCAGTGTCGTCTCATCGCTCGGTTTAAGTAAGCCGCCGTCGTCGCACAGCGCCTGAGCCGCCAATCCCAACCATTTATTTTAAATCGTAAATACCGAAGCAAGGATTTCGTCTCGGTGTCTCGTTTACACTGTTCATTTAGTTAGAACAAACTTGAAGTAGGTACCAGCAGTGCTATTCTGTAACCATCTCACCGTGAAAACTTAGGTGAAGTGAGTTGTCAGTTCATAGCAGCACGTGGTATGACAGCTCACTTCACCTAAGTTTTCACCGTGAGATTATTACAGAATAGACCGGCTGTTCTTTATACCTACTAAACTTATTGCTATTCATGGTTATTTAGCTTAGTACCTACCTAATAACAGCCGCTCGGGTCGATCCATCAGGTTAAGCTAAGCTTGCCGGGGTTGATCCTTGGATGGGTGACCATCTTTACATAGGGACTCGTGGAAAAATAATAACAGGCACAGGGGTCGGTCAAAAGTTAAGCTACGCTTGCCGCCGTCAGTCCGTGGATGGGTGACCATCTTAACATACCGAGATCTCTCCGTGCATTGGAAAGCACGTTAATAACAATCAAGAATGACAGCCGGGACCAACCGAGTCCCAGCTGTCATTCGTGGTTCGTTGAGTCGTTACGGTTACGTTAGAAGCCTGAAAGTCTGACAACCAGTCTTACCAAGGTATCGTAGGTATATTACTCAGTTCTAGGGTTGTGGAGGTCAGATAGGCAGTCGCTCCATGTAAAATACTGGTATTCAGCTGCATCCGGTAAGACTGAAAGCCGATCCTAACGTAGTTGGAAAAAGGCTCGGCAGATTGATTGAAATATTATTCATCGCATTTGCAAGGCTTCATTACCTATGTGTCAGGTTTGCCGCAGTAGCATTCTGCATCCCAGTTGCAAAACACACTTTTACACATTGCTTCATTTCTTGAAAAATTCGTCTGCTCGACAATATAAATAACGCAATGTTGTTGAATTGTCAAAATGAGAATGCGGGTGTCTTACGCATTAACCCGCTGGCCTTAGAGAAGCGACTTTTTCAATAAAGTAGGTATTTCCCCGTTATAAAATGACTCTAATCTATGTTACGAAATCGCCTGTCATCCGTAAGTTTCAGATCTACTTGCTCAAGTAACTGGCATACAGTCGACGTGAACGTGAACGAGCGTTTAAACTAAGTCCCAGTTAAAATTCAGCGAGTTAAGCCCATCTGAGTAATGGCCGACGATTTCGATGTCACATAGCTTTAAGTAAATAAATAGACAAATGTACATAATTTACGCATTACTAATTAGTTGGTAATCCCTGTTGATTGGAGCCTTATAATTATTACCATCGTTTATTTGTTCGGATCAATTATTTAAATTACGACATACCTACCTACCAACTGGGTTCTTCCAATTTGTTTTTTTTTTGTTCCTAATTAGTAGCTTGAATTTATTCAGTTAACGGGAATTGACTTGCCACGTACACACACACGGCTGCACATCAAGCTATACATTTCCAGTTCATGCTGATCTCGTATTGTATAGGATTTCCGTACAATGCGAGGTCAGCTTATACAGGAAATGTATAGCTTGATGTGCAGCCGTGTGTACCTATTAGGTAAACCGTAAACAATAGATAAACAAGGACTTTTTCGATAAAAAAGTAATATAGCACAATAATTTAATTAACGTCGGTTTTTCGTAAACAATTGAAGCGTATGAATTGAACAATTGAATAATGTGGGTACCTACTAATTTGTTCTGCTTATCAGGATAGCAATAATTCAAGGAGCATTTAATTCGGTTCTTTTGTTTGGGGTGGACGGATGAATACCTTTGCTGCATAGCCCGCTAGCACTACGCAGTTTGCGCTACCTATTTAAGCTTTATTGGCTAAAATAACTCCTTTGTTGTTATGGTAGCCTGGTACCAATTAGGAATGTAGATATATTTTTTGGGAAAGAACCGCAAATTGTTAAAATAATTGTCAAAAGCAATCACGACGTAGGTAACTAACTCTAGATAGATTTTTATTTTTTCCGAGGATTATCCCACAAAATCCCAGCAAAATAACCGTAAAGGTTTACCAATTTTTTGGCAACAAGATCATCTAGTGTAATTAACGATGCTGCCATCCATCAATCAGGTTCAGCTCGATTTCCCAACTTAATCAGATGACATGGCGTAAATATGGCACTAGCGTGCGCCGACGACGTAACGACGGCTATCCGGTTGCTGTGAAATATGATGCGCAATAAAAGAGATACAGGGCTTTTGTGTAACAGTTAACAGGGGAGATAATACCCATGTAGAATATTTAATTTTTAGGTAGGTAACACTTAAACGTAAAGAAAATGTTCTTTAGTAACTACCCAAAGTTTCCATTAGAACTTTTCTGTATTATGAGTATCATGTAGGTTATCTATCTACTTTATTCAATCAAAATATGTTTCGTGTTTCAGCTTTTGGCTTTTGATAATTAAGGCCCCGATTAACTTACCTAGGCTCATTCTGTAAAATAAACGAGGTTTTAGGGTTCCGTACCTCAAAAGGAAAAAACGGAACCTTTATAGGATCACTCGTGTGTCTGTCTGTCGCACGGGACAGACGTGGCACAGCCAATATGCCCCGAATCTACTGGACCACGTTAATTGAAACTTTGTACACATATGAATTTCTGTGACCCAAACACGGACGAGTAACGTAAATAAATGAATTTTGAATATGGAGATGAGTTTTCGGGGGCAAATTGGAAATTTAAAAAAAAATGCAAACTGTACCTTGTGACATATCAACTGAAAAGGCTTATTGTGAGGACCTCAATAATAATTAAAAAAAAATGTTTTAAATAAATACTTTTAAAGATATTTAAAAAATCGGTGAAAATTGAGCCCTTATCTCCGAATCTACAAATTTATTAAAAAACTCATAATTATTACTCCCTGCATCCTTGTTTTACTCGATGTTATGTTTTCCTGGTCCCTACATGTAGGGACCAGGAAAACATAACATCAAAACTGTTATTAAATTCTTAATAGTGCAGCACAGACGGTATAGGTACATCGCCCGGTATACGTACTATTACGTTGTTTACACGAAAAACACGATAGCCAATTAAAAGGGGCAGATATGGTAGGGGAAGCAATGTAAACCAATTAGCGACGTTAAAATATTCACGGCAGAAGTGCTTGTGAAAGATTCTTTTGAACCACTAGCGTAGGTATCATCAGTTTGTATTAGTATGCCGCGACACGACAGCGCGGCACCCGGTAAGTGGCAAATATCGATTTATGGCTATCGTAATTGAAAATTTCTTATATTTAAAATATATCTTTTAAAAAATAAAAATAAAATAAAATTCGTTTATTTCAGACCTATACAGTCCATATTTTGTTAGTATTTAATTACATTAACTTATAACTATGTTAATAAACGAGGAGACACATTTATTAATTTAAATATTTGCCGCCAACTGGGGCCCCGGGCACCCGCACTTGTGCTTGAACCCAGTGCCCCAGCATGGGGCTGTCCAGCTTGTGGCTGAGCACGCTCAGGATGGTGTTAGCGCTCCCACGCGTGCGGAACATCAGCGAAGCGATGCGGCGCCGCAGCACAGTGTGAAAGCTGTCTGTGTGCGCGTGCACAAACATCGCAGACGCACTACAGTAGCGTGGGAGCCCCACCAGCACCCTGAACGCGTTATTATATTGTATCCTGAGAGCGTTGATGGCCCGCTGTGTGTAGTTGATCCACAGATTGCAGGTGTAGAGAGTTTGGCAGAATGCTTTAAATAAAGTGATCTTTACCTCTAAACTACACCTCGAAAATCTGCGTGCCAACATGTTACAGCGGACCGCCATCGCTCTCCTCTCCCTTTCTATGTCCCTATCGTCTTTCAAATCCTCAGTGACCACATGGCCGAGGTATTTAAGCTCTTTCACTCTTCGAAAAGCGACAGCGTTAAGCAGCACAGGTGCCACATCCCCCAGTTTACGACCCCTGGCTTGAAATATCAAGAGCTCGCTTTTCTGCACATTGTACAGGAGACCGTGTACCTTCGCATATTCCTCACACACGCCTATCAGCTTTCTGAGCGCAGCTATTGATGGGCTGAGCAACACCATATCATCCGCATAACTAATACTGTTGATACAGTGACCATCGATCGAGCATCCTACTCCGATGTCGCTCAGCTCAGCATTTTAAGAACACTAGTTTTTTATAGTGCATATCTTTGTATTTCTTTGATGTTTGACAAAAAAACTAAAATATGAAGCCAGTAAAGGCACGTCAAACTTCTGAAAATGTTTTCAAGATTAATTTTCTTGGAAACGAAAACCTAAGTAAAACTGTTCCGCTAATATGACATTAATTTGTAACAGCTCTCCCTCGGCAAAATGAGCCAACTTTGTCGTTATTTCAATGATTAGCATTAGCAACATTAAAATGTTCAGTTCTAGATTAATAGAATTATACCAGAATTTTATAAAAACAGATATATTTTAGTGTAATGTATGTGTGTGTAATATGTATGTACACACGGCACACATCAAGCTATACATTTCCAGTGTATGCTGATCTCGCATTGTATAGGATTTCCGTACAATGCGAGGCCAGCTTATACTGGATATATATGTATAGCTTGATGTGTAGCCGTATGTACACATAGCTAAATTATCCAGAATAAATGCTGGTGAAAGCCGTATAAAATCCATTGTAGTTTAGATGACCAAAGCGGTCACATAGACACAAAAAAACGATTTTCAATTTTTCGTATAACTGTTTCTATTCAAATTCAAAATTCAAATTCAAAATATTTTATTTCACATAAACCTACAAGGGCACTTATGAAACGTCAGAAGCTAGGTGCACGGTTCCAATTGGTCGTTTCCTATGGAGAAGAGCCGGCAAGAAACTCCATGGTTACTCTTTTAAAATAATTGGCTTTTACAATATTTTCAAATAACACTGTTATTATTAGGTATGAGAGGACAGTGTAAAGTCTTTCAACAAGTACCAGGTACTTAACAGAATGATGATGGTCAACAAATCTACAGTCCACCAAGCCTACAGCGGTCTCACATTCACAAAATATAAATTTTCTCATCTGTACTGATGAGAAAATTTCGTCGTATTAAAAGTAGTTTTGATTAAACAAGAGCTTCGCAAATTACAGCACCCTTACAACTGGCGTAGTTCATAAAACCACATTATTATTGAATTCTCTGTTGGCTGTCGTTGCGTGAAATTTCCAATAGTCTGTGAATGAGAGGCTTGTAATGAGCTCTTTGCATTCAGTTACGTTTGACGCAGATGCTGGCTGCATCTCTGTTTTTCCACGAGCTATTGTGGGAGGGAACGGTTCAATGAAATTGAATGGTTGCTTGATAACTGTTTTAGTTGATGTTGGATTAATTAAATTTGCTCTTTTTGTCGACCAAACAAGTTTGCTACGAGAAAAATGTCCATAAGTATATTAAACAACTAAAGTCTCCGCCAGATAAGAAAAAAATAAAAGTCGTTAACACCCGTCTACCAATGTAATCCAATATTTCAAAACGATACGAAAAAAATGTAAAGGAAGTGTCGCTAACACGATCATAACAAACGTATCGCGGTAAGGGCTGTCCTTGACGCGTTCACTGGGCATGAGTTACAAACCTTTTGGCCAAAACCATATTCAGTCGTATTTATTTTGTAAGGTATTTATTAAATGAAACTCTTATACCAAATTCAAAGTCAAATCATATATTTCAAATAGGCTCATAGTTTCGTATTAAATATTTTTTTAATAATTGGAACACACAACAGTCACTATTCGGAAGAGGAATCTGTGCCCGTATTTTCACTCACGGAACTTTCACTTTCTGAAGTGTCTGTAACATTAAATAATAAAGCGATCGGCTGTTTTATCTATCTGATGATCGAGTCCCTTCATCTTGACTTCTTCCTTTTTGACGTGGTCGACACAATTTTTCGACTTTCCGATTATGGAGTACGCTCAGTCAACCCTACGCGCAAACCAAATTTGGAATGACACTCGAGACGAAGGATGCGTTAAGTAAGAAATTACAAAATGGCGGACAGGTAATGCACCCCTGACTCACTCTGACGTCACACACAGCGCCGAGTATGAGGGCATAACCAGAAAAATCTAATTTTCTGGTAAGAACTTTAAGATTCGGTTATTTTAATTAATTGTATAGTTCTATGAATATAAGTTAAAGCTAAATATATAAATCCAATTATGGCATGTTCTTTTATTAAAATATAAGTTGAAAACATAAGTAATCTAGAAAAAAAAACACACCACGAAAATTATTTTTGTAATACATAAACTATAGCAATTACATATTTCATTGATTGAATACGTATTTTAAAAAAATCAAAAAATATATCACAATCATTCCTCAAATTTACGTATTTCTTACTTATTCCGTTGGGATTACGTGTTTGGTATTATGAAACTCGACCGATGCATTATTAGCGACAGTTTTGTATGACGAGCGATCTCTAACGAAGTTTTGCGGACTTTTTGGTACAAGTCGAGTCAATAACTTTTATTTTTTTCTTATCTGGCGGAAACTATAGTAGATTTAGAACTTTCTCCTCAGGGTTTTGGAAAATATGTAAAGCGTGAATTCCATAGATATAATTTATTTTACGTTTTAATAATACATCTATTGTGCATTCTGCAAGTGGGCAACGTCGCTAATAGATGTCAAATGCAGCTTATTCTTTTTTATTTCTTTATTTTATTTATTAAGTATTATATTTATTTTATTTCTTTATAGCTCATTATTTCGCTGTTTTGATTAATTTGGCAATATTACTGTATGGAAATATGAAATACCTATGGCTAACTAGTAAATTAAGATATTGATTATAATAGCGATGATGCCTGGGTAAAAAAAAAGAAATTCTTTTAATCTGTCGGTTAGATAATAAAAAAATATCAGACTCGTATTTTTGCTTTATCATATTAATAAAAAATTACTGAGATAAAACGCATTAAATTTGTGGAGTGGGGGTTGATTCGTCACAAGTAAGTACTTATAAAATCTACGTAATCGTGACGTCATGGCACATTTTAACTCAATGTATCGCCGTAATCTTTTGATAACGTAAAAAAAGAAAAAAATACGTGAACCAAATTTTTTTATAATCTACAAGATGGACAAACAAAATTTTTTTTTGTCCATCCCTATTCTGTAAATACATATCTGTTATAGTCGTCGTAGTGGATACTGCGGACCCTCCTTAATATAAGAACTCAATACCACAGATGCCTTTCTTTAGAAATCGTAAAACAACTTTAGAAAAAAGGAGCGGCGGCCTGAAATACATGGCTAACGTACGTAGACACATCGATCTTATTTCTCTACTTACCTGCCTACATATCGAAAGCATTAAAACTATAGTTTGGAACTATATCACAAAGTAAGGTTAGTTGTGAAGGTAAGTCAGAAGCTTTTAAGGCTCTCCGAAGGCGAAAGTAGTTCCAAGTTTCCTGTTCTGTCGAACTTTCTGGAATGATGTCACGCGGAAGCCTGTATTGTTTGTTTGTGTTGTACCTACTGTTTAGCAGCCAAACTGGGGAAATTCTCGGAAAATTAATCATGTGTTCGAATAGCATTGCAGGGATATGGAGAAATGTCAAAGTCTTAATTTGTGACACCCTTTAGCTCCAAGTAATTTAATAAATACCACTTGAATTAACTGGAATTAACTTTTATAGTTTACTATCTGTTCGTGCCCGGCGGCGTCGCCCGGGTATATTTCCGACTTTTCTGGTGGATTTTCCAAAACTGTTTTTCATGCAATCCCTGTCTACACAATTAAGAATAGGTACAACAAAAAAAAATATCTGATAAATCGGGCCGTACCGCGGCCGCGGTCATGATCTTTCATAATGCGGCAATAGATTTTTATTATAGATGGCATTTTTTTTATGTAGGTACTCAAAATAAACTAAACGTGAATTCATGCAAGCCTAGTATGTTTTGTAAACTATTTGTGCGCCTTCCATCCAAATCCTATTTAGCCTACGTCTGCACGGATGTAATAAAATACGGCAATTTTTCGAAAATCCAAAGAGTGTGACTATTTTTTTTCAACGCGCTGGGACGAGAATACGTCCCAACGCGTTGGATTCTCAACGCTCGGCTCAACATCGAGAGTTGAAAATATAGTGCGCCATAAAATCCCGCCGCGATATTTTTACGTCCGTGCGAACTTGGACTTGTGGGATAATACTAATGATTGTAATACTATCTTGAATTCATGCAAGCCTAATACTTTTTGTTAGCTTACAGAAATTCTTTTTCAGAAATTGTGCACAACGTGTCGTGAACAGAATACCGTCTTGTATGACGATAACTTTTTTTTGCACCATCCGATTTTAATGAAACAAAGCCTATATTCTGTTCCAAATTAATCTCTTACTACCTGTGAAAACTACTTGAAAATCCGTTCTGTAGTTTCGGAGATGTGCGCGAACAAACAAACAGACAGACAGACAGACACCTGATTCCACTGTTTTATTATATGTATAGACTAGCTTTACCTGGCCCGGCTTCGCACTAAGTACTTATCCACGGCGCACAAGTAGCTATCCTACCTACCTACCTACCCTACCTTACCTACCTACCCTGCCTACCTACGCGTTCAAACAAACTTAGTACCAGGATAGCAGCAAACCTAAGTAGTTCACAGATGCATAAACAAATCAAATTGAAGTCGTGTTATAGAAGTTACAAAATTTACACGAGAAGTAAGCGAGTACTATCGTAAACAAAAACCCCGAGGCGAAGTGGCTGTTTAAGTGCTGGTTAACTTTCTCGTTAGTTGGTTAGTTAGTAGATAATTGTGCACGTTCTGAACTGGGTTCGAGTTCAACTTGTGATTGAGTGTAGCTCGCGAGTGCGGGCTGGCCGCGGCGAAAGAGTTGGGGAGAGAAGCGAATTTCTTGAGGAAAATATAAAAAGTTGAAATTAAAAACATCTAATAATATTCTGGTAGCTTCCCCTTTGGAGTCCTAGATTCCTAGTAGATACGTGCTCACGTACTATGTAACTATAAATAACAACAATGTTTAGGAATGACAGTTTATTATTAGGTTGTCAACCAAAGGAAATAAATGACAGCGGTTACGCATAGGCGGGAACTATTTGTTATTATATAGACCTACTGATAACCTGTAAACCTGTAAAAAACCTGGTGGAAAATGTGATGAGATGAGTTTCAGTAATAACGGAATATAAAAACGTCTCCTTAACCAGTTAGTTCAGAACAGAGATATATATACTGTTTTTCGGCATTAAGTATGTACATAATAGTTCGTGTTATTAAATTTTTTAATCGGCTTTCAATTTTCTTTATCGTTTAATTGACAGGCATTGTGTTCAGTTTGATTGACAGGCAAGTATTGCTCGGTTTCCTTTCAGCAAGTCTCTTTCTTGACTCTCAATATTGAGAAGACTAAACTCTTACGTTTTTCCTGGCTGAATTTTATTCCTTTATCTACCGAGTCTAGTATAGTAACTGCGGTTGTCTTACACTCTCCTTAGTTTCGAGTATCAAAAACCTAGGGGTGTATATTGATGAAGAACCGAGATGTATGTAAAAATAAAAATTCGCAAATATTTTCCTTTTTCGATATATTCACCTGCAAGCCTAATACATTTTTCAAATTTTTCAATAAGCTTATGGATACCATAAGAAAAAAAAAAAATTGTCCTTATAATAAATACATCACTTGAAAATTTCTTGCCACGAAGCTCTTTTTTTATGTTTGGGAACATAATAATCGCAGGGGGCCAGATCTGGACTATATGGTGGGTGGTTAAATATTTCGAAGCCAAGAGAAAAAAAAAAAAAAAAAGGCTTGTGTAGGGCAACACGGCTCTTGTGAACAGGCGCATTGTCGTGCAAGAGCAAGACGCCTCTTGTCAATTTTCCTCGTCTTTTCTCTTTGATGACTTCCCTCAAACGCTCCAAAATTGACGCTTAGTATTCTCCGGTTATATTAACACACTTGTCCTTATCTATCAGCAGGATTCCTTCAGTATCCCAGAAAACAGTTGCCATGAGTTTTCCGGCCGACTACGACACTTTGAACTTCTTAGGCGGTGGTGTGCCTTATTATGCCACTACATAGAGCCTTGTAGATTCAGGTTCATAATGATGAACCCAAGTTTCATCTCCAGTCTCAATTCGACTCAAGATACCCTCTTGATCATCGTTACAAGGGTCAAAAAACGCACGTGCACTTTCTACGCGCTGTTGCTTTTGCGGTGGTGTGAGCATTCTCGACACCCATCTTGTACTGACCTTAGTCATACCGAGATGGTCATGAAGAACTTTAAAAATGATTGTATCGGATACTCCAACCATTTCTGCAAGCTGTTTCTTCTTAAGACGAACGTCTTCCAATATTAACTTTTCGACTTTAGCGATGATTTCTGGTGTGGTCACCTCGATTGGGCGCCCAGGCCAATGATCGTCTTTAATCGATTCTCGTCCTTGCTTGAATAGACGATGCCACTTGTAAACCATGGTTTTATAAGGGCAAGAGTCTTTATAAACGGAGGACATCTCTTTCGTAATGGTTTGGACGTTTTTTCCTTGCTTGGTAAGGAACTATATAACGGCGCCGTGCTCGATTGTGTCCATTGTGAATACTGCCTTCCCGATTAAGTTGCTTGGTTGATGGTAGTTCAGAAACTAATAAGCCGGTCGTAATAATTCTCGGTACCTATACTAATAGTGAATCACTCAACTCGTTGAAATACTAATGAGACCCCTCATCCTTCTTCAACCCCGCCATTCCGCGAACTTAAAAACGCACCCTCGTATGTAGGATGTAAAAGGAAGTTCATCTTCATATTTAAAGAATTAAGACATTCAACATGCATTCAACTGACCCTGCAACTTTGTCATTAGTTTAACAGAGTCTATGCGCATCAATAATCACCTACTGTATTACGGTATGGGGAGGCACTTATAAAAATCTTCTTATTCAAATAGAACGTGCTCAAAGGGTGATTCTAAGGCTTTAAGTATTTTAAGCGTATAGAATATCCAACCGCCCTGCTGTACTCTGAAACCCAAGTCCTCACAGTGTGACAACTCTTCATTTTGCGTGTAGTCTTACGCCGTCACTCCATCCGACTCAAACATCCTTCTAAGAGGTCGAGGTCGTCCGGTCTGTGACTCCGTCCAATTGTCGTTCCGCATTTGCTAGCCGCCATTACCCAATTCTAACCGCTCGTCTCGGCAAATTGACATTTACACGTTGAGCAAGTTTGCGCTGAAAGCAAAGCTAATTAAGTGGTTGCAGAATTTATCTTACGACGATACAGAAGATTTTTAAACGATCACCTCATGAATACCTTCTCAATACTGATACCTGTAATTACTGAGTTACTTTAACAATGTTTCAAATCACATAATCAATGTTTGTGAGGAACTTTGGCTCCTGAGATACAAGTATATTTTTACTTAGTTCAGGAGCCAGCTGTTCTACCTGATTTTCTCTACCACTTGTACAATCATATTTAGTGTATAACTAACCTTAAATAAGTTACAATAAGTTTATTGTACAAAGAGAAACGCATAAGGTGGCACTCGACGATGGCAAGAGACTGGATGGCATGTCTTTATCTCCATGGAAGGTGGGTAGGCCTATAGTGTGGGATGCAACCTGTGTCGACACTCTTGCGCCATCCCATCTTCCTGGATCGGCGTGCTGTGCTGGTGCTGCCGCTGCAGCTGCAGAAAGCCTCAAGCGGCGTATAATAACCTTACAGGTAATTATATTTTCGAGCCGTTTGGGGTTGAAACCCTCGGGCCGTGGGGTCCGAGTGCTCACGGCCTCTTCAATGAAATATCAAAACGGCTATTTGATACTTACCGTGACCCAAGGGCTGGTTTTTACCTTGGGCAGAGGCTAAGCATTGCCATACAACGTGGCAAGCCAGTCAGTCTCTTGGGTACATTCCCAGTCGACAGCGATGCGGATGAATTTTTCGATGCTATATTTTAGTTTTTCAGTAGTTTTAGTTAAGTTTGTATATAATTTTGCTATTTTTATTAATTAATTAGATATAAGACATTATATGAATAATAATAATTCATAAACTTATTATTTATTTATTTTATTGCTCGCATAATGCACCAATCGCATGAATACACTTCTGATGAGAACTAACTTGATTCATGGCCACCCCTGATTTACCCTATATTGTATAGAGCCTTCGTATGAGAGCCTACCCACTCCCCCATTACTTGAATCAATGTTATCTACAAGTTCGTATCGAGGGCAACAGTCCCCTGATTTTTAATATACTACTAAACTATAATATCGACAACGTTTGAGCTTCTGTATGAAATATACAATACTTTCATATGAAAACTTGTATTTTCCTCTTCAACGGTTTGAGGGGCACCGTCATTTCATGAAAGAAATATTGTATTTTTTTCTCTCTGCCCGCGTTCTGTCATAAAAGGGATAAAGATAGCGCGCGAGGCAGGTTTTATTTTCTCTGAGAATTTCATATGATACGTTTTATGGAGGGCAACGTCTCTGTTGAAAAACTGTCTTCACTGCTTGTGATTTGGTGTCACAGATTGTGTGGTTCAATGTTAGCTTTCAGATATTATTCTTTGTTCTTCAATTTTTATACTATGAAACGATGGAAAAAGCCTGAAAAGGATAAAGGATCTTGAACTTAATCTACCAGGGTGTAATAACTCATAGAAAGTGGAATAAAATGACAATTAAAACACTAGCATTCCAGTTAAACATTGGTAGTACAGTACTTACCTGCATCTGAAAAAGCAAAAAAGATAAAAGAAAAGCAAAGAAAAATCGAATTTATGTTACAGAAGAATACATCGCCCTAAATATTGTATATACCAGGACCGTATTTAAATATATTTCATCACATAGAAGCGCGTATATTATATTCTATTCCACCGAAAGTAATGAACTGTTCAAGTTTCTTTGAAGTATTTTTCCAATGTTGCCTCCATTACAACAGTCGGCACTTTCTTCGCAAATCTAGACGACTACTTGTAAATTGTGATGCCAACCGTAAAATTAGGTTTATGATATTGAATTGTGGGACCGAAATGACCCGAAATGAGGAGAAATGTTGCGCCTAAGGGCTCACGAAACGTTTTGATCGATCGGTTACTTTTGTGAAAGAACTTGCTTCAAAGCTTCAATAAATGAGTTCATCGAGAGCCTAACATAGTTCCAACAAGTATTGAGTGAATTATAATTGAAATTCCTAACGTTGTTCTAATGGAATTTCGATTGCTGTAACTTTTAATTTATACAGAAATATTCTACGAAAATGGAAGTAGCTAACACGCCTGTACCCTCCGATCGGATAGGCAGAGGTCGTATATAGGTATGAACATTTCGCCAGATATGTTAATAAGTCCAAAGTTACCACCTACCTTATACTGCCTACCTAGTACTTTTTACAACTAAAGCGTGTTTGTTTCTCAATCCTAGCTAAAAACCAAAATCATAAATACCTACCAACCTAGGAGAGGTTACTCTTTTCGTCCTCCCAGACATTACACAGATTTATACTGGAGTAAATACATATTCACGGAAGTATCATCCAGGGTTGTTGAGCATCTCAACAACCCTGGAGTTGTTGAGATACGCTGGGGGTCCTCCACGATTGTCATTGTAAGTGGGTAAGCGGGGAGCTGTCGAGAGCCTAAGGATTAGGACCCCTGAGTTTGATGCAAGGTCATGAGTTCATCACGTCACAGGGTTTTTAGAGAAGAAACGGTCATTGTTAACTCTTTGCTGTAGTCGCAACCTTCTTGCTGATGATTTTTTTATAAGAAGACTTGAAAAGTTTTCAAATCGTAGGTCATATTATTGTCCGTGGACCTCATGATTTTCAGGAATTTCCTCATGGCAGCCTGGAGTCTAGATTTTAGCTGGTTAATGCCAACAGGCTCACCCACTGTAAAAAAGTTTCGTACTTACCTGCTGACGGGAATACAAACTTTTTGTTGAGTAAGCGTTTATGTTTTAGAAATACATATATACGCTACACGATACCCTACAGAAGCGTCACGTAGCAAGTCATAATTGTGTCGAGTGTTGTACGTGTCACGGGCGCATCCGTGACCGAATTATAGCCCACAATGGAAGGCCTACGTCTCGCTCTAAGCCTATGTTTATTACAAGGATTTATAGATAAAACATTCAAGACACTACATTTTCTTCCGTTCAGTTTATAAAGGCCTTTGTGGATTATATTTGGTAAGTTTTATAAATGCTAACATATTTAAAAAAAGGAATGTGATACGAACATGCCCGGAGCAAAATATACCGTCTGGAGCCTGTTCAAAGACTTTCAGCAGGGTAATTGCGTAATACACATAAAATGACAATTGATCGCAATGGGTTTAAATTTTGACAGTTCACCCGCGTTCATTGCGTTATTTACGTTGTTGAGCAGACGATTTTTTCAAACCTATGAAGCAATGGATTAGCAATATCCGTCAAAACTCTCGGATTGTTATTACTCTATTAGGTTAGACAAGGCACCTCATGTCCAGCACGCGTAGCATGACAACCATAGAAACAGCTTTTCTACGGGGTTTTTACGGAAGAATAGACAAAATTACAGATAGTGATTGTTTATCTGTCATTTTGTCTATTCTTTCGTCGACAAAAGCCGTTTCTTTTGTGGTCATGCTAAACGTGCTGGTGGGAGATTTTCATCAGGTGGAACAAAGGCGATGGGTAGTGACGCACTATAGACCGTTCGGCAGTGAGGGGAAAGACACACTTCATGAAGCCAGGCATTCAATTCAGACATCGTAAAACATCGACAACTATGCAGAGAAAATGTAAAATACGTAGAGAAACGAAGTAAAAAGAACAACAATTGTATGTAACAACGATAATTTTTAGTACAAACTTTAGTTTCGCAACAGTACCCCTAACATTTACAACTAGTTTAAACTGGCTCGGACCGGTGTGCCTGTGCAACTTTAAGCGGGAACGCTATTTACACATTTTGTCGGCAGCCAGCAGGGTACTGGGTACTGGCTGTAGTTGTAATCACGTTTCTTATTGTTTCACTATCCAGATGGACTTTTTGCTGAAAGATATAGGCAGAAGCTGTATTGTTAATATTAATTAGAAAAAGGGTTCTTTTCATTTCCAGACGTCAGTTAACCTCATGGAATCAGTGAACCCCGAAAAAATATCATAATTGCATGGAATTACTAAGCAATGCTGGCTGTAAACTTAGCTATCAATAATATAGCTAAGTTTACAGCCCGCATTATTGTTGAGGATTTCAAAATTGATTGAAATTTTCATTTGGAACCCTAAGTAAACTACGAAACTTATTATATTATTCCAAACACGTTAATATCGTGGAAATAACAATGAATACTTTTATACTTGGCATGTTCCGCAAGGATAACATATCTAGGTACTTATAATATTTCTTGGTACTGGAATCATATCAGCCTTGGTATAAGCAGGAGGATCAATCTTTTTGGTCAGTTTGCGTCTATAAAATACCGTGTCATCACAAAAACTATCCTTCCGTGAAATTTCATCAGAATCAATGGCGATTCTGTGGAACTAGGAGAACATGAAACAGAGGCAGACACTATAAATCTACACAAATAGCAAGCTAGGCTATTTTCTTGTTAGGAGTATCAAAATACCGAAGCAAAATGTAACTAAAATACATAATAAAATTATCAGACTGAACATAAAACTTTTTGAAACATGTTCACCCGTTTCCAAATAAACAAGCTATCAGATTAGTTGTTTTTTCGACAAACCTTAAATCCGGAAGCGAATTAATAATTACATTTGACTATTTGAATATTTTTTATTTGTCTTAATTAATATGATAAATGATGAACGATGGTGTTCGCAAAACGCCATATATTTGTGGATATGCGGACATCTGAATACATCAGTCATACGCGATGCAAAAGTGGGAAGTACGCGGTACAAGTACAACTATCGCAATATGTGTTCATTTTTATCGGTCATGGTGGAAAATGTACCGTCAATTTTTTTTTTTATATATTTAATGTAGTCAGAGACTAAGAGACTAATGTAAACTGACTACGGTTAATTAAACCAGTAATTATGAAAGTATTCAATTTGTTTAGCCATTTTGATTAACGAAATGTTACCACAAGTTGTGGCGTAAATTATACAGATTCTAACAGGAATTGAATGTTGTAACCACGATTTGTATGACAAAACGCGTGGGCAGACTAACATTCCAGAAGTACTAGGCTAACATAAAGTACCAAGGTGTAGATGTGGTGTGGAGCACTCGGCTCGCAAGGCTGCTTGCAGGCTGAACCTTAAATATTACGGCTATTAAGGCGACATGAACAGACGGAGATAATAATGGAGTACATTGCGTGGAACTGTAGTGCACCCAACAGGTGTATCGGGGCGTTTGACGTAGCGTTAATCCGTTCAGTGACGTGCCCGACTTGTACCAAGATAGCACGTAAATGGTTTGTCATTTTGTTGTATTAATCTACGGTTGTAATGTTGTGTATTCAAAAGCTCTTATTTTATTTTAGAGTAATATTTCTTGCGATTACTAGGTCCGCGCTTTTCATCTTTTTTGACGTGACAACGTCTTATAAATTGGTCTGCCGGGTGACACTTCAAGAAACTGCGTTACGCTCCGCTCACGTTATGCGCTCACAATGAGAGCGAGTGAGAGGCACGCGTCCCTTCCACTCGGGCATGGTTAGCCCGCCTAAGAGCGAGAGAGACAGACATAAAAAGTGAAAGGCACGCAAAGTCGTTGTCACGTAAAACTTTCGCCCGTATACCGACTTTACAGGCAACCAATTTTTTTTACTGCAAAAAATGGTTTGTTTTTCACGTGTATTTATATTTTCAGCGGGTCTTTTACGCAGTCGGGTTGTTTTATTATTTTGAATTTACTTTTCATTTGTTTCATTTCAGATTAAAAATTGGTGTTTCCCGGATTTTCACAAGGGACATATTCGTTATTTTAATATGCATCGGCGTCCCTAGGAAAATGGCAGATCGCGAAATGTGAATAATAATTATGCATGAGGCTAGGCATTCTATAGTTCTTCGAACGAAGATTCGTAATCAAATCTATGTGGAAATGATTTAACATTATGTGTCCTATCAATACGTGAAAAATTCTGAACATTTTACAGAAAAATATTAATTAAATAAATACTCGACTGGCATATAAAGTTACGTTCTCAACCCTAGGGTCGGGATAACACTCGGATGTCGGGGACAGGCTACAGACAGGCGCAGGCTATCTAAAATACCCCAATGTTAAACAATATAGCTTACATTTATTTACCCTCAACAAAATACAGGGTCCAGTGGTCAAAATGATACCACCTTCACCTCGCTTGTTTTAGGAAACATGTTTCGTTTTTTATGACCAAAGTTAAATGTTTATTCGTAAATTTTGTAGTATTATTTAAAGTATGAATTTAGACGGCTACAGAAAAGCGTAGCGTACCTAGAAACATAGGCGTAAAGATGACGGGGTGTTCGAACTCATACTTATAACTTTGTAGTAGTATGCAAAGACTATTATTTTATTGAACAAAAGTGTACTTACAAGCTTTTATTTAACTTGCCGTGTTAGTTAGTTAATAAGTATTGGTCAAATCTTGCAAGCTGAATTAAGGACACCCCATTCACGTTTCATACAAAGCTGGGCCCGAAACTCAAAGTGGCCAGCGAAAAAGATTGTGTTACCCTGGTCGGGAAGTCCTCCTCATCATTTTTTACTATGGCGCCGAATTTCTAGGACCATACCGTCAGCTGTTTTTTAAAGTTGGATAATCTAGTTACCTTGAAGGCATCTATCGCGTGGGGGAACATTTAATTAACAGATCCTGTTCCGCCGTTCTTGTATCTTCGGTTCCACTCGTCGAGTGACCTCATGTGGATCTGTCACTTGACAAATGAAACCAGGCAGCGGTCATAGTCCTGATTATTTTTAACTTGAGTGTAGCCTCTTTCGCAAGTTGGTCTGCGCGTTCGATGTCCTCCAGCCCTGCGTGAGCTTTTACCCAGAACAAGGAAACATCTATGCTCTGGAATAAGGCCGCGCCCATGTAAGCTTTCGTCTCCGTCACCAGGAAGTGGAGGGAACCTTGGTTTGCCGGATGTGGAGTTTTAGCAAACGCACACGCTCCATCTCCCTGCCTGCAATTGCTGGCTGGGGTACTCTGTGCCTCATATAGAACGGCTGCTGCTTGTATTTGAAAGTCGAGTGGGAGTATCCTAGTCAGTATCAGGGATGTGTTCAGCGAAACGGTGCTGTAGGATTAGCACAGATTTTGGACGAACACTCATTGGACAGTATGACCTTGAACTAAGAAGATTGGCGTGCATTTTCTGCACTCGAATATTTTTTGTTGCCGGCGCTGTGGTGCTTGTCGCGTGCATCACCCCCGAATCCACCGCTGCGGTGGAGACCCCAGCTCACTTTGGCCGCTCTAGATAGCTGTTTGTAGATTCTACATACGTTAGCGGCGTGGATGTTGAATGTGGGCTGGTGGTAGTATTTTTATTTCCAATGTCGACCCTGCCCATGCTCAGGAGTGGGACATTGCTTTAGCTTCCTGGTGACTACCATTGCACAGGTCTTATTTGGTCAAATTACAGCTTACTTCGGATGCCCCATTTCCGAATGTACTCGAGGGCGGCATTGGCCTGTCTTTGAACCTCTAATGCTGAGTTATCGTCGAAGATCATGACCACATCGTCGGCGAAAGCCTAGCAGTAGTCACTCCGTTCTTCCGGCCCCATTAGCAGAGGGTCCAGAAGTACATTCCAGAGGATTGGATTCCCTTTATACGTGCACCATCCCATCACCCCGCCCCGCCCACCGCGCCGGTTAGTCATTCAAGACATTCATTGTTTTTAACTTCATTGTTGCCTGCTGGGGCCTTAGGCCAAGCTCTCTGCTTTTTCTATAAAAAAAATCAAAATTCTAAAAGTCGTTTATTCAAACTAGGGGTTGGGTTTTGGGCCCAATATGAATGGTCTCCTTTTCCCCGTGAATAAAAAACATGTGTGATTAATAATGAAATAAAGTAAATCTGTCGTAATAAACTTCAATGAAAACTAATAAAATATCAGTCAGCAGCTACCAGGTCGTCATAACTAACAGTCGTTAATTTTAAGCGGGGCTTACATCCGCGGTATAAAATTACACCCATTTATATCCATGGCCGTGTGAAATTGGATTGCTTTACTTAAATTGAAATCTCTTTGTTAAGGCCCTGCGAACGTGGACAAATAGTTTGTGGTTTTGCTATGTTTTATTTGTATACGATCCTTCAATAAAAGGGGTTTGTGGAAACTTTAGAACTAGACCTTTTTATTAAAGTTGTTTAATTTGGAGTTTCAATTTAGAAATCCTGTAATAATGGTATAAAACGAGAACTATTTTGGCGTAGGTAATGCTAATGCCATAATTTTCATGGGGGTATTATATAAAACACTCTTTTCTTATGACCTTTTGACAATCACGGTCTTTTAACAGACAGTCGTGCTGCTGGGGAGTTTGTTGCGCCACTTCTTCCCAGCTAAAGCACTAGAAAGTGGTGACGGGCGGGTGTTTTGGGGACTGTCTTATGTAAATTTAACGCTCAAACAGATACAGATGATTTATTTGTCCAAAATAAGAGTGGCTCGAAACTGATTCTCAGCCTTTGGAGGAATGACTTTTGATTTTGAGATGACTTTCACACTTTTCAACAAGTACAATCACACAAATGTTTATACTCACTGTCATTAAAGTTAAGAAGAAAATCGTAGCCTTAATTACAAAAGTTAGGACCTTTGACATTCGTTACTCGGGTATTAATATTCACAAATCAAAGTGGGTCGAGTTCGCGAGGAACGCGACGGCTTTAGACAGATTTAATTGACTTTGGAGAAACTCCTACAATCTTCTCTTTTTTAACACTAACATACTTTGAAACGCGGGAAATTGATTACTAAGAAGACGTTTTTAAGGAGTTTGTTCAGACGTGGCAGAGATAATTTTTTTTTGTTCATCTGCTGTCTTGTATGGATCAGAATGTTAGGCCACAAAAGGGATGAATGAAACTCAAACTCAGACTCAAAGCATTTATTTCAAATAAACCAATTACAGGCACTTTAGAATTGTCAAGGGATCAGTCAGTCAGAAAGATTCAATTCAAATTCAAATTCAAAATATTTTTATTTCATATAAACCTACATGGGCACTTATGAAACGTCAGAAGCTAGGTGCACGGTTCCAATTGGTTGTTTCCTATGGAGAAGAGCCGGCAAGAAACTCCACGGTTACTCTTTTAAAAATAATGGGCTTTTACAATATTTACAAATAACAGTGTTATTAGGTATGGGAGGACAGTGTAGGTCTTTCAACAAGTACCAGGTACTTAACAGAATAATGATGGTGAACAAATCTACAGTCCACTAGGCCTACAGCGTTCTCACATTCACAAAATTGAGAAGAATCTATATAAAGATAAATAAATTAATAAAAATAAAAACGTATTTTAAACGAAATGACGTGATTGCTATTACGGCTGTATCAAATCTCAATAATTATCATGTCCACAAAAGCCACTAATAAAGAGTTGAAATAAAATTTTAGGTATATAATGTCAAATAATAGGGTGATTAATAGATGTCAAAGAAGAATGTAAAAATAAAAATAAAAAATGTATACATGGTAATTTGGGAGCAGTTAATAGATTCTTACATAATTTGCCGTTAATCAGGTACCAGGGAAGCCACATGTGCAGAAGGAATTATTGCCAAGCTTCCTTGTCTTCAACATAGTCTTTAATTTTATAATATGCTTTCTCAATAAGGACGCGTTTGATGTGGGTTTTGAACTTCCCATCGCTAAGTTCTGTAACCGACTTAGGCAACTTGTTATAAAAGCGGATACTGTTTATAAGAAATGACTTGCTTGTTTTAGTTAATCTAAATTTGGGTATCACAATTTCATGTCTATTACGTGTATTTATATTATGAAAATCGCTTCTTATTTTGAAAAGTCCTAAGTTTTTGCGAACATACAAAATACTTTCTAAGATATAAAGAGAAGGCAGAGTCAGTATATCAACTTCTTTGAATTTGTTTCTAAGGGACTCGCGAGGACCCATTTTATATATAGCGCGGATAGCCCTCTTTTGTAAAATGAAAACTGAATCTACATCAGCTGCCGATCCCCACAGCAAAACTCCATAAGACATAATACTGTGGAAATAAGCAAAGTAAACTAACCTAGCTGTGGCTATATCAGTCAACTGCCTTATTTTTCTTACTGCATATGCAGCTGAACTTAATCTACCTGAAAGAGTTCTAATGTGGGCGCCCCATTGCAATTTTGAATCTAAAGTAATACCTAAAAATATAGTTTCTGTTATTGCATCTAATTTTTTGCCATCAAGTTTTAGATTTAGACCGACTTGAGGTACATTTGGTAATGAGAACCTAATACATTTAGTTTTGTTCGCATTTAGTAAAAGATTATTAGCTGCGAACCATTTCGAAAGAACAGCTAGACTATCGTTGACATGTAAGACATCTGTATCTTTTCTATCTATTTTAAAAATTAGAGAAGTGTCGTCAGCAAATAGAATTATATCCGATAAGTTAGCCATCATGTAAGGAAGGTCATTTATATAGACTAGAAATAAGAAAGGGCCAAGAATTGAACCTTGAGGCACGCCCATTTTAACTAGAGACCCCGAGGACGTCGCCCCATTAACATTTACTTTTTGTTGCCTGTTTGATAGATAGGCAAGAACAAGGTCAGCAGCTTGTCCACGAATTCCGTAGTGGTGTAATTTACAGATCAGTGTATTGTGGTCAACGCAGTCAAACGCTTTTGAGAGGTCACAGAAAATGCCAATTGCATCCTGGGACTTCTCCCAGGATTCCAAAATGTGACTGATGAGTTTCACTCCTGCGTCAGTCGTCGATCTACCTTTCGTGAAACCAAACTGGTGACTATGTAAAATCCCATTAGAGTTAAAATGTGACAAATATGAAAAAAACATGCTGGACCAGAGTCCAGCATGTTTTTTTCATATATTTTACTCAAAGCTGGTAGCACAGATATAGGTCTATAATTAGAGGGATCACTCTTACTACCCGATTTGAAAATTGGTACTACTTTACTATGTTTCATTAAATCAGGAAACGTACCGCTATCTAAACATTGATTAAATATGCCTGTTAAGACAGGGGCAATTGTTTCAATGATATCTACAAGAACCTTAACGGAAATCCCCCATAAGTCTTCAGTGTTTTTTATGTTAAGACTTTTGAATGCTTTTTTAATTGTGACAATAGAAATGGGTTGGAATTCAAAACTTGGAATGTCCTTACTGAAGTTTTCTTTTAGAAGAGATTCGGCTAGTATAGATGATGAGGAGAGAGATTTCGTAACCTCTATTGGGATGTTAGTAAAGAAATTTTCTAATGTCTCAGCAACTTTAAACTTATCTGAGATGGTTTCATTATCAATTTTTAAAGACAATTCATTTTGATCTCGCTGTTTCGTGTTTCCAGTTTCTTTGTTAATTACCTGCCACACAGCTTTTATTTTATTGTTAGACATACTAATTTTGTTACTTAATAAATTTGATTTAGCTTGGGCGCAGACTCTTTTAAATATCTTTGAATAGTTTCTTACATAGTTATGAACAGCTTCATCAGAAGTCAATGATTTTTCGTTATATAAATTATATAAAATATCTCAGCTTTTTCTGATCCCAGCAGTGGCCCATTCATTAAATTTTGGTTTAGTATTTATTGTTACTTTTTTTACAGGACATGCTTTATTGAATTCTTGGCATACTGTAGAAAATAATGTACCGTAATTTATATTGGGGTCTTGTGAATCAAAACTAGCTGTTGAAAGATTGCTAAGAACATTATTATTAAACATTTTCAATTTAGTTTTAGTCAGAGGTCTTAACTGAATAGTTTTATTTAAACGTAACTTTTTATCTGATTCAAAGGATATAAGTTGACCTGTATGATCAGACCTGACGCCACTAATTAGGAACGAGTCGAGAGGAGATGATACTAGATGCCTATGCAAAGATGAACCTATGGAAAAGAACGGACAAGAAACTACTGAAAGGCATGCAGTTGAGATGAGAATGCTAAGAAGGATGTGTGGTGTTACACGAAGAGATGGAATAAGAAATGAGTACTGATAAGAGGAAGTATGAAAAGGACACCGGTGACTGAAAAGTTATGTGGAACTCTGTTGACATTGTATGGACACGTTATTCGGAGGAATGTTTTGAATATGAATATCGATGGCTATAAGAGTAGGGGAAGACCAAGGAAACCATTGATGGACTGTGTGAAAGATGATATGGCTAGAAAGGGGGTGAAACACTCAAGTCAAAAAACACTGGTGATTACTGGGGCATCTCCATTAAACTTTTAAGCAATATAATAGACATCGTAGCCCCATATCTAGCTGTTACTTTTAATAAATGTGTTGATTTAGGAACTTTTCCTGACCTCATGAAGAGTAGTAAAGTCATACCATTATTTAAATCAGGTAATAAAAATGATGTTGGCAATTTCAGGCCTATTTCTATCTTACCAGCATTTAGCAAAATATTTGAAAAGTTAATACTCAAGCAGTTGCTAATCCATTTTAATTTAAATAGCCTCCTCCATAATGAACAATATGGCTTTACAAAGGGTCGTTCGACCACAGATGCGGGTGTTGCTCTGCTGAAACACATATTTAACGCATGGGAGAACTCGCAAAATGCTATTGGGGTTTTCTGTGATCTCTCCAAAGCCTTTGATTGCGTGCACCATGACACGCTTTTGCGTAAACTGCGTCATTACGGTGTGCAAAATGAAGCTCTCAACCTCATAAATTCTTATTTACATAATAGGTCCCAATGTGTAGATGTTAATGGTGTGAAATCTTCCGGGCTGCCAGTTCAGTTAGGTGTGCCTCAAGGCTCAATACTGGGTCCATTCTTGTTCTTAGTCTATATCAATGACTTACCATTCTATTTAAAGGGTATCTGTGAAGTTGTACTGTTTGCAGATGATACGTCACTTATTTTTAAAGTAGACAGGAATAGACAAGACTTTGACGATGTAAACAGTGCACTCTCAATGGTTACGGATTGGTTTTCGTCAAATAACCTAGTTCTCAATAGCAAGAAAACCAAATGTGTAAAGTTCGCCCTTCCAAATGTTAGAAATCTAGGACCCAACATCGTCTTAGATAATGAGTCACTTGAAACTGTAAACACGGCAGTTTTTCTGGGCATAACAGTAGATGCCAAACTTCAGTGGGGCCAACATATATCGAGCCTAGCGGGAAGGCTCAGTTCGGCCGCCTACGCCGTCAGGAAAGTAAGACAATACACTGACGTTGATACAGCTCGGTTAGTCTATTTTAGTTATTTTCATAGCGTTATGTCCTACGGTATTCTGCTGTGGGGCAAAGCTGCTGATATTCAAAATATATTTGTCCTTCAAAAACGAGCTGTTCGAGCAATTTACCAGCTCGGTGCCAGAGTTTCTCTGAGAGATTTTTTCAAAGATATCGGTATCCTCACAGTGGCATCACAATTCATTTTCGCCAACATATTATATATTAGGCAAAATATACACTTATATACTAAAAACAGTGATATTCACAATGTTAACACTAGAAATAAGGACAAACTACGTACTCCCTTTCACCGGCTTCATAAGGTTCATAACTCATTTGTTGGGCTTGGTATAACCTTTTATAACAAGCTACCTTCTTCTTTGCTAGATTTGCCTTTTAATGCGTTCAAAACTAAAGTAAAATCCAACCTCTCTTCAAAGGCATACTATTCTATCAACGACTACTTAAATGATAAGAATAGTTGGTCGCTGTGATTAACTCAAGACAATGTTTAAATGTTCTTTCTCCAGAATTAGCTTACTTACTGACAGGTTATATGAGTTTATATAATTGTTTATAATTTTACTAATTTTACTTTATTTATTGTTGACATAATCTACTCATTACAATGTTTTTTTTTATGAGTTGTATTGCAATATGTGGTTAGCTAGCGACCTCGATAATTTTTTACTTTACCTCAATGGTCCTAGTTTATCAATTATAACTTCTAGTTACAGCTATATGTAAGCGGGCACGCCCTTTATGTCTGGAGGCTTTTATTTAGATATTGTTTCGTTAAGTTATTTTTATTTCTGCTTGAGTATAGTTCTCGATGTTTTTGGTTGGTATATTGGCGTGTGCTAGCTGTCATATGGCTATTAATTTTATAATTTAAATTATGTTTTGTGTTGCGTAATGTAAATATCATTTTGCATACTATTATATAGAATCTTTTTTACTGAACAGACAGCTGTGCTGCTGGGGAGTTTGTTGCGCCACTTCTTCTTCCCAGCTAAAGCACTAGGAAGTGGTGAAGGGTGGGCGTTTTGGGGGACTGTCTTATGTAATTTTGACGTTCGAAAAGTGCTGATTCTCAGCCTAGTTTGAATAAATGACTTTTGAATTTTGAATTTTTGAATTTTGAATACCAAGTGAAGACTAATAGAGAAGTTATGGAAGAAGAAGTTATCCTGCGCGGACCACAAATAAATTGGGATAAAGGCACGAGAATGGTGATAAAGTATCTTTGTCTGCTGGTATAGCCAAAAATGAGTACAGAGAAGATGAGTAAGAGAACAGTAGCTGCTAGGAGCTTATCTGACAATGCAAGAAAAGGTTTCCCTTGTTAGCCAGCGTGTGCGTATGTCCTATAAGTTGTGCTCTGAAAACCATTTATTTGAACTGTCATCGGCTAACTCTTATCTAGAAGAGGGCCCAAAGTGAGAATTTTATAAGTCTTTCATATTACGAATGCGCTACGATACGATCCTACGAAAAGCACCAAAAAAAAAAACATATTTTGATCGTGAATCCTCAATTGCCTATTAAAATGTAGAATGATTAAAATGTATTAGATTGTAAAAAGTCCAGATGTTAAAGAGGTATTTTTGGGATATCGAGAAAATACAAAATAGGTTTTTTTTAAACTCGTGCAGAAAAGTTTTGATATTGACTGGTTACTGGATATAATGAAACTGTAAATCACACTGAATAAAACCGCGTAGTAAATAGATAGACTGCGGGTTCAATACTAACGCGTTCAACTAGCCTCTCTTGTTCATCCATCCCTGGTCCCGTTATCCCGTCTTCTCACTTTTTTGCGCCAAGTTAGTCTGTCTTGGGTCGTTGTCGGTTCTGGCAATTGGGCTTTCTTGAGGTCTCTTTTTATATTTGACCACCAGGTGTTAATGACTACGCTAGTTATCAGTTTTATTTTCAGCAGAAAACACATTTTTTTGTGGTAAAAACTGTTTTATGAAAAGGGCCAATGTGCAATGCAATGACTCTGAACGTGATTAGCACATATGAGCCGCATCATGAGGCGCGGGACATACACAAGTGGCGAGGGGCGTAAGCGTACAAAAATTAATATTCAAAAAATTGAAAAATTCCATATAAAACACGTCGAGGCTGCCGTACCACGTGGAGTCGCGATTGTCAAATTCGATTTTAGTTTTGTCAAAATTATTTTTAAATTTTGAGATTTTTTTGCAGAACTCCACTGAGCCAACTCAGCTGGAATTTTTGTGATAGTTTAGTTCGGCATACAAGAGAATCGGCACAAATGTCTCACAGAACTTTCATAATAACATTTAATCAATTTTATTATAGACAGTCCTAAGCCTGGAAAGTATGAAGGAAAGTCCATTGATTTCTAACGCTTCAAGAGATATTATTATATTCTTTCGTGTACAGCGCATTGTGAGATAACATTTACCGCGCATCATAGCGTGTTGCCAAATAAAATGATAACGTTTCTGCGTTTATACTGCGGCCGAGTTTTGTAACGTGTTATAATGATAGCGTATTAAACAACGCGCTAGAATAATCTATTTTACAGTCTATAGCACGTCTATAGTTTCTAGCGGATTTGAACATCACTAATCCAAAACCAACCATTTAGCTGGCCGGGACACACACTTGACTCTAACAAAAATTTGCTCTTTAAAACTTATTAATATTTCGCAAACGGATTCCTGAATCCAAAAATGGTTCTCACACCCTCACAATATTTTTGAACGACCTTTCCAACGACACCCCACATCATGACATCATGGGATAGACCAGCCAGCAGGTCAACCTACCCGAAACTGTCAATTTTTCCCAATCAACTTTGAACCTTATGCTTAAGTGATAAAGTTGAAATCTATTAAAGAATTTTGAAAGATTGTAGTAGGTTGATGTGCTGTGTCTGTGCCCTTAAAAAATCATGTTTTTATTTGACCACTTCGTTGGCGTGATAAATATGTATACCCAAATTACAGCTTTCTAGTACTAAGAGTCTCTGAGCTAAGCCAGGGACAGACAGGCAGACAGATGGACATGGCGAAACTATAGGGGTTCCTTGTTGACTACGGAACCCTAAAAACTGAACCTATATTTGCAATCAGAATTGCGGTTACAAACACAATCAGCGCGGCAGTATCAATACGAACAGTTGCGTCCAATTTACACAGTTCATTCCTATTGTTTTAATAGCCAAACGATTAATCCAAAATTGCTGTCACGATCCGAAATGGAAAGCTCGATAATTTCAAACTGAATTATTACTATCATTGATGTCATCGGTGTGATTAACTGGCGCTCTCTGATAATCATGTGGTCCTGGTAACTTACTTAAGAAAATATTTGAAGACCAGTCTGTCTGTAGAGATGAGCAGCCTCATTATAACCGAAAGACCAAGGTATGCATGGGAGGGAGCATAATTAATATCCAGGCAAATACTAATTCTGCGCCAAGAAAAAATACTAGAATCAACAAGAAGAGCACATATTTTATTTAAAACCAGTTTATCAGCTAGCGCACTTAAGTTCCTTGGGACCATACCACAGTAATATAAATCTACTTAGCGACAACTAAAAGTTAATAAATAAAATTTATGTTCAAAAACCCACTCGACGAATGACTTGCCTACCAGAAACTCCCAATGGTCGCAACTACTGTAACTTTTTATTTATTCAACATCCTACATTATTAAAAGTGGAAACTTGGTAAAAATTTCAACCCTCTGCGTGGTTCGCCTCGTACGTAATTAAGTCACTTAATTAAAAACTGAATATTATTTTCTTGTAAGTTTCTGTTGAAAATTTCGTGATATTACGAACGTCGTGGTTAAAGAGAAATAATAATTTTACTGGCAGACAGTAATTAATATGAAGTTGATAAAGTAGCGGCATCCAAAAGATAGATCACATACCTTTACCCCGTAGGATAATAATAACCACGGCTAATATAGCCGTGGTTATTAGTAAAAGGTAAGAGTAGTTATTATTTAATACAACAAAAAAATATTAATATTCTAATGCTAAAGTTACAAATAAAACCAACCGCAGTCACAGGTCTCCATTAATGTTATTGAACTTTTATTAACAATTAACAAAAAGTGACTATTATCTCATATGCTAAGCACAATCTCAAAATATCAGCACCTAAATTCTTCAATAAAACCCGCTCAATACGGTCACGCTTGTAAAACGATTTCCCGCATAATATGCCATCTTACGTCAGTCCTCAACTCAACTCAACTTGAGGCATTTTTTCATACATATTTATCATGCTTAATACCATCTGTACACATGTGTCATCTCTTTGATGCCGTAAGTGAAGAGGCCCTAAGTGATGATGTTGTAAATTGTGTCTTATTATGTTTGAAGACACTCGTTTCTAATAACATGCCCCAGAATTAAAGCATACCACCAAACACTCTAATTGGAATATTTTATTATGTTATAATCATAGTATGTATGGTACACTGAATTTTTATTATTATGTATAAAACATTGTTTATTAATTAAATTAGTTATACCGATTGTTGGAGAAAATTGTGGTCTCATTACAAATTTACGCACGTCGCACACGTTTATGGGTCTAGCGTAGTAGGTACTTCGTCTATTTTGGTTTGTTTTGACTGTACAGCGGAAGCGTGACTGTAATTTACGTAGTTTGAATTTTTTTTGGGATAAAAAATTACCTATATGTATAAAAACAGAAATTGATTTTGTAAACGATTCTGAGCAAACTACTTTCATAATGTGCATTTAATTCAGTTACGGCTCGTGCAGACTGGCACGATGCGATAGCGCGACGCGACTCTTATAAAACAATTTCTAAGAGAACTTCAAGGTAGAACAATTAACGGTGACGCGACGCGCGACACGTTGCGCGACACGTTGCGCCTGTCTGCACGAGCCTTTACACATTGTAGTAAATTAACGCGAATGAAGACAATTAGGAACAAATACCTACAGCGTTTAGAGCTGAAACTTTTACGATATAAGATGGCACCTTAAAAAAAAGACTTCCAAATATTATTCTCTCTTCTGAAATTTGACCCACGTTCCATTCAAGGCCCTGATGTTAAAGTTATGAGGTTTCAACTTGATCGGGTCCAAAGTCTTCTCAGTCTTCACGATGGTGAAGTTCACCATTATTTGATAAATGAGCACTTTGAGCTCCATCATCGCGAACCTCATTCCTGTGAAACAAACCTCCTGTTAAATTATGCATGCCTGGTATTATAGTCTTTTGCCTAGATATAACCCATAAAATACAGTGCAGTCAATAAATCTAGCTAGCCTTTTCCCAAATATGTTGGGGTCGGCTTCCAGTCTTACCGGATGCAGCTGAATACCAGTGTTTTACATGGAACGACTGCCTATCTCACCTACACAACCCAGTTACTGGGTAACACGATACCCCTTGATTGTCAGATTTTCGGGCTTCTGACGACCCGTAACGACTGTCAAAGATCCAAGAATGACAGCCAGGATCAACGGGTTAACGTGCTTTCCGATGCACGGAGGGATCTCGGTATGTTAAGATGGTCACCCATCCACGGACTGATGGCGGCAAGCGTAGTTTAACGTTTGATCGACCCGTGTGGCTGTTACTATTTTGCCACGAGCCCCTCGAATGAAATACAGTACAGTGATAATTATTGATAACTTACCGATGCAAATTCTCGGGCCCCCTCCGAAGGGCGAGTAGGTGCATGGTTTAATATTGTGCTTGTTCTCTTCAGAAAACCTCTCAGGATCGAACTTATGTGGGTCAGGGAAGTATTCCGGATCCATTTGTATGCAGTTCACCATATTATAGATGAGGTCACCGGGTTTCAACTATCAACAGTAATTTCATTTGAGCAAAGTCAACAATTTTGACAATCAAATAACTTTATAATGCGTATTTGGTTATAATATATGTTCCACATTTGTATATGATATTAACCGAAGTAAAATTGTTTATTCTGTCCAAATGTTCTAACTTACAGTGTAAGGCTGTCCCCCCTCCCTTGGTGGAGGTAGCTCATAGGTCTTCACGCAGGTTCTGTCCATAAAAATAGCTGGAGTCCACTTCCTTAGTGTTTCTGAAAGTAAGAGATTTTAGTCAGATTTAACAATATCTTAGATAAACAACAAACTACTACTACTGGGTCCCACCAACAGAAAACTATCATGCTTTGGTATTTCCTTCGTATAAAGTTCGCTTTTCCATACTTTGTGATTCTGGTGACACAACCATAATTTATTGGGTGTCGAGTTTTTGAGTTATTTTCGGCGAGATTCAAATTATGTACTTAGCAGTAACTGCAGCTTCCACTGACATGTTCTTAAACCTAAAAAACCTTAAAAAAAATATTTTCACAATACAAGTTTGCAACCTTGTAAGTGACCTACCGTTTATCACACAGTCCAAATATTTCAGTTCACTTAGACTATCGAACGTAAGTCCTTTGTCCTCTTTCAGCTGTATGCACTCCTGGTACAACCTTTCTTGGACTTCGGGGTTTATGGCAAGCTCGTGGATGGTCATTACCAGGACAGTTGCTGTAGTATCAAAGCCAGCAGCGAAGAAGATAAATACCTGCCCGGTTAACTCATCTGGAGACCATTCTGCAAATAGTAATAGGAAGTAATTTAGAATTCCATGTTCTACTACCACTTCAACTTGCTGGCTCTTAGATGTTGGTAACACCGGTTCTTTTCTGGATAATTTTATTCTGGATCTTTTATTTCAACAAATCATATCTCACTCCTGAGTTACCCGCTTGAGTGCCCACGTTTGCGCCTCGTATTTCGGGCAGGCACTGGTTGAAGACCACAATCTTTGAACATTGCAGTCGCTTGGGCAACGTAAAGACTTGCTACAGTTTCAGCCAATATTTTTACTGAGTCGGATATTTTATTATGACAGATTGTTACGCAGATATTTACCTCCCTTAGCCTCCATGAGCAGTTGAATCATATCGGGTCGCTCTACGTGTTCTTTCTTCCTATATTCCATTGTAGAAGCCACAATGTTTCTGAAGAAGTTGTATGTCTTCTCGGGGAATAACCGTATGCCTAGTTTCTGTATGACAAAATACGAAAATTGTAATGTACACTGATTGTTCATTCCTTTTATACTGGTTGGATAAACTTCACGTGACATTTACCTTAGTAAATTCAGGGAACATGGTAGCTAAAATAAATAATGTTCTCTGTTTCAGGCTGAAGTCAAAGATTTTGTTGCCAATTCTATAGAACTCATTGTCTCGATCCTCAAGAGAGTTTATCTTGAGGCCGAAGCCAGCTGATGCGATGACGTCATTGGTGTACCGACGCATCAGGTCGTCCACTTCAATGTTTTCAGTTTGATGATCTGAAAAATCATTAGGAACCACTTTATTATCCGACAAAATTAAATGTGCTGTGATTCTCTCTGAAGTTTTTTGTAAAACTTGTTAAAAGTACTTCGCTGCGTCGTTGGTCTAGTGGGCGCAAGCGGTGCTGTTGAGCATGAGGTCCTTCGTTCGATTCGCAGGCAAAGTGTTATTGGGTTTTTCCATTAGGTATGTCTCAGTGGCAGCCCAGAGTCTGGATTCGTGCCCTATTGATGGGAATAGGCTCGCCCCTATTACATTGGCTGCAACATAACTGGCGAACTGTGGCGAAATGTGTACTATAGGTACACCTCTGCTTAACTCTTCGGCGATTACAGGCGTGATATGATTGTTACAATTTCCATTCTACACCCTGTTATACATTTGTACGTACCATGAAGGTACTCGATAATATTGTGAGTGTTTTCCATAATTATTGGCAGGATCAACTTCATCTTGGAACCTGTGAATGCTGGGCTCAAGGTGGTCCTCATCTCTCGCCATCTCTCACCTGAAATTATACAGTTAACTAATGAAAACATTCTACCATACAAGCTGGCGCGAGAACACACGTCCCGTTATCTAGAAAAAATACTTCGTTTAATAGGTCTCACACTCCGAAAGCCTTACAAATAGGTCAATTAGAGAGACATCATTTTCGCAAGTTTGGGATTGTACCGCTATCTTCGGGTATCCGATTGTACCGCTCCTATCTTCGGGTATCCGATTGTACCGCTGCTATCTTCGGGTATCCGATTGGGCACAATTGAGTTGATTGTATAACTCTGCAATTTATGACAATCTGACATTGGCGCAGTTTGGGACTGGGTGTAAACCAATAATTGGAGGGGGGGGAGCTACAATAACAAGATCACGCAGACGATGCATGCGCGCGACCCACATGGGTCAAAGTGACGCGTGCTATGTATGGTTATATAATTTCCTGAGCGTCTGTATTCGAGTTTGCCGCTTACACGAAATAAATTAGCCATTTCAAGGCCCCTGCAAACATGCGCGACACGACTCTAAAGGTGACTTGTCGCGCGACGCGACAGCGGTATTTGTTCTACCGCGAGGTTTTCTTAGACTTTTTTATTAGTTGTTCGCGTTGTGTTCGCGTTGCGTCTGTTTGAGTGAGCCTTTAAAAAACAATTTCTAAGAAAACTTCACGGTAGAAAAAATACCGGTGTCGTGTCGCACGAGGTTTAAAGTACACAATGCACCTGTCATAATATGAACCTATATTCTGGAAAATTAAACCATTATGAATGAATGGTTTAATATAGCACATCGGGCTTAAGAAAGAACATGAAACAGAGACAGAAGAGAGGTGTTGTATGGATCACTATGGAAAACACGTTTTTTCTACGTGCGGTTTATACGCTGTCCCGTAAAGAAACCATGCCGTGTACAAAAGGCCTTAGTGACCTAAACGAAGCTCTAAATAGCTAAACTTCTTTTTTAACTCGATAAGCCACAGTGGAAAGGTCAATCCATAAATGACCGACCTTTCTTTACATGCCGCGAGTCGTACGTGCTTCTGAACGCACGCTGGTCACACGACTGACGGTGGCAAATACCGTGACATAGCAACAGGTAATCCCGAAATTCGGACAACGTGTCAAATTGAATAATTCAACCAAAACAGAGAACCGATCTCATATCTTAATTATTATTTAAAGTTTATTTCATAAGTATGTACTTATGTAACTTTTTAAATGGAATTGTTAGCATAGTGGTGTGTTCATCAAACTGCCAAGTCCATAGGTCTCGAGTTCGAGCCCAAGGCACGCACCTCTGACTTATCGGATTTATGTGCGTGTTGTATAATTATTACTTGCTTCAAAAACGGTGAAGGAAAACATCGTGGGGAAACCGGCATGACAGGGAGATATTTCTCAACGGCATGTGAAGCCAAGTCAGGGGCCATGGGCGGCTTTAAAACTATGATACCAGGTTAGTCAGTAACCACACGAAAAGAAGAAAAAAAAGAAGAATGGGATTTTCTTTAATAAAATCTATTTTAAGAGGATTTCGTTATAAAACGTGGTTACCTTTCATTAGCAGCAGGCTGCCAGCGAACAGAGGATCTGACTCTTCAGTGAAGAACTCCCGGTGATCAGTAAAGTGATCGAAGTCTTTGACGGTGATGGTCTTGATCAGGTCAGGGTCTCGGATCAGGAGTACTGGCATCGTGAACTCCGCGAAACCCACGTATCTGGAGATAGATATATCTATGATTAATGATACACCAGGGAAGCATGAAAGAAAAGAGAGTAGGCTTATAATCAACAATGCATTGTTGTGCACTAATTAGTTAGTGCACAACAATCATCACCATCATTGGTAGCCTTGTTCCACCCACTGGTCATGTTGAACTTATTACCGTCTTTTACTGGCATATGAAATATGAAAGAGACGACAAAAAAGCTGTTTCATACCAGGTTAAACGAAAATGTACTGAATAAGTTTAGATTGACGTTTCGGAAATTGTCGTCTGAAACACACATGGGGCCGTTCTAGGAGAACATACATATCCTTGAAATGTTCTTCAAAAATTCGCAGCCGGTGCGCGTGTATGACCATAATAAATGTACATGTGGACGAAGCACGGAAGACAATGATCGTCTCTCCAAGGTTGTAAGCATCGTTACACGTGGTATTCTGTAGTTCCGTCTATTTCTGTAGGGACAAGGCGGGTATTACATATATTCACTAGTAAATATCCTTATTTTATTGTGGTGACAAAGAGCTGACAATGCTTTGACGCATTCTTGCAGCAAGATAATCATTATAAATGCGGAAAATACGGTAAACAAAACACTTGTACCAGTTAACAAATAAGGAAAGTGTAATACTAATACAACTAATATCATAAGATACATTATCCTCATTACTTCCTAACTCTTAGGTAGTTTATTTCCCCCTGGTGCATGATTAGTTATAACAAACAAAAAATAGTCAGCAAAAATAATGATAAAGGAAAGATGTAGCGTTGGAAGGCCGCAGGAATGCGGGTAGCATAGTACCGGTCAAAGTGGCGGTGCTTGGGAGGGTCTATGTCCAGCAGTGGACGTCTTTCGACCGAAATAATGATGAAGAATGATAACTTGTTTGTTTTAAAAATAGTATTTTACTTCCGGATGCTACAAACATGATAAATAAACACGTAGGTACCTACAGAAAGATTTGCTACGTTGCTAGCCAAGGTTTAACAAAAGTTGTGCAATAGTAGATTGTTATACAAGGGATGAAAGTGACATATTTAGGCACGAGATGGTTCGAGTGCTTAAATAGGTATTTCTTTCACCCGAGGTAAACACTGCTTTTCATTACGAATACGAGGAAAGTAAATAAAAACCTAATTAGTTAAACAAATCCATAACTTAATCTGATTAACTCATTTCATTCAAATATCTGTATACGTAAATAATTAGTACTCGACAAAACAACTAAAGATCGAATTGCCGCTATCCCGCATTTTTAAACCGACGAAGAATATATTATATATATATATATATATATATATATTTAATGTTTCTTTTTCTGTGGCATTCTATCAGCCAGTTTTTTTTAGCATCGTTGACGGTAAATATTTAGCTCAAATCTACAAATCAAATTAAATAATAATTTAGTGAAAAGTATATTTTTTTTGTAGTTAGTTCTCTGTTATCACTTTATACTGATAATTTTATCACTATAAAGTCATGTTACAAAATTGTTGTCAATATTATTATAATTTTACGCCGCGATTATATATTATATTATATTTATTATATTTTTACGTGTTGAACTGTTTAAAAAGTTGGGAGATGGCTTGCATAGTTTTAACATTTTTGCCAGCAGGGAAATCGTTTCCCCGGGACGAAAAGATACTGTTTTCATCCCTCTGTAACTTCAAACGTACCTACTTTCCAAGTATGAGAAATGTATAATATTTTTAGGGGTTCTATGAAACAATAAACTAAACGATTTTGTTTCCCATACACACTTACATAGAAAAACGTTGTTCATATTCATGAGTACCTAGTATCACCGTTTGAAATTGTTTTCAGCGTATAAATAATTTTGACTAATCTGTCAAAGAGCGTATTTGTATTCATTTGTCATTTATATTTTTTTATAGTCCAGGTCAACAAACAATTATGGTTAGACTATTTTCCAATGTCATGGGATTCAAAATAACTGGCGAAATGTGGGTAAGGTGTACCTACTATTAAGTACAATGATGCGATGCGATGGTCTTATTCTAAAAAAAAAAAACAAGTAAAATAACTTACTTTTCATCCGGAAACGCATCATGTATAGCTTGAATTTCATCCAGAAAATGCTTTCTCATGAACGTTGAACAAAACATATTACCGAAAAGTGGTACGCCTGGAAAATATTTCACACCTCGTTGTTTAAAGAAGTTGTTTATTTTTTTATAACTGTAGATGTAGTACCCTACTAGGGTAGTTAGCAGAAATAATAATATTTCGAGAATCATGTTGATAATGTGTCGCGCGCCGGGAGTGGACTGTGATTATTACGACTGCGCGCGGGCATACAGACGTAGGTGAAGAGGAAATAGATAAATGGATATAGTGTGTCATAGACTGTTTGTATCACATGTATAGGTAATATAGTGCATAGTAGGTAAAGGACTTTGTTGGCTAGGCAGACGATGATCAACAGACGAAATAAGTAGGAACAAGGGGGGTAACTTCGAGTTATATTTCTATTATTTAGTTTGTATTGTTAATTAATATTATAAAACCAAAGCAAAACTAGGTTTCTGGGCAGTCCCTAACCTATAGAACCCACTATAGGATAACGGGGCTCCTACGGAGAATGTAGGATTTAAGAGCGAGCGAAGCGAGAATGTTTATAGCACCCCGCTTCGGAGAGGTTAGGTTTTGATTTAACCGTTCTTACAGAAATATGAGTTACTGGGTTGTTATGTAGAAAAGTTTGACAACTAAGAAAATGTAGGATGTGGAAGCGACGAGCTCGATTTTAGCACCCCATCTGGGATTAGTAAGGTTTTCTTTTGACAGCCTCTAGTTATGACATCTAGATATGAAATAGGAGACACATGGATCGCGGAGCCCAGAGTGGCCAATGGAAAAGAAGACCCTGCATACACCTTGAACTTCATAAATTGAACCGACAGTAATAATTTCTTAAATTCATAAAGTTCTCGATTTCAAGGGCGAAACTCGTATTAGTTACCAAATAATTGTCCACTTTATTCTCTTCCCACAGAATTCATATTCGATCGTCCGTTATAGAATAGATATTGTTTATACCTACGAAATGATAAGAGGGAGCAATAATAATATAAGTATGTTTGTAAACAGGTTTAGTGATAAGATATTATCTACTCCTCAAGACGATCGATATTGCTTTGTCATTGTTGTGAATAAAAGAAAGGCTAATAACTAAACTAGTGAGTTATAGCCTTATTTTATTCACAACAATGACTTCGACTTAAATTCAAGAGTGCGCTTTTTTGACGTGCTGGAATGCACTCTGTTGGGTTGTCAATTCTCGGCTCAATACCGAGAGTTGAAAATCCAGTGCACGATAAAAAATTGCCCGTGCGCACGAGGGCTTACTCAACACTAGACCGACGAGGCAGTCCCTCTAGACATAATATGCCTCGTTGGTGGCGTGAAGTGCATCCCTGCACGTCAAAATAGCGCACTGTTCGATTTTCAACTCTCGGGGCTAAGGAGTGCGTTGACAATGCAATGCGCGATTAAAAATCGTCGCGTTAAAAGTCGCCAATGCGTACGTGAGCTAAAGGTTTTTTGGTTCGAGTCCTAAATCAAAGTGGTACTGGGTGCCTTTAAGAATTTCTCAGTAGCAACCTGGAGTCTTGAATTTGTGCCCGGTTGATGGCATTGGCAATAGACTCGTTCTCTACTACTGGCGAATCCGTTCAGATTAGACGAATCTGAAGGTGGAAATTACCGTTTATAATGACTTGCATCATCTAAACAGAGCTTAGACGGTGCTAATAATTTGTTGCTTTAATTTTATTGTATGTCACAGGCAAGATAGTTGCATCGTGTAGGTATAAACGTGTAGGTAGGTGTGCCCGACCAAATTATTATTTCTTGTTCAAGAAAAAATTAAGAAAATCATTGAACGTTATTATCGACTCTACATATTTAATTATTAGTAGTATCATGTTCGTAAGTCCATGAGTTCGATTGACCTTCCAATTGCGAGTTCACACTCCAGTACCTACTGCACGTGTGTATTATACAATACGCCATTTACCGTACAGCTACAATTAGTTAATTAGTGCCAGTACTAATTGAAACCACGACGGACTACAAATAGTTAGCGATTGAATCTGATATCGTGGTATTTAAAGTTGTTTAAGTTTATTCTACTAAAAAATTTAATGAGAAAGATTCGATTTTTCAAATATGCTGCCTTTATTCACATTAATATCCACTGTTCCACTCACTGCTGAATATAGGACTCCTCTCTTTTGTGTCATGCTTCCCTGGTCCGTCGAAGTTTTTGCCACATATCGAATTCCGTACTGCAATATCGTGGAAGTCTCTTCAGCACCCAGGGTACTATAACCATTTACAACTTTGTAACAGTAATGTGTAAGGCAGGTTAAGATGACTGTTGACATCTGGATTACACATGGTTCAAAATCGCAGGACACTTGACTTTTCGTGTAATATTGACCTGCTATAGGTCTCTGGTAACTTGGTAGCTCCCTGGAGGCGATATTATACTGTATAACTACTTGGGTCTTCCGTCTGCTAAGTATTTACGTAAAACTTTTGTTAGTTTAACTAACTAAGGCACAGTTAAACCCTGCTTCATTATACTCCGCAAAACGGCTATTTATACGGAGTTACCAAGTTAAACCATGAAAGAGTAAGTCGGACCCTTGGCTGAAGTTTCACCACAATGTATGTTGGGCCAACACTTCCCTGGCATTATATGACAATCATACGCACTTTGTGGTTGTAAATTATACTTTGTGTTATGTTGGCTTTGCGGTTCAATAAAAGGTACCTACGGAGGTACAAAAAATATGCAGTATTTTTATGTGTTAAACGATGATTCGAACTAATAATTATAATTAATGGAGTACTGTCAAATACACCTACAAACGCGTAAACTCACGCCTTCTTCCCGGGGGCCTTCCAGGAGAACGCCACCTGCTGCTGTCAATTTCATTTACTTTTTACCCGACTGCGGCGAAACCAAAAAAGGAGGGTTATGTGTTTGACTTGTATGTATGTCCATCCCTATGTTCCCTCGTAACTACTTAACGCCTGAACTGATTTTGATGAATGATATGTCGTTAGATTTGTTTTTATTGCCGGAGTCGGAGGCAATTGGCCTTTATTGGTATACAATTTAAGAAGATGCCTCCGACTGCATGAGATTTTTTATAGTATTAAATAGGATTGGAGACAGTAATAGGTCATCTTTTTTCCATGTTTTTTAAAGTTCACTTTTTACGGAGTCGGGCTTTTGATTTTTGAAATTTACTTTTCTTTTGCATTTTACATACATAAGAGACGTTTCCAAGAGACTCGTAATTCAAACTATGATGAAGATGATGATAAAAGTTTTCTAACATAAACATGTCAACTTGTCACACCTAAAGTTTTCTTAGGAACTTTAATAGAGCTTAATATTATGGAAGAATAAATAATACATATATAAAGAACTAGCTTTTGCCAGCGGCATCGCCCACGCGCATGTCGGAAATTATTCCACGGGAACGTGCTACAAGGATAAAAAGTATTCTATGTCCTAATCCAGGTCACGATTTACCCGTGTGCCAAATTTCATCCAAATCCGTAAAAACGAAACGCAAAACTAAAACTCACTATCACATTTATAACATCAGTTAGGATAAAAGCATTTGGCTTTACGAGTATAACTTCTCCCGCTCTGTTCGGAGCGGGAGGGCGAGTCAGACTCTTACTGACTAAAACCCACCCATGTTCCTTCAGTTGCCTGTACGTTGCCAGGGGCCTCGGTATCCCTTTCGGACTTTCCCGCAACCCCGGCAGGTAAAGTTCACCCTTGTGTCGCGTTTAAAATGGTGTCAGGATAGGCAAGACCAAATTAAGATGGACATTCTAACCTCACAACATTCAAGATAATTTTTGTGGTTTTTGGAAAAGCACGAATAAGTTGCACAGCAAGCCGAGTCTCCCTGTGAGCGTCGGCGGCGTAAGTGTACCTGAGGAGATTTCTAACCTCTTTAAGGAATACTTTTTTGTGAAGTCTCCACTGGGATCTTCTCAGTCGGTGCTGAATGTTGAGCCTGGCAAGGAACTTGGATTAAAATCTAAGTCGAAAGAGATTAGGCAAATAATAAAATCCATGTCGTGTGGTAAATCTCCTGGCCATGACGGGCTCAGCATTGAGCACCTCAAGTATGCTGGGTCCTCATATACCCATAGTTCTGGCCATGTTGTATAGATGATATGGACGGTGGTAGTGCCCATACCGAAAAATAAGTCTGATGATATTGCTGATAGAAATAACTATAGGCCTATATCATTAGCAACTGTTATATCTAAGGTATTTGACAGCATGCTTAATAGACAATTTATTTATTTATTTATTTATTTACGCAAATCTTACCTACAACTACCATTACAGATCTGCGATCCAATGCGATAGAGAGGCCTTACATGCTAAATACTTAAACTATATCCTATAAAATTACATAAATCTTAACCTACATCTAAATAACATATTATATATAATCCAGCTTTTGCGAATTCACTCAAGTTGCACCACAATACATCAACCCTCTCGTGAACCTCGTTCACCACACGCACGGCTCTAGTGAGAGGAGTCCTCGCCAGTAGGTTGGTTCTGGCTGCAGGCACAGCAAGCAGGGGCGGGTGTTGCCGCCTCCACACGTACCGGTCAGGCACGCAAAGTTTCAGGTGCCGCAGCACTCCCGGGTTATGCACCGCGCCACGCAGTAGCTTCACTACATACGCTGCGAGTGCAAAGTCCCGTCGCACCTTTAACGCGTTGTACCCTACCATACCCAGTACAAATAGTGTCGGGTACATCAATGGGTAAAATGGATATACCCCATAAAGCTTGAAATACAAGTGTCTAGTGAACTTATTTTGAACACGTTCCAACATGACCCCATATTTCGCCTCATGGGGAGCCCATATGACTGCACTATGTTCAAGGTGACTCCTGACTACCGCGTCATACAACACCCTGAGTGTCGTGATGTTGGTAAACCCCTGAGATGAAAATTAAATAAGTATATAACACCTCATGATAACTAGTTCGGGTTCAAACCTGGACTATCAACGGAGAGCGCGGTGTTGTCTAAGCATGCTGTCACATACTATACCGACCGCAGCACTCCTATTGACACATGCTTCCTGGACCTGTCCAAAGCATTTGACCTGGTTTCTTATGATATTCTATGGGATAAACTTGAAAAAGCTCATGTTCCACTGTAATATTCAACATCTTTAAATTTTGGTATAGAAATCAGGTCAACAGTGTGCGATGAGCAGGGGCTTTGCCTGATCCGTATGTGTTGGAGTACGGGGTGAGACAGGGGGGTTTGAGCTCACCAACGCTCTTTAACCTATATGTCGACGGGCTGATTGGCAGGCTCAGCAGCGTCAAGATCGGTTGTCATATAGATGGAATCTGCGTTAGTAATATCAGCTACGCAGATGACATGGTGCTGCTGAGTGCGTCAGTCTGTGGCCTCAGAAAGCTTGTAGCCATTTGTGAGGAGTATGGCCGACTCACATGGCTTAAACTACAATTATAAAAAAAGTGAATTCATGGTCTTTGGGGCCGGGGGTAGGTATCCTGTTTACGTACCACCAGTTTACTTTAATGGTATGCCATTAGAGAGGGCATACAAGTTTAAATATCTTGGCCACATACTTACCCCTGATATCAGGGACGATGACAATATTGAGCAGGCGCGAGGGCATTGTCGGTTAGAGCGAACATGCTGGCTCACAGGTTTGCTCGTTGTTCAGTAAGCGTTAAAATTACTCTTTTCAGAGCGTACTGCACTACGTTTTACACAAGTAGCCTGTGGGCTAGATATACAAAAAAATCGTATAGTGCCCTCCGCGTGTAATACAACAACGCGTTCAGGATGCTGTTGAGGCTGCCCCGCTACTGCAGCGCATCAGGGATGTTCGCGGACGCACATGTGGATTGTTTCTTTGCCACAATGTGTAAGCGCTGTGCGTCCCTGGTGCGCGGGGTGTGGGGCGGCAACAACAGTATACTGTCGTACGTTTCAAAATGCTATACTATACTGTAGACGTAGAGTGAGTTTTTCACTCCGCACATTCCACTTTTTCACAACACCAATATAACTCGCATATTTATCTCATCTACTCGACTTCTGTAAGTCACTGCAGGGATTCAGCAGAATATCAGCGTCAGGTATATTTGCCTGGCACATGCTGAGCTGGACTCCCATTTGGTGCAACCTTGAGACGCACTTTTTTATGTTCGTTGATCTATTATTTTAAAGTGTGCCAATAGAGTCATCACAATCTCTTGTTTTCTTCCTTTTTTATTTGTTTGTATATTGGCACCTTGCAGTTATTTCCTAATAGCTAATTAGTCATTATTTAATCGTGCTTTTGTATGTTGTGCTGTTTTTTGTGTGCACTAAATAAACAATTTATCTATCTATCTATCTATCTATCTATCTTTGTCTGCGTCGCACTTGCCTGCGCCGCAGCGTACGCAGCTCTCAGTACGTTCACGCGTTACAAAATCTGCCGCTGTGTGGACATGCGTCAACTGCGTCTCAGCATACGCTCAGCCTTAAAAGAGTTAATCGCCAAAAAGTCCCCAAATGGCTATATCTTACAATGTTTGTTTATTCTTTTATATCTTTCCCATACGGCCGTAAATATCACATGCATATCAAACGCGAAACAAACTTTTAGTGACATTAAAACAATGAATGAACAACTGTCATAAATACTACAATAAAAGTTTTCGTAACTTCGCCGGTTCGTAGTGCCCGACGAAATATTTTGACAAGACTTCAAAAGTCGCCGACTTTGGAAGTCAAAGTCTTAAGTCTGGCCTATGGAGTGTTAAGAGTTTCTTGTTTTGTATTTAATTTGAAAGAATAATGTTTCCGTTTGAGTAATATTGCCGGGAAATTATAAAGTAAAATGGAGGTATTTAACCTCAGCATATTTAGGGTAGAGGGATTGTGGAAGATTGCTTTTGAGCAGCAGTGAACTTTAGCCAATGAAAATTATAAAGTAGGTACATATGTAATATGGTTAAAATTTGAGCTTTAAGTTTAAGTAATTTTTTGTTCTTTCTTTGCGTCTACAAATAAACGTAATTTTTTCGTTTTATTTAACAAATTTTTTTTTGTGTTCGTTTTGTATGTGCAGAATAAACAAATTTTCTTTCTTTCTTTTCTTTTATTTATTTTCTCTCTTTCTCATGCCTTCTTCCCATGGGGGTAGGCAGGAACTACAGAACGCAACCTGCCATAAGATCCATGCCAGAAGTCTTTATTTGCCTTAAACATGGTATAAAGTTGTTAAAGTCTGGTTTTGATATAATGTCCACATGTTTAGCTATACAGAATATTGTATGAATGTACTACGTGAGCTCGACAAATGGATGTGCGATTAACGCTTATGCGACAAAACTGTACTGCGACTCACCATAGTTCGAATGCACGCTTGTGCGACACATTGAAGATCGACATCACGCTAGTGTGACAAACGATTGCGCGACAGTAGTTCGACACTACAGTAGTGCGACAGTACTGTATTTCGACAGTACGTTGGTGCAGTATTACAGTAGTTTAACACTACCCAAGTGCGACAAACGATTATGCGATAGGTACTGCCGTCTGTAGATATTAAATGAAAAATAAGAAAGCAATAACTTCATCTACTTAAATAAAAATGAATCGCCGAAATGTATAGTTGTAGTAGTTGTTTCAGTTGTGTAGTTGTAGTAGTTGTAGTAGCAGTTGCAGTTTCAGTTGCAGTAGCAGTTACAATTGTACTTGTTATTGATTCTGAGGCGGTACGAGGTTCGCCGAGGGAGCTAGTGTATAAATAAAACAAACTACAGTGCAATATAATCAAAATTATTTATAATATGAAAAAAAATTACATATTAAACAAAAACGATTCGATTTGATTTAAAAATTATTAACAAAACTATTTATGATATGAAAAAAAAACATATTAAACAAAAGCGATTCGATATGATTTAAAAATTATTACTACTTTTTTGAATAACAAATATAGGACAGGCCACGCAAGAATGATAACAAATCCATAGTAGGGGAGACCGAGGGTAGTTGAAACAATTTTGACATTTTAATTCATACACAAAATTCTATAAACACTAATCGTATGAGTTTAGTGCCAAACGATAGTTTATTTCTTACACTTTCAAATACCTGTCACGAATAACGTGTAAGTATGAATTTTGTGGTGAAAAATGAACTCGAATGTAACAAGTCATTTTGTTTCAACTCCCCTCATACCGAGGTATGTTGAAACAGGGGTCGAGGTGATTTGAAACAGTTGATATTTGAGTAGAATTACGGGTTGTAAAGTGGAAACGACGATACAATTTATTAAAATAAAACATTCTAACATATTTTACAATATTTTGTACTGAACTAATTGAATCTTTAACAAAATAATCATCTCTTCTTATTAAATACCCAAAAAATGAACATAAACTCTTAAAAAATTAAGTAGTATGATGCGCGATCATAATTAACAAATTATAATATTAATTAAAGCAACAAGTTTAGAATCTACAATCATATTCTTACAAAACTAAATCTTACTGACTCAATTATTATCAATTTTCAGTCGTTTAGAATCACTACAATCAGTCTTAATATTTCTTATGAAGGAGTCTATATTTGTAACAATAATCTCACAAATGTGTAAATTTCGTGACTCGCCATACCTCTATCAGTCTTCCTTTTATAATCAGTAGGCATACTGAAACCAAATTAACAAAAAAAATTGGTTGCCTGTAAAGTCGGTATACGGGCGAAAGTTTTACGTGACAACGACTTTGCGTGCCTTTCACTTTTTATGTCTGTCTCTCTCGCTCTTAGGCGGGCTAACCATGCCCGAGTGGAAGGGACGCGTGCCTCTCACTCGCTCTCATTGTGAGCGCATAACGTGAGCGGAGCGTAACGCAGTTTCTTGAAGTGTCACCCGGCAAACCAATTTATAAGACGTTGTCACGTCAAAAAAGCATAAACCACACCGTATTAGCAATCACCCATACAAAACTTAAGCGAGGTGAGTTGAAACAGTCTGTTTCAAATCCCCTCAGTGAGAAAAATCCTCCCAATCTTTGTACAACCAAAAATCCAGAAGCAAAAAACAAATAAATTAGTTTTACCAGCGCCATGGTTTCAATCGTCAGTTAATGAGCTTTCGAAAAATATAAAACCCAAGCTAAAATACAAACGCATTATCAAAATTCAGGTATCTTAAAAAAAACGTTTAAAACTTACTTTTCACGATTTTTGCGACGTGGCAGCCACAACGACTCAACCGCGTGTCTGAGGCACAGACGCGAACTGCGGGGCCCGGCGGGTGGTGGGGAGCGGCTGACAGCTCGCTAACGTTTTTAAATTCCGCGAAATCAGTGTTGTTTCAAATCACCTTTGTGTCAAAACCCCTCGGTCTCCCCTATCTATTTTTTTTTATGCTTTTTAATTTTTTCTTCTGTATCTTGTTGTTTTTGTCTTCTTTTTGGTTCACTCGGTCCTTGACCTATAATCTTTTCTATTGTGTTCTTTTTTTTTACAAATGTATTGTTTAGCAATATTATGGATTATTGCTTTCTTAAAAAAAAAAAACTGTTTTGTTTATTGCAAACAGGGCAAAATATTCATTTGTAATGTTTCCGTAATTAGAAGAAAATCATGAAATGTTCACACGGAAATTTAAGAATTATATCGTTAAAAGTGCTAGCAAGTTTTATAACCCATAATCGAATCCGGGTACATTACCAAGGGTTTGTAAATAACTAATCCATCAAGGTCATCATATAATTAGGCCACAATTAGAGTTTGCAGTACCTATTTGGAACCCTTTTTACATAAAATACAGTGAACAATTAGAACTGGTACAACGTAAATACCTTCGTGCAATTAATTTTAGATGTTATAGGAATAAAATGTCATACCACTTACTTCTTAAAAAGTATGATCTTTTGACCTTAAAATCAAGACGGAAACTTCTGGAAGTTATGACCCTGTTCAATGTGTGCCGCAATCATTTTGATTGTCCGGACTTAGTGGTCTGTGTTACCTGGTTCCTCGAACAGTTCATATACGGGAGGTACGCTCTCGGCGTCTATTTGCTACTCGTCTTTGTAAGTCCAACGCCGGCTCGCGTTCACCACTTCATCGTTTGGTTGAGACATATAACAGTGAGTTTAATTCAATCGACATTCTCTTTTTCAGTAAAAATGTATTTAGAAAGCAAATCCAAGCAACCCTAAAGGATCAGCAAAGTAATATTGAATAATGACTTGATGTTTAACAATGTACGCACACAAACTTGCTTTAGAAATTTTGAAATGCATGGGAGGGGGGGTATATGTATGTATATATGTATATATAATTATATATAGATATATATATATGTATATATGTATGTATTCTTTCTTTTATGTATTTTAAAGTTCAGAATTAATGATTTTAAAGATACTGTCGGTTATATAGGTTTTTTTATCTGTTTTTTATCTGTAGTTTCTGTGTCACTAGCTAGTTTTTAAATACTTCCAATTGTAATCTGTGGAGAACGTAGTGGGTAGCATAATTGTTATATAATGTAATATTTAAGATATTATGTCCGTTTGTTATTGTGCTACTGTTTGTTTTTCCTTAAATAAATAAATAAATAAATAAATAAATATGTGTTGTGCGACACACTGAAGATCGACATCACTCTAGTACGACATGAAGACACATTTGTATTCATAATCATATGTATATATGATGACCTTGATGGCTTAGTTATTTACAAACCCTTGGTAATGTACCCGGATTCGATTATGGGTTATAAAACTTGCTAGCACTTTTAACGATATAATTCTTAAATTTCCGTGTGAACATTTCATGATTTTCTTCTAATTACGGAAACATTACAAATGAATATTTTGCCCTGTTTGCAATAAACAAAACAGTTTTTTTTTTTTAAGAAAGCAATAATCCGTAATATTGCTAAACAATACATTTGTAAAAAAAAAAGAACACAATAGAAAAGATTATAGGTCAAGGACCGAGTGAACCAAAAAGAAGACAAAAACAACAAGATACAGAAGAAAAAATTAAAAAGCATAAAAAAAATAGATAGGGGAGACCGAGGGGTTTTGACACAAAGGTGATTTGAAACAACACTGATTTCGCGGAATTTAAAAACGTTAGCGAGCTGTCAGCCGCTCCCCACCACCCGCCGGGCCCCGCAGTTCGCGTCTGTGCCTCAGACACGCGGTTGAGTCGTTGTGGCTGCCACGTCGCAAAAATCGTGAAAAGTAAGTTTTAAACGTTTTTTTTAAGATACCTGAATTTTGATAATGCGTTTGTATTTTAGCTTGGGTTTTATATTTTTCGAAAGCTCATTAACTGACGATTGAAACCATGGCGCTGGTAAAACTAATTTATTTGTTTTTTGCTTCTGGATTTTTGGTTGTACAAAGATTGGGAGGATTTTTCTCACTGAGGGGATTTGAAACAGACTGTTTCAACTCACCTCGCTTAAGTTTTGTATGGGTGATTGCTAATACGGTGTGGTTTATGCTTTTTTTTTGTTAATTTGGTTTCAGTATGCCTACTGATTATAAAAGGAAGACTGATAGAGGTATGGCGAGTCACGAAATTTACACATTTGTGAGATTATTGTTACAAATATAGACTCCTTCATAAGAAATATTAAGACTGATTGTAGTGATTCTAAACGACTGAAAATTGATAATAATTGAGTCAGTAAGATTTAGTTTTGTAAGCATATGATTGTAGATTCTAAACTTGTTGCTTTAATTAATATTATAATTTGTTAATTATGATCGCGCATCATACTACTTAATTTTTTAAGAGTTTATGTTCATTTTTTGGGTATTTAATAAGAAGAGATGATTATTTTGTTAAAGATTCAATTAGTTCAGTACAAAATATTGTAAAATATGTTAGAATGTTTTATTTTAATAAATTGTATCGTCGTTTCCACTTTACAACCCGTAATTCTACTCAAATATCAACTGTTTCAAATCACCTCGACCCCTGTTTCAACATACCTCGATATGAGGGGAGTTGAAACAAAATGACTTGTTACATTCGAGTTCATTTTTCACCACAAAATTCATACTTACACGTTCTTTGTGACAGGTATTTGAAAGTGTAAGAAATAAACTATCGTTTGGCACTAAACTCATACGATTAGTGTTTATAGAATTTTGTGTATGAATTAAAATGTCAAAATTGTTTCAACTACCCTCGGTCTCCCCTACTATGGATTTGTTATCATTCTTGCGTGGCCTGTCCTATATTTGTTATTCAAAAAAGTAGTAATAATTTTTAAATCATATCGAATCGCTTTTGTTTAATATGTTTTTTTTTCATATCATAAATAGTTTTGTTAATAATTTTTAAATCAAATCGAATCGTTTTTGTTTAATATGTAATTTTTTTTCATATTATAAATAATTTTGATTATATTGCACTGTAGTTTGTTTTATTTATACACTAGCTCCCTCGGCGAACCTCGTACCGCCTCAGAATCAATAACAAGTACACCCGGCTACACATCAAGCTATACATATCCAGTTTATGCTGATCTCGCATTGTATAGGATTTCCGTACAATGCGAGGTCAGCTTATACTGGAAATGTATAGCTTGATGTGTAGCCGTGTGTACAATTGTAACTGCTACTGCAACTGAAACTGCAACTGCTACTACAACTACTACAACTACACAACTGAAACAACTACTACAACTATACATTTCGGCGATTCATTTTTATTTAAGTAGATGAAGTTATTGCTTTCTTATTTTTCATTTAATATCTACAGACGGCAGTACCTATCGCATAATCGTTTGTCGCACTTGGGTAGTGTTAAACTACTGTAATACTGCACCAACGTACTGTCGAAATACAGTACTGTCGCACTACTGTAGTGTCGAACTACTGTCGCGCAATCGTTTGTCACACTAGCGTGATGTCGATCTTCAATGTGTCGCACAAGCGTGCATTCGAACTATGGTGAGTCGCAGTACAGTTTTGTCGCATAAGCGTTAATCGCACATCCATTTGTCGAGCTCACGTAGTACACTCGGGCCAACATATATCGAGCCTAGCGAGAAGGCTCAGTTCGGCCGCCTACGCCGGAACGCCTACGTCAGGAAAGTAAGACAATACACTGACGTTGATACAGCTCAGTTAGTCTATTTTAGTTATTTTCATAGCGTTATGTCCTACGGTATTCTGCTGTGGGGCAAAGCTGCTGATATTCAAAATATATTTGTCCTTCAAAAACGAGCTGTTCGAGCAATTTACCAGCTAGGTGCCAGAGTTTCTCTGAGAGATTTTTTCAAAGATATCGGTGGTGATCCTCACAGTGGCATCACAATTCATTTTCGCCAACATATTATATATTAGGCAAAATATACACTTATATACTAAAAGCAGTGATATTCACAATGTTAACACTAGAAATAAGGACAAACTACGTACTCCCTTTTACCGGCTTCATAAGGTTCATAACTCATTTGTTGGGCTTGGTATAACCTTTTATAACAAGCTACCTTCTTCTTTGCTAGATTTGCCTTTTAATGCGTTCAAAACTAAAGTAAAATCCAACCTCTGTTCAAAGGCATACTATTCTATCAACGACTACTTAAATGATAAGAATAGTTGGTCGCTGTGATTAACTCAAGACAATGTTCTTTCTCCAGAATTAGCTTACTTACTGACAGGTTATATGAGTTTATATAATTGTTTATAATTTAACTTTATAAGACAATTTATTTTATTTTAATTTATTGTTGACATAATCTACTCATTACAATGTTTTTTTTGATGAGTTGTATTGCAATATGTGGTTAGCTAGCGACCTCAATAATTTTTTAATTTACCTCGATGGTCCTAGTTTATCAATTATAACTTCTAGTTACAGCTATATGTAAGCGGGCACGCCCTTTATGCCTGGAGGCTTTTATTTAGATATTGTTTTCATTAAGTTATTTTTATTTCTGCTTGAGTATAGTTCTCGATGTTTTTGGTTGGTATATTGGCGTGTGCTAGCTATCATATGGCTATTAATTTTATAATTTAAATTATGTTTTGTGTTGCGTAATGTAAATATCATTTTGCATACCATTATATAGAATCACTTTTTTCTAACTGAACAGACAGCTGTGCTGCTGGGGAGTTTGTTGCGCCACTTCTTCTTCCCAGCTAAAGCACTAGAAAGTGGTGAAGGGTGGGCGTTTTGGGGGACTGTCTTATGTAATTTTGACGTTCGAAAAGTGCTGATTCTCAGCCTAGATTGAATAAATGACTTTTGAATTTTGAATTTCATACATTTGGTCATATAAGAACGACCGCTGCGAGCACTAACTGACCTTTCTGGAGAACATCAATGAGGTCACTAATAGTCACTATGTGTTATGTCCTTCTAGGGCATCCTCTCCCGGTTTTTCCACTCACCTCTGCCTTGTAAATACCTTTTGTCAGTTGCCTTTCATTTTAACCAATATTATGGAAACTAAAACCCTTAAGCTGAGGGTTACTTAAACTCACGGTGGAACATACGGTGGCCCGGCTTGGGCAGAGCATCGCCGTGTCCTCGTGGAGGCGATCGGTGGCGGGGATCTCTCGCGTCCGGCCCTGGTCCAGGCCATGGTACGGAGCGAGAGGGCATGGGAGGCCGTCACCTCCTTCTGCGAAGCAGTAATGCTCGCGAAGGAGGAGTCAGAACGCGTGAGGGAGAGGCAAATTTCGCGCCCTCACGCCCCTAGCCGCCGCAGGAGTCGCCCTGGGCGTCGGGAATCGCAAGCCGATTCCCGGCCACCGTAGGCGCGGACTTGCGGACGGTGAGCAATGGGTAGCTCGCCGTCCGATAAGGACCAGGCCCGGGTCGCCGGCGCGTTGTGTTCCACGCGCGCCTCAAAGAGATGTCAGCAAATGAAGGGGTCCGATAGGACTGATGCCTGCCGGGGTTGCGGGAAAGTCCGAAAGGGATACCGTGGCCCCTGGCAACGTATAGGTAACTGAAGGAACACGGGTGGGTTTTAGTCAGTAAGAGTCTGACACGCCCTCCCGCTCCACTCAGAGCGGGAGAAGTTATTTGATAATTTCCCATCCAAAAAAGACAACTGCATTTAAAATTAATCGAAAAAACTAATTTATTGCAATGTAACCCGTCTTTCAGTCCTTACAAAGCACGCCTCTTTCAAATAACGATACATTGTTACATTACATACCAAACAAAATGTTCCTTCTATCTTCCGCCCCTGTTTTTATTGTCTATAAGAGTTACAACGTCATCCCATCGATTTTATTGGCAGCACTGATCGGTATTCGAGCCTCCCATGAAACGGCTCCGTTGTGATTTACAAAACCCTTTGAATAATGAACGAATAATCCTAAGCCATTATTGTATTATTTGATGTCATCATCTTTCCTTTCGTGCTCCTGTAATCTAAATAATCATATCTGTGGGAGTGATTTTGTGAAAAGGGACGGAAGTGTGTCACAGGAAGCCGGAGAAGCGCACGATATTTTATTTGAACAATGAGCCCGCGCAGTGCTGTTCGGTTTGCCGTCAGAAACGACCTTGACGAGGCTCCGTACCTTTAATGTTGCTTATTACCAGTGATCGGAGTAGGTAGATTGAATTGGGCTCATTGATCCGAAACGTATATATTAATATGGATATTCCTCCGGAATTGGTTGATTAATAAAAAAAAACCGGAACTTAGGTAGTAATTATATTAAAATGAGCAATATTATATTCTTCATATTTTTTTTTAACGGCACACAGTCACGATTAGACACAACCGAACGACCAATCAGAACAAAGGATCATGGGTGGTGCACTAACCGGTTATCAAAACAATGCGTACGCCCGCCGACGACATGCCAGGTTCGTAGAGTGCGCTTCTTTGTTTGTTACTGTGTTGTGAAAATAATATCACTACCAACATTAACAATATTTTATTGAATCCGGGAATACCGGAATTGCTTTTCGGAAAAATGGCTTATCCATGTTATTCTTTCTGTGTGCATTTATGATACAAGTACCAAAAATCAATCTACCTACTGCGATCACTGCTTATTACCCAGGTGAAATGTCAGATATTATACACCATATCGACTGTGAACTGGCAACCCGTCCTATCTCAATTTTTGTTCTTGTGTTGATTTATATTGTCCTATCTCGTTTTTATATTAGAAGGAAGCCTAAAATGCTACTTTTGTTTTTAATAACAAGTGTAATAAAAATATTAAAAAGCCATGTATTTTTATTTAATATACCAGATGCTATATAAATGACGCAAACAAGTTTTTTCTTCAGCCTGTAATGTTGTCAAAATTGAGATAGTATCGGTTGCCAGTTCACAGTCGATATGCGACTACTGTAAGGCTCGCTCGTTTTTTTTCAATGCTCCTTGTTTTTTGTATAATCTACCGTTAATTCGTATTCGTATTTAGTAGCTATTAAATCAAATCAAAATCTCTATTTCGAGTGAACAACACGATACGGTGACACATGTAACTGACAGTAGTGATTACCAGTGATCGGAAATAGGTGAGCTAAAATATTATTTTATTATTATTTATTATTTTATTTATTATTTTTCGAACTTTAGGTAAGTTCGAAAAATAACAGAGACAAAATGGAGACGCCGTATGACAACATTTTTTTCGGGACTAATGTCCCGGGTTTCAGAACATTGCTTAAGTACACCTAAAATTAATACAGTAAAACAACTATCGAATTCATTTCCTGTTTGTGTTTTAAAAAAAAGAGTGCACGATTTCTATAGTTTAAAAAAAATGAATCGTCTGGTTTTTTGAGAACGTTCTCCTTGTTTTTGAAGTCGGTTACAAAGGAAAATGAATTCAATTAGTTTACTCTATTAATAACATTAATATTAAATGTACCTACTTAAGTGATGTCCCGAAATCCCAACATTAGTCCCGAAAAAATATTTTAGTCGTAAGGAAGTCTCCACTTTTTTTTTTCTCTGTTCTTTGAACTTTAGATACATTAGCACACCTATTTCCAATTACTGGTGATTACATATGGACAGTCCACTCTGTCAGTATGTATGTCTGTCCAGCCTGCTCTGTCTGTCATCTCCCTCTTAATTTTTTCTACAGTTAACAATCAAAGGAAAATCTTCTGAGAAATATTTTGGTGAAAATTCTAAAGGTTTATTTTAATTTATGTACTAGTTTTATTAGATCAGGTCTTTTGAAAACTTTAATCAAAAGTAATGGCACCTCACTCACTCAAGCAAATCAGCTTTGACATCAAAAAGGAACTAAGTAATAAAATAACGTATCTGTACGGTATATTCATAACACGATAAGTAAAATAAAACCTAGTTTTAAATAAAACTTAGTTTGAAAAAGACATTCAATAGCAAATGCCTTTTTATTTTAGCTCACGTTCGTACTAAGAAAATAATAGTTTATTTACATTTAAAGCACAAAATACTATTTCAAACAAATAAAAGCTTTCACAGAATAGAAAGGTTATTATCACCCAACCGTTAAGCACCGCGTTTTATCGAAATGTCAAGTAAAAAATATATTTTTAAATGAAAAGTATAACAAAACGGATAATTCAGGCAGAGAGGCGTGCAAACGACAAAACATTCGCTCATCATAATAGAGTAATGGAAGGGTAACGTGGGGAAAAGTGGAACACAAGCGTGTTCCCGTTTATGATCGTGTATTAGACCTAAATTACTCCGCGTCCGCGTTTTGTATTTCCGAAAAAAACGGTACCCTTATAGGATAGCTCGTCTGTCCGTCTGTCATAGCCAATTTGCTCCGAACCTATGAAAAAAAAAAAAAAAAAAAAAATAAAAAGTGTTTATACACAGAAATATTTTTTCCACAACATTATTACTTCTGCCAAACTACAAAGCAGTTTGTTGGCAGACGTAGCTACTTTTTTTTGTATTGTACATAACATATATATATATATTTTTTTTTATATATTAATTAAATTTTTTCACATAAAGGTAAACTACTATTCCTTCATTTCTTAAATTTAAAACTGAACTGAATGAACTGATTAGGTTGCTATTTGTTACACATTTGAATTTCTGTGATACAAATACGGACGTGTAACGTGAATAAATAAATTTTGAGTATCGGGGCCACTTTTGAGAGGCAAATAAGAAAATTAGAGAATAGTTCTATACTTATAGATTACAGGAAAACCTATAAAAGTATATGGTCTTAAAATAATATAGTAAATTACTCAATATTGTGCGTACAAACTTACATTTGCTGTTGGAATGTATGGGAGACCGTGTTTTTCAACTACAATGTTAAGTTTGTTCTTGGGATAAATTCATCCTAACTACGGAACCCTTCATTGTGCGTGGTCCGACACGCACTTGGCCGGATTTGTACCTATTACTTAAAATAAAGGATCTGGCAAATCAAAAAAGGATTTAGTTAGATTTTTTTTGCCGTTTCTTATAAAAAATAAGTCGTACGATATTTAAATCAATAATGTAAGTAAATTAAAAACATGCACACCAGAGACAAAACAGTTTTTTTCTCTCGAGGAGAGTCTTGGTATGTAGATATAGTCACCCATCCACGGACTAACCCCGGCAAGCGTAGCTTAACCCAATAAATCGACCCGTGCGGCTGTTATTACTTAGCCACGAGCTCCTCAGACACTAAATGAATGAAAAATAAATTACAAAGCAGAGACAGTCGGAAACATCCATTATTTTATACTTATCTTGATAACATGGCTTTAAATCTGTTCGATTGAGATCTTTTGAAGACATAATTTTCTCTTTGAAAATTGGTAGATAGGAGGGACAAGCTTTTGTGTAATTTAAGATATATTTTAGAGCTGGCAATAAATTTGATTGTGATTCTTAACAGACGGGGTTGGTCAAATTGCTACGAGGTCGAGTCTTTACTTACAGGCTTACTCCATTTTGTGATATTGGTAATTAAAATTATGACAGCCTTGATTTATGACCGTTACTCTGAATTCGTATTTATGCTACTTTTTAGGATTTCTTAGCCGAATGTTGCCAATTGGAACCCTTTTACTAAGCCTCCGCTGTCCGTTTGTTCGTCAACGGACTGTATCTCATGAACAGTAATAGGTAGACAGTATAATTTTTCACAGCTTGTGTATTTTTGTTACCCGAAATAACATTCAATGATAAAAATTATCTTATTTTAAATGTAAAAATTAAAGGGGGTCCCCAATTCCCCATAAAATAAATTTTGTTTTTTTCGGCGTTTTTTGCTAAGTATTGTACGGTGGTTCGGATGATTAAAATTTAACTTTCAGGTAGCGATTTACTAAAGGATAGATAAGTAGTTTATAATAAAGCATAAGGTAATTTACAGTAATTTCCTACTTGTTTTCTTTGACCTTTCAAGTAGGTAAGAATAATATCCAAGATTTTTCAAAAATGATTGTACTCAAATAGCGTAATAAATATTTAAACAGCATCTAACGTTTTTGCATTAATCAGAATAACGGATAACCGACATACTAGCATAAAAACCCTGTAGGTGGGAAAAATGCAGGAAAAACTGTAAGTGGGGACGCAGATGCGAGCCGACAATATTGCGCCTGTCTCTTTCACACATATGCAGTTTTGCATCGAGTGAATGAGAAGGCAATCAACTTTTTGTATTAAAAAGTGGTTGTTAATTGCAGTTGCTTAGGTATTCTTTTTTGTACACTGTCTGGAACGTTCCAAATGTGTGCTTAAAGAATATTATGTTACTAGATTTTTGTTGTTTTTGTGTTGATATTATGGGAATAACAATTACTTACACAATAACAGTCCATCGCTTGTTCTAACTTTATTTTGTGAAAATATTTTCTTTCAGTTAGTACCTTAGCTTTAAGCACTACGCTGATGTTATTTCTAAATTATAGAAGCTTTTAAAGCCTAAATGATAATCTGAGCGGCCTTTTGTGCCATCTTATTATATTTGGAAAGTTTTAATTCAAGTTCTTCTGTAAGTTTTAACTTAGTTTAAGTCCTAGCTTGATGCATTAGATTTTACAATGAGTCTTGCTTTTCTCAGTACTAGGTATGCATGTAATGTAGGAGTCGTCGACAACACTCGTGCGATCATCACAGACTGATAGTTTTCCTCAATATAATATTATTATACTGTTACCAATTATCATCAAAGAATCCAGGCACTGGATATGTTTCATAATATCTCCTTGATTGTCGTATGTGCACCCACTGGCTCATAAGAAAAAAATGGCCAAATGTCGTATGTGCACCCATGGGCTCATAACTACTCGGTCCTAATTGGCCAGCATTTTTTGACGTATAATTAATATAAACATATCACGTCAGTGTGAGGCCAGGTCAGTTTAAATTCCTTAAATATATATATCAACAAATAGGTAAACTCATAACGAATCCAGGAAGGTACAATTTATAATGTGTTAATATCTCTATATTGACGAAATCTTCATTTTTCCGAAGGTCTATCCAATATATTAATACCTACAAAATGCTTCGACATCCGTGCGATTTTGAAACGGATTGTCTGGACTCGGGAAGGGATATATATTTTCATGACATGTTGTATATTCCTGATATCCTAATACCTAATGCAAATTTCGTTCAGCATAATGACCATTGATGCAATTCCAGACGTGTACGGCATAATATCGTGTTATCTACATATTATGCCATTCAATTACCGCATAATGCCACTAATGACTTGTGCCAGCTATTGGAATGTACTAAAATATTATTACATCGCCGTCTAAATGCTAACGTAAGTGGCTCCAGAACAATCTGTGTAGGTGGGATTTCCATTATATATGCAGAGGTATATCTTCCTGATATTGATTATGATAGAAATTAATGATGGGAAAAGAAAACACAATGTGTTGTGTCAGCGCTAAAACAATAATTATAGTATTTATATTCGTTGCTTAAAGTTAAGTATTTAATGAGTAACGCCTGCTTATCCCGACAAATGTCGTATGAACCAGTAATTGTTCATAAATAAATATAATCGTGAAAACCGTTGAGCGCTAACCAAACATTTTTTTTAAATGAAATGAAATGAAATTTTTATTCTGTAAATGGGATATTACAATCACTTTTACACGTCATATTAAAAGAATTTTGCTAGATGAGTTCGGCGTTTCCTATCTGACTACTCTGAGAAGAAAGACCGAAACAAACTCAGAGGTCACAGTCTCTTTTAAAGTCCAGACATAATCTTGGTCAGGCAAGACATTAAAACATCTCTTACCTTAAAGGTACACTAGAGCTTTTTGTCGAGCATTTCCATTTGATGTAACGTTCTCACAAATGGTAAAATATGAGCAAAAGCTCAATTTAAAAAAGCATTTCCATGGAATGTTATGTCCCTGCGAATGCTCGACGCTGCGTTCGATGTAATGCTCACGGCGAGTGAGCATTTACCTGTAACATTTCTTTCTACCTTGCGTTCATTGTAACTACTTGCTGCCGGCCCGTGCACCTCATTCGGCGTCGCCCGTGCTCGTGCCCTTGCTCGATAAAATGTTACACCAAGACGCTCGTTGGTTTTTAAAATCAGGTTGTAACAAATCATCGAGCGCCGTGTTCGAAGTGCGGTTCGATACAATTTAAAAACGGCGAATGCTCGATTTTCTGCTACAAGTAAATGCTCTAGTCTATACTCAAGCTTTAAGCAACCTTTTATAAAGAAACCCCTTTATTCTTAATTCGAATTTCAAGAAAAGTGCTTGAAATTCAGCTTAAGAATAAATATGTAAACGAAATAGGTACCAATAGATCAAAATGCAGTCGACGCATCCTGGCAAACTACGCTGCTGTGGTGCGCGTATTGTCAAATTACTGCAAAAGTAATGTACTGTTTTATACCGCGTTATTTGGCGAGCGCTGAGCCAAACTAGACTTTATTTTAATATATGAGCCCTCGTAGAGGCATAACATACGTCAGCTTAAGATGTAAGTGGTGGAGCGTTATACTTTTATTTTTGAAAGAATTATGTGTTAGCATAAGTCGTTTATTTAGCGTGCAAATAATTGTTGGTCTAAGATCCGTAGAGGAACGACTTTCAACCATCTGTTTAAATAAATCCTGGCCAGACTATTATAATTAATAAAAAAATCAAAAAGTCTCTAAGTATTGTTTTGTGCACCGTACTGCACGTTTTAAATTATTGATGATCCGTATGTTTCAGGAGCTAGACTAATTTTTGGTCAAACATCAGAATCTGATTGTTGAAAACTGAAAATAAACCAAGCAGACAGTGAACAGAGAAAAAAAAACGTTTATACAATTACGTAATACTGTAGGTAGATACCTTTTCTTATTTCAACCTCATCAACATTCTTCTTCAAAGTATACAATTCGAAGAAAATGTCTACAGCGCATTTAAGTTTTTACCTACGTATTTTGCTATAGTCCACGAAATCCCCATAGATTGCTTCAATAATGGCTAATGGATTGCTGCGATGGTCTTACGGGGATTTCACGCAGGTTTTACATTCGCAATAAATATTCAAGTTTTATAAAAAAATGATGAAGTTGGCATTCGTTTTTACGATATCCACGAGAAGTACTTTTGTTTCGGAGCCAAAACACCACACAGTATTTATACCGCAAGCCACATTTATCATTGTGTGTTGTTAAAATACGGTACAACTAATGGATGCAAGCTTTTATAATATTTAGTGCGCTGACTCCAATTAGGCTTTATTATAAAATATGTGCGTTGGCATGTTGGAAGCATATGGGTGTTGTGCATGTCAACCGCTTTTGTACTCTAGCAAGAGTGATGGTTTCAAAATAAGTATATAAATAAATAAATAAATTTTCACTCGGTCTGGTTTGCGAGTGAATAAATCTTTTCAAATTTGTTTTTCAGCGTAATTAGTTCTTTTCGTGTAGTTAACGTTTGGCGTGGTTGAGGTTTTCAATTCAATTCAAATCTTTTGTTTCAGATAAATTACAATCGCTAGTAGAATTATAATTATTCATACATGTTTATTTATTTTTAATAGTATAGACACACAATGACGAAATGGACACACAATGACACAACAATGGAAACATTGGATCAGGACCGCACTACTCGTACAAGTAGTTTTGTCCAATGTTTCATGAAGTTCTACAATAAGCTGCAGGAAGCTGTTGGGGTTGCCCCGTATGCGGCGCATCAGAGACGCTAATCTTTTGCGATGTATCGCTTGGAAGCCATCCACTCGAGCGTCTGCAAACATACCTGATGCGCTACAGAAGCGTGGCAGCCCCATCAACATCCTGAACGCGTTATTGTATTGGACACGCAGGGCATTGTAAGTCTTCTGCGTATGCTTCACCCATAGGCTGCAGGTATAAAAAGACTGACAGTACGCCTTGAATAAAGTTATTTTTACCTGTGCAGTGCAGCGCGCAAACCTACGGGCCAGCATATTAGCTCTGACTGACAATGCCCTGCGTTCCCTTTCAACATCCACATCATCTGTGAGGGCCTCGGTGACTGTCGGCCTTGGTTTTATTTAGAAGTTTTAATTGTTGAAAAACTTTATTTTATTCACGATTTTCGTTGACTAGTTTTGATTTTTCGTGAAATTGACGACATTTTCATTTTATTTTGAATTGATACTAAAAGCTTTGGATAACCAAAACATAGAAATAAAAATTAATCTTCCATGCGCAATATTTTAGTTTTGAGTTTAGTTTATCATAGAAACAATTTTCCCTAACAAAGCGAACACAGTTACAAATCACCATTTATCACGGACAAATCACGAAACTAATATACGATAGTTCTCATGCATATTTGTAAAAAAGTTTACCACTAACGATTTTTCAACTTTTTTGCAGATTCGATTCGTTCGTAATATTTATGTCAAATATCGTGACAAATCGTTGTACAGGGACGATTTCAGATTTATTTACGGGAACAGGCCAACAACGTGTAAATTATGTATGTTTCTGTTTACTGCGTGGGAACAAAATGTTTGAAACGAACTATTTGTTTGTCATATCGTTATTTGATGAAGGATTTGTGAAATAAATTCGGTATCCAATAAAGAATGGTTTTAAGCTTGTTATTGTTTTTTTTTAGTGCAGTACAAACAAATTTTAACAGGTACACAAATCATACTCAAAATTCTTCCCTAAAAATGTTATTATGCCTCTCATACACAGGTGTTTTTTCTCACCTTATAAAAAGCTCATGATAATCTCGTATTTGATACAAAAAGGTGTAACAACGTACATTAATCGTAGGCGAGAGAAAACAGGCAGAAGCTTGTAGGTATTGATAATACGTTTTGTAAGAAAAGAAAGCACGGTAAATTTATATTTTTCTGAAGTCTTATCTACATAAAGAAAAGGCTCGTTAAGATCATCAAATAAGAGGAGCTACGCGTTTATGGAAATAAGCCATTATGTACACAAATAGAAGCTGCTTTGATTTTTGGAAATTTTGGCAAAGAAGTTTTAGAACAATAGTAACAAAATTGTAAATCACAGCTGTTTCTTGCTAACCGCTTTGTAAGATACTCTTCTCTGATCTTTCAGAGATCGGTTTTTAGGGTTTCGTAGTCAACAAGGAACCCTTATAGTTTCGCCATTTCCGTTTGTCTGTGTTTTTTTAGGGTACCTCTCCTACACGTACAGTGGGAAAGTTTTTTTTTCTCGACTATCGCGTGGTGTGGGGTGTCGTTGGAAAGCTCGTTCAAAAATATTGATAATGTGAAAACCATTTTTGGATTCAGGGATCCGTTTGCGAAATATTAACCTTTAAAGTGCTAATTTTTATTAGACTCAAGTGTCCCCCCCTGCCAGTTAAATGGTTGGTTTTGGATATGTGAAAAAATTCAAGGCACTAGTATATAATAACGAAATTAAAAGGAAAACTGTCACAGCTAAGTAGGCTCTACAAGTTAACGAGCAATAATCGACCAACTTACATACATTCCGTATGGGAGAACATATTTTTCAATTAGAATGTTAAGTTTGTTATTGGGATAAATCCATCCCAACTACGGAACCCGAACTGCGTGGTCCGACGCACACTTGGCCGGTTTTTGTTTTGTCGTTTTGCGGCTGATTGTCTGTCAGAAACCGGAAGGGGTCGCCTACGTTTGGCTTTAATTATGTATACAATTGCCATCAACCAACTTCATAAATTCGCAAGAAAATTCGCTGTCATTATCTTCATACCTCACAAAAAGCGTTTAAGCTACTTCCTACTCCACTAACAGCTCCTAAATGAAAATAAGAAGTTATCTAAGCTCATTTCAGCTCATAAAGAGCTGTTGAAATGACGCGTGTGTTGCAGAAATATGTGGTCTCCACCTCTAGCGACAACACGGTACATTAGTCACACGACTGCAAATGGAGACATATATCTTTGCCGGTTACCTGTAGGGCTGTCTGTAATTTTTTTGGTAAATTCTAAGTATTGTGGCTCTGAGTAAAGCACTCCTCCCTTTTGTGTCATGCTTCCCTGGTCTGTGCGAGTCTCATCCAGGTCTTTCTTCTCCGCGATCTTTTGTAGCTTATCAAGAGTATTTCTGCACATTCTTCAGACAAGTATTTGCAGGGTGTACAATGTTTCTGATCAAATATTACAAACAGTTTTTTTTGTTGTAAATGTTACGGCTTGGTGCAAGCATTTCTTACGGTGTAGCAGCCCTATGCACACAAATAAGGTAACACACGGCAGGTAATCCGCGACAGTGGGTCGGTTACACACGTGTTGCGCTGAACGATTTCATTCAAGTTTTCGTACCTTCCTCTAAACGCCACCGCACACGGTCAGATCTGTCAGATCTGAATTCTGTACCGTGTGTGGCTGGCTGTTCTGCTTTCAAGATTGATAGCTTATGAACTATCCCAGGGACATAGAAATAGAGCATCTAGGATTCCCATAGTCTAAAATATTTCCTCCACTAAGCCACATACTTATTGCTCAATACTTATTATTTATAACATCAAAAGGCATTATTTTATAATTTACATAAAAACTGTCTTGTCAACTATAACTTTATTTAAAAATAATCCCATAATATCCTAACATAGTGTTTCTGGTCCCGTAACTGCAATATAAATAATATAACGCGTTACTGGGACGGTAATCAAAACAGATGACGCGCGTATGGCGGATAACGCCGAGCTTTACCGCAGGGCTGAAACAATGGCGGCCAAAGTGCCTTATACAGCTGCTATATTACTTACTTTTCACCGGAGTTTTCTTTCCGTAAGGTCAGGGAATATTGGGGTAACATAAAGCTTTATGATGACTACGTCATTATGGTGTAGTCTTTTATGGGCTCTAAGGATATCGTTGAACTACAGTATAGTTTTAGTTTCTATGAATTTTCCTCCCAAATTTTTCTATGTCTAACAAATATGTTTTTATTTCCGACTTTAAAATTATTGACTGAATGATTAGTATATATTTTGAATCTGAGTTTATACTAAAATAGTCCAGTAGGTAACAATATCGATCGTTAAGATTAAGAAAGTCTAACTTCAAACATTAGGTGGTACTGGTTCTCATGAACTTTCTTTGATCTCATATTTCATTGATAATTAAAATTAATACCTATAGATTCTGTTTTCCTGGTAACTCATAGTCCCTAGGCAGAGGGATTTATTTTACTTATTTAATTTTACTTTCATTATTATTAGTTTCATGGATTAAACTTCCTAATTGGTATCGCAAATAATGATATTGTTAACTAGCAGACAGAATAACTTTCACCTTTATTAAATTCAGACATTATTAATACCTCTTTTTTTTTCACAGAGCTAGCAGCTAACAGTTATTCGAAAGGACAATAAAATGCATTCGCGGCCTCGTAGCGTATTATTTTATCTCACATTTCATCTATATGTGGAAGTCCTACGCTTTGTGAGTATTACAGACGAACGGCAATGCAACGTTTTACATACTAAGTACTTACTCATAACTCAACATTTTTGTTTGATTGTGATGCAGATAAAAGTATTTCGCAACTTTTATGTATCTTATTTCAATTTGAAAGCATCCTTTCGTATTCCGTTTCACATTCAAAGACAGATGCAGTTTTATTTTTTGTACCTAATGCCAACTCATAATAATTATTCAGTATTTGTGTAGGTACAGTTTTTCTCGCATCACACTCACTGTTCCTTTGATATAATCTTTCTCGTTGTGTTATTCGCTTTGTTCTTCGCACAGCGCTGATTATGAGCGATGGTACTTACGTTACTTTTTTATCTCCTTGCGTGTTCTTGTCGCCTGGTAGTTTCTGGCCGCAGGCAGGCCCTTTAAGGGATTTCCCTGTCAACCCGTATTGTTATTTACCGACAATTTTTTTATACGAAGGTCTTTTAGAAAGCCCATTGTTCTGATTTTAATTATGTTTGTCTTTGTATAATGGTTTGTTTGTATTTTTATACCGTTATGCTCTCTTTGAAGGTTGAACAATACGGTTAGACGTCATTATTATTCTTAAATGGGTGATTATGAACTAAAAAAACAAAGAATCTGGATTATTTTTGCAAATTTTTACTTAACCGCAAAAAGTTGGCATTTGACATTTTCTATCCAGTCTTTGTCTACCAAGCATTTTCTGCTGAAGACGATTGAGCATACACTGAATATTATGTAAAGAACATGAACTTGCTACGATTTTCTCGAGCAAATACAAAAGTAGCCACAAATATACACACCACAGTTACAAGATGAGCTTTAGCTCACGTCAGCTTATCAGGGTTTAACTCGCTGCCATTTATTATTTCTTCCCAAGACTTTGATCCTGGCTGGTTTAGTGGTTATATATCTATGTACCTCCGTTATAAAGGAGGCAATGACCGATGGCGATGGGAAAAATATCAGTAAAATAAAAAAAAAAAAAAATGAGCCGTCGCGGGCCGCTCGGCAGATGTGAAACATCGAAACTATTTTGTATTGAAAACATGCATGAAAGGATGGTTAATTAAAATAAAGGCATAATCAAAACCAAAATATTCAGTTGATAAATAAAACTTTATTTATATTTCGTTTGGATGTTGGCTGTTGGCCGCGACGCCACGCCAATATAGCTGGTCTTACCCACCGCATTAGATATTTTGCATCAAAAGGAAATTAAACAGTTCCAACCTAACCTTTGAGCTGCCGAATTATTTATCTAACCGCCCATTCCAACTTTTTTACTGGCCATTCATACACTACTTGAGTATTTTTTGTACTGACATTGTAGGATGAAATTATTATTATTTATTTATTTTTAGATAACAATGATCCATCGAGTTAGTAAACAATTCTATAACTTATGACTAGTGTTAGTAAATTAAAATAAAACAAAATAAATAGTAAGTATTGTGAAAAGGACATCCCCAAATTAATGCTCGGTGATTATCCTTCTCACAAAACTTTTAATAATCAGAGTCTATACTCTCCGCCATAGTTTTTAGAATAGAAATAACCGACTAATTTTCTTTTTATTACTTTTACACTAATTTATCAACTGCCGAAAACAGTAGATTGTTTGCTCGAGTGACGTACTTTGAATCCCTCGCTGCGCTCAGGATTCTACTTAAGAATCCCTCGCCACACTCGAGATTCTACTCTAGAATCCTTCGCTCCGCTCTGGATTCGTCACTCGAGCTTAAAATACTCGTATTGTTGCTCCCGACGTGAACACTCTACTTTTTACTACCCCCTATGAGAAAAAACAAACGTGTACGGTCCAACCCCCATATGTCACGTATGATTTAAAACTAAAACTAAATTTTCGCAGCCGTCATCATGGATTTACGTTTTGACCTCTTTATCGAATTTAGCACCTTTAAAAACTATGAAAATGTTTACACATGAAGAAACATTTGAATATTTTCGCAGCCGCCATCTAGGATTCACACTTTCTCTCTCTCTCTTGCCAGCCTGTTACTTGTTCATACAATGTTCGTATTTGATCTCTTTGGTGATTGGAACTTTTACTAACAACATCCACATTCCAAATTCAAATTACTTCTAGTCCCTAGGGATTAAAAACTCTCTTAGTCCCTCTTTACGAAGAATAAACTAGCTCTTTTTGAACAGATGTGATAAAAATTTAATTACAGCCCGTTAATTTTTTCAACTGATTATAACAACCTCCCTAATGTTTAAAAATAACTGTTGTAAAAATGAATACCCGAAATTAAATACAAATTTATGAACATAAGTTCATAAATTTGTAAAAAATTTGTAAATTTGTAATTATAATCAAACCTACTTGAAGATAAGCATTTCTGTCTATGAGCCTCATCCTGTGCATTTAATGATGATGATGTTTGCATTTTTTGAAGGTTTTAAATTAATTTTATAATTTTAATTATATTATTTAAGTGACTATTTTTATGTATATTTATTGTGATTGGAATTTTAAATTTATTTAAAATGTACAACATAATAATATGATCTTAAATGGATAGAAATAAATAATTTTGAATTTGAATTTGCCGCCATGGCTTAGCGGGATGATACTTCAGCGGATTCTGCGGGTTATTCATAAGGGAAATAAAGTTAAATCTCAGCCCAAACACATAACATACGCCTCGAATTCAAAAACAAACTGAAATGTCCCCGAAACTCTTAAACTGTGTATAAATAATACAAAAAATCAATGCAAAAATGAAAATTTCATTCATCATAGACTAAGCAAATTAAAATTCAGAGGCGTCACTTTGGTAACAGCTAAGCGACTGCGAAGACGATATTTTCCGCGGAGAAAAAAACGTGCCCGGATAAGTCAGCCGGGTATAAGCCGCGGGCCGATGACGTCACGGGATTCGACGTAATCCCGGGACAATCCCCCGCCGCGGACGGAGCCAGTGTTGAATTTGAACGAGCCTCCGCCCCTGTCGATGAGTAAGCGGTAAGTCAACTGTAATAAATTCGTTAGCGCGTGAATTTTTGAGGCTGTCGAGATGATTTTATTTTATGTTGAATGTATAAATTTATGAATTCATATACCTAAAGCGTTTTTTGAAAAAGGGATTATGTTGTTTTATCGTAATTAACAAATGACTGAGTAGGTACCTTATCTAGTTGGTTATAGGTATCTCACTCATTTCTAACGAAGCTCGAAGTTTAGAAAACTGATGCGGTTATTATAGTAGACTCCATCTTTGCTATTTCAGATACCATATTTTTAATAACTTGAAAAAAATTCTGGGCAAGCAAATTCAAATTGGTCATACCGACATAGATCGCATTGCACCTACTGTTACATTCACTGTGTAGTACATAGTGAATGGAACTTGTAATTATTTCAGTGCGTGTACGAGTGATAATCAATGCTTCTTGTCTGTTCTGTACTCCTGGTAAGTAAGAAGCCTCCCATCTTATTTGGGTGTTGTTGAAAGGCACTAGATATTCTTTTTCTTTGAAAACAAAGAAGTGTAGTATTAGCAATTAGCAATGTAAACAGAGAAAAATTGTAAGCGTTTGATAAGAAGCTAATATTCGTTACCTACTTATTTATTTCTAGAAGATAAACACTCAAGTAAGTAAAAAGATATACCTACCGGCCATGATATTTCTGTGACGCATCACGAAAACCAGTTTAATACATAGTCACCAATCTACCAATAAAATATGGTATCGGTACCAATAAACAATCCACTATTTCACAAATCCCATTGACACAATCCGTTCGAATAAAAAATAATACCGTACAACATTGTAGCAATTTGTACCAGAGATAACATACGGATATGTTATGCAGGTTATAAAGTTCTAGATAAAAGCATGCAACTGCGAGGCGTCATTGGCAGGGGTTAATTGGTAAAACTTTTAATTGGCCACGCCGCCGCCGTTTAGAGTTTTCATCCGAGGCCAAAAAACTAGCGTTGTGGGTTTGTTGGATTCATTTGTGCTTACCCCTGATTGCTTACCCTGCTCTTGAATTTTCGGTTGAAAAGTGCTTGAGAGTTTCAGGAAGTGTTAAAAGTTAAGCTTGTTTGGGAAGCCATAGTTTGATTTCAATGATTCGACAGATTGGTTTTACTTCACCAAATTAAACTGTAAATACAATATCAGTTTTTTTTTATAACAAACCGGTGGACTTCTAGCCAATTTTATTGATATTTATTAATGATAAATTATATTTATTTCTCTAATAACTGTAGATTACTTCTTCAATATCAGTATTCTATTTTCACCTACTAACGACTCAGAACCGTAAACTATAGACCAAAATGCATTAAAATCCTTTTACTGCCGGCTCAAGATGCCCACAACAAATACATTTACAAATACAAGCATGTCTCCTGCAATACCGCAGTCTTCATGGCCAAACTACAAATACGGAAACGCGAAATCAATCACTACAATACCTACCTTATCCCTATAACGTTAAAGTTTTGTATTGTTTAACAAATCCTTTAATAAAATAAGTGATAAATTTCATTGGGGTTATCGAGATAAGGGTGGTAACTTTGCGATGCTCGGTCATCGGTTAGTTTAATTTTAAATTAAAACCGGGCTGCATGTAGCTTTCCTGTTCACTGCAATATTGAAACAGTTAGCTACGGATGCAATATTCTCGACATCAAACATCATTGAGTTCTATTTGTGAAGGGATAACACAAAGCTTTGGGAGCCCATCGATAGTTCTCGTTTTGCTTCACGTGGACAATTTTGTGTTCCACTCATTCATATGCGAACAATTGTATGTGAACAAGGCCACTTTTGTAAGCTTTGGCAGTCTGATAGCCATCCAACCGTTTTGTTGTGTAGATTGAAAATAAATGAAACTCAAATTCTTGTTTTTGATATGTTTGAGTATATTTCTATCATATTTTCCATTTCTTCCTTACTTCGTAGAAGGTTTAATTACAGTCCATCCCTGTGACGTACCAAGAATTCAAAATAATATTCTTACGCACGAACCCATAATATTTTCTCCGTCTCAATTTAAAATTGTAAATAAAGATTTTGCCCACAAACTTCCTATTCATAAGCTCATAAAAAATCCTTACAAATTGTCCACATTCAACCCATTGCCGTCATTATTCTCCTTTCCACGACGATATTTCCACAACGATTTTTCCACGACGATATTTCCACGGCGTATTTTGCACAAGTAAGTAAGGGCACGACTCATTCATAACAAACTTTGTATTCATTTCGTCTGATACGACAGCTCTGTGGGAGGTGTCGGGCGCGTCATAAATTCAGATTAAGCGAGAGCTGACTGATGTTCTTACTATTGTTGCTGATTTTGGTACTTCTTGGTAATATTTTGCCTTAGGGGTCAAAGTATTCAGGAAGGGACGACCATGAAAAGGAAGGCGCAACGTGGTAAGTGACCGATGAGGTCTCAGGGATTCGTTGGATGCGGGAAGTACAGGATCGGTCGACGTAGCGATGTTTGGGGCAAGCCTATAACCGACTGTTCAGCCTTTAATATTTTGGAACTATTCGGTTTCAAAGTCCTGAAAAGGTTGTGTGCTGTACTAATGCACTTGTAAAAGATGTCACATAGTTGTTCTGCTATAAGAATTCATTCTAAGACCTCTTTGAGACACCCTATTTACACTCTCAACATTTTTTTTACCATTTCTTATAAATATATTATTTATTTATTTAATGTTGTGTGGACTTCAACATGTGTCAAATAAACATATTTTCTTTCTTTCCTTATTCTTTGCACTTGTATCAAACGCCCCGACCTTACTGGAACCACCCCAAGCAACTAGGAGCAGTTTATACAGTAACATGTTCCCACACGTCTCAGGAACTAACTTCCATCAACTGTGATTTAAGCGAATTTTGATTAAACGCTCCCATACACAGCGTGATTTATTCACCGCCATGTCTTTCATGACCTCCACTCCTTTTATTTGAGCCTGGTATATGAAGGGAATGTTTTCTTATTGTACTTGAGAAAAGGGTCGGTTTTAAACGAATGTGCAGGTTTGGGGAACTATTTCTGCCTGTTATTCTAGCTCAATTTTGACGTCAGTTTATTATTTTCAAGGCGGCCTTTTCATGCTAATTTTCTCCTCTAGAAAGAAAGGCAAAATAAGTCATAAGGCCTAATTTCATCTACGATGTTTTGATAGCAATAATTACTATTTTTTTATTTTATATAAGACTGGGTTGTCTCTACAAGGTGTTGTTTAAATTGTTTCCTCAGAGATCTTATCGATCTAAAATGTGCTGAATAATCAAGACGTCGTATTTCCTTAAGTAATCTAACTGGATAACTTTGTCAATAGCATCTGAGAATTCAACCAACTTGAGAGTTTGTGGCAACTGGACTGCTGTTCAGTCAGATGGACATAATGTAATATTGAGTTCCTTACTGCTATGATACCCTGGTATCTTTATCTATGTTTATTACGCAGTAAGAATAATAAAATAGACTAAGTTACCCAATTTGTTTCTAAGCTGGTAGTTTAAATGGATATTTCCTGTACACACTGGGCCATTTTGGAAGCGATTCATCAATTTGAAGTTGACGTCGCAGTCATTAACTGAGGAGAATGGCGCAGTTATGCCTGGGGCTTCAAGCTAGATCGAGCAAAGTCAATTCGTTCTGGATTCACTGGATCAAGATCCTCTCCTTGTTGTGTTGTGACCCTGGTTGTTATGTCAATAATATGCGTTTGCTTTCCAGACTTATTTTAAATGCCGCCCGCTATTGAATACTTACCTAAGTGTGTTTATAAGCGCATCTCACTGCACAGAATAAATTATTTTCTAAAATATATGCTTTTCTTCTGGGAGTAGATAATATTTAATTATAAAAAAATTACGAAGTATTTTCCAAACGGGAAAATGGCGCTTTTCCGGCCCACGTAACACCGGTAGTTGTCAACTATGACGGTAGGTGTCGTTACTGGTAACGCAGCGACAAGGTAACTGTCGCGACATTTACATATTTACACTATCCTGGAGGAACTGGATACCTCGTTAAAGTTCAGCTCATGATACTGCGACGGTCGTAAAATTCACTTCATTACCTTGAGAGACCGACGAAGGTCCTAGGTAAATAATACGTACGTATTTTAAACATAACATCACGCCTGTATTCTCTGAAGTGATATGCAGAGTTGTTTAGTACAGGTTCACATTCGCGTATGGAGCAAGTAGGTAAGATATTTCTAATAGAAAAATAAAATCACACTTTTCCCGACCTGGGGATCGAACCCGAGACCACATGCTCAGCAGTCACGTTACATAATGTTTAATACCACTTTCAAAATATTCGTGTGTTCTAAAGTATTGTGGCGGCATCCTCATGCCACTAAAGTATGTATGACATAGTATTCTATTATGTCCTATTATGGATACAAGTCTTTGTGGTTTAATCGAGTAACTATAGATAAATGTCGCCCGTCTCTACTATTCCATTGCCCACGTACTCTAGGATGCATATCCGGTACGGCTCGCATATCCTGAGGGCACGTCTTCCCTAACATTACCGCGCCCCCCGGTCTACTCCTTGATATGCAATGGCCTCTGCGGTGCATTTCATAACATACACGTACATTTCTAATAGGTAATACGGGCTGGCCTTTTAATAGCCTACTTGAAATAATTTGACTTTAACTTTGGTCACATAAATAAGCTTCAAGTGTGTATGCAAACAGCGACAGCTTGATTACTGAGAGTCAGTGTATAAATACAGCCCATCATTACTTGAGAATTGAGACTTAAGTATTGAACGTTAGTAATATCGAGCATGAGCAATTTAACGCTTGAAATAGCTAACCAAAGTAAACTTTATAGTGTATAAACAAAGCAACAGATGACGGAGTCTACTAGTAACTACCAAGTCATTTAAATATTCTACGATCGCCTAAGGAAGAGAACTGGATACTTGTTAGGAACTCATGTTTCCTTAGTACTTTGTCGCTCGTAAACTTCACTTCAGTACCATGGGTCGACGAACTACCTACGTGTTATTAAGAGATAGTTTATAGTGACCGTATAATTATGAACTTCGATCGTTTATAATTTATTGGTTTTATTTCTGTTAGATTATAAACTGACGAAAAATTGTACACTGCAACAAACCATTTACAATTTAACGCATTATTTTTTGTTAGTTGTATTATAATGTATCCATGGGAAACCGATAAATTGTGACAAACTTGCTTGTGACATAACGCATCTAGCGCTAATACTAAATAGCCTGCCCAGCTGCAAGCAGCTTGGAAGTAGTGCTCCCCGGCCGCTGATGAGGTACCGCTCGCTTTTGGGCTTGAAACACTTGGGCGTGGGCTCCGAGTAACATTGAGTATCTCGGAACAACGCCAAGTGGTTGGTCGACTCTTCACGTGACCAGAGGGCTGGCCAATTTTTAGGTCAAAGAATCAGCATTGCCATCCAACGTGGCAACGCTGCTAACCATTTGGGCACTTACCCACTGACAGCGATGCGGACGAATTTTTTGATACCCAATGAGCTCATCATTTTCTTTTTTTTTTCCTGGTACATAATACGAGTATATAGGTATATTTTAGTGTTAGATTGTTTAATGTATTTAGGTAAGATTTGTCAAGTGTACCTAAATATGTCTAAAACTGTAAATAAAAAATAAAAAAAGATAAAATAAGAACAATATTTTATTAAAAATATACCTAACAAATACAATACAAACACGAACACAAGATAGGGTGAAGTGTACAATTGCCGTCTCAAGTCTAAATGGATAAGTAACTCGCAGAGTTGGAATTAGCGTTCGGCGATTGGTCGAAAGTTTTAATTAGTACAAGATCCAGTTGCAGCACAGTTGGAGCTTTTGATGCTTTGCCGAGACCCCGAGAGAGGATTTTCTAAGTCCCTCCATATTGAGACCACTTTGGAAATGGGATTAGTTAATTATAATTACTATAATTTCGTTGAATGGTCTTCGAAACGATGGAATTGAAGTGAAGTTTAGGTAATATTGTGTAAGCGAGGTTCGCTTTCATTCAGATTGTTGTTGCTATTTTTATAGTGCAGTAGATATAACAAAAAAAAAAAACTGAAGTATAACATCACTATAAAATAAAAATGTTAATTAACAAACTTAATTTTAACCATTTTGAACAAACAGCAAGCAAACTAAGTTTTTCTTTACTTCAACAAAACTTAAACAACCACAATAGCACTCAAGACAAACAATAGAATTAAAAAGGCAAAGTGGCTCCAGTTTAAAGCTTAAAGTCTTTAATAAAAATAAATTACGCTTAAGTGGAGCAAATTAGGAGCATTCACCCTTTTTATTGCTTACTATCGACATTGAGAGAAAAAAAAACAATTTATAAGGTCTGGCGAGATTGTAAAAAAACCTGCTAAGTTCGTGACGGACATACGTTTGGGGTTCTGTACTTGGATATAAATGTTAAATATTCATCATCATTTTATTTTATTTATTTATTTATTAGGGACAAAAAACAGTTACATGTTAAGGCGATACAATAATATTCTTAAGATAAATAGTTAAACATATAACCCACACTATTGTCCACGGATTAATCAAATAAGTGAAAAACGGAAGCTGATTTTAAGAATATTGTTGTAAATTATTCGAATTAGGTGTAAGTTTAAAATTTTGATGCTAATGAAGTGATAGCGAGAGTTTTAAATTTTTTATTAGAGAAAAAGAAAATGTCTATGTCCATGAAGTGTGTGTTATAAGTTTCCACAAGGCGTCGAAGAGGTGCTCGTGCCCCGGCATTGGTCTTACATGAATTCTCGTGGAATAGGTGGGGCACGCGAGTCCCACGCCAGATTACATTTCTGGGTACCGTGTAACATATTTTATTTGTGATTTCAGTGCAGTCAAATCTATTGTGGCACAAACCATGTAGCATCATTGCATCCAAAAGTAATCATCTAGATTGTAGACTTAGAATGTTGTACTTACGTAATAAATGTGTGTAGGGGATCTTCGAGTGAAAGCATTTGTAGTTCATGCCACGCAAGAATTTTTTCTGTATCATTTATAATTTGCTATTGTATCTGAGGTAATATGGATTCCAAATAGGTACGGCGTATTCAAGTTGAGAGCGTATTAAAGACCTATACAACATCAAAAAAGTAGAGGGTCGCACAAAGTCATTTTATTAGCTCATGCTGGTATATGCTGTTAATATTAGTCACCAATATGTATAATTTCATCATCAGCAGTCCATTGCTGACACAATTTTATTCGATTCTCGTCTACTCTTATCCAGATGTCTGCCGCCCTGCGAAGATCATCACTCCAATTATCCTGAGGGGATCCTATCCTTCATTTGACTATTCACAGTCTTCACACAAGTGGCATCACCGGCTACCAAGTCAATAAACTGGAGACAATAATGACATGGGCAACAAATTTTCCGGCATCCATTAATATGGATTAATTTCAAGATTTTTGTCCTATTAATAGATTGATCGGACTAGGAGCGCAGTGTCTTCGACACAAGGTCAAACGGACGAATGACAAAACCATTATTCTATTCAAGGCGCTCAGTTACTAAGGAACGCTAAAATGAGGTCTTTAAGACCTATCATTTGAATCTTCAATATCTGAAGTCCTAGTAAGACCATTGTTCCAGCTAGACTATAAAGTAGTGACGTAGTGAGGTTATTAGTTGGGTAACTTAGGAGTTATTTGGTAGACGACTGGAAATCAGTGGAAATAAATTGGCAGTGAGGATTCTTCTTTGATATCATAGTCTATTTTAAAACTATTTAGAAGTAGCAGTGCTCCTTGCAAAGGAGTTCGCCGGGAAAGTGCTACCTCCTTTTCTGCCGCCAAACAGCTCGCAGTGTTCCGGCTTTTAAAGCACGGGCGGTGGAAATCCAGGCATAAAACTATGCAACTACCGGAAACGCATCCGGGCTTCTTGAGATGGCGATTCAACAGAATTAATGTTTTGGAAATTGTTTAAAATTCCGACATTTTGTTCACCCATTTTTGGATTATTCTCTTGTACCATTTTGGATTGTACTATGAACTCATGTTAAAGCTCCATCTTGCTGTCTTGGATAACAAAATAAAATAAATTTTGCTTTAAAATACGTAATGCGATCTAAAACCTTTACATTTCTCTTTAAGGGACGCAATTTCCTGTAATTTTTTTCGCAAAAGTGACGCAAAGGCATTCAGAGGCGTTACTTCAAGAATCGCTTCCATAGTTTAAGTCCACGGGATTCGGCTAACGATCCGCGTTTAAGTTATGAACTTATAGCCCAAAGGGGATATTTTATAGAAGTTGTTGTTGTAGGCTTTTTGTATTACTTATGTTGCAATTATTGTGACCTGGCATTTATTCTACAGACCTACTAGAACATATTTCTTTTACAAATCATCTACGAAGGTGACCCTAACTCTTGGTTTCTGAAAAACTCCTTATTAAAATTTGCTAACTGATTGTCAAACTCATTTCATTCGTCAAGTGATTTGATAGGCGGTGTTATTTGAATGAGCTGATCACATCAGCTAATATTAGATTGACAATCTATTAATATCATGTTAGCTAATTTGATGCTGTTTTCTCTGCTATTGCCTCTCAAAAGCTGATGGAAAATCGATCAATATCATTCCCGCTTCCGCGCCCGCTTTTTTCCTACGCCTCACACCGTCCGTGCGCACTTTAATGGCGAGAGCTCCGGACGTCGATCGTTCGGTCTTTTTTACGATACGGACCCCCAACTGCCTTACTTCGCGTTATAGTGCCATCTCTCACTGCCTCTGCCGCCTTGGTACCGAACGTTTGATTTCTGTTCAGATCATTGGCTATGATGTCTTGATTTGATTGCTGATGCGCGCTTTGTTTTTCCTTGAGCGTACACTTGGTAGATAAATGTAATGTTATTATATGTTTCTTAAGTATTCATGGAATCTTGATATAAATTCATTGAATAACCTTGAGTTGATAACCATAAATATAAGTTTTGGTAGTAGTTGTCCTCATAAGTTTCGGTTTATTTATCCGGCAAGCTGATTCGGTTTCATTTTTGTTAGGTGTGTAAATTTAAAGATATTTTATTTTGCAAATATGGGTACATTACATTGTGATGAATAGGTTCAGCCATATTTTACCGGTAGGCATGCAAAAGTTACAAAAATTATAAACTAAATCCACTAAACTAATCTACTAAATTTTAACAAACACAGCAAAAAACAACCAAACATTATACTTATTTTAAATATTACAAACAGTCTAAGTTACAACTTTCTTTTTCAGATAGATAAACACACATGACAGATGACAGATAAACTAATTATGTGATAGATACATGGCGCTCACATATTTACAAACATTGTAAAAATAGACGATTTTCCTAAAGTTTTACAATTAATAAGTCAGTGTGCGAGGAAGTAATCACAGAATGTACAGTCAATCTCATATAATAAAAAATAAATTATACAATTAAGTTAGCAACCAGTTTGATTTTGTCTAGACTCTAAATTGTCCTATGGAGCAGGAACAGCATGTTTCCAAGCACTCTTATCTTGGATATAATCTTCTAATTTGTAATACGAATACGCGTTATAATTTAATTTCCTTTGAGAACAAGATAGTTTGTTGCTTGTGATTTCCGACGAAAAAAATACCTCATATAATTTTGAACTTTCACTTGTACTTTGGAAACGTTAAAAAAAACTGTCCGCGCAAAAATTTCGAGACCCAGGAATTTTGTAGTTTCAATTTCTTCTACAAAATCATGAAAAATCCACCTGTATATGAATAAAATTTATAAATAGCGTAGAAAACATTAAGTACAATTTAAAAAAAATAAGTCCATCAAAAAACTTTTTGTAATACCTAAAATAATTTTAGAAATGGCTAAAAGTAAAATCTGCTCACCTTGTTGCTGGAAGGTAATGTAGAATAATATAATTATTCCTACTTTATTCAAGTAAAAACAAAGTTAAATGAACCTGCCTCAGGCTATTAACATTACATACAGTACTGAATTAACTTATTTAAATTATGTATAAAGTCACATGTTGCTACCCAAGCGAAGGCTAATGAAAGTACTCTGCCCACTTATGCAATAGCGTGATAGTGCCATGTACATAATTTGGAAATGGAACCGTTATTTCGCATTGTGTTTCATCGGGGATGTAACTCAGTGGTAGAGTGTCTGCTTCGCATGCTGAAAGTCCTGGGTTCAAATCCCAGCATCTCCAAAATCTTTTTTAGTTTTTGTAGACATGCTGATACTATTTTACTGTTTTAAATGATATTAATATCATACTAACTCAAAAATTCAAAATCCATTTAGTCAAATTGGTCTGAGAATCAGCACTTTTTGAAAGTCAAAATTACTTATGATAGTTTCCCAAAACGCCCGCCCGCCACCACTTCCTAGTGCTGTAGCTGGGAAGAAGAAATGGCGCAACAAACTGTCCAGCAACACAGCTGTCTGCTCAGTTAGAAAAAAATGTTCTATACAATAAATAGTATGCAAAATAATCTGACACTAATATTACGAGTATGAGTTTTTTTTTCTATCGAACCTAATCTAATGTGTCATCATTACTGACGAAATCAGGATATACCTCTGCCGACCCCACTACGGGGAATAACAGACATAATATTATATTTATTTATTCAACTCAGTTCTAGCCAAAGTCTAGACAATTACAGAGTCCCACAAGTCTATTAGAATAGTTAGTAATTAAATGACAGTAACTACTAACTGGAGTCCTAATTGACGTCGGTGGGCCAACGTGTGAATTAGAACTAAATACACAGCTTAACTGGTTTACAAGAAACAGTTAGTCGCCGGTATTCTAATATTGTTAGGGTAAGCAGCTAGCTAGGTTAGTTCGAGTACCTATTCATTGAACAACTGATTCAGGTGTGGTTTTTAAAATCATGGCTTAAACTGCTGATTAGCTTTCGAAACACGGTATAATATCTTTTGTTTCATTAATTTATAAAATCATTGTTATACTCGGAGTCGGCCGCGGCTTGCGTGTACGATCATGTGTGAACGTAAACGAGGCAAAAGAAGTATGTAAAGATCGTAGCAGGTGGCGTTCTAAAAACTATAGTTTCTGCCCGCCCCTCTATGGGAAGGAGGCGTGAGTTTAGGTATATATGTTGTAAAAAATATTGTACTAAGTAGGCAAGCAGTAAAGTATAATCTCTCTATCTATCTATCTTACTCTTCATAATTGAATCAGCGAGTATACATAACGTTGTTAACCAGCCTATAATGTCCCCACTGCTGGGACACAAGCCTCCTCTCTGCGACAGGTAGTGGGCCGTAATCCACCACGCGGGCCCAGTGCGGGTTGGTAAATATCACATGTCTTCGAAATTTTGGTTCTAGAACATGCCGTTTTCCTCGTGATGTTCTCTTTCACCGTTGTGAGAGCAATGGTGATGAAATAATTGGGCACGCCGCTATTGCGGCGATAAGTGGCTAGAGAGGCGCCACGGTGTCCTCACCTTCCGCCTAACGCAGGTCCTCAGCGGACATGATTGTTTCGGGAGGTTCCTGTTTCGTATCAGGCGGGAGGAAACGCCCGGGTGTCATCACTGCGTGGATCGCCCGGAGGACACGGTGGAGCATACGGTGGAGGTCTGCCCGGCTTGGGTAGAGCATCGCCGTGTCCTCGTGGAGGCGATTGGTGGCGGGGATCTCTCGCGTCCGGCCCTGGTCCAGGCCATGGTACGGAGCGAGAGGTAATGGGAGGCCGTCACCTCCTTCTGGGAAGCAATAATGCTCGCGAAGGAGGAGGCAGAACGCGTGAGGGAGAGGCAAATTTCGCGCCTTCACGCCCCTAGCCGCCGCAGGAGACGCCCTGGGCGTCGGGAATCGCAGGCCGATTCCTGGCCACCGTAGGCGCGGACTTGCGGACGGTAAGCAATGGGTAGCTCGCCGTCCGATAAGGACCAGGCCCGGGTCGACGGCGCGTTGTGTTCCACGCGCGCCTCAAAGAGATGTCAGCAAGTGAAGGGGTTCGATAGGACCGATGCCTGCCGGGGTTGCGGGAAAGGGATACCGTGGCCGCTGGCAACGTACAGGCATCGGAAGAAACACGGGTGGGTTTTAGTCAGTAAGAGTCTGACACGCTCTCCCGCTCCGCCCAGAGCGGGAGAAGTTATTTGATAGTTTCCAACAAAAAAAAATAAAAAAAATGGTGATGAAATAATTTACACAAAGTAAAGCGCCTGTCTGGGTCTGAACCTACGACGTACTATCGAAGAACTTCATACCTAAGCAGTTTGAAAACAAAATCCCGTGAACACGATGACCACATCTGTTGACCCCGGTTCTATAGCGGCCGAGCGCTGCAAGCAGAAATAGTCCTTACGGTGTATATAAACTTGGTATATGTGAACTTCTCCGTCGCGGCCGTTACCACCACCACTGCTACTGCCTGTATTTGGTCTAAAAGTGTTAACATTACCTTACCGAATAGCCTGTATGCACTGAAAAAAAAAAATCGAAACACATCCACATAACATTGACCATTAAAATACGCCAAAAGTCACAATTTCAACTATTGTTTAAACCTGCACAAGTCTGTGTTGCCATATTGATTTAACAATAACATTGATATCGGATGCATTGCCTGCTTCACATGCATGTCAGAACTCGCCAACTGAGAGGCAGGTGTTCTTTATTGGAACGTAAAAATGTCGTAAATAAGCAAGCCGATATGAGATTTAAAACTAATACGGTATGTTTATTACTTTTGACTTTAGAACAACATATTTTTAGGGTTCTGTTTCCGAATGGTGCCGACGAGGCCTTGTGGCGGTCTATAACGCTTGATGCGAATTACGCATCAAAGACCTGACGTCACAAAAATACAGCATCGCGCAAGCAGCGTTTACCGCACGACGAGTATATATACAACGTCCCGACATCAATCATCGGGCAGTTGCCCACCAGATATGACACCCGTCTGGTCGGAAGATCCTCCCTTTTCTATAGATGATGAGTCCAGACCTCATACCTCTATAGCCTCATTACTAAGCCTACGCTGTCTGTCTGTCACATGCTGCATCTCTTTAACCAAAATAGGTTGATATTTTCAGAACATAGTGTTACTACGGCGTCTTGGCAAATCATTAAAAGAACCGGTCCTGCTTGCGTTGGTATTTGGCAGGTACCCACGAGCTAAAATCGTCTGACCAATAACAATTGTTTAACATGTGAATCAAAATCAGATGGTAATAAAAACCAAAAATAATCGTTCCTTCAATTCCAATCCTATTCGCGAATCAATAATAAACGACGATAAGATTAAACCCACCTACTCGTATTCCTGATACCCTAGTACCCTGGTTATAGCGTGCAGTTTGATCACGGGTGTTAAATGAAATTGTTGAAACGCGACGACGGCTCGCACCTGCCCGCCCGGAAACCGATTAAAATGATAAAGCGATGCGCCCAGGATTTCATGCACAGAAATAGCTGTTCGTACTAGAAGAGCCTAGAAGCTTATAGGAGTAATAAATTATCTCCTCAAGATTATCGATTTGAATACATTTCACGGTGCTTCTTGAAAGCAGAGAAGACAAAATAGAAAAAGAGCAAAATATTGACTGAAATATACATTTGAAATGTGTTTTTGTTATGGATTTTAGTGCAAATAAATGTTTTTATTTTATTAATAAAAATAAACTTGAGATTTACTGTGGATGCGAGCATATTGATGCAAAATTAACATCTGTGGGCTGTTTATGGAAAAAGTGTCAAAAAGAAAATGAAGTCATGATCAGTGAGGTACCATGCCATGTCATTCAAGATTTTTACCATGAGAATCTAACAAAAACCCCTCTATTAAATGGGACTTAATCATAATTGGTGAAAAGTGGGTGTTCTATTTATTACAGGTACACCTCTGCCTAACCCCTCAGAGATTACAGGCTAGATTCTATGTTATATTTTGTGTGTGAATAGCTAATACATTATAACCTACTTAGAAAACAAAAACAAACATCAATTTACTGAAACGATTTGCTCATCTCGCGTCTGAAGCAACATCGCGTAAAATCCGATCAAATATGGACGCGTTCAATTTTTCCGTGTCTCTCAAAAGGGTGAGTTATTTACAAAGTAAATAGAGGAAATGAAATTCTTTTTAGTGTCGTTGAATAATTCCTTTGTTTAGTGAGATATTGTTTTTACGGAAAGCGAATATGATTACTCGCACCCACAGAGCTACTGATTCTGCTGTTTTCTACATAGATTGACAAAAGAAATGATGTCGCAATGTTTCTCAAATTGTGTGATTCAAATTCAGTTCAAATTCAAAAGTCATTTATTCAAACTAGGCTGAGAATCAGCACTTGATTGAATCAGCATTCGATGCTGTTTTAAAGGAGGTGACTGTTAAAAAAAACTCATTTGTATTGAACGCTACCATGTATAATGGTACCGGTTCCGATAGGGTGGCCCAAGTCTAAGTCTTTATGCCCGTTTTCACTCACACAATGCGACATCTAAATATTATGCCTAAATATTATTGTAGGATTTTCAAAGGTGCTAAACATTCATAAGTGCGATTTAATTAAATTGCGTAATTACAACGAATGGTCAGAATTCATTGATGTTTTTAAAAACTGTAATGAATATATTGAAAACTATTGGTATTGGGTTTACGACTTTGTAGGATTCTCAGCTATGAGAAACAATTCAAAGACTTATTGACATAATTGATGTTCAAAAATATCACGAAAATCTCAAAAAAAAAAACAAAATGTCATTGTTTAAAAATCATTAAAGTTTTTCACGTCTCAATATTTTTGGAATAAATCAGAACTTGCTAAAACAAAAAACGAAAGTCGCTTCCACCATCTTTACATCCACGTCAGCTCCGATTTAATCTTTCATTCGTGCCGTATTGCCTCAGTTGAAATTTTTCAAGCGTTCCGTTCGCTTTGACAAATGTTTTGGGTGCTAGCAAATACCATTCTGTCCCGCATCAGGATTTAATTGGCGTGATGTGTGCCTTTAGAATACCAATCCAATGAGTTATTGTTGCCTTTTGTAGCAGACAGATCATTTTTCCAATGTTTTTAAAACTGTTTTTGTTAGAAAGGGTTTGGTTGTCGTGTTTGGCTTAGTAAATACGATGGTTCCTAGGTCCTAAAATTTATTTTAATTATTTTTGTTGACTTATTGTGGCATTAGGTAGTGATAAAAACCTTTGAAGTAATTTTATCTGACGTTTCTCTTTCAACGATTTTGTGGGATCCTAACCTTAGAACACTTTGAGCAAAGATAAGACTGTGTACTTATTAATCAATAACGGTCGCTAAGACAGGGCAATAACCGTCCTTGAAAATCTGTCTCGAAGTAGCTTATCAAAAGCGGTATTTAAGTCACGTCCTATAGTTTGATTCTAGAGCATTATTAGGTACTCGCAGATAACAATCATAATTTCAGATCATTGGAAGCCAGAGCTCTTAGCGGCTGTTGAGCTCCTGGTACTTGATGAAATGAAGAGCTCACCTCATCATCAACTTCCTGCTCTTGTCCCATGTTACTTGGGGTCGCCGCGACACGTTTTTTTCTTCAATTCTCCCCTGTCAACCGTCACACTATCACTCCCTCTTTTTTCATATCATTTCTTACATAATCCATCCATCTTTTCTTTTACCCATATTTACACTCAACTTACTTCCACGACAGTGAGTAGGAAAGTAGGCAGGGAAGTGGGCAGGACGAGTATGTAAACACGATACTTCTCAAGCTGCTACTACTGCTACTCGCGCTGCCCAGCGCTCCTCAAATGAGCGGTTTTTTGTGCGGAAGTCAAAGGACCGGCAGCGCGAGCGGCTATCGGTCACTTCTCGCCGAGCGCTTGGACGACACGGACGTGCGTGCCGCCTTGTTTTTTTACGATCTGCCAAAATGCGCTTCGACTGGAGTAATGAAAACACTATAATGTTTTTAGAACTGCTAGAATCCGAAAAAGCAATTTGGCATATAAACGACAAAAACCACAAATTAAAACATAAAGTTCACGACGACGCGGCGACGCCTGGAAGAGAAAATACGACGACGTAATTTATTTTATCGAATTTGATATTTTTTTAAATATTGAACATAATATTATCTGTTGCAAGAAGATACAGCGTGGATGCCGTAATTATTTCGACGTCTGCCTTTGCTGAAAATCGAAGGCGATGTGAGTGGTAGGGCAGTATGTAAACACACACTTCCTTCGATTATGCTACGGCAGTATTTAGGGAATTATTGCCGGCAGCGCGAGGAGCAGCAGGGGCTGAATGTAAATGAGGCATTTGGCCTTCCTCTCCCTCTCGATCCATCAACATTTAGATTCATCTCTCTTTAAGTCACATGCGTTTCGTCCTCCTCATCACATGCCAAGCCAAACGACTTCCTTTCAACGTTTCTGACACTGGCGCCTTTCAAACTTCCCCTTAAAATGAATAACTCCCCTAAAAAAGGAAATATAATTAATTGAATCGCCGCAATCATCACAAATTATCATCTCACACCAAATTATACAATAATTAAAATATATTTACAGCAATATTTTCGCAAGGCCGGGCGATCCGTTTGTATATCATTAACAGAATATCTCGTTTTTTAATTGACAACCCCGGGGCAGACTTTCCTCGCTGAGTTCATTAGTAGGCTGTCTGTCGGTAATGTAGAGAAAACGAGATAATGTTTATTTAGCAAGTGTTGAATAGGTTGCAGTTTCGGCAAGAGTATTTTTAACATAACATTACGCTTGTATATCAGAAGAGTTAGTCAGAGGTGGACCCACATTTCACCAGTTACCTATGCCAAAGTGCCATGTAATAGGAGGCGAGCATATTTAACCGGGCACAAATCCACACTACGGGCCGCTACTGAGAAAATCCTGATGGAAAAACCCAATGACACTTTACCCGATACGGGAATCGAAACCCAAGACCATTTTGCCCGGCAGTCGCCTTTGAATGTGACCACTAGACCAAGAAGATAAAGAGAGGCTGGCAGAAATAACTGTTCCGAATATTTTTGAAGGCATAAAATGCTGGACATTCACGACGGGTCTACCCTTTATAGCAGAACTTTTTATGTCATAATATTATTTTGCATAACAGCGCATAGCATAAACTTCATTTCGCAGAAAATCGTTTGGCATACACTCATTTATAATACATTAAAAACGCATAATTTTGTAAGTCAGAATCATCTTTAGGCATAAATTTCATATCCATAATAATTAAAAAGTAGAACCATCATATTGCAGAAAGTTCACTGTCAGAATCGTCTTTTGGCATACATACATTTCATATCGATAATCATTAAAAGGTAGAACTATCATATCTCAGAAAGTTTACAGTTAGAATCATCTTTTAGCATAGCATGCAAACATGCAATCAAGCTTACACCATGCATGCATCAAGCATGTAGCATGCAAATATGCAAAAAAGCACACACCATGCATGTATGCATCAAGCATGTATAATGCAAACATGCAAAAAAGCACACACCATGCATGCAGCATGCAAGCAAGCATGCAGCATGCAAGCAAACATGCAGCATGCAAGCAAGCATGTAGCATGCAAGCAAGCATGCAACATGCAGCAGGCATGGTTTCTGTCACGGCTCCGGCGCTGCGGGGCTCCTGCGGTCCCACGCAAGCTGCTCGTCGCAGATGGTTGTAACGCTCACCACAGCAGCTTCGGCTGCAGCCTCAGCCGCGGCGGCGAGCGTTAAAACCACCTGCTCCTCAGCTCGCGGGCCGCCTCGCCCCTCCGCGCCTACGCGGGCTTAAATTACACTCTAGGGGTAGGGCAGACAAGACTACGTGCAGTCGGTTTTGCAGCGATTCGGTTCTGTCACTTCACTAACTTTTGTAGTACAAAATATTGACTTTTTAAGACAATATTTTAGTTTTAATTTAAGGTTAAGAATATGATTACATTTTATAGAAATGGCAATAATTATGCCTAATAAAATTATTCCAAATGAAATTCTGCCATCTTCTTATATGCCAAGTGAAATTATTCCAAATAATCGTCGCTCTAAATAAACGTTATGTGAAACGAAATTATGCGAAATTAAGCTTTGCCAAAAGTAATTATGCCAAATAAAATTCTGCCATCTTAAAAGTATGCTTTTGTAAATTCAGACATATAAACATTCGGCCAAACAATAATTATATTAAATTATTTTTATGCCTTATATATATTCGTTTAAAGAAGATTAGGCCAAGTGTGTTATGCCAAATAAATTTCGGAGCATCAAAATTCTGCCAGATAGAGGGAACCCATTCACGACCTGAGGTGATTTTCTTGCTGCAATGCTGCAATATTACCAACCAAAGATATCAGTTTCGGAAATACTGATATACTAACACAAGAGCTAGTAATTACGACGAATGGTCCGAATTTATCATAGGTTCAACATCTGAAATGGATGAAAAGCTATAGGAATCTGAAGAGTCGAGCAAAACAATATTTTGTTTGATTTCGTATCCTACTCGCGACTGTATCGGGTGTGGTCGGGTCCAAGTTGAAAAGTTTTAGCGGATAAATATCTATTGAAGAGAGAAGATCTGATTCCCAGCAGGTGGGAAACATTATAAGCCGATCGTGTTTAGAAGGCATGATATGAAGACTATTTACGAAATTAATCGTAAAAAAATACTTTAGTAGCTGAAGAAGACGATTGATTTTTTTCTGGGTTCGGTTTATATAATCTTTATGTTAATTTAAAATCAGCTATCAAATGATGATGATACCACCTAGCCGATTTCGGCCACAGCGACTTAATTCTATGACTTTTTAAGATGGTTGTGAAGCTTGGATGTGCTGCAATTTCATGAGCTCTCATGTGACAATCATATCCAGCTATCAAATAAAAAACTTCTGAAAAGAATCTTGCATAAAAACTTCTAAATTCTTATAACTCGCACCTCGCACCTCGCCACCTAAACAGTCAGGTCACGCTCGCACCCTGTGGAGAGTTAACGTGCGTCGAACTCCCGGCCCAATACTGATTTCTGTTACCCTGGTTGTTGAATTATACAATTTATTGCTGGCCTACGAGTTTGCCGAGTCAAGGAGTCATCGCTTGATCGATGCATTGTGAGATCTTCGGGCTTATGATGTAATCCTGGTACATATTATCCTTATACATAAGTGCGCGTCTCCTTTTTAAGGAAATTTCTTGCCGACTGGTCGACACTTCCATGTGACCAGAGGGCTGGCTCGTTCTTTGGCCAAAGAATTAGCATTGCCATTCAACGTGGCAATGCTGCCAGTCTTCTGGGCACGTTTCCGGATGACAGCGATGCGGACGAATACTTCGAAGCCTAAGTGTCCTTTTGTTTTTGTATTATTATTTGTACAGTTAGTTATTTAGTCTTTTAATTTAGTACCTAGTGTATAACTTGCATATTAATATAATAAACTTGTACATATATCATTGTGGACGAATTGGTGATTTCCCACGTGGTGGTGATAAGCTGATGGAAGGACGCTTTTCTCAGTTTTATATGAAATAATAGTACATTATGATACTAGTGTGCTGTGTTGGCCATTACACAAGGCGATAATGTAGCCGAGTGTAATGATACACACACGCGTTTCATGCGACGTTTTTCAACACACTTGCGAAGAAAAAAGAAATTGGTTGTAAAAACTTATGTTACTATAACGTAACTATAGAGATGATGCATTTAGATTTATAAAGTTGTAACTGACCTTTGTTTTCAGGTACTGACTATCCGGAGCTTCTCTTAAAAACCTTTGTACGTCGGTTGGTAGTTCATACTTTAAAAAACATTAGCATGCACGGGTACCTACGTACGTTTGGTATGTCAAAGGTAATAAAACATTGCTTATGCTAACCAAATACCTACCTGATAAATAATACGAGGTGAGCTTACAAGATGGTGTAGCTCAGGAGTCACCAAATGACGGACAGCGGTCCGGAATCCGGATCCGGACCGCTGACCTATTTTGTAAGGACTTTAAGTACCTAAACAGTTAAATTTATAATAAAAACCTAATCTAAAAAAATTGTGCCGTCGACACGACAACGGACGACGCGAGACGCAAGCTACATGGAGCTGCTAATGTTTTCGGGAGTAATAGAGCTAGGATACAGATCGAAAGATTTCCAAGAAAACACAAAAATACGCAAGGTCCTTGAACATATTTTATTCTTGGTTGGTAGTAGGTAACCTCTTCCAAACGGACCACGAGTCATATTATTTTTTTACTAAACTTTAAATTAAACTTATTGGCCATCCCCGGTGTAGCTCACATTCTCTGCTCGAACTTCTTCCCTCGGACTTGTTGAATGCCAAGGACAAAAACATTTTATAATGAGTATTTTGACGAGTAGGTAACGATATATTATATTCGTCTAGTTAGCTCGGAGGATTAAAGATAACTTGAAGCGGATATGATTGGTTGGGACAGATACAGTCTTCCTTTTGACATTCGGTATTGAATGACGACGTTGGGCAATACGTTGGTTCGAATTCACGCCAATCCGTGCTGTTTTCGAAGGTATTCGTTATGTGAGTCGTTACAAATTCACTGTTAAAGCAGTATAATATTCTAAAACTTGAGGGGTCCCCATGTTACCTATAGACCTACGACATTAGTTAATAAGGAAAAAAAAACCGCATCTTTAAACGCGGGCTAACTCCAACAGCATCTTGAAAATCCTAGCCGAAAAACAAGATTGTTGTCAGTATAATAATTATAAATACAATAAATTGGTTTCTTTTTCAATAAAGGAGTATTAAATACTCCTTGAACAAATAGTCGATATTTATTATGCCAATCTCTGGCATTTCAATGAAAAGATAAATTAAGACAAAATAAAAAAGGAGGTCGGTCGTTTGATGTTTGTAAAAGTTCAAAATCCATGCCAGTTTTCGCTTTTACTGTTAAATGTAATAGTTTAAGTAAAAGTTAAGAACTTTTAAATTCTATACGTGTATAGGATTTAAAAGTCAGTGTGATAATACGTGAATCCTATTTAGTGCGTATTTAATCAGTGACAAGTAGATATCGCGTCAATTCCCAGGCAAGTTCAATGTTATGCTTTTGGCGAGTCGCGATCAAATCCAGATTAGTTATCTGTGGCGCACATTACCACACTAGTGCGAGTATAAAGTAAAAAGTACGTGTGTTTAATACACTGCATTATGAATCTAAAAGCGGTTCAATAAGCGCCACTTTACGAGCAAGTGTGTTGAAAATTTATTAATGTCGCGAAATGTCTAGTAAACTAAGGCTCTATTTTTTTAAATTAAAACTGAAACATTCATATTCTTTTGGCAGTAAAAGAACAAAAATGAGTTGTTTATTTCTTATAATTAATGAAAACCAATTACATATTTCTGGAAATCGGTTTACCATTTAATGTTGTATTTTGCATAAATATCAGCTTTGAAACAATGTTGCTAACCAAATGAATGTTTAACAATTTCATGCCAAGCTGGCATGAATTGTGGTGCTAATTAAAATGTTGTTACAAATTATTTAGTTAATTCATTTAGATTGTGGTAAATTGAATTATGGTTGAATAATAGTAGTTTATGAAACTGTTGCATAATGAGGGGTATTAAAACACGAGTGTGATACTCGTGGGTGTGAGTGAGTGTTTTAATATCTAGTTATGTGCAGTTTTTTACACTATTTTATCTACTCTCATACATTGAGATTGAACCTACTAAATAAAAGATCAAAGTAAAAGATAAAGAATAAAAAACCCACGGAATTCAGTACAACTTCACGTATGAATAGCGCCTGCAGCCAGCACATAACCGCGCATGCTCTACAGTGGGAGCAGATGCTCCCCGTCCGATTAAAAAAAAAATGATGGACACTCCCTGGTGATATTTTCACTTTCTCTCGGACGTGCGTATAGTTCAGCCGGTTTGTGTCTTGGCAAATGACCCTAAATCGATAATTTTTCACTTTTTGGAAAAAATGCCCATCTTTGAATAGCTGTATCTTCGCAACCAATAGACCTAGAGTGCTAGGGTTGGGCTCAGATTGTATCAAATTTAGCTTGCTTTACAAAAATATGCAACAAAGATACCTCAAAACGCGTCCTTAAGGTAATAATTAAGTTTTTTGCAGGTCAGTGTTAGGTTGTATCTTGATCAAATTCAAGTCTCGAGAAGAGCTTACCATAGAAATGATCCTATGAAGTAAGGTCTTGATACGAAATACTATAAACCAATTCACGTCATTCATTGTCGGATACTCTTAACTCTTAACTTTGGCCGATTTAGAAAAACGCGTCATCGGCACAGCGATATCTAGTGAAACATTTCAAAACGTTTAGTTCCTATAGATATCGTTTCTATTACTTTTTTTTCTTTTACTACTGCCCTCTTCCACCGCACACGTTCGCCCGGTCTACAATGTGACAAGTTATGAATACAATATTTAATTTACGTGAGACAATGCATCTAGTCATTAAACTAGACTGAAACTAGATTGAACTAGATTGCGTATTACTAGAATAAAATTAGTCTCTTTGCAATTTGATCAGTATCTGCTAAGCAAAACTACTGTAGAAAATATATTTTTCCGTGTATCGTGGTTCAGATAATCTTTAAATGAAAAAAAAAAAACTGTATCTTAATAACCACAATTTTGTGCGAGAGAATTTTAAACCAATCGTCTTCAAAAAAAATAACACTAAGTCAGTGTCTTTGGATCTGAATTTTAGTTTTTTGCCATAATTTTTCAGGTTTTAGTGGTACCTACCCCCCACACCAATTCGTATTCCACTACTTGCTATGTAAACAACAGAGAAAGGAAGTATTAACATAATCAAGATACACAAAGTGGATTAAATACGTATCATCGAAGCTCACTCAAAAACTATCCAAGCAAAGTTAATAAAATTTATATGGGACCACCGCGCAAGCTCTTCTACCAAATGAAATATGAATTTTAAAAATCAGTCCACAATTATTGACGAAAATATCAATGAACATACATATTGGTTAAATGTTTTTATTTTATGTATTTTATTTTCTCTTCTACTCTTACACACGTTGTCTACATCTCTTTTTATCCACTCTCCTATCGCAGGTATGCTGGAAGAGATTTCTTTAGAAATAAGCATCACCTTTGTACGTATTTTTCTGTTCCTTTTTCTTGTCTCTTTATATGTGTGTACATAAACTGTTAAATAAATAAAAAAATTAAAACAACCGACTTCCAAAAAATACTACAAAGTGAAAAATAACTTAAATTTGTAATGTATTTTTGGAAGTCAGTTGTTATTTTTTTATTTCTCGCTTTTTAGTGGGTCAGTTTGTAATTTATGTAAGTTAAAATGGCCTAATGTCAACTGCTAATCGTCTTTTACAAAATATTGCGTTGCCCGATGCTGGGACGTTAATCGCTGAGTTAGTAATCGAATGGCAACCCGTGAAATACTTATTATTGATTAGTTCCGGTGGCCATCTGTGATCTTCATCATCAGTTCCACGTCACCAAATGGTGCTTTCCGAGAGTAATTGCACAAGTTACTATAAAAAATACCCAAATCGCTATAGGTGTGCCTATAATATTTTAAAAGTTCCCTCAATTTCTTCAGAATCCCATCATCAGATCCTGACCTGATGACAATGGGACCACCTTGGAAGTATAAACTTTCAAACTAAAAAAAAAAACAGAATTTTGCAAATCGGTCTATATATGACGGAGTTATGACCGAAATGACAAAAAAAATAAAAAATAACCATCCTAATAATTTTTTTTACCTTTTCGAAGTCGGTTCAAAACATCCTGTCGAACATATAACCTCCTCCTTTTTTGAAATCGGCCAAAAAACTGCATTACTTTATTTACTGTCGCTATTTCCTAATACATACTACATAGCTATAGATACTCGTACATTTCTCCTGATTGTCGAATGTCGGGGTTAAGGTTCCCAAAATATGAGAATCACAAAAATATTTGCCGATCTGACCAAACTGTTTATTCAATATCTTACGTATCACGTATCGCCTAAATGTGATAGGGGAGAGAAAATATATATTGGGAAAAATTATTTTGTGGAGCAGATAAATATGTCTCATCTCCCCCGGCCCGGCTTGGTCGCGAACATCTATCAAAAATCTAACAGTCATTCCTGAAGGAAATCTGAGATGAAACTGTGAAGAAAACGGTGCGGTATGATTTATTTTTTACTTTAGCACAAACACTATTAAAGAATATAGTGGGAGATATTTTTTTTTATATAACACAAATATGTGCTGAGAGATAGGTTAACACCAAAGGTACACGCTCACTGTCAGGTCGGAATTCAGCTTATGTTATGCGGTCTCTATAATGTTCATACATTTTCAACTTTACATTCACACTGAACGCACATATGCTATTAGTGAGCCAAGGAATTAATATTAACTCACATACACCTCTCCCAGGCTGCGCCATAGCACCCAGCCTGTCCAGCCAGCAATCTGTCCCAGACACCTTCTTAAGGTCGTCGGTCCATCTCGCTGGGGTGCATCTCACACTACGCTTCCCGATACGTGGTCTCCACTCCAGGACACGTTTGCTCCACCGACCATCGGTCCTTCGACAAACATGGCCAACCCACTACCACTTAAGTTTGCTTACTCTGCAAGATATCTCGGTAGCTGCGGTTCTTTTCCGGATAATTTTATGCCTGATTTTATCCTTCAAAGAGACTCCGAGCATAGCCGCTCCATAGCGTGCCGAGTGACCTTGAATTTGTGGACCAGCGCGACTGTCGGTGTCACGTTTCACGGCAGGACGCGCCGGTTGAAACCTGCGGGATAAGTGACGAGAACACTTCACGAAGTTTTCCAAACACTGGCCAACCCAACTGGATCCTTCTATATACCGAGCTGGGGCACGAAAAAATCTCGTACTTGTGAAGCACGTTGCGCGCGTCTGTGGTCGCCATTACGACTTTGCGACCGATATTCGGTCGTATAGCGATCGCTATCTATTACGAGACGAATACTCCTTACGAGATAAATACTCCTTAACGACTTCGAGAAGTGACCCTTCGATGTGAATTGGACTCGCCGAGATGTGAGAATTGTACATGACTTTTGTAATTAATATGGCAACTAACATCGATAGGTACCTAACATACTCGTAAATACAATAAAGAGTATCCTACCTACCTGCGTACCTAGCTATCTCAAATGGAAACATACTCAATAGTCAATATCTTTATTGCTTTACCATGATGTATACTTAGGCGGTAACTATATAATTTAGATCATTATGGACCCTGTAGGGCACGGCAAAAGGGTAGTAGAGAGGAAGCCCTGTTTTTCAGGAGATAATTAAGTTGTTTTTGTGGAAACAAGTTTTAACTTACATATTATAATCAAAGTCAGGAGATCGCGAATAAGATACTAAACATTTCGCCTATCTATTATTTATGTATTATTTTATATACCTGTACATATGTATTATAATTATGTTTATTCATTTGTATAAATTGTTTTTCTTTGAGTAACTATTATTTTATCTGCATAATTTACTTAAATGTTTTAGATTATTTTATATACTTGTACATATGTATTATAATTCTGTTTATTAATTTGTATAAAATGTTTTTCTTTGAATAACTATTATTTATATATTATTTAATTTATTATTATTGCTATTTTATGTAATTATTATTTATGTTTATCATTTAAATATTCATCTATATCATATCATATCAGTATTTTTTTAAGGTTATTTATAAATATAGGTATTATTATTTAACTTTTCTTCTTTCTTTATTATTTCAGGTAGGACTTGGACTTGTAGAATGCATTTTTAGCTTGAATGTTGGTATGTTTAGCCTAGATCGGTGCCTAAGTGTGTACTGTGATTGGATGTCTTCGCGTTTTGTGAAGAACTCTTGATGGTTACACAACTAGGTGCTCATGATGCAGATTTTTAAACCGTCACAAAATATACTTTTTAGGGTTCCGTAGTCAAAGGGTGCCAACGGGACCCTATTACTAAGACTCAGCTGTTCGTCCGTACGTCTGTCACAGGGCTGTATCTTTTGAACCGTAATAGGTAGACACTTGATATTTTCACAGATTGTGTACTACTATGGCCGCCATACCCTCAAAAAAATATATAAAAATAAAATAAAGTAAAAAATTAAAAGGACTCCCCATACAAGAAAATCCCAATAACACTTGCCCGACCTGGGAATCCAATTGAAGTTTAATAAAATAAATAAAGGGGTATTTTATATTTTGCCGCATCCATCACATTAAGACGTTCTTACTCAGCGGAAAACTAACCGGCTGAACGGATTACCGCATCGATGCGCCCGCGTCATTGCGGCTAACGACTATATGTCGTCTAGCTATCTCCTGCCTCATACGACACCACTTTAACTCTGTGGGTTCCGCAGATTATATTCGGAATATTTTTCATTCTTAAATATATTTAAGAATGATAAGTCATAGGCGTGCAGGATTAACTATAAATAATCTTATCTGCCGTTCAGTTTGTAAAATCTGACGTTGAAAACTTAGATGAAGTGAGCAATAGTAAAAAACAATAGACGACGTATATTTAGTAACCTAATCCGCCTAATCGCGTAATTAAGTCGGGCGGTGTGGCTCACTCAGCGTTCGGCGCTTGACGTGGCAACACGTCGTGTCCGGGTTCGCAACAAGTCAATCGTCATCCTGAGGATGCCTCGTTGAGAGGTGAAACGTGTCGATTTCTTACAGGATTTCCGCAAAGTCGCGCCTGAGTCAATAGTGTCAATCCCAGGTGGTATGACAGCTCACTTCACCAAATTTTTCATGGTTTTTAGCATGAAAAATTTGGTGAAGTTTATACAGAATATAGCGGCCACCTATAGAGATAATTCTTTCACGATAATTATAATTACCGTCTCTATGGTCTAGTGGTTAAACTACCTGTCTCAGACCCAAAGGTCCCGGGTTCGATTCCCGCTAGGGGCAAAATTTTCTACTCGGTATGGTTGGTGGTAGGACTTGTTCTAAGTCCGCCTGGCTAGCTACCCCGATCTTATCTAAGTCTGTAGCCATAACAACAATATTAACAGCATTATTGTGTTTCGGCGGTTAGAGATAAGATAGCCAGTTCCTCTGTGGTTGAGGATTCCGGTTGAAGCTCGCTTCCACCTTCGGCCTGATCATCACTTACCATCAGGTGAGATAATCTTGTAATAGAATAGAATATCATTTATTTGCAAATATGGGTTATACATAAGTAGGTTTTCATCAGAGTTCTGCCATATTTCACCATTCGGCATGTAAACATTTTCATTATAAAAAATTGATAAAATTGAAATTCTTATTGGAACATTAAATTAGTTATGTCATTCTCATTAAATAAAATTTAAAACTTAAAATTGTCAGTAACAGTATATACAAGACATACAAAATCGTGGTCTGAAGATAAATAAACAAAGAAACATTAAAATTCCAGGTCATAGACAATACACCATAATTATTCCATAAGCAAAACAATAATTAATTAATTAAAATTTCGGGGTAGTTTGATAATTGTCCGTTAAAACTCAGTTACACTGTAGTATGTTTTATCTATTAATAATTTACGAAGTGTACTTTTGAATTGCACCGTTTTCAAGCCTTTCCAAGCACTGTGCAATTTATTATAAACAACTGGGGCCATGCAATAAATACTTTTGCGTAGTGGTTTGACACGGTACATTATTTAATTTTTAATTGTCACGTCTGTTTCTTGGGTATACATCGGCCAAACGTTCAAAACGACTAGGATTGTTCTTCAGAAACATAGCTACTTCAAGAATGTAGATACAAAGAAGTGTCAATATGTTGTACTGCTTGAAAAATGGCTTGCAACTGTCGGTGGTTTTTAGTTTAAACATTGACCGGAGACATCTTTTTTGAGCCTTAAATGCTGACTCTTTGTCGGAATAAGTTAACCAATATCTCATAATTATGGATAGTAATTGTTTATTTAACAGTTTATGTACACACATAAGCAGACAAGAAGAAAGTAACAGAAAAATACGTACAAAGGTGATGCTTATTTCTAAAGAAATCTCTTCCAGCATACCTGCGATAGGAAAGTAGTTAAAAAGATGTCGACAACTTGTGTAAGAGTAGAAGAGAAAACAAAATATATAAAATCAAAACATTATTCACAAATTTAAATATAAACATACAATATGAGAATATACGTATGGTACAGTACACGAATACGTAT